>CP126890.1:10540000-11773333 GCA_030440675.1 Furcifer pardalis
CCAGGCTAACTTGCAAAGATTAATAATAAGACAATGTTTGCCCTCAGGCTCAGTCTAAAAGATAGAGGAAAATGAAAAGGGATCGGAAGCATGATTTATTTTTTATATTCTCTGGAGGATGAACTTTTACATTTATCTACTGTCTTGATCTCTTTTTAATTGCTTATTGTTTTAATTGCCTCAGTTGTAAAAGCTTCCTTGAGCACTTTCAAGTGGAACTAGATAAATATCTTTAATAGTATCAATAAATAAACAAATAAAGTAGAAGTGAAAGGACTGATTTTCCTTCTTGCTGAAGGGGAACGTCTTGCCCCAAGAAAGAAAAGCTATAGAAAATGTTGACTACTGTATTTGGTGGGCGGCCCTTTTTTGGGCTGGCAAAATGTCACTTGGGCGTATGGGTGTTCTTGGAATTCAATTCCCAGAAGCTCTAGAGGCTACTGTGGGGTCGGGTGACAGTGTCTTGAGCCCCACCCAGGGGGCGGCAAATTTGGCTTATGCCCTGGGCAGCTGAAACCCACACTATTCCACTGGCTCACATCCCCTTCTTGATTTTACACTTACCTGCTTGTAGCAAATCCCTACAATAGGACTTAAATGTCTTTTTTGTTGTTGTTCAGTTGCACAGTCGATTCTGACCCTTTGTGACCCCATGGACCATTGTCCGCCAGGCACTTCTGTCCTCCACCAGCCTCCCCAACTCACTCAGCTCTGTGCCCATTGTGTCTACAATACCGGCCCGTGGGTCAGCTCTGGCCCCTGGTGCCAATTCATCCAGCCCACGCCACCCTTGTCACTCCCAGAAGTGGAAGTGTATACCAAATCAAAAGATGAGAATAGTACAGGAAAAAGAAAGGAATAGATTTCTTCTCTGAATCTAGTGATGACAAGGCAAACAAAATATAAACACGATCTTGGTGGGTAGTCAGGGCAATTTATTGCTTTGAAACTGTCAATTCATCACTGGTTTGCTGCACCAGGCAGCAATCTTTAATAACAAATTGGATGCCATTTTGCTTCTCTTCCCTTCCAAAGTCAAGGAAGATTTAAAGGGAAAGCTTTCCAATCATTTAATCAGATTTACATGAAATGAAAAGCTAATCTTGGGTAGAATGGACTAGCTGCTATTTGGCTAATTAAAGCCACATTTGTGTACACTTTTATAATAAATTTTGTTTGACTGGTAAGTAAAAGAATCAGCTAAAAGTTGAAACCTCCTTGAATATTTTGTGCAATGGGAACTTCTGCCCACAGCAGATATTTTCAGACATAGAGCTTCTGACTTTCCTAACTAGATTGTTAACCTTAAGAATTCCTTGCAATGAATTATCATGTTCAACATGTGGGAAATCTTTTCTTTGAATTCAGGACAGTTACCACAGTGGCTTAGTGGTTAAGTTAAGGCCCTGAACCTGATGACTGGAAGGTTAGCAAACCAGCAGTTCTAGACCTAGATGTAAATAGGAATGAGCACCACACCCTAGAGTTGGATACAACTGGCTTTTGAACAAGAGTGACCTTTACCTTTACTACAGTATTGCCTGTGAGTAAATGTATTAGACTTCTTACCCTTTACTATTATGGTGTTCAGGAAAGGGTCCCTCCCAATATGTTTAGCCAAGTGCTTCTTCTGCAAATGCAAATAGCAAAGGCAAAAGAGGACAGGCTGCTTCATAGCCTTTCCAGAAACTTTAGGACCAAAATCCTGGCCGTTGATTCTTGCCATGCAGATAATTACTAGGTAGCAAAATAACCAACAAAAAGAACCACACATTTTCATTCTCCTTTGAATATTTCAAAAGAATCTTTCAAAAGAAGTTCCAGTCAAATTTGGTGAATGCTGCTTTTGTTTCTGACAAAGTTACTGTTTATGATTTAGTTAAAACTATGACAGAAAAATTAAAATGATCTTTTGAAGCATCTGATATTTCATGTTGCTTCATGAACATAAACTGGTCATTTTCAGTTTAAATGCAAGTCTTTGCGCTGCTATACATGGGATCAATCATCAATTTTATGCCTTGACTAAGTATGTCAATTGGCTGATGGGACTATGGGAAACCTCCCACCCCACCCCACCACTTTGGTCTCCTTATTTTGTTTATGGATTTACACAATTCCTGTCAGTTGCCACAAGGAGGAGAAAGGATTACCTGTCACAACTGAATCAAAGAGTGGAAGCAGCAGTGAGGCCGGCTGGACTTGTGCAACTTATCAGGGATTCCCCAGCGATATGTGTGGCTCGATAGCAGAGTAGCACTTTTAAGCTGTTACACAGCGAAAGCCTTTAGTGCAATGACACACACACATATGCCTTCAGTGGAAAGGTGCGCTTTACTTACAGTGAGGGGAAGACAAACATACACAGGACTATATACAACAGTCTCCCTCACTCCAAGCCCCACAGTAGGTAGACAGCTTGGATTCCTCTGTTGGCTCCAATCCCAGGAGCATGCATAGAGTCCTGGTATTCTTGAGCAGTTCTCCTCAGTTGAAGAAGCTCTCAACAACAGCAGACCCTTGTTCAGCAGTCTCTGTCTGTAGACTCTCTCTTCAGTAGCTCAGGCCTAGTCTTCAGTACAACAGACTCCTCAGTATAACAGCCTCCTCTGAATAATGGCCTCCTCCAGAATGGAAACCTCCTCCAGAATGAATACCTCCTCCATAGACCCTTCCCAGAGGGCCACAGTTATACCCCAGTGTTGCTGGGCAGATTCTCTAATCAGCCACAGCTGGGCTGTTACATGAGCACATGGACCAAGCATGCACAGCCTGGCAGTCAGTTTGAGGCTCTATTATGGACACCTGTGTTCAAAACACATGGAGGGCCTTAAAGTTATACTATTCCACTGGGCAGCAATCTTTGTACAATACCCCCAAATGAAAAATGTCCTAAAACAACTGATTCACACAAGTCTGGACTGAACTGAGGCAGTTTGGACCACCAAGTTTGTGTTCCCAACCATAAAAGAAAGCCAGTCAGCTTGTCCCCAAAATGTTACTAACCAGCACTATTAAAGAGGAGTTGGACTTTTGTTGAGCAACAGCCATTGCATGGCCAGTGCACTGCCAAAATCTCAGTCACACACTCTGCATTGAAGTGTTGGGATGGGGGTGTGGCTGGTTTTCCTAGCTATTTGTTAGCATGAAGAGAACTTCTGAATTAATTTTGATGAAGTCTGATGGTATTTTGTTCTTCTTGTTGTTGATTGCAGCTTGTGTTTCTCCTTCTTTTCTTCTACCAATATTAACTTCAACCCTATGCCCTAACTAGTAGTGTAGCATTCATTTCAGCCACCCGGGGTATAAGCCAAATTTGCTGGGAGCCCCGGTGGATGTTGGCGCCCGCTTCCATTAGGGCTTCTGGGTACTGTAGTCCAAGAATACCCATAGCCCAAAATGCGCCGCCTGGGGAGAACCGCTCCCTCGCCCCCTTTCCTACGCCACAGCCCTAACCCAGGAGTTCTCAACCTTTTAAAGCTGAGGCCCCAGTCACGGTCCCTCAGACAGTTTCAGGGGCCAGTCGGCCATTTTGTCCTTCCTCCACCACATGGGACTTCCGGTTGTTGTGGAGGCAGTGGAGGGACACATGAAATGGCATCGCAGACTGCATTCGGCCTGCAGGTTCCAGGCTGCCAGTTGAGAATCCCTGCCCTAACCCTTTTACATTCCAGTCCAATCCTTGTTTATACTATATTTTTAATGTATTTAAGTTAGTCTTCCATTGGTCTCAGTGTTATTTAAATGGTAGTTTTAATGGCAGACTTCTCTTTATCCCACCATCACATTTTAGCTCTGGGTTTTTACACTAGGATTGGGTTTGACTGCAATCTGTGTTGTTTTAGTGCTTGTTGATTTGGTTAATTTTATATCTATAGTTCTGTGTGCTTTAGTTATTCCATTACTCACTCCTAGCATACACAAAGTGTCAGTATATTCTTGACACTGTCAGAATATTGGAGGATAGTTACACATCAATAAAAAATAAATATATTAAATCAAACATGAAAGGCAGCTAACATAAAATGGTCTAGAACTACCTGCCAGTGAGGGACAACTACTTTTCCAACTTCCATGTAGCTGTTGAAAAATATATATATAAAAGTTATGGGTATTTTCAATGTAAGCAGTAAAGGTAGCTGGCACAAAACTCATGTACCCATCCCTTCAAGAGTCAAATGTGTTTCATCGTTCCTTGGTCATATGTGTGTGTGGAATTATGCAAAGCAATGGACAATACTGTACAAAAAAATCCCAACCCTCACATTTCTGGAGCTTGACTCACATTTCTGGTTCAAAATGTTCTAAAACAATTCAGGTTCCAAACCAAATGCAGCTGGGGGAGGGGTGGGGAGATGTCCTTGCACAACCCTAAATGACTACTTTTTCTCATTTACCGTAATCTGGGGAATTTATTTAAAGTTTTTTTTAGAATAGTTATCTATTGATTTCAAAACAATTTATGATCTTTTTTGTATCTGTGTGATTTGGAATCCCCAATTCCCTTTGTCATTTTTAATAGCTTTGCGTTGTCTTATGCCTTTTTATCTTCTAAAACAGATTAACAATCATTTGGAATATACATCAACAAAGTCACAGTTTTAATTAGTACATTCTACACCCTGCAATGTTTTGTTGATATTTCTATGGAAGGTTCCTCACTCTTTAGGAATCCAGTATATCAAATTTGGCAGAAATAAAAGAGCTGTAGCTAAGGACAGAACCCAATCTATTTTTGCTGCTTTCAAGATCATTGACAATCATGCTAAAATTCTTCCCTGTCATCTAACCCTCTGTTAAAAAAAAAGACAAATTCTAATCAAGGATGAGGAAGAGGGGAGCTTTCTTGCATGATGGACCAAGAAAGTACCTCCCCTCTTCTTCCTAATGGCTCCTTTGAAAAAGATACACCGTCCTTGTGATTTCTTAGGCTTCTAGAAGTTCAACCTCTGGTACATAGCAGCTAACACACTCTGTATTTAGTCTGTAGTCTTGTATGGGAGATCAACTAAGAGATGTCATTGTTATGTGTGTGAAGGGTGGAAAGATGTCAGGCCCTTCCTACCATCTATATTCTAGAACAGTGGTGGTGAACCTATGGCATGCGTGCCAGAGGGGGCACTCAGAGCCCTGTCTGTGGGCATGCATGCTGTCATCCCAGCACAGAGTTCACACTACCCCTCTGCCCAGTAGTCCCATGCAGTGATGGGATGTCAAAAATTCTACTACCACGATCCGAGCGATCCGAGATCCGCCAGGCCGTACTGGTTGGACTCGGACCCCGAGGCCTACCTGCCACCGCCCAGCGTCTCGGTGCGGTCAGGAGGCTCCGACGACTCGTCGGACCAGGAGGAGGAGGATCGGCCACCACCGGTTGCGGTTGACAAGTCCCCGGACGAGAATATCGGCTCCGTCCACGGCTCCCAACCGGAGGACCAGAAAACATACACGGCCCTCCTCACCCGCCTTGGATCCACGCTGGGAATCCGAGCGGAGGCTCCCCTGAACGAATGCGAAGACGTCGTCTGCGGCCTGGCCGACCGGAAGGAGCTAGTCCCCGTCCGTCTGGGACTGCTCCCGAAGATCGCCAAGGCGGCCAAGGAGATCTGGAAGAGACCCGTCTCTTCCCATTCGGTGTCCAACAGGGTGGACTCCATGTACAGACTGCTGGAAGACTCCGACTTCCTACACGTCCACCCGGCGCCGAACTCCCGAGTGGTGAAAGGCTCCCAACACCGGACACCGATTAGTAGCACCCCCGTTCCGTCGACCCAAGAAGGGAAGAAACTGGACGCACTGGGCAGGAAGGTCTACGCCAATGCCTCCCTGTCCTTCCGTGCGTCCAACTACGCGACGGCCATGGGGGGCTACCAGTGCCGACTGTGGGAACAAGCGGAGTCCTTCAAGTCGCTGTTACCGCCGGACAAACGAGCGGACTTCGAGCGGGTCTGCATGGAAGGAAACCAACTCGCTCTCCAGCAGATCCGTACGGGCCGCCACGTCACGGAATCAGAGGCGAAGAATCTGGCCTCTGCAATCCAGCTTCGTCGCCACGCCTGGCTCCGTTCCGCTGACTTGCAAGACGACGTGAAACGGCTGGTGGAAGAGCTCCCCTTCGACGGTGAGGGTCTCTTCGCCAAGGAGACCGACACCTCCTTGGGAGAGCTGAAGGGGGACTACGCCACCATCAAACAGCTCCGTCCTCCACGCCGTGGGTCCCACCGTTACCAGCAGGACCAACCGTCGACGTCCCAGGCGGGTCCTTCCTACCAACCTCGCCCACCGCAGAGGCAAGGCGACTACTCCCGGTACCAGCCCTACCGGCCACGGCCACAACCCAGCCGCCCACGCTACCAGCAGCGTCCCCAAACTGGTAAACGCGCGGAACGGAAGGGCAAACAACGTGTTTGACTCTTCTGTGACCGAGACTCTACCCTACCGCCCCCTCGCCAACTACCTATCGGCCTGGTCTGCCATCACCACAGACCGATGGGTTTTAACCATCTTAGACTCTGGCTACGCGATCGAGTTCAGGAAATGCCCTACTGTCGGACGGATCCGCGTCACCGATCCGTCCCCACCGCTCCAGGAAGAACTATCAGCTCTCCTAGAGAAGGGCGCCATAGAACCGGTTGCAGCGTCGGAGTCTCACGAAGGGTTCTTCTCCCGCTACTTCCTCGTGGACAAAAAAGACGGGGGGACACGTCCAATCCTGGACCTCCGTCTCCTCAACAAGCACATCGACGCGAGGAAGTTCCGGATGGTGACTCTTCATTCCATCCTCCCACTGATCAACCACGGGGACTGGTTCACCGTCATCGACCTGAAGGATGCCTACTTCCACGTATCCATCAGAAGGGAACACCGCCGATTCCTACGCTTCCAGATCGGCGGCGACGTCTACCAGTACACCTGCCTACCCTTCGGCCTCTCCACCGCTCCGAGGGTATTCACGAAATGCATGGCGCCGGTGGCTGCTCATCTTCGGCTGCAAGGCGTCCAAGTGTTCCCGTACATAGACGACTGGTTGGTCTGCTCCCCGACCCAACAGAAAGCCAAGGACGATGTTGCCCATTGCCTGGCCCTTATGCAGAGTCTCGGTCTACGGGTCAACTACAAGAAGTCTCAGTTGACCCCCACTCAACGAATAGACTATATCGGAGCCGTATTGGACTCTCTGGCTCTGAGAGCCTACGCTCCACCCAAACGTCTGCTCGACATCCGCACGGTAGTGGCTCGGATCCAGGGCAGTCGTCGCGTCCGTGCCAGGGATGCCCTCCGCCTCCTAGGACTCATGGCGTCGACCACAGCAGTGATCTCGCACGCCAAACTCAAAATGCGGTCGCTCCAGTCGTGGCTCCTAGCCTCCTTCGACAGCACCCACGACAACCTCGGGAAGTGGCTCACACCGACCCCCGAGCTGCGGGACCAGCTGAACTGGTGGACAATGGACCGCAATGTGACCGCCGGGAAGCTCTTCACCCTCCCCGCGCCATCCGTCCAGGTCACCACCGACGCGAGCACGCACGGATGGGGTGCGTGCTGCCTCGGGTTACGGGTCCACGGCATCTGGACGCCCGCGGAAGCCGACCGCCACATCAACTTCCTCGAGCTGTTAGCGGTATGGAAGGCGATGAGGTCCTTCAGACTGTCCCTAGTAGGCCGCGTGGTGCAGATCACTTCGGACAACACCACGACCCTAGCCTACCTCAACCGGCAAGGAGGAACCAAGTCCCTCTCCCTCCTTCACCTGACGGTCCAGATCTGGGAGTGGTGCCTGAAGGTACATGTGTTCCCCATCGGTGTCCACATCCAGGGCACGCTGAACTTAGAGGCGGACTCCCTGAGCCGCAAAGGGACAGCGATGCACGAATGGGAACTGGACGGATCGGTGTTCGACCGCCTGTGCCGACGGTGGGGCACACCGAGCCTAGATGTGTTCGCGTCACAGATCAACACCAAGTGCCACCGATACTGCTCCAGGGCCGGGATCGGCCACGGATCGGAGGGCGATGCCTTCATGGTGCCGTGGCACCAGGAACTGCTGTACATATTTCCTCCGATCCCTCTCATCCAACGGGTCCTGGTACGGATCCGTGCGGAGAACGCCCAGGCGATCCTGATCGCTCCGTCATGGCCGTGCCAGCCGTGGTTCCCGCTACTCCAAACCCTGGCTTGCGACCACTTCCGCCTGCCCACCGATCCGAACCTCCTCCGCATGGAGGACGGTCGGATCCTCCACTCGGATCTGCCGAGCCTACACCTGACGGCCTGGTTTATCCGCCCGACATAGCACGGATCCTTGAACTTTCAAGGAAACCTTCCACGCGAAAGTCCTACGATGCCAAGTACCGTCGCTTCATAGACTTTCTAGCATCCAGTGACCACACCGTGGACTCGGCATCCCTGCAGGACGTCATGTCCTACCTCCTGCACCTGGCCGAGTCAGGATCTGCACACTCATCCTTAAAGGTCCACTTGGCTGCGGTGGTAGCCAAGGCCCCACCCTCATCAGTCTTGTCCTCCGCTTTCAGAGACAGGACTGTTAAAAGATTCCTCCAGGGACTGCGTAATGCCTACCCTCCAGTGAAGATACCACCTCCTCAGTGGTCCCTCACTGCTGTGCTCACCGCGCTCACGAAGGCGCCCTTTGAGCCCATGGCTACAGTGGACATTAAGTTTGTTTCTTACAAAACTGCATTTCTCGTAGCCATCACCTCTGCCCGGAGGGCAGGAGAACTGGCAGCCCTGCGGTCTGACCCTCCTTTTCTCAAGTTCTACCCCGATAGGGTAGTATTGCACCTGGACTTGACCTTTCTGCCCAAAGTCCTGACTGAATTCCATCTGGCCCAGTCCATCACGCTTCCAGCATTCTTCCTGAATCCTTCGTCTGCACAAGAGAGAGTGTGGCATTCGCTGGATGTCAGGAGGGCCTTGCTGTTCTACACACAAAGGACTGCGTCCTTCAGGAGAGCCAAACAACTGTTTGTGGCCTATGGTGGCAGGTCCAAGGGACACTCTCTGTCTGCCCAGAGACTTTCCAAATGGATCTCAAGCACCATCTACTTGGCCTATGAGATGTCATCTCTACCACCCCCGCCTCATGTCCGGGCTCACTCCACCAGGACATTGGCTTCCTCCACTGCGTTCCTCGAAGGCATCCCGATGGAGGACATCTGCAAGGCCGCTACCTGGTCCAGATCCTCCACCTTCATCACCCACTACCGGGTTGACACAAGGTCTGCTCCCGATGTCAGACGGGGCAGGTCCATCCTGACGGCTGGTCTCCGATCCTCTTCGCTGATGACCGCCCATCCATGATGCCATCGCGCTCTCCTACATCTCAGGACGCCGGCTGCCCACCATCCAAGTAAGTGAGCTTGCTAGTCACCCATCAGTGTGCATCCCCAAACAACACGAAGGAGAAGGACAGGTTTCACTTACCAGTAACTGTCGTTCTCCGAGTATGTTGTTTGGGGATTCACACAACCCAACCCTGCCTCCCCTCAGGGCTGCCGGCCTGAGATGGCCTTATGCCTAGCGGGCAGCTTTAATATCAAACTGAGGGGAGAGCGCGAAATGGCACCTAAAGGGGTTGGGCATGGTGGGCGGTCCCACATTCAAAACTCTTTATCCAATCAGCTTTCCAGCTCCGCTCAGGATTCAGCGCAGGCGCAGAACCCATCAGTGTGAATCCCCAAACAACATACTCGGAGAACGACAGTTACTGGTAAGTGAAACCTGTCCATGTGTATACAGTTTTTGCACCCTCTGTTGTACAAACCTATATGCTCACTGTGTTAGGAATGTAGCATTTTATGTTGCAAAAGGAGTAAAATAATAAAGGGATAATACAAAACAGATATTGTGTGTATTTCATTTCTTCTCAAACCAGCAGTTTTTCCCTATGGGGAAAAGAGCCTACAGAGAAAAAAGTTCTCTATGGGGATCAAAATTTTTGGATGTTTACAAAAATTTCTATCAAGTCTTTATCTTCACTTTGTATATCTCTGGAAGCTATTGATACCTCCCATATTGATTATTGCTGTATAGGAATCCCTTCATATGTTCTCTCCATGATTTCAACAGACCACCTAAGGGCCCAGCCAATATTTCTTTAGAGGCTTCCTCCAGGGATTGGGGAAAAATAGACTATAACAGCATTTCTGCTAGTGTGGAGCCTATGACTCTTCTTCCATTTATGCATGCTATTGACTGATTAGCCACCGTTTGCAAGAGAATTTTTTCCCCAGAGGATCTTTGGGTAGTATTGCTGGAAAGTCAGGAGACTGCTGTCAATGGCTTGGAATAAGATAGTGTCTTTGTTACTGACAACTGCCAAAACTTCATTTTCCCCTTCATGTGTATAAGTACAGTAGGTTTACAGCCAGTGGCTTAGTGGGAAAGGTCCTATAAATAGAGATTAATTTCTGTTTCAAGATTTGTACATCAGGAATGTGATCAGAAAGGAGCTTAATTACATGGTGAGTTTATCTGCTTCAGCTTCTGATTTTCTCATTCTAAGGACTTAGTTTTAGATTTCAGCTCTTGTTACTCAGCATGAATTAGTAAACATACTGTGGACTCCATCCATAATTTTAACCATATCAAGTGCTGGTTATGTGGATCTATACATTGGTTTGTTATCTTAGTTACTAGAATTAGTTCTCTGGATACCATGGAAATATAAACAGGATAGAGAACAATAGTGTGCTGTTGGTAAAGGAAGAAATGGGTAAGGAAAAGGGTTGAAAGAACATGAAGAAAGGACTTCTGAGGCAATCTTTGTGGGCAGAAGGAAGCATAAAAAGCAATATAAATCAGATTTGATGAAAAAACTAAGGGATCCGGGTGAAGCCAGGACAAGAAGGAATCTAGGGGGAATTGGTGAGAGTAGAGGCTGGATCCAGAACTGTGAAGGGAAGTCAAACAAAGAAACATGAAAACCTTCCTATTAGTCTCGACCAGCCCCCCTGTCCCCCCCCCCCCGTTTCAAACAAAATTTGCAGGCTCAACTCTGCCTGAAGAAGAATGGAAGAGTCCGTGGAAATTCCAAAAAAGCAAAATAAGTGAGACTAAGGCAAGGGAAACTCAATGCCACACTACGTGGAAGAGTTGGGTTGCTGATTTGAGGTACATACAGGAAATTAAAACTTTGTCCCTGAAGCTTTTAGGGATTGTTTTTTTTTCTCCCCAAAAGAAAGGTCAATCAAATTTGGGATCAGAATCTTGTCAGTGGTAACTAAGTCCACTGAATGTCCTATTCAGGTTTCCAACTCTATGTATCCATTTAATTTGTCAGATTGCTTCCTAATATAACTGTAGAACTGCAGTTGTCTTCAGTATTCACAGTACAGTACTGACAAAATCTGCCTTAGAAGGTTAACCAGGACACATTGATGAGAGGATAATCCTATATGCTGGGGAGTTGCTCTTCTCTAACAGATTTCAGTTTATGCTATCACTTCAAATCATGCTTTAGATCTTGCCTTTTCGGATCTATTCAACAAAGAGACTGAGGAGATAATGAGCAAGTGAATTACCAAAAGTTCAAAGTTGTGGAGAACATTTATCTGGGGGCAGGGGATATGAAAACAGGAAATGCTGAGACACTATTAAAGATTGTCATAGGGAATACTAGAAAAGGCATGAATTTCAATAGATTACATAAGGAGGCGGTATATCAGTGTATTAATCAGCTGTATATACTCTGGATAAGACTCTTACCTCAAATCTGAATTAGATGCTCTGGTTTCTCATTTGACATCTCCTTGTCTCTGGTTAGATGTTAACTCACCTCTGTTTCAACTGTGTGTGGCAAATGCTACTGCCAGTCTCTCTTCTTCTTCTTTGAAGACACTCCTGTCCACTTCCTTTTCTAATCTGGGTGAATGTTTGGGAGGAATTAGGATAGAATCATCATCATCTGACACCACAATGAACTGGGATGCATCTTCTCCTCCCAGTGCAGAGCCATGCAGGGGGCTGTGGTGGCTCGCTTAAGATGCTCAGCATGTTAGCTGGAAGGGTGGCAAGTTGGCAGTTCAAGACCCAGGTACTGCATGATGGATTGAGTGCCTGTCTCTGTCCCAGCTCTTGGGAACATGAAAGGAACCTCATTCGGGCATCCCCTGCAAGGAGTTTCTTCAGCACAAATCCTTTCAACCCCAAATAATGTCTGACATGAAATTATTATTTATAATGTGGAGCTTTAGCACTCTACTACAGGCCTGAAGGTGGATTGAAGTGTTTTGTAATATTTCAAGAGTAGATGGCACACGGCTGCCTTTACACCCTGTAAATACTGACTTCTGTGTTAAAGGTAAAGGTAAAGGTTTTCCTTGCTTGAAAGCCTGTTGTATCTGACTCTAGGGAGCAGTGCCCATCTCCATTTGCAGCCAAAGAGCTAGCGCTGTCTGCATCTGCAGATGTTTCCATGGTCATGTGGCAGGCATGACTATACACTGGAGTGCACAGAATGCTGTTTACCTTCCCAGCGAAGTGGTCCCTATTTAGCTACTTGTAATTTCTTGCTTTCAAAGTGCTACATTGACAGGAATTGTGACAAAGATGGGAGCTCACGCTGTCATGCACCACTTGTGTCTTGAACTACCAACCTTCCAGTCGTCAAGTTTAGTGTCTTAACCAGTAAGCCACTGCAGTCCCTTAGGCTTAGCACAGGCTTAATTTGAAACTTGGTAACATCCCTTTCATTGTTGCCTTGGGGTGTATTTAAGAAGCAGAAAGGGACCAGATGGACTTCACCAAATTTGACAGAGCATGGATTTCTTCACCTGATTCTGAGAGGCACTGTTTACCATGCAGGTCCTCGTACAAAGATGTAGAGACATGAGATGTGATGTGTATGCATGCTTTATAGATTATGCAAACGTCTTTGAAAGCTGCCAGCATGAGAAGATGATCTCAGCACTGAAGAAAAGAGGTGTAGATGATAAAGATATCAAAATCATCACCAATCTTTATTGGAATCAGACAATTCAAGTCAGAGTTGAAAAACAGCTGACGGAGCAGGTTCAAATTCACACAGATGTTCAACAAGGTTGTGTGTTGTCCCCAACACTGTTTAATATATACAGTAAAACACCGAATAATGATAGGATCGGATAACGCTAACATCGCATAACGTGAAGTAATCTGGGGAGAAGAATTGGATCGAATAACGTTAAGGTCATATGGGATGCATCAGATAACAACCGCTAAAGCCTGTGCAGTTACAATGTATCTCTATGGAGCTTTAACGTTATCTGATGCATCACATTGGATTTTAACATGCATCGGATAACACTAAAAATCGGATAACACCAAGACTTATGGAACCAAGTTTTAGTGTTATCCGGTGTTTTACTGTACTCAGAAGCACTATCAGATTTAAACATGGGCATTAAAATTAACGGGGAATACCTGAATAACATCCGATATGCTGATGACACAGTGTTGTTGGCCACAAACCTTGCAGATCTTCAATTGATGCTGGATTGAGTTAGAGCTTCAAGTGCAGAATATGGTTTGGATCTCAACATCGAGAAGACAAAATATCTGGTTATAAGCCGAACACCCAACTCATGGCAAGCTAATGGCAGGAACACAAGAAATTGAAAGAGTGAATAAAATTGTCTATTTGGGTATTATGTTAAATTAAAGTTGGGATCCTGAGGTAAAGATTAAAATACAAATAGAAAAAGCAAGATCCACCTTCATAAAACTGCAACACTTGTTATGCAGTAGAGATCTAACTTTCGCCACAAAGATCTAAACAGTGAGATGTTACGTATTCCCAGTGTTGCTATATGGAGTTGAAGTTTGGACATTGACTAAAGCAGGGGTTCCCAACCTATGGCCTGTGGGCCGGCCCTGGCCCATGGCAACCTTTCATGTGGCACATGTCCACCGCACCCAAAAGTGCACTTGGATGCATTTATGTCACCTATAAAACATGCCCGTTTCTATGTAAACACACCCGTGGCTGTCGTAAATGTGGAAATGGGTGCATTTATGACAGCCGTAAATGCTCCCACTTCTGCTTCTGGTGTGTGTGGTCCAGCCCGCTCAGCTATCCAGGGAGCGTGGGTAGGCCTGCGGCATAAAAAAGTTAGCCACCCCTGGACTAAAGCTTCTGAAAAAAGAATCATTTTTTTTTTTTGAAATGTGGATCTGTCTACAGATGGTTGCTAAAGATATCATGGGTTGATCATGTGACTAATATAGAAGTATTGCGCCAGATAAAGAAAAAGGATCTTTTTAAGCCTTTTAAGCAAAGAAAGCTCTGATACCTCGGCCATATCATGAGGAACAACATAAAGTATAGAATCCTCCAACTATGCAATGAAAGATCCCTGGGAAGAGAGGCCCTGGATGTAGACGGACTTCATGACTGAAGAACCTGAGAGACTGTTGTGGCATGTCCTCGGAAGAATTGTTCCAAGGAGTTAAGAGCAGGAAGACTATCGCCATGATGATAGCCAATATCTGGAACAGATACAGCAGCTGAAGAAGAAGAAGATTCTGACCCTGATGCTAGTTTCCAATAACACTGTTACTGAGAATCCAAACACAGTCTGATGATTAGTTGTTAAATATTAAGTACTGCAGGAAGTTTAAAGCAAGAGAAGATTTCCTAAAAATAACCTACAACCCACTCTTTTTCTGTAAATATCCAGTAGTGTATATAACTGAGCTTTTTCCAAGCTTAGCTTGTTTTGGATATAGATTTTCTACTAGTGACCAGCTGGCTACAGCTTAGAAGATTTATGATTATTTGCTACCATAAATCTGGTTTTTTTTTCATTCCATAAGTGACCAGATTTTTTGGTCCACATTAATTAGCATTCTTAAATTGTTTTACGCTTGCTACTGTGGTTTACTTCACCATAACTGAAAACAAAACAATACAAAATAAACAAAATAATATAAAAAACACTGTAGCACTTTAAAGACTAACTGCTATATTTTTATTGTTAGCTTTCATGAATCAAGTCCACTTCTTCAGACAAAGAGTGAAAAGTCTGAAGAAGTGGACTTGATCCATGAAAGCTAACAATAAAAATATATCAGTTAGTCTTTAAAGTGCTACAGTGTTTTTTATTTTATTTTATTTTGTTTTGTTTTCTGATGTGCCTGAACCACAGACTAACATGGCTACTATTCCAAAAAATTCTCCATAACTGATTGACTTGAACAGAGTCCCCAAATGACTCCGTAAAAGTTTCTCTTTGTCGATCATTAGTGGGTATATTCTGTTGTTTTGTTGTTAGAGTCTTATCTAAGTGGCAGTGCCTCATAAGACAACATTTTAATTTTATCCAAGTGTAAGGGGTACACAGAAAGAGCCTTCTCAAAGATTGTGGTATTTTTGCACTACAGTCAGGCATACCCTGGCCAACGGCCACATTGTGCTGGCTGATTTTTCTCACTAGGTCAGGCGAAAGGAACTACAGAATGAATTCACCAAAAGGTGGCTTCATTTTGGCAGTTTCACATCTGGCCTAGACATGGAATAAGAAGAAAAATCTACCGTAAGTGTACAATTGTTCATGCAGTTGTCTGTTGCAACAGGTTGTTACAGAATAGCCTGGAGGTGAAAAGGTGCAATATATGGTGTGTGGTCTGGCCATGCAATGCAGATATTTTGGCATGTACTTCAGGGAGCCTTCAGAATGTTTGTTGTATTTTTCAGAATGTATACACCTATTCTGTCATTTGTTTTTGAAAATTGTACTGAGTTCTGTGTTTCCTCCCAGTAACAATGTATGCCTTAATTGGCAACTTGACACCAGTCCTTTTCATGGTTGCTTTAGGGCAATGGTGGCAAACCTGTGGCACGTTTGCCAGAGGGGGCAATCAGATCCCTCTCTATGAGCACCCATGCCATCACCCCAGCACAGAGTCCGGCCCACCCCTCTGCCCAGTGGCCCAATGGGAGCATTTCCTCTCTCCCCCCAGCACAGAGTTCAGCCTGCCCCCCTGCCCAGAAGCCCAATGGGAGTGCTTCCTTCCTCCCTCCAGCACAGTTTGCCCCACCATTCTGTCCAGCAGCCCAATGGGAGCATTTCCTCCCTCCCCCCACCAATACAGAATTCACTCTGCCCTTCTGCCCAGCAGCTCAATGGGAGCGCTTCCTCCCTCCCTCCCTCCCTCCAGCACAGAGTTCACCCCTCCCCTCAGTGGCACAGATGCCAGCTTGTTGAGCTTGGGCACTCAGTCTCTTAAAGGTTCGCCATCACTGCCTTAAGGTGTGTTTAAATATCAAGAAACAAAAACAGACCAGTTTCATCTAGGTACCTTCCGTCCATCATTTCTATGCTATCCTTACACCTAGGCAGGCAAGCTTTTCAAAAACAAACACAGCAAACATAGTTCAATTCACTATTCTAGCTGTCCTTTGGAATGAGAACGATATCTTTGTTTAACTTGTTTTTAGTGTTATGGAGGAATGATGGATAATGGGAATTGTTCAGCAGTGGCCTAAAGAAATGTCGTAAATCTCTTCCAATATTTCATTTCTAGCTCACCTCATAAATTGGATCTGCCCCAAATTTTTACAAGAGAATTAAAAAGTGGTATGGAGACAGATTCTTAATGCTAAGCATTTGCCATAAATTGAACAGATTAAACCAATGTTTGCTTAGACCACTGTGTCCTCCTGTAGGGTGAAATGAGAGTTCCCTTTCATCCCTGAAGTAAGAGTGTGCACCAGATCCTTTATCAAGTTTGTTTGTTTTGCATACAACATCTCCTACTGGGTGACCTTTAGGAACAATGCAACAGCTGTTCTCAATGTACCCTATTCTTTGCAAACATTAAGTACAGTTTCTCCTTTCATTAGAGAACAACAGCAAGAAAAGTTGTTGCTCATACGGAAGGCTTCTTCAAACTTCTTTTATCCACTGACATTTTGCAGTGTATCATTTTGATGTTGCCAATCCTTAAAACCATTTTTTTTTAAATTCTAAAAGAAAGGGCGATCCAGCTGCTCATTTAGCATAGATGCCAACTGGGAGAGGAAAACTTAATGCCCTGTCAAAGCTGTATATTTGGGGTGGGGGTGGGGTTCTAAGTCTGATTGATGGCCGAAGCCAGCAAAGGAGGAGGGTGAAATATTTGCTGCTGCCTGCAAGAACCTGAAAAAATGAAGTGTGAAGTTCTGAAGAGAGCAGGCAACAGTCCTCCAGTCACTAAACACTTCCAACTAGTTGGCAGCAGAACAGAGCTGTGGTCTGGAAGATGAACCTCAAAGGAATATGGGGAGGGGGGCAGTACTATAGACTGTGTCAAAATATTGCTGCAGCTAGAGACATACATTTATTATTACAGTGAGAGGAAATGGTTTTTGTTGTTGTTCGATATTTATTTATTCTCTATCATCTCCCTTCCCCGCTTCTCTTTCTTCATCTTTTCCCCCTTCTAATTTCACTCCCAGCCCTTTCAACCAAAGTTAGGAATACATTAAAAGCATTAACAAAAACAAGAAGATTGGGTTAAAATCCCTTATTTAGAAAACTGTTCTGATGGGGGGGGGGGAGGTTAAGATCTCTGTAAGGAAAAGGAAGCACACTTTTTCGCTTTCTTTACCACATTTGCTGCTTCCGATTGCCATGGCTTATTCAAGGCTGCCTTTCCTCAGTGCCAAGCTGTGGGCAGGGAAGTTGGGATTTTCATTTCCGTGAAAAGGGAATTTCCTAAAGTTGAGGAAGGGAAGCAATGATTTTCCAGAATGTTCTTGGAACCAACCAGACCACCGAAATCTTTGCCAGGTGAAACACGTGGCTACTTCACTTTTTTTTTCCTTTAAGGGAAATTAATATTCATCTCCAGCATGTGTGTAGGCTATTAGTTATAATCTTTTTTCCCTTCCAGACTGAATATTGCTTCCCACACTAATTCATGAGTTTAAAATATACCCGAGGAATTTATAATTTGTCAGCAATCCGGCATAGTCAATGTTTAACACATGGTAAAGATTATCTGCGTTTTTATATGTATATACACAAAAGTGCTACTCCTTGAACAGTTTGGGTACACTTTGCATTTCTGCATTGAAAAGGTGAAAACTGTATTCCCATAAGACAAAAAAATATATCAGACTCTCATTGTGCTACCTCATTAACAAGGTGGGTAGGGGTCTAAAGCTTAATTATGCTAGTAATCTGCAAGTCAAGCTAGTGAATGTTTCCTGCTGCTCACGTAGTCCTGGAAAACATTCTAAAAATGGAAAATAAAGGGGCAGCAGAGATGTATAAAAGTGACAATATGTAGTTTGGCTGTAGATTTCAAGTGTTATATTCAAGGAGAAAGCTGCTGTGGTGGCTGTTACAGTGAACTGCAACTTTCTGAAGAATGTGCCAAGGGGATTCTGGGTCCTGATCAGGAATGAAGTTTGACTCAGCCTTCCATCCTTCCGAGATCGGTAAAATGAGTACCCAGCATTTTGGGGGCAAAATGCTAATTATTCTGTGAACCGCCCAGAGAGTGCACTAAGTGCTATGGGGCAGCATATAAGTCTAATTGCTACATAAGTGTAATTGCTATTCTGGGAGTTGTAATCCAGGGGGGAAATGTATTTCAAATTCTCCTAGATTTAGGAAAAAACTGTACAGTTTTATAGAGGTCTACCAGTGGTTCCCTACTTGGGCCCCAAGCCCCACAGGGGTACTTCAGTTCCCAAAAGCCTGCTCAGTGTTTTGGCTGCTCAGTGTTTTGGGGAATTGACTTAGGCTTCTGGGAATTGACTTCCAAAAACCAAAGGTTGGGAAACACAGGTTTAGACCCTTTAGGAGCAGGGTTTTTCATTAGAGCAGGGGCAATCAAAAGTATTGATATGTTTCCTTTGCTGATTCAATTCATTAACTCTAGTTGTGGTTAATAGTTTAATTGAGTCCAATGAGTTCAGTCCTTTGAATGTTCTGTCTAGAAAAGTCACTACAAATATAACAGTTCAATTACATAATTTTAAAATACTGAGCAAACTCCTTTTGGTCTAGTTATGGTGTAAACTGTGTCCAGGTGCTTGAAATAATTAATTTAAATAATTGAATGCTTTCTACTCCTGCATTTCAGCCGCCAAGGCCCCCTAGGGTTCCATTTTGCCCCGAGGAAGCCTTCAGGAGTTTGGGGGTGATGGTTCAGCATCAAAAGTAGCTACTAGCTTGCTGTCAGTGAGATCCAGACCCCTTTTTGTTGATGGAACAATGGCTACAGTAGAAGCAAGACTTCTCCTGTCTTGTTTATTACTGTTTGTAGCTAACATTTTTGTTAAATGTCTTTAATGTGTTTTCATTTTCTCCTATTTATCGATGTAGAAACTGAGATAGAAGATACAAAAATGTATCTTTAGTGTAGACAAATGTTTCCCAACCTTTGGCATATCAGAAACCAAAACCAAAAAAGTAATAAACCAAAATAAAAACACTGTAGCACTTTTTTTTATTTTGTTTTCTGATATGCCTGAACCACAGACTAACACAGCTACTATACCAACCTTTGCTTTTTGGACTTCTATTCCTGGAAGCCTAAGTCAATTCCCCAAAACACTGAGCAGCCAATATACTGAGTGAGGCTTTTGGGAACTGAAGTACCCCTGTGGGGGTTGGGGCCCAAGTAGGGAACCCCTGGTAGACCTCTATAAAATGCTTCTGTTTTGCCCCCAAAAGCAATGTTGAAGACAAGCCAGATACAAGCAGGAGGTAGTATAAAATTTCTCTTACTTTTAAGTTAAACCGTTTAAAAACACCTGAATAACGCTCTAGACAGGTTCGTGGCAGGAATGTAGATTGCTTGTTCATTTGCCAAACTGGTGCAAAGGTAAATGATAATATCTAGATAATATTACACATCATCGAGATGGCCTAAGTCAGGGATGCCCAAACTACAGCCCGTAGTGCCCATTAATCCAGCTCGCATTGCCCTCGCCGCTCCTAAAAGTGGAAGTAAAACATGAATACGTGTGTGCATAACACTACTGTAAATGACTCATGGGTCATTTACAGCAGTGTTATTTTCATGCGTGGGCATGCTATGTGCATGCACATGCACATTTTAGTTCTGCTTCTGGTGGGAGGAACCATGTGACTGGCATGCTCAACCACGTGACCGGCCTGCAGCTCAAAAACTTTGGGCACCCCTGGCCTAAATAGATTGCACTGAGTTAGTGTTAGTGTTTTTTGGTAAACTTCAGCACTACTGGGGGGGGGGGGATGCCATCATAAGGCCCTGGGAGCCAAATATATCATTCATTCATTCATTCATTCAATCAATCAATCAATCAACCAATCTCTCTCTCTCTCTCTCCCTCCCTCCACACACACACATATTCTCGGAGAAAGCTAAGTGGTACTGAGAAGCATCCCACAGTATGAATGTCAAAATGACAGTGAAGTGGAAATAGGCCATAATTATATGTTAAAATGTGAGAGTCAAATTTTAAAATGCACTGTCCAGATAAGTGCAGATGGACATTATGTTTAGGTATTTATGTACCAATGATCGAAACTTTTGAATTATTACTTGTAAGAAAGAACAGTGATATTGTGAACATAATAGGTACCTGGTAGAAAGATCAATGGCAAATATTCAACTCTAGATGCAAACAACTTTGGACATTCTAGAAGTAGTTGCATCATCTGCATCAAAGGCAGCATACTATCAAACAATGGAAAAAATCTTAGGTAGATTGGTATTGAATCTCCAACTCTTTCCTTTAGTCCTGTTCTTTAATTACATGTCTACTGTAACCATGGCATGATCTGATATTTTCAAGATACCTATACAAGTAATACCTCATATAACATTAGTATCGAATAACACTAAAATCGCATAACATTAAGGAATCTGGGGGGAAGAATTGCATCAGATAACAATAAGATCCTATGGGATGCTTCAGATAACAACCGCTAAAGCCTGTGTGGTTACAATGTATCTCTATGGATCCCATAGGATTTTAACATGCATCAGATAACACTAAAAATCATATAACACCAAGACTTGTGGAACCAGGTTTTAGTGTTATATGAGGTTTTACTGTATTTATATCTTCTAGATTTCCTATCAGGTTTTCAGATGCAAAAATATAAATCAATTCTCGAATAAACTTTGTGTGGCATAGATCTTATCAAATTAAATCCCACCATTAGCATATTTTGAGCCCTAGCTTTCTTTATGATGGGTAACAATTTATCTAAAAACTTGGCCTGATCTTGGATGGGTGCATATACATTCACCAATGTGATCTCTTCCTCCCCAATTTTCCCTAATATTATTTGAAATCTGCCCTCTCCATCATTTATTTATTTATTTATTTATTTATTTATTAATCAAATTTATATTCTGTCCTACTCGCACAGGCAACTCAAGGCGAAGCACAACCAACATGTAATACACCACTAAAAACACTAAAAGAACAAAATAAAAATTAAAACCAATTAAAAAACAACCTCTCTTTCCCTAGACTTTAATCTCGTCTTCTGCATTTTTAAATTTCATTTCAATTAATGTCAGCTTTATATCCACCACCTTCATGAAATTAACTATAATATCTTTCAAATACTGCTGGCCTTTTATAATATCGTCTTTAATTTGTTTCCTAGATGCTTCACCTTGTTGCAAGTATGATTCCATTTTATCCATTCTAGACTCTATTTTTTCCAAAGAAGCTCCCATTTCTTTATTCATTATGCTCGTAGAGTCTATTTGTGGTTTCCCAATACTACCCTGCATAGCTCCTTGTCCACTATCAGAGTCATCTTTGGCTCTAGTCTAGTTAATCTTTTATAATTGCGGTCTGATGATCTTTCCCGCATTTCCCTTGTTCACACCGATTTAGGGTTTTTGGGGTGTCTGCGACTCATTCGCTTTTTTACTTGTAGCTTATATCATTCATTCATTGTATTGACTACCCTCCCCCTAAAATATTTTAGTCTAACCCTAGCTTACTAAGATTTTCTATAAACTAATATGGATTAATACAAATTGAATTTGAGTTTGTTAACTATAGTATTAGTGTTATAGATACTTATTTACTCTTATATATACGATATCTTGTCTTACTTATAATAGAACAACAATCTCTCCCCTTTTGATACTTATCCACCTTTCAACACTATTCCTCCTCCCTTTTCACTTTGTCCAAACACTCTTGTCGTTAATTGTTAACAATTATTCAACTTAGTCTATACACTACAATCCCTTCCAAAGGGCATTAGATACTTTCAAAATGTTCATTTTAATGTCTTATAAACTCTACTTTTCTCTCTGCTTTGACCTCCGTCTTCTCAATCTGCTTCCTGCAAATATCAATCCCATGCTAATTCTTAGAGTTTCATAAAGAAACACATCCTTTAATTGTTCCTAGATGTCACCTCTATAACAAGTAATTTTCAATCTTTACTTTGTCCCTTTTAATTTACTTTATTCTAAGTTTTAGTTCACTTTATTAGTCTTTTTCCTTTTTTACAGTCCGCTGCAAACACCAAGACTTTGTCTTCTTTTTTGTCTCCCTCTTTTGGCTTTCACTTTCTCTCAGTGGCGTCGCGCAGACTTCAGCTGCCTGGGGTGAAGAACAAACTCACTCCCCCCCAGCTCGCTGCTGCTGCCCCCCTGGACCCAGGCAGAAGGCGGCCCTTTTTCTGCGCCGGCGGCCAGGCTGCCCCCTCTTTGCCTCCCGCTGGCCATGGCTGCCCTTGCTCTGCCTCCTCCGCCACCTACCCCAATGAGCACCCTGCGCACGTGCGCTGCTCACCTCTGCCCGCCCACCCACCCACCCAGCTAGCAGTCAGGGGCTCTCCGCCACCTACCCCTGATGAGCGCCGTGCATGCGCGCACACTGCTCACCTCCGACCACCCACCCATCTGCCCAGCTGGCCATCAGGGTGAGCCCCTGACGGCTAGCTGAGTGGGTGGGTGGGTGGGCCGAGGTGAGCAGTGCGCGTGCATGCGGGGGGGTGCTTGCCAGGGGTAGGTGGCGGAGGAGGCAGAGCAAGGGCAGCCACGGCCGGCGGGAGGCAAAGAGGGGGCAGCCTGGCCGCTGGCGCAGAAAAAGGGCCGCCTTCTGCCTGGGAAGTCCTGCTTCCTAAGCCCAGGCAGAGGGAGGCCAAAGCGGTGGGGACATTTTGCCGCCCCCCTGAAAGCCGCTGCCTGGGGCATCCGCCCCGCCCCCATGCTACGCCACTGCTTTCTCATGCTTTTCCTGGCTCTTGTTCCTCACGCCCGACTTGCTATTCTCATGTGTGCACGTCTCATTGCTCTTTGCTTTACTCTCATCTCTTGCCGTCCCTGGTTTATCTCCCTTCTGGATTGCGAGCTCCTTAGCCCTCCTCCAGCGTCCTCTCTTTTAGTCGTGTTTTATCGCATTTATCACTTCCCTTCTGCTGGTAAAACTGCATCAAATGAAAAATAACTTATCAGATCAGTGTTGGAGGTGTAAATTAGAAAGAGGTTCACACCTACACATGTGGTGGGGATGCAGTTATATGAGAAAGCTATGGGATATAATAGAAAAGGAGTTAGAAAAAATCTTTAAAATACCAATTAAGTTGACACCAAAAAATAGCCCTTCTAGGAGAACTAGATGATTTTAAGGTTGATAGTAATAGAAGAGAATTGATACTCACTTTATTGACAATAACTAGACAACTGATAGCTAAGCATTGTAAGGAAGAGTTGACGATCAGTAAAGCTGGTTGGTACACGAAGGTATGGCAGATAGCACTAAATGAGAAGCTAACTATGGAAATACACATAAGTAAAGGCCATACAAAGAAAAAGAGTTTCTGGGAAATTTGGAGTGTATTTGTTGACTTTGCTTTCACAAACAAATATGGTTATAAGCTAGATCCTGAAATGCGCAAATTTTGGGGAAAATGTTAGGAAGAAATAATCTGATTATATTTACAAATTCTATTGTACCGCATGGGTGTATTATTTGTATGATTTGTACCATATTGTTTTGTTGTAGTATTTTGTCTCAACTCGCTAAATGTACTGTTATTGTAATGTTATGATTTTTATTTAAAAAAAGAAAACATCTTAGATGATGTTTAAAAGGTCATGTAGGCCACTTTTGGGGTGGTTTGAGGATGAGTTGGTTCGATTGCATGCACACATCAGCCAAATCAACCCATCCCATGTTGAGACCCTTTTGGGGGGTTCAATTTAATTGTCTTCTGCATTTTCCCAGTTATGTGTATGCTAATAGGACACAACAAAGTTGGGGCATTTTATAGCTGATTAAGGGTGATCAGATTGCTGATAGGCCTCAGCAGTGGGTGTGGGTTTAAAAGCCAAACAGTCTTTTTACAGCTGACAGGGCAGGAACACAAGATTGAAACATCATGAAGCATGGCTTAGAACAGGGATTCCCATCCTTTTTATACTGTAGGCCTGACCATGCCCCCCAGAAAGCTGAGCAGGCTAGACCATGTCCCCAGAAGTGGAAACGGGCACATTTATGGCTGTCATAAATGCTGCAACTTCTGTGTTAATGACAGTAATGGCCACATTCATGCATCCATGGGTACGTTTTACGGCTGACATAAATGTGTCCACTTCCACTTCTGGATGCAGCAGAGGCAGCGTGGGCCACATGAAATGGTGCTGTGGGCTGAGTCTGGCCCATGGATCATAGATTGGGAACCCATGGGTTAAAGAGAAGACTTTTAGTGATCTTTCTGGGATCCACTGAAATATTGCTGTAGGCAGAAGAGGTATCGCATCATATGACGTCTAGGTTTTATGAATAGATTTTGAATAAATAAATGTTGACTTTATTTTGATTATTAATCTAGACAAGCTGACATTCTTTGCTTCTCACGCAAAGCACTGGTTCATACAAACAATTTTAAGGTAAAGGTCACCCTTGCTTGAAAGCCAGTTGTATCCAACTCTAGAGTTCTGTGCTCATCTCTGTTTATAGCCAAAGAGCCAGCACTGTCTGCATCTGCAAATGTTTCCATGAACATGAGGCAGGCAAGCCTAGACACCCGAGTGCACGTAATGCTGTTTCACAAGTTTAACAATTTTAAGTCTGCATGTAATTAAATAAATATGCAAACCATATGAATAAGATCTCCCTCTGAATCAATATACAGTACTCACTTAATCACAGGATGTAATCATATCTGAACAAATAGTTGATTTCTGGAATGTGGCAATATTTTGCTGCAATCCCAGAGTGTGATTTGCAGAAACATAATCAACCACTATACACCAACCATGTGTTAATTTTAATAATACATTTTCTTTCTGTAGAAAGAATTCACAATTGGTTCTTTTCCTTTCTGTGAACAATTTGAAAACTGGTTTAGATCACTGCCATGCAGTTAATATTGCTAATGACAGAATGCATTTCACAGTCCCCACTGCTTAACATTTTAACACCTCAAATGCACCCATATATTTCATTTTTTTAAAAAAAACCAACCAACCTAATATATATTGTGTAGTACTCAAAGTGCTGTTATTCCTCAAAAATAGAAATTAAAGTCTGAAAGGGGGAAAGAATTAACAGTGAAATAATATGCTTAGCTGTCAGTCAGAATGTAAGCTGATTAAGCTCCATGCAGCGGTGGACATAATTGACATATGCTTGCAGCAGTTTCTAATAAACCACTTCCCAATGTTTATGAAGCCACAATTTCCCCGTGGGAAGATCCAGAGTAGGACACAGACCAAATTGTGACACCATGTTGCCACGATGAGGTAGCGGGTAAATCATGATGGATATTTTTGTGAGTGTTTAAGAAAATGTTATGTAGTGCACTTTCAAGATAACTGAGATAATTCAAAGGATGGCTTCACCAGTTTGACCACACCTCTCTAAGTGGGGATTTGAACCCAGATCTCCCAAGCTCCAGTTCATCAGTCTATCTATTACACAGCAATGGGTATGTTAAAAAAATGTATTCCCCTGCATATATCTGTGTACCTTTTCTTGTGTGCTTGTAGGATCTGCTCGAACCAGTCAGAAGTGGTGATGAACAAAACAAGGATCATTCCAAATAATGAACTGCTGACCCAGTTCCTTTTTTAGAACAGAAGCAGTAAATGTCCAAGTTTCAAATTCCAAAAGTGTTAGAAAAAAAGAGGATAAACAGTTTGTCACCCTTGCTTTTACATAAATAGTAATGCATGCAACCAAGTAATTCATAAAGGAGCAGGTCTTTATGGCAGTACCACAGAAACCATTATCCTCTATCAAATCTCTTGACGCTCATAGTTCAGCATAATATCATTATGGAGATAAAATAATAAGGAAGATTCAGTGCATGGAAAGCCTGAACCATAATGAAATACTGTATTAATTTGTTGAATATTTTCCTGTGGAAATATTTTCCTATGGCCACATATTCTGTTAATGTAACTGAACCAATGTAAGATAAATATGGCAATACAAGTTCAACGGAATCCATTTGTTTTGAATTTAAAGCCTACATGTCAACATTTTATATTGTTCATAGAAAGACACATTTCCTGTTGTAGGTCATGGAAGGTGTGAATAAACAGTGAATCAGTCAGGCCTTGTTCAGAAAAGGCCAGAAGTCTCTTCAGTTATTCGTGCACATGAAAGATAGTTGTGAGAAAGTAACCACAATTAGAGAGCTTGCCAGTGGTGGGCAGCAAAAAATTTCACTACCACACCGTGGGTGAAGCCTACATTGTGGGCAGAGCCTACATTGTGGGTGGACCCTACATCATAGGCGGAGTCTACATTGTGGGCAGAGCCTATGTCATGGGCGATCTAGTCATGCCTGCCATATGGTCATATATACATCTGCAAACACGGGCAGCATTGGCTCTTTGGCTGTAAACTGAGATGAGCACTGCACCCTAGAATCAGATATGACTGGCTTTTGAGCAAGGGAGACCTTGAACCACTTGCAGGGACAAAACCTGATGTCAAATTTGAATACCAATTGACTCCGCTACTCAAGGCCACCTGGACTTGGAGGAGGAGGACGTGAAGGTGGAGGTGGGCAGGAAAGTGGGTGGGGCAGGGTAGGGCAGGGAGGTGGGTGTGGTCACCCAATTTTGCCACCCTCCTGCTTGAAGGCCCTATAATTTTGCTCCCCACTCCCGCCCAGGGGGGTGCAAACTTGTTGCTGCCCGCCACGGTAGCTTGCACATGGAGATATTGAGTATCTGTGCCTCTGGTTGTCATTAGATATGCTTCACAATCTCCACATGAGCAATAAGGACCTCAGTTGTCAACAGAATGTTAACTTAAACTGTATATATGGGCTAACTGTGTACATGACCTTAAATTCCTCAAGAGCTGGGCTCAGCTGCATCGATGTATTCTTGCCTTGTGTATGGTTTGTGTATATTTAGAGATTTTTTAAAAAATAAGGAATACTGTTCCATGTGTTTTAATCTGGTTTTAATGGTTGTTAAAGTTTTAATTGTTAAGTCCTATATGATGAGGACATTTTGTATTTTGAACTTTTGATACTGTTGTGAGCTCCCTGGAGTCGCTTCAACGAGGGAGGCGGCAATACAAATACAGTAACAATAAATAAATGAATAAATAAATGTAAGTCAAAGAAGTGGTAAGCAAGAGAAATATTGATCCCCAAATTATATTTGAATCAAATTCTGATTGTGCTTTAATAGACACAGACCACATTAAACATAAAGGACATTAAGTAATTGTGACCAAATGTTTCTAAACATTGGCAGCCAAACAGATCTCCTAATATGTGGCACCAAATTGTGATAACAGACATGACCCAAGCTCCCAAATATTTCTCTGGACTCCTGTGGCGCCACTTCGTTCTCTAACACAGGGGTTCCCAACCTAAGGCCTGTGGGACATATCCGGCCCACAGTGCCATTTCATGTGGCCCCCAACCCCTCCAAGGAGATTTGAGAAACAAAATGGCCACTCCTTTGAAGCTGTTGGGACAAAATGGCCACCTCCATCGTGTAGGCAGGGCAAAATGGCCATCTGGCCCTCAAAGCTGACTGAAAAGGTTGGGAACCCCTGCTCTAACAGAAACCACAGACTTCTAATGGCAATAAGGGAACCGCACCGAAAGGTATGATTGTGTGTGTGCCTATAGGTACACTTTAAAGGTGACTTTACAGGTAAAGGATGTGATACAACCATCGTCTCCTACCCAAATAGGCTCGGGAAACAGTTAATCAAGAAACAAAACACTTCATTTAATAGGCAGGAACTCAATAATGATGCTTACTAAGTTGGTTGACTGACAGAATTCAGTGATATATTTTTTTAACAAAGGTAAACTTATAACTTCTTTAGCTTTATCCTAAACTTTTGTATCAACTGCTTCTGTACATGTTACATAAAATCACCTGGTCTACTTCTCAGAAACCAAATATCCTCTCCCTAACTACACATTTTCTTCCTGTCTAATTAACTCTGACCCCAAGTGACCCTGACTAACTAACTCCCTCTCCCTTCTCTAACCTTCCTTCATAGCATTCTGAAGGCAGTGATGGACTGGGTTAAAGAGAGAGAGAGGACACCAGTGGCACAGTTAAGCCATTAATCTAATTAAACCGCACACAAATCTCAGGATCAGGCACTGATATCTTTTAAGTACCAAACATACCATAATGTAACAAAGAGAACCATGTGGTCTTTACACAATACAAATGCAGGAACAATTAGTTATGACTGTGAGATAACAAGTACATTCTGACTTATGGTGATCCTTTCAAGGGTTTTCTTGATAGAGAATACAAAGAACTGGTTTATCATTGCATTTTGAGAGGGGCTCCTTGGGACTGCGCAGATTGCCCATGACTACACAGATTAGCACAGTGGGGAATCGAACCAACAACCTTTAGCCAGCTACCTATACCACTGAGCTATATAGCCAGATGATAGTTTTATTATACGCCATTATACAGTCCAACCTTGCTTAACGAGTGATTCGCTTAGCGAAAAACTCACATAATGAACGGGTTTTTCGCTAACCGGTCCGACTCGTATAGCGAAAATATTCACAATGTGAGCTGGACTTTCCCTATGGAAAACTCGCATAACGAGCGTTTCTATGGGGAAAACTTGCATAATAAAAAAAAATTCGCTATGCGAGTTTTCCCCCTAAAAAAGCTTGTTATGTGAGTTTTTCCATAGGAATTTTCAATATGCGAGTTTGTTTCGCATAGTGAAAAACTCGCATAGTGAACAGCCTCGCAGAACTAATTAAATTCATTATGCGAGGTATATAATACTGCAGTGGCTCAAGTGGCTAAGACGCTGACTGGAAGGTTAGCAGTTCGATACCTGAATACTGCAGGATGGAATGAGCTCCCATCTTTGTCCCAGCTCCTGCCAACCTAGCAGTTCGAAAGCAAGAAATTGCAAGTAGATAAAGAGGGACCACTTCGGTGGGAAGGTAAACAGCATTCTGTGCACTCCTGTGTCTAGTCATGCCTGCCACATGACCATGGAAACATCTGCAGAAGCAGGCAGTGCTGGTTCTTTGGCTATGAAACAGAGATGAGCACTGAACACAAAAGGTGGATATGACTGGCTTTTGAGCAAGGGTGACCTTAACCTTTACCTGCATGAGTTTTTGTGATTCAAAATCATTTCTTTGGGCATGCACCGAACTCTTGTAGTTGGTGTGAAAAAATTATAAATTTAAAATTTTGAAAGGCAATGGCAGAAGGCAAGTTAGAAAAAAAACACCAGCTGCATTGGAGGCATGGTTTTCAGACTATATCTCAGGTAGCTGTCAGTGGGTTATCATCCATAGCTCCTCAAATAAATAATATCAGGTAATCACACCATAAATGTCTATGCCTCTCTGTTTACAAGTCTTGCACACTAAGATATTCCTCTGCTTCTGTGTATAATTATAAAACTGCTTGTTAGACATTACATCATACAGTCTTTAGCACACTTTTGGAGATTAAGTACCTTAACAATTTTGTGCGGTTATGTGGGGTATTTACCTATTATATTATAATAGTTTGACATGCCTACCAAATACCTTTCCCCATTAACTCAGCGCTGCCCTCACCCTTTCACCCATATAATTTCATATTTTTAAAGCCTCTGTTTGCCTGGTAAGAGCCAATTTTATTTCCATTTTAATTGTACTTGACATGTTCAACTCTATGTAATTACACAGGTATTTTTCCTCCCCTTTTCTACACAGATATACCTTGCCATATGTTCTCACTATATTGAGCTTTTACCATGTTTGCATGAACCATTTTAGGCTGAACTTCCTCATCTCCTACATCAGTGATGGCGAACCTTTTAGAGACCGAGGGCCCAACTGCAACCAAAAACCCACTTATTTATCCCAAAGTGCCAACAGTAGAGGAAGGAAATGCTCCCATTGGACTGCTGGGCAGTGAGGCGGGGTGAACTCTGCACTGGGGGGAGGAAGGAAGTGCTCCCATTGGGCTGCTGGGCAAAGGGGCGGGGTGAACTCTGTGCTGGCATGACTACATGGGTGCCCACAGAGAGGGCTCCAAGTGCCACCTCTGGCACACGTGCCATAGGTTTGCCATCACTGTTCTACATCTGTGAAGTAGTTTATATCATTTAGTCTACTCTGTATTTGACAGGTTCCTTCCATACCATTTGGAGTTCATTTCCTTTAACAGCTTGGAGCAAGAGAACTCCTCTTTATTTGAAGACATGATGTTGGACCTGTTGCTCACACAGATTCATCTGTCAGGTTTAGGCCTTGTGGAAGTTTTCTTACACAACTTCTATCATGCCATTAAAATGTTTTTCAATCCATGATAGATACAGCTAGTGTGGAACACTTTGGAATGGTTGAGCTTGATTAGAGCAATCTACAGCTCACATGGAAATCGTTTCTTCCAACATTGTGCAGGAGGTACTTTGAGATTTTGGCAAATTAATTACTTCCTTTGCTTTGACATTATATTGACTATCATTGATGCACTGCATCAATTAGAATATTTTTTTAAAATATGTTTTTCCTTCTCTTAAAGGGCTGGTTGAGAAACTGCCTACAGGCAAAACTGTTACTATGGATTCTATTTCTTCTTCTTTCATGTCCCGATCAAACACCAGACTGCCAAAATGAAGCCACTTTTTTGGCTTTGTTGTTGGCCAAACTTAAGTCCTCGTTGATGCGTGTTTCTGGCAGTAACCAGCAGACCAGCAAATGAGCTGGATCAGTGGTTGGTTCAAAAAATTTTTTACTACCATACTGTGGGCATGGTATGGTGAGCATGGCCAGGGGAAAAGCCCTGCATTGTACCCAAATTAGGACTACTTTATTTCAAAACTTGGATGGGCAGGGCCAGCCAGAATTTTTGCTACCAGTTCTGGAGAACTGGTGCGAACCTGCTGATGCCCACCACTGAGCCGGATTCTCTATCCCTCCACATTCACACAGTGTGTTGTTGTCCACCAGCAGCCTCTACTTGAGCATGTTGGTCTTGCATTTAGGGACTCCAGCCCTCAGCCTGTTCAGGGTCCTCCAACTGACATAGGGGGAGATTGAGATCTTCACTTAAATCCTTCTTTAATGTTATTCTTTGTCCAGTTAACTCCTTCTTCCATCTTCTAATTTGCTTTTGCTCTTGTGTACCCTCAAGAATGTTTGTTCTTGAGCCAGCGGACTTGAGGCTCATGGGTAATTTCTACTGTCTTTTCATTGTATCTGCTATGAATTATGCTCCTAAATTTGGAACTACCCATTTAGGGAAATGGAACTGACAAAATAAGTTTGTTAGGGCGTGATGATAGTTTCTATGCTGGTTAGTGTGTAACACATTTACTGGCATAATCCACCAAACCTGTAAATCTATATATTTCTCCTTTGGGAATCTGTAGGCCTTTGCAATAGCTTATCAATAATAGTCAGAAGACCTCACTGTCTCAACCGGTGTCCTATGGGCCGGATGTGGCCCATGGCACCATTTCATATGGGGCCCCCACCGTCTCCATAACACCAGGAAGTGCCATGTGATGGAGGAAGGGCAAAATGTCTGTGACCTGGCCCCTGGCTTTAAAAGGTTGAGATCCTGCTTTACTGTAACAATTGGTTAATTTTTCCATCATTAATAGGTGTTTTTTGCTGCTGACATTATTTTTAATGTGGGATATCTTACATTGACTTGTTGACTGACTGCATTCTGGGAGGAATTTTTATATTTGCAGCTTTTTTACACCTTTTCCTAAACCCTGTACCTACTGCTCTCTCTACTTTACGCTACTCCACATCCTCTCAAAATTGAAACATTATCTTTCAAAGTCCATATTCTCTTTGCCTTCTCCTCTTGTTCTCCCTTTCTTTTCCCCTATCTAACCCCAAGTGACTCCCACAATGGCTGTGATTCCTTTTCTCCTTCTTGAATCCTCTTCGTAGCATTCTGAAAGCTGTGAGAGAGTGAGTCTCTCTACTGTGCTATTGATATTGTCTCACTATTTTCATTGCATGTTTATATGGAGTAATGTGCTAATGCACAGAAATGCACATTAACATGGAAAACAATTAAACCAACAAATGTAATTCTAGCAAACACCTGCTTCATAATTAATGTAGTGCTCATATCTTGTACTCAAATTCACCTTATAGGGATGTCCTTAATCCTTAAACTACAACCAGGGGATTCAGTGTGAAAGTACCGTAATATAAAGGTCACCCTTGCTCGAAAGCCAGTCATAGCTGACTCTAGGGTTCGGTGCTCATCTCTGTTTCATAGCCAAAGAGCCAGCGCTGTCTGCTTCTGCAGAGGATCCCATGGTCATGTGGCAGGCATGTCCAGACACCGGAGCACACGGAACACTGTTTACCTTCCCACCAAAGTGGTCCCTACTTATCTACTTGCAATTTCTTGCTTTCAAATTGCTAGGTTGGCAGGAGCTGGGACAAAGACGGGAGCTCATTCAATCCATCAGTATGTGGGTATTGAACTGCCGACCTGCCTCCTTCCAGGCAGTGCCTTAGCCACTTGAGCCACTGCATGCCCTTGAAAGAAGTATACAAAGCTAATAAAATCAGTGTCCTCTCTCCCATGCTGTTTGGTAGGCCCATAGTTCATTACAGCATGAAATTCATATTTTGTATACTGTAGGTGTGAGGACTTTAAAAAGCTCCTGATTAGGTTGAAAGAAGAAAGTGCAAAAGCTGCTTGAGACTCAATATCAAGAAAACCAAGATCATGGCAACAGGCCCTATCAGTCCCTGGAAAATAGATGGGGAAGAAGTAGAAGCAGTGACAGATTTCACTTTCTTAGGATCGAAGCTCACTGCAGATGGCGATTGCAGCCATGAAATGAAAAGGTGACTGATTCTTGGGCGGCAAGCGATGAGAAACCTGGGGAACATAGTGAAAAGTAGAGACATCACAGTGCAAAGAAAAATTCGTATAGTCAAAGCAATGGTATTCCCGGTGGCACTGTATGGTTGTGAGAGCTGGACCATTAGGAAAGCTGAGCACAGAAGAATAGATGCCTTTGAGATGTGGTGTTGGAGGAGAGTTTTGAGTGTCCCCTGGACAGCGAGGAGAACAAATAGGTCAATCTTAGAAGAAATCAAACCTGACTGCTCCCTTGAAGGTCAAATAGTAAAGATGAAGCTAAAGTACTTTGGACATCAAATGAGAAGAGAGGATTTGCTTGAGAAAGTCTTGATGCTGGGAAGGGTGGAGGGCAAAAGAAGAAGGGGCAGCCCAAAATGAGATGGCTAGATGGTATTGTAGACACAATGGACACAGAGCTGAGCGAGTTGAGGAGGATGGTGGAGGACAGAAGTGCCTGGCAGACAGTGGTCCATGGGGTCACAAAGGGTCGGAATCGACTGTGCAACTGAACAACAACAGGTGTGAGCCAGAAAACCTTTCAGGCAAAAAAGATATATTCAGAGGAAATATATTGTGCAGTCATAATTGCTCCAATATTGTCAGGTCTGGACTTATCAATTAACGTCTCTGACATCATGGAAAATAAGATGAGGGTGGTTTCTGTAAGGAGAAAAGTCTTTTCAAGCCAGATATCATCAAGAAGGTAACTTTTCTTTTTAGGGAACCATTGAAGGTATACATTCCACCATGTTTATCACCAATATTGCAGTGTTCCACAGTTAAATATTTAAAGGGAGGGAGTGGGCTGGCATGTGTAAGCAGGAAGATTACAACTGCATGGAGTTCCATGAGGAGTTCCTAATTAATTTTAAAATGTATGTAATACTCATTATCATGATATCAATCTCCTTTTACTTTATTCATTTGAGACCTGCATGGACATATTTCCAGTTACATAAAAATGTTTAGGGCAGCCTTCATTTATCTTCATGCATGTCTGCCCAGAAGCAGAGCTGGTTTAGAATTCATGACGAGGTCCCCTTTTTTGGTCCAGATGATTTAAATCTGGGGCTAAAATCAGTCAAAGATTTGTTTGAACAAGAAACTCGTGTTTTCTTTGGACTCGTTGGCAGGAGACATAATTATAGTGTTGCAAATGTGATGCTTTACTTTACAGTCTGTCAGCATTTCCATAATAAACCTCTATTTTCAAGGGGTTAAAAATATTGCCAGAAAAAAGGGGGGTGAGTAGAGAGGGAAAGAAAAGAAAAGCCTTATGGTCTGAAACTTGGCATTTATATTTAAGTTCCTAGTAATAAGATTTTTATTTTCTTTCTCAAATGTGTTTGCCTATAAAAGAACACACACACATATACAACTGAAGAAAATTGATTTGCAAAAAGTTCGAAGCACAATTTTCTTCAAAGGTAGACCTGATTCTGATGAAAAGATGCCAGTCCACTGTATTTTTAGGAGTGGCAGCGTGATTATAATCATGGGCCAGGAATATATGAGTTTATATCCTGGCTACTCACTCCCTGTGTGGCCTCAGGCAATATGCTTAACTTTGTAATGTCTTGACCTACACAGTAGTTGGCTTCATCTCCTTCCATGCTCTGCAGCACGTAAACATTCGTTCCTGTCCATAATGGCTATACTCATTCTATGGGAATTATTAAAAACAGCCACTATGGTTGTACCCAAAGCCAAGCGTGCCGATCAATTCTTCTTCTTCTTCTTCTTCTTCTCCTCCTCCTCCTCCTCCTCCTCCTCCTCCTGCTTCTGCTTCTTCTCTTGCTTCTGCTATTTTTTAAAACAACAGCATACACGAACCTAGAAAAAGTAAATATTAAACCTGTGCATACTTTGTAACATCATGTGTATGCTATATTCCTCTGAGAGCAGTGATACTCCAAAATTAAGGAGTTCAGCATCCAAACACAGAGCTAAACTACATGGGTTAATGTGGTGAAATCAGAAGGTGATGGGCAAATATTGTAGAGCTGTAAACAGAGATGAATATGAACCCTAGAGACAGATAAGACTGGCTTTCAAGCAAGGGTTACCTTTACCTTTACCTTACTCACACGTACCAGCTTGGTTCATGCATGTGTGCTCCCTCAAGAATCACAGTAGGGATGCATTGTTCATCAAGAATAGACTGAAAGTTACAACTTGGCTTATGCTGGGAACTGGAGTTAAGCCATTGTATCTTAGTAGTGCCTTTGCTATTGAGGAATGGGTTATGCTAATAACTTTCTTTGGGAAAGCATCAAGCACTTAATAATGATTTAAAATGAAATCCCAATATATATTCCACAGGCAACATTTCAGGCACCTCTATGTAATTTTAGACCCATTAAATTCCTGAGACGCTTTGGGGGAGCAGGAGAGAGATATATATTCTAGCATTCATAGTTACAGAGAACAAGGCTACCATATGGTTAAGCTGTGCTCCAGAGAGTGCAATATTTTTTTCCTTTCAGACAAAAAGCCAGGAACACATGTTAAGTTCCAAATGTATGTTTATGAGGTAGTCACTCAAAAGACAGGCTTAATAATATTAAAGTGACATTTCATTAAGACAGGAGTTGTCAACCTTTTTAAGCCAGGGACCGGGTCATGCTCCCTCAGCTTCAGGGGCCCGATGGCCATTTTGCCCTTCCTCCACCACATGGCACTTTCTGGTTTGGTGGATGCGGGGGGGGGGGAGCACATGAAATGGTGCCGTGGGCCACAGGTTGAGAATCCCTGCATTAAGGAAAGGTTTTTGTTAATCTGATACCTGCTGTTTCGTTAAAATCAATATGCAGATTGTGCCAGAAACATGAAACAATGTGTGACACAGAAGTCTGTTGGCACGTGCCATTACTGACTGTGAAGGTGTGGTTAGTGGGAGGGAGGAGGAAATCAAACTGGACAGCAATGGTCACCATACTGGTTACTGGGCATGGACTTACCTAGTCTACACTCTGACATCAACTGCCTCAATGCCACATCTTGTTGTTGGTTGTGAATAAAGACAGATCACCTACCACCACCACTGCCCTTAGAAGGGCAAAACCACATTGGGTCCTTTTGAGAAAAAAGGCAAGTTATCAATATTTTAAACAAATAATGACTAATTCAACTCTCCTCTGGCAGTGACAAGCTAATCCCCCCCCCGCCCCCAATGGTGGTCTCAATGTGGTATGTGTTGCTATATCCATGTGTCTGAAACATGCCACTGGGCACCTCAGTATTGACTACAACTCATATAATAATTATATGCCATCAAGTTGTTTCCAACCAATAGCAAACCCAGGGTTTTCTATGGGGAAAAATACTCAGAAGTGGGTTAACAGTCCTTTGTTTGAATAGTTCCCTGTACCTTTACAGTACTGAGCAGCTGGCCAGACTTGTAAACCCATCTGCCACACCATTTCTGTGTGATCCTGCTGGACACACTCCTGGGAGGCATGAAGGGCATTCAGAACTATTGGGCAATGCAATTTCCCTGTAATACGACGGGCAAACAAGGCATTCTTGAATCTGTGATTTCCAGTGGAAACACGTCTCAATGGAAGCTTGTCTCTTGGACAAGATGCCTAGTTGAAATGACCTCTATGGGTGTTCTGGTGTTCTCTAGGATTTTTGTCAGGTCTCCTGTTAATAAACCTTTTAAAACCCACGATGACTGACTGTTTTCATATGGAAAGTTTTTTGTGAATCTTTGAGTGCCAAGTGTGATTTTAGTGTGATTCTTTTCACGGAAAACTCTCTAAGCTCCTTGGACTGGCAAACATGAGAAAGAAAACCCATTCTGATTGTCAAAGGCAATGCTATGAGTGTTTCCTACCTCCACCTCATTTTAAAAATAAAGACATTAGGGCAGAAGGAATATTTTTACTGTTGACCTTTTTTGTGGCTTTTCATGATGTAGTCATGAAGCTGAATTGCAAAGACCTTAATAAGCAGGCAGCTCGTTGAAATAAAGGGGGAGGGGGAATCCTTTGTTTTTAGTGACCTAGTGTGAGAAAGATTAGCCAGCAACACAAGGTTGTCATTGTGTTGCTGGCTAATCCAACCACAATCTTCGAGGAGGCTCTTTTTAATACAGTATATGTATTCAAAACTGCTAAATTACAAGTTGTCTCCTGTGGCTTGAATTGGAATAATAGTTTCTCATCATCCTGCATATATTGCTCAACTTATCTAATACAGTAGCAGGATGTCTGCTCTATTTGTTGTCACTGCTAACAACATGATGAAAATACTGCATCATTTTCTTTCTATATTTTACCTCCCTCTTATCTCTCTGTTTGTTTCCTCCTCTTTTCAACACATATATGCATTAGTACCCCGGATAACGTTATGACTTGGTTCCACAAATCCTGTCATTATCCGGTTTTTAACGTTGTGCGATACATTGATCACACAATGTTAAAAAAAGCCCTGTTTCCCTGGAGGCTGCAGCAAGCCAGAACGTCGGGATTTGAATCCTGACATTTTGGCTTGCTGCAGCCTCCAGGGAGGTGGGGGAACTTTGGAAACAGCTTGGATCGTGTCTGCCCACCTCCCTGGACCCGGCCGGGGGGGGGGGGTCAGAGACCCCAAAATTGGTAAAAAAAAAAATCCATTTTTTTTACCAATTTTGGGGTCTCTAATCCCCCCCCCCGCTGGGTCCAGGGAGGTGTGGAGACCCGATCCAAGCTGTTTCTGGGCTTCTCCGACATCCTCAGCCAGTGCAGCAAGCCAGAATGTCAGAGTTCGAATCCCGACATTCTGGCTTGCTGCACTGGCTGAGGACGGCAGGGAAGCCCAGAAACAACTTTGATCGTGTCCCCTGCCTGCTCCAGAGAGATCAGAGGACCCGATCTACAGCTGCAGGGTGGCTGGGGAAGCTGACGGGGACTCCCTGTCGGCTTCCCTAGCCACCCGCCCTTGCCTCCGCAGCTGTGGGGTGGCTGGGGGAGCCCCCTGTCAGCTTTCCAGCCTCCCCACCCCTGCCTCCGTAGCTGCAGGGTGGCTGGGAAGCTGAACGGAGAACCCCGTTCAGCTTTCCAGCCACCCTGCTGCTAAGAATGACTGTATCGGATAACGTTAAAAATCACGTTATTCGATACAAGATTTTTCCGAAAATCTTGTAACGTTATGCGGTTTTCACGCTATACGGTACTCATGTTATCCGGGGTATTACTGTACTTGCATTATAGGATTACATTTTATCTTATGAAATGCTTCTAGTCCCTGATGGTATGTGCCATTGTTTATTAGTTAGTCTTGAGGGTTCCCCAAGAATCTCCAGGAGTCTTATTCTGCATGGACATTTCTGCAACAAAAGTCCACAAATTTGCTAGATCTTTTGGGAGTCACCAGTGGAAAGGAAGCAACACCTTAAGGAACTAGAATGATGGACTTGTGTTCTTCTGAGAGACTGTAGGCATTGAAGACATGGATGCCACTTCTGGACTAAGGACTTTTGGCCACTGCATGTCTTATCTCGTGGCCAGGTCCTATAGTCTAGTGACACATCAACTCATGGGCTGCCAAGTTAAAAATCTTGTTAAGAAAAATAGATTATATTACTTATAGGCAACAGAGAGCTGTTGCACGCTGAAGATTACTTGAAGTAAGATGCTTTCTCACATTCATGTTGATGGCTGTGAAGCCCTCTACCCTCTCTTTAAATAACAGATGTTGGTGAAATAACTGTCCATACACAGTGACTTTTTAAATACAGTACTAAAATACAATGGGCATCAGTTATTTTGTGGAAATGCCCCCCAAATATTTAAAAGAGATGCTAAAACTACAGATGAATCCACAGGTTTATTTTATTGGGTGCCCTGGGTGCTGCCAAATATTTGTAATGTAAAGAAATCATTAAAAATTGTTGGTGGTCTTTGCTTGGTGAGTTTTTCTCACATATGTAACAGAGTTGTTTAAAGAATGTTTGCTCTATTAGTTGAAAAACAAATTAAAGTATTCAAGAGAAATAAATAGAGTATAGATGGAAATACACTTTCTCTTATCTTAGATAGAGTAGGAATTTTTGCTCTAGACTTTATTTGCCTTTAATTATCATAGTTTGGATTTCTTCCATTGGATGCATGGAAGTTTAGTCTGTCTCTAGGTACCCTCTGTTTTGAAATACAGTAAAACACCGGATAACGATTGGATCGGAAAATGCTAAAATCGCATAACATTAAGTAATCTGGGGAGGAGAATTGGATCGAATAACGTTAAGGTCCTATATGGTGGATCGGATAACAACCGCTAAAGCCTGTGAGGTTACAGTGTATCTCTATGGAGCTTTAACGTTATCTGATCCATCCCATAGAATTTTAACATGGATCGGATAACACTAAAAATCGGATAACACTAAGACTTGTGGAACCAAGTTTTAGCGTTATCTGGTGTTTTACTGTAACAATCATACCTGCTAATGAAGATAACTGTTGGTTGTATATTCTAGTTCAGGAGTTCTCAACCTTTTAAAGCCGGGTGCCGGGTCATGCTTCCTCAGACAGCTTCAGGGTCTAGGCATCCATTTTGCCCTTCCTCCACCACATGACACTTCTGGAATGGTGGTGGGCACATAAAATGGTGCTGTGGGCCGCATTCAGCCCACGGGTTGCAGGTTGAGAATCCCTGTTCTAGTTGCATACATATATTAAAAATAGTCAGCTTATTTTAATAATATTTCAAGGCTATCAATTTCATTTTGAAATTTTTAAAAATGAATATGATTTATGAGAAACATTGTATGCTGTATGGATTCAAAGTGAACACTCACCCAAACCATATAAGTATGCATGCAAATTAATCTGATACAGTATACACATGAGAACAGTGCTACACGTTAGCATGCTGCACAAAGCTTTCCCAATAGCATCAGCCTTTTAGATTAGATCGTAATGTGCTAGCAGTCAGTTTGTTGAACTACACTCTTACATCATTTGGTTTAAGAACAGCTGAAATCAGCTGTCAAGTTTCACCATTTCCAACCTAACAAATTTAGGTCCTAAATTTACACTTATACCCCACCTTTTTAATACAAGCACCACTCAGGGCATCTTACAATATAAAAAAAACATAGACTACAACATCATAAACTATGTATTAAATTATGAATAATCATAATCAGAAAATAACCAAAAACAATGCAAACAGACAAAATCAGATAGCATCAGATAATATTATGATCATAATAGTATTAATAGTAAATACTATCATCACCAATAAGAGATGGTTAAAAAACATTCCAGCGCCAACACTATGCAGTTCTGATCATCTTATAGACCCTGAAAGCCTTGCTGACATCGGTATGTCTTTAGCGACTTACAAAATGTCAACAATGTAGAAGTACTTCTAATCTCCATTGGCAGTTCATTCCAGAGGATGGATACATGTCAAAGAAAATTCTTGATTATTGATTTTTTTTGCCTCTCTAGGTGCAACCACTTGGAACTTACATACTTGGATGCTTTGAGTATAACTTCTGAGGAAGAGGTGTTCCCTCAGATAGCTTGTTTCCAAAATGTTCAAGGCTTTATAGGTCAACATCAACAACTTATCTTACATTTGGGATCTTCCCTGTCTCAGGGAAGCATTTGAGTTCAGGGAAATGCACAAGAACCATTAAGCATGTTGAGGGACTGGTCTATTCAAGAAAAGCTCTATAGAAATACATTTGTTTATTGGGAATAGGTTGTACTGTCTGTTCAGAAAGGAACATTTTGACCAAGGATTTTTTTATGTGGTCTTCAATTAAATCAGGAATTCTGCTTTCTGAATCTGTGGGCAGTAGCCTTAATGAATGATAGCTTTTATGCATGGCCTTTTCATCTCGGGATATAAGAGCCGTTCACAAACTCTGATCAACCTACCTGATGTGTGCCCGCTGACCGGCAGCCACCTCTAAGAGAGACTGCATGCGGTTGGCACTGTGGCCGGCCCAACCCAGGGCAAATGTTGTTGCCCATCTGGTAGAAGCTGAGAAATAACAAGGAAGATGTTTTAAGTACATTGCTTTCCCCCAAAAGCAAGAAGCAATTATGCTACCATATTTGGTTACTAAGTTATATGGTGCATAGGATAGCATTTTTAAAACAAACCCACCAAAACCAAAGGTTCTTTTCAGACTCCGTGTCAATAATCTAGATCAACAGTAACTGAAAGACTGCAGAGCAACCTGGAGAAAATGTGTTTGGAAAATGTCAGCCCCTTGGACAGGTGTCTGTACATCACAGGGAGATGTTCTGCTATGTTTTGATGAAAAGAAACCAAAGGCTGTAGAAATGTTTCTACACATGTTCTTTTCTAGGGTGGAAGCACAAACTAGACTGATGTACTGGCACTTCCACTCTGCAACCTACTGGTCTAAGTCTGGACTGGCCAACCAGCAGAAGTCTCAGGTCCACAGTCATCCAGACATGGACCTTTAAGGAGCCATGATGCTCTTAAAGGTAATGGTAACAGTTGCCCTTGCTCAAAAGCCAGTCATATCCAACTCTAGGGTTCAGCCGCACAAGTCAGGGCGTTTTGGGAACGGGGTCACATTTCACAGACGCTCCTTCAGGACAGGGGAAGTTTTCACTGGAAGTAGCATTGACAGCTGCAAGTCTCCCATATATCCTGTTCCCAGCATCCACAAATACAGTAATACCTCGGATAACGCTAAGACTTGGTTCCACAAGTCTTGGTGTTATCCGATTTTTAGTGTTATCCGATGCATGTTAAAATCCTATGGGATGTATCGGATAACGTTAAAGCTCCATAGAGATACATTGTAACCGCACAGGCTTTAGTGGTTGTTATCCGATACATCCCATAGGACCTTAACATTATTCGATCCAATTCTCCTCCCCAGATTACTTAACGTTATGCGATTTTAGTGTTAACCGAGGTAAACGTTATCTGAGGTATTACTGTACTGGGAATGGTATATGTGGGAGTGTGCTGAAAAAGTAAAGTAAAGGTCGCCGTTACTTGAAAGTCAGTCCTCTCTGATTCTGTGGTACACCATTCATCTCTGTTTATAGCCAAAGAACCAGCATTGTCTGTGTCTGCAGACATTTCCATGGCCACTGGAGTGCATTAGAACCCCCCTAATGAGGGCTCAAAATTTACATGTTGGGGAGGTCTGGAACTTCTCCAGTGTCCAAGATTTTTTTTTAATACCCTATTTGGTGGTGTATAAGACCCACTTTTTTCTCTCTTAAAATACACTGGAAACATGGGGTGTATCTTGTATTGTATATAGTGGCCTATGGGGCTATTTTGGTAATAGTGGGGTGCATCTTATACTCCACTACATCTTATACTCTGATGCATCTTATACACCGGCAAATATGGTATCTTATCTGAAGCACATAAAGGTGCTTTCTGGGTTGAAAGGATTTTTGCTGGAGGAACTCTGCTCAGGGGATGCCCAAATGAAGCTCCTTTCATGTCCCCAAGATCTTGGTCCTTATTTATCTACTTGCAATTTTTTGCTTTTGAACTGCTAGGTTGGCAGAAGCTGGGACAGAGGCGGGTGCTCATTCTGTCATGCAGTACTCCAGCAACTGCCGACTTGCTGACCTTCAGCTAACAAGACAAGCTTCTTAAGCACTGAGCCACCACAGTCCTGCATTGTCCAAGTTGTGTGAACACCATAAAAGCAGAAATAGACCAACCTGCCCCAAGTTCACCCTGGAGATTGGACTTAATGCCCATTTGGATGACAACCTCTCAATCTTCAAGCAAACTTTGCTCACTAAATTCACAAATTAGAGTGGAAATCCATTTGGGTCTGAGATGTCAGAATCAGATACTTTTATGATGCATCCTATGAATCACATCGTGTGAGATCTTATAAATACATGCAACATGTATACACATTTAAATGACACTAGAGTGTCTTCAATGATATATGGCCATGCTGCGTAAAATATGAAGTATTGTAAGAGTATATACGGGCTGTATGAACCTGCTTATCTAATCCTATCATGTTGCATTACCTATTATTGTTTGTAACAAATATGTGGAAATTTTGACATGTTGCCACGATGAATATAGAAAACTTGTTTGTCTTCGAGTGAATTCTCCATTTCTTTTCTGTTTGTTTTGTTGATTCTTCATTAGAAGCTGAGCAAAATCTTTTTCCCTTTGAAGACAACTCCACCTTCTCTAAAAATCAAATGTTGAGCTCATTCATTGGCCTACTTTTGGACCTCAGTAAGCAGTAACTTGGTTCTCCCCCACTGTCAGACTGTCTCTCTTCACATTCCTACTGGCGTCCTGACTCTTTCTGACCTTGGAAATTCTAATAGTCATAAGTTTGTGAAGAGTACCCAACTGGCTAAGTTCCCAACTCTCATGGGCTTGTTAAAGGCAAGATGCTGCCGTATTACAGCCCTGTTTAATTCCACAGAACTAAACAGGTCATTTTCCTTTTTCAAGAGAGGTGACTCTTTGGTCTTTTTCCTTCTAGCGTGCTAAATATTTTTTGCTTCTGCCAAAATGACTTTCCTCTAATTCTCACCATGCTATTTGGTAAAGCAACAAGAAGCAGAAATCATTTGTCTTATATTAGAGCTAGTCTTAGATGGAATACCTCTATAAAACATCTTTATTTGTAGTCTTTCCTTCCCTACATTATAAGACAAATACTTTATTTTCTCCTCTTTTTAACAACTGCAAAGATCAATAAATGAAGATGAACTTAAAAGGTTCACCAAGAGCTCAAATCAGTTTGAAATTTGTATATAAACTGTCAATAGATATGTAGATTTTACAGTTTAATTTCTGGTTTCATGTGTCTGTGTAACATAATGGGGATAACTTTCCCCTCAGATTAGCTAGTTAGTGGGCTGGTATTTGACTAAGGTTCCAAGTGGCAGACAGTAAAAGGCTTCCCACAAACCAAAAGGCAAACTCGAAACTTGACTTTATGAGCAATCAGTCTCACCCCACATTCTATAGAACACACTTTCCCTTTTCAACAGCAAGACGTTTCTGTCATGTTTAAAATTTAGGGGAGACTTAAACCCAAGTCATGTACATTCTTCTTTTTCTTTGTCCTCCTCCTCTTAGTGCAAAAAGGTGTGACCTCAGTTCTGTGAAACTCTTTTATGTCTCACTTTGTAGACTTTGAAGGTGGACTTTCCACTGCGTTAATGAACAGAAACAATCTCTGAAACATTTCCATGCTGAATCATTCCTTCTTCTTTCTAATAGGAGTCACAGTTTCCACTGCTGTTCTAAGTAGGCACAATAATGGAAGGAGCTCAAGAAATAACTGGAAATGGAGTTGTCTTTTCATTCTTTCTCCACATGCTGAGTCAAAGCATTCCCTGGGCTTATATTTCATTTTTCCAAAAGCAACTTGAATTTCATTCTGTCCTTGCTGAAAGATTTCCTAGGATCATACGGCAATGCTCTGTGGTGGCCTGATATATGCCTAAGGATATAATTCAGACAGGATTGAATGGTGATATGTCGTCTTGAGCTGCAATACTCTTTCCATAAAGCAACAGGAGCTCACCTTGTTCGGGATAATGGGGAAAAGATTGGGTTTTTAATGAACTCAAATGTCTTCATTTTGAAGGAATCACCTGCACCTCAACTGTACTGTAGTGAAGGAAAGCAGTCATAAGAACAGGGCACATGTTCTATAGCCAGAAGCATTCTTGTGGCTAATGCAGGATCCATGTGCAGTTCTGAGTTGTAATCATGGCCCTGTGAGAGCCAAACTGAATCAACTGAGGAAAATAAGGATTCTCAAGGCCAAGTTTCCCTAGAAGAGCAGGGCCAGCAATGGAACAATGAATTCTTCACGTGATGGGATGATGGTTCTCTTTACACCTCCCGACATTTGCTGGTCCTCTGTCTTTTTTCATCTGATATTTGTTTGAAAACTGCCATAACTCCACACAGAAGAGTGAGTACAGGGGGCTCATGGTGAATGGGTGATCCTTGCTTCTTCTTTTGGTATTCTTAAGGCACTCTTTCCCCTCTTGTCACTCAGTCAAGTTGGTTTATATTTCCAAGAGGGCAAAGCTTGGCTTTCTTATTTCCCCCTAGATCAGAGATTCTCAACCTGTGCCCCGTGTTGTCATTTCATGTGGCCCACCACACCCAGAAGCGCCATGTGGTGGAGGAAGAGGAAAATGGCTGCCTGACTCCAGAAACTGTCTGAGGGAACCTGACCTGGGCCCCGGCTTTAAAAAGTTGAGAATTCCTGCCTTAGATACTCTGCATCCTCTCTTTCTTTCTACAGTCATCTGCTACACTCGTGGTACAAAACAGATATAGCAAAATTGTTGTTATTATGGGTTAGTGTCTGCAGGAGGCTTTGTTGGAGAAACCTTGTGGAACAGAACATTGCTTTCATCCCCCAATGTGCAAATGACATTGTTAATATTTCCATTACATTCCTGAATAGACCTATGCAATGTGTAACCCCAGCAAGCTGAATTCAGGCAACCAGCTGCATAATGTACCTAGTCAGGTGCTGAATGAATGAATGAATGAACAAACGAATTAGATAGATAGATAGATAGATAGATAGATAGATAGATAGATAGATAGATAGATAGATAGATAGATAGATAGGCAGGCAGGCAGGCAGGCAGGCAGGCAGGCAGGCAGGCAGGCAGGATAGCTGGTTAGCTGGTTGGTTGGTTGGTTGAACTAATTGATCCAGTGTTCTACCAAGCTCCCCTTCAAAGAGACCCTCTGGAAAATTTACACAGTGACTCCGCTTTTAAGCAAGACATAATTGAAACATATATTTATGTTGGGGTTCCTCTGAGCTTACTAGGGGTTAAAACATTTTAAAATTAAAAATTAAAATTAAAAACTTTTAATTCCCTCCTGCATTTCTGCAAATGTTGTTGGACAAGATGGTGAAGACTTTGGGATATCTTTGTATATTTTCTCTGCTGTCTGAAACAACTATTCCTAAAATGGTAGAGGGCTCTTCAGTGATTAGAAAGGGGGGGAAAGATTGATATCAAATACAGTGGTACCTCTATTAAAGAGCATAATGCATTCCATGGGATTGCTATTTAAGCGAGTTTGCTCTCTAAGCGAAACACCGTTGTAAGTGACCAATTGTGACTTCTAGCAGAGGGGATTGTGAACCCCAATTTAGTTGTTAAGCAAGTTTTGGGTTGGTTTTAGTTGTTAAGCGAGGCGACCATTCAGAGAAAATTCTGCTCTTGAAGCGATTTAGTCTCTCTTTATGCGAGGTTTTACTGTACTAGCAAAAAGAGTCACAATACAGTCAAACCTCCCATAAAGAGCACCTCACTTAAAGAGTACAGTGGTACCTCCGATAATGTTTGCCTTGGATAACGCTAAAATCAGATAACATTGGGGAATTTGAGGCAAACATTTGCATTGCAAAACATTATCTTAACATAACATTGTGTGATGCAAATGTTTGCCTCAAATTCCCTGATGTTGATCTCTGCCCCAAAGCCTGCATGGCTAGAGACCAGCCCTGCAGGCTTTGGGGCAGAGATCTACCAAGGCTCAGACCGCCAGTTTGGTTGGGGAGAGATTGGGCACGCCCGTTCTCCTCCCAACCAAACTGGCGCTAGGAAGCTGAGTCCCTTGAAGTCCTGCTTCCCAGGCAAAGAACAGCCCAGTGGGATGGAGGCTTAGATTTCCGCAGGTAATGTACCCTTTCTTTTGCAAGACAAGTCTTTGCAATAGCAAGGGAATATTACTAGCGGAGATCTAAGCCTCCATCCCACTGGGCTTTCTCTGCCTGCCTGCCGACAGACCACTCTAAGGAAACAGACAGTCAGAGCAGTTTCCCCAAACCAAGCTGGGAATTGTACGCCTACTTTCCCCTAAACCAAGCCAGGGATCAGGCTTATTTCTGGGGAAAGCGGGCAGTGGTCTCTGCCAGTGATCGAGCGCTGGGACTGCGGGAGTGTTTGGGGAGAGATTGGTGTCTACCAAAGAGGCAGGCGGATCGACCCCCTTTTCCCTTTCCTCTTTGGAAAGGGAACAGGGATTTTTTTTTAACATTGTGAGATCAGTGCATCGCACAATGTTAAAAACCAGATAATGCTAAGACTTGTGGAAGCAAGTCTTAGCGTTATCAGAGGTACTAGTGTAACTCACTTAAAGAGCAGAATTTTCTCTGAATGTTCACTTCGCTTAACAAATAAAACTAACCAAAAACTCACTTAGCAATCCCCCACACCAGAAGTCACAATTGCTCACTTACAATGGTGTTTCCCTTAAAGAGCAAACTCGCTTAAAGAGCAATCCTATGGAATACATTTGAGGTACAACTGTAATTAAATAGAAGATATTGCCCTGCTTAGCCCTGTAGGAGCAATAATAGTCTTTTCATAGCATTTTAAAGCACCAGTGTGTAAAAAAAATCTTCTAATACAGATTAAACTTTTTAGATGAATTGAATTACTCATCTAAACACTTGCAGAGAGGCAAATAAATAAAAGGCAATGCTTTATTTGTCCAAAGGTATAAGGCGGCAGAACATTTGGCCTGTTAGATATTTTAGCTGAGGATGGCCAATAGTGAGGGAACAAGAGAACTGTAGGCCAAAACCACTGAAGGGATAATGGTTGAACACCTCAAAACATACAAGAACACACAACAAAAGGTGTAAAGTATTATGTATCTTATACAGGAGGCTAGAATTGTTGTGTTCATTAAATCTGAGCACTCTCTGAATTGTAAAAAGAATACCAGAATACTCCTAAATACAATACATTTTAGAATAATGTTGCTGCAGTAAATAAGACAACCCGCAGGATCTCTTTGCTCAGTTTCTCCAAAGCTGCTTCTCTGCCAGACCTTGTTGTAGCTTTAGGTGATTGGACTTCAATGATGCCGTGAAAGCAGGCTGACCAAGACATCCAGTCTCCACAGATCTACCACTAAAATGCAGACTGAAATCCAGTAGTCTGTGTTATTCACAGGAGGGAATGTCAGGCACACGTGGAAAACCTCGGAGGTCCAAATTTGCCACCACACCTCCTTGTGACCTCCTAACTGTGCTCTTGCTAGACCTGATACATCTGTGTATACTCACAAGACCAACATTGCAACTCAGGATAATTTCAGATCTTGCTGATATTTTTTTAGTGTTAAGATCACACCTTTCTGTGCACCTAATTTTTTTAAAACTTTACTCAGCATCTTCCTCCCACACAACCTGTTCTCATTTTCCCATGTCTATCACTTGTCACAAAATGTACTGTTTTTTGGATCTGTGATTCAGCTTTGATTCTCTTCATTTGCTTTGTTCATTCAAGGTAGTGTAAGCTCATGTGAGGCACTTCTCAGTATTCCCTATTAACCCCCCCCCCCCCGGAAAGCCCTATGCTTTTGGGAACTGATCTGATCCTCGCAATGGTTGTCTAGTTTATCTCCATCTTCCACTCATGGGGTCCCTGGCAATCCTGTGGAAGGAGAGTGACAGTATGAATTATGCACTTCAGCCCCTAGAGTGCAATTGCATAGAGCAGGGGTGCCCAAACATTTTGGGCCATGGGCCAGTCATGTGGTTCAGGGGGCTAGTCACTATGGCCCAGGGGCCAGATCCACCCCCAATGCCAATTCATCTGGCACATAAAGCCCTCGTCGCTCCCAGAAGCGGAAGTAAAACATGCCCATATGGGGGTGTTTTACTTCCACTTAAAGGAGCAACGAGGGCTTTGTGGGCCAGATGAATTGGCGTCAGGGGCTGGATCCGGTCCCTGTGCCGTACTTTGGGCATGCCTGACATAGAGGGCATATATATGAGACAGTATCTCATTAAACAGGGGCACATCAGTATATAAGGAGACTAAAAGAGTACTTTGCTTACTGTCTGCTGGAGAGAATGCTTAATGATTTGACAAAGTTATACTGTACCTACATACTCTTGCTTGACCGCACATTTTCTATATTTTGTTCTGTGCCACCACTTCTAATGTCCAGACCCACACTGACACTTTTGAGGAGTAACACAAACAATTACATTCTCATATGGAACGCCATCATGAAAAAATTGTTCTCAGTATATCCCCACTCCTCAAGTATCATCCTTCTGTAAAGAGATATGGGCACAATGAGTCACCTCCTTGCTGAATGTGTCTGGTGAGCTCTTTCAATCCTTTTAGTAAAAAAGTAATTTCTTTTGGCCAGACTCCCTTCCTGATAGCTCAGACACAGCAGGAGCTAGAAGTGAAGTGGGAAGAGATGTGCCTAAAGTGGAGGTAGGAAAAGAAAAAATAACAGAGCCTGGACATACCAGGGTTTCTTCTTTTAAAAGGAATAGGTGCTCCACGTTAACGTGTGTTTTTAAAAGGTCTATTTTCATCCAGCCACTGGCACCTGTATCTCTCTGTGCCCATGTTATATGTATGGTTATTGTTGTTTTTATGGCTTTTGCAGACTCAGAACCTTGCACTCCAGAGACGCCCTCTGCCACTGCCTCACCATCTTCTTCTGAAGATCCTGCCACTGTCACAGCTCCTCCTTCACCATCCCCTCCCCACGGCTGTGCAACTTCCATGTTTTCACCACCGCCATCCACTGGTACCATAGCTTTGAACCCTGATGTGCCATCACAAACATCAGCTTCTGCAACAGTGAACCCTTCATCTACTTCCATGTCCTCCTTGCATCTTGGGCTTCCTTCTACTGTACCATCAGCCACCTCTGCTTCAGCTACCCAACCTAGCATGCATTCAGCTGCCAGTGTAGCAATTTCTCCTAGCCATGCCTCCCATCTCATTGATTGGTTTCCATATCTTGCATCTGTAATGTCCACCGCAAAGCAGGGAAAGGAAGAAGAGCAGACATCCACAGAGCCTGGCCAACCAGATCCCGTGAAGAGATGTGGAAACACATACCTGCCTGTCGTCACTGAAGGAGAAATTATTCAAGCAGGATTCATCAAGCAGCAGTCTCCTGAATCTGTTTGCTCATCAACACCATTTCAGGACAATCAGACACATTCTGAGCAGGCACCTGCAACTCTCTCTGACATATTGGCCGAGTTGAAGATGATGAACAACCACCTTTCTATTATAGCCAAGGCTCTTAGCCATCTTTCTTCAACCTTAGCATCCCAGCAGGACACCACAAACACTCCAAGCTTGTAAAACAGGAATTATCCCAGGTCTCAGATTTGACAATAGGATTTCTACATATTTTTATTGGGAAATGATAGGTAAAGATGCAGGTGCAATAGTTTGGGTGATTTCAGATAGGAAAAAAGCTTCTCAGACCTATAACCGCTGTTGTTCTGCAGATGTGAAAACTTTATTAGCGTCTATAAAGTTGTTTTTGCTTGTACCATGTGATAGTGTTCGTTCTTTCCGTCTGTATAATATTTGAAGGGGCATAATGTGTTCTTTTTCAACAAATGTCAAAGTATTTAAGTAATTCACTGTGAAGGATTTGTATTCATTAAACATAGCCTGGAAAACATTGTATGTCTCTACTATTTTCCCCCTCTTAATTATGTTTTGGGCAGTCTTGAGTTCCAGAGAAATGTAGTATATTAAGAGAGATTGTAGTGTATAGAAATACAATCAATTTAAAAAGACAATGTGTTATTTGACCACTGGATAATTTGATGATCAGAATATTTGGGGTCAGCAGTGGCGATCCAAGCAAATAATCATGTTTTCTGTCTAGTAAAGGTAAAGGTTTCCCTTGCTCGAAAGTCAATCGTATCCAACTCTAGGGTCCAGTGTTCATCTCTGTTTCAAAGCCAAAGAGCCAGCATTGCCTGCTTCTGCAGATGTTTCCGTGGTCATGTGACAGGCATGACTAGACACCAGAGCACATGGAACGCTGTTTACCTATTTAACCTATTAACCTATTTAGCCTATTTAACCTGATAATGCACAATGCATACACACATAGGATTTGCCTGCAAGTTATGTGGTAGTATTGAGCACAGAGTACATTTATAAAATAACTCTATATGTGGTTGAAGTGACCTTTCATTTTAAGATTTTAGGTCTTCACGCGATATGTAAGTACAATCTAAAAGGCTGCTCCTCATTTGTTTTTGTTTTGTTGTTGTTGTTGTTGTTTTGGAGGGGCAGGATAATTTGTCTGGCAACACTGTGAACAATATTGTAAAGACTACATGACTTTTTATGCTCTGGAGTAGCCCCCTCTCAATCAAGAACATAGTTTGGGGCCCAAGACAGGCTGGATGCCCAGATACTAAGTTACAGAGACTGGCTCCATTGAATGAAGTCAAGCTCAATCATTAAATAAACCCAATAAAACGCAGTTGGGAGTCTGGAGATACTGGCTGCTATTTAATGGACTACATTCTGTAGGTCAGGTTGAAAGTATTTTTACAGCATCTTCTAACCCTAAATTATAACATAATTTTGTTTATCTAAAAGGCTTAGTGAATGCCCTAAACAAATTGGATGCTGTTTACACAGGGTTACATATTTGCTGAAAGTTACAGTGACATGAGGCTAAAAAATGTCACCATCATAAATCTGGATAATCTCTGTGATCACCAACATATACTTGATGTTCTGCCATCAATGAATGTAAACACAGAATTCATAACAGGGGACATTATGAAGGAGTGGTGAATCTCCTGTTGTGAAATAGTTTTAAGCACCATAACTGATTAAGAATGGAGACCGACATTGCCGACAAATGAGTAGGTGGAGTGATAATTCACAAAACCAAATAGCTGGCAAAATTGACTGAAGTTGGGAATGCTTGCAGCCTAACTGGCAACTAAATAAATGGATGATTAATGGCCTTGGGTGCCAAAGTCCACAGGGAAGGGCGATGGTCCCCAAGCAGATTAAATCCCACTTGACTCCATCTTGATGGAAGGCAGCAGCTTCATCAATCCTGGCCTGGGGCTGAGGAGGACTTTGTGTGCCAAAAGAGCTCAGGACCAGAAAGTGACTTGTGGAACTGAATCAGTGGTACAGGTGTCATGCTGCGATGCAGAAGGCAAATGGAAGACCACTGCATTGTATTATTCTTAGGACAATCTTCATGGCTTGGTTGCCATGAGGATCACCAATACTGTATTCAGAATAGGATATGGCACAAGAAGAAATGGCAAAGGAGAAGCTAATTGTGAAAGTTAACCACTAGCCCACACAGACATCTTGATGGAATGAAAATGGTCACAATATTAATGGTTACAGTGGAATAGACCTCACCCATCATTTGGTAATGGATCAAGGCATTGGTTGCCCCACATGCCAAGCAATGCACCACCAGCTCCAACCCATTTGCTCTATGAATCCAAGGGAAGGCAGGATGTGCATGACTTAGTAGCCCCTTTGTCCACTCCAAGTGAAGATAGACACCACTGCGCTTGAGCATCTGAAAGCCTTCATCCTAAGATCCCATAAGAGCAGCTTCTCTCATGAGGAGAGAGATAGGTACACATGCCCAAACCACCTGGAGAAATGGGTAGGTATTTCACCTGATTACTGTTGAAAGTGCTGCAACTGAAAAGTAATGCATTACAGATGTTACTTGTAACACAAAATTTTCAAATGTTGGGTAAGAAACGCTTAAGTAGTGCATTAGTATTACATAAATTAGTGTTTAAATATTGGATAGTACAGTTTCATAGTAATATGATTTCCACATAATTATACAGCGGGAATTAAATATAATTCTAAACATACTGGCTACGTAACCTATCCATGGAGAACATTATAACATATTTATATTGTAGAATGACATTAACCCCTACATTATGTTAATTTCATAGGACCATAAATAACTTGAGTGGATACTGTTGAAGGATGGAGTAGAGGGTTATGGGAAGAGAATGTGTTTGTTTGTTTGGTCTGTTTTTGATTTGTTGTGTGTTTTGTTGGGTTATTGGTTACTTCTATGTACTCTGCTCACAGTGGGAAATTTTCCAAATGGGTGGTACAGTAATGTAATAAACAAACAAACCAATTAAAATACTGTTCTAAATTGCTATGAAGCTAGACTTCCTATCCCCAGATCCTAGAAATGACCTCTATCCAAAGGGTGGATCAGCCATCCTCTTGATGTTGTCACGTACGGTTCCAGTTCCTTGATTATTTTCTTCCTGGCCATCTCAAGCTTTTCAGGATCTAGTCCTTCCCTCAAGCAAACATGACCACCACAATACCACGACCATAGAGTGGATACATATGTCCACGTGAGTTTTCAGAGCAAATCACATTTAAATATTTGAAGGGCTCTCACAAACTTATTTTCTATAAACTCCAGAGTGTAGGACCTGTACGAATAGATTCAAAGAGCAAAGAAGGATGTTCTCACATCAGGCCAGATACTGCTGTACCTGGGAAAGCTCCAAGCTAGTCACTTGCTATGTCTAGAGGTGTGAATCTTGGCTCTCTAGTTTCTGATGAGGGGAAAATAATTAAATTCCTCTCTACTTGCAGCAAGGCTTCTCTGTGTGATGGTTTGGGGATTTTCTCCCCTGAGACATGTCATAGGATTTTTTTTTTATTTCAAAAAAAAAAAAATACCCAAGAAGAAATACTGATCAGTACAGAATTTAAAAAAATGTGTGTAAAAATGGCATCTTTCCTGTGTGAAAACCCCTTTAAAAAGACATTGAATTGCACAGTATTTGGCAGTTTCTTGTTCAAAAGAATAAGAGGAGGGAGTATTAGTTCCCTTCTCTTTTGCTCTGGTTAGGCCTCACCTAGAACACTGTACCCAGTTCTGAACACCACATTTTAAGAAGGAGGTAGACAAACTGGAACAGCTTTAAAGGAGGACAGCAAGGATGGTCGGGAGATTGAAAACCAAACCCTATGAGGAAAGACTGAAATAATTGGGCATGTTTAGCCTTGGGAAAGGGAGACTGAGGAGGAATATGTTAGTAATCTTCAAATACTTTAAAGTATGTCATACAGAAGAGGTGCAGCATCTGTTCTAAATTATTCCAGTGTGCAGAACATGTAATAATGGGCTTAAGTTACAAGAAGCCAGATTTCAGTTGAATACTGTATCAGGAAAACAATCCCAACTGTTAGAGCAGTACAACAATGGAACCAGTTACTTTGAGAATTTGTGAGTGTTCCAACAATGAAGGCTTTCTGGAGATATACTGTACTTGGATTCCTGTATTGACCAGGGGGCTGGAGTTAATGACCTTATAAACCCTTCTCAACTCTATTATTATATGGCTCTATGAAGTCAGGAAGTTGGAAAATCACTTAGGTGTGGGAGAAAGACTTTTTGAGGAGTCTTGCTATAGTAAGACTTTGAAAATTACAAAAAACAAATAAACAGTATTTTGAATAGTCCCCAAATACTCAGCTCTGTGAAGTTCTGTTGAAGCCTTTTATTCCTGTGAGGACAGACTCCTTCCACATATCCCCTGAATGCTTCCACCTAGTTCATCTATGTAGTGAGATTAGCCCCCACACCAGCAAGAACTGAGGACTTATCAAGTTCTGTCTTCTTCTTCTGTATCCAGACGTGAAACTGCCAAAATGAAGGCACCTTTTGGTGAGTTCATCTAGCAATTCCTCCCGCCTGACCTAGTGTGAGAAAGATAAGTAGACAACACAAGGTTGCCGTTACCAGGGTACACCCAATTGTGGTTCAAAAATACTGCAATCTTCCAGGAGGCTCTTGATGTGTACCCCATCAAGTTCTGTTACATTTAAAGAAAGATTTGCAAAAATGCCATTGTGATTTCTTTCATCCTCTGATGCCCGGCATCTTGAGCAAGGATTTTCATTCCAACACAGCAAATTAAGAACCACCAAGCACAGCAACAGTTCAGACCACACCTTCCCAATGCTCCAAAACTCTGCTCACTGCACATTTTTTGGAACTCTCCTTTCCACTGGAAAACAGGACATTATCTCGTCGTCCCCCCCCAACTGTGTTTTGGACACAGCACAGGTTTTTTTTAAGTTTTATTTATAAATTTTCAAAAATACAAAGAAAAAATATAACAAATACAGAAAAAGAATACAGCAGATAATCATCAACAAAAACAGGGTTACATTCTAACACACAGGAACTCTGTAGCTCATTGGGGGGGGGGTGCATGCACATGAGAGAGAGAGAGAGAGAGAGTTTAATGGACTGGGGAGATCTGCAAGAGGATCCTTCTAGCAGGAATTAATTATGTGCTGGGTACCTGGAGCAAATGGATCAATGGGCGAGTTTCCCCATGATTAGATTCTCTTCTGACAAATTGATGTACCTGGCCTTTTATGATGTCATATAGATATGAATTCAGGCATTTTGATTTGGGGTATAACAAACACTTGCTAGCCTTGCTGCCCAGCCCTCTTCATGCCATTTCTGCTACATGTGGAGAAATTTCTGAAAGTGACAGCTGCTTCTCTTCTGAAGAAGCTTTCCATTCAGTTTTATATCCATATTTCCCAGAATTTCAAATTCAGATGGAGAAGCCCATAAAAAGATGTCCAATGTTTTTGCTTAATGCGTTACTTGTCACATTATAACAAAGGTGTCCAGCAATGTGGCCTGTTTGACTGTAACTGAAGAAAGTGACAAAAAGTGACAAATGCAATTCAAGGTGCTGGTTATTACCTTTAAAGCCCTTTATGGTAGTGGTCCAGGTTACTTGAGAGACCGCATCGTCCCAAGGTCCTCTACCCGGCCCACCAGAGTGGACCGGAGAGGCTCTCTGGTTGTGCCATCAGCCCGAGAGGCGCATCTCTCTGGCACTAGAAGGAGGGCCTTCTCGGTGTCCACTCCGGCCTGTGGAACCTCCTCCCGATAGAGCTGCGCCTGCAAACGGAGTTGCTGTCCTTTAGGAAAGGAGTGAAAACCTGGCTGACAGGTCTGGTCTGGGGAGTGGATGGTTCAGTTTCCCCAGCCAGTTGGATGGTTTGACCCCCAGTACGTCCAAGTTATAATACCTAGCTTTTAATTAAGTTTTTAAGCTTTTTAAAGTTTTTAATTTTTTAAGTGTTTTTAAAATTGTTGGAAATTGCCCTGGGTCCCTTCGGGGAGGAGGGCGATAAACAAATATAAACAAAAATAAATAAATAAATAAATAAATAAATGACCAAGATTTACAATCAGCAGTTTTTCTGGACAAAGGTTGAAAATGTGTTCCTGTCACATTAGCTCTACTGAAAGTTCATGGGGCATGACATCAGGATGTAGGTTACTTGCTTAGGTCAGGATACCTCCTCAGGATGTTTTTCTCTGCGAAGGACAATACAGGTACAGTCTGTAAATGTCCCTGTCAAAAAAAAAAAAAATCTCTATGTTGTATGGAAAAACCATACAACAAAATAATTTTGTTGTACGATGCATCCCATAGAGATTTTCACTGTAAGATTTTTCATCATACGGGGTATAGCAGTTAGCGCAAATCCTCTTCATTATACAAATATTTCGTTATAGGAAGTGTTTGTTATGCAGGATTTCACTGTAACAGTGTTTCACAGTTTTATCTGAGGTTCAGTTTCATTCATGTCAAAGCTCTAAAAGGCTTGTTAGAGTATCCAAGGACAATATCAACATCGTACATCAACAAGTTGATATGTTACTATTCTTCCATAAGGGAACAGGCATAGACATTACTATGAAAAAATTTTCCCTGTCAGCAGAAGGGAAAAAAAGTGTACTTTCTCTACTACCAAGATCCAATCCATGAAGCCCGCTTGCAAATCTATGGTGTCCTCTTTGAGTAGAACACAATGCATTCTCAGGATTTTGGATGCCATTTCCTATATCTTATTTACAGATGCTATATTTGGCACTATGGAAATATATTCCATTTTGAAACTGGGTAGTTGTGGCGATTTTCCCCGAGTAGGGCAGGATTGAGCTTTGGAATCAATTTGAATGGCATTGCATGTACAAATGTATGCCCATTTTTTTAAAAAAAGTGCTAACTGTGTTAGTCTGTGCAAGCATATCAGAGAGTTTTGTTTTGTTTACTGTCTGAAATGTATGCCCAATGTGTTTAATATGCGGCTTCAGTTCTAAGGAGAGTGGAAGGAGCACATGTCCAGCAAAGAAGTGAACAATAAAAAAGTACAGTCAAACTTTGCATAAAGAGCGCCTTGCTTAAAGAGTAACTCACTTAAAAAGCAGAATTTTCTCTTAATGTTTGCTTCACTTAACAAATAAAATCAACCAAAAGCTCACTTAACAAATAAATCAGGGTTCACAATCCCCCCACAATTGGTCACTTACAATGGTGTTTCGCTTAAAGAGCAAACTCGCTTAAAGAGCAATCCTGTGGAATGCATTATGCTCTTTAAGCGAGGTACAACTGTATTAACCAAACCAAAGGCAAACCATTGAACTAACTGAATTCTGGGGGAAAGAGAAGCACCATTGCCTAACAGATACAAGACAACATTGTTGGTTAGTTTCAAAAGGATACCACACTACTTTCCCCAGTCTACTGTTTACCAGACTCTTGTCTGTAATGGAATATGAGAAGCCATGACTGCCAGTCCAGCCCAGTTGCCACTACACTGATACCAGGTAGAAGCATCTAGGACAGGGACTTTCAACCTTTTCCAGCCACGGGATGGCCCACGTCCCCTCAGACAGCTGAGTGGGCCAGACATGTGGTTCCCCCTGCTAAGTGCTATCATAAAATACCTCTGCGACTATTGTGAATGTGTTTATGACAGTCATATGTGCATTTATGGCACATTTTCAGCTGTTTTCACTGTTTCTGGTAGTGATGGCGGCAGCAGCAGGAGCAAGGGTGGTGTGTTTTCAGCTGTTTTTGCCACTTCCACCAGCAGTGGCAGAGGTGGTGGAAGCAAGGGCTGTGGGCCACATGAAATGACACCACAGGCTGGGTCTGGCCCACGGGCTGTAGGCTGTGAAACCCTGATCTTGGATTTCAGCAGTGAAATAAGGAGACCAATCTGTTTGTGTGAAGTCTCCAGTTTCAATCTTGCTTATCCTATGAATTCATGAAGTAGTCTTAGTCCAATTAGAGAATGCCTTGGGGTCAAAATAGATAATATGTTTAGTACATATTTAGAAGAGGTGTTTCTTTAAATGGTGAAAGATGTCTATATCTCACCACATTATTTTCCTCACATCTGTATTTTGCATATAGCATGCTTTGTTTTTTGATTGGTCATCATTGGAAGAGAAGCACAAGTTTAATTTTCCTGGGGAATTGCTGACACACCCCATTGTCAGAGAGAAAATGTATGAATCCTATATTGCCTTTAATGTCTATTTTGATTCTTAGACTCATTCCCCCGCTCCATCTGCAATATAAGAAATACTTATACAGTAATACCTCGGATAACGCTAAGACTTGGTTCCACAAGTCTTGGTGTTATCCGATTTTTAGTGTTATCCGATGCATGTTAAAATCCTATGGGATGGATCGGATAATGTTAAAGCTCCATAGAGATACATTGTAACCGCACAGACTTTAGCGGTTGATATCCAGTCCATCCCATAGGACCTTAACGTTATTCGATCCAATTCTCCTCCCCAAATTACTTAATGTTATGCGATTTTAGCGTTATCCAAGGTAAATGTTATCCAAGGTATTACTGTACTGGCTTACCTTAGTGGGGTGCTAAAAGTGTTTCGAGAAGATAACATTAGTAAGAACTTTGAACACTTGATATACTCTCTTCATCATCTCTTGATTTTATTCTCAAGAGAACAGGTATTTGGAATGTTCTGAAAGGCCCTGTTTTGTAAATGGGTGCCAATATTGGGCCGGTATAATTTCTCTGGTTGTGCCATCTGAACTTTCAGACAAGTGGAGGAGAAGGGTAAAACAGGTAAAAGCATGATAAGGCCCTTAAAATGTAACCTGATTGGGAAGCAGATCAAAAATAGATTTAAATGCAAATAAGGAACTGTGTTTATTCTTGTTAACATTGTCTGACCTATTCTTCTCATCCAGAGTTTATTTCTTAAGAGCTGCTGTACAAAAATAACTACCGAGCAAGTGAAGGAAAATGATAACTTGCTGAACCTTGAAAAGAAGCTTCTCTAGAGGATAGAGCGACATTTGAACTGTGTCTATTGAATTTCAGCTATTAAATATTGAACATTTTTTCAATCTCTCTAAACAACAACATGGGGGAGAACAACGATTATTGTAGCTATAGGAATGAAGTCTGGAATATTCAGTAGAATTTGCTACTAAAAGCCTGTAAAAAAATATGAGCAATAAGTATTGTGTTGCATGCTTATTTACGTGCACATTAAGCTCAGTCCTCGTGACTCACTTACGTCTTAGCTGAAAGGGAGCTTCATAAGACCAAAAAAGTAACCTGGAAGGCCGGGGAGGGGGGGAGAGATTAGATTTGTATTCCTAAAACCTGAATCATAGATTTTGAAAGGACCGACCCTGGAGGTCATCTTATCCAAATTCCCACTCACCACAGCGTCTGCTTTTTAGGGTGCAACTACAAAATCCATTGACAGAGAGCCTCTGCACATATATCTTAACAGACACCCCACCAGAGGTTGATATATTTAGTTCTACTGCTTAGTCAAAATTTGTCTTCCCTGTAATTTCTATTCATTGGGTGTCTCCTCTCTGGACCACCAAAGTAGTTTTCTGTGACCAGGCTCTTAAGACATTTGAAGACAACTCTAATGTCTCTCTTTAGTTTTCTTTACTCTGGCTAAACAGCTCATTGGACTATTCCCCACAGGTTAAGCACATTTTTTCCTACTACATTTTTTCAGGTCAACTTAATTCCAAGCTCCCATCTTTGTCCCAGCTCCTGCCAACCTAGAAGTTCTAAAGCAAGAAATTGCAAATAGATAAATAGGGACCACTTCGGTGGGAAGGTAACAGCGTTCTGTGTGCTCCGGTGTCTAGTCATACCTGTCACATGACCATGGAAATGTCTGCAGAAGCAGACAGTGCTGGCTCTTCGGCTTTGAAACAGAGATGAGCACTGACCCCTAGAGTCAGATACGACTGGCTTTTGAACAAGGGAAACTTTTCCTAAGTATCTCTTGGGTAGTAGATATTCAACTTTTTCTTTTCTGTATCAACTGGCCTTGCAACACATAGCTAAAACTAGCAAGATATTAAATAAAATCGAATCTCTATTGTAAACGAGGAGAAAACTGCATGTTAATATTGATAGGCTCTTGTTATACAAAGACTTTTCAGTTTACTTTGCTTAGCACAATAACTGAGACTTTTTGAAATGTTCCATGAACTTTACAAATCTCCAGCTATATGAGCGTGCTGGTCATGTAGTTCCTCCTACTGAAAGTGGAAGTAAAACGTGCATAACACACCTATGCATGCACATAATGCTGCCGTAAATTGCCCATGGCTGTCATAAACAATTACAACAGCCATGGGGCATTTGTGATAGTGTTATGCACATGTGCGGGCACATTATGCACCCACACATGCATGTTCTACTTCCACTTCTGGGAGCGGCAAGAGCGTCACGGACCAGATCCAGCCCATGGGCTGTAGTATGGGTACCCCAGACTAGTATATTTCCACAACATTTGACTCCAAACTTTCTCTGTTGTTTCTGATGTGTTCCAGTCTGTCACGTTCTGCTCAGACTTGGTACATGTTTTCTTCTGTGTGTTTTTTTTAACTTCAGACATTAGCAGCCTTTGCAATAAATTGCTGCACCTCTTCAGAATAACCTGCAACACAGTCCTGTGAATACCAAATCTGTTGACTAAGGCAGAGATGACCATTCAGTACAACCTTCCACACCAAAGCTAAGCCAGCCACCTAGATGGTGGGATTCTTCAGACACACTTTTTTTGGCAGATATAAAGATTTCATCAACAATTTGAGATATGCAGATGATACCACCCTAATGGCAGAAAGTGAGGAGGACTTTAAAAAGCTCCTGATTAGGTTGAAAGAAAAAAGTCCAAAAGCTGGCTTGAGATTCAATATAAAGAAAAGTAAGATAATGGCAACAGGTCCTATCAGTCCCTGGAAAATAGATGGGAAAGAAGTAGAAGCAGTGACAGATTTTACTTTCCTAGGATCAAAGCTCACTGCAGATGGAGATTGCAGCCATGAAATAAAAAGGCGACTGATTCTTGGGAGGCAAGCGATGAGAAACCTGGGGAGCATAGTGAAAAGTAGAGACATCAAATTACAAACAAAGATTCATCTAGTCAAAGCAATGGTATTCCTGGTGGCAATGTATGGTTGTGAGAGCTGGACCATTAGGAAAGCTGAGCGCGAAAGAATAGATGCCTTTGAGATGTGGTGTTGGAGGAGAGTTTTGAGAGTCCCCTGGACAGCGAGGAGAACAAATAGGTCAATCTTAGAAGAAATCAACCCTGACTGCTCCTTAGAAGGTAAAGAAGGTAAAGATGAAGCTAAAGTACTTTGGATATCAAATGAGAAGAGAGGATTCACTTGAGAAAGTCTTGATGCTAGGAAGGGTGGAGGGCAAAAGAAGAAGGGGGCGGCCCAAAATGAGATGGCTAGATGGTATTGTAGACACAATGGGCACAAAGCTGGGCGAGTTAAGGAGGATGGTGGAGGACAGAAGTGCCTGGCAGACAGTGGTCCATGGGGTCGCAAAGGATCGGAATCGACTGCGACTGAACAACAACAAAAAGATTTCAGCTCCATTGGTCACTACAGTTGGAAATGCCTGGCAGGAGGTGTTTGTTGGAAGACCCTAATGGTTGAAAATGCTGCCAACATAGCCCATACCACTGATGACTGAAATCCAGCAGTATCCTCTCCATCCACCCCAACCCACCCCCATCTGACACCTCTGTTCTCCTCCTCAACCAATTATTGCCCCCCTATACAGCAAAGGGACAGTTTAACAGCCCTCCTGTTTAAAGCTTGTAATTTATGGCAGTACTAAAATCTCTCACAAATACAAATTAATACCTAAGCATTTTTGGCACCTCTTTTAAGAAGGAGACTTTTGACTTTGAGCCAGGAATTGAGAAGCAAGTTTCTTTTTAATGGGTGGCAAGTCCTGCAATAATATTTTGGCATCTGATCCATTTGGAAGCTCTTTCTTTTTAGAGAGCTCTGGACGTCTCAGTTTCATGAATTAAAGCTTCCCTTGCCAGAATTATTAGGGATTGGAGAGTGGCCCGAGTGGGGGGGAGGTATAGAATTTGTTTACATTAAGGAAAATAGTCTTCCAATATGTTTTGCAAATATATGCAAAACTGTGTTGGAAGGTTATTATCCCTAGCCCATTGCTGTATAGCTCAGTTTATGGTAATTCCAAACCAAGGACATTTGTGTGTGTGTGTGTGTGTGTGTGTGTTCATATTATATTACTGTTTAAATTCCAGCTATATCCCTCAGATTTATAAGTAGAACCAAGGGGAAACCTAGAGTGTGGGTAGTAACTAAAAATACCAGGAATCAGCAGAGGAAACTGCATAAGCATTCAAGGGAGAATAAAATTCAGTAAAGCAGCAATGGACCTAATGAAGGAGACAGCATGACTAACATACATGTCAGGACAATCCAAACACCTGGAAAAGGAAAGGAAAACAAGCACTACCTTCTGAAGAAATTATCATAGTTACGCTTGACCCCACCAAGTCTTCAAGGCAAACAGCTTCCTTTTTAAGAAATTAATTTCATTTCCAGTTAAATGCTACACTATGTACAACTCCCTTGGGATCATGTTCTGAGAAGGACAATCAGGCTGGCTTTAACTCTTATTTGAGTGGTTTTCTTGAGAAGCAGCCTTTCCACAAGTCAGGTGGTGGCAGATGGCAGCTCCACAATGAGGCATACTCTAGCAGGATACCTACATGGGAGCTCCCTAAACAAAAGTGGCTACTATGTGAATTGACTACCTCAATCACCAGAACATTATTCTTCTCACCCCATTAAAATTGTATTTATTTATTTATTTATTTATTTATTTATTTATTTATTTATTTGAATTTCTATACTTCCCATCTGGATGTTATCCCACTCTGGACGGTGAACAAACAGAAAACAAATAACAACAATACCCACAACAAATCAAAACCCACAACCGACAAACATGACAAACTAAACTTAACTTAAATAAAATAAAATAAAATAATTGGCGTCTGAGGACATCAAGACTGAACCTAACTGGCTAATTTATCAATAAATATGTTGCCATACTAGAGTATGGCAACATATTTGAACCAATGTTGTTATTTTGGGGCAGGTTTCCTTTCTTTAAATATGCAGCTGGGCACCAAATGTGGAGCTTGACGAAAGGTTAGGGAGCCGCTAGATAGAAGAAGAGGCCAAGGAACCCCTTGTGAGTACAGTTGTACCTCACTTAAAGAGCATAATGCGTTCCACAAGATTGCTCTTTAAGCGAGTTTGCTCTTTAAGCGAAACACCATTGTAAGTGACCAATTGTGTGGGGGATTGTGAACCCCGATTTATTTGTTAAGCGAGTTTTTGGTTTGTTTTATTTGTTAAGCGAAGCGACCATTCAGAGAAAATTCTGCTCTTTAAGTGAGTTACTTTTTAAGCGAAACGCTCTTTATGCGAGGTTTGACTGTAATTGACTCACAGACATGTTCACTGTACATTATTCATTCTTTATGCGAGGTTTGACTGTACTTTATACCTAGGAAATCCTGGAAAAGAGACTTAACGGAACATACAGTAATTCAAATTCTGTTTATGGGTTCTTCAAACATGTTTGACTGGCAACTTTAAGGATGCTGAGCTAGTCTTTGGTATGATCTAGCAGAGGTCTTTTTATGCTACCCCTGTGTTATAGACATCTTCAAGAGCAAAAATAGAATAATGTGAAGCCCATAATGTACGTGAATATACAGGAAGAATTATGCTACAAAAATGTGTTTCTCAGATTGCTGTTCTAGACTAAACATGAGTCTTTCAGATGTATTAAGCAATACAAGAGAGTTGTGTATGAGAGTGTGTGTGTTAGAAGCCAGTTCTCATTTAAGAAATCCTGCTCCTCAGACCAGATGCTAAAATAGTAAAATCCATATTTGTTTATGGAGTCCAACTCAGATGTTTGACTGTAAAGATGACAATCCTGTCTTTGGCTGACATGTCTATCTAATGCTGCCCCCCACTGGATTAATGTGCTTTCATTTTATACTGCAATCAGATCTCTAAAATATGTTTCTAATGCTGCAAAATGACTACGTTGAATCAGGACACCACATGTTATCTCTGTGCGGAAATACCATACAAGGCAGTGTAATTAACACCTTTTTTGACTTTTCATGCAAAGGCAGGCAATGTCCTCTGTAGCTTCAAAATAACTTTCCAATTTGGTAATTTTGAGACCAAAGGAAACCTCTAAACATATGGAGGGTGAAGTTAGATATCTGTTGTCTCTACAGCCAACATTTCCCCTAAGTGTTTCTCCTGAGTTCATTGTTGAATGGGTATTTTAATGTATGCTTGACACCCTAGTCCAGGGGTGGTCAACCTTGGTGTCCCAGGTGTTCATGGATTTCAATTCCCAGAATTTTTGATCAGCAGGTGTGCTTACTTGGGCTTCTGATAATTGAAGTCCCAAAACACCAGGGGCACCAAGGTTGGCCACCCCTGCACCTAACCAAAAGGTGGGGACTCTCATTCACAGAGGTGGGCACAGAGGTGGGCTCCAAAAAAAATTAATATCTCACTGTGGGCATGGTATGGTGGGCATGGCAAGGGGGAAAGCCCTGTGTTGCACCTGAATTAGGACTACAGTACAGTACTTTATTTCAAAACTTGGATGGGCAGGGCCAGCCAGAATTTCTGCTACCGGTTCTGGCGAACTGGTGCAAACCTGCTGCTGATTAGTCCAATGTCTACTAATGGAAGTTTTTTGAGTTCTAGTCCAACACTCTAACACATTACTATGCTGGTGGAGGTTTGTGCTCAGCAGAAACTCAATGGCTGAACTGCAGCATGCAGAGGAAAATACACAGGAGACCCTGTGGGAGAGGCTGAAACTCAGCTAAGCGGAGTCATTGAATCCACCCCCTACAAAAAGAAAATAAGAGCAGCTGTAGTAGGAGACTACCTACTGTGTGGGGTTATATCAGGAAGATCCAAGGACATACCAGGTATGTTGTCTCTCTGGAGGATGGATTAGGGAAGTGGCTAACAGAATACCGTCACTCATAAAACCCAAAGATGAATATCTTTTTCTTCTCATCCACCTGGAAACAAATGCCACACTCAAGAGGTACTATAGAGAAGCCACATTGGACTTTGAAGCCCTGGGAAAGAAACTCAAGGAAATTGGGGCTGAGATAGTCATCTCATCCATCCTACCAGTGCTTGGAAGGTGCCAGTCAGCATGGCATCAATCTCAAGGAAAATTCTGGAGCAGATTATAATGTGGCCATGCCATAAGCACCTTGCAATCAATTCAGAAATACCTAGAATGATTAACATGGATTTGTCAAAAATAAATCATACCAGACTAATCTTACCTCAATTTGTTTGATCAGGTAACCTCCTTGGTAGATGGCAGGAATACTACAGATGTAATATATCTTGACTTCAGTAAAGGTTTTCTCAAAATGCCTCATCATATTCTGAATAGCAAGCTAAAAGAGTGTGAGCTAGATAGGACAAATGTCAGGTGGATATACAGTTGGTTACAGAATTGTATTCAGAGAGTGATTATTCTCTGACTTGAAGGAGATAATGAATGGGGAATCACAAAATTCTGTCCTGGACCCAGAGCTCTTTTTATTAATAATTTGGATGAGGGATTGCAGGGATTACTTCTCAAATTTGTGGATGACATAAAATTGGGTGGAATAGCTAATAACCTGGAAGACAGAAACAAAATTTAACAAGCTCTTTATATGTTCAAGAACTGGGATGAGAACAACAGAACGTTATTTTAGTTTGGATTAACAGAAGTATTGTCTTCAAATCTCATAAAGTACTAATTCCCCTTTATTCAGCATTAGTTAGGCCTCACCTTCAATACTATGCCAAGTTCTGGATACCACATTTTAAGAAGGATGCCAACAAACTGGAACAAGTTCCAAGGCAGACAGCAAAGATGATCAGGGAACTGGAAACCAAGCCCTATGGCAAAAGACTGAAAGAACTTGGCCTGTTGAGCCTTCAGAAAGGAAGACAGAGGTGGAATATGTCAGTAATCTTCAAATACTTGAAAGACTCTCATACAAAGGAAGGGCAGTCATACTTTTCTCAGTCATACTAAATTGCAGGAAACATAATAAGGGGCTCAAGTTACATGAAATCAGATTTTGTTTGAATAGCAGGAAAACCTCCTAACCATTAGAGCAGTAAGACAATGGAACCTATGACCTCAGGAGGCGAAGAGCACGCCAACATTGGAGGCATTCAAGGCAATTATCTGTCAAATATACCTTGATTTGGATTCTTACATTGAGCAGTGGGTTAGACTTAATAGTCTTATAGGCTTCTTCTAATTATATTACTCTATGTTTCTTTGAGACCTTGTTGCTTAGTGAAGCAAATTCCAACTGGTAGGCCTATTGAATCAGTGGGGATCTGATGAGTCAATTCCTTTGTAAGTTCAATAGGTCTTCTTAGTTATAACTTACTACACCAAGCCATCAATAGGATACTAGCCTCCCTCTAAGAAAGCAAGAGAGTTATGTTTAAGAAATTGTATTTATGATAACAAATTATTTCTGCAACCTTGGAACTAGATTTATAACAACTGCCATTTAAAAATAACTTTCTAATTGTTGCTGAAACATTAAGATATAAACACACAGATTTCTTAGCTATAATAAAAAAAGAACAAGAATAAGGAAAAATACTAAATTATTACAAAGGTGTTCAAGCATTCCTAGATGTTGTCATGACTTTTCTGAATGTGGAAGCCCTACTTCTAAACAATAATGTTGTGTGACATCCAAACTAATTTCAAACTTTTCCAACTTGTATTTCTACTTTCCATTTATTTTACTTTGAAAGATCAGAGATAATTATCTGTACATTTTAGTGTTGTTGGTTTTTTTACTATATGTCCAAAGTTTCCTAGAATTCTGCATGTATCCATGTGTTCTTAGTCTTAGATAGTATTTGTGCATAAATCTGCTTTTTCTCTGTTGCCAGATTGAAGTGAGTTGTCTGAGATGGTGGTGAAAGGGATTTCAGCCTGGGAGATGTGAATTTCTGCTTGAAGAAATGTGCAATACGGGCATTTCTGTCTGAGATATGTGGTGCTCGCATCAAAAGGGTGGGGTATAAATAAATAAATAAATAAATAAATAAATAAATAAATAAATAAATAAATAAATGTGTATGTGACATGGATTCAGCCTGGGGTGTGAATCCATGTCTCTCCAGTTTGAATTCATGGATTTAAAGTAACTCATGCTTGGTGCAATGCAGGCTGTTGCTTAAATGTATTTTTTTTCCTGTAAATGAGTGCTGTTCTGTCTTTGTTGGCAATGATCAACACTATTCTAATTATTTCCCAACACCCTTTCTCTGTGCTTCTTTATAGGCTTCACTGAAGTAGGACGTTACTATTCTGCCCCACCACATTATGCATTCATGAACTGAACAACACAGTTCTTTGTGCAACAGGAGTTGTGACAGAAAGGTTGTCTATGAATTGAACTAATATCAAAACCTGCATGGAGCCTAAATTCAAGAAGCAGAGTAACAGATAATACATGTCTGCATATGAAGTTCTTGTGCCAGGAATTTGATTGGGAAAATTTTAACAGAGCTCAAGCAACAAAGGATGGTTGCTTGTTTGGGTTTTTTTGTCTGCTGTGCCTAATAACAGAAAGGCTTCCGTTGGTCCTCAAATGTCCCCTTTACACCATGTTTTCAATGCAATACAGTCATTAGTATAAACCAGGGATTCCTGACTTAAGGCCTGTGGGCCGGATTTGACCCACAGCACCATTTTATGTGGCCCACCCCACCCCTCCAAGGGCATTTGAGAAACAAAATGGCCACCTCCTTGAAGCTGTTGGGACAAAATGGCCACCCCATCATGCAGGCCGTGCAAAATGGCTATCCAGCCTTCAAAGCTGACGGAGAGAGTGTGACCCGGCCCCTGGCTTGAAAAGGTTGGGAATCCCTCTTACTGTAAAAACATTCCTTTACTGTTCAAGCCTCTCTAATTACCCTTTACTGATTAGAAATATTCCTCAGTCTGTCGTTGGCACTGTGATATGTGGTATGTTTCAATGCTCAGAAGCAAAGGATTTCAGTCTCTTAGGGATGCTTTCAACTAAGTACATTTGCTACTACAAAAATATGTTTTATAACAACTATTCAGCTTGCTCCATGTGTATAGCAGTGCATAGGACTCAGTTTAATGTGCAACCAGATTGTACCTAGCGGATTCAGAGGGTTCCTGTCTGTGCTACAGAATGTATGGTTCATTGTCCCACCTGCCCACTGGTTTCAGTGAAAAACATGCAGATAGCGATTAATGCAGTTTTAATTTTGGTCATGGGGAAGGGGGGCTACTTTGATGTAAATTCTGCCTAGAAAGAATACTTTCCTCCGAATCACTTCCCACAGGAAATTGGAGGCATAAATCTTCCATTATCATGCCTCAAACTAGTCTTGGACAGGCCCTGAGTACACAGGAGATTTGGGGATTGGTGCTTGAAAAGCATAAATCTTGAATACTAAAGAAGTACAAAACCTGAACCTGCATAGGAGAAGCCTTCAGAGTTGTCGCTTGGTCAGGGTGACTAAACCACGAGAGGTTACAGTGACCCTATTGGCGTCTCTTGCAAGGATAAAAACAGCTGTCAGCTTTTTTTTCTCCTTTGCCAGAACTAGATGAAAATTTGTAAGCATAGAGGCAGTTTAGGACAAGTTTATGTCTGCCAAACAATAATCCCTTACAAGCACTGAGCCAAGTCTGCAATTCATTTTAGTGTCTAGACAAAAGGTGTTCTCTTCTCATTTCATCACCACGGGTGCCCTTCTTCAACCCTAAGTGTTTAAGTGGGTCAAGAACACAGATTCTCAGTGGTGTGAGAGCAAGGAGTTCAGCACTAGAGGTGTCCAGATTTGGAATACAGTTCCCAGAATTCTCATATTACGTATCCCAGGCATATAAAGAGGCAAAAACCTCCAGTGGAGGAAAAGAAGGCCCACTTCACTCTGGAGGATGCTCTGGTCTTTAGGTTCTTCCACATGCTTATGGGAGAAGGGCTTCTCTACCACCATCTGATTTTGGCTTATCTCTCTCCCTATCCAACCTCACAGAGCACAAATCTTTGAAGTGCTGGGGAGTACTTGTCAATAGAGTTGCAGCCTGGGAGAAAACGAAGACTGATGACCCTATTTCCCTCTCACTTAGAGGATTGGAAGTGGTATGACAGTAGAGTTGCCATAATTCTCTCCCACAAAACCGGGATGGAAGTATACATGACAAAAATGAATGGGTTATCTACAAAATAGCCTTTTTAAAAACAAACATAATATGACAGCTATGAAACACTTTCACATTAAATATATCAACACATCAATGAATTTATTTACAAGAGTTAATTCTTACTGTAAGATTATCTGTTGTACTTCTGAGAAGTCGCATTGCGGTCAACTCTTTAACGTCTTCAGTTCCAAGAAACACACTGGTCACACTGGGCAGTGGTATCAAGCGAAAACAATAAGATTTGTCTCCAGGCATACTCCAACTACAATGTGGCAAGAAATCACTCATTTGATGGCAAGAGTTTGAATTTATTTTAATGGTGTGTTAATATAATCAGTAATACAATCAGTAAGTTTTAAAAATCTGGGACTTTAACATGATTTTTATTGAACTGGCCGGGACAATTTTTCCAACATTGAACCTGGGACAGTACCGATTTTCCAGGATGTATGGCAACCCTATATGACAGAGCCATCATGGATTATAAAATGCATATTTGTTAGCTCCGATGGCACTTCTAAGTATTTTTTTTTAAATAGGAAGGCATGATGGAGAAGGTGGGACAAAACAAATGGCATATAATCATCTCCAGCAATACCTGGGCTCTAGTCTCCAGCCAAACATAACTGTACAAAATAACAATTCCCCAAACGTATGATCCACAGGAATAGAAGCATGGCGACTATTTTGCTTAGCCTAAGCAGCAAACAAGAGCTGAGTGGACTGCCCACAATAATCTTGACATCGCAGCAAAGAGGCTGGCTGCCTTCCTGAAGAAAGCTTAGAGGAATCCTTTTCTTTAGTTTTGGAAGTTACATCGCAAGGAAGGAGCAAAGTGGACTCGTGGTGGTGGTGGAGATGTACTTGGAGATTTTTCTATTTCCTGGGCTTTCTGGGCCAAAAAAATTAATCTGAGCTGATTAGTTTAACAATTTTATTATTATTATTACATGCTTGCTAATGTTATGGTTAATTTAATCCTTGTCCTCTGTTATCATTATACCGCATATTAATGTGATGCTTCTGTAACCAAGAGGTGTATGATTGAATTACAGCAACAATCTACAAGCAACAGGAAAGTGCTGTGGTTTGGCTTGTCCCTTCCTTGATATACTCTATACCAGCACATCTGGATGGGAGATCATGTGACAACAAGTTAAGCCAACAACATATCCTGAATGCTAAAAAAATGGGCTCTGTTAAATTAAAAAGGCTTTAAATATTGGCTCAGCTGGTTTCTGTATAGTATGTTTTTTCACCATTTTGGAATGTGTTGCGAGATCTGTGTTCACTGAGGTCTTGATTAAATATTGCAATTCCATTGTGTTATTCATTTTGTTCAGATCTTTATTGCTTGTCGGTCCTCCTGCACTTTCGCAATTCAAGTCTAGATTTCTTGACTCTACAAAGGAACATTGTGTCCTTGTAACAGCTTTTTCAGAAGACAAAGCAGAAACACGTATGCCTGTTTTTACATATTAGAAGAATCTATTGTTGGCACAGAGTTTCCAGTGTTCTCTATAAAATGAGGCACAGTGCAATTCACACTGATACTCCATAATTTCTGAAGTGGGTTGCTGTTTGCTTAGCCTAAAATATTGCTAAATTTCATCTCTGGATTGTCTACAAAACAAAAATATTTGTTCTGCAAGCACAGCACTATGCCCTGTTTACCACTTGGCCTTCTCATCAGACAAAGCTAAAGTACTAGTCACCAAGATATTCTGAACTTTGTGGGTGGAAAAATAATCTGTTATCTTTCTTGCATTTGAGGAAAATAGCTCCAGTGAAACAAGTTCTCCCAGAAAAACTGCAACATATTGTTGCTGAAGAATCAGTTGGGAAACCAGTAAGACATAAAATTTCATGTTTGCATTGTTGTATCAAGGGACCAACTAGGTCCTGAAAAACGGTATTAGGCATTTTATGGTGATGGGCAGGGTGTTCTAAAGAAAAACACAAGCACACATGACCTCCCTGTAGATCACACTCCATTAACTGCTACAGAATCAGAGGCAAAATGCCAAATGCCTTTATAAATGAAAGGTTTGTCAATTAGCAATGTGACTTCCATGCCCTAAGCAAACTTAGTCCCCGCTCAAAAGATGCAGTAGCTTTTTGGTATTATTCTGTACCCCAAAGCACAAAGCTTAAAAAGGACAGCGTGAGAGCGGGGAGAAGAGCATTGATAATTTTACACTGAGATCCCCAGTACACAGTAGACATAATCCAAACTCTATTAACTGCTTCCAAGGACTAAGACTCATTTGCAACTGTTTAGGGCTAAGACTCATGACTGTAGATTATGGGAGCGAGCACCCATGTTGCCATTTCCCATCCAACACAAATTGCCTGAAGTGTACAAGTAAATATTATGAGCACAAATAAAGGTTTCCCCATTTTTGGCTTTAGCACATTTGGCTCTGAGTGCAGTACTTTCCTTTCCAGATGTGACAATGAAATCCTTATTATGAAGAATCTGTGCACCGGTATCCTTCAGTCAAATTCCATGGGATCCAGGCACAGCTGGAAGTCCCATCATGCATCAACATCGCTAAAGGAACCACTTGTTCTGCACTTTTCATAGATCTTAATCTGCACAGAAAGAAACTGGCACCAAATAGCTGCTCTTTGGGATGGATCCAGGTTAATTTAAGTTTAGAAATCCTCTGTAGTCAGTGGAACAACATAGTTATTCATGAGTAATTTGAGTCCCCCAAAAAATAAAATATCCAGAGATCTGGGGACCACATATTCCCATCGTGGCTCTTGGAGGTCTAAGTCTACTTCCATGAACCCCCTAAAACCATTTTTTTTCTTACAAAAGCTAAGGTTTCAAACTAGAAAAGGCCTACTGTGCCAACAAGAATCCAAAATAATTTTTAATATATGTATAAATTAAAGAAAATTATCTTGGGAGTTGTATGGTCAAGTGTGCTAAATGGCCCTCAAAGTATGGCAAAATTAACTCTAAGGGCGGCAGAGAATTTTAACCCAACCACTGCCTCCCTAGAAATTAGAGGATCTCATGCAGCTGAGAAATGTCATGTGGCACATCCTTGCTCTAAGTATTATTTAGAAAGTAAGTCTACCTATAGCCTGGGAGCAAAACACATAGAATTAATATGACTTTTCCAGAGCTGGTGGGCCCAAGTGTTGACACAACTCTTCATGTTTATTGGTCAGACAGCACAGATCCACATTGTATGGTTCCTGGCTATTATCATCTCAATATATAAAAATAAAACAAATATGCCCGTTCTAGCTAATGTATCATCAATTGGCTTAGTATACCATACAAGCCCTACACTAGGCATTTGTGTTGGATATTCTGGGGCTGGCTAGGTCAAGAGAATTTCTTAATGGAAACTAAATAGGATTTTAGAGCTGGCTCCTCCTCCACTGATCAATGGTTGATCTCTCATTACTTGGTAGAGTAATACAGATCAATTTCTACCTAATCCTATCTTTCACCTTTTAAAACTAGTAAACAAACCAATCCCTGCTCTCTTATATGTGGACAATATTGTGATTCTGTATTTTTCTCAAGGAGAGGCCCAAAGTCCTATACTGTGTGCTGGGACCAGTGAATAGTCATAAAATCACTGAATTGGAAGGGGCTCAATGCAGGAATCGGAATCAAAGCAGATCTGACAAATAATTGTCTCTCTTGAATACTTCTAGTGTTGGAGTGCTCATCACCTCAGGAGGCAGTTGTTTCCACTGTTGTGCTGCTCTAACCGTTAAGAGGTCTTTCCTGATATTCAGCCTGTATCTGGTTTCCTTTAGTTTGAACCCATTATTACATGTCCTGCACTCTGGGATGATCGAGAACAGATCCCTCACCCACTCTTTATGACCATTTTCCAGGTATTTGAAGAGTGTTGCTTGAGAAAAGGCTAAACATGTCTGGTTCCTTCAGTCTTTTGTCATATGGCTTGGCTTCCAGTCCTCTGATCATCCTTGTTGCCTTTCTCTGTACCTGCTCTAATTTGTTTGCATCTTTCTTAAAGTGTGGTGCCCAAAATTGGACACAGTACTCTAGCTGTGGTCTAACTAGTGCTGAATAGAGGGGAACTAGTAGCTCATGGGGTTTGGAGATGATACTTCTGTTAATGCAGGCTAAAATAGCATTGGCCTTTTGCAGCAGCCAGGTCACAGTTGACTCATATTTAGCCTGTGATCTACAACACTTCCAAGATCCTTCTCACTGGGCCAAATATCCCCCATCTTTATAATTGTGCATCTGGGTTTTTCCCCTAGGTGTAAAATTTTGCACTTATCCCTGTTAAATTTTTTTCTTTTGTTTTGAGCCCAGTGTTCAAGCCTATCAAGATCTTTTTGAATTCTGCTGCTGTCTTCCAAAGTGTTAACTATTCCACCCAGTTTTGTCATCTGCAATTTTGATGAGAATGCTTGCACTCCCCTCATCCAAGTAATTTTTGAAAACGTTAAAGAGCACAGGGCCCAGGAATGAGCCTTGTGGCACTCTACATTACCTCCTCCCAGCTTGATAAGTAGCCATTAGTAAGAACTTTCCGAGTACAATTCTGTATTCAACTGTAAATTCATTTAACAGTTGTGCTATCCAGGCCCAGTTAGCTTGCTAATCAGAATATCATGGGGTACTTTGTCAAAGGCTTTGCTAGTTTTGTAATAAACTACAAAGAGATTAATATCCTTGTTTTCTCTGAAAGGTTGTTAAACATAGGTGTCAGGTAGACAGCCATGTTATTGCACAGGTTAAGAGCTAGATATACCTAGGTGTAGTATTATAGTCAACTGCTATGCAGCTTGTTCAGACTATTCACCTCATTAGAATTGTCACTGCTAATTTTTAAACTCTTCTTACCAAAAGTAGATGGCATATTTTATCTGCGATACAAGTCCGGTAAAATGACAGCCCAACTTACAGCAGGTAATGTATAGTTAGACTTATATGAAGATTTCTGCTCCCTGCAAGTAACACAGTACACATCCTCATGTATCATTTTTATGTACTATGGTGATGCTCATTCTCTAGAAACTCTTAAATATAAAAAAGCTGTTATTTTAACTCACTTGATTGCTTTACCATTAGTCCTTTAAAAATGGACATACAATATTCACTTAAATTGTATACTCAATGTATCCTGTCCTTGATAAAAAGACATGTGCAAAAACAGGTGATTATATATTATTCTGCCATTCATATTGCTTGGACAGTCTTTCCCAATAAATCACTCTGATTTTAACAGATCTACCCAATAGATTTGATGAATTTTATGTTTATTTTCATTCAAACTCCACTAACAAAACTACCCACAAGGTGGCAATATTCCATGCATCTGTATGCTCTGCAAGGAAGCAGCTGGTCAAATCCCTGTATTAACCTTAGTGCTAACATTAGATCCTCAGTTTGTAGTGAGACCATTAAATTGCTATAATATTTATACAGCAAACCCCCCCCCCCCTAAGTTATGGAATTAGTTAGCTCCAGGACAGTTTCTGTATGTAACTTGGTTTTTCTGTAACTTGAAGCACTATTTCCCATAGTAATGCACTGAAAAATAAAAAATGGTCCCAACCAAACTAAAAATAATGCCCACCCCCCCCACCCCCCAAAAAAAATCCAGACATGATCCTCTCCCATACCTCCATTGATTCCACCAGCTGGTGAGTGGCTGGGGTGGAGAAAAGGAGGCGTTCTTCGATTATTACCACCATTTTAGATGGAATGAACTCTGGAGAAACCTGTTCTATAACACGAGTTTTTCCTGTAAATTGGGACGTGATTTACCCAGAATTTCCTTCCATAAGTCAAGTTTTCAGTAACACAAGGTGTCCATAACTCATGGTTTTACTGTACATCCTAGTTCACTCCATACTAGTAAACAGCTTTCCTAGTTGTCCAAAGGATTTTTCTGCGTCTTGCTATTTCTTATACATATATCACAAAACCTCTGTTTGGCCAGACATCCCGCTACGGTAATAGAGTAGACTGTACAGCCAGCGACTCAACATGGAGTGTCAGGCAATGGTTAAAACCTGACTCCCTAAAAGAGCCAATGGCTATTGGTAGATGAACCCCTTTAGGTGAGGTGATGGTCTCCCTCAGTGGAGGAAATGCCACTGGAAACCATCATATTGGGCCAAAAAGTAAAATGAGTGGAGGAGGAAGTCTGATTCCCAACTGTCATGGAGGTGGAAGAGGCAATGCCAGATGGACTGGCTGTGAAGGCACACCTTGATAATATCCTCAAGGCTGCAGCAGCCCATTGCAGTCCCGGTGTTAAATCCTGCATGTCTCATTTCATGTGTGCTGCATGAAATGGCTCCGTGATCATAGTGTGTGGGTCACTTCATGGCAAACTGGGATCCACCTTAAACAAATTCTCCTGCTTCAGGAAAAAAAAATGCATTCTCAGATACGAGTTGCAGTCGACAGTGATGACGATATCACAAAACATAGTCTTAAAGCCTATATTGAGTTCTATTAAATTTTGGTTAAATAAAAGAAAAAGAGCCATGTTAACTTTGGAGGTCCCTTCTTGGGCAGAAGATCTAAAAGAATTCATAGGAAGTCAGAGTTCAATAAAAGTATTGACATCCTACAAGTGTTGTACATCTATAATGTATCTGGGTTATATTTCTTGTGCACAATTTCTCCTGCCCATACACAGAGGATTTCTGTTCAGCAAAGAAGGCCATTTGTTAAACTGAACCTTAATATTCCTTTGTGGTAATATCACATCAACATTTTACCAAGCATATGTGAATGACAGGGTTCCATGCTTTGGTCATGAAAACGATTAATAAGAAGTTTAAAGGTTCAGATACATATACCTGTACTAATGAAGTTCCTTACTGTATGCATGAAGCAGAACACATAGCTCCGGAAATAATTCTCCACAATGTTCTTTCCAAGGCTTCTGGTTTTGGGGCTGTCACTGACATTGATTTATTTGAAACTAGCATAAAATATGCACTAGTTCACTTAATCCCAAAGAGGCTCTCAGCTTTGTTTGAGTATCCTCATCAGGCAATAAATCAGACAGGCAATAAAGTGTGCTGAACAGCTTAACCAATCTCAAGGTGGAGAGCCACCAAATGGTTCATTTAAAGCCTTATAGGACATTTGCCAACTATCGGGAGTTTTCTGGTGCATATATAGATGTCTGTTTCTCACTACAGATTACAATGAAGACATGGATTCAAGGTAATATATATTAAAGGCTTTAATAAATCAAAGCTCATTGCACAATATGTTTTGCAGAGACATCTTGTATCACATTTTGTACAAGGGCATTGATAGCTAGCTACACTGAGATTCTTTAATAATTGACCATCCATGTGGTGATAATCTAGAGTTGCCTGCCTCCTGCATTTTTTTGCATTCTTTACAATATTATGCAAGTACTCGTGCTTATGAATTATAACTGCCCACATTTTAAAGTCTTCCAAAAATCTTCCATTTGTTGCAGTCGAAAGCCCCATTTCCCAAGCCACATACAGTTGTACCTCACTTAAAGAGTATAATGTGTTCCACATGATTGCTCTTTAAGCGAGTTTGCTCTTTAAGTGAAACACCATTGAAAGTGACCAATTGTGACTTCGGGAGGATTGCGAACCCCGATTTAGTTGTTTAGTGAGTTTTGGTTGGTTTTATTTGTTAAGCGAAGCAAACATTCAGAGAAAATTCTGCTTTTTAAGTGAGTTATTCTTTAAGCGAGGCGCTCTTTATGTGAGGTTTGACTGTACACACAAACAAAATGCAAACAAATAAAGGCAATAATAATAATAATCAAAGCCTTCTCAAATGAAAACTACCAGAATATGAGGAGACTTACTTCCCTCCTGCCACTTGATGCCTTCTCTTTTTTTGTTTGACAAGCTGACAAGCCAGGCATGGGCTGGGCCACTGGGACAGGGATTCATCGTGGTGCGCCCTTGCCTCTGGCACCCTGAACTTTAGATTAAGCCATTGCTCCAAGCTCCTTCAGCTTGGAGCAATGGTTTATTCTAAAGTGCCTAGCATCGAATGGAACAAATGAGGGGCAGTGACCAAGCAGTTGGGGGGGGGCAGCCTTCTCCCCCATCCCTTGGTCGCCGCCCCTCACCCCTGTCCAGCACCCTCCCACGGTGCCCAGCATGCCTCTGGCTACAGCAGCAGCACAACGAATAGGAAATAGAGGGTAATCTCCTGAAAATTAATATTTAAAAGGGGGGAAAGAGGACAGGTTCCAAGACATAGGCACAGAGACAGACAGCAGTCCAAGGAGGAAGTGGAGGCAGGAGCTTACTAGCACAATAACCTCACGAGGGAAAGGGTCTCATTGTCTTCCAGGCTCTCCTACAGATTCAGCATTTATTTCCCTCTCTCCACACACCCTATGTGCTGATTGGGTGCTGTAAACCCTTGTGAGGTTGTTCAATGAGAAGTTAATTAGGCTATATGACAGAAGACAAAAATCATGACTATGGAAGAACTACACAATTTCAATGCTGACAAAAAAGACAATTGAAATAGTGGAAGATTTTGTATACGCTGGTTCAATCATCAATCCAGATGGAAAGTGCAGCCAAGAAATCAGAAGACTGAGACTCAGAAGGGCAGCAATGGAGGAATTAGAAAACATCATCAAGTGAAAAGATGTGTCACTGCAGACTAAAACCATCCACACTCTTGTATTCCAGATCACAATATATGGATGCGAAAGCAGGATATTTTTTTAAAATCCATTTGTAATATAGTTCTGGAGGAGAGTTTTCTGGACATGTTGGACTGTCAGAAAGATGAATAAGTAAATCAAGCCTGAAATGTTTCTGCTTGTCAAAAATGATCAAATAGACCCTTCCTACTTTGGACACAACATGAGAAGACAGGACTCTCAGGAAAAGGCAATAATGCTGGGAAAGTTGGAAGTCAGCAGGAAAAGAGGAAGACCCAATACAAGTTGGATTGACTCCACAAATTCCTTGAGTTTATAAGAGCCAAACAAGCTGATGAGAATGGGGCATTTTGGAGATCGCTCATTCATAGGGTTGCCATGAGTTGAAAGCAACTTGATGGCATGTAACAAATGATATATAAAGTGTCAAATGAAGATTAAATGAAAGAGAGAAACACAACAGAACATCATTTTCATGAATCCCATAATTTTCATGATTGTCTAAACAAATCATTTGTGCTTTAGAGGCTCTGCTCTGGGAACCAAAGAAGAATATAAAAATTAAAGAGTCTCTTTTGTGAGGTTTTTTTTACTCATTTTGTCAGAAAAGTCCCATTTCCTTCCTAATATGCCATTTACCTATTATTTGTTTGTTTGTTTGTTAGTTTAATTCTCACATTTCTACCACCGGCCCCTTGTCGAAATGACTCTAGGCAACTCACAACAAACAAAAACTCACAAAAACATCAACACAGCATTAAAATTGAACTATTACAATTAGGATTTTAAAAAAAAAGGCCCTCCCAATTATAGTTCAAAACTAGTAAAATTTAAAAAATAATAATTGAAAATTATTTTAAAAGAGGTAATTAACCTAGGCGATAAATGAGCTTGATGCTAGGAAAGATCGAAGGCAAAAAGAGAATGGGGTGGTAGAGGATGAGGTGGCTGGATGGCATCGATGCAAAGGGCATAGATCTGGGCGGGCTGTGGAGGATGGTAAATGACAGAGGAGCCTGGCATGTGGTGGTCCATGGGGTTGCAAAGGGTTGGACTCGGCTGTGCGACTGAACCAACAACATGAGCCTGGAAGAATTAATGCTGAACCATCCCACTCTACCACACTGAAGACGTCATTCACAATGTGATCGGGATGCCCCCTCCCTGCCCCATGCCACAAATGTCTGATGGAGGTGATCACAGAAGTGAGGAAAGGAGAAACACCAATGTGGAGCAGAAATGCAACCACAAGCAAACAAAAACTCAGACCGCATGACAATTTAAGCTTGGCCGGGCAAACAAAATATACAAAATACCCATAGAAAATCAACTGTTTTTCTGCTAATTGATTGACATTGTGTAGTCAAATAGGGCAGGGAGTGAAATTAACAATAAACCACTTTAGAATAAACCATTGCCCCAAGCTGAAGGAGGGAGCTTGGAACAATGGCTTAATCTAAAGTGCTGGGTACCCACAGATAAAATGTCAGTCTAGTTGAACACTGAGTCAGACAAACCACTTGCCAATACGTGGTTTTTGCTTTAGCTACTGCTGCCTGGCCAATTTCTAGAAGGTTTGAAAACAACCGGATGAACCTCCATGCCTTAACAAAAATTCCTTTCTCCGTATGAGTTCAGCTGCAGCCAGTGCTGGAGTGGCAAGAGAGGCTTTGAAAGGGCACTTTCTTTCGTTTTCCTTTCTTCCTAACTTAAAAGATGTAACAAATGGAGGAAAACGTATGTGGGGGAACTGGTCATAAATTACAGCACAGCAGAGGAAGGGGCAGAGCGTCTGCTCCAGCAGCCCTGAACGTTCGACATCTCTTGAACAAGTCTGGGGGAATTTTGGTGGGCCCTGACCTGCAGTTTTCACTTCCAAAATAACTTGACTTTTCTAAAGTGGTAATTTCATTTTCATGATAATGCTAAACTCAAGCCACATGTGCTTTAATTTAAAGCAGGGCTCAGGCTGGAAGGACTGCCAGCGAGCAGTAGAGAAACATGCTTACTCTACTCATTTGCTTCAGGCCTTCGACATTTTTGAGCGCTTGGGCAGAAATATCTCTCTCTTGAAATAAAAAGCACAATAGGGCAAGAGGTGACTGGAAAGGAAGTCGGGGAGTGGGGAAAGGCATCCAAGTCTTTTACAATTTCATATTAACAATGTGGCAATGCCCCTTGAATTATGGGTTAATTATGAATTGATGAACTAGCCTCAGGCTGGAACCTTGTTGGGACATCTAATTTTAACATCTATAGGTATATTGTTTACAGATTCTGTAATCTGGTCTAGTAATTTCTATCCTGTACAGAACTGGTGCTGATCTCCTCATCCTCCCCTCTCATTCTGTGTCTGAGGCTGTTGACAATTGTTTAGGATTTCATCACAAAGTGCAGCAGCCTAGGACCAATCTTGTGGCTCCTGAGAGACATTAACACTCTCAAGATGTGAAAGGATGCCCTTGCTCAAAAGCCTGTTGTGTCTGACTAGTCTAGGTGGGGATGGAGCTCATCTCTGTTTACAGCCAAAGAGCCATCACTGTCTGTGTCTGCAGACGTTTCCGTGGTTATTTCATTTCATTTCATTTCAAATTTATACCCCGCCCTACTCAGGTAAACCTGACTCTAGGCGGCTTACATATTATAAAAGTAGACACCAGAGCGCACAGAGCACTGTTACCTTCCCACCAAGTGGTACCTATTTATCTGCTTGCAATTATTATGATTATGATTATGATGCTTTTGAACTGACAGGTTGTCATGAGCTGGAACAGAGACGGGAGCTCACTTTGTCATGCTGCACCCGGCTCTCGAACTGCTAACCTGTCAACCTTCCAGTCGCCAAGTTCAGAGTTTTAACCATTAAGCCACTGCAGTCCCTTCTCAAGATTGGTACTAAAAGGCCAAAAGGAGTAGATATTACACAGATTCATCATCAGGATCCTGCATAATGAACCATGGCCAACATCCTATTGGCTAAATACGGAGCAATCCCTTCCTCCAGCTGGCTTCCCAATGAGCAACCGATTGCGCAACTAATATGAGAATGGGTGCATGGTGACAATGAAAGATGCCAGAGCAAGGGGGAGTCTTAAGTGGTTTTCTTAACTTTTAGTGTACTCACAATGGTTTTACAGATCCTATTGGGTCGATATGTGAAGTACCACAGACGTGACCATCTTCCCACATGTTATGTACAAGAAAGCATGTTTATACAGTGGTGAACAGAACATAGTTGAAAATGCCATCTGTCCTTTCCAATGGTCTAAAAATGGAAGAGCTTGTCTTAGTATCTGTCATGAGGTTTTCTGCCAAGACCCAAAGAAACAAACTTTTCATAAGTGTCAGTGTTGCATGGTTGGTTTTTTGTTGATTCCGGGAGGATAATGTTTAAATAGTGTGTTCTGGCTTCGGGCCAGTGTGGAACAATGCAAAATGAAAACAGTACCAATGTGATATTTAATACAGCAACAGTGGCATTATGGCTGAAATAAACTTCATGAAGACCTACCAGTTTCTCCTTGTGAGAGAAACAGGATTTTCCACATTGAATTTTTGTTGTTGTTGTTGTTCAGTCGCACAGTCGATTCCGAACCTCTGCAACCCTATGGACCACTGTCAGCCAGGCACTTCTGTCCTCCACTATCCTCCTCAACTCGCTCAGCTCTGTGTCCATTGTGTCCACAATACCATCTAACCATCTCATTTTTGGCCACCCCCTTTTTGTTTTGCCCTCCACCTTTCCCAGCATCAAGGCTTTCTCAAACGAATCCTCTCTTCTCATTTGATGTCCAAAGTACCTTAGTTTCATCTTTACAATTTGACCTTCTAAGGAGCAGTCAGGGTTGATTTCTTCTAAGATTGACCTATTTGTTCTCCTTGCTGTCCAGGGGACTCTCAAAACTCTCCTCCAACACCACATCTCAAAGGCATCTATTCTTCTGCGCTCAGCTTTCCTAATGGTCCAGCTCTCACAACCATACATTGCCACAGGGAATACCATTGCTTTGACTATACGAATTTCTGTTTGCAATGTGATGTCTCTACTTTTCACTATGTTCCCCAGGTTTCTCATTGCTTGCCTCCCAAGAATCAGTCGCATTTTTATTTCATGGCTGCAATCCCCATCTGCAGTGAGCTTTGATCCTAAGAAAGTAAAATCTGTCACTGCTTCTACTTCTTCCCCACCTATTTTCCAGGGACTGATAGGGCCTGTTGCCATGATCTTGGTTTTCTTTATATTGAGTCTCAAGTCAGCTTTTGCACTCTCTTCTTTCAACCTAATTTCATTTCATTTCATTTACAGTATTCGATTTATATACCATCCTACTTGGTAAAACCGACTCAGGGTGGTTTACAGAAGACATACATATAAGACAGTCAAAAGTAATATAACATAATCAAAGGTCATGCAGTATAATACAATAAATATAACAATACAGTACAGCAGGGCAATAAAACAAAACCACACTGCAAAATAAGGTTACAAAATACAACTCAGTACTAATCAGGAGCTTCTTTAGGTCCTCCTCACTTTCTGCCATTAGGGTGGCATCATCTGAATATCTCAAATTGTTGATGTTTCTCCCAGCAATTTTGATCCCACATTGAGTTAGAAAAGGTAATGTGTTAATAATGGCTACTAAAGATAAAGGTTGCCCTTACTCGAAAGCCAGCTATATCTAGTGCTCATCTCTATTTATAGCCAAAGAGCCAGTGCTGTCTACATCTGTGGTCATGTGGCAGGCATGATGAGACACCAGAGTACATGGAATGCTGTTTACCTCCTCACCAAAATGGTACCTATTTATCTACTTGCAATTTCTTGCTTTTGAACTGCTAGTTTGGAAGAAGCTGGGACAGAAATGGAAGCTTGCTCCTTCATGCAACATTGGGGTCTCGAACTGCTGGCCTGCCGACCTTCTAGTCTTCAAGTTCAGCATCTTAACCACTAAGCCACTGCAGTCTGATAATAATGGCTACAACCAAGGGGCAAAAACAGTTTTCAGGGCACCCGCAGCTTGTTTGTCCCTCTCTTGGGTTCACAATTCCCCCACCCCCAGAAGTCACAACTGGTCACTTACAATGGTGTTTCACTTAAAGAGCAAACGTGCTTAAAGAGCAATCCTGTGGAACACATTATGCTCTTTAAGCAAGGTACCACTGTATGTGTGAGAAGCATTAAACCCTTTCATCTTTGCTGCCTCCTGCCCTGGCTGCTGCATTGTTTCCATCCGGCTGTGAAGTTCTTGCCTGAGACTTCTGCAGAGGGGTCACCATTTCAAGCCCTTCTGCAATGCTTCTCATCTTGGTCTCCTGCCATTTCCAGCCAGGAGCAATTGTTTTTGTGCCAGCTTAAGGACCGCAGCCATGAATTTTCTGTTTCCTCAATGTCTGCCCATGTCTGAGGCTCCAAACACAATCTGTGCAAAGGATTCATTCAACTTGGCACATGACTGAGCAGCGAATTCCATTCATTTAGGTCATACAAAAAATTAAGGTCCTGAGCTGTCTGCAGCCAAGGTCATGGGGAAAAGTGTCTGCTGCCTTTGAAAAATTATGTTTCAATTACCTGAACCACAGTGACCTTGAAAATAACAGGGAAAGAAACTTCTAAGGCAGTACTCATATAAGGAGTCTTATCAGTTCATACCATTTTATGTTACTCTGGCAGTAGAAGTTTTGGGCCCTTTATGTTGGGGGATATTTCTATGATTAAAACTGCCCAAAGCATCCATTTCCAGACATCAGGTCTACTACTATTTGTGCCCTGTGGATTTGTTGTTCAGTTGCACAGTCAAGCCCAAACATTTGCAATCCTATGGGTCACAGCACGCCATTCTCCTCTGTCATCCTCCATCCTGCATAGCCCACCCAGATATACGCCCACTTCGACAACATTGCTATCTAGCTATCTCATCCTCTAACGCTCCCATCTCCTTTTGCCTTCGATATTTCCCAGCATCAAGGCCTTCTCCAGTGAGTCCTCTCTTATTTGGTGGGCAAAATATTTGAGCTTCAGCTTCACTATCTATTCTACCAAGGAGTAGTCAGGATTGATTTCCTTCAGGATTGATTGATTTGATCTCTTTGCAGTCCAGAGAGCTCTCAAAAGTCTTCTACAGCACCACAGTTCAAAGGTGTCTATTCTTCTATGTTCAGCCTACCTTATGGTCCAGCTTTCACAGCCATACATTACTACTGGGAAGACCATTCCTTTAATTATATGGACTTTTGTTATAAGGGTGATGTCTCTACTTTTTATTATGCTGTCTAAGTTTGCCATTTCACCTGGGTGAGCAAAGCTGTGTTTGTCTGTGATCACTCATTCTCTCAAATACAAATACACAGAGATGTTCCACATTTCAATACAGTATTATGTAGTATCTCTTCTGTTACATACCTGTGCCTCACTCAAGTGTTCTTGCTCTAAACTGTAAACTCATTCTAGAGAATTGGCACTAGTTTTGATACTCATTAGTGTACAGAGTGGGGCAAAATACCACTTTTCAGTGCCCGAGTGAAGAACAGAGAAACCCTCAAGAAGATGCTACTGCTGAACACTTAGCTTTGACCCCTTCAGAGAACTAAAACAGGCAACTCTGCCAAGCTTGAACTCATCAAGGCTTTGGTTTCCCCAGTGACAACATGCTCCAAAGCATTTTTAATGCCCAGAGATGCATGTTGTTAAAATAATTCAAATGGATGCCTGTTTTTCCCTGCTTCTTTCTACCTTTCTCAGCATCTTTTCCAAAGTCTCTTGCCTTCTCAGGGTGTGCCTCTATTTTGTTTGGGTTGTCATTTCCAGAATAGAACACTTTGTAGTTGTCTGACTGAAAATATCCCATTCCAGTCTACTTTAATTCACTGATAACAACCACTGCAGTGTTTATACATTTTTTTGCTTTCCAGTTTCCGGTTTCCCATACTTCTTATATTCCATATTCCAATTGTATGTGTTGTGTACCATTGGGCCTTTATTTTACTTCTGTGCACATCAGTCACAATGCATCCTTTTGGCTTTAATCTAGTTGTGTCATTAGTGAGAGAGCTATTCATACTTGCTCTTTGCCAGTGGCTGATCTACTGCTTTCTGACCTAGGTGTCTTATCTTCATCTATCCTTTGTTTCATTTAAGACTGCCTGCTCAAAGAGTTTTCATGGTTACAAAAGTTATCTTAAGTACCACTGCTACTGCCTCATCCACCAGAGTCACCTTAAGCTACCAATGCTGTCCAGTAACTGCCTTGGAGAGACAATCATCAGGTGTACAATCATCAGAAGAGGGCTCTTGCAGGTGCTGAGGAAAGATGTAGCAATCAGGGTGTGCCACAAAAAAGCATCTTCAGTAGATAGCATCACCTATCCATGATTTCAGAATAAAGTCATTTGAGCTAGTAGTCAGGCAGTCCTTTAGTTCAGTTCAATCTCTTCTGTTCACAATAGCAAGGAAAAGAAAATGGAATTTTTACCCTTTCAGCAACCTAGCTTTCTGTGCTATTACATGACCCCTGGCCCCTGTACTCTAGAGGTCACTTCTATGGTGGTCAACCCAGCCATACTCTTACAGAGTACGACTGGTGACTCAAAGACCCATGTGACCTAACTTATTATAAAAATATTATAACTTTGTAAAAGATGGAAACGCAATAGCCAAATTAGCATGATATGCTGGGTTCAAATCCTAGGTTCTCCCTGCACTTTGTGGGGTGTATCTTTTTCTCTTCAGCTTTACAATAGGGTGTTCTTCATTTTCCTCTGCAGTGCTTTAGGTTGACTTACATTAAGCAGTTTATTTCACCCGATCCTTTCTCCTTCTGCCTTGTTAGGAAAGTTCTTTCACAGTATAGGAAACATACAGGTTGGTCTATAAGTCCCTACCTGTCCATATGTTATTATGTTATGTTCAATTATGCATGTATTATATTTTTTCTCCCTCCCCCCCCCCCCATGAAATGTGGCCAATTTAAGCCCATTTACACTTGAAGAGCATATTGTGACAACATGAGCACAAAATACTGGTGACACCCTGGATACAATAAGTGGCAATTTTAGAGGGACTTGTGGGCCACCCTGTAGTTATGGTACATGTGCAATTTTCATTATTCTAAGCAAAGTAAAGATGCTGGACTCATTGGCTGAAAACTTTTTGTGCTGCTATGCCAAAAACGTACCTTTTGGAGATGAATTGCCTGATGTTGAGAAGTCACTGTAGACATTGTCTGTTGCCTGCTGTGCCATGTGACTTTGTGTCATTTTAACTTCAGGCAATGCACTTTCCAAAGTTACACCTTTTGTATGTCAATGCAACAGGATATCAGGCGTTGTTTAAGCTGTTAGCTGGTAAGATGTAGTCAATGGCTACGGCCAAGAATTCTGAGACACAAACATGGTGTACAGATGCTGAAGTAGGAGTGGTAAAATTTGGAAACCCTAGGTCTGCTTCCACCAGTAAGCTTCTAATCACAAGGCAAAATTCTGGTCTTAAGCTATCAATCCCTTAATAATTTGGGACTATGTTATATGGAGAATCAACTCCTTCCACATACTCGAATATAAGCCGACCCAAATATAAGCTGAGGTACTTGATTTTGACCTGAAAACCTCGGAAAACAGATTCACCCAAGTATAAGCCGAAGGTGGGGAATGCAACAGCTGCTAGTGAATTTCAATAATCAAAATACATGAAAATATGCTAAAATTAATTAAATTGTTGACACATCTCAATCCAGCATGGTCTTGGGACCCTTGTGGCTGTTGACCCGAGTATAAGCCATGTCCCTTTTGGGGGGCTCATTTATGGGACTAAAAAACTAGGCTTATACTCAGGTATATACAGTGATTCTGCCTGTTACACAATGATCAAAATTAGGGGTGATGTTTTTTGTTCCACTGGGCTTTCTTCCAACACTGTGGAACTCCAAGTTACATGGATATCACCATTGTTGTACTGGTCTTTGGGGATTTAAGTCTACCCCCAAATGAATTTGTCATAGGTTGAATGTTGACAATAGAATCACAGATCTTTCTATATGCTTGCTAGGATGTATCTGATGGTGGTTTTATTTGTGTCCTGTGAAAAAGTTTCAAATAAAGAAATAGTAAAACAGATTGTTAAAGAATTTATTCATATTCCTTATAGGAATAAAGCATGCTGTTACTTAATCCTCTTTGGAAGAAGGGGAAAATAAACTGGCTGTAATTGAATTGAAAAATTATGCTGATTATGCCAGGGCATCAGTTTTAACAGCAAATTAAGGAGTCAATGTAGGCATTTGCTGACACACATCAAATTGTGCAACTGATATGAAATAACAAATGCTTTCTTTGTTTATTCTATGCCAACATCCTAATGAGTGATGATTGACTACTGAGATTTGTACTAGAGGGATAGTGAATTCCAACTACTGTATTTATTTCCATGCTAAGTGCTATTAACTAATCAACTTGATAAGACTTTTAGGGAGAAAAGATACTTAATGAGTATGTGCACAATTAGCTACATCTAGCCAGTTATTTAAAAGCTCTGACACAGTTTTAGAAAGGCATAAATTGGTTCTAAACACATCTGCAGGACAATCCTGTGCATATTTTACCCAGACGTAAATTCCATTGGGCTTACTTACTTCAAAGTAAGTAAAAATAGCATAGGAGCCTGTATTTGTAGGCTGTAGTTCCCAATAAGAAAATAAACTGGAAGTCATTTAGAAAAGAAATGCAGCAATTGCTGCCCAAATAAACGTCCCTTTGATGTGCCTCAAAAGGTTATTATGCAAAGGAGCAATGTATTATGATAATTACCTGTTCCTATAGATGTATCTGGGTGAATTAGTTTGGTCAAATTCTGCAGCATGACTGTCCTTGAATACCCTGTGTTCTTGACAGCTGATTTCTTAGTACCACCTAAAAATCTTTCCAGGAAAAGAGGTGATTTCCAGACCTTTGTTCTGAAGGACTTCTGCCTGGATGCTTTCCACATCAGATGCCATCAAACTGGGACTATATCTTTTGAAGATAATTAACTCTGGCTCCCTATAAATTATTTAAAGGCAAGCAAGAGAATTGCATTTGGCTTCTCGCTGTTGAAGCTGCATACTTGCCTCAACAGAATGTCAGTGAAAGCATTTTAGGGTTTATATCAAGGTTGAAACATGAACCAGTTGCATTTTTTGGCCTTTTCAGGATGCACTGATCCCATTTCAAACATGAGAGAACGCCACCTAGTTCACTATCGCAGCAGTGGCTCGGTGGTTAAGAAGCTCGCCTTGTTAGCTAGAAGGCCAGCAAGTCACCAGTTGGAGAGCCGGGTACTGCGTGACGGTTTGAGTGCTTGTCTCTGTCCCAGCTCCTGCCAACCTAGCAGTTAGAAAGCAAGAAATTGCCAAGTAGATAAATAGGGACCAGTTCAGTGGGAAAAGATCTTGGGGAACATGAAAGGAGCCTCATTCAGGCGTCCCCTGAGCAGAGTTTCTCCAGCAAAAAAATCCTTTCAACCTAGAATAATTTCTGACAAGAAATTACTACTACTACTACTACTACTACAGTAATACCTAAGATAATGTTTGCATCAGATAACGCTAAAACTGCATAACATTAAGCAATCTAGAAAGAAAAAATGCATCACATAGCGTTAAATCTTATGGGATACATCGGATAACGTTTGGTAAAGCCTGTGCCAGTTACAATGTATCTCTATGGAGTTTTAACGTTATCTGCATGCATCCCATAGGATTTTAACGTTATCTGATGCATGCATCGGATAACATTAAACATTGGATAACACCAAGACTTGTGGGACCAAGTTTTAGCATTATCTGAGGTTTTACTGTATTATTATTATTATTATTATTATTATTATTATTATTATTATTATTATTATTATTATTATTATTATCATCATCATCATCATCATCATCATCATCATCATCATCATCATCATCATCATCATCAATATCATCGGCGGCGGCGGCGGTGGCGGCAGCAGCAGCGACAGCAGTGTCATCATCATCGCCTCAGTACAGTGGTGACCAGCAGCTGGAATGGCACAAGTCCTGAGACTGGCAATTGCACCAATTAGGTCACTGATAACTAAAGAAGGAGCAGCATCTCTCTGGTTCCTATTGTGGGTAGAAGCTTATTAGAGTGAATTATTTGTTTTTCCGGCCAGGACTAGGCCTGCAAAGTTCTAGTGGTTCAGTGAGGAAATGAAAGCAGCCACCCACATCATGTGCGAGCAAGATGCTTTCTGTTTGCTTCCTTTTGAGTATTGGAAGATAGAATTGTGTGGCTCTATTTTTAGTCAACCAAAGAGCTTAGAACAGAAAACCGTAGAGCTTCTCAAACAGCAAGGAACAGTTAATGAAAGCCTATGCAATTAAACGATCGCAGTGTCAGCATTAAAATCTTATTGTCATCTCCAGGTAGCTACTGTTCTGATACCATGTTGGTTGTTTAATGAAAAGGGATATTTTCCAAGCACCTTTAAAATGATAAAAGACACAAATCATCAGATTAAATTTATTAAAAAGTTGCTAATTGTCAACATCAGATTGGACTTTGGTATCAGTGGCCAAATTCTAGATTTTGTTGATGAAAAAAATATAATTGAAAACAAAATTATTTGAGATGATTTTGAAGACTATTTGTACTTACTGAAGAGCAAGCAGGGAGGAGCTACCTTCTTCACCTGCGCAGGAAAAATTACATGTTTTCTTTCTTCAAATATTGTAGGACTTAGGCCTGGCCAAAAACACTGGCAATAGCACTATATGGATATATACCAATATATATATATTGAACTGGAAAAAACTTCTCAGCATCCCTAAAATAAAGCTTCTTGTGCTTATACATCTTATTTGTTAAGGATCGTTCAAGAAAAACATTCATCGACCCCTTAGAAATTCTGTCTACAGCTCTGAACAGCGCAGCAACATTTATTCCAACTACAACACTGCTTGCTAGAACATGGCCTACAGCCATGAGAGAGAACATGTTTTGCTTAAGTGTGCTTAAATTTAAGGCCACTTCTGGTTTGCAGGGCCCTAACCCAGAAAGAGGGCCCAAACAAAGTCCTTTCTTCCAAATGAAAGTTGTCTGTTTAATTATGGATGTTCTTCATAATTTGTAGTTTGGCCCCAGGAACAATGGGTATGTGGGGTGCATTCAGAAATGGGCAGGACACAGACATCATCACTATTTCCTCACATATATTGAGAACTGGAATGGTACCTATTGACTGGAGTTGGCAAGGCTAGAGTCAGGATCCCTATGGAAACCATTAAAGTACTGAGAACTGGGATAACAAGTCTATCCTGCAAAACATGTTATGAAGGTGCTTTCTGGCAGTTATCCAGCCAGCTCATTCACTTAAACCAGGGGTGCCCAAACTTTTTGGGCTGTGGGCCAGTCACATGGTTTAGGGGCGCCCAAACTATGGCCTGGGGGCCGGATCCAGCCCCAATGCCAATCAGGTCCGTGCTACCCTTGTTGCTCCCAGAAGCGGAAGTAAAAGGTGCCTGTATGGGCACGTTTTACTTCTGCTTCAGGGAGTGATGAGGGTTGCATGGGCCAGATGAATTGGCATCAGCAGCCAGATCCGGCCCCCAGCGCGTAGTTTGGGTTTCCCTGACTTATACTAAATCTAAATGTCCGGTGACAGTGGGACTTCTAGAAATTTTGCTTTGTGCCGTGTCTCTATAATTCTGCTTTCAACATCACTTCAGCTTGGTGCATCAATAGTAAAGGTAAAGGTCGCCCTTGTTCAAAAGCCAGTCATATCTGACTAGGGTTCAGTGCTCATCTCTGTTTATAGCCAAAGAGCCAGTGCTGTCTGTGTCTGCAGATGACTCCGTGGATTCAGGCAGGCCTAAACTCCAGAGTGCACAGAATGCTGTTTACCTTCATCAATATCTGCGCATCAATATTTGTGTATAAAATCCATAGGCCAACTTCAGAAGGGAAAGAGTCATGGAAGGCTGGTTTCCCCTTCTTAATAGCCCTGATAATTGAGAAAGAAAAAATAGATGCTTCTTTATTCTGCTGTGTGGCGAATTTCTGTTTTCTAAATAAGATGCTTTTGCTTCATATGGCTAATTACACACACCCCATCCATTCCAAAGAAAATAAGTTGTATGTGAGATATTCTGCAAGGGGAAAAACATTTTGTACTTGCCAGATTTTTCTGCCTGTCTTTCAGAAGTTTTCTTCATTCACACATACAGATGGCCAGGGAAACTTAGGAGCAGTGGAGAATATTCCCCATTATTTCCCAGCATAAGCCTCCATAGCTCACAAATATATATGTTCCCAGCCAAAAGCAAACTTCCATGTTGTCAGTTGCAGTTTTGCCAATCTTTTAGTTCAGATAAGATTGCCAATCTTTGATTCATTCAAAGAATTCCTGGCCAGTAACCAGCATACATTGCTCAAGAGCCGGTATAATTCAGAGCCAAGGGTTTTGTTTTTGATAATGATCTCAGACATGTTAGACCAGTGATGGTGAACCTTGTAATTACAGCTTTGTAATAGGATAAGATGAGACATAAGAGATGGGGTGAGAAGGGCCATGACTTTGTGTTTAAATCCCCTAACCTGTAATGGTACCTCCCACTAATACAGATCCCAGGCCAGTTTATCTCAGTTGTTTGTTGGCATATCAGAGGATAAACAAAACAAAAAGGCTGAAGCCCTTTAAAGACTAACTATTATATTTTCAAAGTGAGCTTTTGTGGATCAAGTCCACTTCATCAGACATGGGAGTGGATGAAGTGGACTTGATCCACGAAAGCTCACATTGAAAATATAACAGTTAGTCTTTAAAGTGCTACAGCCTTTTTGTTTTGTTTATCCTCTGATATCCTTGAAAAGCAGAATAACACAGCTACTATTTTAAAAAAATTGTTGCTGATAATATGTTCAATATTATTATTATTATTATTATTATTATTATTATTATTATTATTATCATCATCATCATCATCATCATCATCATCATCATCATCATCATCATCATCATCATCATCATCATCATCATCATCAAATTTATACCCCACCTTGCTCAGGAGAACCTGACTTTAGGCGGCTTACAATTTATATAAAAAATAGCAACATAACAATCACAAATTACACAATACCACAATAACAATCACCACAGTATCAGTATCAGAGAAAGATAAACATATCAATTATGCAGTAACCGTAAAAAAAAAGTCAATATCACATTGCAAAAAAGTTTTACAAAAAAGTAAAACAAAAACAGCAGCAAAAAACAACCTCACATTTACCGAATCCTACAATGATTATTAGCAAAATCCTACCAAAAGTAACTGGGAAAAGTTCAAAAGAGTCCACAAAAGAAGGAATCCAGTCCCGGTGAGAGCCGTACGCCATGGCAGTGTCTTTTTGAACTGGCCCAGGGTGGGACAGGCTACCAGCAATGGCATGGCCCTGGTGTTCACAGCTGTGGTGGCCTCTCCGCCCTGTCAAAAGTCCGGAGGCAAGGGCAGAGAGGTCCTGCTGTCCGTCACGGCGTCTTTTGAGCTGGCCCGGGCAGGACAGAGCGCCGGCAATGGAGGGGCCCCGGCGCTCACAGCTGTGGTGGCCTCCCCGCCCAGCCTCTGGGTCGAGGTGGAAGGGTCCTGGGAGGAGGGCGTGAGTACTGCATGCTGTAAAGAAAATAGTACACACAGATCTGTAATACCAAGTCATTGTAAATAAAGAAACTTTTCCCATTCTTCTTCCTTTTTCTATCTCAGAGTGAGTTATTGAGACTTTGAGAGCCAGCTAATGAGAAAGGGGTGGACTTTGGGAGATTTATAGCTATTATCTTCTTTGGGTCTCTGTACTTCTACGGTGCAGTAAAGAGGATTTTACTAGAAACTCAAAACTCTGTAATACCATCTTGGCTGCCTCTCCCAGCCTGTAAAGGTAAGCCTTCCAGTCCCAGAGTTTCACCGCAAGTTGCAGTCCTATCCCAGCTAGCTTAATTTGGGGAAGCCCTCAAGGACTCTTTTCCACTCAAGCCCCCAGTCATGACCCAGTTCAGATTCAGAGTATGACCCACACCCAGCACCCATATCCCATGATCCTAGATGCCCAGTTGTAATAGATGCTCAGATATGTGTAGCAGCTGACAACGACGAGATGCCCAGTGTGCCCAATCACTAAAAGATACCCCCCGAGCTCAATTTATTTATTTATTTATTACATTTCTATATGCTGCCCATTTCCACTCACGGTTCCCTTCCTTACCTCCTGCCACAATAAGAAGGGAGGCCAAGCTTAGCTCTCCCTTGCCCTCTGCCTCCCCAGTGTAGCCCTGAGTCATTGCTATAGATCCAAGGAGGCCAGTGTTGAGGCAGAAAGGGAATAGAAACCTAATTTTTCCTGTTCAAACGCTGGCCAATGTGATGCAAGCACCGTTTGGGGGCAAACGGGGCCCCATCAACACAGAAGCCCCCTTGTCATCACATCTGATGATACACAAAAAGAGCCTCTTCGAAGATTGTGGTATTTTTGGACCACAATCCAGCATACCTCAGGCAACAGCAACCTTGTTCTGCCAGTTAATCTTTCTTACACTAGGTCAGGCAAAAGGAACTGCAGAATGAACTCGCCAAAAGGTAGCTTCATTTTGGCAATTTAAAATCTGACCAAGACACGAAGGAAGATCACATCCGCCACCACATAATTGGTGAGGACTTCTTTTTTTACCTCTCACTCAGTGGTAGGATGTCAAAAAATTTACTACCCCACCGTGTCATCATGGACGTCATGGGTGGGGCCAATGTCATGATGTCATGACGTTATGATGTCATAGGCGGAGCCAACGTCATGACATCGTGACATCATGATGTTGTGGGTGGAGCCAAAGGGAAAATAAAATAAAATAATAAATAAATAAAATAAAATAAACACACACACACACCCCTCAACCCACACACACACACACACACACCAAACAAAAAAACCCGAAAAAACTTACCAGAAGCAGGCAGGCAGGAAATGCAGCAGCACGGTGGCGTGGCACAGAAAGGCTGCCACCGCTTTTGGATGAGCCGTGCTTCCTTTCCGGGCAGCCAAAATGGCTGCCCGGAACTGCACATGCGTCAAACCTCTATTTGACGCATGCACAGTTCTATTTTTTTTACTGTGCATGCGTCAAATAGAGGTTTGATGCATGCGTAGTTCCAGGCAACCATTTTGGCTGCCCAGAAGTCATTTCCGGAGGGGCCCCAGAGAGGCAACTGAACCCGGTCGCCCAAGGGTTTTCCACCACCACCCGACAACCCCTTCCGTAATGTTGTTACCGGTTCTGCCGAACTGGGCCGAACTAGTAACAACCCACCACTGCTCTCACTAATGAACACAAGAATATGAGACAGAAAGGATTTTGATAAAATGACTGAATAATTCTGAGACAACAGAACTCAACATAGTTGTCATTCTAAGTTGTTTCTCTTCCACTGACATTTCACTACCTAAAGTCTGGCTTTTATCAGTAGCTGCCACTGCTTTTAAACAGATTTGGAAAGCAAACTTAGTACATTAAATACAGAGGGTTCTTGCCTTAAGTTTTTAGTTATAACCCAGTATGTATTTAATCATCAGAATTCCAACCTCCTTACACTATGGTGAGCAGCTCCTCATGTCTAATTTTCTTTGGGGATGATAAGAAAATTGTTGATATTCAAGTCAGTTTCCAACCCCTCCCTGCATTTCTAGCTTCTACTTAAATGTTAACTCAAGAACTAGCAGAAAGGAATGAATTGGGCCGGCTTGCATTCTTTTCTGTTTTTTCTTTTGGAAGTGGTAGCAGACTTGAAAAGTTTGAATTATTTTATTTATTTATTTATTTATTTATTTATTTATTTATTTTGTTCACCTTTCATACAGTAATATCAAGTATGGCTCAAGCTACACCCTTCAGCTCCCTTGTTGTTTTATCATGTTTCTACTACATGTAATACTTTTTGCTATAAACCTTTAGCCAAGCATTAAAAAGTGGAGAAAATTATTCTGTCATAGTGTTACAATTTAAACCAGGGATTCGCAACAGGCAGCCCGTGTCACCATTTCATTTGCCCCCCCTGTCTCCACCACACCTTGAAGTGCCATGTGGTGTAGGAAGAACAAAATGGCCATCCGGGCTACAAGCTGTCTGAGCGAGTGTGACCCAGCCCTCGGCTTAAAAAGGTTAGGAACTCCTGATTTAAACCATACACATAAAAGATGGACAAATTTCAAAGATGTAGTTATGCTTCGGCTCATATAACAGAAAAAAGTGGGGGCTGGGAGTGTGTCAGGATGCTAGGCTATGGGATGTCTACTGTGAGTGTTTGTGAATCACAATGCACACACCCTTGGAGAAATGATGTGCAACAACTAGGCTGTAATAAACCTACTGTATTAAGTTCTATAAACATATAAAACACACACACATACACATGAATAAGTATCTTGTTTGTTTGTTTGCTTGTTTACTGATCATTTAACTAAATCATTACTCTGGGCAGCAAAAATACAGAGTATGTTAGCAGAGTATGTTAGCAGAGTATGAGGTAGAAAATGTACTAAAGACAAAGATGAAGAGATCTGTTTAGCCTCATCTTTGATTCCCCCCCCCCAGACTATCCCTTTGTACAGGTTACCTTACCCCTGTACAGTAGAACCCCACATAGCAAAAAACCTCCGTTCAACGGAGTGTTTTGTTCTGTGAATTTTGTTGTTATGCAAAGCACTATTGGTGGTACCCCACATAATATATATATTTTTTGTTAACCAGGGTTCCCATTGAGTAGGTATACCCCAGCTAACAAAAACCCTGCATAACGAACTTTTTTCGTTATGCGAGGTATCGCCCCTGCATAGTGAACCCTTCATTATGCAAGTTTTTCACCATGCAAAGCATTCGTTATGCGGGGTTCCACTGTATATGCAGAGAATACGTTCTGAGATCTAGCACAGATATGTGAAACCACAGATAACAGTGAATCCTACCTTTTACTTTGCAGACAGTGGCCTCTAGAGGTCAGCTCTGGCAATGCACCATAGAAATATATCTTGTGTATTTCAGGAGATTTTAATTTGTATATTTTTAGACCTCCAGATAACTGAAAACTGTGGATACGCATGATATGGGGGAGTGACCTGTATAATAAAATCACTCTAGAACAATTTAAAGTAAAATAAATATACTTTTACTTACAGTTAACACCTCTAGTTATAGTCAGAAGGGGGAAAGGGGGGATCTCCAGCATATGAAAAGTTTTCACATTTCTTTCTTGGAGGAAGGTCAGGAGGAGAGAAGAAGGTCTATCAACAAAAGAAATGGACAGCAGAAAATTGAACAGGAAGAGGGGCTGTGGACTTGCTTCAAAAGCCGGAGACAGAGAAAGAACTCTTGCCAATCATGTCAATAGCAAAGAACAATTCCATTAAGCTGAAAGCTCCCTCCCACTGATACCTAGTATTATTGCTCTCAAGTCTGCTGTTATCAGACTTCCATTTTTGTGTGTTGAAAGGAGCAATGGAGAGAATGGACACAGTGTCTATGGTTGGGCGTAGGGACAAAGTGAAACTGGATACAGACATAGGCTGTGAACTTCCAAAGTAAAAGAACTCTTTCTTCTGCAGCATCCCTGAATGAATTTCCTGAATCAATAAATGGAAGGTTTCTATTTTTATCTAAATATTACTGTTCAGATTCACAAGTCGATTCATACATTTTGTTTATAGAGTTAGAAATTATTTTGCCTTTGCCTGAATGGTTATCCTAGCCAATACTGAAAGTTCACTACCACCGTTAAACAGGTTGACCACCATTTTCTGTACCCTGTTCCTCACAGTGCCCACCACACAACAACACACACTGTGTAGGTATACAGAGTGGCCTGTAAGTCCCTTCCCAGCAACAAAGAGAGTAGGGCTCTGTTGGGGGGAGGCAGTGCCCCCACTAGGCTGTCGGGCAGTGGGAGGGGCGAACTCTATGCTGGGAGGAGGGAGGAAGCACTCCCATTGGAGTGCTGGGCAGAGGGGTGGGGCGAGTGCCCACCGAGAGGATGAGTAGGAATGTACAGGCCAGATAGGGACTTACGGGTCACCCTTATACTTATAGCTTCAATATTGCACTCCAGACAAGTGATTTCAATAAAACAAATCCATCTTAATGGTGCTACCACCCTTTGTACCTGTTTCTTTGTACTGTAAAGTTATGAAAATTCAATTCAATTCAATTCAATTTTTGACTTGTATGCCGCTCCACTCACAATGCGACTCTGGGTGACTAACAAAGAAGTAAAATATCACAGTTAGAATAAATACAGTTACAATATCACAATTGCTATCTTCTTCTTCTTTGCTTCCTGTTTTACCCCATTGGGAGATGCAAAGTCTACAGTAGCCATGAAGGCCATCCTGGATTACACCAAATAGTTGTGATAGCCCCAGCAAGCCGGCAATGGCTAACCCATTGCTAAAAAACTACCAAAGAAAATGCTATAGTTAGGGAACTAGTATAAAGAAGGATTAAGCAACCTTTTGTGTGCATTTCCCCCCCCCCCCCCACAAAAACACTTCACCAAACTTTTCCATATATTCCAGTGCTTTTATAAATGAGTGACTGAGAAGGCCCTTTTTTCTTTCTTCTGTACCATTTCAGTTAATCATGAATTCAATGAATTTAGACAGGACCGTCTGCATTCATCAATACATACCGGTTTAACAGCTCACACTTGGTTAAACTGTCTAAACTTGAGCTGAGTTCAGAACTTTCCCTGTCAATCTTCCTGCTGCTGAAGATCTTGAAGAATAGATGTTGACTGCTACTGGATGTCCTTGAGATGCCCCTAGTGGTTAATCAAATGAACACTGGGGAAGGAATACCTTTCCCCTCTCCCTTCCTTCTTATTGTGATCTGCAACTGTCAGATCAGATAGCATGCGCCTTTTCAAGCAACTTCCCCAGTGTCCTCAGTTATTCCACATATTCAATGTATGGATTTTGCCTCATTTAGAATGGAACAGAACAAAATTGTAGAACTGGAAGGGACCTCAATTTTTGTTCATATATAGTGTGTGTGAGAGGGAGGTGATATCGTGAGCAGTGTGAAATTACTGGTAATCAAATAATTCCTGCTTCTGTCCCACAGCTCAACCAGTCTGCATGTAGCCAGTGTCATTGCATCCCTAGCTCTGTCATCCCTGGAATGGAAGGCAAAACTACTTCATTGTGTGCGCGTATGCATGCATGCACGCACGCACACAGGTGACCACATATACAGGTAAAATTTAAAGAACAGGATCTTGATTTGGGTTTTCTTAATTATATTTTAAGAACTTGGAGACTATCACCATGAAGATAGCCAGTATCCGGAATGGATATGGCAGCTGAAGAAGAAAAAGAAGAAGAAATTTTATGTTGAGCATTAATTGAATGAAGCAGCATTTAAAATACCACAAATAAATGTGTTAATATTAGTGATGTAAGATGTCAGTGTGGCATAGTGGTCAGAGTAGCAATAGCAATTACACTTCTATACCATTCCATAGCATTTAGTGCGCTCTCTGGGCAATTCACAAGTTAATTAGCATTTTGCCTCCAACCTGCTCAGTACTCATCTAACTGACCTCAGAGGAATAGAAGGATTAGTCAACCTTGATCTCTGACAGGCTTGAACTCATAACAGTATGGCTGCAGTACAGCAGTTTAACTACTGTGCCACTACGGCTCTTTAGAAAACTAGAGAAGGACAGGGAAACTCGGGTTCAAATTCTCACCAGTCTGGAAGCAAGCTTACTTGGTGACTTTGGAGTTGTTACCATATCTCACACTAACCTACCTCATATTTTGTGGAGATAAAGGCTAGATAAGTGGATATGCAGAAGTGATTAGAACTGTGATGGGTAACCTTGGCACTCCAGGTGTTCTTGGACTTCAATTTCCAGAAGGCCTGATCAGCAGGAGTGCTGACTTGGGCTTCTGGAAATTGAAGTCCAAGAACACCTGGAGTGCCAAGGTTAGCCATCACTGGATTAGAATATATTGGAGAAAAAGCCAAATTTAAAGATAATTAATACCACATATACTGTAAAAGCTGACCTGAATATAAGCCGAGGTACCTAATTGTGATCTGAGAACACAGGAAAATAGATTGACCAGAGTACTGTATAAGCCAAGGGTGGGAAATGCAGCGACTGCTAGTGAATTTCTATAATAAAAATACATGAAAATATGGTAAAATTAATTAAATTGTTGGCACATCTCAATCTGGCATGGTTCTGGGACCCTCATGGTCATTGACCCAAATATGTCAAGTCCCCTTTTGTGGGCTCATTTTTAGGGCTAAAAAACTCAGCTTATACTCGAGTATATACAGTAAACATATATTGAAAATAATTAAACTATAGTGCAGCTAAGAGTACTGCTATGTTAAGTCTGTGTCAGATGAATCACAGTCCATCCTTATAGGGGAAATAAATCAAGCAGCCATTGTTGCTACTGCCTATTCTTACAAAATAATCCAACATATTCATTGGAAGCTTTGCACTATTGATTTGAGGAAGGCGCTCCTGTGTTGATTTTGAGGTAGAAAGACAAATAACTAGTTCAGCCCCTTACTCACTGCAGGAAAGGCACCGATCATTTACCTTTCTTGCAGCTTGACTGTGGGGGTAATTTTTGTACTCCTACAACAAAAATCCTGCCTAGAAACTTACTATTTTCCCTATATTGCAGAATAGGTAAGATGGGTGAGGTAGACAGACAGACAGACAAGTTGAGATGGTGTTGGCAGACACTCTGAAGTTAGCAACCCATGAACAGATGAGAGACCTGCATACTGCCCTTAGTGTGTGTATATTGACCTTCTCTATTATGGGCCCCATGCTTCAGGTCTGCAGGAGTGAATGAGAAACAAGATTAAAACCCCTCCTCGTGAAGGCAAGTGGAGGGATAGAGGACTCGGACTTGTAGGACTTAATAACTTATACCTGGACAATGCAGGAAATTAGCCCAAATCAGATCAGAGCTGTTATTACCCCCAACTCAGGTCAAAGCTGCTGTTATCCTCAAGTCACGTCAAAGCTGGTGTTACACAAGCTCTGTTTTGGTTCAAGCACCAGTGTCATCATTCATTGATCCAGGAACAGAAGAAGAAGCTACTGACCTGTTTAGAGATGGCAGGGCTCCCAGAGGTATACACAGAAATGCCTCCGCCCATGACATCATGATGTTGGCTCTGCCCATGACATCATGATGTTGGCTCCGCCCATGATGTTGGCTCCACCCACAGTGTGGTGGTAATTTTTTTGGCTGCCCACCACTGACATGTAGTGATCACGTGGAGAGCCTGACTTTCACTCAACAAAGAGGTACTGGATGCTTCCTTGCACAAGCAATGACAACGCTAAATTGCTTTCTTGCATGAAGGACCTTTTAGCCCCTATTTGTTCCTTTTCTGCATGCTGTGTATCATTTCAGAAGTATCAAAAGTACCACAGTATCAAACTAGTAAACACTTATTTCAAAAATATGCTTAAATATTAAATATTCTTATTATTCCATTAGTAATATTAAACTGTAGTTTGAGAGTTAATAACTGTTTGCAAACTTTTAGGGAAATTTTGCTTTAATTCAACATTCAAGCAATTAAGTGTTAAATACAAATATGTTGTACTTTTTTAAAGCATTCATTCATCACATAATGAAACTTTAAACATACATCAAGAAGAAAATGGAAGCAGACTGCCGTTTATGTTAATTCTTTCTATGTGCAGCTGGAAATGAGCAACTCAGAAGGACTGCCAGTCTCCGAATTCTGCTAAAAATGAAATGCAGAACCTAAATGCCAATGTCAGTCAGATTTTTAAGATGAGCATCATATCCTTAAGTAAAAACTACAGACAGAGTAAGCCAGACGCCAAGCTGATTTTATTATGCCTCTCCACTTTAGCATAAATGGGGAACTGTCAAAATACAGAATCTTGTCATTTGACAAACTAAAATTCCACCAAACTGAATTAAGTAGAACAGAGAGTTGTTTGTAGTTTTGACAGGCCTTCATTTTGCTTCTCTTCTAAAAATGCAAGCTTGTTTGGCAGAGGGCTCTGCCTTCAAATGAATGAAACATGTTGGACTAGTAAGAGAGAAAGACCCAAAGAATTCTTCATGGGGATACTTTATTAACTAAAAGATCAAGACAAGACAAGAGCCTACCAAGATCTTGTAATTATTCTGTTCACAGCTCTGGCTACGTATTCCTTGATATTCATTAGCCAGTTCTTGGACTGTGAAACTGACATCTGTTGGAAGAAATCCTTGTAAAAGCTTGTACATTTACTTTTGAGGAGGAGGATTGACTTTCATGTGTTATTGCACCTAAGGTGTGATTCACATGATTGTTTCCTCCTGTTCTGCCTTTCATGTTTATCCAAGCATTTTCTGTATCAAACTGTAAAATATACTTATCTAGTTTTGTTAGCTGCCTTGGGAACTCTGTTGATATATCTATAGTGAATAAATGAAGAATAAATTAAAACTGCAATCCTTCCTATCTTAATTTATTTGGGAGTGGTGGTGTTGATAATAAAGATGAATACACACAGATGGATACCTAGAGTGGTACAGTGGATAGTGTGATAGATTTGAACTCTGTAGACCAGAGTTTGTATCCCCACTTAGGCATGGAAACTCATTGATCTAGTGACAGCCACCCTTCGGTTCAATTTCTGGCATGATTTTAATGTTTTTATGTATTTTTTAAAGTTTTAACATTAAGTTTTAAGATGATTATATTTTGACTTGTAAGCCGCTCAGAGTCGGGCCTCCCCGATTGGAGCGGATTAGTAAATACGAGTATTAAATTAAATTAATTAAATTGGCAAAAGTGGTAAAGCCATTCTTTAAATATTTCATTTATCTGAAAAGTCGATTAGGGTTGTTTGCTTATCCTAGTTCTAATAGATTTCCCTGGATCAGAGAGTCTACACCTCTTTTGAATCATATTGAATGCAGTATTAATAAACACTGGCATTTAGTTCAGGATATATGCAAGATTGCCATCAAGTATGCCTTAGGAGAACCTCAAACACAGTTGACAAATTGGTTCAAACAGATTATATTCAAAACAATTCTCGGTCTACTCTAAATGATATCTCTGGTCATTATGCTTGCGGTCAAATTAGCAATCAGAGTGTTTTGTTGTTGTTGTTGTTGTTGTTGTTGTTGTTGTTGTTCAGTCGCACAGTTGATTCTGACCCTCTGCGACCCCATGGACCACTGCCCGCCACGCACTCCTGTCCTCCACCATCCCCCTCAACTCGCTCAGCTCTGTGCCCATTGTCTCCACAATATCATCTAACCATCTCATTTTTGGCCACCCCCTTTTTCTTTTGCCCTCGACTTTTCCCAGAATCGAAGCCTTCTCAAGTGAATCCTCTCTTCTCATTTGATGTCCAAAGTACCTTAGCTTCATCTTTACAATTTGACTTTCTAAGGAGCATTCTGGGTTGATTTCTTCTAAGATTGACCTATTTGTTCTCCTTGCTGTCCAGGAGACTCTCAAAACTCTCCTCCAACACCACATCTCAAAGGCATCTATTCTTCTGCGCTCAGCTTTCCTAATGGTCCAGCTCTCACAACCATACATTGCCACAGGGAATACCATTGCTTTGACAATACGAATTTTTGTTTTCAATATGATGTCTCTACTTTTCATTATGCTCCTCAGGTTTCTCATCGCTTGCCTCCCAAGAATCAGTCGCCTTTTTATTTCATGGCTGCAATCCCCATCTGCAGTGAGCTTTGATCCTAGGAAAGTAAAATCTGTCACTGCTTCTACTTCTTCCCCATCTATTTTCCAGGGACTGATAGGGCCTGTTGCCATTATCTTGGTTTTCTTGATATTGAGTCTCAAGCCAGCTTTTTCACTTTCTTCTTTCAACCTAATCAGGAGCTTCTTTAGGTCCTCCTCACTTTCAGCCATTAGGGTGGTATCATCTGCATATCTCAAATTGTTGATGTTTCTCCCAGCAATTTTGATCCCAAATTGTGATTCTTCCATCCCTGTATTGCGCATTATGTGCTCTGTGTATAAGTTGAATAAGCAGGGTGACAAAATGCAGCCTTATCTTACTCCTTTTCCTATTCCAAACCACTCTGTCATTCCGTATTCTGTCCTAACTGTTGCTTCTTGCTTCATGTACAAATTTCTTATGAGGCATATAAGGTGTTCTGGTATTCCCATCTCTTTAATTACTTGCCACATTTTGTTGTGGTCTACACAATCAAAGGCCTTTGTGTAATCAATGAAACAGAAGTATACTTGTTTCTGATATTACTTTGTTTTTTCCATGATCCATCTTTTGTTGGCGATGTGGTCTCTGGTCCCCCTGCCTCTTCTGAACCCCGCCTGCACTTCTGGTAATTCTCTCTCCACATGCTGTTGCAGTCTATCCTGTATTATCTTAAGCATCACCTTCCAAGCGTGTGGGATGAGCGCAATTGTTCAATAATTTGAACAGTCCTTGGCATTTCCCTTTTTGGGGATTGGAACATATACTGATCTTTTCCAATCTTGTGGCCATTGCTGTGTTTTCCAAATCTGCTAGCATATAGAATGTAATAATTTGATTCCATCATCTTTTAGGGCTTTGAAAAGTTCAACTTGGATACCATCATCTCTGCTGGCTTTGTTGTTTACAGTGTTTTCTAGGGCCTTTCTGACTTCACTCTCTAGTATGTCTGGCTCATGTTCAATGTTCTCATCATTGTGATTATCAGGGGTGTTGAGGTCCTTTCTGTAGAGTTCCTCTGTGTACTCTTTCCATATTTTCTTAATCTCTTCTGCATCAGCTAACTCCTTGCCATCTTTGTCCTTTATCATGGTCATTTTTGCTTTAAACGTTCCCTTGATTTCTCCAATTTTTTTGAAAAGGTCTTTAGTCCTACCTTTTGTGTTGTTTTCTTCTATTTCTTTGCACTGTTCATTCAGGTAGGTCTCCTTATCTCTCCTTGCTTTTCTTTGAAATTTTATATTTAAGTGATTGTATTTTTCCCTTTCTGCTTTGCCTTTTGCATCCCTTCTTTCCTCTGCTATTTTAAGAGCCTCATCAGACAACCACTTAGCTTTCTTATGCTTCTTTTCTTTTGGTATGGTTTTTCTTGCTGCCTCCTGCATGATGTCCCGCATCTCTGTCCATAATTCTTCTGGTACTCTGTCTATCTGGTCCAAGCCATTAAATCTGTTCCACACCTCCACTGTGTATTCCCAAGGAATATTGTCTAGGTCGTATCTGTCTGGCCTAATTGTTTTTCCTATTTTCTTTAGTCTAAGCTTGAATTTTGCAATCAGTAGGTTGTGATCTGAGCCACAATCTGCCCCTGGTCTTGTTTTTGCTGACTGTATGGAGGTTCTCCATCTTTTGCTGCAGAGTATGTAGTCAATCTGGTTTCGATGTTGGCCATCTGGTGATGTCCATGTGTAAAGTCTCCTTTTGTGTTGCTGAAAGAGAGTTTTTGCTATGACCAGTGCATTATCTTGGCAGAACTCTATCAGTCTTTGGCCTGCTTCATTCTGTGTTCCAAGACCAAACTTGCCTGTTATGCCATTTACTTTTTGATTTCCTACTTTGGCATTCCAGTCTCCTATTATAATGTTTACATATTTCTTGGTGTCTGTTCTATGAGGTGTTCTAGGTCCTCATAGAATTGGTCAATTGTGGCTTCATCTGCTCTGTGAGCTGAAGTGAAAACTACCTTCAACTAAGTAAACACCTGCTGAGCTACCAGGGACCAAGAAAATGTCAATCCCTTCCTAAACAAGGCAGTAAGGGTGGGGGGACCACTCGAGAGAAGTCATGGATGAATTGCCTGTAGAAATTGGTGAAGCCGAGAAATCATTTTATCCCCTTCACACTCTTTGGTGACTCCCAATCTGAAACATCCTGGGCTTTCTGGGGGTCAATGCAGAGTCCTTCAGGAGAGGAGAGATACCTCAGGAACTCCATAGTGTCCTTGTGAAAGACACATTTCTCCAGCTTGGCATAGAGATGATGATGTCAGAGACAGAGAAAGACTGCCCAAAATATATGCTCCCCAAGCATCTCAGGAAAAAATAATCAAGATATCTTCCAAAAAGACTACCATGAAGCAATCCAGCATGTCCTGGAGCATGTCAGTCACAAAGTGCTGGGAGGTGGCGAACACTTTACAAGGGCTGACAAGCATGATCAGGTACTAAAAAGAGGCCTAACACGTTTGAAATGCTATCTTCCATTCATCTCCCTCATGGCTGCTGACCAAGTTGCACACTTCCCACATATCCAATTTGGTGAAGATGTGGACCCTTTGGATCTGTTCAAATAACTCTGGGAGAGTGGTTCTTAATGGTCACCTGGTTCAACTGGCAATAATCCACACGGGGCTGGAGGCCACCATCTTTCTTCTTGACGAAGAAGACGGGCACTCCTGCTGGGAGACGTAGAAAGCTGGATGAAGTCCTGAGCTAGATTGTCCTCCAAATATTCCCAAAGAGCTTGTAACCCAGATGTGGAAAGGGCAGATATGCTCCCACACAGAACTTCCACCTCTGGGAGGAGATCAATCAGGTAATCATAGGGCCAATGTGGGGGCAAGATTTCAGTTTGGTCTTGATAGAGTGTGGAAATCTCGTTCTTTGGTACCTGTTGTGATGGACATCTCTTGGTTAATCTTCCATGGCCATCACAACAGAAAATGGGGGAGGGGGGTTTGGACCAGATCAAAAGAGTCCCACACTTGATGGTTTGGGCCAATCTGCATACACATTGGAGCAGTCTCATAGGCAATGGGGATAGAAACCAATGGCGAGCCATCAAGCCCTTCAACAGCAACAGGCTTTCCCTTGGACCTTATAGGGGGATTCAGTATCTCTTCGTAAAGTCAAGGCCCATTAAATTAAAGAACCCTAGTCATACAGTGGTTAAACCGCTGTACTGCAGCCAAAAGATTGTCAGTTCGATCCTAACTAGGAATCAAGGTTGACTAGTCTAACACAATGTCTCCTCCAAGGATTTCCCTTTGTGGCAAAAGAAACTGGACTGGGGAGACAAAGTGAGGGTGGGCCACATTTTATACCAACAGTTATCTCCCTATTACTGTCATGGAAGATCATTTCCCTGATTGGGGTTTCGTAGCACAAGAGGAGGCTGCATAATGCGTCTTTCCCCCATGATATAAACAGAGGGGAAGAAGGGCTTATCATGGTTACCTGGGTGCAGCCATATTTCATTCTGGATTCAATGGAATGGTGTCCTGCTCATGCTCTGTCCACCAATTGTCATGGCTGATGCATAAGGTGATAATGTCATTCAATGCTGCAGTGTGTGTGTGTGTGTGTGTGTTAAGTGAGCTACTTCATGTTTGATGGCAGAGTTCAGCCACGATCTGAACTAAAACCGCTGTGCTTCCTGATCCCACTGAGCATCAGCTGCAAGGCGATGGAATTTGGTTGCACAATCAGGCCACAGATCTCATGTGCCTGTTCAAGAGTCCCAAGTCCCTGTTTAGCCATCAGGTCTTGACTGGGATCCCCAAACATCTCTTGGATAGCCCATAATAAAGCCATCAGGTTATTAAGCATGGAATGGTCAGCTTCAAGGAGGGGTAAAGCTCAAGACAGATCAGGCATGGGCACAAGGCTGATTATTGATGCCACCTGACTCAGTGAGATAGGTGTCTGGAATAGTAGCTGGCATTGGTTCACTAAGCCCCGCATGGTATGGCACTCTCCAGAAAAGCAGACTAGCAGAGGGTCTTCTGGAGCATGGCAAGATCCTGTATTTAGGGCAGTGTTTCCCAACCTTTGGGTTTTAGAGTTCAGTTTCCAGAAGCCTAAGTCAAACCCCCAAAGCACTGGTCAGCCAATGCACTGACTTAGGCTTCTGTGAATTGAATTCCCCCTGTGGGGATCAGGGCTTCTAGGAATTGAAGTCCAAGATAATCTGGGGACCCAAGATTGAATACTGTGGTCTACAGGAACTGAGGCGAAGTCCTCTGAAGTGGGAATCAGGAACAAGACAAGCCATCCATGAGCTAAACAACTGCAAGTCTGTTGATCTCCATTGCAATCTTCAAGGAGGCTCTTTTTGTGTACCCCGTAAAATGTATAATAGTATCTGATGTGTTATTTTCACAACTGTAAAGTGGAAATCAGTGGCAATTAGTTATCCTTCCTATATTATTGATAGGCAGTGGTCTCCTTCAGAGGACAAAGCTTATAGCATCCTCAAGGGTTTTAATGATTAGTTAATCATCCAGTTGGCTGAGTAGGAGGAAAGCTTTCTTTGCCTTTGAACATTGCTCTGATTCTTCACTTCACAAGAATATTGCCTCATCTTTCAAAGTGCAGTAGAGTCAAACAGCCCTTTTTGAAGATCAGGGAGGGGGGAAATTAGCCCTTGTCTATTCGAGCCATCCCTAGAAATAAGCACCTTTTTTTAAAAAAAGAATTTACAAAGAAAAGACTAAATAGTTCTACTCTTATTTATACAACACAGGAACTGAACTGATTATGAAAGTTGCTTTGAAAAAGAAAACTGGGTAAAAAGTTTGCATTTGAGACTTTTCCTAAGTAGCAGGGTTTTTTAAAAAAAATAATCAGCATAGTCTAAGCTTATTTAAAAAAAAATCTGAGACAGCTAAAAATAATGATGAAAGTATTTGAGAAAACATCTCTGTTTTTGAAAGGGAACAAAAACTTGAAGCACAAATGTGAAAGAGCAAAATTACATTTAATCCTGTAAAACTATCCATGACATCTCAAGAAATCTGAGAAATGAATTGATTCCTTATAGCCATCTGATTCATGTAATTTTATAAACATAGTAAAATTGCACAGCAAGATCACTGCACCAAACATCCCAGATAAAAAGTTCCACCAACTGCAATATGTTTCTTTTTGCAATTTATGAAAGTTTCAGGATAATATCCAGATGACTTGTGTCTTCAAATTGCCGATCATAAATGGTGGACCTTTAGTCAAGAGAATCCCTTAGATATACACAGTATATAAAACAAGGATATAACACTGTAAAATTGCTGATGAGTAAAATGATCCAAATGGTTGTGATGCTTTAGTGATTAAGATGCTGATCTTGACAACTGGAAGGTCAGCAAGTCAGCAGTCCAAGCCTCGAATGCTATGTGAAGCAGGGCCGTAGTCAGGATTCTAGATGGAGGGATTTTAGGAGGGCCAACAATGTCACACATACATATATAACATTGTCATCCGGGGGGGGAGGGGCTGCTGTTAGCTCAGGAGGGTTTTCAGGGCACACACACACAACCCGGCCCTCCTGGCTATGGCCCCGGTGTGACGGAATGAACTCTTGTCGTCTGTTCCAAGCTCCTGCCAACCTGGAAGTTCCAAAGCAAGAAATTGCAAGCAGATTAATAGGCACATCTAGTGATGCCTGCCACATGACCATGGAAATATCTCCTGTAAATGGAGATTAGTCCATAGAGTCAGACATGACAGGCTTTCAAACAAGGGAGACCTTTAAAATGATCCAACAGTAAAAAAAAAAAAGATAATTATTTCTACATTCAACCAAATGACAATAATTTCATATTTTCATCCAAAAACGAACTCTTAGTTTCACTTTACCACAGATGAAAATGTGACATATTTTGTACAGTATCTAAGAAACTCACAGAGCAACTGGTCAGTGCCACCCAAGAGTTCCAGAGACGTGTCTAGTTGTTGAGATGCCCGCAAACAAAACAGAAATGCCCCTTTTGTAAGACCAGGTATTATAGCTCTCTCACTAGACCATACTGAAGATGACAATATCAAAATCTTAGTGGTCATACTGCCCATGTGTATAGTAACATTGATTTATAAATCACCTAATATACCATTCTACTTTAAGAAGCTGTCTAAGATGGAAAACCAAAAGCACTCACTTTCCAGTTGGAAATTTCATGAGCTATAGCAAAATTTGGAGCTCTGAATATGATGGTGAAAATGGTGAAGCCATTGTAAAATGGACAGAACCCCATTCATTGTTTCTTATACATGCTCCTAAACGATCCAGTTCACTTAAAGGGAGTATGTGGCAGAAACACTACAGTCCAGATCTAAATTTCGTTAAGAACATCGTTCATCCAAAACGCTCACCACAGGCTCATTCTATGTCAGCCATCTGACCTGAATCTACACCATTCCATAGGGGGCATAATTTCAGAAAAGTTAACTAGAAAAAGTTTACAAAAATGTGAGATGTAGCTATGCTTCTGATTGGCCCTCAGCCAGAGAACTATGACCAATTTCTATTTTGGAATGTTCTCATTAATTCCATTTCAAGAGTTTACTGTACACCAGCTACATCCCAGGCCTCACTCTGGAAGTACACATCCCATTCTTACATTAAATTTTGCATTTCAGAGAAAATCCTTTTAGTGAACATACAGTAAAAGCTGGGAGAAATTTTATCTCAGCTCTTGCTGAATCAGAAAAACATGATGGATAAACACAATAAGAAAGCTTGACATGGCAAGAAACAGCCAGAAAACTTAAAGCAGGGATTTTCAACCCGCTGGCCGCAGGTTAAAAATCCCTCACTAATCCTTTCCTTCTGAACACGGAGAAAGCTGTGGACTGGATATGATCATTGGTGGGAGAAGAAATGTTCAGAGTTAATAAAAACCTACCCAAGAACACATCTTTGGGCAACAGTGGCATCGCTAGGTAGGGGGGCTATGTATGTTCTTGGACTACAATTCCCAGCCCTAGCGGGAGCGGGAGCCATGGTCCACCAGGGGGGCTGCAAATTTGGCTTCAGCCCCCGGGCAGCTGAAATCCATGCGACGTTACTGTTGGGCACCTTCAAAGCTTGATGGCAGGGTAGGTACTGAAAAGGCCTAATGGCCCCATGGGAAAATGTGAGATCATGGGGTAATGGCGTCTTAGTCAGCAGAACTATTTCCATTTTGCTCATGTTACCTTTCAGAAAACCTTTAAAACTTCAGGAAAGCATGGTTGAGGAGGGAAGAGTAGAGCAGAGAGGGAAGCATGAGAGAGAATGAGAGAGAGAGGATCAAATGGGCAGATGAGGAAAGTGGGATTGGATGTGGTAGCATTTGTTGTTGTGGGGTTTTTCTTATAAAAATACAGAGAGAGATACTTGTTGAACTGTAAATGTATGCAGCATCTGTAATTCCTTTAAGTTCTGAGAAAACATAATACTGTAGACTACTGGGAAATGTCCCCTTGGAGGGTTGTGAACTTACTTAACCCAAACAGTGCGTGCTGCAGACGTTCCTGGTGTTTAGCAATAAAAATGTTATTTTCTTTCTTCCTCTCCACAGGGATTGTGCTCAGCATCCATAAACTATTCTATACTGATTATGAAGAGTACAGTTAAGCCAGTTCCAGATAAGAACCTTTTGTTGACTGCAGGAACAGTTGAGTTCCATTCCCATTCATCATATGGTGTGTGTGCGCACACACAGACACACACACATACTCTCTCTCTCTCACACACACACACACACACACACACCGCATAGACTTCTTCCACTGTGAACTGTGTGACGTTATTGACGGATACAGGCTTATGTGTCCTCAAGTTTGGTATTCCCAGATCCCATTGCCTGATTTCATCTCTAAGGACAGTAGTGTGAACAATGAGCTGATAGAAAAAAGAGCTAGAGAGCACACAGTGGACCATTTGGAAGAAGCAACACCCACCAGTTCAGCCCCATTCCAATGCAGCCAATTGGACCTGGCTAATTCTGCATCGTTATATCTCACATTCTGTCAGAACATTCCCAAGCCAGAGCAGGCAAAGCTTGGTCACACAGATCTTGTTAAACTGCAGCTCCCAATTAACGCCAGATAGCCCAGATACGCCTAGCATTTACTAGATCGGTGCTTTATAATAAAAAGGACTTGCGGGTCCAGATTTCCACCAGAATCAGAGATCTGTCAAACTTCAAGGGATACAGAGAGTGTAGTGCTTGTGTATATTACCCTTTCCCCACCACCCATTTAACATTATATTCATTTCAGCTGAATAGATATAATAAGTGAGTTAAAGTGATATAGTGATATCAGTCCTATTTCAAGGAATATTTAGGTAAAGGCTGCCTTTGCTTGAAAGCCAGTCATATCTGATTCTAGGGTTCAGTGCTCATCTCTGTTTATAGCTCAAGAGTTTGTGTCTGCTGACGTTTCCATGGAAACTGGCATGACTAAACACCGGAGTGCACGGAACTGCTGTTTACCTTCCCACCAAAGTAGTACCTATTTATTTACTTGCAATTTTTTGCTTTCGAACTGCTAGATTGGCAGGAGCTGTGACAGACGACAGATGTTCACTCCATCGTGTAGTACTTGGGTCTCGAACTGCTGACCTGTCGACCTTCCAGTCATGAAGTTCAGCATCTTAACCACTAAGCCATCACAGTCCCTCGTAAATATCGATGCTTATAGCAGTGGTGCGCTGTTGCCGGTTCGCACTGGTTCACCCAAAGTTTTTTTTTTTAAGCGTCTAGTTCGGACGCCCCACCAGCAACCCAATTTTTTAAAAAAAATTGGAGCCAAAATGCCTGCCTTAGTGCGCATGCGCAGAAAATCAAATTGATGCATGTGCGCCGCAATGGTGAACCGTGCATGCATCAGATTGACTTTCTGCGCATGTGCACTAAGAGGCAGCCATTCACTGCCTTGACTTCGCCGGAGCCAGACCTTTGCGGAGCGGCTCTGGCAGAGGCGGCGGACTCTCCTCGGTGCACCACCGGACCGGACCAGGCCGTGCTGCCAGGCTAGGCTGGGCTGGGCTGCTGTGCCAGGCTAGGCCACATTGCCAGGCCACTGTGCTGCCGTGACGCTGTGCTGCTGCACCGCTACACTGCTGCTGTGCCTGCCTGCCTGCTGCTCCCCGACCCCAGGATAAGGTAAGTGACAGGTTTGTGTTTGGGGTTGGGTTGAGGTGTGTGTGTTTTATGTAGTTTGTTTTAACGTGTATGTAATGTATTTATGTATTATGTGTATTTATTTGTATTTATTTGTATTTATATGTATTTATATATGTATTTATTTGTATTTACATGTACTGTATTTATATGTATGTATATGTATATATTTATATGTATTTAAATAATGTGTATTTTTTTATATTTTAATTTATTATTTATTTTTTTACGTTGGCTCTGCCCACGACGTTGGCTGGGGTAGTAAAATTTTTGACAGCCCACCACTGCTTATTGGTGTGTATAACTAATAAATGGAAAGCTTTGTTCTATTGCTATACGGTGAGTAGAAAGTACTATACCTACATTGATAGAATATAATAAGTTGCTTATCATAGGGTCCAGTGATCCACAACTCTGTGTCTTGCATTGAGCATGCTTTGTTTTATGACTGCTCAGGGAAGGCAAGGGAATTTACTTTACCTAGCCAAACCCTCCACCCCCAATCTGAAATAAAAATGATGCTTCTGGATTACTTGACAGTGATTCTGCTCAGCACTATAAGGAAAGTCTTAAAAGAGGACATCCCAAAACATTTTCAGGTGCTTATATTGAGAATATATGGACAAAAATTCCATGGAAGGAATAATTTGAATCCAGAAAGAGAAGGGCATATAGGAAAATGACTTTATAATAATATTGCCAAGCACATAAAATTGGAATAAATGATGAGGTAAACACTAATGTGACCTTCCATAATTCCAGTTACAAACTGAGGGATCTCAGATTTTGTAAGAAAAGCACAAAACTGGTGAGGGGAGAGTTAGATATTCAAATGTACACACGAACGTTCTAGCATATCTCTTCTGATTGATTTCTTCTTCTTTCGTGTCCTGATCAAGCCAAAGCGAAGCCACTTTCTTTGCTTTGTCATTGCCCAAACCCAAGTCCTCATCAATGCATGTCTCTGGCAGTAATCAGCAGACCAGTAAATGATTCTGTGTCTCTCCACATTCACACTGTGTGTTGTCTGCCAGCATCCCCTGCTTGAGCATGATGGTCTTGCATTTAGGGACTCCAAATCTCAGCCTGTTCAGGGTCCTCCAGGTGACATAGGGAAGGTTGAGATCTTCAGCTTCTGTTTGATATTATTACTCTATGCTGGTTGCAATTACAGTAAAACCTCATATAACACTAAAACCTGGTTCCACAAGTCTTGGTGTTATATGATTTTTAGTGTTATCTGATGCATGTTAAAATCCTATGGGATCCATAGAGATACATTGTAACCACACAGGCTTTAGCGGTTGTTATCTGAAGCATCCCATAGGATCTTAATGTTATCCGATGCAATTCTTCCCCCCAGATTCCTTAATGTTATGCGATTTTAGTGTTATTCGATACTAATGTTATATGAGGTATTACTTGTACAGTGGTACTTCGTTTAAAGAGCATAATGTGTTCCACGGGATTGCTCTTTAAGCGAGTTGCTCTTTAAGCAAAACACTTGAAAAAAGCACCACCATTGCCTCTGTAAGTGACCGATTGTGACTTCTGGTGTGGGGAATTGCAAACCCTGATTTAGTTGTTAAGCAAGTTTTTGGTTGTTTTAGCAAGTTTTGGGTTGTTTATAGTTGTTAAGCGAGGGCAACCATTCAGAGAAAATCCTGCTCTTTAAGTGAGTTAGTCTCTAAGCAAGGTGCTCTTTATGTGAGGTTTTGCTATATTCCTCCAGAGAATTATCCCCCCAAATCTCCAATATTTGGGGTAGGGGGCCTGCAATGCTATACACTTCATGTTACTTATGAGAACAACAGTTCTTCCACATAGATGCACATCTCTGGATGATTGTTTGTAGATGCCTTCAAAATCTTTAGTAAAAACTATCCTTCCCTTCAACTTTAGTTGACACTATAAGACGCTGGTGTTGTTTTTTAGGACACAAGATTTTTCTTTCTCCAGAGCCCAAAGCCTGCCACAAGTTAGAAGCTCGTTGAGTTGTTGTGTCACCAAAGCCAGGGGTTGCATAATTCTGGGTATAATCACCTTGAATGGAAACTTTAAGAGATTCCTGAGCAGAAATTCCTAAACAGCCTCAAGGCAAATATCTCCCATGAATGAAAAAAAAACATTATTTGAAGAAAATGTTAGGCGAAGTGCTTGCTTTCTGTAATGGAATGAATTGTATCGTAACAGCAATCCTTTGCCATAAAAAGAAAACATTGTGCAAAGTCCCTCAAGTCTCTATATTTTCTTTGAACATAATATGAACGCTACTGAGGACTGCAAAGGTTAATCCATTACAACAAGGCAATTAGATTTAGTGACTGTTTGGAAGATAAAAGCTGTGAGTCATAATCAACCCTGTGAACCCAGACATGATAAATGTCTACAATTTCCTCTGACTTCTTGAAACTGAATATGACAAAGCATGTTGGGGAGGAATGAATCCAGTTTGGTGTCAGAACTGTAGGAGGACTTTTATTTTTATTAAACAAGTTTCTTGGGGGGGGGGGACCATCTCCGCTTCCTCTCCAGATGCTTTCTTCATTTCACTCCCAACATTTGACAGGGTTTATACCATGCATTTTACACCTTTTTACATGGTGTGAGAAGGCTAGTTTAATGAGTGGGATGTTTTCTGTACACTGCATCCGAAATGAATGTGGAGTTCTTAAATAGAGTCTCTATCTAGAATTTTGACAAGATAAGAAATAAAAACTTTGGAGAGATTTTGCTTGTGATATCTTCAGGGTAGGGACTTTCTCATGATCTAGCTGAAGACTAAAAAAACCCCACACCCCTCTGCCTCTGGCAACCCCAAGGTCTGTTTTGGGGGAAGAGGAAGACCTTGGAGAAGAGGTGGGGGAGGAATTAAGATAAGAGCTAACTACTGTGCCCTCTTTGACTTTCCCTATAAGGATACAAAAAGAAGAATTAGGACTTATGACCATGTTCTGCCCAGGCAAGAACAGAGATAGTCATATTCTCCTAATAAGGTCATTTGCCAGCAGCTTCTGCTGCTACTTGAAAAGTTAGGGTGGTAAAAGCAGGCTCTTCATCTTAATTACTGCAAAGGGATATAACAGTACCCCATGAAGTGCACACATTGACATATACTGAATGCATTTTTAGCATTATGAAAGGCTAATTACAAACTCTGGGAAAGCCTATAAAAATAAACAAGGCATTGATACAAATTGTTTGTTGGCTCGTCTAACCCATCCCTCTCTGTGTGTGAATTGTTTAATCTCTTTGAAACTTTGCAACTTTTTTATCCTGTTTAAAACTGTTTTTATACCATGTTTTTACTGTGTTTTAAGTGTTTTAAAAGTTTGTTCGCCGCCCTGGGTCTTTGTGAGGAGGGTGGCATAAAAGTTTGATTAAATAAATAAATAAATTACAAAGAGGCGGCCTGTAGCAGATAGTGGAGAAAAGGCAGAATATGAGAAGGCAGGGGAGCGATAAACTGTTAACAATGTTTGCAGAAAATTTGAGAGAAGCGTTTTTTAAAAAATTGGGAATTAAGGGGTGTGTGTCATGCTTTGAAGTGCTTTTGAAAGATCTAACAGATTAAAGCAAATGACAGAATGCAAATTTGCTATAACAAAAGAAGATAAAGGAACAAAAACAAAAACACTTGCTGAATTGTGGGCACACAAAAGAAGCAAACGCTACAGTAGCCAACTCAACAGGAGATGAATAAAGTACTTCTAATACAAATGACTGTCCAGTATTTTTAAAAGAACTGTGGATCTTCCTATATTCAAACTTTGAAATACTGTACTTGCTATGTGTATTGGTTTGATATCTTCGAATCATGTAAAGATATTCCAAAATACCTTCCTACTTAAGGTGTCGTATGACACTGTATGTAGCTTTAGGACAATTTTATAAAATCAGGAACACAGAAGCTTGACAAATGGAGGCGTAAATGACTATGTATGGATACATATTATGCTATGCTGAACCCTTTATATTAAGCATTTAGCTTCAGATAATGCTTTTTTATCAAGTTTTATGGGGAAGGAGGATTAAACGTGGAAAGTGCATTAATTCCTCTGTGTTTCATTTGGTAGACATTTCACCAGAGTCAATTCCCCTCACTCTACAGTTGCTATATGTTTCCATACTTTCAAAAATATCTAAGGCATGCTAGCAATAATCTTTATGCAATGCATGCAAAACCACTTTACGTTTTTAAAGTTCTTGAAAATCCCCATGAAAAACACATCCTACACATTTATGTATTGTTTGCTACATAAAAAGCAGTGGATCAGGCAGGTGATGAAATGTGCCCTGTGGAATATATTTGGGGAAAGGCACATGGATAGAAAGTGTGTTTTTCTAGTGTTTCTAGAAAAAGCCAAGCATCAACGTCCGAGAGACAGAGCTTCCACAGTCCTTTACTTGCTACACTGTGCTTTTGCTGGAAATATCCCCTTGACTTACACTGCCTCCAAGTCATGGCTCACTGGAAGCGATGACTATAATCTTTTCTCGACCTTATGAGGTTGTTAAGCATCTTGAGGGTATTCTGAGCAGCAGCATTCCTGTTTGGCCGTATGCTTGGGCTGACAACTCATAAAACCTTGCTAAAATGGTATGTTTTTCTGTACGGCTAGTTTTCATACCAAACAAAAATTTTGTAGCAATTGGATGCAAATGGTTTACAAGAAATGAATCTTTCCTGGCTCTGAAAAAACAACAACACAAGGCTAGCAGCTTGCAAAAGCATCATTTTAGCCCTTCATTTCTCATTAAAAAAAATAAAATAACCCCCAAACATGTGTCTTCTATTCTCATAAAAGTATGGCTTGTGCTTTTAGCCATGGTCGTTTCGTATCCACACCCTGTCATTATCATGCTTACCGAAATACATAGTTGTGTTTGGCTGCAATGCAGATCTGCAGCCTGAAAGTCTGATACTCCCATATAACTTAAGAATGTTTTGGCTTCTGTGAAGCTGGGATCAGGTTGAGCATACGATGCAAAACTTGCTTTGAGGACATTGCAAGATGGATCTGCGACATTGAAAACAGGCTTTTCTGATTATTAGCCACACTTCATATCCAGAAGGAAGCTTCTTGTTCCCGGTAGGATAAATATAAGGTCGCCCTCGCTCGAAAGCCAGTCGTGTCTGACTCCAGGGTGCAGTGCTCATCTCTGTCTACAGCCAAAGAGCGTCTGCAGACACTTCCATGGTATTGTGCCAGGCATTAATAGACAGTGGAGTGCACAGAATGTTGCTACCTTCCCACCAAAGTGGTATCTATTTATCTGCTTGCAATTTCTTGCTTTCAAACTGCTAGATTGGCAGGATTGTTCCTGGTACCAAATGTCAAACTAGGTATGATATGGGCAGCATGATTTATTTTTTAGAGAATCTAATGGTTATTCTTCACTTAAAACAGTGATGGTGAACCTGAGCACTCCAGCTGTTCTTGAACTTCAATTTCCAGAAGCCATATGTGCTGTATAGAGATGGGGATTGCACCAAACAGCACATTACTCTCCTTCCAACCCCCCAAAGCTTTAAAAAACAACAACACTTGAGTTGCCCCCAAAACTAGCTCATTTGGCTAACTCGGTTTACGTTGAATTGTTACTATTGGCATTAGGTTTGCAGAGTTACATTAATTATTGGAATTGTTGGAAACCACAGAACTCAAAAGGGGAAATGGCCGATGTTACTTTGGTTGACGCTGTTGCCCACACGTTGCTCATTTTGTTGTTGGATCCTTCAAAAGTTTTCTTTGGGGAGTTTAATGCCTTCCCCAACCCTGCACTTCCTTGTTATGTACACACACACACACCCCACACACACACTCTCTGGTCGGTGGTGGGGATGATTTGTAGTTTAACACATCTGGAAAGACGTATGTTAGGCATAGTTATTTTATGTTGTCCTTAAGGGATGCTACTTAACAATCTATGCAGTTGTGCTTGGCCACTGATATGCAGCTTCTACACTCCCTTTCCTCTCCCACTGCAACACGTATGCCGTCCAAATACCACAGACAGTTTAACAGGAAATGGCATATAACGGGGGGGGGGGGGGGGATCCTGTCACAAAGTCTCTAGAAATGTCTAAACATCTCTTTTACAAATAACTTGAAAAACAAAGAAACATTGCTTGTTACAGCAAAATAGCTAATGCCACCACAACTGTTAGTTTTGAAAAGTAATTCCAGTACTCTGCTAAGACCTGATAATAAAAAAAGGTAAATAATTGCAGTTAACCAAGATACAGTGATGTGTTGCCTCCCATCTCTGCCTAGGACAGGGGTGGCCAAACTATGGCCCACGGGCTGGATCTGACCACGATGGCAATTCATCCAGCCCACACTGCCCTCATCGCTCCTGAAAGCAGAAGTAAAATGTGCCCATCCAGATCTGGTGCCCATATGGATCTGGCCCACAGGCCATAGTTTGGGCACCCCTAGTTTAAGCAGAGAACATGGCAGGCTAAAATCTATCTCATCCTGTTGCAAAACACAAAGTGCAAGGCACGTTTTACTTCTGCTTCCAGAAGGAGGAACCACATAACCGGCCCACTGAACCATGTGACCGGACTGCTGAACCACGGGATTGGCCCACGGCCTGAAAATTTTGAGCTCCCCTGGCCTAGGAGGAGTGTCAGGGAGGAAGCCACAGTCCTAACATTATTTCACATCACCCTCAACGTGTAGAGAGGACCAGTGTCTAAAGTACTAGTTTTTGGGGACTTCGAGCCATCAGAGAGTCATCCTATGAGCAGGTTGGGAGAGATAGATATGATGATGAAAATGGCAGTCCTCTAATGAGCTTACTCAACATATTTATGAATGTCTCAGTAAGGCTTAAGTCATTCATCATGTACTCTCAGCTGTCAACATATATGGTTGCCCTCTAATCTTTGTTTCATTTGGTGGAAGGCTAAAGTTTGTGGAACTAAGGAATTGCTAATTATTGAATTTTCTTTCCATCTTCTGGCTGTTTTTGTCTGTAATCATCTATGCATTCGTTTGATGTATTTTCCATTATAAATACTTTTCTCTTTGGACCCCTCCCCCGCAATGCTTGCATTTCTCTGATGTAATTCCTTCCCCACAGAATTTCCTTTGGCATCTATTCTGTTGTTTTAGATGCCAGATTATTTTATTTCATAGTCACTTTAAATGATTGTTTTCTTTTTAAAGAACCAATGGGGAAAAAAGAACTATGTTTTAAAGACGATCATCATTTCTGCCTGAATAGCTCCTGAAGTTGTGGTGAACCTGGAAAGTGCTTTTATTTCAAATGTTGTTTTTCTGTAACAATTTTAATTTGTAATTGTATTTTATCATAATTTTGTGTTGTGAGCTATCTGAATGTATATTTTTATGAAGTATGGCAAACAAGTACTTTAAATAAATAAAATTGGACTTTAATCTGTATAAACAGTTTGGGGCTTTTAGGATTTTTTTAAAAAAAGCCTACCCCATCTTCCAAAAGTCTAGTTTTCCAAGGCAGTACCACCCAGAGTCAAATAAATCTTTTGAAATAAAAATGGCAGTAATAAATGTATTTATTTTATTAATTAATTTACAGCGGAATCTCGGTTAACAAATGACTTGGTTAACATAAAAATCGCATAACAAAAAGAAATCCATAGAAAATAGCGGCTCAGTTTAAGGAATTTTTATCAGAAGGGATTAATTGGTTTTCAGTGCATTCCTATGGGAAACTGCATTTTGGTTAACACATTTTGGTTTTCAATGCATTCCTATGGGAAATGGCATGCAATGCATTTCTATGGGAAATTCAGTTTAAGTAATTTTTGCTTTAAGAAACGTCCTGGGGAATACATTAGTTATGTTAACCAAGGTTTTACTGTACTTACATTTTTCATTTCTTAATTCAGTATGTGTGCATATATTTATGAATATTTAAGGTAGTAAGCAAAATATTTAATTACTAAACAAAGAAATGTCACTAGTTAGTAAAAATAAATATATCATCTGAAGAACTAATTAGCTACTTTGGCTACAACCTTTTTCTTCTTTGGCATATTGCCTTGGGAATGTTGCCCTTCATCACTTGATTAATCTGAAAATGGTCCTTAGTCCTACTGGAGCAGGAACCCCTCTGTCTAGGAGGATCCAAAGGCCCTCCTGTGTGTATGGGTCAGACCACAGCCTGCAAAGTTTAATTTACCTAGGTGCATGTACAATGAAGTGTTGCTATAATGCACTTACTGCTGATGCTGCTATCCATAGGCTCAGCACACAGGATAAGGTAAAGGTAAAGGTTTCCCTTGCTCAAAAGCCAGTCGTATCTGAATCTTTTTCAAAGCCGAAGAGCCAGCGCTGTCTGCTTCTGCAGACGTTTCCATGGTCATGTGGCAGGCATGACTAGACACCGGCGCACACAGAATGCTGTTACCTTCCCACTGAAGTGGTCCCTGTTTATCTACTTGCAATTTCTTGCTTTCGAACTGCTAGGTTGGCAGGATAAACTCCCATAAACTCACAGACTCTTTGTTTAAGACCTTGCAGCCTCTAACCCTCTCTCTCCCCTCCCACTCCCCTTGCAAGTACATGCACATTCATAGAGTATTGTTGCCTGTAGTTCACCCTTCTTTGGTTGTTCTTGGACCTGAGCTCTGTCAGCGCCACAACTGAAAGAGCCTTCTTGAAGGTTGTGGTATTTTTGAACCACAATCGGTGTACTCTGGGCAATGGCAACCTTGTTGTGCCAGCTAATCTTTTTCACACTAGGTCAGGCAAAGGGAACTGCAGAATGAACTCACCAAAGGGTGCCTTCATCTTGTCAGTTTCACATCTGGCCTAGACATGATGGAGGAGGAGGAAGAAGGAGGAGGAGGAAGAGGTGAAGGAGGAGGAGGAAGAGGTGGAGGAGGAGGAGGAGGAGAAGTGGTGCAGTGCCTTTCTCACTGCAACCCAATGTAAACGAAAGGTTTTACTAAACTTATTTTAAATTCTCATCTGGAACTACAAGCAAGCAAAAATAGCAGGAGAGATTGTCACATATGAAGGAAATGTTTCCCGCATTTGAGCCAGAAGTTCTCTAGGCCTCTCCTAGCTGGACAATCAAATGGTTGATGAATCAGCCTATGGCATTGACAAATTTCTTGTTTCCTGTTGTCTAAGGAAGATGAGCATATAGTTTTCAGTTACTGTAGACTTGTTGACCTTTGAAGTTTAAACTGAACGTTCAATTAACTTCTAAAATATCCACCAAGTACTTATGAACAATTCCTGCTATAATTGGAAAATGAAGAGTTTATAAACTCAAGAAGCCAGTATAAATATTGGCATTCCTAACTTCATGGCACACCTCTTAGTATTCTTCCAGTAAATAACTTTGTCTGTTGGGTCACTCGTGGCAAAAATTATAATCTCCAAACTATCCAGTGCATAAATTTAGCACAGCACAAGGAAGTGGGTATTATTACTTGCTCACTGTCTTGTTAGACTTTGAAGTTAGAAAAAGCTGATGAATTCACCGCACAGCCAGGGCTGGCCTCTCCATATCAATGTCTTCCTTTAAATGTCACTGTGTGAACTCATAGTAATGCACAACCACTGAAGATATAGTTTTCACTAGATCATGCAAATGGACAACAAGGCCCATTGTGAGAACAAATGTCAATTTTAAAACAGCAAATGATGTGGCTCAATAGCTCTGGTGGAATATTGTTAAAACTGGGAGCTTTTCACCTCTTAAACTGGTCAATCAGCAACTTTGCTTCACTAACAGATACTCGGGCCATTCAGGAAAATCAGAAAAATCAGCCATCTTCTGTAAAGAGGCTCCACCAGTGACCTCTTCCAAAAGGAGCCAGTCATGATTGATGAATTTAAAGAAGAGAAATCTTTCATTGAGAAATTTGATGTCAGTTTCCTGAAGATTGAAGAGTCCTTGACTTTAGCTGCCTGAATTAATTATGCTTCTATATCAGCTTTTTCCTTCTGGGTCATTATCTCTTTAAAGGTCTTCTTTTTATCTAGTAAAAGATTGTGAAGGACTAGAATTGTCTGGTCCAGAAGTTGTTTTAAAGGAGTGTTATGCAGAATTGGCTCCCCCCCCCCTTATTTATTTATTTGCTTCTTGGCATTCTTTATTGAACCACTACTTTGAGTGCTTATTCATTTTTTTTTTGCTCATACTGTATCTTGAATCAATAAGGGTTCAGTGACAAAAGTAAATTACTGTATTATAAAATATCATTGTGTCCTGTCCCACTAGCAGTTCCACAATAGTCATGTGGCACTCTAATGCCTTCTTATCCACTACCTTCAAAATTCAAAGTGATATCCTTTGCAGTTTTTAAAAATTCAGTAATAATTATTCTAACCTATAATAAGCAATATTAAAGTATTTTACAGTTTCCCCCCTTGTAGTTTGTTTATTTCACTATTTTTAACCCATTTATGATGTCTGAAAAATTTCTATTGTGCATGTGGGAGAAGGGTTTCTTTCTCACCATCTGGTTTTTGTTTATTTATCTCCCTATCCATCGTAATGAAACACGCACGGGCAGCTAGTAGCAGCCCAGCCACTGGAAATTATGGAACTGAGTGTGCAACCATACTGACTCTGATTCAGCTTTGCTGCAGCTTGATTTGCAGTCTCTTTCATGCTTGTATTTGGTTTAAGTCATGAATTCTCAACCTTTTAAAGCCAGGAGCCAGGTCATACTCCCTCAGACAGCTTCAAGGGCTGGACAGCCATTTTGCCTTTCCTCCACCACATGGCACTTCCTGGTGTGGTGGAGGCAGTGGGGGGCACATGAAATGGTGCCATGGGCCCAGTGGTGGGCATCAGCACGTTCACACAAGTGCGCCAGAACCGGTAGCAGAAATTCTGGCTGGCCTCGCCCAATCAAGTTTTCAAATAAAGTAGTCCTAATTTGGGTGCAACGCAGGGCCTTCTCCCTGGTTTAAGTGATGATACAAAGACTGAGGATTGCTTTGTGCTAGCATCGATGCTGATGTGATTTATATCGTGCCCACAGCCCAAAGTTCCCCTTTCTGGTGATCCCCCGTTTTCCTTTCCTTCACGCAGAGGTTATCTAGCACTAGACTATGCAGAGGTTATCTAGCACTAGACTAATGTAGCAATGTAGATACAAGGTGGCCAAATGCTGAACTTGGTACTTTGTTTTTGATGATGGGGGGGGGGGAATCTGGTGTGGTGGTCTTCCCGCTATCCCTAAAAATCATCTCTCAGCTAAATACATTACCATAATGCCACCCAGATACATGTCGATCCTTTTGTAGAAGAAAACAAATGATCACACATAGAAAACAGTGCTGAAATTGCTCTGGTGAAGAAGAAGAAGAAGAAGAAGAAGAAGAAGAAGAAGAAGAAGAAGAAGAAGAAGAAGAAGAAGAAGAAGAAGAAGAAGAAGAAGAAGAAGAAGAAGAAGAAGAAGCAGCAGCAGCAGCAGCAGCAGCAGCAGCAGCAGCAGCAGCAGCAGCAGCAGCAGCAGCCCCAGAAACTGGGGGTAGGGAGGGACTCTGAATTGGAACCAAAAAGAGCCAGGCTCATTTTTATTGCCCTTGGCTTGGTGTGGTCATTGAAAAATATTTAAAATTCACCCATGCTGATTGTGGAGCAAATTCCAAAGTATTTACTGTATTGATATCGGAGCAGCCTAAGAGTTCTTTGTTTTCACCAGTGAATATAAATAATAGTTGTAAAGGCTGTTTCTCTACTTTTTAGGTGTGTAATATCAGATACCAACTTTATTAGTAAAGGTTGTCGTTGCTCGAAAGTTAGTTGTATCTGACTCTAGGGTTCAGTGCACATCTCATCACCAAAGAGCCATGCTGTCAGCAACTGCAGACATTTCCATTTATCTCCTTGCAATTTCTTGCTTTCGAACTGCTTGTTTGGCAGAAGCTGGGACAGAGACAGGAGCTCACTCTGTCATGCAGTTCTTGGGTCTCGAACTGCTGACCTGCCAACCTTCTAGTGTTCAAGTTCAGGATCTTAACCACTAAGCCACCCCAGTCTACTTTGGGACATGGGATCCACATATGTGATATTGTCCCTTCCTTCCCACAGCCCCTCCACAAGCTATCTTTGAAGAGGAATAAAACTCCCCCCCCCCTTTATTCCTGATAGGTGTGCAAAACTAAAGAAGCATGTTCCATTTCACCAGAAAAAAAGTATGGAAGGCCCATTTCCTTCTACAGGTTTGCTGCCACTCTGCCAATGTGACATCCCTGCTTAGAGAATTCTGCACTATAATTGAACAGGCCAGAAGTAAGTGCAGTCTTCACCCATTCCTAAATTCCATCCTTAACCTTCCGGATTGAGCTATTTACAGTTAAATGATTCACTTATTAGGTAAAATAAACATAAAAATAATGTCAAATTAAAGCAAAACAAAATAGCACAAAGTGAAAATTCAGACTGACACTGAGCAAACAGTTCTGGCAGGTATCATTATACTCTGTTTGAAGTTAGCACGGACAGTGGAGCAGGGCTGCAATTAATTTCAGTTTGAATGATCTTAACAGGGCTGGCTCACTGCAGTCTGCACCGTACAAAAACTGAAGGCAAAAAAAAAAACCCACATCCTCAAATGAACACAATACACAGATGCAATGGAAAATAAAAACATGGATTATAAAGCACAGGATGATATGTTTAAGAAACGAAACTGTCATTTTCTTCTTCTTCTTCTTCTGATAGTAGACCAGATATATATAAAGCCATCTTGCTTCAAAGAGATGTATGTCCAAGTTGCCCAAAGGCATACAGTTCAATAGTAGCTCATGGATTTTGCTCCCTCCAAAACACACACACAAAAATGCTTCACCATCAAGGGTCTTCTGTCAATGCCATTGAAATAGTGGATGTATTGTTTCTAAATAAATAAATAAATAAAGCTGAGCATTCAGTGACTTTGAAAGATTAAAATGTTACAATTTGATTTTCTTTTAATAACTTCAAACTAATATAAAATCAGGAAGATGTTGCCAAAAACCTATTTTACCATTTGAAGGCTCCAGGGATTGTCCTAGCAAATAACTACAGTAATACCTCGGATAACACTAAGACTTGGTTCCACAAGTCTTGGTATTATCCGATTTTTAGTGTTATCCGATGCATGTTAAAACCCTATGGGATGGATTGGATAACGTTAAAGCTCCATAGAGATACATTGTAACCACGCAGGCTTTAGCGGTTGTTATCTGATCCATCCCATAGGACCTTAACGTTATTCGATCCAATTATCCTCCTCAGATTACTTAACGTTATGTGATTTTAGCGTTATCTGAGGTAAACGTTATCCGAGGTATTACTGTATGTGGATAACTGAAGCTCTCTTTGTGCAAAATAGAAGAAAACGTAGAATAAAAACTACAGTTGTACCTTGCTTAAAGAGCATAATGCGTTCCACAGAATTGCTCTTTAAGCGAGTTTGCTCTTAAAGCGAAACACCATTGTAAGTGTCTGATTGTGACTTCTGGGGGGGGGGGAATGCAAACCCCGATTTATTTGTTAAGCGAGTTTTTGTTTTGTTTTATTTTTTAAGCAAAGCGACCATTCAGAGACAATTCTGCTCTTTAAGCGAAGCACTCTTTATGCGAGGTTTGACTATACTCAGTTTAACAAAAAGAGTTTGAAGTACTTATAACTCTCTCTCATGTACTACAAAAGCTTGGAAACTATAAGCCAAGACATCTGCCTTAAATTTCAGGTCATGCAAAAAGCAAGCAAATCTATAGCTTTGTACATTTTGCTCAATGAAAACTCAGCCTTTAGGCACAACCATTGATATTGTAGCACCAATCGTCTTTTGTAAATTGGGGGAAACCAGGACTTGGGGGGGGGGCTGGAATCCCAAGGATATATGATAGGCCCGATCATTTCAATTGTTATACAGAATGAGCACAAATATATATTCAAAAAAACTACCAACCAATATTCATGAATTTTCTAGCCATGATCTATACCCATCCACAAAAATTGAGTTTTGATACATTATGAAGCTACAGTATGCAGAAAACTGATCGAGTAGCATGAGATTTTTGACACAGGGGAAAAAAACCACTTGTTCATCATCGTCGTTGTCATCAACAGCAGCAGGGGCAGTGCTGACAGTGCCATCTACTAAGAATCCCTGTGTGTTTTTTGCACATAAGTCTTGTACATTATCACGTGATCTTCCTGTCATTACTGGACTCAAATGTTCCTTAGCCCTGTTCCATTGGGTCAGATAAGGTATATCTGGAGAATCACCAACTCTCCATCCTATTAACACATGTGTTAATTTTGGAGATGGTGGTAACAAATCAAACATTCACATCAACTGAGGACTTCAGCAATATTCAGGTGTTGCTTATAGTCTTAATACAACATTTGAGGAAGAGAACATGTTAGCTTGGCCCCTGTACCTGATGTGTATAATTTGATGCCATGAAGTCTCACTCCAATATCTAATGAAGTGGATTTGATCTAGAAAAGCTAACATTCAAATATAAGTTAGTCTTCAAATTATGTACTACAAAGTTTTTGTTTTTGTTTTCTTTATTCTCTGATATTTTAACATGGTTTGTCTTTCAGGGAGAGAAATTGTAGATGATGTTGTTTATTGAACTGATTCTCTCTTTTTCTTTTCTTACTTTTTACACATTATGAATTAGTCTCCTCCAGCAATGCTAGAGATCTTTGAGTATATGGAAGCTTATTTTGGGCAACATTTAGCGATAGTCTGCAAAATATGGTTTGTATGTGCAAAAACCATTGGGACATTTTTAGCAGTACCAAGCTCAGGTCTTTGAAGCTTTTAACCCCTAGTGAAATTTGGAGGGGGGGATATGGAAAAGTTCTTTTTTTAAAAAATCTGCTGAAAGATTCTGTTTTGATGCGGAGGGACCACTTTTTCCCCCTTCTTTAGCTGAAAAAAAAGGAGACCTGGTGAGATTCATATCCCTAAAAATAAGGGTTTGTTGCTTTATTCATTTTCTTTCATAAAGCCATCGTGCCTTTCATTTTTAGCTTATTAGAATGCTTGGAGATAGGAAAAATGGACCTATTTTAGGGAATTGTAGGGAAGCAACTAAGATCACTGCATATAGTGACTGCAGCCATGAAATAAAAATACGATTAATACTTGGGAGGCAAGCTATGAGAAACTAAAGGAACATAATAAAAAGTAGAGACATCACCCTGCCGACAAAAGTCTACATAGTCAAAGCAATGGTATTCCCAGGAGTAATGTATGGTTGTGAGAGCTGGACCACAAGGAAGGCTGAGCACAGAAGAATAGATGCCTTTGAACTATGGTGCTGGAGGAGAATTTTGAGAGTCCCCTGGACAGCAAAGAGATCAAATAAGTGGATCCTGAAGTAAATCAACCCTGACTGCTCCTTGGAAGGACACATATTGAAGATGAAGCTAAAGTACATTGGATACCAAATTAGAAGAGAGGACTCACTTGAGAAGGCTTTGATGCTGGGAAGGATCGAAGGCAAAAGGAGAAGGGGGCAGCAGAGGATGAGAGGGTTGGATGGGATTGTTGATGCAATGGGTGTGGAGTTGAGCGGGCTTTGGAGGATGGTGGAAGACAGGAGTGCCTGGCTTACAGTGGTCCATGGGGTCAAAAAGGGTTGGACTTGACTATGAGACTGAACAACAACAAGGGAAGCAACACACAAATTTAATGTTACGGACTGCAGTGGCTCAAGTGGCTTAAGACTCTGACTGGAAGGCGGGAGGTCAACAGTTCGATTCCCGAGTACTGCAGGACGGAATGAGCTCCCATCTTTGTCCCAGCTCCTGCCAATCTAGCAGTATGAAAGCAAGAAATTGCACGAAGATAAATAGAGACCACTTCGGTGGGAAGGTAAACAGCGTTCCATGTGCTCCGGTGCCTAGTCATGCCTGCCACATGACCACGGAAACATCTGCAGAAGCAGACAGCGCTGGCTATTCAGCTTTGAAACATATATGAGCATTGAACCCTAGAGTCAGATACGACTGGCTTTCGAGCAAGAAAAACCTTTACCTTTATCTTAAGAGATCAACTTTTTCTACTCCTGGCAGCCATTAAAAATTAGGCACATTTAAAATGAAAGCCTTCAAAATATATTTATGTCTAAGATAAGAAGGCCACCAATACCCCTGAGCTTTGAGCAAGGCCTCAGTTCGAACTAAGATAATCAAAGGCTATGATATGCCCTGTTTATCTCTCTCTATGTCTCTCCTAACCAATGTTTTGCTTTTACTTCTTTATATTGTTGAGGATGTGTTTGTCTGAAACAGTGTAAATGTCAAGAAATGCAGTGGCGGGCTCAAAAAAATGTTACTACCACACTGTGGGCATGGTATGGTGGGTGTAGCTAGGAGGAAGCCCTGCGTTGCACCCAAATTAGGACTACGTTATTTCAGAACTTGGCTGGGCAAGGCCAGCCAGAATTTCTGCTACCGGTTCTGGTGAACTGGTGCGAACCTGCAGATGCCCACCACTGGAGAAATGGCAAATATAGATTTGGGATGTTTCCCTGTTTATTGCAAAATATGTAATAAAAGTGAGAAGGAGAGTTTTGCAGGCTTATTTGTGTGTTTGGAATCTATTAACAGGCAATTTCTTGAAGAAAATGTATAACTCTCTCCACAACACCAGAGAGAGCATTGTTGAAAAGCCGGGGAGTGGCTTCAGTAGCTCAGCATACCACAAATTGATGAGTGTGTGCTACTCATTTTTCCCGTTGTACCATATGCACAGCAGAGGCACACATTCCTCTTAGAGTCCATTGTGTCCCCCTTTCTCCAGCCGTGGAATGGAAACAATGGCCCGCAAATCAACTGGAGAACAAGGCCTACAATTAGATGCAAAATAAAAAACAGCTGGTGAAATAGAATAGCTGTTATTCTGAACACATGAACCTGAAAAGATACTGTTTATTCTGTAAGACAAACAGCATTTGCCTTCTGTTTGATCTGAAAACGCTTCGACCACTGGAAGTTGTCCATTCTCATTTAGTCAACTTTGCTGGTGGAGCAGGCTGTGCAGAAGCTATAAACACAAAGCAGAACATATCACTTTCCATGTTAATTTGACAGTAAACAGTACTAATTTGACTTTGCAGCTGTTTATTGATATCAAAATAATAAAATCCGATGGAGAGAACAGTAGCCGGTGAATTGAGACTGAACAGTTTACAAAACCAAAGGAGCCAAGTTAGCCACAACTTCTTACTCTAAAGAATTTGACATGGGACACTGTGGGTTTGTGGCTTTCCTTCTACAACACTGCAAGGGCTGGGTGAATTTCGGTTGACATCTCTAATTAAGGATTTTCTGCCTTAGTCTCTCAGGAGTTGTTTGGGTAGCACAGTTCTGCTTCCAGTGTTGATGACAACTGGGCTTCTCCCCTTAGTCACCCTTAGAGACCACAAAGCCATTCCCGTGTCCCCACAGAGCCAGAGGAGAAGCAGTTGACGACCTGGAGTAATTTGTCTCCCACTTTTCTGCCTACATCTTCTGCTGTTTCAGAAATCATATGGCAGATCCACAGCAATGTAAAGCTGCTGGACCTTTGCTCATATGATGGATATTCGCAACATTGTCCCTGGCTCATGCAGAAACCTACCCAAAATACAATCTCCCTAACAAAAATGGAAACATACTCATGCCTCCCCTCACCTTCATTCAACTGATATACTGTGGAACTAGGGAGTTAGAAACCCTGGCCTACATCCTATTAAAATGCCCTTTCTATGAAGTCCCAAGAGACATTTTAATTGCCCCAGTTATTTCTAAATTTGTGGGCCATAATGATAGATTTTATGTTCATTTCCTTCTCAAGGACGTAGACCTTACACTCACGCACCAGGCTGCCAAATATTTTTCTCAAGCCATTCAATTATGTAAAAAAATTATCTAGAGGATATGCTGTACTGTTTTACCGCTTTTTTCTATTGTTAACAAAGTGTGAAATCTTTTCTACTGTTAACAAAGTGTGTAACCTTTTTCTATTGTAAAGGCCATTCGAAGACCAGAATGAATGAATGAATGAATATACTGTACATCATAATGCATTGTTCCACAAGTGAGACTAGATACTAATTACTATGTGAACCACCCAGAGAGTGCACTAAGTGCTATGGGGCGGTATAGAAGCATAATTGCTATTGCTATGGTGCAAAAGACAATGCAAATCATGTTGGATACCTCCTCCCCCAAGAGTTTAGTTTTCCCCTCTGTTTCTGATGCCTCTATGTTTTCCACAGCTGATACATTTGCATTAGGTCCGATGGTGTGATAGGTTGAACAGATGCAGAAAATTGTGTGCTGTGGTTGGTGTGGCAGCTGCTTTAAAAAAAGTGTGTTTCAAGAAAGAAAGAGAGAGAGAGAGAAAGAAAGAGAAGAGAAGAGAAGAGAAGAGAAGAGAAGAGAAGAGAAGAGAAGAGAAGAGAAGAGAAGAGAAGAGAAGAGAAGAGAAGAGAAGAGAAGAAATATTATGGCACCTTAAAGATCAACAGATGTGTTTCTGTGGGAGATTTTGTAATTACCATCCACTTTCTTGACAAGAGGAGTGTAATACTGTATTTAGTCATAGGTTTATTTGTAGACACTATGTACCTCTCCGTTGGGATGATTACCAAGGAACAATGGATACAGGAACAGATAATGAACTAGCAACCATACTATTGGTAAGACAGACAATGAACTTCCAAAGTGCTGAATACATAAATAAAACATCCATAAAACATCCCTTCCAAATTCAAGTATTTGCCATGGCAGATTCCTTACTTTGGCAGTTATCAAAGTATTGCCATTGGCCTTTCATGGCGGCGCCAGATTTTCAGGCAGTAATTATGGCACAACTTTTTCCCCTTCATGTTTTACAATAGTGTTGATATAATTCCACTGGAGCACTCTGAGCATGTGCATGTAGTTCCCACAAGAAATCTGACTAACACCCAGGCCTTGCTGACAGCTTAATAACGTGACAAAGTTCAGTCCCGTTCAGTGTCATGGACAGGAAGGCAGCTGGAGTTACTCTGACCTGGAGTTTTCCAAACAGCACACAGTTATGGCGGAATTACTTGACAAATAACCTTTTCTTTGCCTGCTCAAATCCATCAGCTCTAACCACGTGCCATGTAGAGGCCACATGCCACTGTTCAAATGCAAAATTAAGTGGCATGGTCATCAAAAGCTCTGAGAAGGAACACTGAGTTCTATTATTGTTGTTATTAATAATACTGAGATTGCCTTGCATCACATTCCCAGATATTTGTGCAGCACTAAATCACCTGGATGTACATCAGCAGCTCTGATAAATCACAAAGGAAAGGCAAATTTAAGACAGCTGCCAAACCTGCTTCTACACAAATGTACTGTGATGCTTAAGGTGGTACAGATGGCGGACAGAGGTCAGCCAAGGAAAAGAACAAACTGAGAGCGAGAGGGAGAACATAGCAGCATGAAAGTTGACATGCCAGGAGATGGATGCAGGCTAGGCGATTTGGTGACCCTCAAACCTGGGATTCTGGCATTGCAATCCTGTGGTAGCAACAAAAGGGTGTGGTTTTTTGTGTGTTATTTTTGTGCATGTCTCTGGGCAGAGATTGGAAAGATCTCCTCGAAGCTTAAAGGGTTACTCTTGAAGCAAAAAGATGGCATTTCCAATGAATAATGTCACTCAAAATATGTGATGAGGTCAGTCGGTCGGTCGGTCGGTCGGTCGGTCGGTCGGTCGGTCGGTCTTTCTTTCTTTCTTTCTTTCCCATCCGAGAAAGAAAATCATAAAGCAAAGTCAGAACAAGGTTTGAATCTGTGCCAGCTGAGTGGGCCAAAAGGCTACATATGGAACTAGCAAATCATCATGCCATGAAGGATGTTAGTGATTTAAAGTTATGTATGTTGAAGTATGAATCGTAAAAAGAATCCATAATTGTAAAGGTAACTAAAAATAATTCACTACTTGCTGTCAGTTAAGATTTTGACTTTACTTTAACTGACAGTAAGTATATCAGAAAATAAAATAAAATAAACAAAAAACACTGTAGCATTTCATTTTGTTTATTGTTTATTTTATTTTGTTTTGTTTTCTGATATGCCTGAACCACAGACTAACACGGCTACTATTAAAAAAATGACAGTAAGCAGTGAATTATTTTTCAGCAGTGTGTTTGTGTGTGTATTGGTGTGTAGCTTTCAGGCACTAACAGTAAAAAGGAAAATTTTAAATTCAATATGAAAGCTATTATCAAAAGACTTTAGGGTAACTTTCCCAGGATAGTGTTATAGCTTTCCTTTGTTAGGCCCACTGAGGGCTCAACTATGTGCATGGGGGTGGGTGGGTTTACAGGACATTTGACAGGTTTGGAGTGGGCTGATTCACATTTTTCCCATTAACCATATGACACAATGGGAAATGCAAATAAATCCAGAGTCCCTCAGCCCTGATTCATAGTTTTTCCTTCCCACAAGCGACACTTCTTTTTTTTATTTTTTTAAAATCATTTTGCTTTGATTCAAAGTGTGTGAATACTTTTAAATCAATACAGAAAGTAAAGACCATCTAGCACATGCACAGACGTACTCATAACACAGTGTTTTGACAAAACATCCCTTCCCTTCCCCTCACCTCATGCCTCTTGAGGGAAGGCAAGGAGATGGTGTGTGTGTGCAGAGATAACACCCAACCATCCCCATACAAAAAGTGCCAGCATTCACCTCTCTCCTGAAAGCCTCTCTTTCTCAAGACATTTCTCTTTTTTTTTTTTTTTAACAGCTTGACAAACTCTGCCACTGGCAAGATATGGAAATGAGCAGTGGTGGGCTGCCAAAAAATTTGCTACCACACTGTGGGCAAAGCCGATGCCATGGACGGAGCCAACATCATGATGTCATGACATCATGGGTGGAGCCAACATTATGACGTCATGGGCAGAACCAACGTCATGATGTCATGACATAGTGGGCGGAGCCAAAGTAAAAGAATATAAAAAATAAAAAACAATAAAAATACAGTACACATAAAAATAGAAATAAAAAAACATAAAAATACAAATTAAAATAGACATTAAATAAATAAAAACACACTACATAAAACGCACACACACCTCAACCCACCCCCCCCCCACCCCCAAACACAAACCCTAGTCACTTACCCTGGGGTCGGGGAGCAGCAAGCAGGCAGGCAGCAACAGCAGCAACAGCAGCAACAGCAGGAGTGCGGCGGCAAAGCGGCACAGTGGCAAAGCGGCATGCGGCAAAGCGGCATTTGGCAAAGCGGCGCAGCAGATTGGCAGTGCGGTGTGGCCTAGTCCAGCCTGGCTTGGCCTGGCCTGTCAGCACTGCCTGGACTGGCAGCACGGACTGGCCTGGCCTGGCGCAGACTGGCAGTGCAGCGAGGAAAGGCCGCCGCTGCCCCTGCTCCAAAGAAGCCACTGAGGGCCTCAATAGCCAGCTGCTGCACCTTTCCTTGCAGCCCAAAATGGATGCTCGGAAGTGTGCATGCGTCAAAATACCAAGAAAAGAAATCTGGAGGGCAGCTGGAGAGGCGACCGAACTGGTTGCTTGGGGGTTTACTACCCTCCCCCCCGAGAACCTCCCCCCCCCCGGATTTCTGCTACCAGTTCGGCCGAACCGGTCCAAACCGGCAGCAGCCCACCACTGGAAATGAGTGACTGAGGGAGGCAAGTCTTCTTAAGGCAGTTCCTTCGAACTGTGCCATCTACTTGCTTCAATAGGAACTGCAAGTAGAAGGCTTTTTAAAATGTTTGTCTGGTCTTTTATATCCTATAGAACCAAATGCCTGGATGGGAGTAATGGAAAGGGCATCTGCAGTATGGTTTGAGCCTCTCTATGCATTGTTGCAGTAATACTATGGAAAAGGAAACAGCTAGTTCTATTTAAACTCTCTCAGTAAGCGATACTGTATTCATATATGATTGACATAAAACATGCTTGCCGTTTTCTGGCCGTAGCACATTTCAGTCCTTTCATTCCAGAAGTGTCCTTTCCACCTGTTAGCCTCCACAAAGTAAGGAGACATTGTAGTGTTGCTGCAAACCATGCATGCCAAGTATATTTGGTGACTATTATGGGCATGGGCCGAACTCAAGTAAAAGCTCCGTGCTAGTGAAGTGCAAAACTTTGGCCTGAGGGATCAATACCAGCACCAGCAAGCTAGTGTCCCTGATGGATATTAATAAGATGACCCATCTGTGACTTCTGAAACACCAAAATAACAACAGAAGAAATGGATATTTCCTTTATTCACACCACTCATTACGTGCAGAATATGCAGTGGCAGGAATTATTGTACCCTGGGCTTCTTACATCTTGAATGAGAAGTTCATTCTAGATCCATCTCTTTCTCAAGCATCTGCTTAAAATTTCTGTGCTTATCTAAAGAGAGGTAGGATTGTGTTCTTCCCAAAACTAAACTCCCTGCCAAGAAATGTCATAACAGTGCTTGGGCCCCTTTGATTCATCCTGTGCCAAAGGGACTCCAAAGTTTCTTGGTTACTTTTTTTAACCCCACAGCAGTAGCTAACAATTAAAGGCATCTGCTGAACAAAAGCATGCACAAGAGATGAATGATAGAGGATACCCAAAATTTCACTTCTAATACACTATCAATATTGAATTATCATAGCTTGCCCATTTATAGTTTGAGGCTGGATAATAAGTAAGTCAAAACCACCTGCTCACAGCTTATAAGTTTGCTGTGTAGCTTCATCTATAAGTCTGACTGGATTTAAGCCCATTATATGAGCCCCTTTCCTCCCTCAGATTTCCAAGCAACTTCTGCCTAAGTCTGAAAGTTGAGATAACCATGTGGCTGTTGAATACAAGAAGGCACAGTCAGATGCCCCAGTGTGTGGAAGACAATCGTGTGTTTGAGGAATGTTTTTTTTTTTAAGGGTGGTCTATTTTGAAGATTTCAAATAATTCAGCATGACTTCTTTAGGTTAGTTCACTATACAGTCGAATTTTGGTTAAGAAACGGCTCAGTTAACATAAAAATGGCATAACAAAAAGAAATCCATAGAAAAGAGTGGCTCAGTTTACAGAATTTTTTTGGAATGGATTAATTGGTTTTCAATGCATTTCTGTAGAAAATTGCATTCAATGCATTCCTATGGGAAATGCGGCTAAGGTAATGTTTGTTGTAAGAAACCTCCTGGAGAACACATTAGTTACATTAACCAAGGTTCCACTGTACTTTTTTTAAAAAAAAATTAAGACAACCTAAATGAACATAATTTTTAATTGATGTGGGTAGGAGGTAATTTTTTCAGTGTTATTAGGAATTTTAAGCGTCTCTATAGTTTTAAATGTTGGGTATTTTTATGTACACCACCCAGAGTTGCCTATCAATTGGGGCAGCAATACAAATTATTATTTATTTTATTTATTTTATTATTTATTTATTTAAATTTGTTTATCACCCTCCTCCCCGAAGGGACCCAGGGCGATTCCCAACACAACAGCATATTGACAACAATTTAAAACCAGTTCAAAAGTTTAAAAATTTAAAAGAAGCTTAAAAACTTAGCATTAAAAACTAGGCATTGTAGCTAGAAGGCACTGTGTGTCAAACCATCCAGCTGGCTGGGGAAATTGATCCATCCATTCCCCAGTCCTGACCTGCCAGCCAGGTTTTCAATCCTTTCCTGAAGGACAGCAGCTCCGTTTGCAGGAGGTTGGGAGGAGGTTACATAGGGCCAGAGCAGACACAGAGAAGGCCCTCCTTCTAGTGCCAGAGAGGTGCGCCTCTCTGGCCGATGGGACAACCAGAGAGCCTCTCTGGTCTGCTCTGGTGGGACGGGCAGATGTCCTTGGGACAACGCGGTCTCTTAAGTATCCTGGTCCACTACCATGTAGGGCTTTAAAGGTAATAACCAGCACCTTGAATTACACCCGGAGGCAAACTGGAAGCCAGTGCAGCTCCCTCAGCAGCGGTGAGGCACGGGCATAACGCCCGCATCCCACCACTACTCGTGCAGCCGCATTCTGGACCAGCTGTAGCTTCCGAATGGTCACCAAAGGCAGCCCCATGTAGAGTGCATTACAATAATCAAGTCTGGAGGTGACTAAGGCATGTGTGACCATGAGCAAAGAGTCCCGGTCTAGGAATGGCCATAACTGGCGAATCACACAAAGTTGTGGAAAGGCCCTCCTGGCCACAACTGCCACCTGCTCTTTGAGCAGTAATCATGAGTCCAGGAGGACCCCCAGATTATGTACCAGGTCTGTTTGGGGCAAAGCTGCCCCATCCAGAACCAAAGATGGTAGTTCCCAAGGACCCCTTACCCTCAGCCACTCAGTCTTGCCAGGGTTCAGCTGAAGCCCGTTGTCCCCCATCCAGACCCTGACAGCCTCCAGGCACCTGGAAAGGACTTCCACTGCATTGCTAGTGTTCCCATGGGATGAGATATACGAATTGAATAAATAATAAAATAATAATAATAATTTGCAGCAGAGCCAAATCTGATTGGTTAAAAAAGGGCAGTGACAGTTAAAAGAAAACAGACAGATGCTCAGTTAATATGAGAAAATAAAAACTCTTTATTAAACTCATCAGGCACTGAAGAACTGGAGAAAATGTTATGAAACATCTTCCTTTTGGAACATTGTGTGATGTCTTTCAGTGCACACAAATGTTAATGCAAAATAAAATCTTATTTTTTTCTCCCAGTCAGTCAAAACAACAGATCCCATTTCACAGTTCAGAATGAAATCAACTAAATAGCTCTAAATTTAAAAATAGTGCATCGTTCTACTTGCTGTTGCAGAAAACCCCACACTGCCATCCAACACAAGGCTACTCTGAAGTTAAGTCTCACTAAGTTTAACAGGGTTTGTTCCAAAGAAGGCAAGTATGGGACTGCAATGTTATCAAATTCATTGTTGACAGCCATAAAGCTGTAGCACATATTTTTAAAGACAGCTCTAAAACTCTTGAGAAACTTAAGATTTCATTCTACTGACAAGACCAGAAAACTCACCAGCAAAATCTCACTCACTAAATCTCCTCCCTTGATATTATTCAGGGGTGGGGTGGGGAGGAATTAAACTAGTTTTGAGGCAGACCGTATTCAACTAAACCATGGCACACCAAAAACAAGTACAAATTATTTCCTGAACTGCAGCAAACAAATTCACACCCTGCCCTGCCCTATCAACAGCTGCTTCAGAGTAAACTTTTCAAGACTACAATGTCTACTTCCATCGCCACCATTTTATCTTTGCCATCATATTGCTATCCAGTACTGATATTGCATATTTTTGTACTCCTTCAAACAATGTTGTTTTTACGGGTCTATAGCATTTTTGCAAATGTTTACTATTTTATAGATTAGCTGGGCAATATATACAGTCGGTCACTTCTCTCTAGTCCTACCGTCTCTACCAAGGGCCAGGCCTGCAGCTTCAAGGAAAGGGGTCTGGACTGAGCTCCATGCTTTGGCTATGCTACTTGTGAGTCACCAAACAAAATATTCACAATGCCCCAGCTTCACTACTGCGCCAAAGGGGCTCAATATTTGGATGGGCGTTTAGTCACTAAGGACACTGATGACAAAGAGTAATTGAAATATCTGAAGATCACTGTAGATAAACTATGCTGCCCACTTAGGAACAGAACCTAAGTTAAATGAAATTTACCCAAATATGGGACCTGGAGAGGAATTCTCACAGAAGTAAAAAAAAATTATTTCCCTGGTTCAAATAACTCCTATGACATCTCTTTACAATTGCCTCCTTGACACAATTTCTAATAAATAAGTTTCCCTGAGACATAAATTGTATGATAACATAAATATTCCCATTTCCCTCCCCACGTTTGAGTATACTCATTTTTAAGCTTCATAGATACATACTCAAGTCACTAAGATGCTGACTGGGAGGCGGAAGGTCAGCAGTTCGATTCCCGAGTACTGCAGGATGGAATGAGCTCCCATCTCTGTCCCAGCTCCTGCCAACCTAGCAGTTCGAAAGCAAGACATTGCAAGTAGATAAATAGGGACCACTTCGGTGGGAAGGTAACAGTGTTCCATGTGCTCCCGTGTCTAGTCATGCCTGCCACATGACCATGGAAACGTCTGCAGAAGCAGACAGTGCTGGCTCTTCAGCTTAGAAACAGAGATGAGCACTGAACCCTAGAGTCAGATACGACTGGCTTTCGAGCAAGGGAAACCTTTACCTTTATCTTTAGATACATACTAGTCACTGGGGAAAGGTTGTAGAAAGTTTTACCACCACAACAAATCTACTCCCCACTTTTGTCCCAAATTTTTCAGTTTGGAACACTATTCCTGAAAAGTTTGGAACATACACCTGAGAAGAAGACCTGGACTTGGCATGATGGTGAACCTTGGCACTCCAGGTGTTCTTGGACTTCCATTACCAGAAGCCCAAGTCAGCATTCTTGCCGATCAGAGCTTCTGGGAAGTGAAGTTCAAGAACACCTGAGGTGCTAAGGTTCGCCATCACTGTCTGGATTATGTTCAAAAAGGGTCTTGCCAAAGAAAGTGCTCAAGGGCAAGGGGCTTTGTGGATTCAGACACAACAATGTCTGCATTTTGGCCCTTTAATTCCTTATGTGCTCTATGTGTGTGTTTGTACATGCGTGCATGTGCACATTTTTGTGTGTATCCTTACATTTGTGTCTCTGTGTGTGAGAGAGTGAGTGAGCGAGGCCAATGGAAAACTGTTTAAACTGTACCCACATGGGAAAAGAAAAGAACAATGCCTGCTTTTGTTGTGCTTTATTGTGTCATTATAAAGTGAGGTTATGCTGTTGTTATAAATAGAAAATGAGGAGTGACAAAAACATCACTTCAGAGCCGATATTCTCACCCTGTGGTTTTTGATGGCGGGCCAATTTAAAGGCTGAGCTGCATGCATATGGGGACTGACTCACTGTTTGCCAATCTGCAGCACTTTGTTTCCAAATAATATGTTCCACTGTTTTACAGTAGCACCAATTTCACATGTGCAGGCAATAAGGAGGGCTGGAAATTCACCTGGGGCAACCTGCTTGGTGCTGCTTAACAGGCTACATCAGAACGATGCCCACGGATGGGGGGGAAAAAACCCCTCCTGTGTTTTAGTGCCTATTAAGAAGGCAAATTGGGTTGCTAAAGAATCTGTTAAAAATCCATGTTCCCTGTGAAAGCAGCCATGAAATTTCAACAGACTCCACTTAGTTCTATGTTCACAATTGCAACCAACCCTTCATGGACATGCAGCAAACTGTCTGTTAGGCAAGACTGTGTTTAAAATACTTTTCAAATCTAAAAATAAATAAATCTATTTATACAATATAGGTATTCTGTGTCAAGATCCTCCATAAGATTTAATGATGACTAGAGAGTATGATGTCCAATGAACAATCGTTTTTATTACAGTATTGTATTATCAAAGTTTCCCATAGACTGTAAAACCAGTCCTCCATATACTTCATTGTGGCTTCGTCTACCATTTTTGTAATTAAAATACAGGTTGTAATTGCTTACTAAATATTGTTATTCTTTTTTTTTTTTGTCCAAACATCAAAACATCTGCTTCTAGGAAGGCTGTTTACCTTCAAATCTCTTATAATTATAATAATACTTTTTAAAAAGAAAGTTCTTTAAAATGTAGATTATGACCTACAAACCCCTTTTTTGAAAGGGGAAAGCCTTTTAAAGTAAAACTTTTGGAAATTTATTTTTCTTATATCTACAATACCTTCTGTGAATTAAGCTGCAGAATAATAACACAAAACCAGTTTTAACTGTAGTAGACTAAACTACATCTTTCAAGGTTTTCTAATTATTTAGAGTCACTGGATATCTTTCATTGAACCTTACAAAAACTTCAGTCCAAGCCACACTGACATCTGAAAATGTTGTAAAATCCTGGAAAATATGAATGAAACCTTCACTGTAAATACAATCTCTAAATACAGATGGCGATGTTTCTCTATTTCTGTTTGATCTCTAGAAAAACAATGCATTGTCATCAGGCTATATGTTGATAAGAAGTTGTTCTGTATATTTTTAATAACTACACAAAAAAGATTTTTGGGTATAACATTTTACAGCAACAAGTAGAATTTTTATTAAATCCAACAGCCTAACCAGACAATGTTTCCTCCATCTAGGACCTTAGATGGAAGAAACCTAAACTTTGGCTCCTGCCATTCCTTTCATGTTAAAATCTCATGCACCATATTTCTGTATTTTAGTTGATATTTTCATCAAAGGGGGAACAAGCCAATTAACCTATGTAACTATAGTACCCACAACAATCTAGCAGTATCGTACATGGACTAAGCAGCACTCAACAGGACCTCCTTCTGAGGAAATGTGTAAAGGTTTGTCTCTGGATGCAATTCAAGGTGCTGGTCATTACCTTTAAAGCCCTATATGGTAGTGGGCCAGGATACCTAAGAGACCGCATCACCCCAAGAACATCTGTCCGTCCCACCAGGGTGGATCGGAGAGGCTCTCTTATCATTCCATCGGCTAGAGAGGCGCATCTTTCTAGCACCAGAAGGAGGGCCTTCTCCATGGCCGCCCTGGCCCTTTGGAACCTCCTGCCAACTGAGTTACGTCTGCAGACAGAGCTCCTGCCCTTTCGGAAGGGCCTAAAAACCTGGCTGGCAGGGCAGGTGTGGGGCTCCAGGAATGTGGGGTCCCATGTTGGGTGGTTGATCTGATGGGACAGCCACCCCTCTCGCTGTTTTAAACTTTTTAAACTTTTTAAATTTTTAAATCTTTTTAGTATATTGTAAATTACAGTTTAATTTTTTTTAATTAATTTTAAACCATATTGCTGAATTTGTGGGGGTATAGTGGGATTGTTTAGTTTATTTTGCACTCATGTAGGATTTTGCATTGTTTAGTTGTTTTGCACTCATGTTGTAAGCCGCCTAGAGTCGGGTTTGCCAGATTGGGGCGGGATAATAAATCTAAATAAATAAATAAATAAATAAATAAATAAATTGTACTATAACAGAAGGCCACACTGTGTTTAGAGTTGGAAGATAATATTAATCTGCAGGTCAGCAGTTTGAGACTTGAGTACTGCATGATGGAGTGAGCTCCGGTCTCTGTCCCAGCTCCTGCCATCCTAGCAATTTGAAAGCAAGAAATTGCAAGCAGATAAATAGGTGCCACTTCAATGGGAAGGTAAACAGCGTTCCATGCACTCTAGTGTCTAGGCATGCCTGCCACATGTCCATGGAAACGTCTGCAAACACATACAGCGCTGACTCTTTGGCGATAAACATAGATGAGGACTGAACCCTAGAGGCGGATATGACTGGCTTTCAAGCTAGGGCAATCTTTACCTTTACAGTAACTGTCGCAGTGGCTGATATCTAGTAGTAAATGACCGTTAGGAAACGGCCATTGAATCATTGCAAATTTGGCTCTGTGTTGCTGATTCAAATGAGAAGAGAGGATTCACTTGAGAAAGCCTTGATGCTTGGAAAGGTGGAGGGCAAAAGAAAAAGGGGGCAGCCAAAAATGAGATGGCTAGATGGTATTGTAGAGACAATGGGCACAGAGCTGAGCAAGTTGAGGGGGATGGTGGAGGACAGAAGTGCCTGGCGGACTGTGGTCCATGTCGGAATCGACTGTGCGACTGAACAACAAAATTCTTATTGTAACTTTCTACTGGATAAAAGTATTAAAATCTGTCTATGAAAGTTCTACTTCCATTGATTCTACTCTGCCCCTGTTTTAATATTAGTTGGTGAAGACAAAACCAGGGAGGAAATAGAGAGGCAAATAAGAAAAGGCAGGGAGTGAGGGCAAATCAGAGAATAGGAAGAGGTTATTCTTATAATACTTAGCTGCTGCCACCACTAGAGCTGTAGTCCCAAATGAGTCACCTTTCCCATCCCTGGAACAAATCTAGACCAATGTGTAGTTGGCATTCTTTTACTAAAAGCCGGCTCCTTTTATATCCCAAACATGCCTTCCCTAAAAATTAGTACCTCTCTAATGTGGGGGCAAGTATAGTTGAAGTAAGGTAAAGGTCTCCCTTACTTGGAAGCCAGTTGTATCCGACTTTAGGCTTCAATGCTATTCTTTGCTTACAGCCAAAGAGCCACCGCTGTCTGCGTCTGCAGATGTTTCCATCGCCACGTGGCAGGCGTGACTAGACACCGGAGTGCATGGAACACTGTTTATCTTCCCGCTGAAGTGGTACCTATTTATCTACTTGCAATTTCTTGCTTTTGAACTGCTAGCTTGGCAGGAGCTGGGACAGAGACGGGAGCTCACTCCATCGTGCAGCACTCGAGTCTCGAACTGCTGACCTGCTGACTTTCCAGTCACCAAGTTCGGCATCTTAACCACTAAGCCACCACAGTCCCTGGGGGCAAGCATACGATATATTAAAGAGATTGTTGTGGAGCTTCAGAGATGTGGGCGTGGGGTGGGGCAAGACCTGTGCTCAGAACAAATGCTTGCTATTTTCTTCCAGCAGTTTCTATTGTTAAAGAGTTAAAGCAACTGTCCCAGTTAAACTGGACCAGGGTTATGAGCGACAAGGAGAATAACTGTGGTGACTAAAAGGCAAACAGAGTTTTCTGTACACACTTCTTTCTTACACTGAGGTTGGAGAATTAATTCGGCAGCAACTCCCAGAATTACGATGAACAGGTATCAGGCCACTGGAGGAAGTCTCGAGAATCTGCTATGCTCCTTGGCATCTTCAAGGCATGAATTTTGTCCTTGAGGTGGCTTCAAAGCTTGTCTATGCCCAGTTCAATGCTAAGTTGTCTGTATTTTGTGTTGGACTGACACCGAGTTAACATACTGTAGTCCATTCCATCAGACTAATTCCATGAAGTCGAGTATAATCCACAAAAGCTTGCTCCATAATAAATCTTTGAGTTTTTTCTAGCTACCACAGGGCCCTTTCCAGATTTTACTATGGGAGCCTAACATAGGTGCCCCTGTAAATCCATGGGCAAGATATTTGGTACAGATCCTCTTTAAAACTCTTTAAAACTTCATTGCCCACCTTTTCAGAAATGCAAATACCAGCCACTTCCAGCACTCCATCAAAAAAAGGTGACCTTTTGAGTTTTTAAAATTAATATTAAAAGAAGGATCAATGTGGATCCCAGATAGGGATGAATTATTGTGTGAAGTACTGGTGTCTTTGAAACAAGTATCTAAGAAATATTTGGCTACAACTGACATTTTTATAGACATTTGGTCTGCATTTTCTGAAACAGCAGTGATTAAATCCATATTTTTGGCTACTTTCCTCTCTGATCTGCATCTTTTTTTACATCTTGTGAAAAATTTATGAACAAAGTTATTGTTAATCCATACTGTCTGTCTTGTCATTTATATTCTTTTTCAGTAATCTTTCTTTGCCAGTGTAGCGGAGGAGGATTAACCCAAACTACTATACTGTACCTTCACAATGGAAAAGGAGGAAAACAGTAAAAACCTGACATTCTCTGATGGAAATCCATCAGAAGCTAATGCCAAACACACAATAGGAACTTGTACATTTTTCACAATTGTTACTAAAACCATGTGGTCATAATGAATTAGCTATAACTCTTTTTAAAAAAACAATAAAAAACCCATACTCTAAAGGTGGAGATATAACATCAAAGAAATATTACAAGAACACCAGATAATGCCTGTGGAGTCTGCTAAAAGTGACAAAACAAGAACCTTGTAGTACCTCCCTCGAACCCATGTGGGTAAAGGGTAAAAGAGGAAGTAAAGAAGAAGATAAATATTGGATTTTTGAAACCGTCCTTCCTCTGTTTGGTAGATAAAGGTAAAGGTTTCCCTTGCTGGAAAGCCAGTCATATTCGACTCTAGGGTTCAGTGCTCATCTCTGTTTCAAAGCCGAAGAGCCAGCGCTGTCTGCTTCTGCAGACATTTCCATGGTCATGTGGCAGGCATGACTAGACACCAGGCATGGCTAGACACCGGAGCACACAGAACACTGTTACCTTCCCGCCGAAATGGTCCCAATTTATCTACTTGCCATTTCTTGCTTTCAAACTGCTCAGTTGGCAGGATCTGCTAGGTTAGGTACAGGATATAAAAATTAGATGATCAGACTGAAGTAGGATTGTGACATTGCTGTATCTGGGAAACATTAGTGTTGCTGGCTTAAGATATGGGAGATGGGGGAAGATGCTTGCAGAATTTTCAGCCTTAGGAATTTGGGAATTCACGTGTAACATGTTACTCGACCACCAGCAACAAAATGTCTTGAACTGTCTTGGCAATTAACTTGACTGTGAGGTGATCTTAAATTTAGTCACATAAAACCTAGTTCAAAGATTCCCAACTGTTTTGAGCCAGTGAGCCTTTTTGGCAATTTTTAAAAGATTATTGCGGGCCATCTGACAAAATGGTTGCCTTGGGGGGGAGATCTGTCCATTCACAGAAAGTTTCATTCATAAACACTCCTTTTCCCAATAAAACACAGGCAAACAAAACATAAACAAACAACCTTGCCAAAAGACCTAATATACAAGGCAGAGGTGAGGGATGAGCTCCAAAACCAAAATAACTGTTTAGAAATCCACAGTTTTCTGCTCTAATTCCCAGAATGCAAACCGACGAAAAACAAATACCTTAACAAGAAAAACATGAGGGGTGGAGGAAACCTGACCTTTGAATGGCAAATCCTACATTTGTCCCTGAAGGCAAAGCCAAATATCACCAGTTTCATAGAAAGCAAACCAACAGTACTCAAAGAAATATATAAAGAGGGGATAACATCTGTCCATACCAGATATCCTTACTACCCCTGGGCAATATACATACACAGCACAGATTCACACACATAAAACATGGGCAAAGTATATTCCATAGCTGCCAACAACAGAGCCTGCTGCATACAAAACACAGAACCAGACTTTTAGTAACAAAATTGATGAATATATTAATGCAACCCCACAATGCAATGGGTTAATGTAAATTATGTGCATAACCAGCCAATCAGAAGAGAAAACAAAGGAATATCAGAAACAAGTCTACTTCTGTTTCATTGACTACACCAAGGCCTTTGACTGTGTGGACCACAACAAAATGTGGCAAGTAATTAGAGAGATGGGAATACCAGGACACCTTATATGCCTCGTGAGAAATCTGTACATGAATCAAGAAACAACAGTTAGGACAGAATACGGAAGGGCAGAGTTGTTTGGAACAAGAAAAGGAGTAAGACAAGTCTGCATTTTGTCACCCTGCTTATTCAATTTATACACAGAGCACATAATGGGCAGTGCAGGGATGGATGAATCACAATTTGGGATCAAAATTGCTGGGAGAAACATCAACAATTTGAGATATGCAGATGATACTACCCTAATGGCAGAAAGTGAGGAAGACCTAAAGAAAATCCTGCTTAGGTTGAAAGATGAAAGTGCAAAAGCTGGCTTGAGACTCAACATCAAGAAAACCAAGATAGATGGCAACAGGCCCTATCAGTCCCTGGAAAATAGATGGGGAAGAATTAGAAGCAGCGACAGACTTTACTTTCCTAGGATCCAAGATCACTGCAGATGGTGATTGCAGCCATGAAATAAAAAGGTGACTGATTCTTGGGAGACAAGCTATGAGAAACCTGGGGAAAATAGTGAAAAGTAGAGACATCACCTTACAAACAAAAATTCACATAGTCAAGACAATGGTATTCCCAGTGGTAATGTATGGTTGTGAGAACTGGACCATAAAGAAAGCTGAGTGCAGAAGAATAGATGCCTTTGAAATGTGGTGTTGGAGGAGAGTTCTGAGAGTCCCCTGGACAGCGAGGAGAACAAACAGGTCGATCTTAGAAGAAATCAATCCTGACTGCTCCTTGAAGATCAAATAGTAAAGATGAAGCTAAAGTACTTTGGACATCAAATGAGAAGAGAGGATTCACTTGAGAAAGCCTTGATGCTGGGAAAGGTCCAGGGCAAAAGAAGAAGGGAGTGGCCAAAAATGAGATGGCTAGATGGTATTGTAGATGCAGTGGGCACATAGCTGGGCGGGTTGAGGAAGATGATGGATGACAGAGGTGCCTAGCAGGCAATGGTCCATAGGGTTGCAAAGAGTAGGAATCGAATGTACGACTGAACAACAACAACAAATGTGCAAAACCAGCCAATCAGAAGTCACCCGACTTGTATTACATTGCTTGCTATTCAGGTTTATTCAATTCCACATGTGTTTTTGCAATCATCGCGTGTACCTGTTTATTATTCTGCTGTTGTCTCTCACTCTCCAATTTGCGTTACAAGCAAAGTGAGTTTGTTTATCTGCCAAAGCAATTGTACAGGACTGTTTATCTACTAAAGCAATTGTTTATTCTTCTGTCCAAAGAATTTCAACTGTAAGTAAAGAACTGTTTTTTCTTATACAAGTTGTACCTCGCTTAAAGAGCATAATGTGTTCCATAGGATTGCTCTTTAAGCGAGTTTGCTCTTTAAGCAAAACCCCATTGTGAGTGACCAATTGTGACTTCGGGGAGGGGGGGTTGCAAACCCAGATTTATTTGTTAAGCGAGTTTTTGGTTGGTTTTATTTGTTAAGCGGAGCGAACATTCAGAGAAAATTCTGCTCTTTAAGCGAGTTACTCTTTAAGCGAGGCGCTCTTTATGTGAGGTTTGTCTGTACTTCAAGATGTGTGGAGAGTTTAATTTGCTGGGCTAGAATGGGAGTCTAATATTTTGGAGAACATGCTTTCTGTAACTATTTGTTTAACCTGCCCCGCCTCCAATAGGGCTCTTTTTGAACAGTCTATCCCTTCTTCACACTGTCTTCTCTGATTATTGCACTCTCCCTTCAGCCTCCATTGGACTTTTCTCTGTCTCCTCTACTCTCTACACAAGGAAAGCCCTACCTCCCTAGTCTACCATACCCCAATCTATAGGGTAGGGAACTCCTGTTCAGAACTCACAGGGGTTGACAGACTGCAAACAGTGGGATGTTCTGCTCTACGCTTTCTCACATAGAAACATAGAACCATATGTGGCATGGCTCCATTCACCCATTCTGGTCCCTCAGTCTACTCTCTGTCACCCAGTTCTAGTTTACATGGTGTTTTGTTTTTTGCTTCTTCTTTTTTTTTTGGTGTTTTTTCTAAATGCCTCAGTTGTCTGCAACATATGCCATAGCACAAAACAGTTCACAAACACACCCCACTGTTTCTTAGTTATATAAGATACAGGACATTTAGCAGAAGCAGATCAGCTATTGCTGTATTCTGAATGGGGGGAGGGGGAACTTGATTCAAATCTAAATGAATAAAATCCCCATAGCATTTGGAGAAAAATAGAAATAACTTCCTTCTAGTTATTTACTATGAAGGATATTTCTTTCTTTCCTCTTATCTACAAGTCCCATGGGTCTCAGCAGATTTTTGTGATCTCATTGTATTTTCCTGGCTGTTACTCATGCTTTCTGAGCCAGCTGATTTCTTGCCAGTGTTTTTAAAATATATGAGCATTTACTTTGTAGTCTAGTCTTATTTAAATGGCCTGTTCAGAGGCGAAACTGGAGAGTTCATGGACATTCATGTAAAATATTCTTTGTCAGAAACATAACAAGGAAGAAAGATGTATTTGCTATCTCTGGTTGAGATTCCCGCTCTGTCATCAGAACATAATGTTCTGACTGAATTTATCTAGCTTTCACAACTCCACAGTCTCTCAAGACCCTTTCTCTTTTTTGTTCTTGTTTAAAAACTCTGGCCCTGAAGATGCCTTTTATGTACCATATCAGAAAAGACAGATGTGTTTCCTGAAAGTGTGTTCTCAAATTACAGGTAATAATAATTTTGTGTCAGAAATTATTCTGGGTTGGAAGTATTTTTGCTGGAGAAACTCCGCTCAGGGGACGCCCGAATGAGGCTCCTTTCATGTCCCCAAGATCTTTTCCCACTGAAGTGGTCCCTATTTATCTGCTTGCAATTTCTTGCTTTTGACCTGCTAGGTTGGCAGGATCTGGGACAGAGATGTGCACTTATTCTGTCATGCAGTACCCGGTTCTCAAACTGCTGACTTGCTGGCCTTCCAGCTAACAAGGTGAGCTTCTTAACCACTAAGCCACCACAGCTTCAAATTATATATAAAGATAATATTTGTGTGGTACCTGTCTCCTAGGGATCTTTGGGCAGTAACAGAGAATGCAAACACATCCTAAAAAGGGTATTAGATCAAGTGACTTGCTTATAGCTAGCTAGTGAGCCTCACAGCTAACGGAGCCTTTAAGCAAAGGTTCAAACTAAATGTTGGTTTAGCATGGGGATGGCCAACCTACAGCCCATGGCACCATTTCATGTGGCCCTCCACTGCTCTTGTCACTACTGGAAGTGGAAGTGGACTCATTTATGACAGCCATAAAACGCACCCACCACATGCATAAATGCACCCACACCTGTTGTAAACGCTGCCATAAATGCCCCCACGGCCATCATAAATGTGTTTACGACAGCCATGGCTGCATTTTATGGCAGCATTTATGGTGGGACAAACCAGTCACCAGCCCGCTCAGCTGTCTGGGGGGCATGGTCTGGCCTGTGGCGCGAAAAGTTTGGGAACCCATGGTTTAGCATATTTTTAGCTAAAAGTGGCTGCCTGGGTGGTGATGGGGTGTGGGCGGTATGCACATGCCTCACCACTGTTCTGGAAGCTGCACTGTTTGCCAGTATGTCTCCAGGTGCAATTCAAGGTGCTGGTAATTACCTTTAAAGCCCTACATGGTAGTGGGTCTGGATACTTAAGAGACCGCCTCACCCCAAGAACATCTGTCTGCCCCACCAGAGCGGACCGGAGAGGCTCTCTAGTTGTTTCATCGACCAGAGAGGCACATCTCTCTGGCACTAGAAGGAGGGCCTTCTCTGTGTCTGCTCCTGCCATATGGAACCTCCTGCCAATGGAGCTACGTCTCCAGATCTATCTGCTGCAAGTTAGCAAGAATCTAAAAACGTGGCTGGCAGGGCAGGTATGGAGTATGGGATGCACATTGACCCCAGCTCGCTGGATGATTTAAGCCCCTCTCTCCCTCTACATTTTAATCAGTAAGATTAGTAAAATGTAGCAATTTGGTGTGCTTTTAATCTTTTTAGATTTAAATTTGAAATTTTAATTTTAACAGTTTTATATTTGAGGTTTTTAGGTACTGTTTGTGTTTTTATTATGATGTCTTTTATTACTTTTAAACCGCCCTCAGTCACTTCGGTGAGAAGGGCGGTGGATAAATATGAATAAATAAATAAATAAATAAATAAATAATACTCCTACAATTAACTAAAGAGATGTTCTGGTTGCAGAACATTATTTTTCTTTGTGTATCCCTTTCCATGACAGATCGCAAAGCTTGGCACACTCAATACAAGATAATCAGGGGTTTTCAAAACTATTTCTTTAGAGACAGCATATATCTCTAGGGGGCAAACCACTTTGGGAGGGAAAACAAATTAATCTCAAGGAATCCATGTTCTCTTTACAGTCCAGTTTGACACCCAGTTCACCATTTCTGCCAGGACTCTACTGAATTTGTCATATTGGGGGCGGGGGGTTGGAAACAGGCTTTTACATAATTGTAATTATGAATGTAATATTTTCTTTTACTTTATAACAAATTTTGTTCTTTCTTTAATGGGCTACATAACATAAAGTAGTCAGGTCTCTTTATTTATAATTGTGCACTAGATCCGGTTATGGTGGCTTTGAGAAAATAATATAAATGTTGAATATGGCCTTCCTTGGGGTAAAAGCAGTGATGGGCAGCAACAGGTTCACACCAGTTCGCCAGAACCAGTAGTAACTTTTCCCAGTGTCCCTGAGAACCGGTAGCGGCTTTGGGGGGGGGGGAGAACTACCTCAGGGGCTTACCTTTTCACCAGTTCCCCCACTGCACATGCATGCCAAGCGCTTGATGTGCATGCTTGGCATGCATGGAGGGCCTCCTTGCTGTCCTCCCAAGCAGGGAGGAGGAAGAGAAGCTGCTAGCCTGAAGCTCCCTACAGCCTCCTTCCCAGGGTAAGTGACTCACCTTTGGGTGTGGGGTGGGTGGGTGTATTTTAATGTGTATTTAATGTGTATTTATTTTTATGTTTTTTTTATGTGTTTTATATTTAATTTGTATTTTATATGTTTTATGTCTATTTAATGTGTATTTATTTTAATGTGTATGTTATGTGTTTTATGTGTATTTATGTGTATATGTGTATTTTTATGCATTTTTGTCTATTTAATTTGTATTTTTATGTGTACTTATTTTTATGGGTTTTTTTACGTTGGCTCCACCCACATCATTGGCTCTGCCCATGATGTCATGACGTTGGCTCTGCCCAAGATGTCATTATGTTAGCTCTGCCCACAATGCTGGCTCTGCCCACAGTGTGGTAGTAAAAATTTTAGCTGCCCACCACTGGGTAAAAGAATTATATGTCCAGCCCAATAACATCCCTGTTAGATGACCCTGTTACTGAAACATTTGCCTTACAAAGATACAGTTGTACCTTGTTTAAAGAGCATAATGTGTTCCACAGGATTGCTCTTTAAGCAAGTTTGCTCTTGAAGCGAAACACCATTGAAAGTGACCAATTGTGACTTCTGGTGGGGGGGGGATTACGAACCCTAATTTATTTGTTAGGCGAGATTTTGGTTGGTTTTATTTGTTAAGCGAAGCGAACATTCAGAGAAAATTCTGCTCTTCATGTGAGTTACTCTTTAAGCGAGACGCTTTTTATGTGAGGTTTGACTGTACAGTAATACCTCGGTTAACGTTTACCTTGGATAATGCTAACATTGCATAACGTTAAGCAATCTGGGGTGGAGAATTGGATCGAATAACGTTAAGTCCTATGGGATGGATCGTTATCCGATTCATCCCATAGGATTTTAACATGGATCGGATAACACTAAACATCGGATAACACCAAGACTTGTGGAACCAAGTCTTAGCGTTATCCGAGGTATTACTGTACTAGGAAATCTGAGCTTAAAATGTCAGAAAAAGAAAAACTGTTTTTAAGCTGTCGACCAAACAATGTGCTCACTGGCTTCAAGCAGAAATCTTCACGCAAAGGGTAGGTGAAACACAAAGCAGTCAGTTCTAGAAAGTCTTGCCTTTCAGCACAATGAACTAATTACGATACACAGTAAAGAAGGTGTAGACTTGTTTAAAAACCTTGCTATTATTTTTATGATACTCAGTGAGCATGACAACTTTTGAACAGAAAATGAACTCATTCTCTTATCTTGGAGTTTATATCACACATTTGACTTCTGTTGTGTGCCTCCTCTCTGTTTGGACATGCTGAGAGATACATTGGCAGATATACCACTATTCATTAGGACTTAGTTAAGTATAAGGACTCTTTTAATACCTGGGTGAATTCTTTCAATAAAGTGTCTGAATACCCCTTTGTCTTTAACTTTGCTCTTCCAGCATCATGACTGTACATAAGCCTACACACATAAAATCTCTGTACTAACCAAAACTAAGTAATCCGACATCCCCTTTGGTTTCCCCAGTAGCACTGATGATAGTTTTCTAAGTCCACAAGAACTCCTAAATTTGCAGGGATGGGCAACCTCTGGTCTTCCCCATGTTAAATGACCCCTTCAGACACTAATGAGCACTGGACATGCCTGCTTGTTGGTGCTGATGGGAATCCAAAGGCTTTTGGAAGGCAGCACATTTGCCATTACATTTGCACTCTGCAAAGACAGCATTTCCTTCTTCACACTCAGTTTTACTTTTCCCCCGCCCCATATTTAAGGTCCACAGTTTTGATCATAGTGTGTTTTCAAACTTATCACAAGGGTCACTGAAGAAATTAAAGAAGTCAAACCCAAATAATACTTTACCTTTACATTCTGCTATTAAGAGAAGAAAATGGTTTTAAAATCTGATAATAAATTATATTTATTCCAGTGTCCTGGTAAAGATTTCAGAAATAGCTTCTCCTTTAGGTCATTATCTTACTTCTTTTTGTTTTTTTCCTTCCTCCCCCACAAAAATACTCTAGACTCTCTGGGATACTCCAGGTCTCCAAAGCAGATCTTAAGAAGCTGCATGGGGTAAATGGGAACCAAAGTCCTTCTTTCACTATGTGGAGATAACATAATGATATATAATGACATATAACATTTGTGTACATGCTTGAAGGCATCATTGAGAAGTTAACTATAGTAAGTCCCTGCAGAAATAAGTCTTGATTAGGATTTGTTAAGCCGCTTAGCTACATCTGCATAAGCTAGTTCAATTTCCTTGTCTGCTGCACAAGTGTTGATAAATTCATCCCGAGCATAAGCATTGTTCAGGTATCGCCAAAGTCCTGTCATCTCTGCTGGGAACTCATAGTTCCGATATTTCTTTGATACAATCTAAAGAGAAAAACAAAACATGCAATTTAACACTTTGTACATACGTTCAGGATAAACAGACTTTGTTACAAATAAAAATTAAAAAATCACACAGGCTGAAGTCCATCTGATCAACTCTGCCAGCACAGCAGTGACAATTTATGGAGGTAATCATGTTGAGCTTATGTATGCAACTGCAACATTCTTGCAAGCATGATCACTCAATGTTCCACCCTCCTTGTGTAAATGTCAATACCCTATCATTAAAATTCTGCAGTGTCTTTAGTGTGGTGGAGAAGAAAGGAAGGAAGTGAGAGCCAATGTGGGAGATTCTCTGTGGCTTGAGGATGAAGAGCGATAAATGTATTTACCTAGTTATGCAGAAAGAGCATGAGTAAAGCGAAGGCAGGTGGAGTCAAACAGTTCATGGAGAGAAAGAAGTGTAAAATGGGATTACAGATACTTCTGGATAGTTTGGTTCAGTTTGTTAGATGCTAGGATTCAGAAGGTGGGGAGATGAGCAGACAGGTTTCTCCAATCTGAGACTTCAAAACTGTATCTATCCACCAAGTACATTTTTTGTTGTAGAACTGATTACAATATCCTTTTGTCAAGATGTATGATAGTATGTGTAAATAATATTTTTAAAATTAAAGGGTATGGAAAAGCAGTCCTTAATATGAAAGTACTTTTAAAATTGAGGCTTGAATAACTGTTTACTACAGCCATTTGCAAAACTATGAGCTGGTTCCCAAAAATGCTTGAAAGTAAGGTTATTGTAACAAAATAAAAAACAAAAACAACTTGAGAATTAGGGGAATGACATTAGCAAGTTCTATACTACACTTTTTGTGTGTGATTACAATGTTCTACAATATTTTACAATATTCCAGTATTGCAATGGTATGGCATCTCAGAATATTTTTGTATTAAGTTTTTATAGTTAAGCTTTTGAGCATTCATTAGGTGGACAATCCTAAACACATTTATATCTAGTTGCACATGCCTATTCAATAAAAGGAGAAAAAGTAAGGATGTTTGGGATTTTCAGTCTGTCCTTCATGGGGCAAATAAATGAAAGGATATTCAGAAAAAGGGAGAATTGTATAAGGTGTGAAATATTTATCTGGGTTATACCAGGATTAACCCTTTGAGATAAATGCCAACTATAACAAACCCAGCCCTCTGATTTTTCCCTAGAGGTCTCTAACATTCTGTAGGACTCTTAGGAAGAGGTTCAGGCACCAATGTGATTAATCTGACAATTTATTTCAACATAAAATCTTATTTCAATAGCATTTTGGCCAGAGTTTTCTCCTGTCTTGCAAGTTGTATAGAACAATACAACATGTCTTTTAAAAAAAAGAAATCAAGGAATCACACTTATAGCATTCAACTGATAACAGAATTTATAGCAATAGAGCAGGTTATTGTCCATATTCATAAAGTTAAAATCGTCTTATTGCACTGGGCCATGGAAAGGTATTCCAGATCTTTACTCTTTAAACAGTAACTGCTTTTCACTGAATGTAAGTAAACATGTGAGCGATCACCAATGTGAGGGTGAACATAAATAGCGTCTGTATCAACATACGTGTATATGCATAGCAGCAATGTCTTAAGGGAGCAATTGGTGTGGCTATAACGATTTAGCTGAGTATAAAGCTGTGTTTATTTTGTCCAATTGCAGGATGTGCCAAGAATAGGAAGAAATTGTTTAGTTGGTTAAATTCCATTAGACTTGTTAATATTAAACATGCTAAAATTATGTATCGCTGCTTAGAATCTCCCACACAGCTCAGAGTCTGGCATTGCAACTCCCTTACTAACTTCCTTCACAAAATTAAATACTTTGCATGATTTTATGAATACGATATCGACATCATAGGAAGAATCAAAAATTGTAAGAAACTGTTTTGTTGTTTAGGCATCGTTAGATTTGTTATTATTAAACACAATTAAATTATTTGTTCCAATGTTGTGGCTTTTTAAAGGGCTTTTATTACTGAAAGAGCAGAAGCACCAGTAGACCACTGTAATAAAACAGATAAGTTTTCCCCAAGAATCAAATAATTCCAGGGTATTTTCACAGATTAGTTGGAGTTAAAAGATTTGGGAAAACACTCACAGATCACCGTAAAGTTGAACAGTTGGTCATCATTTGTGAGAAGACCAAGGTGAAAGGTTTATTTTTAAATAGTGAATGTGCGAAACATAAGTGGATAATAGTTGGCCACATAATTGAACAGATAGATTATTTTAAATATTTAGGAGCTGGGTCCTTTTGAATATGAATTATTACAGTTCAGTCACAGAAATTGAAGAGAGAAACATCTCTTTGTTCCCTGAAGAGGTGGATCCTAAAGTGATCCAACCCAAAATGGCTGCCACGCAGGCTTTTCCAAAACTATGTATAGAGAAAAGTTTAAATCAAATAGCACTGGCAGTTGTTGGTAAGAGGCAAATGGTATGTCTTTTGATGCAAACTCATCTCTTGAATTCAACTGTGGAAACTAATACAGTAATACCTCGGATAACACTAAGACTTGGTTCCACAAGTCTTGGTGTTATCCGATTTTTAGTGTTATCCGATGCATGTTAAAATCCTATGGGATGGATCGGATAATGTTAAAGCTCCATAGAGATACATTGTAACTGCACAGGCTTTAGCGGTTGTTATCCGATCCATCCCATAGGACCTTAACGTTATTCGATCCAATTATCTTCCCCAGATTACTTAACATTATGCAATTTTAGCGTTATCCGAGGTAAACGTTATCGGAGGTATTACTGTAATTGTATCTTCTGAATTAAAAAAAACATTGTGGCAAATGTCCCCCATATAAATTAATTTATGCTAAAAAATTAAATACAGCATGACATTTCTGGAAATAAGTTTTAGGAACATATAATCAGATATTTTAAAAATACAAAATATTCATGGTTAAACATTCTTCTTATGAAACATTTTTTGATTGGTGATAAAAGGAAAGAATGGGCAAAACTATTTTTTTACTCTACCTAACACTAAAGCGATCAGCTAGGAGAAGGAAAAATAATTAAACGTTAGTTAACTAATAATTGTTATTTAATAATAAATAAAATAATTAGAAGAGCAGGGGAACTGTTTAACTGCGACATCCAATATGCTGACAGGGCTCTTTAACTATGCCAGCATACCAGATGTTGATAGCAGAAGCACTTTTGGACTGCAAGTCTCCCCTTCATAGCTGTTCTCAGAATCCAGAGGCGCTTGGAACAGTGTATATTTCTGCACTGCAGGAAAAGTAGAACCCCTAATGGGGGTTGAAAAAGGAAATGCTCAGGGGGAGGTTATGCCCCCAAACACTTAATTCTAGACCAGGGGTCAGCAAACTTGGCTCGCCAGGTGTTCTTGAACTTCAGTTCTCAGAAGCCCACATCAATACACCTCCTGCCTCCACATAGATGTTGAAGTCCCCCAACACAACCAGTTTGGGGACATCAGCACCATCGCAGAGATGAAGTCAGTCAGCCTCACCAGGGATTAGGCCAGGTCATGGGGAGCTTGGTACACTGGCCCAACCCCCAGCTTGTCTCTAGCCCCGACATGCACACAGATGGCCTCCCAACCAGAATTCAAGGCTGCAGAGACTCTGCTGAATATGTCGGAGTCTTTATGAATGACAGCAACCCCACTCCCTCTTCCCTCAATTCTTCCCTGATGCTGTACAGAATACCCAGGAGGACACATTAAAGACTGGAACGCCATCCCCATCCACCCACTCAGGTTTCTGTTATACATGCCAGGTCAAGATGTTCCTCTAACAAGTCCCAAATCAATTGGGACTTGTTCTTAATAGACCTGTCATTGATCAGCAAACAGGACAGTTCTGATGGTTGGCTGAATTTGCCACGTTGTATCTGGAGGGCCAGAGGGCAGTTAGAGCACATGACAGATTTCAAGCATCTCACACGCAATCTTCTGAAATGATTGAGTGACCTCTGCATGTCATACCAGTCTGAGGAAGGAAAAGTTATATTTTTCCTACCTTAGGCTAAATAAAACCTATTTAGTTTTGCCTGTCAAATGACCATGGAAACATCAGCAGAAGCAGACAGAACTGGCTCTTTGGCTTTGAAACAAAGAGGAGCACTGAATCCTAGAGTTGGATACAACTACCTTTTGAGCAAGGGAAACTTTTATGTTTACCTAGTTTTGATACATTGATGTTCTTGTTACAGCCTGAAGCCTATTAGCCAGTACTGAAGTTAGGATTTGAGCATCAACGTTTAAAAGAATCATAGTAATCATCATTTATGAAAATGATGCACACTAGTATTATCATGTTTTATTTGCATGATGTAATTAATATGCATCTTTATACATTTAAGATAAAAGTAGGTTGTATATATTTAAGATCTTAGTTTTTGAAATAAAAGTCAACGGCAAAGAAAGGTGTGGTTGCATGGAGTTATAAGCAAGCAATTTGTGACACTACAACATCACTGCTGATCACAGGGCACATTGAGTTTAGACACTATCCTTAGATTCTAACTACGTATCTGGCTTTCTGAAGCTTCAGCTAACATGGGATAATATTAACTCTGGTCTTAAACTAGAGCTGTATGAGAATTTCAGTGTTGTTTTTTGGTAAAGCACTTCCAACACTTGCAAGTCATTTCATCAATCCAGAGAAAGCAGCTGTTCTTTAAAAGAAAGTCATGTAAGGTAACCAAGAGTTTCATTTATTCGAACAAAGGGATTTGAGTTGCTCTGGGCAGCTTCCGGGCTACTTAAATTTGACAGATTGTTCCAAAGCCTCCTAACTAAAGATTAACAATCACCAACCATCTTTGTCTTCATGGTTGAAAACTTTGCAGTCAAAACACATGGACACTAAATGCATTAAAACAACTTTCCTCACTTTTTGAGCGAGGTAGCTCCCCAATGGCTCAGTGGGTAAAAGCACCGTGCTTGGAGACCGGAAGGACGGGGTTCAATTCCCTGAGAGCTGCACGATGGGGGACATGGAAGGAGCCTTGTTCAGACGTCCCCTGCTAAAATCCTTTTAACCCAGAGTAATCTCTGACATGAAAACACACACACAGCGAGGATGGGATTGGGTTGCAAAAATATTAATTTGGCTTTCATTTTCAGATCGGGTTGACTTTTGTGATTTTGAGATCTTTTCACCTTGACAACATGCAGTTTGGGTAAAAGGTTGCAGTCAGCAAGGGTCAGCTCATCCCCATCCAGAAATTTGCGCTTTGACATTTTCTCCTCCTCTGTGCCGCCTGCATCTATCTCTTCTGGCAAAGGATTTCTCAGATAGTCATCCAGCTTCTTTAGAGCTTTTGTCAATCCCCTCTCCAGACCTTCAAGAAGAAACAGATAAAACAGAAGAAAATTAGGACAGCTGTAATGAAGAAGTCCATAATATGCCAAGAAAGCTTTGGACCACTTATGCTAGCAGTGCTTGTAATATTCAGGCAGCCTGCTTGTGGGAAGTATTATGAGTTGGTAGAGCATCCTTCGTGCTTGCCTTGCTAGACACTCAACTTCACAACTGGAAGGTCAGCAGGCCAGCAGTTTGAGATCCAAATACTGCACAACGGAATGAGCTCACGTCTCTGTCCCTGCTCCTGCCAACTTAGCAGTTTGAAAGCAAGTAATTGCAAGTAGATAAGTAGGTACCACTTTGGTGGGAAGGTACAATGGGGTGGGGTAGCCCTTGTACCTTCACAGGTTGGCCATACCTGTTTTACACTAGCAAAGTAACATTTGTGAGAGGACTGGAAGATAAGAGGTATCCACTTCACAATAACTGCTGGCACCTTCTACGCAGAATGGGCTCCTCTTATGAAGAACAGACATGGGATTATTCACTTTGAGATTTGTTTCCACTCCTAAAGAAGCATTTATAGCAGGAGTTATCAACCTTTTAAAACTGGGGGCTGGGTCCTGTTCCCTCAGACAGCTTCAGGGGCTGGACGGCCATTTTTCCCTTCCTCCACCACAAGGCACTTCCTGGTGTGGTAGAGGTGGTAGTGGTGGGCCACATTAAATGGCATCATGGGCTGCATCTGGCCCATGGGTCACAGGTTGAGAATCCCTGATTTATAGCATACTATTTTGTAAATATTTTTGCCTGTTTTTCATTGTTCTAAGGTTTTATATTATGTATATTTTATTACATTCTTATATGATTTTAGCTTCCGGCTTTGAATTGTCCAGATACCCTTTTGCTATTGGCAGTAGAGAAATAAAATAAAATACTTATATGGACACATGTATGTTAACATTCAAAATTCAACAAGATATGCCATTAAAGGATGGAATTCAACATTTACAACTTAACAACCATTTGGTAGGGCTTTCCAAGAGTAGGCAAAGTTGCTTGAAGGGTCTCTATCATTTATTTTATTTATTTATTTATTTTCTTCAACTTGCTATCCCACCCCAATCGGGTAAAAACCCAACTCTGGGCGGCTTACATAAACAATTTTAAAAATGCATAGCTGAAGACCACAAATCAATATATATTACCCTATTAACAGTTAAAAATGTGAACTAATACAATATTAAAAGTTGAGCTAAAAGAAATTAAACATTTCCAAGTTATAAAATTACAAAAATTATTAAAAACATCATCCTGAAATCTGCTAGCTTGATCACCGCCTACTTTAAGGAAATTCATCATCCAGAATTACAGTTATCACTAATTTATCATCAATTAACATGACTTGCTCAAGAACAGGTTTGTTTAGAAATGCCCTGGGAGTAGACGTCTGATATTGTGTGACCAGTCAAATCCATGTTCTGTCAGCCATTTCTGCTAGGAGGAGCAGTCCAAATAAAGCATCATAACTTTTGAACAGGTTCTTGAATGAGGACCATATTTGGCAAAGTGATGGAAGACAGGTTGGGCTTGTTCTGCGGCAAATTTGGAGAAGGTTGGGTGAGTGCTTTAAAAGATTTGATTTCTGATTTTAAAAACAATTTCTACCTCCTCCTTTGGTTGAGAATGAAGCAAAACTTTTTTCTTTTGTCAGCTTGTCATGAGTCGAATCATTGTTTTTCAAATGTCAGTCATTTTGTCCTCAAAAGGAAATGATTCATTCTACAAAATGTTCTTTCTTTGATCTTGATTCTTCTCACTGTTTAGAAGATACAGAGAAATTTTCAAATGTGTGGTTGCATGTGCTTACTGAGGTATCCCATGGCCGTTGCTCCAACGTCTTGCCTATACTTCAGGATACAAAAGAGGTGTATGGGATTTACTTCTGCATAAGGTAGGCTAGAACCTCAGCTTTACAACAGGTGTAAGTGTCTTTGAACAAATAAACACACAGAGAAAGAGAGAGCAGCCAGTGAGGGACAGAGAAGTGATGGAAAGAGAGTGAAATTTTGGCTTTTAGGTATTTTCACCCTTAAAGGGCCAGACAAATGGAGACACAGCCATTCTTTCACTCATCCTCAACCTGACCTATATTTATTTATTTATTCAATTTGTATAGCCACCCCAATCGACATTCAACTCTGGGCGGCATACATAAAATCCCCAACGTTTAAAATATAGAAACCCTGAGAATTCCTAAAAACACTGAAAAATTACCTCCCACCTGCACCAATTAAAAATCTAGTTAAAAACTTTTAAAACCATGAGTGATCCTGCTCTAAGTGAGACAGTGTGTGTGGGGGTGCTCCCTCTCCAGCTCTTTTTTGAAGAGCAGCAGCTCTGTCTGGAGACGCAGTTCAACTGGCAGGAGGTTCCATAGGGCTGGAGCAGATACCGAAAAGGCTCTTCTTCTAGTGCTAGAGAGGTGAGCCTCTCTAGCAGCTGGTATTTTTAAAGAGCCCCTCTGGTCTGCTCTAGTGGGATGGGCAGATGTCCTTGGGGTGACTTGGTCTCTTAAGTATCCTGGCCCACTCCCATGTAGGGCTTTAAAGGTAATTACCAGCACCTTGAATTGCACCCAGAGGCACACTGGCAACCAATGCAGCTCCTGTAGCAGGGGAGAGGCCATGCACACTTGGCCGGCCACTTCCATCTGCTCAGCGTGCATGTGCTACTTTATAGTTTAGCGCATGCACGCTAAGCCAAGCAACCATTTTCTGTGCCTGGACTGGGAGCAGTGCAGACACAGAGCAGAGGCAGCAGAGGTGGTGGTGGCAGTGGTGGGCAAAGCAGAGGAGACAGAGGTAGTGACAGCAGAAGAAGTGGTGGTGGGAGTGGCAGGAGCCGGAGTGGTGGCGGTGGCTGGAGCGGTGGCAGCAGCCAGAGTGGCGGTGGTGGGCAAAGCAACAGTGGGAATGGCCACGGCCACCGCTCTGGCCGCCGCCACCATTTCTCTGACCACCACCATGGCTCCCACCGCTGCTTCTTCAACTGTCGCCACCTCTGTCTCCTCTGCTTTGCTCTCCACTGCTGCTGCTGATTTTGCTCTGCGTCCGCACTGCTCCCAGTCCAGGGAAAGAAAATGATCTCTTGGCTTAGTGCACATGCGCTAAACTATAAAGTAGTGCATGCGCACTGAGCAGAAGGAAGTGGCCAACCACACCCACCCAGTCTCCTGGCCATTACCACAGTTAGCCACACCCACAGTGTGGTAGCAATTTTTTAAATAGCTCACCACTGGATACATACCACTGATTAGTTTCGTGAGCCATTTTCTGATCCTTTTGGGACACAAAGTCCTCATCAGCCCCAGGCCAGTATGGATGAAGCTGCTGCCCTCCATCAAGATGGATTCAAGTTGGATTTAATCCACTCGGGGACCATCACCCTTCTCTGTGGACTTTGGCACGCAAGGCTGTTTGTCTTCAGGGTTGTCAGGTTAGTCAACGGCTGCATGACACTTGGCACTGAGTTGCTGGCAGTATGGTCTACTCCAGGGACCCTCAACCTATGGCCCATGGGCCAGACCTGGCATGCGGTGCCAAATCAACCAACCTGCACTCTCGCTCCAGCTGCTGCTTCCACCACTGATGGAAGTGGTTGCATTCCCAGCAGCCACAGTGGCATTTCCAATGGCCGCAGAAGCATCCACAGCTGCCGGGAATGCCTCTGAGGCTTCTGGGAATGCATCAGTGGGCAACAGAAATGCATCAGCAGGCACTGAAAACATGTTAGTGGCCACTGGAAACACATCAGCGGCTGCCAGAAGCACACCAGCAGCCACCCAAAACCCCCGACAGCCACTGGGAATGTGTCTCGGCCACTAGGAACGCATCCATGGCCACTGGAAATGCCTCTGCGGATGTGTTCCTGGCAGCTGCAGGTGGTTTGCTGACACGTTCCTGGCAGTCGTGGAGGCATTCACTGTGCCGGAGGGGGGGTGTCCTTCACCCACATGATGCAGCTCCTCCAGACTGGTAAGCAAGGGGAGCAGGGTTGTTGTTGTTTTTTTTTTGGGGGGGGGGTAGGTTCAGGATGGTACCACCACCACTGCCGCCGAAGGCAGTGGTGGCGGCAACACCAGTCTGGCCCACAAACAGTGTGAGGTGGCATGATCTGGCCCCCCAAACTTTAAAAGGTTGAGAACCTTTGGTCTACTCTATTATCATAGCAGGATAACCTAGCCAGACTTATATTATGTAATATAGGAGTCAATACACTTCCTTGGGGAGAGGCATTTTTCTGAACTCTATAATGGCATTTTTGCCCTGGAGGGTGATAATTTAAAAAAAACACCCATCTATTCTGCATATTCTGCTGTGCCAACACAGCAACAGGGGAGGAAAGAAATGCTCCCATTGGGCTACTGGGCAGAGGGGTGGGTGAACTTTGTACTGGGGGGAGGGAGGAAATGCTCTCATTGGGATGCTGAGCAGAGGGGCAAGTGAACTCTGTGCTGAGGGGACGGAAGTGCTCCCATGGGGCTGCTGGCAGGGGCGCGGCGTGACTGCATGGTTGCCCAAAAAAGGGCTCCGAGTGCCACCTCTGACACGCATTCCATAGGTTCGCCACCACAGTTCTAGAAGGTACATATTTCCCAACAGAAAGTGTTCCAGACAAGCTTGGCTCTGTCTCTCTGTCTATTTATTTATTGAAACTAGAAAATTGGATTCTTTATCTGCCTCCTTTTTGTAATGTCTTTACCCAACAGGTCAAGATGCAAGGCAGTAAGGCAGGGGCAAATCAAGGCCTAAATTGTAACGCCACAGCAATTTATAAATGAAAGATGATCATTACAGCATTCCAAATTAAGCTGCTCTGTGTTTACACAGAGTGTGCAGTGTAATTTAAGAGACCGAAGAGCAACAGGAGATACTCCAAAAGGCAGGCACCAAAAGGAAGTTCAGACTTTTGCTAAACATTAAATTATTAGACTCCACAGCCAAAGAAAAGGAAATAAATGGCTCCCAGTATTCTTCTCCTTGACTATGGTGCCCCCTTGAGTTCTAATGGAAGCTGACATTTTGGGGAAAAAAATGATTAACTTGGAATATCCTCATCCTTCATTCTGGGGTACACAGAAAGATCCTCCTCAAAGACTGTGGTTTTTTGAACCACAATCAGGCATGCCCTCAAAACAGCAACCTTGTTTTGCCAGCTAATTTTTCTCACCCTAGGTCAAGCGAAAGGGAACTGCAGAATGAATTCACCAAAAAGTGTCTTCATTTTGGAAGTTTCACTTCTGGCCTAGGCATGGAAGAAGAAATCCTGCAGTCTCTTTTGCAAAGAAAGGGGACTTCGGGATTTAAAAAGAACAAGAATCCTGTTATTTTAAAAGAGATTCCATATTTGGGGGGACGGATTCACTCCTGCAACCAACGCAACAGATGGTCTCACACTGCTCACGGCTGTGTCTGAACTGCTGTCCCTCTGGTTCCAGTTGTTGGTTTTTTGTTTTTGTGTTAAAATTGTGTCCGAAGCACACAAAGGTACTTCCTGGGTTGCAAGGATGTTTGCTGGAGGAACTCCCCTCAGGGGATGCCCAAATGAGGCTCCTTTCATCTCCTCAAGCTCTTTTCCTACCAAAGTGGTTCCTATTTATCTACCCTATATACTCAAGTATAAGCCGAGTTTTTTAGCCCCAAAAAGGGGACAAGGCTTATGCAGTAATACCTTGGATAACACCAAAAATCTTGGTGTTATCCAATGCATGTTAAAATTCTATGGGATGGATCGGATAACGTTAAAGCTCCATAGAGATACATTGTAACCGCACAGGCTTTAGCGGTTGTTATCCAATGCATCCCATAGGACCTTAACGTTATTCAATCCAATTCTCCTCCCCAGATTACTTAACGTTATGCGATTTTAGCGTTATCCAAGGTAAACATTATCTGAGGTATTACTGTACTCGGGTCAATGACCAGAAGGTCCCAAGACCACACCGGATTGAGATACACCAACAGTTTAATTAATTTTACTGTATTTTCATGTATTTTGATTATTGAATTTTTTGGAATAGTAGCTGTGTTAGTCTGAAGAAGTGGACTTGATCCACAAAAGCTAACAATAAAAATATAGCAGTTAGTCTTTAAAGTGCTACAGTGTTTTTTATTTTGTTTTGTTTATTTTGTTTTCTGATAGGTTTGATTATTGAAACTCACTAGCAGCTTCTGCATTTCTCACCGTCGGCTTATACCCAGGTTAGTCTATTTTCCTGGCTTTTCATGTCAAAATTAGGTACCTCGGCTTATATTCAGGTCAGCTTATATTAGAGTATATATGGTACTTGCAACTTCTTGCTTTCGAACTGCTAGGTTGACAGGAGCTGGGACAGAGACGGGTGCTCATTTCATCATGAACCGCCGACTTGCCGACCTTCCAGCTAACAAGGTGAGCTTCTTAACCACTGAGCCACCACAGTCCCCTCCGGTTCCAGTGCTGTCCAGAGTGTTCTCCTTGCAGGCTTTACTTGTTCCCTCCCTCTCAACATGTCCCTGTGGAAGTCGGGCAGCCCTAACGTCCTGTGTAGTGATGCCTCATCTCAGCAATCTGTTGCCCTTGTCAAGAACAAAAGGATGTGTAGAGAACATTTTTAAAAGAGTTTGGGCAGCCAGAGAGTCCTTTATAATTCTGTGAAACAAGGGATGCTTGTTTTTAGACAAAACAATAGATGAGCACCAGCCTTCTTTTAAACCGCAGGCGAATGCTCCAACCTCCTATAACAGCCACCACAACATGTAAAAATGTTACTTGCTGGAGGGGAAAAGTAACACTACCCTACCCTCCCTGTTCATACAAAGGAACGCTGTTTTATCCTCATTAGGCACACCAGTGACTCGGTGACTGAAGTCCAGTAGTTAATCACAACTAGAGTAGACCCACTGAATCAATGGAACTTAACATAATTGTTAACTCACAAAAGCCTGATTAAATGGGCCTACTCTAGCTGTGCCTTACCCATTATTATTATTTTTCCGTGTCTAGGCTAGTTGTGAGACTGCCAAAATGAAACCACTGTTTGGTGAATTCAATCCAGTTCCTTTCGCCTGACCTATTGTGAGAAAGGTTAGCCAGCACAAGGTGGCCATTGTCTGGGGTATGCCCAATTGTGGAGCAAAAATACCACAATCTTGTAGGAGACTCTATGTACAAATTTCAACCATTGTGTCTGATGAACTGGATTATGGTCCCTGAAGACCTGTGCTGAGATAAATCTGCTAGCTTTTAAGATGCCCCAATACTTTTATTTCGGTTTAGTTTTTCTTATGCGTGCTGATGTAAAAGAGCACAGCTACATCTTTGAAAACCATCTTTGGTAATGGCTTTAACTCTAATAAGTTACTTTCAGACTTCACACCAAAGTTTCAGAAATTGTTTAGTTTTGGGTACAGCCACACTGGCCTTTTTTGGACTGGTCCAGTTCTAAATAGGATTACTTGAGTTCAGTGGGGGAGGAGCATTATGCCACTTAGTGTAATCCATGCACCAAAATGACAATACCAACCTCAAGCAACCCTATTTTTCGTAGGCAGACCATATAAATCAGGGGTTCCCAAACTTTTCAAGCCAGGGGCCGGGTCACACTCTCTCAGTCAGCTTCGAGGGCCAGACTGCCATTTTGCTCTGACTGCATGACGGGGGTGTCCATTTTGTCCCAACAGCTTCAAAGGGGCAGCCATTTTAATTCTTGAATGCCCTTTGGGGCCCATGAAATGGTACCATGAGCTGGATCTGGCCCACAGGCCTTAGGTTGGGAACCCCTGATATAAATGTATCAAAAACAACAGAACTAAAGGCCAAACAGTTACCACACCTTTAGAAGCAAAGCTGTCTTAAGGGGGGGGGGAGGACTTCCTGTTTATTCTGACTTAAATTTGTCCCAAACAACATTTGGCCTAAATTTATTTTCTAATTGTTCAATTGGCAGATAACAAAACTTCATGTGTTTGTCTGATGTCTTGGGCACGTAGCACTGAAATATTTTCCTGCCTGGAGGGACCTGGTCCTAAGTAAGAGGAAAAATGATGTAAATATGCAAGCAATCATGTCCAGCGAACACTTCTGCAAGCATCTGAATTTGCTATATATAGCAGGCAGACATTTCTCACCTCACTTGCCTAACCACAAAATTTGATGTAGCAACATGGGGAGCAGGAACAGATTTAATCAGATGTAAATTAACGATTAATGTTTTTATTTTATTTTGGGGCGCTTGATTTGAATCCAAGCCAGACCAGTGGATTCCTCTGGTGAGACGGCTGGAAATTTCACTGAATGAAATCATACTGGTGGTCTCCTCAGTTCAGTTTCAAGTAAAGAGCAGCACAGTGGAACACCTTAATGAATGCGGCCACCCACACTGAGTCCTATTAAATATTCATTTCAGTAACTTTTTTAAAAAACCACCCTCAAATGAAATCAAAAGGTTCATTCTCCAAGCCAAGGTAAGTATACCGTTAGGAAGGATTAGTCAGCTGCCAACGACGAGTTACTACCCACCACCCACTTCTGCAGCAAATAAACAACCTTATGAATGCCTAATAAGTACAAAGTATTTTCATTGTTTGATCTATCCATTAGTCTTTGAAGAATAAGCAAACATTCAATTTATTAGCCTATTAAAAATTACCCTTCATAGTTGAAATTTTTGACATAGTAGCCGTATTAGTCTGTGTTTCGAGTATATCAGCGAGTAAACAAACAAAAAGAGAAGAAACGTTGTGGCACCTTAACGTTCGTATTTAAGGTGCCACAACATTTTTTTGTCTTTTTGTTTTGTTTACTCTCTGATATGCTTTTTTAAAAATGGGATTCTTTACCTTAGTTGAGTGAGACTGGGGAATTAGGCATTCACCTAATGTCACTAATAATAATTTCATGTCAGAGGTTACTCTGGGTTGAAAGGATTTTTCCTGGAGAAACTCCACTCAGGGGACTCCTTTCATGTCCCCAAATCCAGCCCTCTGGTTTCGAAACCTGACCTTCCAGTCTCCAAGCTCAGTGTCTTAACCACTAAGCCACAGGGGGAGCTGTCACTAAAAGGCCTGTTTGGGTGTGAAAGAAGGGGAAGTGGCCAAAGCCACTGTCGCTCCCTTCACCGTGAACTGTAACACTCCCTCCCACTATACTTTTTTTCCTCACTGTACATCTGTCATTGCTATGCAATGACATTTGCCATTCTGGTTATGAGTCCTAAAGTAAAGCAATTCCTGCAATGGTACACAAGTCAAAATTTGCAGCCCTCCAGATGCTGCTGGGCAAAAATACGCATCATTTGCTTCTTTACTTTCTAGGCCGCTTTTATCAGAGATTTTATTACAATATGCAAATTTAAAAAAAAACATTTAAAATTCAGAACAAGTGAAGACAGAGAGATAGAATAAAAGCAAATGTGTGAATGAAAACATGAAGGCCATTTATTAGTCTGGAGATACATGTGTGGGGGAAAAAGAATTTTAACAATGCTCAAAAGCAAAGATATGCTGGTGGAAGCCTAAGCTCAGTTAGAAGGTGGGCTTACAGGATGGCCTCTGATATGTTAAAGGCCCTGCTGGTGTTGAGCACCAAACAGAACCACTGGAGGAACCTCATTCTTCACCCATCACCGTTGGCTATGCTGCTTGCATGCCTTCCAATCCAACAGTATTGAGTAAAGCAGCATATAACACAAAAAAGTGTTCCTGAGACTGGAATTTCAGAGAGCTAAAATTCTAACAAGCAGCCTTTAGGAAGCTGACATCCAGAGCCTATTCAATTGTATCTTCTCAAAACTCTTTATTGTTATACTAGATATGAAGATATTAAATTCACATTATGTCAACCACAGTATTAGGATTTCACAGAATAAGTCACAACACAAGTCACACTCTGTGCTAAGATGGCACATCACGAAGAACGTGCCCGCAGGAAAACCTGTTATTAAAATTATTTGGGCAATTCCAGGGGAAGAAGGAACCAGGTTTTCTATAACCAAACAAGCCTGGAATAATAAATATGCCCACATTTTTAAATCACAGCTTGCAACTTCCTGAGGATCTGGAACCAATTTATCTCTTTCAAGATGCTTAAAACTTGTCAAAATGTGTTATGGCAGAAATGTGTTGGCTTCTGGGCTTATAGACCTAGTAAGCCGGCTCCAAATCATTCAACCTCTTTATTTCAAGGTAGCAAACTTAGTCAAACAAAAGGGACTGAAAATCCAGAGGATTGTTAGATAATTTACTATAGAAATTTTGCCATGGACTGCTAGTCCGTAAGTTTAGCATCTGTTCAGAATACAGAGAAAAAGCAGATTGTAGCAGTATCAGCCTTACTTTTAGACAGAGTAAGGTATCTACCTTGCAAGGTAGATGTTAGGCAATGAAAAGTGTGGATCTAGCAACAGTTCCTCTAAAACAGTGTTTCTCAAACTTTGGTTTTTGCACTTCAGTTCCCAGAAGCCTAAGTCAATTCTCAAAAGCACCGATCAGCCAATGTACTGACTTCGGCTTCTGGAAATTGAAGTCCCCCTGTGGAGTATGGGCCCCACATTGGGAACCACTGCTCTACAATTATCTGGCTGTTTCTCTTTGTTGAAGAATAGAGTTAGGACATGCCACAGAACCTGTCCTGGACTATCTTATACTTGACTTTTGATGAAATGGACGTGATCCACAAAAGCTAACATTAAAATACATGGCTGTGGCGCCGTGGTTGCAGTTCATGCTGGGACTGTTGGTACTGGTATTTTTGTTACTATGGGACTTTTAAATGAATGGTTTTTCTTCTTCTTTGTTGTAATATTTTACGATGTTTTATGATGTTTGATATATATTGTGATTTATTGCTGTTATACTAGTTGTTTTTGTGAGCTGCCCAGAGTCACGTTGTGTGAGTGGGCAACATATAAATGTTGTAGTAGTAGTAGTAGTAGTAGTAGTAGTAGTAGTAATAATAATAATAATAATAATAATAATAATAATAATAATAATAATAATAATAATAATAATAATAATAATAATAATAATAATAATAATAATAATAATAATAATAACATCATTTTGTCAGTTGACTCAGCCAGCAAAATGTCCTGGGCCAGCCTGCAGTGCAACATACATTTCTTTTTAAGACTTTGGGAGACAAATTACAGTATATACTCAAGTATAAGTCTAGTTTTTAGCCCCCAAAATGAGGTCCAAAAAATGGACTCAACTTATACTTGGGTCAACGACCCCAGGGTCAACGACCCCAGGGTCAACCACCCACACAAATGTCTAGATTAATTAATTTTACTATATTTTCATGTATTTTAATTATTAAAACTCACTAATAGTTGCTGTATTTTCCAACCCTGACTTATACTCGGGTCAATCTATTTTCTTAGTCTTAGAGGTCTAAATTAGGTACCTTGACTTATATTCGGGATGACTTATAGTCGAGTTTATACAGACCAGATGACCTAACGTATAAAGTGGTCACTCTGCAAGCAACTAGAAAACAATGCAATAACTAGAATCCAACATGGATTTGTGAAAAACAAATCCTGCCAGACTAATCTGATTTAATTTTTTTAATCAGGTAATTTCCTTGGTGGATAGCGGGAATGCTATTGTTGCAATATATCTTGACTTCAGCAAAGCCTTTGACAAAGTGTTCCATTATGTTCTGATTAGCAAGGTAACTGGGTGTGGCCTGGATAGCACAAGTGTCAGGTGGATATACAGTTGGTTACAGAATCGTATTCAGAGAGTTCTTATTAATGGCTCCTTCTCAAGCTGGCAGGGAATAAGTGGAGTACCAGAGGGCAAAGTCCTGGGCCTATGCTCTTCAATATTTTCATAAATGACTTGGATAAGGGAGTACAGGGAATTATTATCAAATGTGCAGATGACACAAAACTGGGTGGAATAGCTAATACTGTACCTTGGAAGACTGGAGCAGAATTCAAACTGATCTTGATAGCCTAGAACACTGGGTTGAAATCAATAGAGGAAAGACGCAAAGAAAACAAGAGAAGGTACAAAAAAAGGTAAAACCTTGGTGGGCAAAGACTGTCTCATCTGGGAGGGGGAAGCTTCTGGTGGGGAAGGTCATGGCATCACACATCACCTAAGCAGATCTTTGTCTTCTAGAAAACAGCCATAAGAGCCTTGTTTTCCATGCAGGGTCCTTATTTCTAAAGACATGGTTGTTTCTGCCATATTATTCAGATGGATAACTCCAGGAGATAGTACTACTCACCTTTAAAACTTGCTTTAATATAAAGTTTTTCCTCTCCTTCTCTTATGTACCACCAAGTCAGAAACGTCTTATAGCAACCCTAAGAGGGGTTTCAAGGTAAGTGAGATACTTAAGTTGGTGTTCCTGGTTCTATCCCCCTGTGGATTTCCACAATGAAGTGGGGATTCAGACCCAGTTATTCTGAGTCATAGTCAATCATTCTATCCACTACATTACAATGGGTACCCCAATATAGTTGGCTAATATTTATTTATTTAATCATTTAACTAATACATTTATATACCACCCCGTTGGAGAACCAAAGTCCCCCTGCCCCGCTCTAGAGGAGTAATACATTGAAATAAAGCCTATTGTAAGAAAACCCCATAAGACTACACTAGGGGAAGAGAATGTTAGGGAAATAGGTTAAGGTAAAGGTCTCTCTTGCTCAAAAACCTTTCTGGCTTTAGGGTTCGGTGCTCATCTCTGTTTATAGCCAAAGAGCCAGCACTGTCTACATCTGCAGACGTTTCCATGGACATGTGGCAGGCGTGCCTAGACACTGTAGTGCACAGAACACTGTTTAACCTCCCACTGAAGTGATACCTATTTATGTACAGTACAGTACTTGCAATTTCTTGCTTTCGAACTGCTAGGTTGGCAGAAGCTGGGACAGAGACGGGAGCTCACTCCATCATGCAGCACTTGGGTCTCAAACTGCTGATCTGCCAACCTCCAGTTGCAAAGTTCAACATCTTAACCACTAAGCCACTGCAGTCCCTTTGGGTAATACCACTGCCAAATAAACTAAAACACTGAGAAAGGATACATTGTCATTCACGTAAAACAACAAATATAAAGAATGAGACTGAATTAGAAAAAGCTAAAAGGGGAATTGGACCCTGATAAGCTGAATGAAGGGAAACCGCACACACTGAGCAACTGAAACTGCTACAGGATTCTAGGCATAGCTCTTCTAAAACTTTCCCTCTACTAAGAGAGAGCTATCAAAACTGCAAGGGAATTTGTCCCTCTCTCCTCAATATCCAGTGCTTGGAGACAGCTTTTGAATTTTTGCCTCACATAGGAAGATAGAGCTGTCCACCATACCACCTCCATAATACCATGTTGAAACTATCAATTTTGCCTGATTTAAGAAGCTAGGCAGGGGCAGGCCTAGTTAATATTTGGCTGGAGGCTACCACAAAGATCTTCAGGTAGAACATAGAAAGAAGCCATCCTGAGACCCTGAAGTCCCACTTTTAATTCCACACTGACAAAACAGAGCTAGACAGTCAGATACAGTGTGAGGCAACTGCTCATGTTCCTATGCCTCTATAGAAAATAGGGGGCATATGTAATTCCAGGCCACTCGTACTTTTCACTTGTTCTTGTTGTTGTTCTTGTTACATGCCCCCAACTTATGGCAACCCAATGAATGAGTGAGTCTTCAACAGCCCTGCTTATAATCTTGAACCTATAGATCCTTAGACCTCAACCCATCTCCTATTTCTGTCTTCTTTTCCTGCTGAGTGAAGCCTTTCCCAGCATTATTGTCTTTTTCAGAGAACCTTCCCTTCTCTTTATATGCCCAAAGTAGGACACCCTCAATTTCATCATTTTTGCCTCCAAAGGTAGTTAACAATTTGTTCTAGGATCCACTTGTTCATCTTTCTGGCAATCCAGGATGTTTCCAAGGATCTTCTCCAGCTCCATATTTGAAATGACAATTTTTTTTCCTGTCAGCTTTCTTATTTATTTATTTATTTATTTATTTATTTATTTATTTATTTATTTATTAGTTCAAATTTATATTGCCGCCCACTCGCAGTGGCGACTCAGGGCGACTTACAAAAATACATTACATTTCATTACAATACAATATGTTGGGGTGGGCACAGGAGGAGGGGTGGCAAGGTCCTCAACCTGCCCTGGCTTCTTCTTCCCCTGGCAGTTGGTATACGCACAGGGGAAGGGGCGGCAAGGTCCTCATCCTGCCATGGCTTCTTCTTCCCCTGGCAGTTGGTATAGGCACAGGGGAAAGGGCGGCAAGGTCCTCATCCTGCCCTGGCTTCTTCTTCCCCTGGCAGTTGGTATACGCACAGGGGAAGGGGCGGCAAGGTCCTCATCCTGCCCTGGCTTCTTCTTCCCTTGGCAGTTGGTATAGGCACAGGGGAAGGGGCGGCAAGGTCCTCATCCTGCCCTGGCTTCTTCTTCCCCTGGCAGTTGGTATAGGCACAGGGGGAGGGGCGGCAAGGTCCTCATCCTGCCATGGCTTCTTCTTCCCCTGGCAGTTGGTATAGGCACAGGGGGAGGGGCGGCAAGGTCCTCATCCTGCCCTGGCTTCTTCTTCCCCTGGCAGTTGGTATAGGCACCGGGGGGGGGGGGGCGGCGGCAAGGTCCTCATCCTGCCCTGGCTTCCTCCTCCCCTGGCAGTTGGTATAGGCATTGTATTCTTCTGCCTATTCTTCACTGCCCAGCTTTCACACCCATATATGGTAAACAGAAATACAAGAATATGGATGATTTGGTTTTTGTCTCCATCAATACATTCTTACACTTGATTGTTTTGTATCTAATTCCATCATTGCTGCCCTTCTGAATCTTCTTTTGATTTCCTGGCTGCAGTTCCATTTGCATTAATGATTAAACCAAGTTATGCACACACACTCTTTCATAATTTCAATTTTTTCATTGTCAACATTAAAATTGTGTAGTTCTTATGTAGTAATGATATTTTTCTTCTTAATGTTCAACTGCAGTCCTATTTTGGCACTTTTTTCTTTCATTTTCATAGAAAAATTGAGTCGGAAGAGCCATTAAGCCCAACTCCCACTCAATGCAGGAATCCAAATCAAAGCAGATATGACAGGTGGTTGTCCATTCTTCTCCTCAATTCCTCCAGTTCTGGAATGTTCACCATCTCCTGAGGCAATTGGTTCCATTGTTGTGCTACTCTAATAGTTAAGATGTTTTTGCTGTTATTCATGATATATCTGGTTTCCTGTAGATCAAGCTGTTTATTACATGTCCTACTCTCTGGAATGATTGAGAACAAAGAAGTCTGTCATCTTTTTTCCCCTTCTGTATACTGTATATACTCAAGTATAAGTCTAGATTTTTAGTCCCCAAAATGAGATCCAAAAAGGGCACTTGACTTATACTTGGGCCAATGATCCCGAGGGTCCCAAAACTGCAGTGGTGCAAATTCAAACATACAGTTTTAAAAAAGCACTAACACTACCATAAATACTCAAAAACATACCCACACAAATGTCTAAATTAATTAATTTTACCATATTTTCATGTATTTTAATTACTGAAACTCACTAGCAGCTCCTGCATTTTCCACCCTGACTTATACTTGGGACAATGTATTTCCCTAGTTTTAGAGGTCGAAATTAGGTACCTCAACTTATATTCGGGATGACTTATAGTCGAGTATATACAGTAAGACTTCTCTTCGTTTCCTCCAGGTCAGATAGCGTGCTTACCTGTTGGTATTTCAGCATTCCTAATCCAGGCTTAAATTTCCCTTTGATTTCTTGGATATTCTGAAAGAAATCTATTGTTTCCCCCATGTTGTTGTTTTCTATTTCTTTGCACTGATTTATGGTAATAGTTCCCTGTGTCCCTTTGTGTGGATCAAAGACTTGAACGGAAAAGATACAATCAGGGATCTGACCCTATTTCTGTCACTTTTTTTCTGTCAAAAAAAACACAACATAATATTTTGAATTGAGTGATTACAGAAAAAAGGTGTGAACCAGAGTTTGAATCAATAGTCAAAAGGAAGTAGACACAGGGTTCTGCCAACTGGAGGGGATATTCTGCAAGTCAGAGGCCTGAGGCATGCATTTGTGAGCAGAGTTTGACACCTGAAACTGAAATATTTTCTTCTAGAAGCTAGCCAGTTGTGATCGCAGAAAGGGAAATAAATACATGAAAATGAGAAAGGGTGCAATAAGTGATTGACACCATCCAACTTACTGGCATTGTCCTGCTGCTTTGTGTTTTTGATGTATGCAGAGAACTTAGAGAAGATATCGATGCCTGCTGTGTTTGATTCACGGTGCTTAGCAGCAAGCTTGGGATATCTGCAAAAAAGAAAAGGTGATACAGTATTACAAGAGAAGTCTCTATAAGACACACCTACACACACACACACACAGAGAGAGAGAGAGATTGAAATGTTTAGTTCACTGTAGGCACTGTATGTAATGCAGAGTGACTTTCTTGTGGATCAAAGACTGATTTTGATTTATTATCTCAGCACGTCTGTTTCAGAGGACCTGAATGAATATCATTGCTGCCCCAGGCAACCAGAAATTTTAAAAAGTTACAATGATGGGTTTGTGACAAGTTAATAGCAATGATGCTTAAAGGAACAGGAACTAGAGAAAAAGAACCTTGTCAAGTTATTTATTTTCCAGTTGGCAGTAAGCTGTTTCTCTTCATTATGAATGGTGCCTGTAAACTTAATTCCCTACTGAGAAAACTTATCCAAGGTATAATCATACTTTTCACTGCCATAATAGAAAGAATTGGGTTCCAAGAATATGCACTTTGAAAAGGGTATGTGATGAATAGTATTATAGAGAGGTGGAACACACAGCAGATCAATGCCTATTACTGAAAAGTGCATTATAATTCTTGGAAAGATTCTAATAGCTTTCTGTAGGCTACAGATTAGAATCTCAAAAGATCTGCCAAGTTTCAATGGCTGCTCCCTACAACAATCAACAGGAACGGAACCATCCTGTACAACCTGTGATCCCAGCCTGGGCTGCAAAACCGGGGAGAGGAAGTGTCAAGCTCTAAACAGTCCACAATGTAATGCTTGCGAGCTGCCCTTAATCTAATGGATCATTTCTTAGGCAGGCCTGTGGTTGAAAGTGAAGCCACCTCACAACATTTTCCTGTTCCTATGATATATGTAAACAGTGGAAAAATCCAGGTCCATACAAATAAGGTTTACACGTGGTTCTTATCTATTTTATTGAGAAGTTCAACTTCTGAAGAACATGGAAAGGCAAACAAATGAAACAGTTGACTGGTTGAAACAACCTGGCATCAAGTCCAGCGGTTGAGGTCTAGTGTTTGGCCTTTGTTTGAAACAGAATTGCTTGAGCTACAACATATGGAAACATGAAGTCCTACAGCACAGAGTTCTGATCAGGAGCCCAGAATCAAATTAATACCAGGTCAGGCGTTTGACAAGGTGGGCAGAAGGAGGGGGGAATGAAGAGCAGGAGGACTTTAGAATGAACTTACATCTTGTCTAACTCATCTATGGTCTAATTATAACAGGCTACATTTTGCCAGGAAGTTGTATCATAATTTAAGAGACTGTGTCACCCCAAGAACATCTGTCCATCCCACCAGAGCGAACCAGAGAGACTCTCCTATTGTGCCATCTGCTAGAGAGGCTTGTCTCTCTAGCACCAGAAGGGGGGCCTTCTCTGTATCTGCTCCGGCCCTACAGAACCTCCTGCCAACTGAGCTCTGACTCCAAACTGAGTTGCTGCCCTTCAGGAAAGAACTAAAAACCTGGCTGGCAAAGCAGGTGTGTGGCACTGGGGATGTGGTGACCCCTGCCTGCTGGCTGATAAAATAACAGCAACATCGTTCCCTCTTTTAATCCTCTTTCTTTAATCCTTGGTCTTTTAATTTTTGTAGTATTTTAAACTGGGTTTTTATGGGTGTAATTTTAATGGTTTTTGTATTGTTGTATTGTTTTTAATCCTGTGAGCCACCCTGAGTCATTTTGAGTTGGGCGGCTATACAAATTGAAAGTTAAAATTAAAAATTAAATTAAAATATCCTATGAAAATATTATTTATTTATTTATTTCTCACACCTACCACCACCTCCTCACCTAGGCGACTCCAGGTGGCTTACACATAAAACAAATAAAAACTTTACAAAACATTCAAAAGGAATTAAGAAATTTATTTATTTATTTATTTATTATTCATGCTTGTTTATTGCTCTCCTCCCCTAAGTGACTCGGGTCGATTTATAACATGTCATTAATAACAATCAAACAATTTAAAACTAATTAAAAGATTAAAAATTAAAAAGGAGAGCAGCTCCGTCTGCATGCGTAATTCTATTGGAAGGAGGTTCCACAGGGCCGGGGCGGACACAGAGAAGGCCCTCCTTCTAGTGACAGAGAGGTGCGCCTCTCTGGCCAATGGCACAACCAGAGAGCCTCTCCGGTCTGCTCTGATGGGACGGACAGATTATTTACAATTCCCTCCAATGGCAACTTAAGCAAGCCAGCCCAGGATAAAAGTTATAGTTTGTTACTTGGGAGGTGAAAGAGCTTCCTCCAAAAATTCTTCAATTTTGTTGATATCTGTTTTGACTTCTCCATTAAAAGTCAGGAATGGTGGGTGGGTCCCAGGAGCTAAGTTATGGAGATCAGCTGGCTTTCTGTAGAAACAAAGGGAGAAAATGCAGGATGTCACTAATTATATGATTATTGAGCATGTTACCTCTTTGGCTTTTTTCTTTAAAAATAACCAACCCTTTATTTCTGTTACTGCACATAGTATAAGCTTAATGAGTCCAATTAAATTAGCAAAGAAAAGTTTGTATCTCCATAGGAATAATAAGATTACCAACAACAACCGAAGCAAATACCTGTTAACTGTTACAATAGTGTTCTTCGTAACAAGAAATGAAAATTAGGAAAGCCATTATATCTGATCAAACAACTTTAATCATTACCTTTTCAGGTCGACTGTGGTAACATTAAATACAACTCCTTTGAGCCAAAGTATCATGAAGAGACGCTGTGAGAAAGGACAATTCCCAATGCTTTCTCCATCTACACCAGCCTGGAGGAAAGATTGCACAGACAACAGAATTAGCCAAATAGGAAACTGCTTTAAGAAAACACAGAATGTCTTCTAACATTGAATATCAAAATAAAAGGGAATGATTTCTCAGTCTCTGGTTAACTCTATTTCCAGACCTATAATTCTAAAATATGACAAAGTACATCCTTTCAGAAAGAGCTGCTATTTTCAAAAATCTCATGCACTTAGAGCAGGGGTGCCCAAACTTTTCAGGCTGCAGGCCAGCCACATGGTTCAGGAGGCTGGTCACTATGGCCTGGGGGCCGGATCCCACCCCAATGCCAATTCATCTGGCCCACAAAGCCCTCATCACTCCTACAAGTGGAAGTAAAACACGCCCATACAGGCGCCTTTTACTTCCGCTTCCAGGAGTGATGAGGGCTTCATGGGCCGGATGAATTGGCGTCGGGAGCCAGAGCTGGCCCCCAGGCCAAAACTTTATCACCTTTTGTCAGAGTCTGCAATGTAGGCAGCCAACTAGCAACATAGGCACCATGGACCATTGCCCGCCAGGCACCCGTATCCTCCACCATGCTCCTCAGCCCGCCCAGCTCTGTGCCCATTGCGTCAACAATACCATCTAGCCATCTCATTCTCTGCCATCCCTTTCTTTACTGAAGAGCAAAATAAAGAGTTGATCTTTCCCTGGGTGGAGATGAAGAGACACTTCTGTAATGCAAACCCTCCTTCCATTACGCCACTGACAGCATGCCACTGTCTGGCCCATTACTTGACTGCTCCTCTGTTACAGAATTTATCAGTTAATAGTCTAGTACAGTAGTTCCCAACATGAGGCCCATGCCACAAAGGGGGGCTTCAATTCCCAGAAGCCTAAGTCAGTACATTGGCTGATCAGTGCTTTGGGGAATTGACTTAGGCTTCTGGGAATTGAATTCCAAAACCCAGAGGTTGGGAAACACTGGTCTAGTAGGATCTGCAGATGGGATCCATTGTTTGAGGTCTTTCTGCCTCATGAAAAACCTTTTCAAACCACGTACTTCTGTCCATTCAACATAGCATCCTGGAAACAAAAGCACTTTCATTTTCCAAAGTTCAGCACTGACGCAGTTTTGTACTGTCGTCTATTTGTGGTCATTGGAGAACAATCTGTACCAGTTAGAGTAGCATCAACTACTAGAGTAATCTACCCATATTCATCAAAATGGAAAGCATGAACGAGCAAACCTGCCAGTTCTCTGGATGGTGAGAAGGCTGAAGTGGCTCAGAACAACAATAAAACATTAGTCAATTCCAAATGATACATTAAAAAAAACACCAGAATAAAAGCTGTGCTTTAACTTTCTGGACCAGTGTGTTATTGCAAAATGAGATTAAGCCTATTATTTTCATACCTCGCCTCTCATAGACCCACAGTGGGTAAAAACACACTGATATGTACTGGTGCTTTTATGATAAATGAAATCCTTGTCTCAAAATTAGTCATATCTGTGAGGTTATGAAGTGCAGTTTCTGGGAATTAAACTGTGAATAAAAACACATGTCTGCTTTTTGAGGGACAGAACAAAACCGCTTGTTCTACGTTGTAAACCTTCTTTTATTTATTTTAACATAGATTGAACTCCACTTGGGTTATATGAGAAAAATGAAGACAACACTGTTGTCACAATTGAAAGAGTAATAGGCTTATTTTACTTTGAGCTTCCTCGGATACAATGGAGTGCAATATATTTTGTGACTGTAAGACACTTTGAGCACTACCAACAGTGATGGGATGTAACAGGCTCTCACCAGTTTGCCAGAACCGGTAGTAACTTTTCCCAGTGTCCCGGAGAACCAGTAGCAGCTTTTGGGGGGAACCACCTTCGGGGCTTACCTTTTCACTGGTTCCCCCACTGTGCATGCGTGCCAAGCACTTGGTGTGCATGCACACCTACAGTGATTGGCGCATATGCACAGCTTCCTTGCTGTCCTCCCAAGTGGGGAGGAGGAAGAGAAGCTGCTAGCCTGAAGCTCCCTATAGCCTGCTCCCCAGGGTAAGTGACTCACCTTTGGATGTGGTGTGTCTGCGTGTATTTTAATGTGTATTTAATATTTTTACTTATATTGACGTACTACCACAGTTCCTAAACAGGCTTGGCGGCCGGCAGGCCTGACAGCCTGGCTTGGGGTTTTTAAGCAGTCTTGGAGTTACCTCATCAATAAGCTACACCTGTGCTGTTCCAATTACTGTTCCAATTGGAGAATCCTTAAGGAGGTACAGCTGTTTTACATTTACATTAAGGCATATTATCCTAGAGAACTTGGTTAGGCAAAGACTTAGTACCTAACTTCTTTAACTGTTGAAAAGTTGAAATGTACCAAAATGAAGCCATCTTGTGGTGAGTTCATTCTGTAGTTCCTTCCATCTGACCTAGTGTGAGAAAGATTATCCAGAATAAGCTTTAAGCTCTGGTTTAAAAGCTCTGATTGATTTGCATTTGGGGTGGGTGTTTGGGTGGCTGGCTGTATTTTAATGTTTTTTATTTTATTTTATTTTATTTATTTTATTTATTTACGGGTTTGTATTGTGGGTGGGTTGAGGGATGTGTGTGTGTGTGCTTATTTTTATTTTATTTTATTATTTATTTATTTTATTTGGCCCCGCCCATGATATCATGATGTCATGATGTTAGCTCCACCCACACTGTGATGACATCACGGTGGGGTAGTAAATTTTTTGACATCCCACCACTGACCGCCAAGCAGGGAAGAGGTGGAAGCAGAACTATAACAAATAATAATATTGAACAAACAAAGAGAACTGTGTTGATCCTTAAACAATAGAAATGCAGAAGGCAATAACTTTATTGGATCACTTAAAAATGTAAACATTACATGAGCGTTCATGATTCACGATTACTTTTTCAAGCATTCACCAATTCTTGATCGATAATCATTTTGAGTACACAGTATTTGTAGATAAATTTGTGGTATTTATGGGGAACAGTTACATTTGTCAAACAGGACTGTCAGAAGTGAAGCTGTCCAGGAGATAAACAGCTGACACCAGTCACCAATGTGAGAACAAGATGGCAGACAAGAATGTTCTGCTCTGTAGAAGAACGGTTGATATAAAGTTGATGGCAGCTCAGAAGAGGCCACCCACAAGCTGTAGAGAAGAAGGATTTGGAGACTTACACAAAGTTATTCTCATGATTCTCCATAACTAAAGGACCAAACAAAAGAAGACATTTAAGATGTCATTGGAAGGAAGGCTCCCTTAAAAGACTTTCCTCGCTCTACTTTTGACATTAATCTATTTCGGTTTTGTAACTGATTTGTTCAGAGATTTCAAAAAAGTCTTTGTTTCCAGGTTTGATGCCTCAGGTGCTCTAAAACTGAGAGGTTTATTTGCCTGGGCAGATGACAGTGTAAGAGTCAGAAATATAAACAGCCTCAACTTGTGACCTGACCCTTAGCTCAATGCCCTCCCTGGCAGGTCAGGCAGACCTCTGTGCTTCAATTCTCTACGGGGACATGTGGTTCCAGAAGATGGCGCTTGAAGACTACTTCTCAGCCTCATGGGAGCATTCATATTTTTTGTTGTTCAGTTTCACAGTCGATTCCGACTTTTTGCGACCCCATGGAACACAGTCCGCCAGGCACTTCTGTCCTCCACCATTCATATAGGGGTTCTCAAACACTATTGTCTGGTGCTGCGGTGGCTCAAATGTTTAAAATGCTGAACTCGACTACTGGAAGGTCAGAGTTTGATTCCTGAGTATGGCAAGACAGAGTGAGCTTCCATCATTGTTCCAGCTCCTGCCAACCTAGCGGTTCGAAAGCAAGAAATTGCAAACAGATAAATAAATAAATAGGGACTACTTCGGTGGGAAGGTAAACAGCATTCTGTGCACCCCAGTGTTAAAGTATGCCTGCCACATATCCACAGAAACATCTGCAGACGCAGACAGCACTGGCTGTTTGGCTATAAACAGAGATGAGCACTGAATCCTAGAGTCGGATACGACTGGCTTTTGAGCAAGGGTGACTTTTACCTTTACCTAATGCTATTGTATTACAAGAAAATGAATAGGAGAAAAGAGGGTTAACCTAACAATGGTAGCCATTCTCATTGACTATCTTTCCTAGGAACATCCTTGCCACCAACCAATCAAAACTCTTTAAGCAACAACAGTGGGGAAGTCTTGATTATGTAACTTAACTTAGCATCTTACACACAAAGCACTGCTCCCCCCTAGCAAACCAAATGCTGTAATATATTAGGTTGTTTAAGAAGGGAGAGGCAGTATGGTGTAGCATTGCAAAGTTTGACTAGGACCCAAGATACCAATGGGTCATCTAGAGCTGGTTACACTTTCTCAAGCTGAGCTGCCTCAGATGGCTGCTGTTGCTAGGATAACATGGGTAACAGAAGGCCACATGCAAATGTAAAATAAATAAATGATCATAATAATGGTGTGCCGTCCAGCCAGTTCTGACTTACGGTGATCTTTTCCAGGATTTCCTAGGTAGAGACTATACAGGAGTGGTTTATCGTTTCCTTCTAGAAACAATCCATTTCTATAAACAGGACCTCCATGGCTGCTTCACATGATATCTGCCTAAGGCTCTAGAGTAAGATGGAAATTCCTTCATTGCCCGTACATCAAATCCCTGCCTGATAATTTATTTCCCATTACATTGTGGACTTTTCACTAAGTTAATGTTAGCTTCAGAAATAGTAATTCAGTCTCAGTGGATAGTGTTAGATATAATGAAACCGGTCAGCTCCTTTCTCCCTCCAAGCTAGCCAGATAGCAAAGCAACCATGCCAGGAACCACAATGTAATGTGTGTTTCTGATGGTCACCTCTACTTTGCTGTCAGTGGGGCTCGCCGAGGCATTATTAGGCACAGCCTCCAACAGTGAGAGAAAAACCTTCTGCTAGTGGTAGCCAAGAATATGAAGCAGGGGTGAGGAATGCTCAGTGTGCAGATACCATAGCATGGGGACAAATGGTGTTCTCTAGTAAAAGAAAGAGAACAAAACAAGGCACGGGCATGATCAGCAGAGGCGCTGTGCCAGATTTTTCTATATCACGGGCCCTTGCTTGCTCTTTAAAATAAAACAAACAAGAAGTGTTCTACAGACCTCTGCAATGATTTGCACACAAATGCTTAGGAATCAAAAAAGATCAGAGTTTGGGTGCATCTTGATTAGCAAAATGTCCTACATTTGTGTCAGCTTTGACAGGTTTGGAATCAATTCAAATACTGAGGAACACATGCCGCACACTGATGGGCAAACACTATTCGTTTATTTTGTAGTTATTTCTAAACTGCTGTATACTTGTGTGTGCATGCATGCGTGCACACACATGTGTGCATGCATATGTGGATGTGTGTGTGTTGTAATTGTATCTTTTGCCCCGTAAAGCTTTCAGGATTTGCCACAGCCTGAAAGTGTTTTTTCTTCTGATCCTTACTGTTATAGCACTATGACAGTTCAGCAGTCAGCTGTTATGCCTGCTATAACAATTATATATATATATTTGTTGTTGTTCGGTCGCACAGTCGATTCCGACCCTTTGCGACCCCATGGACCACTGTCTGCCAGGCACTTCTGTCCTCCACCATCCTCCTCAACTCGCTCAGTTTTGTGCCCATTGTGTCTACAATACCACCTAGCCATCTCATCTTTGGTGGCCCCCTTCTTTTGCCCTCCACCCTTCCCAGCATCAAGGCTTTCTCAAATGAATCCTCTCTTCTCATTTGATGTCCAAAGTACTTTAGCTTCATCTTCACCATTTGACCTTCTAAGGAGCAGTCAGAGTTGATTTCTTCTAAGATTGACCTATTTGTTATCCTCACTGTCCAGGGGACTCTCAAAACTCTCCTCCAACACCACATCTCAAAGGCATCTATTCTTCTGTGCTCAGCTTTCCTTAAGGTCCAGCTCTCGCAACCATACATTGCCATATCTCAGGCACAGAGCAGCAGCAACAGGGTCTGTGTCCAAATAGCTCTGAAAAGAGGTGACAGTAGAGTTGGTGGCTTCAGTGACGGCAGCTTCCTCCTTCCTTTGGAATGGAGGCCTGCAGCAGTAGAGGTAAGTAAAAAAGGAAAGAAAGGAAAAACCCTGGGGTGGGGATCAGAGGGAAAGGGGGAAATTGGGAGTGTTTGTAGCAGCAGCCGCTGCAGAATTAAGAAAAAAATCTGTTCAAGAAAGGTTTCTCAAAGAACGTGAGAAATAGGACACGCACCACGTGCCCTTCACCCAATCAGAAATATATATTATTGGAATCCATATTCTTTTAATAGTAAAGATGCAAGATAACATGCTTATCTGGAGTATGTAGGAAGCTAAGACATGGAGTAGCTTATTAAAATCTGAATTCATTATAGAAAATGTAATCCATGAGCAATCACTATCACAGACTAATGACAAAACAAACATGGGTAGTGAGAATCATATTACGACGGTTACTATTCCCCACAGAGATAACAGAATAAATGTAGGGCAGTTCTGGAAATAGATTGATTTTCGGGTAATAATGCAGAAACCTTTTCTCTTGCAAAGCTCCATTCAAATCCAGCAGTTTAGTTGTGAGAATAAGATGTACACAAATCTGGCATTCAAGTAAGTAGAATCTCTGCGGATGTAGCAGCAACCTGGCAGCGTGTTTATCCTTGCAAATGTGAATTGAGTCTCGGCCAAATTGTCATTGCTATGGAGCACAATGTTGCGCTCATAAAAATGTGTGGCTGCCAGGCGCGGAAACTTAAGCCAAAAAAGAGTAAGAAGAGATTATCATGAATTATTCATTGAAATTCCATGACCCGACTTTCGTGATCAAGCCCTGTGAAGCTGCAGCTATTGTAAATAGCGAATAAGATCACTATGTTGATGGTGGAACCAGCAGAGAATGTGGCATCCTAGTCCTCAACATTTCCTTGAAATGGGAGAAGTACAGAAAGGGATAAAAGACTGGCTGTGTAATGTCCATGGAGTGATACTCTCAAAATAATATTGAGAATATAAATACAGTATTGAAATGCTCTTTCCTGGGTATTCTACAAGCTGTGAGAACTTTTTATGGCACAACCTTCCCTCTGCGCCTCTACATGCATAATTGTTAACAATAGCGCACTACAACAGTCACAGGAAAACAGTGGTGGGCAGCAACAGGTTCGCAGCCCCCAGGAGGAGTGTAGCAAAATTGGGTAGCCTCTGGGCAGGGGGGGAAAGCGAATTGGGTGGCCACACCCACCTCCCTGTCCTATCAGATTTTGTACCTGCAAGTGGTTCAAGGTCTCCCTTGCTCAAAAGCCAGTGATATCCAACTCTAGGGTGCAGTGCTCATCTCCATTTACAGCCAAAGAGCCAGTGCTGCCTGTGTTTGCAGATGTATACATGGCCATATGGCAGGCATAACTAGATCGCCCACTACGTAGGCTCTGCCCATAATGCAGGCTCCACCCATGATGTAGGCTCCACCCAGGTGTGGTAGCGAACATTTTTGCTGCCCACCACTGCAGGAAACCATTTTTCTCTTCTAGTATCCATCCACAGCTTTTTAGAAGTACAGTAATTTCAATTCCCAGAAGCCTGAGTCAATTCCCCAAAGCACTGATCAGAATGTACTGACTTGGGCTTCAGGGAATTTATTGTCACCCTGTAGGGTGTTTGCCCCACTGCTCTAGAGACAGTCAGGCTTTATTTGCTTTAGGAGCCACTTGTTCATCTTTCTGGCAGTCCAGGCTATCTGCGAAGCTCTCCTTTGCTCAAATTATTTGATAATAAATACTAGTTTTCTTATCTTCCAAGAACAGGAAACGCAAATGTGATTTTTCTCCAAAAGGGGACACAAACTGTTTGTTGAATGCATACATCAACAGAGCTTTTGCTAGCTGCTGTTTGCGCTGCTAACACATGTTTGGATTGTAAATCTGGGAACTAAGTAGGAGTGCTGAAGGGGAGAGAAATCCAAGAACACATGTTTTGAGTCAAAACATTTTAAATGAAATTTTGGGATGTGGGGAGCCAAGGACAGATGGGCCTGCAAACATTATATTGTTCTTTTCCATCCCTGATAGAAAACAATGAGCTCAGAGATAAAAGGGAGGAGTCTTTGTTGTCATATTGATAACCTGGAAAAACCTGGAGATGTTGCACCAACAAAGTGTGTGCCAATGCTTAATTCATAAAGTGAAAGTCTTGTTCTTTTGTGTGTCGATTTTGTGTGGGCCCGGAGAGTGAGCCCAGCTGCTGCGCGGCGCGGGCGGGCGGGGGCTATAAGACCTGCCCCCCCCGAACTTCGGCTCCTCGTCCAGTCCGGCCCGGAGAGTGAGCCCAGCTGCTGCGCGGCGCGGGCGGGCGGGGGCTATAAGACCTGCCCCCCCCATGAACTTCGGCTCCTCGTCCGGTCCGGCCCGGAGAGTGAGCCCAGCTGCTGCGCGGCGCGGGCGGGCGGCTATAAGACCTGCCGCCGCCCCCCCGCCCCCCACGAACTTCGGCTCCTCGTCCGGTCCGGCCCGGAGAGTGAGCCCAGCTGCTGCACGGCGCGGGCGGGCGGTTATAAGACCTGCCGGGCCCCCCCAACGAACTTCGGCTCCTCGTCCGGTCCGGCCCGGAGAGTGAGCCCAGCTGCTGCACGGCGCGGGCGGGCGGCTATAAGACCTGCCCCCCCCAACGTACTTCGGCTCCTCGTCCGGTCCGGCCCGGAGAGAGAGAGACGCCAGTCCCACTATTACCGTCACAGCTGAACCACGGCCAACCACTCTCCAGTTAAATGTATATTTAATAATTGAAATATTTATAAGGGATGAGGACTTTCCCTATTGCTTTGTACTGTATATCCATGATTGTTTTTTGTATTTCTTTGACTGTACTGTATTTATATATATATATTATTATTTTTTATGAAGGTCTTGTCGACCACATTGATTGTATTATACTTGTTATATTATATGTATATTATGTTTTCTATTGTAACATTGTTAGCCGCTCTGGGTTGCTTCGGCAAGGAGAGCGGCATATAAATTTGAATTTAATAATAATAATAATAATAATAATAATAATAATAATAATAATAATAATAATAATAATAATAATAATAATAATAATAATAATAATAATAATAATAATAATAATAATAATGATTGATGGCCAAAATGAAGCCACTTTCTTGGCTTTGTCATTGGCCAAACTTAAGTCCTCATCAGCGCATGTTTCTGGCAGTAACTGGCAGTCCAGTAATTAAGATGAGAAGTAATGCGCACCCCCAGAGTTAGCCAGTTTACATGGTGGATGATTGGGATCCAGGTATAGCACTACCACCCACCAGCCCCCCCCCCCAGGTTAGAGTGATTTTTAAATAAATGTGGCCCATGTCTTTCTCCAAATATTGGTGTCTTGCCTCTTCATTCCGTGGATTGGGTGGGAATACAAAGACGCCTGGTTGAAGTCTTTGGGGGAGATGTTTGTGATGAGGGTGCTGGAAGGGAAAATGGCAAAATTGACTTCCATACCCACAAAGGTAATAGGGGGAATTTTCAAGCAAATGTTGTAAACATGGAGAACATGGAGTCCACATATAACTCACAGGGCTGCACTTTGCCAACCTCTGAGTTAAAATGTTTCACTCCAAAGAAATACTTCTTCACAAACTTTTTATGTGCATAAACTCACATAACTTTCCTGTTCGAGGGTCAGATAGCTACTAAATGACTTCCAAATGGGATTTTCACGCATTCTCCTTACTATTGAAAAAAAAATCTCCCATTTGTGTTGCCAGTTTCTCACCCAGTAAAAAACATTTAATACACCAGAGAAAACGAGCAGTTGCTGGATTTTCTCTATACAGTGGTACCTCACTTAAAGAGCATAATGCATTCCACAGGATTGCTCTTTAAGTGAGTTTGCTCTTTAAGCGAAACACCATTGTAAGTGACCAATTGTGACTTCGGGGGGGGGGGATTGGGAACCCCGATTTATTTGTTAAGTGAGTTTTTGGTTGGTTTTATTTGTTAAGTGAAGTGAACATTCAGAGAAAACTGCTTTTTAAGTGAGTTACTCTTTAAGCAAGGTGCTCTTTATGCAAGGTTTGACTGTATTTTCTCTGCTATCCCCATCTGATCTGCAAAAGTTTATTTTCTTCAGTTAATTTACATGCTTTCTCTTCCCCAAAGAGGTCCAACACTTAAGAAGGACTTGTAAATAATAAAGTACTGTACATGATAAAACAAGCCATATAAACAAGTAAGGCCACAAAGAACCACAAATCTGGAAATGGCCCAGAAATCTAGAAAATAAAAAACAACAGTAAACAGTCTGTGCAGCATGGGAAATGGGTGAAGAGGAACTGCAAGAGGACCAGTCAAGGAATATATGTTGCAGCATTATCATTTTACACCCTGGGCAATAAAGAGTTGATCTGAGAAAATCCTTGAGTTCCAGATCAAATTTCCAAACACTGCTTGAAAACAGCCTCATATATCATTGTAGGGATTCAATCTGGACATCACCAGAGGGCATCAGGGAAAGGGTGCAGACAGGCATTTTTGTCTAAAGTGTGCTACTGATACCAAGAAAACACTGCAGGAGCCCCAGCAGAGTTGAGCAACAATTCCCCAGCTTCACCTTCTTGGACCTACCGTTCATTAAGATGGGAAATACTGTAAAATGGAACCCACAAGTCCCATTCTCATATGATGTCTCAGAATAAGGGTCATTGTATTGAACAGTGTTGACAGACAACAGACTCAGCTGGTACCAGTGGTGGGATTCAGCAGGTTCGCACCAGTTTGCTAGAACCAGTAGCAGAAATTCTGGCAGGCCCTGCCCATCCAAGTTTTGAAATAAAGTAGTCCTAATTCGGGTGCAACACAGGGCTTTCCCCCTGGCCACGCCCACCATACCATGCCCACAGAGTAGGTAGTAAAAAAAATTGAATCCTACCACCGGCTGGTACATATCATCCCTGTTTAGTTGCTGATGCAGGTCTTTCATGAAGATGACCAAACTCCCATAATGGAAAGGATTTGACCAACTGACACCAATTGTGCCATGTAACCAGTCCAGTGATCAAGAATTGTTATGGCATTCTGTCATGAGGTTTAGGACTGAAAACATCTCTGTCAGTGTGTGGAACACGGGCATCACTGGCACACAAAGCATATACCATGACAGGGCACAAAAAGTTATCTTCCTTCTGCTTGGCTAAGATATGAAACATGGCTACATGATTCACACCATGATCTTAGGTTTGTAATTCCTGATCCTAATGGTAGGACCTTTCATAGGCTTGCCACAATTTGCAAGAAATCTGATAGTACATAACAACAACAAAATAATAGTTCCAAATCTCATACCCACCTCCACAATTATTTAAACATTGCAAGAAATATTTTTCTAAGTCTTGTCAACTTCCCTGTCTCTCAAAAGCAACTGAAATTATGAAAAAACAAACAACCCAATCCTGAATGTTCCAAAATATACCAAGGTCAAAAAATTACTCTTGCTCACCACCCCACAAAAAACACTGTAGCAATTAAGGGTGTAATCTTGTTTAAAATCCCATAAAGCTAATAAAAAGAACTGGTTTCTGTTAGATTATTTTGGTTCTGCTTTCCTTTGTGTGTTATTCTCTAAACCAATGACAGTTCAGGATACGTGTCTTACACACAAACATGCAATATCTTTTGTGCCTTTGAAGCATGTAGCAAAAAAGAAATCCCATTGGCTTGCCAGCCAGACATTTTTTTTTGTCAGGCAAGATTTAGGATGGCAGGCTGCTTTAGACCTACTTGCTGCTGTTCAGAAGCCAAGCATTAAGAACATTATTGTTGACTTTTGCTCTAGTGCCAAGCATCAGTAGCCAGAAATTTCTTGTATTTTAATAGCAGCAATTTTGTTTTCACACCTCATTAAAATGTCACTTGTCAATGCCTCCTTCGAAAAAGTAAATGCACCCACATGAGGCTTTCATTTATGCCACATGCCTCTGCTGCTTCCACTGAATTGCCATCGCAGTCAAATTGAAACACACAAAACAGGAAAAACTATATCCAGCATATTCCTGATGTTTGTCTTTCTGTTAAAAGTAACAGCAGGAAATCATTCTACTGGACAGGAGTAGGAGTGAGCATATAATTGCAGGGGGAAAAGTCAACAACCAATGCTTTTCAAGCAATCATTGTGGGATTCTTCTAGGTCCCACAGACTGCAGAGGGACTCTTTTGATGTCCCTTTTAATGGGGAAAGAATCTACCAAAGAGCACAGTATACTAAAATAGTCCAGCAATAAAATTTCTGCCCCAAATGATAGGGAGAAGGGTATGGTGAATGGAGAGAGCTGATAAAGGAATCTACTGGGATGCTATAATTAAATGGCAAAGCAGTCAGCCACAAAAGCTGAGATGTTTATTACTTACTTACTTACTTACTTACTTAGTAAAGGTAAAGGTTTCCCTTGCTCAAAAGCCAGTCATATCCAACTTTAGGGGTCAGTGCTCATCTCTGTTTCAAAGCCAAAGAGCCAGCGCTGTCTGCTTCTGCAGACATTTCCATGGTCATGTGGCAGGCATGACTAGACCAGAGTGCACGGAGTGCTGTTACCTTCCCACCGAAGTGGTCCCTTTTTATCTACTTGCAATTTCTTGCTTTCAGACTGCTAGGTTGGCAGGAGCTGGGACAAAGATGGGAGCTCATTCCGTCCTGCAGTACTCGGGAATCGAACTGCTGACCTTCGGCCTTCCAGTCAGCGTCTTAGCCACTTGAGCCACTGCAGTCCCTTACTTACTTACTTACTTACTTACTTACTTACTTACTTACTTACTTACTTACTTACTTACTTACTTACTTTTATTTATTTTTCTGATTTATATTGCCACCCAACTCTGAAGATTCTGGTCGGCTCACAGAAAATAAAACCAGTCACATTTTAAAAACCAATAAAAACCCCATTAAAACTGGCACCAAAAATTACTCTGACCCCTGCAGATTAAAAGAGATTAAAAGAGGGAGTGTTCTTACTAAATCAGCCAGCAGGCAGGGGGTCATCCCATTGCTGGTGCCCCACACCTGCTTTGCCAGCCCGGTTTTTAGCCCTTTCCTGAAGGACAGCAACTCCGTCTGGAGTCGCAGCTCAATTGGCAGGAGGTTCCAAAGGGCCGGAGCAGACACAGAGAAGGCCGGGAGGTTAAAAGGAGCCTCCCTGGCCGAGGGAGGCTCGAAGACAACGACAACGATGCGCGAGACGCCGCCACCGCGCGAGACGCCAACGCCGACGCTGCGCCCTCCTGGCCCCCGTCACCGGCCGGGAGGTTAAAAGGAGCCTCCCTGGCTGAGGGAGGCTCGAAGACGAAGATGACGCACGAGACAACGACGACGCGCTCTCCCGGCCCCCGTCACCGGCCTGGAGGTTAAAAGGAGCCTCCCTGGCTGAGGGAGGCTCGAAGATGACGACAACGATGACGCACAAGACGCTGCCACCGCCGCTGCGCCCTCCCGGCCCCAGTCACCGGCCGGGAGGTTAAAAGGAGCCTCCCTGGCCGAGGGAGGCTCGAAAACAACAACGACACGTGAGACGCCGACGCTGCGCCCTCCCGGCCCCCATCACCGGCCGGGAGGTTAAAAGGAGCCTCCCTGGCCTAGGGAGGCTCGAAGACGACGACGACTGAATTGCACCCGGAGGCACACTGGCAACCAGTGCAGCTCCTGAAGCAGTGGCGAGGCACAGGCATATCACCCACACCCCATCACCACCCAGGCAGCTGCATTCTGGACCAGTTGCACCCTCTGCATAGTCATCAAGGGCAGCCCCATGTAGAGTGCATTGCAATAGTCAAGTCTGGAGGTGACCAGAGCATGCGTGACCATGATCAAGGAGTCCCGATCTAGGAGTGGGCGCAACTGGCATATAACACGAAGTTGTGCAAAAGCCCTCATGGCCACGACTGCCACCTGCTCATCAAGCAGTAGTCATGAGTCTAGGAGGACCCCCAGATTATGCACTGGATTTTTTTTAGGGCAAAATAGTCGCATCCAAAACCAAAGATAGTAGCTCCCAAGATAACGCAGGGCCCCTGACCCATAGCCCCTCAATCTTGCCAGGATTCAGTTGTAGCCTGTTGTCCCTCATCCAGACCCCAACAACCTCCAGACACCTGTATAAGACTCCAACTGCATCACTTGGATCACCACGGGTCAAGATGTATTACTGAGTATTATCAGCATACTGATGATACATCACCCCATGGGAACTGATGAAATCCCTTAGTGGTTTCATGTAGATGTTAAAAAGGAGAGGTGAGAGCACTGAGCCCTGAGGCACCCCATACTGGAGAGGCCTTGGGCTGGACATCTCATCCTCCAACCGCACCAACTGGGTTTGGCCCCTCAAAAATGAGGCAAACCAGGACCACACAGTGCCCTGGATCCCCACTCCTCGGAGCCATTCCAGAAGGACACTGTGGTCAACAGTATTGAAGGTCACTAAGAGGTCAAGAAGAGCAAGGATGGAGGGATTACCTCCATCCCACTCCCACCAGAGATTATCCAATAGTGCGACCAATGCAGTCTCAGTACCATATCCAGGCCTGAATCCTGAATGAAAGAGGTCCAGATAACCTGCTTAAACCAGAACCCCCTGTAACTGCCACTGCCTTTTCCAAAACCTTCCCTAAAAAGGAGAGGTTGGATACAAGCAGTGATGGACTGTGCGCAGTTCAGACCGGTTTGCCCGAACCGGTAGCACCCATCAGGAGGGGGTCGCCGGGGGTGGTGGTAAATGCCCGGCCGACCTGGTTTGGTTGCCTCTCCGGGGGCCCTCCAGAAGTGTACTACACCAAATGTTACACACATTTCATGGTTTCTATATCTAAGAAGCTTGAGAAACATGTCAGATTTCCCCAAAGATTTCACACTAACAACCTCTGGAAACTGCTTTCTTGAATCCAATAAAGTCAGCAATCAAGGACGTTTGCTAATGTAAATATATAATGTGTTGTTTGCAACTTTAAGAAGAGAGCTGGCTCAGGTGAAGTTTGGGTCTAAAATCTCTGACCTTCATGTCCACCCTTTTACCCCAGACAACTATGGAGCAGAGGAGTCTACTTGGCATTTCCCTTTTGTGTTCAGGTATTTTGCCAACAAAATACACTATTTAAACATCTAATCTTCTCACTGACATGGCAAACTAGCATCTCAGTCATTCTTTAGAAAACAGGTAAATCTTGGCATGACTGAATAGATCTCCATTAGACAATAAGTCCTCTGTTTTAATTGTTTTTTTAAAAATAATAATAATGAATTTAATCATCTCCTGCAAGAGAAGCCGATACCTCCCAAAAGCTAGTGTTCTTCGATTTTTAAAATAGTATAATAAAGATACCACCTGCTCTTGTATTTCCATAGGAACTAGAAAGTTTCCAAACTGGTTAAACTTATAAAGCAAAGCAATTACACTTATATACCGCCCAGTGGTGGGATGTCAAAAATTTTACTACCCCACTGTGATGTCATCACAGTGTGGGCAGAGCTAACATCATGACATCATGATCTCGTGGGTGGGGCCAAAGAAAAATAAATTAAAAAATTACAAAAAATTAAATAAAAATAAGCACACACACACACACCTCAACCCACCCACCCATCCACAACACAAACCCATAAATAAATTAAATAAATAAATAATACATTAAAATACAGCCAGCCACCCATCCCAATCACAAATCAACCAGAGCTTTTAAACCAGAGCTTAAAGCTTATTCTGGCTAATCTTTCTCACACTAGGTTAGAGGGAAGGAACTACAGAATGAACTCACCACAAGATGGCTTCATTTTTGGCACTTTTCAACAGTTAAAGAAGTTAGGTACTAAGTCTTTGCCTAACCAGTTCTCTTGGATAATATGCCTTAATGTAAATGTAAAACAGATGTACCTCCTTAAAGGTTCTCCAATTGGAACAGCAATTGGAACAGCACAGGTGTAGCTTATTGACGAGGTAACCCAAGACTTTGCTTAAAAACCCCAAGCCAGGCCGCCAGGCCTTTTTAGGAACTGTGGTAGTACGTCAATATAGGTAAAGGTATTAAATACACATTAAAATACACACAGACACACCACATCCAAAGGTGAGTCACTTACCCTGGGGAGCAAGTTATAGGGAGCTTCAGGCTAGCAGCTTCTCTTCCTCCTCCCTGCTTGGGAGGACAGCAAGGAGGCCATGCATAGGCGCCAAGCACTGTAGGCGTGCATGCCCACCAAGTGCTTGGCGTGCATGCACAGTGGGGGAACCAGTGAAAAGGTATGCCCCGAAGGTGGTTCCCCCCAAAAGCTGCTACCAGTTCTCCGGGACACTGGGGAAAGTTACTACCGGTTCTGGTGAACTGGTGAGAACCTGTTACATCCCATCACTGATACCGCCCCATCGTGCACCCGCTTAGTGCACTCTCTAGACGGTTCAGAGTAATTAGCATTTTCCCCCCAACATAGTGGGTACTCATTTTACCAACTTCAGGAGGATGGAAGGCTGAGTCAACCTTTGAGTCCCATCTGGATCAAACACACAACGTTCTAGTTGCAGTACAGCAGTTTAACCACTGCACCATCAAGCTTTTATTTATTTATCAACATATTAAAAAAAGAGAGAGAGGGAAATAGGGTTAGTATGAGTTACTCAGATTAACAAGAAAAAACAAACACAGAAAGGTAGAGAAATGCTAAAACCAAATTCAAGTGGAAATCAGAAACCAACAAAACTCTTGCCACTAATTTTTCTGTGATCTGCTACTAACCTCTAAATCGGGAATTCTTAACCTGTGGCCCATGGGCTTGATGTGGCCCACAGCACCACTTCATGTGGCCCACCACCACCTCCACCACACCAGGAAATGCCATATGGTGAAGGAAGGGCAAAATGGCCATCCAGCCCCTGAAGCTTTAAAAGGTTGAGAACCCCTGCTCTAAATCTAACAAGGGAACAAAGAGTGGTATGAGATAACTGAATAATTGAACTTATTACTGAATATCTAACTTAATATAATGGAATATATGACTTGAGTGATCTCACCTAATCATTCCTAAGAAGCACTGCAGCTAACAGTGAAAATGTTGCCCATGATTGCAGGTCTGAGCAGTCACATAAGCACGATACAGTCCTCATCCTCTCTTTCCATATCACACCCACTGACATTTTCTTTATATGGCTATGCGCTAGAAGGAGGGCCTTCTCGGTGTCCGCTCCAGCCCTATGGAACCTCCTTCCAATAGAACTACACCTGCAGATGGAGCTGCTGTCCTTCAGGAAAGAAATGAAAATCTGGCTGATCAGGTCTGGGGAATGGATGGATCAATTTCCCCAGCCGGCTGGATGGTTTGACCCCCAGTGCCTCCTAGCTACAACACCTAGTTTTTAATGTTAAGTTTTAAAGCTTCTTTTAAAACTTTTAATTTTTGATCTGGCTTTAAATTGTTTTCGATATGCTGACGTGTTGTGAATCGTCCTGGGTCCCTTCAGGGAGGAGGGTGATAAACAAATTTAAATAAATTAGATAGATAGATAGATAGATAGATAGATAGATAGATAGATAGATAGATAGATAGATAGATAGATAGATAGATAGATAGATATGTTGAGGAGACATTGTCAATCCCCTCCCATTTTTGATATCCATACAGCTTTGCACCATGCTATTGCTGTGCCCCAAATCTGACTCAGGCTGATTTGACCCAATTCAGACCTAACCCAAAGCCTAGATCTCTTAGGAAAATAGAACTCCCGTGAATCTCTAAATTAGCACAAGCAGTGATTGCCCTTTTTTAGACAGTGGGGCTTCTGGAGGCAGTGAAGAGTCCCTTGAAAAGGGTTCACAACAGACCAACCACTTGTATAACAAATCAAATCAAAGACCAGCATAATGCAGCAAAAGATAGACGTTAAGCTTGTATAACAGACCATTGCATAAGCAACAGGAACGAATAGGATTCTGTCCTTGCTTTGCCATATACCAACCACTAAGGGAGAGGAGCATCTCCTGGATTTTCAGTCTCTAGTCAACAAGCAGTGTCTTGAGATGGAAAAATCAATTGTCATTGTTTTCTCCTCCTATATTCATTTTTTGTTCTGTCTTATTTAAAAAAAAAAACAAGCAAAAGTTTGGCTCACCTGAACAGTGACTCTAACATGATATGAGGTGTATGTGTTTTGTATGTCAGGAAGGCATGCAAACATGTAACAAGAAAACAAAGTGCATGTATGTACTGTACTTTCAATATGATCAGAGGAAGTATCCTTTAGTACAGGAGTTCTCAATCTTTGTAACCCGTGGACCGAGTCACACTCGCTCAGACAGCTTCGGGGGCCAGACAACCATTTTGCCCTTCCTCCACCACATGGCACTTTCTGATGTGGTGGAGACAGTAGGGGGCCCACATGAAATGGTGCCGTGGGCCGCCTCTGGCCCACAGACCACAGATTGAGAATCCCTGCCATAGTAGTATTCTTTCTACTCTACAGCTCAACCTGGCAGCGTGAAGAGATAGAAGAGATGGAACTGTGCTTTGCAGTAGTGGAACTCATATAGTTCCACTGGAACTTTGCCTAAAACAAAGTTCTGTGGGAATTCAGAAACACACTGATTACAGACAGCTGGATACTTGCATTGATGTTGGGATTTTTTTAGGTGTGTCGGTTAGCATAGCAATAATACTATCTCTGAGAAGGAGAGTGTATGAATCGGTCCTGAACTAGACTTCCTGAAATGATCTTTGCAGGCATGGTATGTTGCAATCATTTCAACCATTTAGGAGATATGTATTTATTATTTTCCTTCACATTGGTAACTTTGGTGTTCAGCTAGGAAGGCAGAAGTGGAGGATCAAAAGCTAACTCCACGATGAAGCTCACTGGATGACTTTGGCTCAGTCTATCCTACGGTACTTAACGGAACTACCATGTGTATCTCTTTAACAGACAGAAACAGATATAATAGAAATATACATGGGCATCTATTTGCCTTCAGCATTCTCTGGAAAAGCAACTGTCTTTCTGAATTTACCAGTATATATTTGGACCATGAATTGAAAGTACAGTGGTACCTCACTTAAAGAGCATAATGCATTCCACGGGATTGCTCTTTAAGCTAGTTTGCTCTTTAAGCAAAACACCATTGTAAGTGACCAATTGTGACATCTGTCAGGGGGGATTGTGAACCCTGATTTATTCATTAAGTGAGTTTTAGTTATTAAGTGAGGCAACCATCAGAGAAAATTCTGCTCTTTAAGTGAGTTACTCTCTAAGCGAGGGGCTCTTTATGCGAGGTTTTACTGTATACTTTGTACACATCTTGTCTAGGTAATGAATGAGCACATTTTTGTTTCCGCCTGCATTTTTTTCATTTGTTTTTTCATTATGTGCATTTGTTTATCTGTCCATGTGCACACACATTACATTTTACCCAAAGGATAAAACAGAAATTCTCTTCCAGGTTCCTTGGAGTAATATACATCTACGTCTAGTAGCTTGCAAATCTTAGCCCTTAAATGGGTGGAAGGGCAACTGATGACTTCATCTGTGAACAGGCCACCAGAGAGAGAGGACTTCTGCTACCAAATATATATATTTCACTCCACTTCGTTCCCTACCTTTTCAGTGCTCAGTTCACATTTAACTGCTCTTTGGGGGTGGGTGGGGGTGGGTGGGCCTGCAATAATGAAATAGGAAGGAGAAAAACCAACTTTTCTCTGATTATACTGCTTTGCTAACTTTGTTAAATAAAAAGTAGGGAAAAGGGGGCTACCTTAGAGCACACCTCATAATGTTCGGCTTCTGGGGTATGTGACCCTCCTTTTACCTCTCCTTCATTCCCAGAGCTGGGCCATCCCCCTCGACACACACTTTGAAAAGAATGGCAAAGGTTTTTCAGTGACACGTCTGGCCCTGGAGAGTGACAACAAAGAGTCAGGCAAACAGAAGCAGGGAGGGTAAACAAGAGCATTTTAAACAGAACACACTTCTATTATCAGCTGGGGAACAAAAGCGCAGAACTGAAACACTCACAAAAGGGTATCGAGCTCTCCAACCCAGCATTGCTAGGCAGCAAGGGCTGTTTTAAAAAAGGAAAGACTAGCTGTCTAAGGAAGGTTAAACTGCTTCAAAGTCTCACCTACCTTTACAAAGAGCTCGATTTCAGGGTCCTTCTCTTCTCCATTAGCAGGAGGTGAGTCTGTCATTTTTTGACCTTCGCCAGTAAGGTGTCCTGCTCACCCCACTGAGGAATGAAGGGTTCCAGGACAACAGTGACGCTTCCACCCTCCAAAGGGTCTTGCCGTGCTTTCTCTCACCCAGCCACCCCCTCTTAGACCACCAGGATGCTCTTTTTGAAACCTCCGACAATACATACACAAAAAGGAAATTTCCTACTTTAAAGGAAAAAAATCAATATATATATATATATACTGTATATATTAATTTAAAGGGGTTTGGGAAAGCCCAGTGAAAGCGAAACCATGCGGTTCATCACAGTTTGTAAGAGCAACAAGTGCCAGTGTGCTGAGCTGTGTTGAATTTCAGCATGCTCATCTGTCACAGCTCTGGCTCACACTGCCAGCTCAAAATAGCCCAGTGCAGGAGAGGAGGGTGGGACTAGCTCAAGGGGGAGGGGGCAGCTGATGGTACTGCCAGAGAAACAGCCTGATCTGGAAACCTCTCCATCCATCCTGTCTTTCCCTCTTCTGCATACAGACCTTTGTTTCTAAATCATGTCAAGACTCTCCTTTACATCTGAACTTCTTTCTCAAAAGCATATTCCTTCTTTAAGAGAGAGAGAGAGAGAGTCAGTGGAGAATATCTGGTGATCTACATGACAGTAGACCAGGACTTCTCAACCTTTTAAATCTGTGGGCCAAGTCATGCTCCTTTAGACAGCTTTGGGGGTGGGATGGCCATTTTGCCCTTCATCCACCACATGGCACTTTCTGGTGTGGTGGAGGCGGTAGGGGGCCACATGAAATGGTGCCGCTGGCCTCAGGTTGAGAATCCCTGCACTGGGCAAAGGGGGCCAATTATGTTTCCGGCCCCACATTGACACAACTAAGATTTTGATGGAGCCATTGTATGATTCTGTTTTGTTATTTGGTTCATAATTTCTATGTTAAATCAAAGGAACTTGATTTTCAAGGGATTATTCCAGCCTGGCCTAACCTCCTACTGTTCCACATAAAGACACCCAGGAAAGTGGGAGAGACCTCCATCTGTTTCTTTCCTCTCCCCAGGGGTTGACATTAGCGTTGGTGGTATTCACCCATCCAGCTCAGTCAATGTTGCAGGGAAAGGAAGAAGGAGCTTTTGAGAATTTATGGACCAGGGGCACAAGGGGTGAGTTTTCTGACTGCATGAAAGAGAAATAAGTAACAGATTCTCCTTCAGTTTGTCTCTTATTGGAGCTGTAAATTGTCAGTCACCAGACACTCATGATGTGTTCAGAAATGTCTTCATGTATGACCAAACCCATTGAAATCTTATTTAGCATATAGTAGTGAACTAATAATCCATTATATTGCTGTCTTAGTATAATATTCACTCTCAGGACTTTGCCCCCAAATGGATACTAAAATATAGATTTAGAATAATTTGTAACACATTTAAATATGCTTCCTTTCATGTCCTGAAATGCTTCATCACTTGTCTGACAAATTTCATGTTTCTCCCTTTGTAGAAAAATTTATTTGCTTCCTTCCTGATAACATCTAATACGTAAGAGACAGAAACTGGTAAATATAAACCAGGAGTGCACAAACTTTTTTGGGCTGTGGGCCAGTCACATGGTTCAGGGGGCTGGTCACTATGACCAGAGGGCCAGATCCAGCTCCCGACGCCAATTCATCTGGCCCACAAAGCCCTCATTGCTCCCGGAAGTGGAAGTAAAATGTGCCACTTCCAGGAGCAATGAGTGTTTTATGGGTCAGATGAATTGGCATTGGGAGCTGGATCTAGCCCATGGATCGTAGTTTGGGCATCCCTGATATAAATATTATTCAACCATCTTTTTTAAAAAAAACCACTGGATTAAGAATGTGGGGTATTTTTGCTTCTATAGACATGGTTTAGATTAGAACATCAGGAGACAGCTCAGTATTGCTGCACAATACTCCTCACTCAAACATAAAGCAACTGTAATAAGTGGTTTGTTTGTTTGTTTGTTTGTTTGTTTGCTTGCTTGCTTGCTTGCTTGCTTGCTTGCTTCCTTGCTTGCTTGTTTGTTTACAGAAAGTAAAGGGAGCTAAACCAAATCAGGAAGTCATAAAATTTAGACTATTTGAAAGGCAACAAAAAAATTGGTGTTCACATAATTGCTTTAATATGTGTTGTATGTAAATAAAAATATTATTGCTTAAAAAGAGACAGTGTATCCTGCAGACTGGGGTGGTCAACCTTGGTGTTCCAGCTATTCTAGAACTTCAATAACTAGAAGACCAAATCATCTGATCAGGGCTTCTGGGAATTGAAGTCCAAGAACAGCTGGAGCACCAAGGTTGGCCACTCCTGCTATAGATCATCTTGACGGCTGCAATTGGTGTTGTCAAGATTCAGACTGCCCTTTGCCATGTAAAGACTGACATTCTTACCTCTGCTGGTAATGTAGGCATGATACTGAGTAGCAATATTGGGCCATTTCCTGGATACAGAAGCAAAATACTGTAGCCCACTGGGTGGTTTTTAATGATTGCATTTCCTGGCTTTTTAAAATGGAAGTTTAAGTATAAATACATTACACACAAATTCCAACAGAAACTTCCCTCCTGTAGAATTACCCAGTGTTGTACTAAAACTCCTGTGTTTCCAATGAAAAATTATTATAGCACTGTAATGTCACAATACTATAATGCAGGAGTTCTCAATCTTTTAAAGCCAGGAGTCTGGTCATGCTCCCTCAGACAGCTTCGGGGGCTGGATGGCCATTTTGCCCTTCCTCTGCTATGTAGCACTTCCTGGTGTGATTCGGCCCATGGACCTCAGGTTGCGAATCCCTGCTATAAAGTTAAATTTATGAAGCTAAATCCAGCAGGCTGAATAGCTCTGTGAGCAAGGATTTGGCTCTGGAGCCAGAGGCTGGGAATTCAATTTCTTATTATGCATCCCAGAGGAGTAAACCTGTGTGATCTTGGGCAAACTGCACAGTCCCACAATGCCCCCAAAAGAAGAGAATGCTAAACTACTTCTGAATAGTTTCTACCTAGAGAGCCATGAAAAGGATCATTATAAGTCAGAAATGATTTGACAGCACATGATAATATAATTCCATGATACTATAATAGGAACTATATTATTATACTGGTAGGACTTATGTAAGTGTGACTTAACAAGTCCCATTCATTCAATAGGACTAACTGTAGTTGGGACTAACGGTTAAATTTAGGCCATATAACTATATACAGTATTAGAGTGGTATAATATGGTATGTTACCTTTTAATTTTTAAAATTTTGACAATGAAGAGAAAGTGATTCTAATTCATATCATTTTCCTTTACTGATAATTAAAAAACACAACATAATTTTAGTATCATAGTTCTATTCATTTTTTTCAAGAAGCTAGACTGAAACCATCTTACTAGTAATTAAAAATCAATTTAAAAAACAAACTTAGGTCATAAAGGAATTTATGCTGAACAGTGATTGATTCTTTTATTTTAATTGCCCACATCAAAAACCTACCACAGTCAAACCTCACATTAAGAGCACCTCGCTTAAAGAGTAACTCGCTTAAAGAGCAGAATTTTCTCTGAATAGTCACTTTGCTTAACAAATAAAACCAGCCAAAAACTTGCTTAACAAATAAATTGGGATTCGTAATCCCCCCCCACACACACACACCAGAAGTCACAATTGGTTATTTAAAATGGTGTTTCGCTTAAAGAGCAAATTCGCTTAAACAGCAATCACGTGGAACACATTATGCTCTTTAAGTAAGGGACAACTGCATTTTTAAAATGTACAAGAACAGTATGAAATAGAATGGATTTGGAGCCAACAGATTGAAAGAAGCCAAGTTGAGATCCTGGGCCACCGTATATTCCCTTCAATTTGTCAACTTAATTGTCCAGAACATGTTTGTTGAGAGAGGGAATTTTAAATAAAATTGTCACTTCTCCAGTGTCACTCTGGTGAATCCTCTACCACAGAGGAATATTTGGTTAAACATCTTTCATTGAGACAGTAAAGAAATTTACAGTGTCAATTAATGTGAGGCCACAGCAGAAATAAAAAAATAGCAGGGGAAAAACACTGAGGCTAAAAGAGAGAGGGGAAGAAAAATGTAACAATGATGACATCTTAATAGGGATCAAAGACAAGATGAAAAGGGGAGAGATGTTCCAAAAATAAGGTTCAGAAAAAGAAGACAACTTATTCTGAAAAACAGATATCACTATACTGTAGCTCTGAAAGTCTTGCTGTTGGAGTGGACAGAAACAGATTGAAGGGAGAAGTCTGGACACATATCTGGGGAGTAGTAAGAGGAAAAGTCTTCTTGGCTACAAGGCTCTGGAAGTTTCCAAGAGTAGTTTCATACATAGGTGTCAATCCATTTGTGGGAATCACAGAAGGCCACGTGGAAGAAATAGTGCCGCTGTTCCATTTGTATGCAGTTTGAAAAGAAAGAAAGGAAATGCAGAATGGTAATGGCTGAATAATTATTGCCATGTAAATACTGTACCTTGTTTTAAAAGTGGGTGAAAAAAGCATGGCAATTCCACACTAAAATTAGAGTGCAGAGACAAATTGCAGCCATCACACTTGTTTTCTTCTGAACTCTGTTGCTGAACTAAACACACACAATGAAAAGGCTCCATGGCTACCACATAAGATGTATTCTTCCATTATAATTCGGCATTCATAACTGTTTTCTCTCGAGAGGAAATGAGCATATAGCACTGCTGTGGATTTATAGACAAGCAGAAAACAGATTGACTGCTTGCAGTCTAAAGCAGGAGTTCTTAACCTTTTAAAGCCAGGGGCCGGGTCACACTCCCTCAGAGAGCTTTGGGGGCCAGATGGCCATTTTGCCCTTCCTCCACCACATGGCACTTCCTGGTGTGGTGCTTGTGGTTGGCCACACGAAATGACGCCGAGGACCACAGGTTGAGAATCCCTGGTCTAGAGATTAATACATTAAGCATTCCTGCCTTATGTAGGGGTGTTGATCAATTATTTGCCCATTGGTTTACAGTACGCCTGGGATTTTTCTCTTGTTCCACGTGCCAGTCAACCTCTCCCTCAAACTGCTAGTAACCTTAGATCACCCTTGCTTGAAAGCCCGTCATATCCGGCTCTAGGGTTCAGTGCTCATCATCTCTGTTTATAGCCAAAAAGCCAGTGCTGTCTGTGTGTGCAGACATTTCCGTGGACATGTGGCAGGCATGACTAAACGCAGGAGTGCGCAGAATGCTGTTTACCTTCCTAACAAAGTGGTCCCTATTTATCTACTTGCAATTTCTTGCTTTCGACTGCTAGGTTGGCAGGAGCTGGGAGAGAGACGAGAGCTCACTCTGTCATGCAGCACTTGGGTCTTGAACTGCTGACCTTCTGGTCGTCAAGTTCAACATAACTACTTGAGCCACCACAGTCCCCTGAAAACCTTATTTGGGGTATAATATTGCTTAAATGTGTATTGCATCATTTTTTTTCCTTTTCATTGTTTCCCAATACTTTAAAATGTTTACTAAGGTTGCGCTTCTATCTATTCTTTGCTGCAGTTTTTATATTCAAATGTTTAACATTTCTGCTTCAAACAATAAGGTTTTAATCATTCATTTTATTTAATTTTTGTGACTCTCTTTGAATTCCCATGGAGAAAAATAGGGTGTGTTTTAAAAAGAACACTGAGGTATTCCCAATTGTTTGGTAACAAATATTGTTGAATTGCCAAGTATAAGAACTATGCCTAATATTGTTGTAATATGCAACTGTGTCAAAAAATTTTTAAAAAAACACTCAAACTGCATGTTTTTTGCTCAAATAAATGCAAGATGACCTTTCATCACATTTTGTTTTACTGTCTTATGCTCAATGTGTTCATCTAAATTAGCTAATGTTTATTGCACAATTTGTTTGCTTCACCATAGGTCTTTAACAGTGATGGGATGTCAAAAATTCTACTACCACGCCATGACGTCACGGACGTCATGGGCGTGGCCAATGTCATGACGTCATGACGTCATGGGCGGAGCCAACGTCATGACATCATGACGTTGTGGGCAAGGCCAAAAAAATAATAAAAAAAAATAATAAACACGCACACAGACCCGTAATTAACTTAAAGAAATAAAATAAAGAAATAAATAAAATAAAAATTAAATAAAAGTACAACCACCCACCCAAAACACAATTAAATCACCCACCCACCCACCCAAAATATAAAAGCCTCACTTACCTTCCGTGGCCGCAGCCAGAGCTGGGCCGAAAAGGCAACGGCCCGAGGAAGCTCCAGGCGCCCGACAGAAGAGGATGCGGTGGTGGCGAGCCCCGCCGGGTTTACCCAGGGCATGGGGGTTTGTTGGGCCCAAGACCCTAGGACGGCGCGGCGCGGGCGGACGGCGTGGCGCGGCGCGGGCAGACGGCGCGGCCAGGCACCAACGTGCCTGTGGGAGCCAGGTAGCCGGCTAGGGGAGGTGCCCTTCTCTTAGGGCTGCCGCCGCTGCTGCCGGAGCCAGTCTGCTTGTGTTTCCGCAGCGAGAGGGAGGACGAGGTGAGAGCCGGGGTATGTGTGGGGGGCAGCTCGGCCGTCTGGAAGCCTTCCCGGTCGGTGTCGAATTGGGGGGGGGGAGACCCTCCTCTTGTCTGCCACTCCCGCCATTCAGCCTCCGGCAGAGCGACGAGGTCGTCTCGCCCGCCCTGCCACCCGTTTGTCCTCCCTGTTTCTGCGGGGCAGGGTGGCCTTGTCTCCCCCTTGCGAGGCTGGTGGTTCCCACCCTGACCCTTCCCTTCTCCGAGGGCTGCATTTTTGCTGAAATGTGAAATTCACTTTCTTCTGTAAAGTCGGCCCTAGTGGGCTGTAGAGCTGGAGGCTGGGAGGGGGGAGATAAATGAATGGACGGGGAACCTCCCATCCAGCTTCAGAAGATTTTTTTTTTTAAATTGGAGCCATTTGGCTCCAATTTAATGCGCATGTCCAGAAACTCAATTTGACGCATGCGCAATGCGTCAAATTGAGTTTCTGCGCATGCGCAGTCAATTGGAGCCATTTTAGCTCAGATTTTAAAAAAAAAATTCTTTCGGTGAGGCGTCCGGAACCAGACGCCTCAAAAGTGGACTCCCCTCCCGGAGAACTCTCCGGGATTAGTCTTACCGGTTCCAGAGATCCGTCTGGAACCGGGGACATCCCATCACTGGTCTTTAAAGAACTCCACCATTATTATTTTTTCTAACAGTATTCCCATTGGTAGAAGTGCACATGTCAAGATGCTTACTGAGAGCTGTGTTATGTTCAACTGACATTTATCTTGGAAAGAAGACTTTAATTTAACAGTGGTGCTGACTGAGGAAAATTTCAAAAATGCTAGTAGGAGGCAACAACAATTAAGTGTCTGCTATTGCCAGTTTCCTCCCTCAGTATTTGGATAATCTAAGGAGCTACCACATCTATCCATGTAAAATATAACACTGAATGCTTCAGGTATCTTAAAATCAAATTTTTATGTGCTGCGTAGAACATTTTCAGCTCCTTCGAATGGAAGGAACAAAATTTTGACAGCTGATTTTAGTCCTTGATATTTCTATGCAAGTGGCATTCTATGGCAGACCAGGCATGTAATGGAAATGTGACATGGCCCTTTCAATAATTATTAGGAAAAATGAAAATAATTTGTTGATGGACTCTACATAAAGCCAGCCACACTTTTAAAGAGCCCTTTGATTTCCAATTTTTCTCATCACCCTGCTCTACATTTTTAAGCACTGATGTTCAAAGCCACCCCAAAACTTTTCGCTAGTCTTACTAAAACTATTTCAGCTTACCTCAAAAAATTCTCTAGACATTTTTCTATGCTATGTTTTAAAAATTGCCACTCCCACTAATGGATGCTGTATCTTATGGTACAGTAATTGTGAGATAGTCCTGTGGGAAGACATTTTACAACACTGTAGTTTCCTTGCAGAGACTTTTGTCTCATCTCCATAAATTGTGATAATCAATTTTCTTCTGATAAAAGCATAAATAGTCAACAAGGAAACATATCCAGTATTAGCATATTCTCCTCTTACTTGAGGACAATGCTGCTTAGCATGACCAGTTTGTTATCTTTACCAATCCAGAACTAAAGATTTTTAGATTATCAGAATAGAGAGGAATATAGTATAATTTCTGAAAACATTTCAAAATGCCAGTCATAATAGTTTCAAAAGAGCACTTTTCATAGAATCCACAGTTGAAGACGATCACAGAAACCCATTAAAAACTGGTCACCTACAGAAATCACATCATTATATTCTCTGCAAGAAATCTTTATTGTACCTTACCTTTGCCATAAATTAAGCAGTATTTCTTGGCAGAGATTAATTCTGAATAGGTAAGTGTGATGAGCTCCCGTCTTTGTCCCAGCTCCTGCCAACCTAGCAGTTCCAAAGCAAGAAATTGCAAGTAGATAAATAGGGAACACTTTGATGGGAAGGTAATAGCGTTCAGTGTGCTCTGGTGTCTAGTGATGCCTGCCACATAACCACGGAAATGTCTACAGAAGCAGACAAGCGCTGACTCTTCGGCTTTGAAAACAGAGATGAGCACTGAACCCTTGAGTTGGATACAACTGGCTTTTGAGCAAGGGAAACCTTTACCTTTTTTAAGTGTGAGGTCAAGCACATAACTGCATAATGTACTAGTGAGACACATCCATCTAAACCAGGAATCCTCATCCTTTTAAAGCCAGGAGCCGGGTCACGCTCCCTCAGACAGCTTTGGGGGCCGGACAGCCATTTTGCCCTTCCTCCACCACATGGCACTTCCTGGTGTGGTGGAGGCGGTGGGAGGCCACATGAAATGGTGCTGCAGGCCACAGGTTGAGAATCCTTGATCTAAATTCTATAGTAGCAAGAGACTGTATTTAAATCGTTTCCTGTTATTTACTGTTACAACTTCCAGAGGGCACTATTTTTCTACTTTATGATATTATTTTGAAAAACTGGACAAAGGAAAAGAAACTTAAAGCCATTATGAGTTATTTCTCAGCCAAATAGTTTACCTTTGCTATTTCAAACTGCAGGAATGGGAGTCACATGACTGAATTTATCTTCAGGCCTCAAAAAATGACCCATGTAGAAAACAGAATATGAAGGATGCTGTTCCGGACAGAAGACTCTGGAGCTTATAAATAGTTCCTGCAAGCCAGCACGTCCTGTGTACTAAGAAAGATCAGAGATGGTGCAGAAAAGAGGCAGGATTCTTCCCTTGCATCTTAATTCTGGATGCCTTTGATTATCTAGGGTGTGACTCAGAGTTTCAATTGAGGGGGAGAGTTGAAGAGTTTAGAAGCTGCTTTTCCTTTGAAGGATATTGGCCTGTATCACCTTGGTGTAGGTCAGAAGTTCTCAAACTTTTTAAGCCAGGGGCTGGGTTATGCTCCCTAAGACAGCTTCAGGGGCCAGATGGCCATTTTGCCCACCCTCCACCACATGGCACTTCCTGGTGTGGTGGAAGCAGTGGGGGCCACATGAAATGGTGCCTTGGGCTGCAGTTTGAGAATCCCTGGTTTAGGTAATAGAATTTTAATATGTTTGTGCATGAGAGGTATAGGAAGGGTGAATCCATGTGTTTATGTTATGTATTTGTACCCAAATGTGTATTTTATGTCAGAGCCTTATAGACTGTACACCTGGAACTGTACTTTGTGTTCTGGATTTTTTGTCTTTCTGGTTGATGGCTGCAAACCAAATCTCTTCTGCTGCATAGTGGAAGAACTGATACCAATAGTATCATTAAATTCCTGTGCATTAATGCTCCATCTAAGATCCACAATGAATTGGATACCGGTGTATTTTACTGAAGGGGAGAAACAGTTTGAAATACTGCATATATGGTCCCATATACTCAGTGATGGGCAGCAACAGGTTCACACCAGTCCACCAGAACCGGCAGTAACTTTTCCCAGTGTCCTGGAGAACCAGTAGCGGCTTTTGGGGGGAACCGCCTCAGGGGCTTACTTTTTCACCAGTTCCCCCACTGTGCATGCGCACCAAGCACTTGGTGTGCATGCATGCCTACAGCGCTTTGTGTGCATGTGTGGCCTCCTTGCTGTCCTCCCAAGCAGGGAGGAGGAAGAGAAGCTGCTAGCCTAAGCTCCCTATAGCCTGCTCCCCAGGGTAAGTGACTCACCTTTGGGTGTGGGGTGGGTGGGTGTATTTTAATGTGTGTTTAATGTGTATTTTTAATGTGTATTTTATGTGTTTTATGTGTATTTAATTTGTATTTTTATGCGTTTTTATGTCTATTTAATGTGTATTTAATGTATATTTATTTTTAATGTGTATTTTATGTGTTTTATGTGTATTTAATTTGAATGTTTATGTGTTTTTATGTCTATTTAATGTGTATTTATTTTAATGTGTATTTTATGTGTTTTTATGTGTATTTTTATGTCTTTTTATGTCTATTTAATTTGTATATTTATGTGTACTTATTTTTATGGGTTTTTACGCTGACTCCGCCCATGATGTCATGACATTGGCTCTCCCCAAGACATCATGATGTTGGCTCCGCCCACAATGTGCATATACTTCTGTTGTGATTAAACCTCTGTGATATATGTTGATCTATGCTAAGCACAAAGCTGTAGGACAACAGCCATCAACATCACTTAGAAGCACATTCTGCCACATGCCTTACTGAGTGTATTGCTATGCTGCAAGGATATGAGCTTCTCTCATAAAAGACAGGACTGGGATTTATGATCCTGTGACAGGGAATGAAGAACAGGCTCTGTTTTTCCGAAATAAATTCCTGGCATGCTACTATAGCAACTTGATAATTGCTTAGCTGAATACCCAAGTCAGAAGAAGAAAGGAATTGTCAACTCATGAAGTTCAGTTTTCTGCCCCCATGTTGATGTACAACTTCCCTTTAGCTTTTGTTAGTGTCTTCTCTACAAGGAGGTCTGAGCCTTGTATCAATTCTCTACTCTGTAAGAAGTTTGAGGCACAGTTGCTCTCTTGATCACTTAGAGATCTGTCCTCATTCATATTTAATGTCACATCTTGGTACTTTTCTGTTAAAGTTTCCACAAAGTTTGCCAGTCGAATTAATTCAGTGTTTTCTTTAGAGAGCATTTTAAAACACGTTTGAAATGAAAAATGCACCTGCATTTGAATAAAAAATTCCCTTTTTATGCCCATTCAGCTGATTTTTTAAATGCTAAAAGTTTCAATGTCTCAACTTATGCTCTTATTCTGGATTTGTGAACTTGTTTCTTGTAAGAACTTGGTTCATTTTATTTACACAACCTATCTTGTGCTTCTCTGCTTGCAGTGTGTATTTTCCTTTCCCACTATTCCTATAGAAAGGGACATTTTAAAACAGGCTTGCTACAAAACAGGAGGAGAAACTTCCACATAAGCTATCTAATATAGTATTAAGATTTGGTCTCCTGATTCTTTTCAATCGGGCATTATATTATAATAGTAGTTTAATGGACCTAATTGCTGTCAAAATCGGAATCCGGAAGTGATGCCATTGCCATGTGCTTTTGTTTACCCACATGACCGGAAGTGATGTCACACCATGTGGGTCCCCCCCCCCCCCATGACTGGAAGTGACATCATTGCTGCCTTGTTTGTTTACCCACTTGGTCGGAAGTGACCACTGTGTGCTGGAAATAACATAGTAACAATGTGCCCTGTTTACCCACATGATCGGAAAAGACGTTATCGCCACCATGTTTGTTTATCCACATTGTTGGAAATGGCATCACGGCCATGTGCACCAGAAATGACATAGTAGCAATGCGCCCTGTTTACCCACGTGATCAGAAATGACGTTCATTGGTAGCCTCCAATTAGATGTATGCTAATAGTTATGTATACTTCCTATCATGCTGAATGATGTACCATACACAATTGTTGTTGTTATAAGCTGTCAGTCACTTCACTTGACCAAACATTTGACAATCTAAATAAATGAGATATCAAAGGAATGGTTTTCCGTGGCCAGCAGGGATTTGAACCCTGTTCTCAAGTGTCCTAGTCTAAAATCCTATCCATCACAACAAACTGGTTCACATCATGTAGATGACTGAAAGTATATATCCTGTGTTTTCTAAATGGTAAGCTTTTTTTGTTTCAGAAGCAGGATTATGGAGAGACATTAAAACTATTTCAAATGTTAAAATATTTTCTTGTATAATATATCTAAATAAAACTGTCTTTCTACACTGCCTGTGATATTTATTTTGATATTATTTCCAAAATTACTTCAAAAGGATCTGGAAACTCTGGAATATCTGCTTATTTAAAGATTCAGAATTTTCAGTCACACAGAATGAATAGGATGGAACTTGGTAGTGTTCTCATCTGGATAGGAAATTGTTGTTTCTTAATGGATACCACAAATACTCAATCATAAACCATCTGTGTAACATCTTTTCTGCCTGACTTAATATGAAAATAAGTCTTGCTCGAAAGTAAAAGTACAGCATTCAGTGAAAAATAATGGAACCGAGCATAGAAATGAATCAGGTTGCTGATCTTCACCATGAAGCTTCTAAAATGGCACATGCTATCCCAAGGAGGCCTTTTATTGAGCAACACCAGCACTGTGCAAACTAGATCTCTTACAACAGAATCCTATATGTATCTACAGTTGTACCTTGCTTAAAGAACATAATGTGTTTCACAGGATTGCTCTTTAAGCGAGTTTGCTCTTTAAGTGAAACACCATTGTAAGTGACCAATTGTGATTTCAAGGGGGAGGGATTGTGAACCCCAATTTATTGGTTAAGCGAGTTTTTGATTACCGTATATGCTGGGGTATAAGATGACTTTTTACCCCTGAAAAACATGCCTCCAAGTTGGGGGGGTCGTCTTGTATGCCAGGTGCACTTCTGTTGAATAAAATACAGTAATACCTCCGATAACGTTTACCTCGGATAACATTTACCTTGGCTAACGTTTACCTCAGATACCGTTTACTTCGCATAACGTTAAGCAATCTGGGGAGGAGAATTGCATCGAATAACGTTAAGGTCCTATGGGATGGATCAGATAACAACTTTTAATATCAGATGACAAACAGGAGTTTGAAGGCTTTTAAAGGGAAACTGTCACGCCAGCAAACTTGCTGGGGACTTGCCTGGCACTTGCTCTCTCACTCTATTCGTTATCTTCCTTCTATCATTGACAGTTCCAGTTTGGTTAACAGATTAGAAAGCAAACAGCATGGCAGCTCCCATAGGTTTATTGTTCCATTCAGCTTTAGTGAATTGTCTTTGGTGAATTACGTTTAATAAACTTGCACTGTTTTATGTTTACTGTACATGTTTGATAACATACAGCCTTGTGACAGTTTTTCTGCATGCCATAAGCATTTGAATATAAATTAACATGTTGAAATCAAATCTGATGTTCTTTTATGTTTTATTTGGTGTGTGGAAGGTGTGCAGAAGAGGGGGTAGTCCTATACAGCAAGTATATAACAAACTCTATATTTTGAGTGGAAATGTTGTGGGGTCGTCTTATACGCCCAGTCGTCTTGTACCCTGGCATATACGGTAGTTTTATTTGTTAAGCAAAGTGAACATTCAGAGAAAATTCTGCTCTTTAAGCAAGGCACTCTTTATGCGAGGTTTGACTGTATTCAGAAGTCAATCCAATTGATTTCAATGTTCTATTATACTAATATCTCATTGCTTTCAGTTACATCATGCAACAATGAACAAAAAGAGGTATATTTTAAATAGATTATTAAATACACTTAGGATTCCTCTGCTAATTTGTATTATATTTTGTTATTTGTATTCCTTTTGAGTTTTCCCTTGTAAAATGTACATTCAGTAAAGACTAAATGACCTGAAATAACACTTCCAATCGCAACAGGTGATCTGTCAAATCAATCTCAGGTATGTTCACATGGCAGCCACGTGTTGTAGATTAAAATACCAAACCACATTCATGGGCTGAATTTCCTGAATAGTTGGATGTATGATAACCGTTAAATTGTTAGCCCTCCTTTGTTCTATTAAAATTATTATTTTACCAATTATATCCTAATGTCCTATCAGCTATTGGTGGGTGGGGGGAACCTTACATTTTTCTGTCATAATGTGAAACTGTATGTCATCAAAGGTCAGTAAATTGATGAAAACTATCTTAAGAAGCAACCTTAGATGTGACCTCATTGATGCCTTCCCTCAAATAGAGTTGAATAATCATATGTTTATAACCTCAGATAGAACCACTGACCTGACAGCTGCTGTTGCCAGATTTGCCTGGAGGACAACCAGTTTAGGAAGCATTAGAGAGAACCAGCTACAGCAGGGACAGGTTAAAAACTAACTATAATGATCATTATTTTGCACTAATAATTCTATTTTATATCTTATTGATGTAATTATATCCACTATGTGCATTTTTATATAGACATTTTTATCCTTATTTTATAACTGTAACTATAAATTTTAAACTTTTAAACTGTTTTATGTGCTGTTTTATTCTTTTTAAACCAGATACCTATCCAAAATGTAGCATAAATTTTAAAAACTGATTTTATTCTATTTTGTTTTAAGTCAAACAAATATGTTTGTGGTGGTGCATTTTGATGGTATTTCATGCACTTAAACCCTTTTTACTTCACTGGTCATCGATTGCAATAAAGTTTGATTTGATTTGATCTTAAGAAGCAGCTACACAATTAAATGCTTCGAGCTTTCCAAACCAATGCACACAGGTTTCAGAACCTGGACAGAGTTTACATCTGTTATCTTTCCATGTTGTGAAACTATGACCCCTTCCAATGAAATTCCATTACCCTGACCATATTAAAGAAACAAATGCACTCAAGGACATCAATTTCCAGGTGCAGTAGCTGTTTCTAACTATAATTCATGAACATGCCTAACTCCTGTAAAATCTTTCATGTTGGTAGAAGCAATTAACTCACTTTTAATATTAATTTCTTTTTTTTACTCTTTATAGTATATCTTTCTACCATTTTCTTGAAATATCTAGTATTATTCAGAACAGCAAAGAGAGAGAGAAATAAGCACCAACAGGGGGTAAAATTACATCTTGCTGTAAATATCTGAAAGGTGCTTTCCTTTACAAGATTAATCTCAAGATTTATTAACTTCAGGAATTCATAAGTTACATTCATAACCGCAGTCTCAGATTTTTCCTTAATAGAAACAAAATGAAAACATCTATCCTTCATTATGGAAAGAGGACATTTCAGCAGATGATTTTCTCACTCTTGTAGCATGATAGAAGATGCTCTTCTGCACAATGGTTAGAAAGACAAAAATTCTGTTTCATCTTTCACTTGGCTGCTATCTCACATTATGATGTAAAGTGACCAAGCCAAAGTTTAATGTTTCAACAAAGTTACTCTGTACTCTAAGTACTCTAAGACTATTAGAAAAAATTCAAACCTGGCCTAAGGTTATGTAATAATCAACACTACAGTCCTAGACACATCTACTAGTAATGCCAGAATTTCTTGACAATGTGCTGATCATATCCAACACTATTCCTTTTTAGATTTATGGGCAGTTACTCAGGGTACAATATTATGTGGAAGAGGGGAGCTATATTAAAGTTTCAGCAAAACAAACAAAAATATTATGTGATACTTTAAAGGCTAAAAGGGATAGATGGGCATATGTTTTCAGGGACTGCAGTGATCAACTTCATGAAATACACTTTTTGAAGCATGTAAAAGAGGTGGCATCAGAATAAAACATTTTCACCTTTAAGATGATACAGAACCCGTGTTGGTTTTGCTGCAACAGTGTAACATAGCTACCTCCTACTTTTTTCCCTTTCCTTTTGCTATGGAAAGCATGAAATTTACTCTAATGAATTGGAAAGCAAATGATCTCTTTACCTTGCCTAGAACCAAACAGATTATCTTTCTACCCAAATGTGCACAAAGGCCATAATTCCTACAGGTATGAGGAATCCTTTCAACCCATACACCGTACCAACTATGGTAAAATATTGTACTGTATAATATTCTCATCCAAAAACTACTGAACTCATTAGCATCCCTTTACAGCAATAGGCTGCAACATTCTATATCAGCAAATTCTTATGATAATTAATTAGCATAAAAATTAGTTAGTGCACAGTAAATCCATGTAGAGTCTGTAAAGTTACTACAGAACTCTGATATGACAAGGGGAAACACCAACAGAGAAATTTAAGAATCAAAGCACAGTCCCATGCCTACTCCAAGAACTCTGTATTCAGTGGATCTTACTCCCAGGAAATGGAGTAAAGGATTGCAGCACCATAATTAGATATAAGTGCTGTTGTCAATACTGGTCCTAAGGAATGATAGGATATCTGTTAGCCAGAATCCTCATAGTATTTGTATTAGGGTTCACATAAACTGCAATAGTAAATTTTAGCTAGATGTGCCTGGTCATGCTCCAAAATGCACAAACAAAATGTGCCCTGGCACTCTGTCATTTAGCCACAATCAGCCAGAGCAAGTTACACAAATCTCATGCAAGCACCTGTAGGATTCCAGCCATTATTTCTCATATCAAGTTCTTACACAAATACAGAATTTTTTTGAGATGCCCAGAATCTTCATCAGACAAAAGAATGAAAACCCAAGCAAAATTTTTCAATATAGATATTCTTGTTCAAGTATATGTACCAACCATGGGTGCAAACAAGGCCACAATTGCAACATCTCATAGAAATGACACAAAAAAATGATGTCCGTATTTTATAGGTGATTGAAATGCCAAAGTAGGAAATCAAAATGTAAATGGAATAACAGGCAAGTTTGGTCTTGGAACACAGAATGAAGCAAGGCAAAGGCTAATAGAGTTCTGCCAAGAGAATGCACTGGTCATAGCAAACACCCTCTTCCAGCAACACAAGAGGAGACTTTACACCTGGACATCCCCAGATGACCAACTTCAAAACCAGATTGATTACATACTCTGCAGCCAAAGATGGAGAACCTCCATACAATCAGCAAAAACAAGACCTGGAGTAGACTGTGGCTCTGATCATAATCTACTAATTGCAAAATTCAGATTTAGACTAAAGAAAATAGGGAAAACAATTAGGCCAGACAAGTATGACCTAGACAACATCCCTAAGGTGTGGAACAGATTCAGTGGTTTGGAATTGATAGACAGAGTGTCAGAAGACTTATGGACAGATGTGTGGGACATCATACAGGAGGCAGCAAGGAAAACCATACCAAAAGAAAAGAAGTGTAAGAAAGCAAAGTGGTTGTCTGATGAGGCTCTTAAAATAGCAGAGGAAAGAAGAACACAAAAGGCAAAGAAGAAAGGAAAAAATTCAATCAATTGAATACAGAATTTCAAAGAAAAGCAAGGAGAGATAAGGAAACCTACCTGATGGTGATTGCAGCTGTGAAATAAAAAGGCAACTGATTCTTGGGAGACAAGCTATGAGAAACCTGGGGAAAATAGTCAAAAGTAGAGACATCACATTGCAAACAAAAATTCAGATAGTCAAGGCAATGGTATTCCTGGTGACAATGTATGGTTGTGAGAGCTGGGCCATAAGAAAAGCTGAGCGCAGAAGAATAGATGCCTTTGAGATGTGATGTTGAAGGAGAGTTTTGAGAGTCCCCTGGACAATGAGGAGAACAAATAGTTAGATCTTAGAAGAAATCAACCCTGACTGCTCCTTAGAAGGTCAAATAGTAAAGATGAAACTAAAGTACTTTGGACATCAAATGAGAAGAGAGGATTCACTTGAGAAAGCCTTGATTATGGGAAATGTGGAGGGCAAATGGGGTGGCCAAAAATGAGATGGCTAGATGGTATTGTAGACACAATGGGGACAGAGCTGGGCGAGTTGAGTAGGATGGTGGAGGACAGGGGTGCCTGGCAGGCAGTGGTCCATGGGGTCGCAAAGGGTCAGAATCGACTGTGTGACTGAACAACAAATTCTTGTTTGTCTGTAAGACAAAGGAAAAATCCTATGCTCTATTTGACCCATATAACTGCACATGTAGCACACATACCTTAACAATGAGGTAAATCACATTATCCTCTCTCCGATTATTGTTTTCTTCCAAATTATAGTTCAAAGGAAATTTGAAATGAGTTTCAATTGTTTTGGAATGGTCCTGTATCTTCTTTAAAATCAGATCAGTTGAAAACAGTCCTCCAGTTTCAAGTGTCCTTCCCTCTGTGGGCTCAATAGTTGGGCTTGTGCTCAGCAGTTGCAGAGTTTCACAGTATTGCTGATTTTCTGGTATATCTTGGTCAGACAAGTGAATTTCTGTTTCCACATCATACCCATTCCGAGAGAAATCAGAATTAGTAGGCATATTTTCTGGGCTCTCCTGAGATCTCATCTCCATGCTGTCTAGCATGACAGTAAAAGAAGGGGACAGCAAGTCTTCACCATTTTGAGCACACATTCGTTTACCTTCCTCCAAAACTGGGGTGCCATAGCCCTCTGTATTTCCAGATTTTTTTGTGAAATCCTTATTTTCCATTTTGTCCTGTTGGCTGAAGTTGCTGCTTCTCTGATCTCTGAGTTGCAATTAAGTTAGTGATGGCTGATTGATCAACACCGTGTGAAAAGAAACAATGTCTTAGTATGCTCTCAGAATACACTGCTACGTGTGATTGGTTTCCAACAATCATTTACAGGGTTCTTTAAATGAACAAACTGCATGTCCCCTGAAGAGTGGTTTCCTTCTAACCCTTGCACAGTTCAAAGTACCCTTAAGGATATGAAGAATCCTATGTTTTTACACTATGGTTTGTTGTACACCTGTTTAAACGCAATGCCTCCTTCCATTATCTCATTCACTGACAAAGAATCTTTGGAGAAAACTGTGGGATTTATCCATAATCTCTACCTAAGTGTTGAGAAGTGAACATAGCTAGGAGCTCTCCTGTCACCTGTAGCAGTGTTCTCTCCCCACCCACCCCCAATACTTTGGGTTCTTATCTTTTAAAAAGCCACACAACTGCAAGCCTACCAACGTTTCTTCTGGACTGCGCCTAAACTATAAGACCAGTTCCTACTCATTTTCTCCCCCAGTTTTGAGCTGGAAGTACTAAATAGGGAACTTAAGAGCCAGCTTTCAGAAAAACAAACAGTGTGATCTGAATCAATGAAAACATCTTCTACCACAATCTAAAATGTAAATGTTGCCATGGTTCACATGGAATTATTTAAGGTGTGCAACTTGCCCACTTTCCTCCATCTTTTCCATTGAGCAAACACACCATAGGTGCAGTGCAGTACAGCCAGAACTTTATTTTAACAGCTGAAATAAACCATGGTGCTATACAACATAACTCCCCAGTCTCTCCTGAGGAAAACTTGTTAGCTCACTGCCTTCCCTTCAGGATGGTGCACTTTTGACAAGTATATAACTGGTGATTCCAACTTCTTTCAGAACCCCTTTACATTCCTCCTACATACATGGCAGACTATTCTGGTTCATCCTGGCTCTCCAATGCATTGTTAGACTGCCTTCTTTCCCAGGAGCCTCAGGGCTGATCTTTGCCTCTCCTGCTTTTCTTGCTCTCCCTGATAGGATGACTTTTGATGAACCCTTTCTCTTGCTAGTTCAGGTGTTCCCAAATTTATTTATTTTTTGTGCCGTGGGCCAGTCATGTGGTTGAGCAGACCAGTCACATGGTTCCTCCTGTTTTAAACGCTCCTGTAAACCGTGACTGCAGCTGTCATAAACAGTTTATGGCAGGCACAGACATGTTTATGCATGCACGGACGCAATTTACAGCTGTCATAAACACATCCACTTCCACTTCCAGTAGCAGTGAGGGTGGTGGCGGGCCACATGAAATGGTGTCGTGGGGCGGTCCTGTGGGCCATAGTTTGGCTACCCCTGTGCTAGTTAGTTGGCCACCATCTATGGTGCTTTTAATTGGACCCACTTCCCAATCCAACCTGAGAATAAGACCTTGCCCATATCGTTCGCCATCTTTTTTGCCTACTCTTTATCATGCACGGCTCTCTCCTCTTTCCACGTCATTTCATCTTCCTTTTCAAGGTTATATTTGCTCTTCCTCTTTTCCTACTGCCTTCTATCCTTCCCAGCTTTATTGTCTTTCCATCTGTGGCCTATCCCCTTCCTCCATTGCATAACAAAGTCTCTCATTACATCAATATAGTAAAACTTTAACTTTTATTAACAAATTCCCAGTGCTCTTTAACTTGAACATAGGGATCTTCAACATCAACAGGGATTGTTCACTACTTCAAAACAGTCCATCAGTCATTTTCAAGGTTTTTCACCATCTCACCAAGTCCTCTACATCCAGTGCACGTGCCTAATGCAATGAAGGCAAACTCCTGGACACCCAGACCCATCCTTTGTGCTGTGTAGAGGGGGTTTCATCCTGCAACATTCTGCCTCTTCTCTAGCTGCTTCCCTTCTCCTTTCTCCTAGTAGAGGTTTCTTTGCTACCTTCCTTATTTCCTTTCTTCTTGCTACCTTGCAGTGTTTCCCAACCTTGGGTTTGCAATTTGATGTCTCTGCTTTTCACTATGCTCCCCAGGTTTCTCATAGCTTGTCTCCCAAGAATCAGTCGCCTTTTTATTTCATGGCTGCAATCTCCATCTGCAGTGAGCTTTGATCCTAGGAAAGTAGAATCTGTCACTGCTTCTACTTCTTCCCCATCTATTTTCCAGTGACTGATAGGGCCTGTTGCCATGATCTTGGTTTTCTTTATGTTGAGTCTCAAACCAGCCTTTTCACTTTCTTCTTTCAACCTAATCACGAGCTTTTTTAGGTCTTTCTCACTTTCTGCCATTAGGGTGGTATCATCTGCATATCTCAAATTATTGATGTTTCTCCCAGTAATTTTGATCCCAAATTGTGATTCCTCCATCCCTGCATTGCGCATTATGTGCTCTGTGTTTAAGTTGAATAAGCAGGGTGACAAAATGCAGCCTTGTCTTACTCCTTTTCCTATTCCAAACCACTCCGTCATTCCATATTCTGTCCTAACTTCTCCATCCAGTTACAGATCATGAAAGCTGAGCAACAAGAAACAGAGGTGGTGGTTGACACACACACAAACGTGGTGGCACCTTAATGACTAATGGCTACATTTTAATGTGAGCTTTCCTCAGAAGGTGAAGCGACTGAATGCAGTGATGGAAGCTCTGTCCCATCCTCTGGTGTTGACCTGCCCCTGTCACAAGTAATTCATTCACAAAGGAAGTTTCCTCCTTTGCTAACAAGGCTTGCCAATATAAGCAGGGCAATAGCCAGATGCCCCCCTCCCCCAATTAATGAGGAAGTAACAAATTCAGCACCTGAGGCTGGCAGCTATGTATTCACAACAGCCACTTTATTGATTGATTGATTGATTGATTGCATATTTATACCACCCATTTGGGAAAGTTCTATCAAAATAACTATCAAAATTACATAATAAAACACACGAATTAAAAATAAACCAACCAAATAAATAAATAAAACCAAAATAAAATAAAATAATTGGCATCTATGGGCACAGAGAATCCTAAAATACTGACTGGTTAATTTATTGCTACGGGGATAGCATTCTTAAACGCTTCCTTGAATAGGAACGTTTGTAATTGGTTGATTTTTTTGAAAACAACATCCAGGGATGGGGCCTAGCACAGCTCTACCAGTAGAGTTTTCCACAGCACTGATGCCACCACCAAGAAGGCTCTGTTTCTAGTTATAGATCAGTTATGGCAAACCAATGGCACCAGTGATGGGATGTAACAGGTTCTCACCAGTTCTCTAGAACCAGTAGTAACTTTTCCCAGTGTCCCGGAGAACCGGTTGCAGCTTTTGGGGGGAACCACCTTCGGGGCTTACCTTTTCACTGGTTCCCCCACTGTGCATGCGTGCCAAGCACTTGGTGTGCATGCATGCCTACAGTGCTTGGCACGTATACATGGCCTCCTTGCTGTCCTCCCAAGCAGGGAGGAGGAAGAGAAGCTGCTAGCCTGAAGTTCCCTATAGCCTGCTCCCCTAGATATCCTAGAGAGCTGGTTAGGCAAAGACTTAGTATCTAACTTCTTTAACTGTTGAAAAGTGCCAAAATGAAGCCATCTTGTGGTGAGTTCATTCTGTAGTTCCTTCCATCTGACCTAGTGTGAGAAAGGTTAGCCAGAATAAGCTTTAAGCTCTGGTTTAAAAGTTCTGGTTGATTTGTATTGTGGGTGTTTGGGTGGGTGGGTGCATTTTAATGTATTATTTATTTATTTATTTAATTTATTTACGGGTTTGTGCTGTGGGTGGGTGGGTTGAGGTGTGTGTGTGTGCTTATTTTTATTTTATTTTATATTATTTTTTAATTTGTGTTCGTTGGCCCCGCCCACAACATCATGATGTCATGACATTGGCTCCGCCCATGATGTCATGATGTTAGCTCCACCCACACTGTGATGATGTCATGGTCGGGTAGTAAAAATTTTGACATCCCACCACTGAATGGCACGCATGCCAGAGGTGGCACTCAGAGCCCTCTTTGTGGGCACCCATGCAGTCACCCAGCATAGAGTTCATCCTGCTTCTCTGCCCAGCAGCCAAATGGGAGGACTTTCTCCCTCCCCTCAACACAGAGTTTGCCCTGCCCCTCTGCCCAGCAGCCCAAAGGGAGCTTTTACTTCCTCCCCTGTTGCTGTGTTGGCACTTTGCAATAAATGTGATTTTTTTGGGGGGGAGGGGGAGGTGCAGTTTGGGCACTCGGTCTCTAAAAGGTTTGCCATTAATGTTATAGACTTTCTAGCCATCCTTGGGGTTGGCACCTGGGGCTGCAAAGACTGTGACAAACGGGTGATGTGGGGAGTTGTTCTGAGAGAAGCTCCAACAGGTAACATCTTTCTCCCCTCTTGCCCTTCGGCGTCCTCCACAGGATGCTTCCTTTCTTCTCATTGGACCCTTGCAGCTGCAGTGCCTCAGTGGTTAAGAAGCCCATCTTGTTAGTAGGAAGGGCAGCAAATTGGCCGTTCAAGACCCAGGTAGTGCATGATGGTTTGCCGGCTCTGTCCCAGCTCCTGCCAACCTAGCAGTTCAAAAGCCAGAAATTGCAAGTATTGTAGATAAATAGGGACCACTTAGGTGGGAAATGATCTTGGGGACATAAAAGGGGTCTCATTCAGGCACCCCTTGAGCAGAGTTCTTCCAGTCAAAATCCTTTCAACCCGGAATACTTTCTGACACTAAATAATAACAGTAATAGTAATAACAACAATCATTTATTTATTCCTTGGATTTATATTGCCATCCCCTTCTCGAAGTGACTCACAATAAACATTACAGGATTCAAGTATAAAATGTCCCCATAGTGATAAAATCACAAAAAACCCTTAAACTTAAAATCATTAAAAACCCTTAAAATACCCAGCACTTTAAAACTAAAGCGAAAAGCTAAAAACCCCGAATGGCCTTCATATAAGCCAGCTGGAGGGGGATTATTATTATCATCATAATTAACAAAAATTTTGAAGTGGTAACCGTGTTAGTCTGCGCAAGCATATCAGAGAGTAAACAAAACAACACAAAACAAAGAACAAAAAAAAAGCCGTGGCACCGTAAATATTAACTCCTGTATTTTTTATTAAAACATTAAAAACATTACAATATTAAATACATTGTTAATATTATTAAAATATTTAAAAAAATTAAAAGCATTACAATATTAAATACATTGTTAATATTATTAAAATATTTAAAAAAATTAAAAGCATTACAATATTAAAAACCTTGTTAATATTATTAAAATATTAAAAACATTAAAATACAGGAGTTAGTCTTTAAGGTGCCACAGCTTTTGTTGTCTTTTGTTTTGTGTTGTTTTGTTTACTCTCTGATACATCATCATCATCATCATCCTCGGACCCTTCCCGGCTCTCTCCTTTAGAACTGCCCTTGCAAGAACCTGAGACGATTCCTACCAGCACCTGCTCCCTTCCCGCCGCCTCCCTTCCGACCTGCCTGTCAACCTTCCCCCCCTTTTCCATTCGACCAATAGGAACCTGAGAAAACACGGGTGGGGGGCGCTATTGTTCCCGCCTCCTTGAGTCCGTTTCTATGACGGCAGAATTCCGTACCGTTAGTGGCGGTTGGGCGCGCGGGGGGCCTAGTGCGCAGGCGCCGGCTTCCGACGGTTGTGTTGGTTTTGTGACGGAAGTAACTGACTTCGCTCTTTGCCCCCTCTGAGGGGGAAATGAAGGAGGGCGCCGCCGGGGGGGGGGGCAAAGGAGGGAGCTGTGGTAAATTAAATCGTTAAATAAACGCGTGTTTCCCGCCGCACAGCGTGTCTTGACGTGCGGGGAATATGTCCGCTCAGAGACAGGTGAGTTTGAGACTGCGGGGGCGCCGCTCTTCCCCTTGCGGAGCTCCTTTCAGCGTCGTTATGATGAGGCGGCTTTAAAAGGCTGCTCTTCTTCTCCCAAGGATGGGGTCGTGTCGTGTGGAAGTTATAGGCAAGGCCGCCTGCTTCAGCTGGAGCGCCCGTTGCTTCTGGAATTTTTATTTGTTTATTTTAGAATAGTAGCCGCGTTAGTCTGTCTTTCGAGCATATCAGAGAGTAAACAAACAAACAAAAACCACGTTGTAGCACTTTAAACTCCTGCCAACCTAGCAGTTTGAAAGCAAGAAATTGCAAGTAGATAAATAGGGACCAGTTCGGTGGGAAGGTAACAGCGTTCCTTGCGCTCCGGTGTCTAGTCATGCCTGCCACATGACCACGGAAAAGTCTGCAGAAGCAGACAACGTTGGCTCTCCGTTTTTGAAACAGAGATGAGCCCTGACCCCTAGAGTCGGATACGACTGGCTTTTGAGCAAGAGAAACCTTTACCTTTACTTTAGCACTTTAAAATCACCTTGTGCCTGATGTATATAAATTGATGCCATGAAGTCTCACTCCTGTGTGGGACAAAATGGACTGGGTCCACGAAAGCTCTTCAAAGTGTTACAACAGGCTTGGTTTGGTTTGCTCTCCATTACTTCTTGATCTGTATATATATCAGAGAATCAACAAAACAATTAATAAATGTTATAGCACTCTGGAGAGTCTCTGTTAAAATTTTAAATGGTAGCTTTCATGGAATGGACTTGATCCACAAAAGCAAAAATTGAAATTTAACAGTTGGTTTTCAAAGTGCCACAACGTTTATGGTTTGGTTTGGTTTGTTTATTCTCAGATATGCTTGAAACACAGACTAACACGGCTACTATTTCAAAAAATTCTTCATCTGTGTTCGCAGCCACTGCCTTTTTAGGATCAAAGATGCTGGTTGGGGTGGTTGTACTGCTTTCCTCCCCAAGATATGTCCAGGGCTTCTCCATGGCATAAGTGTGCTGTGTGTTGTAACAGAGAGGTGTGACCTATGAGGAACTAGCTATGGTCAGGTCTGAGTAAGGGAAGCTGATTTGCTTTTAGAGGGCTGTCTTCTGTGTGTAGGCCAGACATGAAACCACCAAAATGAAGGCACCTTTCCCTGAGTTCAATCTACAGTTCCTTTCACCTGATCTAGTGTGATAAATGTTGGCCCCCTGATTGTGGTTCAAAAATTTCACCATCTTCGAGGCAGCTTTCTGTGTACCCTTTTATTTTTAGAGAGCAAAAACAGGCTACCTGTGGCTGGTTGTAGAGGAGGAAAAAGCTAAGGATACTGGCTCCTAGGTCAATTGTTGGAATTACGGTAATTAGTAAACCCGAAAGTAGTGGGCATTACAATCAAGTAAAACCTCGCATAAAGAGCACCTCACTTAGAGAGTAACTCATTTAAAGAGCAGAATTTTCTCTGAACGGTCACCTCGCTTAACAAATAAAACCAACCAAAAACTCACTTAACAACTAAATTTGGGGTTGAACCCCCCCCCCCGTCACAGTGGGTCACTTACAATAGTGTTTCACTTAAAGAGCAAACTCTCTTAAAGAGCAACCCCATGGAACACATTATACTCTTTAAGCAAGGTACCACTTGTACTTTTGCAGTTCTGAAATCTGATCTGCCTTAACATGCAAATGACGCAGCAGTGTATTCTTTTTCAGTAGCTATGACTAAAGTAACTATTAACATTTCTCCACATCAGAAGCTACTCTGAGTTATGTAAAAGATTTTCAAACTGACTTGGTCCAAAGGTTGTTTTTTGTTTTTAAAAAGTGGGACACATTTCATGGAGAATTGCTTAGTTTTCCTTAAATGAATATTCATTATTGAAAGTAAATAAATTTGTAATACTCCACATTAAGCCCTGAGGATACTGCTGTTTTTAAAAGCAGGAAGTGAAAACGTGGCTAGTCACTTATGGCTAAATTGTGTCCCTCAGGAAGAGTTACCAAATGTAGGAACAAGTACTGTAGTGCTAATTGGAAAGGTAATAGCAAGTTCCTAATTATGTTTCTTCAAAGATGAAGCCTAATGTGAGGTGCTTATCTTAGCCTAATTACCTCTTAAGTCATTTTCACAGCTATTAAGATAAGGATCTCAGCACCTTTGTGTGTGTATTCTTGTATAACACCAGGCAGAGAGTAATTCCAGCTGTCAAAAAGTGGGAAAAGGTTTCAGAACTCTTCTTGACTCCCTCATGCTGCTACTTCAGTCAAATTTGCACTGCTTGTCAGACTCCAGGTTTATAATAAATCTGAGTTAAAAATGCTTTTGCTCAGTTTTTAAATGCTTACCCTTTGTCTCTATCATAAAGCAATTATTCATAGTAAATTCATGTGCTTTCTCTTTCACTAGATTTTCTCCAACTTAAGAGCTGCACTAATAATTTCTTAACAATCCTGTCTAGTACCTGTTACGCTAGCATTATGTTGCTATTATATTAGTATGTTTCATTGCCAACCCTAATCAAAGACAAACTGGTACCCTCCATTTTAATTATTATTTTTTCCAGAAAAAAATCATTTTTACCAAAAAATGAAAATGCAGTTTGTATGTTGTGAAGGAATTCACTACTACTCATTCCTTTTTTTTCTTAAGGAAAAACTTTACTTAGTTTTCTGGCAGCTGTATCCTTTAAATCTTTTTTTTAACTTATACTATTTAATGTGCTTTTGCATTATACAGTCTAGCAAAGCATTTTTAATGTTACCATGTTTCCAAAACATCCTACAAAAATATTTCCAGGTTTCTCATATTGTCATAGCACAAAATGAAGTGTCTCTATAGGTAGCTCTTACTGTCTCATTCTCTCTAGGTAATTCTATTATAAGCTCATTAAACTTGACAATCACCCTGTGGGAACATTGTGTTTACAATGCTCTAGACTTGCAGTGATTGTGAACTGTGCCACTCCAGCTGTTCTTGGACTTCAACTCACAGAAGCCCTGATCAGCAGGCATGCTGAGTTGGGCTTCTGATAATTAAAGTCCAAGAACTCCAGGAGTGCCAAGGTTTGCCACCAGGGCCTAGAGTCTAGATGGTCAGAGTACTGTTGGATACTTATATAATTGCTATATGTATTTACTTGTTTAAAAAAAGTCTTCGAAATTGGCATGGCTAATTGTAGAGATGTCAATTAATTGTTAGTCATACATTTGAACACACAATGCATGCCTGGCATGATGTTTTTCTTTCATGTCAAGGTCAGACTTTGAACTGCCAAAATGAAGCTACCTTCTTGGCTTTCTCACTGGCCATCCTTAAATCCACATTGGTACATGTTTCTGTCAGTAATCAGCAGATCAGCAAATGAGCCAGGCTCTGTGTGTCTCCTGCAGCCACACAATATATTGTTGTTTATCAACAAGATCAGGGCCCTCCAAGTGAAATAAAGGAGGTTAGATTCCTCAGCTATATCCTGCTTTAATGTTATTCCTTGTCAAGTGAGCTCCTTCCTCCATCTAATTTCATTTTGCTCTTTTTTACCCTCAAGAATGTTTGTTCTTGCCATAAAGCTCTTCCTGGATCTGAGTTGGCAGCCTTGAGGCACATATTTGTTTAGAGGGTGTTGACAGTCATTCTCTTGGCGTCTGCTACTACTTCTCCATATCTTAGGTGGAGTGATACCAACAAGAGACTATATTTTTTTAAATTGGTGTAGGTTTAATGCTGGGGTGGCCAACAGCCATGGGTGCATTTACGGCAGCATTTTATGCATGTGTGGGTGTGTTTTACTTCCACTTCCAGGGGCAGCTCAGGCTGGATGATTTGGCATCGGGACTAGATCCGGCCTGTGGGCCGTAGTTTGAACACCCCTGATGTAGATATTTTTTAAAAGCCAAGTAAACTGCTATTAGCTGAATGTAATTGCAGCAAACTAAACTTACAGTGTAATGTGGTACCCTTACTTGCCCCTACCTGAACATTCAGTGCCCATGAATCTGTAACCAGCTACAAAATAAATTAAACATGGAACATTTTAGTACCTTGTGAGAGTCAGGATGTTGCCAAGGCCAGGAACCAGTTTCCATTATGCACAGTAGACACCTGCTCTCTACCTTTACGATTCCAGGATCTCTGCCAAATGCAAAATTCTCCCAATAAAATTTTGTGCTCCCAGCATCTTTCGCATAATGTATTATGACGTGTATCCCATTTTGATTTGGTGAGAAGAACCCTGCATAGAATTGTTGTGGGATAGTTAAGCAAGTTTATGTTTACCAGGGAAACTCCATATAGTATGCAAGTAATGTTTCTCTTGAATAAAATTTAAACTAGACTTGTAATTATTTTAATTGAAGGATAGAACAGTGTAAGTTTAATTAAAATGCTGTAGTTGGTATGATTCTCTACTGAACTGGCATCCTTAATTATGTTTGCTTTCTTTTTCCTTTTTAGGTATATTTTCTGGTTCATTGAAAGCTTCTGAAATTATATCCAGATTGCACAATGTATTTATTTTTAATATTACTTTTAAATGGAATAATCACTTGCTTGAGTAGCGATTCTCCTTATGGAGCAATACCCAGATTACTCCTTGTGTCTTTTGATGGATTTAGAGCTGATTATCTGAAGCAATATGAACTTCCATATCTTCAGGATTTTATCAAAGATGGTGTATTAGTAGAACAGGTCACCAGTGCTTTTATAACAAAAACCTTCCCAAACCATTACACTATAGTCACAGGACTGCATGAGGAAAGCCATGGGATTGTTGCAAATGAAATGTTTGATGCTACTACAAAGAAAACCTTTTCACAGTTCAATGACACAGATCCTTTCTGGTGGAATGATGCAATTCCTATATGGGTGAGCAATCAATGGCAGAGGAATAAAGCAAGTGCTTCTGCAATGTGGCCTGGTACTGATGTAAAAATTCACAACACCACTCCTCATTTTTTCATGAAATACAATTCTTCAGTAAGTTTCCATAAACGAGTAGAAAATATCATTTCATGGATGAACAGTTCTAATCCACCAGTCACATTTGCAACTCTTTATTGGGAAGAGCCAGATGCAAGTGGACACAAATATGGTCCAGAAGATACCAAAAACATGACTGAAGTATTGCACGAAGTGGATACACTTATAGGCTTTCTCATTCAGAAACTCAAGGTTTCAAAGTTGTGGGATAAAATTAATGTCATCATTACAAGTGATCATGGCATGGCACAGTGTTCCAAGGACAGGTTGATCAATCTGGATAATTGCATTGACCGTAAAAGTTACAGACTCATTGATAGGAGTCCAGTTGCTGCAATATTGCCACATAGTAAGTATATTTGTATGTCATTTAGAAGCTCTTGTGTTTACTAAAAACCCCACATACAGTACTTTTTTAAAAAAGTAGTGTTCTGGATGTTTTAAGATGAAATTTAAGGTTGGATTATACAAAATACAGGAAATCAGTGATCAAATCTCCCAGCTTTTAAAAGAATTTTAAAAACACCAGGGACCGAATTCTGAGAAACACCTGTTTTTTTAATTCTGGGGTGAAATACAGGTACTGTATAGATAATACTCCCTAGTAACTGATAGAATTTTGGAAAATTAGGTAAGATTGTACTTTTGAAGTGAGGAATTCAGTGGCATATCTTCCATCTCTTCAGGCTCTCTTGTTAAAGCCAGTGTATCCTAATGATAACATAATAGCTCCTGGGCATTTCTAAAACAACCTTTTAAAACACATATTTAAAATCATAACTTATTTAATCATTAATTATCAAAATTTGAATGAATTCCATTGTTTTTTGTATATGGAACAACGTGGAGGAGGTTTTTTTTTTTTTAAACACGCTCATGAGTTGTGCATTAGAGAATATATGTGGCACCTTTTGGTCTATACTTACTATCTTTCTCTTCAGATGAAACATATGTATATACTTTAATGAAAAACTGCAGCCTGCACATGAAAGCTTACCTTAAAGAAGACATTCCAGAGCGATATAATTATCATCACAGTAGTCGCATTCAGCCCATAATTTTGATTGCAGATGAAGGTTGGACAATAGTACAAAGTGAGACTCTTCCAAGGTGTAAGTGTTTTTCTTTTATTTTGGCCTGATTTAAGAAAGTGACTCCTTTCCATGTGAAAGAGAGATTATTCAGGGATTTTGGAAAATTAGGTAAAATCTGTGTGCCTTTAAGCATGTGAAAAGTGAGATTCTTTCTAATTTCATGCATATAGTACTAGTTTGTTACTTTAGGTTATGTGGAAGTTCCAGAGCCTCCTTTTTACTTTCTAATAGGATATGAAGAATACTTGCAAAATTATTCATTCTCCATATGACAGGCTGTCTTGACACATTAGGAAAGCTTTCCATTAAATTGCTGACCCTTGCAAGATTTCTTTCTAGAAGTCTGAGAACAAGACAGGCACCTTTCTTTCTTAGTGAAGTATTTCCTCTTACTGATATTTTCACAAACGAAAAGCGGCAGGAGACTAGGCTGTATCATCTCTCACCTTCTTTTGCTCTCTTTCATTCTGCTATGCTGTAGTCGAATGCTCAGCAGTGCCAGCTTTATGGCAGAAGCAGAGGGAAAGGGGTGCAGTTGTCTCACATTCTTTCATCAATAGTGATACTGTCCAACTGGGAGTTTATGTTGCATCTTTCTCGTGGCCTCTCACTTAAGCTCCATCCCACTCCTACTTCATTTCTTTCCCATGTTCCTGGTGTGGGTGGACGCAGGCAGAGAATCAGGGTTTCATTTTGAGTATTCATTCATTCTAGATCAGTTGTTCCCAACCTTGGCACTTCAGATGTTCTTGAATGTCAATCCCCAGAAGCCCTGATCAAGAGATATTACTGACTTGTGCTTCTAGGAATTGAAGTCCAGAAACACTTGGAGTGCCAAGGTTGGCCATCACTGCTCTAGAGCAGTGATGGCCAACCTTGGAACTCCAGGTGTTCTGGAACTTCAGTTCCCAGAACCCAAGATCAGCAGGAGTGCTGACTTGGGCTTCTGCTAATTTAAGTCTAAGAACAGTGATGGCAAACCTTCTAGAAACTGAGTGCCCAAACTGCAAGCCAGAACCTTTTAGAGACTGAGTGCCTAAACTGCAACCAAAACTCACTTATTTATTTCAAAGTGCCAACACAGCAACAAGGGAGGAAGGAAACTCTCTCACTGTGCTATTGGGTAGAGGGGTGGGGGAAACTCTGTGATGTGGGAGGGAGGAAGCACTCCCATTGGGCTGCTGGGCAGAGGGGTGGGGTGAACTCTGTGATGGGGAGGGAGGAAGTGCTCCCATTGGGCTTCTGGGCAGAGGGGTGGGGCAAACTGTGCTGGGGTGACTGTACGGGTGCCCAGAGAGGGTTCTGAGTGCACCTCTGGCACGCATGCTATAGGTCAGTGATGGTGAACCTATGACACACATGCCAGAGGTGGCACTTGGAGCCCTCTCTGTGGGCACCCGTGCAGTCACCCCAGCACAGAGTTTGCCCCACCCGTCTGCCCAGCAGCCCAATGGGAATGCTTCCTCCCTCCCCCCAGCACAAAGTTTGCTCCACCCCTCTGCCCAGCAGCCCAATGGGAGCATTTCTTTCCTCTCCTGTTGCTATGTTGGCTCTTTGTGATAAATAAGTGGGGTTTGGGTTGCAGTTTGTGCACTTGGGTCTCTAAAAGGTTCACCATCACTGCCATAGGTTCACCACCACTGCTCTAGATTCAGCGGACATTTTTTTTACCCATTTCGGGCTCTCTGACCCCCCCTGCCAGCTCCAGGGAGGTTGGGGGACTTGATCCAAACTGTTTCCAAAGTTCCCTCACCTCCCTGGAGTCTGCAGCAAACCAAAACGTCAGGATTCAAATCCTGGCTTGCTGCAGCCTCCAGGGAAACAGGGCTTTTTTTTATGTTGTGCGATCAATGCATCGCACGACATTAAAAACCGGATAACGACGAGACTTGTGGAACCAAGTCTCATCGTTATCCGAGGTACTAGTGTAGCTGTTGAAGTTTTGAGAGGTTGATTATGCAAGCAGGTATGCAACCAGATCTCTTTATATTGTGGCAACAGTTTCCTTGTTTACAGTTATATTTGCTACAAGATGTTGGCCTATCTATTGGAAATATTATTTGGAGATAAATACTATAGTCCTAGATGTTTTAAGATCTCTGCTTGAGTTACATATTTTGCAAAGTGAGCTGGCATGTGAAAATAAATTTCACTAAAATTCTGTAGCATATTCACAGTGCTGGGATTCTTCTTTTCTTTCAGTGGGAGACCATGGCTACGATAATACTCTGCCAAGTATGCATCCATTTATGGCAGCTCATGGGCCTGCTTTTCGCAAAGGTTACAAACAAAAGACTATGAGTATTGTTGATATTTATCCAATGATGTGTCATATCTTAGGTTTGACACCCCAGCCCAATAATGGCACATTGAGCAACGTCAAGTGTCTGTTAACTGATCAGTGGTGCATAAATGTTCTTGAAGGCATTGGAATTGTGATTGGTGTCTTTATGGTGTTGACTACGTTGACGTGCCTTATAATAATAATGAAGAACAGAACACCTTCCATGCGTCCATTTTCACGGCTCCAGCTGCAGGATGATGATGATGATCCTCTAATTGGATAACCTGTGCTGACTATTGTTTTGATTACACTGGAAAACATCTTTTCATGCACTTTAATAATAATCCCCCACCCCCATAAAGAGAAGAACATATCTCATTAAGAGAGGTAAAGTGTTGGCTAGAACCTGGAAAAGACATAACATCTGTGTTAAGCTTTCTTTTAATAAGTGGCAAGATAAAGAATTTCAGAGATGAATAAATGCTGCTTTTGTAGAATTTCAATCTCCTGAAATGAGATGTAAAAAATTGTAAACAGATAAATACTGGAGATCTTTAAAGCTGCATAATTGTGGAAATGACAATGCCATTTTTTTGTATTTTTCATGCATGCCGTGCTATAAGAGGGTTTGTGGAGCAGCTGCAGTAAATGTAAGCTGTTTAAATTAAAGGCTGAATTTGAGTCCTTAGTATTTACATTATCTCAGTCTTTACAAACTGCAAATACAATTTATGGTATTGCAAAAGAGTTATAGAAAGGTCAGTGGCAACAATTATCCACATCTAGTATTGAGTACACAAAATTTGTCACACAGTTTCGCCTTATATTGAAGAGTTGTGTTTTCTACCACAACATTAAGCTACAGGTCAAATTACACATTATGTGCCACTGGTGACTGTCATCAGAAAGTCTTTACTCATACAGAGGATTGTGGTGTTTTAAATACATGTTAGTGTTTGTATTAAAATAAATATTAGCATGTTTGCAACACATTGTCCTGAAAACAGCTTAGAGTGAGGCTCAACATAGTGAATGAAATTAAATATTACTCCCTACTGCATAGATTTTAGAAGCAGAAGACTTGTTAGTAGCAGCCTTGCTGATGCGACATTTAAATCGAATGTAGTATTTGTTCACTTTTCTTAAAGGTTGTATTATATATGCATATGATAACAAGCTTTCTGTGACGGTTCAGAATTAATTGTACCTTATAAGAGGATAGCTTTATTTTGAAGCAAATGGGGCAGATCCAAACAAGAAAATAATAAATGTCAACTTTTGCTTCTACCTTACACATGCCTATTCTTTTGCATAAGCAAACTATTTATAAAATAATTTTTAAAAAACTTAAGTGAACTTCTTGGCCAAAATCTTGTTCCAAAAAAAAAAAAAAATGCAAATGAGCAGTTGCATGGCAATTTCTCGCTACACCCTCCCACTGGTTGTTTTTTGTGTGACTGATTTCACAAGTAGAGAATAAAGTAAATCCTGCCAGAGGGGAAAGCCTGTTGTTATTGCCCCCATGCTTTTTATTTTTCCAGCAGGATTCTGGATCTTGTAATATAAAAATAAGATACATGTATAGACTTCTCATGTTAATTTTGATATTTTGTTAGCTCTAGAGACTCAGGAGAAATTCTCAGTGTACAGGTAACTGTGTTTATTGATTTGGATTATTTCAATACAGCTACTTAATTTTAGTATTGCTTTGATCATAGAGCAAGTTAGATTTTAAAGCAGTGTGTTTACTGTTTGTGTCTTGCAGAACATTCCATAATCTGAAACCTTGCAGTTCTGCTTGTATTATTTTTTTAATCTGTTGTAAAAAAACCCACACACCTGGAAATAATACTAGGAGTATGGTACCATGTGTTTTTTTAAATAACTATATGATATTGGTGACATCTAATGTGCAAATGATAGGTTGTTAAGATTCAGGGGGTTTTTTTTGGGGGGGGGTCCCTATTAGTAGCAGGTAGCCTAACATAGTACTGAATGAGATGTTAGAACAGACGTTGCTAACCTTTTGAAGTCGGGGGCCAGGTCATGCTCTCTCAGACAGTTGGTGGTCCAATTGACACTGCCAGAATTGGCCGCAACTCATTTATGGCTGTCATAAATGCATTTACAACAGCCATAAATGAGTCGGTGGCCAGTTCCAGTGGTGGCAGCTGGAGCAAGGGTGCAGGGTGTTTGATTTGGTGCTACGGGCTGGATCTGGCCCATGGGCCATAGGTTGCCTATCCCTGTGCTAGAACAATAGAGTATCTCATCCCTATGTCAACCAGAAGCCTTTTCCATTTGGGCAGCTAGTAAGAGACCTGAAGAGGGATTTTTTTAACATGGTGGCATGCATATGGTCTTCTCCTTGATGTTTGTAGTGTTTGAGAATGCTATAAAATACAAGCAGGGTAAATTACCAGTTTAGTAGAGTGCTAAGACCTGTGAATTAAAGTACTGTATTTGAAAGTTAGTAAAACTATTTCTCCTAAGAAATGTTGTTCTTAGGCTTGTTTCCGGTTCATTAAAAGTATGAACCCAAACTTTGAGTGACTGACTTACATAATTGGAAGTAAGATTCATTATCAGTGAACTAAAAGGTAAGCATATTGTCTATGGCAAACAATCTTTAAATTGTTCTTATGAGTATATGCACTGCTAACATTTAGGTTGGGTGCTCTGAAGATACTTGTAACTGCACAAACTTGAGGATTCCTCAGAGACTACTCTTTTAGTTGAAATGAAGAACCTTGAAATAACTCCAAGTACTGTATATGACATTGTAAATTAACTCTGTTAGTTACTGGGCTTTGGATCATCAACTGTTCACCAAATGAAATTCTTGTTATGTAGAAAATTGTATATAGTACTTGTTATTCTTGATCTCAGAACTTGGAAAACTTAGTTGCTAAAATGGCCAGTGATTCTGAGAGCTTTAACTTCCCCAAAATCTGCTTTGTGATGTCTTACATTATGAAGCAACCATGGCTGCTGCTAAGGTTTTGGTCTGTTACAGAAATGTGAGGTGGCTACCAAGACTGCATATTCAACTAGCCACAATAAATCTGACAGAATGAAGGAGAAAAGAAATTACAGTATAGCTGTAAACTTTGTTTCAAATTGTTTGTTAAAAGGTATAATGCCTTTATGTTTTTATATTTCTATTTTTTATGGAAATATATTCCATATGAATTAAAAAATACTGTTTTGTTGATATTAGTACTAAGTCTCTTGTTATTTTAGATTACAAAATGCTGCATTCATTCTATCACTTATTTTTTGACTGGCTTGTGAAAAATGTGTGATCTGTTTTAGATCAAAATTGAAGCCATCCATAGGGGCCTGGACTCTGTTTTGGGGACAGTTAATTGTGAAGAGATGTCCATCGTGTCTGATTGACTTGGATCAATTTCAACCTGTGAGGCTTTATAATAGTGAGGAAGGTCCTTGCACAATGCAAGGCCATGACCTCTCCCTTGATCCTATCCCTTCCAGGATTGCAAAATCAACTGGAGAGCTGACTGTGGAGTGGGCCACACAGATTGACAACACTTTACACAAGATTCAGCAGTACCTCAGATAACGAACACATCGTATAGCGAAAAATCCACACTACGAAGTGTTTGTTATGCAATGGTGATACCCTGCATAGTGGATTTTTTGTTGTTGTTATGCAGGCTTTTTGGTAACCAGGGTATACCCACTTAATGGGAATCCCAGTTAACGAACTCCCCTCCCATTATGTTTTTATATTTCTATTTTTTATGGAAATATGTTCCATATGAATTAAAAGATACTGTTTTGTTTATATTAGTACTAAGTCTCTTGTTATTTTAGATTACAAAATGTTGCATTCATTCTATCACTTATTTTTTGACTCAGGTTTTGCTAAAGCTACCATTATGGGGAAAAAAACCACATAGCGAAGAGCTCTATGGAATGGAGTTGTTTTGTTATGCAGGGTTCTACTGTATTTTCTTTCTTGTTGCAAGGAAACCATCATTAGGCCTTTCCAAAAAAATCCAAATGGTGTGACCAGGGACCTTAAAAACATTAGACCAGTTGTGAACAATTGGGCAATTTGATGGACAGAGAGGTTGTGGATCAGTTACAGGCATTCCTAATACTGATATTTTGGATCAATTTCAACTGGGGTTCAGGCTGTAGCACGGGATAGACCGCGTTGGTCAACCCTGCTATATGACCTCCAAGAGGCAGAGAGAGGTATTATGTCGCAGTCTGTCCTCTAGGTTCTCAGCAACTTTTGATATCGTATTGGATAGCTTAGCAGAGTCGGGAATGTGGGGAGGGTCAGCTTTAGCTTCCTCATAGGCTGTGTCTAGAGGATACAGCTGGGCAAGATGACTTAATCCTTGTGGGTATAGCAATATGATTTGTTGCAGGGCTCTATTCTCTATGCTGTTTAACATCTATATGAAGTCAGAGAGATAGAGTGTGGTATCAGCAATAGGTTGATGATACACAATTCGATCTATCCACAGTGAATACTGTGGAAGTTCTGGACTGCTGCCTGGCTGCAATAATGGACTGGATGAGGGCAACAGGTTAAAGTTGAATCCAGACAAGACAGAAATCCAAACTATGACAAACCATAACAGAGGTTTTGAGATACATATGACGTGTGAGGAGTGGTTTTACCACTGCCACTCACCATTGAGTTTCTGTCAGCAAGCAGGGATTTGTACTCTGCTCTATCTGCTACATAAAACTACTTTTTCTAACAATGCACTATTCATCACAAAGCATACACAGCATTTCAAGTACAACAAGCTGATGTAAGGATGTTAAAGAATTTTGGTAGTTTTATTTTCAGTTCCTTTACCAGGTATTCTGGACATTGAATTTGTCTTTTTCATACAGCAACTATTTGACCAACATTTACTATCAGCATATATACAAATTAAAAATTATTTCTCAAACATGTATCTTCATATTAACTTACATGGGATTATATTTGTCATTTTAATATCTGTTCTTTGTTTAAAGAGAACAGCTGCTTCTGATTTCTTTTTGTTTCAACCAACCTAAACAATTTGGCATCCTCAGCCAACTTGAAATTGTGCTTGCAGTAACCCTGAATACAACTGAAAGTGCTCAAGATACCATAGATTTAAGATTACTATTTTGTCTACAAAATTTCTCCCCAAATTTCCAATGGCCCATCAATGCTTAGTGTAAGATTAGTAAACTTAGCCTTCTGCTCTTAAACAAAATACCATACAGTAGTAAAAAATTGCTGCCAACATCAGCTGATCTACCGAGTTTCTATCATGTCTTTGCTTTTGTGCATTTGCCCAAGTAATTTAGGAAGGTTTCTCATAAATGAAGAGAAGGATATCAAAAGCCAAAACGGAGCCTTTACTGTGAAAGTGTTAAGCCTGAAGCAAAGGCTGAGTTATTTCAGTTTGTTGCCCCCACACTGCTGGTGTCTGGCTGTAAGTTAAATGCCTTACAAATGCTAGAAGAAAAATAAGGACGAGAGTGCTGCCAAGAATAATTCCTATGAAAGATGCATATGATCCTTGCTGATAGTCCAATAAGAATCTATGCAGAGTTGCTTCAGAAACTGAACTTACAAGTACATCCTTCACACTGTCAAGTGACCCATTGTTAGGCAACGGACTAATCCCCAACATGTGACACAAAAGGGGATATAAATCTGTAGAGTTCATAGCTTGCTTGGTGAAGTTCTTTCTAAAGGCAGGTCCTTGGGCTAAAAAGATAGGGTGCATTTCGGGGAGCATGTTGTCATACCCATGGTTTCCCCCTGGAAAGAAAGAACACATTCACATTTACTGCCATCTGAGACACTTATAAATAAAATACACTAGTACCTCGGATAATGATGAGACTTGGTTCCACAAGTCTCGTCGTTATCCGGTTTTTAACGTTGTGTGATGCATTAATCGCACAATGTTTTAAAAAAGCCCTGTTTCCCTGGAGGCTGCAGCAAGCCAAAACGTCGGAATTTGAATCCCGACGTTTTGGCTTGCTGCAGCCTCCAGGGACAGTGGGGGGACTTACGAAATAGTGCAGATCGGGTCCCCCGACCTCCCTGGAGCTGGCAGGTGGTCAGAGAGCCTGAAATGGGTTTAAAAAGTCTGTTTTTTCACCCATTTTGGGCTCTCTGCCCCCCCTGCTGGCTTTGGGGGAGGGGTCAGGGGACCCGATCCACAGCTGCGGGGTGGCTGGGGAAGCCGACGGGGGAGCCCCTTGTCAGCTTTCCAGCCACCCCACCCCTGTCTCCACAGCTGCAGGGTGGCTGGGAAGCCGAACGGAGAACCCCGTTCAGCTTTCCAGCCACCCTGCTGCTACAAACAACTGCATCGGATAACGCTAACAGATCATTATCCAATGCAAAATTTCTTTAGAAATGTTGCATCGTTATCTGCTTTTAGCGTTATACAAAGCAGTCGTTATCCGAGGTATTACTGTACTGCTATTGTATTGAGAGCATTTGCCTTTAACCCCGCTTTTTTTAAAAGGTAGCTGATATAGAATGTAAATATTGTTTCAGTTTCTACAGCAGTTATTAATAGGCATAGTGCTGCAGATAAGTGCAGAGGTTTTAGCTAGCAGACTGCCACATATGCTCAGATATCAAGAGTAGTTCTATCATTTTAACTACATTATTGAAACATTATTGAACTGGCACAGTATGCAAACTGGCCTATAGAGCAGGAAGCCTGTACAGTAAAACACCGGATAACTATTGGATCGGAGAATGCTAAAATCGCATAACGTTAAGTAATCTGGGGAGGAGAATTGGATCGAATAACATTCAGGTCCTATGGGATGGATCGGATAACGACTGCTAAAGCCTATGCGGTTACAATGTATCTCTATGGAGCTTTAATGTTATCCGATCCATTCCATAGGATTTTAACATGCATCGGATAACACTAAAAATTGGATAACACCAAGACTTGTGGAACCAAGTTTTAGCGTTATCCGGTGTTTTCCTGTATTGGTTGTTTTTTCAAAAAACTCAACAACACAAGAAGGGAAAATATATACAGTAATACCCCGGATAAACGCGAGTACCATATAGCGCAAAAACCGCATAACGTGACAAGATTTTTGGAAAAATCTTGTATCGAATAACGCGATTTTAACGTTATCTGGAACAAGCGTATGCGTGGGGGGGAGTTGGATTGGGTAGAACATTACCCAATTCAACACACACACCCAGCGCCCGCCCCCATGATGTTTGGAAAGGGTACGGGGATCCTTACCCTTTCAAAACTTCGGACGCGCTTCGGTGGGGGTTAGCGCAGGATACGGGGGGAACCTCCGTATCCTGCGCTAACCCCCACCGACGCGTGCGCGCCTGCAAGTCACCCGATGTTCCAAAAGGATAAGGATCTTTACCCTTTCGGAACATCGTGCGTGCGGCGCGCGTCGGTGGGGGTTAGCGCAGGATACAGGGGGAACCTCCGTATCCTGCGCTAACCCCCACCAACGCGTGCGCGCCTGCAAGCCACCCGATGTTCCGAAAGGATAATGATCTTTACCCTTTCGGAACTTCGGGCGTGCGGTGCGCGTCGGTGGGGGTTAGCGCAGGATACGGGGGGAGACCAACGTGCGCGCGCCTGCAAGCCACCCGATGTTCCGAAAGGATAAAGATCTTTACCCTTTTGGAACATCGGGAGAGGAGAGGCGCCTCTCCGCGGGGTCTCCCTGGCTTCGTAGTGGCTCGCTGCAAGGCTGGGGAGATCCGGGTGAGGAGAGGCACCTCTCCGCAGGGTCTCCCCAGCTTGGGAAAGAGGCGGTTTGGCCGAAATTCTCTCCCCTGTGCGTGGCGAGGATTTCGACCAAGCTGCCTCTTTCCTAGGCTCGCTATAGCAACGAGGATCTCACGTCAAGGCAATTGCCTTAACGTGCGATCCCCGTTTCGCTCGCCTAAACAAGGGTCGGCTTTTCCAAATTCCCCCCTCCCCCGGGGGAGGGGGAAATTCGGCAATGCCGACCCTTGTTTAGGCGCTTTGCGATGGGAGTTTGGGGATCGCACTTCAAGGCAATGCTGTATAGCAACGGGGATCGCACTTCAAGGCAATGCTGTATAGCAACGGGGATCGCAAAGCGCCTAAACAAGGGTCGGCATTTCCGAATTTCCCCCTCCCCCGGGGAGGGGGAAATTCGGAAAAGCCAACCCTTGCCCAGGCGCGCGAAACGGGGATCGCACGTTAAGGTAAGGGATCAAAGCAGGGGGTGGCACCCCCCGCTTTGATCCCTTGCCTTGCGATCCCTGTTGCTATACCCGTTTGGTAGAAGAGGCTCCCGCTGGCGCGCCTTTTCGCGCACGTGCGAGTGCCTCTTCTCAGGTTTTTTTTAGCATTGTTCGATTTACACCCCCGGACAACGCGAAAAACCGGACAACATCATGACTTGTGGAACCATGTCATAACGTTGTCCGGGGTACTAGTGTACATCCCAGCAGTTTTGAATTTATGTCTGAGCAGGGAGAATGGCATTTAAATTAAATAATACAAACAAACATAAGTTCTTCAGTAGTTTTTTGGTTTTGAACCAATGAAGACCTAAATTTAATTTGTTAGCTGAATTAGTAGTGTGCTGAATAAATAATTTCCAGCAGAAAAGCTGATTCATATTATATGATTATATCAACATGACTTGGGAGCCAACGTGATTATCATTCCCAGTCTATATTTTATGTTTTACAAGTCTGTACTTCATGCTATACAAGACATACTTTTTATGATCCTTACAGTAAAGTCACAAAGTAAATTAGACTACCTTTAAGGAGAATGAGACAGCCATTTCAGCTGATCTTGGGTGTCACAAAAGTAGAGGAAATTAATTCTTTAACGATTGCATGGTTTAATACCAGGAAGAGATACACTCTTAGGTTTTTGCCTCAAGAGCCAAATTAACCTGACATTTATTTATTTGATTTTCATCTCATCTTTCCTCCCCAGTTCTCCAAGTACTGTACCAAGGCATGACAGGGACACCTATAGTTCCACCACAGGCAGCATAAATACCTTGAACTTGGGGAGATGTAATTCCTACTAGATCTCCCACAGTCAAGACACTGGATGCTTAGTATATCAGAGAATAAACAAAACAAAAACACTGTAGCATTTTGAAGACTGTTATAATTTAACGTTAGCTTTCTTGGATCAAGTCCACTTCGTTAGATGCTTAGTGTTATTTTGAACAAAGCCATGAAACAGGCCCAAATTGAATGAAATAATACTTACATACAAATCCATCAGACTTGTTCTGCAAGATCTCCCATCCTTCATCAGCAACAGCTAAAATTGGTTGAATTTTATTGCTGTGGTTGTAATGTAGTCTGTTTGGAATATCTTCCTTCTTATAGACATGCATATGAGGATGGGCATTTACTAAAGCATTGTATACATCATCAAACTTGCCTTCAAGAGAAATAAAAAAGCGATTTACAACTAGGATCCTGATATGTTGCCTCTTTTACTTTGCAACTAAAGTAATACCTCGGATAACACTAAGACTTGGTTCCACAAGTCTTGGTGTTATCTGATTTTTAGCGTTATCCGATGCATGTTAAAATCCTATGGGATGGATCGGATAACGTCAAAGCTCCATAGAGATACATTGTAACCGCACAGGCTTTAGCGGTTGTTATCCGATCCATCCCAGAGGACCTTAACGTTATTCGATCCAATTCTTAACGTTATGCGATTTTAGCGTTATCCGAGGTATTACTGTAAATGCAAGTTTGAGACCAGAGTACTGCAGGACGGAATGAGCTCCCGTCTCTGTCCCAGCTCCTGTCAACCTAGCAGTTCGAAAGCAAGAAATTGCAAGTAGATAAATAAGCACCACTTTGGTGGGAAAGTAAACAGTGTTCCGTGCACTCTGGTGTCTAGTCATGCTTGCCACCTGGCCACGGAAATGTCTGCAGATGCAGACAGCACTGGCTCTTTGGCTGTAAACAGAGATGAGCACTAAACCCTAGAATCGAATACAACTGGCTTTTGACCAAGGGCAACCTTTACCTATACCTAAATACAAGGAACAAAGTGTGTTTCTAGATATGTAAGTGAGTATCCTGTTGAAATTTCAGTGAACAGACCAACTCAAGCAAGTGCCACAGATATTATCAGTTTTGTGCGCAGTCACACAATTCAGTATGCTACTGATAATGTCTTCCCTCAACACCTGAAGTGGTAAAAGAGGAAGTAAAAAAAAACCTGATAATGTCTATGGTGATTTTTTAAACTTTTGGGCCTTTAAAAGTAACACCATTTCTGTTCTGTCACTATAATCCAGTAAGGGAATTTGTCCCTTTTTTCTTAAATCATATGGGTTTCATTTTAACAAACCGAACAGATTTTATCACATTACCAATGATTTTCTAGAAAAGATATAGCAAATGTCATAACAGCAAATGGAAAAAGATTGCTATGTAATATATTCTAAAGTAAGTAACTCCTTCATTGGATCACTGAAACGTTACATCAGTGGTGGACAACCATGGCGCTCCAAGTGTTCTTGAATGTCAATTCCAGAAGCCAAAGTCTGCACATCTACTGATCAGGACTTCTGGGAACTGAAGTTCAAGAACACCTGGAGCACCAGGGTTGGCCACACCTACGTTACATAAAAGGCAAACTTTTGAGTTCTCCAGAAATCTTCACAGGCACAAATTTGGGCTGGGGAAGAGACAATAATCATAAAATGGGTCCACATGCAATTGCCACTACAGTCAAACCTCGCTTAAAGAATGCCTCACTTAGCGAAAAACTCGCATAATGAGTGGGCATTTCGAAAAGCGTTCCAACTCGCATAACAAAAATTTTCGCCATGCGAGTCGGACTTTTCCTATGGAAAAACTCGCCTAACAAGCATTTCTATGGGGAAAACTCATAACGAAAAATTTTTGTTATGCGAGTTTTTCCATAGGAATTTTCGCTATGCGAAAAAAACTTGCATAGGAAAAAACTCGCATAGCGAGCAGCCGCACAGAATGAAATATTTTCGTTATGCAAGGTTTGACTTTATTTAAAGCAGACTCTCAGCAAGTCAAGGTGGAGTTTGCAGATTCAGCAGAAATACAGAGGAAGATGTCACTTTATAGTCTGTCCTTCCACTGCAGCCATAATGTATATTATTTATTTATTTATTTATTTATTTGCATTTAATATCCCGCCCCAATCGGGCGGACCCGACTCTGGGCGGCTTACAGCATAGCTCATAATATATATGGCCTTAAAATTCATAAAATTCATAAGAATTCATAAAAAATTTAAAACGTTAAACAGTAAAAACGGATAGGAACCCATAATAACAATAATAATCCTCTGTAAAACTTTCCTTGGATGAGGGACACTGACCCTGTTTACTGGTTTAGAGCAGGGGGGAAATTTGGAACAAGATAGTAGTCTTCACATCAACAAAACAAGAAATCAACAAGTGATTTCTCCTAGACAAAAAGACCAGCCAGGCAAGCAATGAACAGATCTATAGAGATCCCAATCAGATTTTTGACTGCAGAGAGAAGAGAGACAATATAGTGACATCTATGTCTCACCATGGCTCTGCAGACTCAATTTCTATTCTTGCTTTGTCAACCACCTGCCTTCAAAAACAAGGCAAATGTATAGTTTGAGTTAGAGTTAAACCATTTTTTCCAGATAACTAGTTATTTCCCTGTTCCCTTACCCTAAATGTTATACAGTAATACCTCGGATAACGCTAAAATCGCATAACGTTAAGTAATCTGGGGAGGAGAATTGGATCGAATAACGTTAAGGTCCTATGGGATGGATCGGATAACAACCGCTAAAGCCTGTGCAGTTACAATATATCTCTATGGAGCTTTAAGTTATCCGATCCATCCCATAGGATTTTAACATGCATCTGATAACACTAAAAATCGGATAACACCAAGACTTGTGGAACCAAGTTTTACCTTTATCCAAGGTATTACTGTACTGCCTTTGCCTGAAAAAAGAGTTGTGCAGAACTCCAAAGCTTGCCTTTTTTGTAACTTTTTAGTGATGTAATAAAAGTATTACAGAAAGCAGCAACTTACTTGAACTATTCATTATACAGAACTCATGGTTGTGAATGAAGACTGTCATGATAAAGATCACTAGAGAATTCAGTGAGAAGTCTCCTCAGTGACCGGAACACTTGCTATTTATTCCTCTGGTCAGCTTAATGTTCCATGTCACCATGAGCATAGAACTCTTGATAGCAAACGCGCCTGTGGCTGTCATAAATGTGGAAGTGAGCACATTTACGACAGCCATAAATGTGCCCGCTTCCGAGGGGGCGTGGTCCGGCCCACTCAGGTGTCTGGGGGCATGGTCAGACCCGTGGTGTAAAAAGACTGGCCAGCCCTACTGTAATCCAGTGATCAAATATCATGCAAAAGCTATGCTAAATCAAGTTAGGCCCAATTGTAGGCGTTTTTCTTAAATCCCCCTTTAGCCCATAGCAATGCAAACTCATATTTTGAAGACTTAAATAAATTGATACGAAATTATCTCAGCGAACATTCATGACAGATATATTCCTACCTTCTTCTGGTAAAATGGCAACCGTAGGTGAATGGTCAATCATTTGGTAGGAGTCTCTATCCACATAAAGATCAAGCTCTACAATTCTGTCTCTTGAGGACTCTGACATTCCATGGTCGCTTGTGATGATGACATTCAGTGTGTCCCACAAATCTGCTCTCTTCAATTCTGACACAAGGTATCCCAGATTTTTATCAACATCACTAATAACCTGCTCCATGAGGGGATTGTCTGGACCCAAAATGTGTCCCAACTCATCTGGCTGCTCCCAATAAAGTAGTCCAAGATTTATAGGCTCTTCAGATTTAAACCACTCAATAAGCTTAGCAACTCGTTCTTGAAAAGTAACAGATTCATTGTAAAGCATATAATGTGTGGGAAGGACATCATGTATTTTTACATCAGTTCCTGGCCACATGGCAGCACCAGTTCTATGTCCTTGCATTTGGTTAGTGATCCATATTGGATAAGCATCTTCCCAAAATTTTGAATTGTAGATAGTCATGTGATTCATGGAGAAAGTTTCATTCAAAACTGGATCGTACATCTCATTAGCAACTACACCGTGGCTCTCTGCATAGAGTCCAGTCACCATTGTGTAATGATTAGGATATGTCTTAGTGATAAATACATTTGTGACCTGCTCAATATGGATCCCGTTTTTTAGAATATATTGGAAATTGGGTGTAGGAAATTTATAGATATAGTCCCATCTAAATCCATCAAATGATACAAGCAATACTTGTGGCTGGTTTTGCAAGAAGCAAAGAATTCCTGGGAAAGTGAGAAAACAGACTGCCAGGTATCTCCAACTTCCATTCAAAGTCATTCTTGCAGGCACTACTGTTCCAGTCACTCAGCGAGGGTCTGTACATAAAAAAACAAAACAGATTGCTGAGATTAGAGAATTAAAACATTTCTAAATCATCATCACTCGTATTCTCACACCTAGAAGCCTGGTTAGAGTGGTTCTTCTTCTTTAAATGCCGTATTTGATTCTGAATATTTGTTATCCTCATAGTGATCAGCCATGAAGATTGTCCTGGGAACAATATAATGCAGTGGCCTTCCATATCGCAATGTGACCCCTATGCCACTGATCTATATTCATGAGTCACTTTATGGTCCTGAACCCTTTTGGCACACAAAGTCCTCAGTGGCTCCAGGCCAGTATTGATGAAGCTGCTGCTCTCCATCAAGATGGATTAAAGTGGGGTTTAATCCACTTGGGGACCATCAGCCTTCCCTGTGGACTTCGCCACCCAAGGCTGTTAGTTCTCAGGGTTGTCAGGTTAGGGACCTTTCAAATACGTAACCTAAAATAGGCCACTTTTTGACCCCCCCTCCCTCTGTGACTTCCAGTGACCTTTGATCGCCCTCCCCCCAAAAAATGTGGTTTGAAGATAGATCTATGGCCAAGCTGAATGTGAAAAGCAATGATAATTTTGGAATCACGTGACTTCACGCCGAACCGCCTGTGACTTTCAGTGACTTTTGGTCAACCCCCTTCCCCCCTAAAATGGTCACGTGGTATTCGAACGAACCCTTAGTTAACCACTGCCTGACACTCGGCATTGAGTTTCTGGCAGTATGGTCTACTCTATTATCATAGCAAGATAACCTGGCCAGCCTGGAATAGGGAAATCAAATTTCTTTGAGCTGCTATGAACTGTGTGGATTCCCCTTCTGCTCACAGATTTCCAATCTGTGGATCTCTTGAAACAGTGCACATATTCTCAGTTATTGGAAGTGCATACTTGTTAGTCTTTGCAATACATATTCTAATGTATCACAACCTGAAGATTAGGTGCACTCCAATCAAAAGTTCTAGACATTTTGCTCCAGGATAACCAAACGCTGCAAGAACTTAAAATTTATAAAGTGAGACACCACAGGGGGGAAAGGAAGTTAGAGCCCATGTGACTTTCTTCCTTTTCAGAGAAAGGAGCATATGTAACCCCATGGATTATTTGGTTCTGCCCAATGGGTAGGGAAGGAAGAGTTTGAGATAGGAGCTACTGATCCCATAAAAAATGCTAATGCCCTTAACTACGATACAGTAATACACCGGATAACGTTATGACTTGGTTCCATAAGTCATGACGTTATCCGATTTTTAGCGTTGTCCGATGCATGCATTGAACAACGCTAAAAAAAAAAAGACCTGACTTCAGAGACAAACCGCTTTAAAGGCAGGCAGGGAAAGAAAGAGACCTCCCTGCCTTTAAAGCCACTCCCACGAGCAGCGAACCTACTGCAGTTGCATTCTCTTTATTTCCCTCCCTGTATTTAAACTACAGGGAAGGGGGGAAAGAGAGAGAGGTGATTGGTTCTCTAGAGACACATCTCTCTTTCCCCTCCCTGTAGTTTACATACAGGGAGGAAAAGAAAGACGGAAGCACTTCTCTCTCTCCCTGTAGTTTAAATACAGGGAGGAAAAAAGACGCGAAAGCGAAAAATACGCGTTTTTTTCCTCCCTGTATTTAAACTACAGGGAAAGAGAGAAGTGCTTCCGTCTTTCTTTCCCTCCCTGTACGTAAACTACAGGGAGGGGGAAAGAGAGAGGTGATTGGTTCTCTAGAGAACCAATCACCTCTCTCTCTTTCCCCCTTCCCTGTAGTTTAAATACAGGGAGGGAAATAAAGAGACAAAGAGTGTCTGTGGCTATAGTAGGGTCGGGGAAAAGGCGGGTGCTTTTCCCCGACCCTACTGCAGTGGCAGAGACCACTGCGGGTGGGGGGTGGATTGGGTAGTTCATCGGACGACGCATCGGACAACGCTAAAAGAATCGTTATACGATGCAAGTTTTTTCCAAAAAACTTGCATCGTTATCCGATTCTAGCGTTATCCGATGCAATCGTTATCCGGGGTATTACTGTACTTTGGTTTTGTCACTCCCACGCTCCAAGAGATGAACAGCTTTTAAGTAAATAAAACAGCCAGAGGTTTTGAAATGGAAAAAGAGAATTTTATCTAAGTTTTTCAATCATAGCATAGCATAACATAACGTTCATTATATGATCATGACATGTGCACACGTGGTACACAATTCTGTGAGAATAAGGAACCACGATGAACATTTTGATGATGCCTTTATACTTTTCATGAACCTCACACACGTGTCTTCAGTCCAGATGGACCCCCATGGGCAGTAGGCGTTTCACACTTCATCTTGAGGTTACATATTCAACTAGCACATTCTATGACATACATTTACCCTGTCCTCTTTGTTTGTCACATATATTCTAACATGTTCAGTGGTAAACATGTCTGCTTACTTCAGATAAGACCATTTTTGGGTGTGTTCCTCAATAAATTAGCTGTAAACAACTTTTAACTAGAGAGGGTTTCATAATTCCAAGATGGCTCTGCTTATGCTACTGTCTGACTGCATACATTGCATTGTAAAGGAATATGTCAACAAACTTAAAATATGCTATTTACCGGTAATCACTGGGAGTGTCAGTTTAGGTAGCAGAATTTTCAATACCTTTGTGCAGGAAGTGTACTGGAAGGGAGAACCCCCATAGTGATTTTATTCATTTGCATTTTATTTTAGGGTTTTAAGACTGCATACAGGGAGCCTGTTCCTCTATGTCAGTGATGGTGAACCTTTTAGAGACTGAGTGCCCAAAGTGCAACCCAAAACCCACTTATTTATCACAAAGTGCCAACATGGCAACAGGGGAGGGAGGAAACAATTCCATTGGGCTGCTGGGCAGAGGGGGCGGGATGAACTCTGTGCTGGGAAGAGGAAGCACTCCCATTGGGCTGCTGGGCAGAGGGGCGGGGCAAACTCTGTACTGGAGTAACTGCACGGCGGGGGGCACAGAAAAGGCTCTGAGTGCCACCTCTGGCACATGTGCCATAGATTCGCCACCACTGCTCTACGTTGTAGATGCCCTACTTTAGTTGATTTGTCCTGAATTCTTTAATTCTTCAGGGAAACCCCTACTCTGGTGCTGGTAGACAGACAGACTGACAGACTTATGGGAAGCCTAAGCATCAGGGAGGGGTTTGGGGAGCTGCTATGTAAAACAAATTCTGGCATGTTATAATCATAATAAAATAGGCAACTCCTGGAATACTAGGTTTGCAAATTCAGGGTGTTATGTGTTCTTTCTATTCTAAAGACTCCCTCTAAGCTAGTCACATGACATTCTTGAAACATTGCAGAACTTATTTTATACAGTACAGCAAATTTCCTGTCTGCTACATGCATGCAAATAAAGGAATGGTCTCTACATGAGCAAAATTCATTTCTCATGTCCTTCCAATGAACATTTTACAAGGACACAGAGCCTCCTGTTCTCTGATTTCACTTGTTATGAAAGATCTACTTACAGAACCTGTTCTCATTGAATATTGCCTGCTCTGAAGTCCCCTGCTGATAAAAGATCTCTACTCAGGGGTCAGAAATATCACATTTCAAAATCCTTAGCCCACATGTCTGGCTCATGTTTTAGGCCACAAAACACACCATGTGGTTAACTTTCAGTCTCTCATTGTGAAAGAAGAACCAAAAGCAACAATTGGAGGAGACAGCACAATGTTTTTGCTTCCCATCTCTTCAACAAGTACATGAACTCAGGGCTTACAGAGAGAAAGCATTTCGAGTATCTGAAGCAGTCAGTGTGACTAATTTAGACTGAGAGTAAACAGGAATCAGATGAACCTTTTGGGGTTCTCTGGTTTCATACAGTACCTGGACATGCAATTGTGAGGGGATATTTAAGAAATGCCTCTACTGATAGCATGGGGTTCTTTGCAAAACTGGAAAAGCATCAAGAGGGAGAGAGAGTAGATTTCTCTAAACTGGGGGATATTTTTTTCATCAGTTCTTCATAAATGCATTCAAGGTTGGATGTCCCTACGTTTAGGCTGGCAGCATCAAAAACAGCAACACACAAGACCCTTTATCAGAATACTTCAGTCTCCCAGGACACTCATTGACTTCGAAGCAGATATGATACACAAAAATAACTTCGGAAGATTTGAGATGGAGGCAACTTAACTAGGATATATCCAATCTTTTAAAGAGTTTCATAAACAGGGATTTGGAGCTTGTTTGCAAACTAGTTTTCAGTGCTTTTTGTATAAAGCCCAGAAGTTATTTTCTTTGTCAACCTCTGGCCTGATGTAATCAACCATTTCCTGAGAATATAACTCCCCACTTAAAACTGCTCAGACCAAAATCTAGCTGCTATGTATTAACCTGCAGATATTTGATAATTATGTGCTGGAAAACCAACTTTGTTATATGAAGCATTGTTGAGAGATTGTATATCAGAAAACAAATAATAATAAAACAAAACACTGCAGCATTTAAAGATTAACTGCTATATTCTCACTGTTAGCTTTCATGGATCAAGTCCACTTCTTCAGACAAGGAGTTGAATTTTTTGGAATAGTAGCCGTGTTAGTCTGTGGTTCAGGCATATCAGAAAACAAAATCAAAATAATAATAATAAAATAAAAACAAAAACACTGCAGCACTTGTTTTTATTTTATTATTTTTGTTTTCTGATATGCCTGAACCACAGACTAACATGGCTACTATTCCAGATATTGTATATTTGCACATATTTTATCATGTATGTTCACCATCCAGAGTGGCATCATTCTGGCATCTCTCCGGCAAGGTATAGTTTGCTGACTGTACTCCTAAAAACCACTGCGATTAATTAAAATCCCAATCCTTTGCTTCTCAGCTAGTTGTTCTAAATCACTGAGCTACCTAGCCAGCTAGAGATGCCTACAATTAGCTACTTACACCAGCTATTACCAATTATTTTTTGAAATCTGCACTCTGATCAGTGTAAATAATGTAAGGTTGCCCTTGCTCAAAAGCCAGTTGTATTCAACTTCCTGTAACTTGAGCCCTTTATTATGTGTCCTGGATGAGAGGAAACAGATCTTGCCCCTCCTCTTTATGACTATCTTTCAGGTACAGTCCCCTGGACAGCAAGGAGAACAAATAGGTCAGTCTTAGAAGAAATCAACCCTGACTGCTCCTTAGAAGGTCAAATAGTAAAGATGGAGCTGAAGTACTTTGGACATCAAACGAGAAGAGAGCATTCACTTGAGAAAGAAGAAGGGGGCGGCCAAAAATGAGATGGCTAGATGGTATTGTCGACACAATGGGCACAGAGCTGAGTGAGTTGAGGTGGTTGGTGGAGGACAGAGGTGCCTGGCGGACAGTGGTCCATGGAGTCGCAAAGGGTCGGAATCAACTGTGCGACTGAACAACAACAAAAAACCTGGGTTACAACCGCCTTGGTTTAACTTTGCTCCAGTTTACAACGGCAAATCCTCTGGAAATGCCGTCCCGGTTTACCAATTTTTACTGAATCTGTTTCGGTTTACAACTATCAATTCAGGACCATTTCCCCCCCAGTGCATCCCTATGGATGTTTCGGGTTACAATTTTTTTCGGGTTGCAACGAAGGCTGTTGGAACGGACCTCTGACGTAACCCAGGGTTTTACTGTATTTGAAAAGTGCCATAAAATCCCCCCCCCCCCCGGTCTTATTTCCTTATGCCTAAACATGTCAAGTTCTTTCAGTCTTTCCTCTTAATCCAGCCTAAAATTACATTTGCATTTTTGCAGCCACATCACACTGTTGGCTTCTATACACAGTCTCTGATCTACAATGATTTCAACATCCTTCTTGTATGTAGAAATGCTGAACCAAGGAAGTTGTGCTGCAGACATCTACTCTGTGACACTGCAGTGATAACGCAGGTTCCTTCTCTGCAGAATCAACACTTATGGCACAAACTTCTGCAAAAGTGAAGCCCATGCAATTTCATGTAGTAGGAAATATCTATTCCTGTACAACTGTAGATGTGCAGGACTACAATTTTGAAACACTGGTGCTATATGTGCAATTACCACAGACATGACTACATAAAGTGGCCACTGTTAGGGCAACCAACAATGCATGTTTACCTTACCCATATTGGTCAATATTATTCTGTACATGAAATAGAGCTATTGGAGTTCTTTAGACTTCCTCTTTTGTCATCAGAGTGGGAGTGAAAGCTCCATGCGGATTTTTAAAAAATAGCTACTCTTTGTTTTTTCAAAAGCTATTTTTAAAAAAACATGAAGGGGGATTTTGATGGGGGGTACTCCTGTCACTTCTATCTCAACAATAGAATAAAGTATTCTAGAACAGTGCTTCTCAACAGTGCGCTGTTTGGCTTCCAGACTGAGACTCTATTAGCTGAGCTCAATCATCAATGTAAGCAAACGGGACACACTTCAAAACTTTGCAGTGTGTTCCCACCGAATCTACTCTACAGAAGAACAAACCTTTAGAGAAGTGGTGCCTAAACTAAGGCCCGGGGGCTGGGTATGGCCCCCGACACCAATTCATACAGGTGCGTTTTACTTCCGCTTCCAGGAGCGATGAGGGCTTCACGGGCTGGATGAATTGGCGCCAGGGGCCGCACCCAGCCCCCGAGCCTTAGTGACTGGCTTCCTGAACCACGTGATCAGCCCACGGCCCAAAAAGTTTGGGCACCCCTGCTTTAGAGCACCAAACCTCCATGTTCTAATATTCAGGCTTCTCAGAACAGCAATGGTAGAGTTTTGGTTAGGAAGAGGAATATTTCCCTTTCTACCATTAAGACAAGAAGTTCTCAACCTTTTAAATCTGAGAGCCAGGTCATGCTCCCTCCGACAGCTTCGGGGGCCAGACAGCCATTTTGCCCTTCCTCCGCCACATGGCACTGCCTGGTGTGGTGGGCCACATGAAATGGCACCGTGAGCTGCATCTGGCCAACAGGCCACAGGTTGAGAATCCCTGATTAAGACTCTTGGCAGCTGCGTTTTACTGCTATATGCAGGGATCACACTGACTTTTTTAATTTCACTGCCCAGCCTATTTGTTAAACAACAGTTCCATTAACCAGGTGACAAAATGACCCTTGGACACCACTGCTAGCCCAACAGAATTTGGCTTTTAATTTCACGGTACAAATGAAGAAAAAACATTAGGGACACAACCTTATTTTAGTTTGTCTCTATTTTGCTTTAAAACTTAAAGCAAACTACACGAGTTATTAGAGGAGACACTGTACATTGTAACACTATTAAGAGCTAGGCAAACAAAAAAATTGCAAGGCTTTTCCTTTGACAACTAGCAGCCTGATCTCCAGTTCAAATGTATACTGTTACATGTTACCAGCCAACTACCGCTGATAGAATGGATCAGAGAGGTCACTAATGAGCCCTCAGTTAACGCTATTAACCTCCATAAGTTACACCTGCATCAGAGCCTTCCCCCATGGAAGTTGGGAAACACCTACAGTAGTACTCAGTCAAATCTTTCCTCTTCTGTATCTTTCTAAGTCTTGACTCCCGATGCCTGTCTCATTTGTGGAAAAGTGCAGGAATTTCCGAAGGACTTATAACCAGTGGTGCAGTGAAGGCAAAGATCACTAGGCCAAATCCCAGAGTTTACAGCAGGGGTGACCAAACTATGACCTGGGGGCCAGATCTGGCCCCGATGCCAATTTATATGGCCCCCAAACCCCTCATCACTCCTGGAATATGGGTGTGTTTTACTTCTGCTTACAGGAGCGATGAGGGCTTTGGAGGCCGTATGATTTGGCGTTGGGGGCCAGATTTGGCCCCTGGGCCATAGTGACCTGAAAAGATTTGGCACCCCTGGTTTACAGCATCACCCACCATTCCCTCGGATTCCCCTGTGCCTTCTTCAGTATAGCTGGAAGAGAAATAGATTTTCTCAGAAACAGTATACTGCTGTGGTAGTGAGCCAGTGAGATGTAAAGGGCAGTGTGTGAAAATAGGACTCAAGGGGAATAGGTTTGAATTTCTGCTCAGTCATGGAAATCCATAGGAGACACTGTTAAAATCACTCGCTAAGTATACAGTAATACCTCATATAACATTAGTATCGAATAACACGAAAATCGCATAACATCAAGGAATCTGGGGGGAAGAATTGCATCAGATAACATTAAGATCCTATGGGATGCTTCAGATAACAACCGCGAAAGCCTGTGTGGTTACAATGTATCTCTATGGATCCCATAGAGGATCAGATAACACTAAAAATCATATAACACGAAGACTTGTGGAACCAGGTTTTAGTGTTATATGAGGTTTTACTGTATTATCTTATCTAAGTATCTTAGTGTATTCTGAAAATGCTTTTACAGTAGACATAATTTGGATATGACTTGATGGCACATAACAACATCCCTGTTACAACAGAAATATTTAAGGGTGGGTTGGGCAATTCTTCCGAGTCTAGGCCAGATGTGAAACTGTAAAAATAAAGGTGCCTTTGGTGAGTTTATTCTGCAGTCTGCCTTTTCCTGACAGTGTGAAAGATTAGCCAGCAACACAAGGTTGATATTACCAGGGTACACCTGATTGTGGTTCAAAAATACTACAATCTTCAAAGCGGGTCCTTCTGTGTACCCCGGTTGGGCAATGAAGAGCCATTAACTTTACAAAAGACCTGTTCTTCAATTGTTCACAAGACCTAGTCCGTTTGCCTACTTTTCTGGACTCCCCTTATAGCTGTGGGGTTAGCTATGAAGGCACAGACTTCCACATTTAACACTACATCGTTGTTTGTAACACATGAAATTGATAAGTGGAATGGGGGGATTTCAGAAAAAGGCTGTGTGGTCCTTAAAATAACAAATGCAAGAGAAGCTGATACCTCCCAAGAGCTAGCTGTTCTCAAAAAAAATTTAAAAATAGTTTAATTAAGGTACCACCTGCACTTGTATTTCCATAGGGACTAGAACGTTTCAAAACTGGTTAAATTTATAAAGTAAAGCAATCATACTTCTATACCAGGGATTCTCAAACGGCAGCCCAAATGCGGCCCGTGGTGTCATTTCATGTGGCCCACCACCACCTCCACTACACCAGTAAGTGCCATGTGGTGGAGGAAGGGCAAAATGCCCTTCCAGTCCCCAAAGCTGTCTGAGGGAGCGTGACCCGGTCCCCGGCTTTAAAAGGTTGAGAACTCCTGTTCTATACCATTCCATAGCCTTTAGTGCACTCTCTGGGCAGTTCACAAGTTAGCTAGCATTTTGTCCCCAACATGCTAGGTCCTCATTTTACCGACCTTGAAAGGATGGAAGGCTGAGTCAACCTTGATCCCTGGTCATGATAGAACTCACAACGCTGTGGCTGCAGTAGAGCAATTTAAGCACTGCGCCACCAGGTCTCCTTCTGCCTTAAAGTAAAGGTGAAGGTTTCCCTTGCTCGAAAGCCAGTAGCATCCAACTCTAGGGTTCAGTGCTCATCTCTATTTCACAGCCGAAGAGCCAGCTCTGTCTGGTTCTGCAGACATTACCATGGTCATGTGGCAGACTTGACTACACACCCGAGTGCATGGAATGCTGTTTACCTTTCCACCGAATTGGTCCCTATTTAGTAAAGGTTTCCCTTGCTCGAAAGCCAGTCGTATCTGACTCTAGGGGTCAGTGCTCATCTCTGATTCTAAGCCGAAGAGCCAGCGCTGTCTGAGACGTTTCCATGGTCATGTGGCAGGCATGACTAGACCCCGGAGCGCATGGAATGCTGTTACCTTCCCACCAAAGTGGTCCCTATTTAGCTACTTGCAATTTCTTGCTTTCGAACTGCTAGGTTGGCAGGAGCTGGGACCAAGACGGGAGCTCATTCTGTCCTGCAGTACTCGGGAATCGCACTGCTGACCTCCCGAGGCCTTCCAGCCAGCACATCATCAGTCAAACAAATAAACATCAACAAAAACCGTAAGATATAACGATCCGGTTTAGAAATAAGCAACATCATAACAAAGGGTTAAAAAAAAAGATTCCCAAATAAGCGACGCAATGGTTTGAAACTCAACACGGACGGACAATGGGGACCCAAGACGGAGGAGGAGGAGGAGGACGACACCCCCCCCCCAAGTGCCCACCCCACCCCTTCTTCCACCATGTTTTATCAGCTTCGGAAGGGAGGTGCAGCTTCAGCCCTGAAAGCGAAGTCATTGGTGTGTCCCCACACACACACACACACACACATCGCCTTCCCCGCAGGGCAGGGGGGGCGCCGAAGGAAGCGCTATTTCTTTCTCCCCAGGGAAGGCCATGTCGGGACATAATAATCACGACCCGCCAGCCCGGGGGCACCGGAGTAAGCAGCCGAGCCACCTCCCGACCCCTACCTCTTCCTCCTCCTCCTCTTCCTCCTGCTCCGGTCCCTGCCCGAGGAAAGGGCGCTACACACCAGGCACGCAGCTCGAGCTCTGGCTGGGCCCCGCCCTCTCGCCGGCCAAGCCACGCCCCCCCGCGCGGCCAAAACAATAGGGACCCCTGAGGCAGCGGAGACCGACGGCCGACTGTGCCTTCCTCCCCATCATCATCACCCCACCCGGGTCGCCCTCCGAACTCTGGCCATGTTAGTTAGAGGTCCTCTTCCTTGGGGAGGGATGCCACTTCCGGGTTCCTGGTGCGAAGTTCGGCGTAAATGGGCGCCTAAAGGGAGAGACGAACAAAAGGCATACCTATAAATCAGGAGTTCTCAACCTTTTAAAGCCGGGGGGCCATTTTGGGTCACGCTCCCTCAGACAGCTTTGGGGGCCGGGCGTCCATTTTGCCTTTCTTCCATCACATGGCACTTCCAGGTGTGGCGGAGGTGGTGGTGGTGGGCCACATCTGGCCTGTGGGCTGCAGGTTGAGAAACCCTGCAATAAATGCTGCCCTTTGATGAATGGGACTTCCTGCCAGGGTTTTTTTTGGGGGGGAGCAAAGTAGGGTCCACTTCCTATAAAAGTCATCAGTAGGGGAGAAGTAGGTGTCCTGCCAATGTCCTGTTGGGGATTCAGCCCCTGGCCTGGTCAGTAAAGGCAAAGGTCTCCCTTGGTCGAAAGCCAATCGTATCCGACTCTAGGGTGTAGTGTTCATCTCTGTTTACAGCCAAAGAGACAGTGCTGTCTGTAGGCCACATGAAATGGTGTAGTGGGCCATATCCAGCCCCCGGGCTATAGGTTGAGAATCACTCACCTGAGGGCTTCTGGCATTTGGAGATCAGGAAAGTGCACCTCCCCTCTTGAATGGTGGTGGTTGCTGACATTTGCAAGTCTCAGCATCTGGAGGAGATAATTCCTCGTTCTGCTGTTTCCGCTTGATCACAATCTTGCTGGAGGCGGTGGGGTGCTGATTTGAACTTCAGCTCCCAACCTTGCCTTCTCAGACTTCAATTGCCCTTGGTTCCTGTCATAACTGGCTGGGCACCTCTGAACACTGAAGTCTGGAAACACAAATCTCTTACCTTTCCACTTCAACCGGATACAGACAACACTGACAAACACGTTTACAGAGGTTCGGAGCTAGAGTTTTGCTCACTATCTCTTCTGTTTCCTTGGGGTCAGTTCTGCCACATCACAGGAATTTTCAACCTGTGATACATTAAATCTGGCACTGTTTCAATCTGAGCCCATGTTCTTGAAAAGCTCTGTTCCAGGGTGATGGGTCGTTATACCTCACCATAGGTGTGCTGACTTATGCATTTTAGACCATAGAGCAGCTGTGTTTCTGCCTCAACTAATTCCTAAAATACTTGGTTCAAAAGTTCAAAAATATGTGATGACCTCAGATGCCAATTATTTTATTTCATAAATAAAATAATTTTGTGACGTATTTGTGACGTATAAATAAAATAAGTTTGTGACGTATTTGTCAGTTGTTTGTTTGTGTTGTTATTTGTTATCTGTTTGTTCACCACCCAGAATGAGATACCACCCAAATGGGTGGTATAGAAATATAATAAATACATAATAAAGATGATGTGACGCAGCTTGACCAAGGTAGCAGAGTTAACATGAAACTGCATTTAGAAAAGAGTGGGGACAATGTGCAATTTCAGAACTGTAATCTCGCAGGAACAAAACAATTATGCCAGAGCATAAGTGCAATGTGATTTTGGTGAGACAAGGCCAACAGCAGTGGTGTCATTGCATTTTGCACTAGATAAAGCTGAACAGCCTTCCTTAATATCACCACCACCACCTTAGAACTGCAGAACTGGAAGGGACCTTATGGATCAATGGGTCACACCCTTGTCGACAGAGCACAGTGGGGAATCGAAGTCCCAACCTCTGGCTCTGCAGCCAGATACCTATACTGTACTATTACTACCTTTACACAGTGGTGGGCAGCAACAGGTTTGCATCCCCCTGGGAAGGGGGTAGCAAAATTGGGTGGCCTCTGGGCAGGAGGCTGGCAAAAATGTGTGGTCTTTGGGCAGGGGGCGTGTCATGAAATTGGGTGGCCACGCCCACCTCCCTGCCCCATCAGGTTTTGTCCATGCAAGTGGTTCAAGGTCTCCCTTGCATAAAAGCCAGTCATATCTGACTCTAGGGTGCAGTGCTCATCTCCATTTACAGCCAAAGAGTCAGTGCTACTTGTGTTTGCAGATGTATACATGGCCATATGGCAGGCATGACTAGATCGCTCATGATGTAGGCTCCGCCCATGATGTAGACTCCGCCTACAGTGTGGTAACAAAAACTTTGCTGCCCACCACTGCCTTTACATAAAGAGTTCCTTGCTTTTATTCAGTGGGAGTTAATGAAAGGGTGTGTGTAATACTATTCTAGACCCTCCTGGACCATCCATGTCAGTTAGCAGACTTTTTGATAAAAATCATTAGATGATCCTTATACAGAAGAAAAAGCAACACAATGCAAGTCCCAGGTATCACAAAATGACAAGATCTCTTCAAAAATCCTTTTGAATTTCAAGGTGATTTTACTATGCAATTTTCTCCCATCATTTTCTGCAGGACTAACTTGCTCCCTTTTTATATTTTTTAAAGTGAGAATGAAATTTCCATATATATATATATTAGGGAGAATTTAAGCTGCCTATTTGAAATTCCATGAAGGGCTGGCAAAATATTTTCTTATTAATGAACATTTGCTATTGCAAATATATGCTTAGGGAACTTTCATGCTAAGATGTCAAAAGGATTTGGTCAGTCTTGTACACTGCTGTTGCTTGGGCAGTGGGTGGGGTGACTTTGTGCCATTTTGTTTCAAACAGGAGTATGTTTTTGGCTAACTTTGTCCAGGGTTGTTTCTACCATCCGACAAGAAGTTTAGGCATGGAGAGCAACAAACCCCTGAGCTAAAACCAGCTGTGATGTTGTGATGATCATGAGAAAGCCATCACATGCTTCTCTCTGCAGTTCACTGTATTTAAACGTTTTGCAATTTTCTCTTTAAAGACTGAGCAACATTGAAGATGGAAGAATATTGCACATTTTGTAAAATATTGGAGACAGGCCCAGGGCCACACTTTACCTACTGCTATCCTAGATTCAACAGAGATATTGTTCATCTGGAAATAATATATTTCTCAAGAATTTATAGTAACAGACCCTTCGCAATCTACTGTTGTAAAGTCACTTAAATCCGTTAATTGTTTCCCTTCCATTTTAATAGATATATTGGCTTAAAATAATCAGTAAGTCAAAAATTCAGTAGGTCCATTAAATCAATGGGGACTTTGTAGATCAACATCTCTGCACGTTCTATCAATTCAATGTACCTACTCCAGTTACAACTTATTACTGGGCCTCTGTCAAAGTTTAAAATACAATTGCAACCCTTACTACACCATTCAAAGTGGAAACAGAATACAGTACTGTATATTTTAGAGAGCATAAGATGCCAATGTCAAGCAATTAGGCACTAATGTCACTCTCATCCATGTACGAGGTTTCTTTTCTCTCTCTCAGTCTGATACAGTGAGGATTGTAGGTAGGGGACCATACTTTTCAACAGAACAAAGTAGGGAGCATATTTTTCAGTGGTAGCTGGTAGAGTCACTAGTCACCATCTTCTTACTGTTATGCTACCTTTTATTACTTAACAACTAAGCAAAACGTTTAAGAATCCAGCCAAAAATGTCAAACCACTTTGTGCTGTGTTGTATTGGGGCTTGACGCATACGCAGTTCCGGGCATTCATTTCGGCTGCCCAGAAAGGAAGTGCAGGAAGCACCTCTACAAGCGGTGGTAGCTGCCTTTCCTTCCTGCGCCATGCTGCTGCCGCGGATTGCCGGAGCCGCGGTTTGCCACAGCGCCACCACGGTTCCTGCCTGCTTGCTACCTGCCTGCTGCTTGCTGCCTGACTAGCTAGATAAATTGCTGTTGTTGTTTTGTTTGGGGTGGGTGGGTTGAGGTGTGTGTGTGTGTGTGTTTATTTTTATTTTATTTATTATTTTTTTTATTATTATTTTCTTTGACTCCACCCACAACGTCATGACATCACGGTGGGGTAGTATAAAATTTGACATCCCACCACTGGATGTATTCATTATGGATACAGCAATGGCTGGCCTTTATAAACAAATAAATAAATAAATAAACCAACAGGGCCAAGAGAAATATTGTACATACAATCTAAAAGAGGAAGGAAAAAGAAAATGATGCCCTTGCTGTAGAAAATCAGTTGGACACAGAAGGTGGCAGTTCAGGACGTCGGGTCTGCATAATTCTGGGCTTAGGCAAATTAGGTGGGAGTTTTTCTTCTTCCACCGTGTGATTCTCACAGACATGCACCACGACACTTGGTGTGGACTCGGTACCTGGGTGGAGCTCATATTTCTCGCCTGCAAGCAAAGACAAACATTTAGAAGCAATGTTGTAAATTCTCCATAAGGCACCATACACAGTGGGCTTATGACCACAACTTTATTATGGAGCAACTATGATGGGAGAAACAGAGCACACATTGTATCATTTCTTTGTTCAATGTACTTATTTATTGTTTTCCTGCTCCTGAAGCAAAAGGCAATAAATAAGTTTTTTTAAAACAAATTTTTAAAAAAGTCTTTTAGAAACCAACATTTAAAGTGTAGATTAAAAACAACATCTGTTTATTAAAAGAGTAGCAAACCATAAAGTTGCAATACCATCTACACATCTTTTATAACAAGTAAAATTCACACCAGTATATTAAGTGGAAGTGGAAGATACACTTGCTCAGAGACACAAAAGGAACCTCTGTTCTTCTCAGAGTGAGATTTTGAACTCCCATTCTTATACTCGAGTTTAACTTTTCTAGTTTGAGATGCTCTATTCTTTATAAGCTGGATGGAGATTCAGTTATCTGGCCACAGAGCCAAAAGTTGGGGGTTGATTCCCCACTGACCCTCCTGGGAGAATAACTGTCCTGTGTAGCCAGGGCACTCCCAGAAGAAGATACAGTACTGGTAGGGACTGAAGTGGCTAAGACACTGACTGGAAGGCAGCAGATCAGCAGTTCGATTCCCGAGTACTGCAGGACGGAATGAGCTCCTGTCTTTGTCCCAGCTCCTGCCAACCTAGCAGTTCCAAAGCAGGAAATTGCAAGTAGCTAAATAGGGACCACTTTGGTGGGAAGGTAAACAGCATTCAATGCACTCCCGTGTCTAGTCATGCCTGCCACATGACCACAGAAATATCTGCAGAAGCAGACAGTGTTGGCTTTCGAGCAAGGGAAACCTTTACATGGTAAATGCATGTGATTTCTTTACCTGCTGTAAGTGAGAAGTGGCTTAACAGCCAATTGGCTAATTTTGGGAAGCTTACTCTTTTGTTTTTGTTTTTAAGAAAACATAAAATGGAGTCCAGTGTTTGGTTGGGTTTATAAAAGGAGCAATTTTTGATAATTTAATCCAGTGTCTTAGCCTTGCATGCTACTGGGTCTTCAAAGGAAATCACTGGGGAGTGAGGGGAAATCGATGCAGCAATAAGGAGAAAATAAGGGGAAATGCACAGTGATGGGGCGTAAGAGGTCCACACCAGTTCGCCAGAACCGGTAGTAACTTTTCCCAGTGTCCCAGAGAACTGGTAGCAGCTTTTTGGGGGGGGGGACCACCTTCAGGGCTTACCTTTTCACTGATTCCCCCACTGCACATGTGCGCCAAGCACTTGGTGTGCATGCACACCTACAGTGCTTGGTGCATATGCACGGCCTCCTTGCTGTCTTCCCAAGCGGGGAGGAGGAAGAGAAGCTGCTAGCCTGAAGCTCCCTATAGCCTGCTCCCCAGGGTAAGTGACTCACCTTTGGGTGTGGGGTGGGTGGGTGTATTTTAATGTGTATTTAATACTTTTACCTGTATTGACGTACTACCACAGTTCCTAAAAAGGTCTGGTGGCCTGGCTTGGGGTTTTTAAGCAAAGTCTTGGGGTTACCTCATCAATAAGCTACACCTGTGCTGTTCTAATTGCTGTTCCAATTGGAGAACCCTTAAGGTGGAGGTACAGCTGTTTTACATTTACATTAAGGCATATTATCCTAGAGAACTGGTATGATGACCATATCCACTTTGCAACATGCTGCTGCCCAGGCACTTATACTAACAGGTAAGTGAGGGGTGTGTGTGTGTGTATTTTAATGTAATTTTTATTTTATTTATTTATTTTATTTACGGGTTTGTATTGTGGATGGGTGGATGGGTGGGTTGAGGTGTGTGCGTGTGCGTGTGCTTATTTTTATTTCATTATTTTATTATTTTTATTTTTTTTCTTTGGCCCCGCCCATGACATCATGATGTCATGATGTTAGCTCTGCCCACACTGTGATGACATCACAGTAGGGTAGTAAAAATTTTGACATCCCACCACTGGAAATGCATTCACACATGCACATGAATTGCGAAGTTAAACTCCCCGAGTAGACAGTCTGGAGAGCTGAGAGCTGAGAGCTTGATGGTTTTCCGGCGCTTGCGTCTTAAAACGGGCTCTGTTGGCTCAGTGGTTAAGAAGCTTGCCTTGTTAGCTGGAAGGCCGGCATGTTGACAGTTCGAGACCCTGGTAGTGCATGATGGCTTGAGTGCCCGTCTCTGTCCCAGCTCCTGCCAAACTAGCAGTTCAAAAGATAGAAATTCCAACTACGGTAGATAAATAGGGACCATTTCGATGGGAAAAGATCTTGGGGACATGAAAGGAGCCTCATTTAGGTGTCCCTTGAGCAGAGTTCCTCCAGCAAAAATCCTTTCAACCCAGAATAATTTCTGACACAAAATTATTATTATATTTGTGTCTTTCCCAGATTGTTTCCATCTCAAGAAATAGGGAGAGAAGTGCGGCAGAGAAACTTAGCTGAGAGGAGCCTAGACAGAGAGAGTATCATCCTACACACATACGATTATGGCAGCTCATTCAAAATTACCATCTGTGTTTACTAAACCTGACTTGCTGTCATCTGCCAGATGTAGCAAGTGAGAAGATAACTTCCTTCCCCCATCCTCAGCAATGATCCCTCACTTTAAAAGCCCAGGAGCATAACCTTTATACAGCTCTATTGTGGAATGTAAAACAATGAATAACATCTCATGGTCTGGTGCTCCGGAACAGAAACTGATTATCCAGATGCCACTTGTCCTAGTTTTCTTTTACAATGTGCCACGTCCAAAGACTATGTGTAGTGGGAAGGCCATGCCTGTCCATTATTTTAAGGCAGGGTTTATTATAATAACACATTGTTCCCAGAATAACAAATCAAGCCCTCTGGGCAATGTGTCCATTAGTCATTTACTCTGGGAAAATCACCAGAAATCAATGGATGGGGAAGGAGTGATCTATTTGCCCACTATTACTGGTCATTTCCATGAGACATCGCAAGGCATAAAGATCTGCTTCAAAGGATTGTTGTGAAACTAAATTTGGGAAGATGGGGAGCCGGAGCTGTAGTTCACTGGGAGGAAGGAGGGGGGGAATATAAGGGTTAGTTAACCTATCAGGACTCAGGAGGGCAGTGGTGGGCAGCAACAGGTTTGCACACACACCCGGGAGTGGGGGGGGGGAGCAAAATTGGGTGGCCTCTGGGCAGGGGCATAGCAAAATTGGGTTGCCTTCGGGCGGGCGGGGGGGGGGGTGTAGCGAAATTAAGTGGCCATGCCCACTTCCCTGCCCCGCCCCATCAGGTTTTGTCCCTGCAAGTGGCTCAAGGTCTCCCTTGCTCAAAAGCCAGTCATATCCGACTCTAGGGTGCAGTGCTCATCTCCATTTACAGCCAAAGAACCAGTGCTGCCTCTGTTTGCAGATGTATACATGGTCATATGGCAGGCATGACTAGATTGCCCATGACATAGGCTCCGCCCATGATGTAGGCCCCACCCATAATGTCGGCTCCACCCATGACATAGGCTCCACCCACTGTGTGGTAGCGAAATTTTTTGCTGCCTGAGGGCCAACGGTTGGGTCTCCAGGGGCAAAGGCAAAGAAAGATCACTCCTATCACTTCCTACAGCTCAGTTCCTTTTGAGAGGCCCAACCCTGAGACTTTTATTCCTGAAAAGCTGTACAGTACTCTTTTGCTAACCTACAATCCTTTCTCAAAGTGTTTCACAGAGGGATTAGTATATTACCCTCTGTGTAAATGGAAGCACACAAAGAACAGGTTTAGCAGGTTCCTGAAATTTACAGGAGCAAGGAATGAAACAGAATGGTGAAGGAACAAAATAAGAATTATGTCATTTCTTCCATTACTGCACATGGGCTTAGTTGCAGTGGGACAACCATGTAGGGGAGTGTTAAAAAACAAACCATGATGAATGCATTGTTTATTTTAGCCCTTGTGTATTCATGTCTCCCTTGATTCCACTGGTCTTCTTGACTTTGTCTCTATATCCAAAGCATCATGGGAATTACCTGGTCCCACTTTGGAACATGCGCAGAGAAGATCGCAGTTGATGACAGGCGTTGCATCATTCACTGACTCCCAACCTAAGGGAGGGGAAGCTGGAGGGGAGATGAGGAGCTGTTTTGCTGGCTGGGGAGGAGTCAAATGGAGGTCATCCCCATCAGAGGTCTGGACCTTTGCATGAAGGAGAGAAACAGCCAAAGGGTCAGCCAGAAGAACGGAGAATGGATTTGTAAATCGTTGTTACTACAGATATGGAGGATAGCATGTCTCTTTTTTTTTTTCAAACTAATGCCAACAAGGCTACATCTATACTGTACTTTCAGGAAAACGGAAGTCCCTTCCTTGACAATGATTTTGTTTCACAGTGTATAATGGCACATTTTCCAAATTTCCCCCCTGTAGTGTTCAGCCAGTGCTGGGAGGGTTCCAGACTGCTGACAAATCCAGGTTGGTTTCAACACTTAGGGAAAACATGTGGGAAAAACAGAACAGCTTCTTTGGTACTGGCTGACAACCAGTGGTGGTTTTTTTTTAAAAAATTACTACCACACTGTGGGTGTGGTATGGTGGGCATGGCCAGGGGGAAAGCCCTGCATTGCACCTGAATTAGGATTATATACTTTATTTCAAAACTTGGATGGGTGGGGGCAGCCAGAATTTCTGCTACTGGTTCTGGCAAACTGGTGCGAACCTGCTGATGGCCACCACTGGTATCAACTACCAGTTTTCCCTGGGGGGCGGGAAGCCCCAGTGCCCGCCCACCCCGCAAGTGGGTGACTTTGGTGCCGTCCATCGTAGCAGGAAGCCTCCCAGCCCAGGCCAGCCTGCAGGCCAGGGATTGCTTCAGTAGTTAAGAAGCTCGCCTTGTTAGCTGGAAGGCCAGCAAGTTGGCAGTTCGAGACCCAGGTATTGCATGATGGATTGAGTGCCCGTCTCTGTCTCAGCTCTTGGGGATAAGAAAGGAGCCTCATTTGGGCGTCCCCTGAGTGGAGTTTCTCCAACAAAAAAAATCTTTCAACCCAGAATAATTTCTGACACGAAATTATTATTATTGCAAGGATTGACAGTAAAGCAAGGCATGTGAAATGGGTGGTTTCACGACTGTTTCTAGAAGACCTGCAGAACAAAACTCATTGTGGATTATCTGAAATATGTAGTTCCTGCTTAAGTGGGTCTTCTTATAAATGTCAGAATTGAACATGTAGGAGGGTGGGTAGAAGTGGAGGGGGGGACCCCTAAATTATTAAGTGGATATCCAGAGAAATGTGCCAGAAGCGCTGCCTTCACAAATGTGGCCACATTGTCCTTTGTTTCTCCTGCTTTTTTATGTAAGAGGTTGAGAGAGATTTACTTTTCAGATGACAACTCCCAAAAGCCCTTAGTCAACATGGCTATTGAGTTGTCGCTCCAAAAGCTTGTTCTGACTGTGAGCAGCATAACACTGCACTAGATGAGTAATCTGCCCAACCTGTGCTCTGCTCTTCCACATGCTTGTGTGTTCAAGAGCAGCCTATAAACCAGGGGTTCCCAACCTACTGCCTGTGGCCTGGATCTGGCCTGTGGCACCATTTCAGCTGGCCCATCACACCCGCAGAAGTGGAAGCGGACACGTTTATGTCAACTGTAAAATGCCCCCACACATGTGTGAACGGACCCATGGCTATAGTAAATATGGAAGTGGGCACATTTACTGCTGTCTTAAATGCACCCGCTTCTGCTTCCCGGGGGTGTGGTCAGGCCCACTGAGTGTTCGGGGTGTGTGGTCAGACCCAAAGCATCAAAAGGTTGGGAACCCCTCAGTGGTGGGTTGACAAAATCTTCGCTACCCCACCGTGACGTCATGACGTCGTGGGCAGTGGAAAAAAAAATAAAAGAAAATGTTTTTTAAAAAAAATTCTGTGTGTGTGTCAAACCTCCGTTTGATGCATGTGCAGTTCTTTTTTTAGTGTGCATGCGTCAAACTTCTATTTGATGCATGTGCACTAAAAAATAGAACTACGCATGCCTCAAACAGAGGTTTGATGCATGTGCACTTTTGGGAAACCATTTTGGCTGCCCGGAAAAACATTTTTTGAGGGGTTGGGAGAGGCAACCGAACCGGTCGCCCGGGGTTTTACCACCACCCAGGTGACACCTCCTGATGGGGTGCTACCGCTTCAGGCGAACCGGTCTGAACTGGTAACATCCCATCACTAGAACCCCTCCTATACACATAGCAGGGCATTGGGCTGGCGCCATCTTTTGGCACATCCAGCTAAAGAGAGCAGGGCTCCTATCTGTTGCCTTTCCCCTTCAGCAGCTCCTTTGACCCTTCTCATTTAACTAGGTGAGATGAAGGCAGGGGTGGAGGCGCCTTTCCTGGGCTCAAAAGTATGTTCATCTACTTCTGGAACCTAGCTCAGAAGAATGGCTGGTAAGCAGGTGGAGGGCAACTTGTGCAGTTACCACATCACCGACAGCAGTGAGGATTTTGTGGGTGCACAGTGCTCTGATTGGTACGTTGCTAGCATCCTGGCAGCAATTGTATGCTTCAGAGTAACCTCTTTTCCTTTTTGTCTTCTTTGCTAGTCTATGCCTACGTAAACCAAAGGACTGTGCCTTAATAAAATATTTGCTTCTACAACCGTAGTGGTGGTATATTTACAGAAGGCAGTTTGCATGGCATCACAACTCTACTTGCAAACGAAGTGGGAAGTTTGCGTCTGCATGGAGAACATGGCTAAGCAAATTAGGAAAGCATATATAAATGTACTCCTATGTACCCGAGTGATCACACATTTGTCTCATGTACAGTAAAACCAGTGGTGGGCAGCAACAGGTTCACACACCCCTCCTGTGTGTGTGCGCGCGCGAACCTGTTACTGCCCATCACTGCACCGGGGGGGGGGGATCTTACCTGTGCAAAGTATAGTTTTAACTTTTCCCCTTGGAATTGTGTTTCATGAAGTTTTGTTCTGGCATGAGCAGCTGATTTGGAGCTGCTAAAGTTTATCCGTACACGCTGGAAACCTTTAAACAGCTGAAAAGTTACACAGTCATCATACACACGGAACAAGTCCTCAAATTTCTCCTGGAAAGATAAGAAAATACTGGTCAACTTAAAAGCCTATTGTGAGGTATTGACCTGTAGACTCCCAAAAAAGAAAATGATTTGCAGTTGCCCATTTGCAAAACCATATTACACTTGCATTCGGCGGTATAAATTTGAAAGCATTCTTATAGATGGGAAAAATGTGATATGGGTTAGGCCAGTGATGGCGAACCTTGGCACTCAAAATGTTCTTGGACTTTAATTCCCAGAAGCCCAAGCCTCCGTGAATCCACATGGATGGGTTTACTGTGATTCATCCAGCTCACGCCACCCCCGTCTCTCCCGGAAGTGACAAGGGCAGTGCGAGTCGGATGAATCGCAGTAAACCCATTTGTGTGGATTCATGGGTGCTTGGGTTTCTGGGAATTGAAGTCCAAGAATATCTGGAATGCCAAGGTTCGCTATCACGGAGTTAGGCTGTCTGTTGACATGTTTTAAATAAAGTTGTACATATCAAATAAAGGACATTTATCTTCACCGTATGTTTGAACTTCTCACAGAATGCCAAAACAACCCACTGAAAATTTGTTCTGCAAAAAATCCAGTGAAGTAAAGGAGATTTGTAGAAAGCATTTTGATTTGGAGTACAGATTGGTTCATTTACCCACTTTTAATGAAAACAGAACAATTTAGAACTACTTACAAAACCAATTCTAGCAATTTACTTGGGACACTCTGATCTGCCTCCTCCTCCTTGTTCTGCCCTAACTGAATATTGGTGATCATCATGGTGATCAGCCATGAAGACTATCCTGAGAATATAATGCAGTGGTCTTTCATCTGCCTCCCACATCACAGCATGACACCCGTACCACAGATCCAGTTCCCTGAGTCACTTTCTGGTCCTGAGCCCTTTTGGCATGCAAAGTCCTCATCAGCCCCAGCCCAGTATTGAATAAGCTGCTGCCCTCCATCAAGATGGATTCAAGTGGAATTTAATCATCATCATCATGTTTAATTTGTATGCCACCCACTCGTCAGCGCGACTCAGGGCGGCAAACAAAAACAACAGAGGAAAACACAATGAAATACAATAGCATAAAAACATTACAATAGAGAAAAAGAAAAGCATTCATTTAGAGAGCCAACAATAGCAGCAATAAAAGTCCCAACAGTTTTGGCACAAACCACACCATGGCACCACAGGCATGTGATCCACTGGGGGGTGCGATCACTCTTCCCTATGGACTTCTGCACCCAAGATTGTTAGTCCTCAGGGTTGCCAGGTTAATTAACCACCGCCTGACACTCAATGTTGAGTCATTGGAAGTAGGGTCTCTACTACCATAGTAGAATAACCTGGCCAGATTCAGGAATTGCCTCCACTTCCTTAATTATCTCCTGCAATCATCATGAGCAGTAGTAAAAGAAAATGGCTGCACACACAGAACCAAGCCTGTCTCTGGTGCAGCTCCTTACTTTCTAGATCCTCTCTGAGACTGATCCTGCTGCTACTTTCCTTCCCTTTCCTGCTTCACTACCTTCGCTGGTCTCTCTGTCCAACAAATATGCCCAGACTTCTGTTAGCAGTTGGATTCCGTTCTTTGTGGTTGCTTGATTACCTCCTGCAGACTGAGGACTTTTCCATTTGCCAAGTGTGTGTCCCATCATGCTATGCTCAAAGCACTCTTCTTTCCTGATTTCTAAAGGGATGCAGGATTGGTCTTGGTTAGAACTTGAATGGGAGGCCACAAAGCAATGTTATGGGTTGTCAACAACTTGGTCAAGGGGAAAGGCCTGCCTGAAACCCAGAGATGTATGAAGGAGCATGGGAATTTGAGCTAGAATCCAGTATATTGTAGCATGAAAGCTTTCTTTGTGTTGATAATAAGAATAATAATTTAGTGTCAGAAATTATTCTGGGTTGAAAAGATTTTTGCTTTGAGAAACTCCACTCAGGAGACGCCCAAATGAGGCTCCTTTCATGTCCCCAAGATCTTTTCCCACCAAAGTGGTCCCTACTGTATTTATCTACTTGCAATTTCTTCCACTAGGTTGGCAGGAGCTTGGACAGAGACAGGTACTCAAACCAGGGCTGTGGCCAGGGTGGGCGTCACCCACCATGAGTTAGCAGTTTGCCCACCCTCAAACTCCTGGCTGCTTACCGTATATACTCGAGTATAAGCCGACCCAAATATAAGCTGAGGTACCTAATTGTGACCTGACAACACAGGAAAATAGATTGACCAGAGTATAAGCCGAGGATGGGAAATGCAGCAGCTGCTAGTGAGTTTCAATAATCAAAATATATGAAAATATGGTAAAATTAATTAAATTGTTGGCACATCTCAATCAGGCACAGTCTTGGCACCCTCGTGGCCATTGACCCGAGTATAAGACGAGTCCCCCTTTTGGGGCTCATTTTTGGGGCTTAAAAACTCAGCTTACATTCAAGTACAGTATATACGGTGTATATATATATGACATAAATATATGACATTGTTACCCATCCTGAAAAAACATTCACCCACCCACATCTAGAATCCTGGCTAGGGCCCTGGCTCAAATCATAATGCAGTACCCAGGTCATGAACTGCCGACTTTCTGGTCTTCCAGCTAAGTAGGTGAGCTTTTTAACCACTGAGCCACTGCAGTCTATTGCATCCTTTTAAACCAATAAATCTGTTGGGGTTTTTTTTATCACAGAATCAAAGAATCATAATTGTTGAGTTGGAAGGGGCCGATGAGGCCATCTAGTACAAACCTCTGCTAAAACCAGGGCTCTGACTCAAAGTAGGTCTGACAGATGGTTGTCCAACTCTCTCTTGAATTCCCCCCAACATTGGTTCCATTAGAGGTAACTGGTTGGATTAGAAGTCCCATTAGAAGTGGCTGGGTCTTCTTCTTGGTATTAATAGACTTTTGATTAATGAACGACTCAAAATTAATTACTTTGTTGGTTTTTAAATTGCATTTCCCAGGAGACTTTTACCAAAACTTTTCATAATTTTTTTTTAAATAAAAAATTTGAAAAGCTCCTCTAAAAAAGTGTCTTAAAATATTCTGTAAAATAACTTTTGGAACTAACTAGAAAACTTTTTTTGTTATGCCAAAAGAATAATTTAATTCCTAGTCGTTAATTTGTTTTTCAGATTTAACAATTGGAGTAACAAGGCTTGAGGTGCCTAAAGTATGCGGCCCACCACCACCTCCACCACACCAGGAAGTGCCATGTGGTGGAAGAAGGGCAAAATAGCCATCCGGCCCCAGAAGCTGTCTGAGGGAGTATGGCCCAGCCCCTGGCTTAAAAAGGTTGACAACTACTAGTTTTAGACCATATATGAAGAACTTCCAAATTTCTTCTGCTTTTATCTCTACTTACTGATTAGAGATAAGAGGGTATTCAAAGCCCATGAAGCTACTGCATTTTCTCTGTGCTTTGTCCAGAGAAAATAGGATGGGTGTGATTTTTATTCCAGTTTTTAAAAAAAGAGAGACTTTACACAAAATTGTATTCTTTTCATGTACAATATAGGTTTTGATGTGAGATTTTTAAAACCTGTTGTAAAAAGCTTTATATGGGGACTATTTCCATTTTCCAGCGCAGGACGGCAGTACAAACAGATCAAAAAACTAAGAGTATTGATTGCATTAGATTAGATCAATTGAATTTTCCATATTTTCTCCTGCAGCCTTTCCCATCTTTTGTCTCCGCAGAGGTCATGAAATATTTGACTGTGTAACACTGTCAAGTAGGAATTCTTAGCATGAGAACAAACTATGAATCCAGAGTCTTTGCAATATCACAAGCCAAAATCAGAACTGTAACAACTGGTTGCAGAAAAATTCATTGTAGTGCTCTGTATGTTAAAATATTAAAGACTTAAAACCAGGGGGTGAGTAACATTAGAAGTAAGGCAAAAGTACAGTTAGCTCACTGGTTCTGATCTCTCATATTTAAATTTCAAAGATTCTTTAAACTGATTGTTCCTCACTATAAAATCAAAGACATCTGACTGACTTTCAATGCTCTATTTCACATGTAACATGGATCTTGCTCTCCAGGAAATACTGTTTTGACATGATAACTTTTGGACTAGCTGTTACCCTGAGATGGCAGCTTAAAAAAGTTTGAATGGTTTGTGCACATCTCACCTCCACCCCAAAACATGCCGTTTTAAAACCTGTTGGGGTCAATGTACAAGGAGGAGAGGGGAAAGGATTTGCTATGAGGTGCTACGCTTTGAAGGAAGAAAACCTGTCAATTTTGTAAAATTAAATTAAATTTGGAAAAAGAAAAGATGGAGCTATGATTTACAGTGCAGGGTGGAGGAAGCACCCATCATGGGGAAAACCCCAACCCAGGTCTTTTGCATTGTCTCCTTACAGCTCATACTGCAGGACTGCAGTGCCTCTAGTGGCTAAGACACTGACTGGAAGGCAGGAGGTCAGCAGTTCGATACCCAAACACTGCAGGACGGAATGAGCTCCTGTCTTTGCCCCATCTCCTGCCAACCTAGCAAGAAACTGAAAGCAAGAAATTGCAAGTAGATAAATAGGGACCACTTTGGGGAAAGGTAACAGCGCTCCGTGTGCACCGTTCTCTAGTCATGCCTGCCACATAACCACGGAAACATCTGCAGAAGCAGACAGCGCTGGCTCTTTGGCTTTGAAACAGAGATGAGCACTGAACCCTATAGTCAGATATGACTGGCTTTTGAGCAAGGGTGACCTTTACCTTAAATACTTTTGCAGATTTGTGCTGGATATTGTTTTAGCTGACCACAGAAGAAGAAAAAAGCTGTCCACATACAAAACAAAGAAAGAAAATGGCTTAAAAATACAGCATGTCCAAAGATCATAGCCATGGTATAAACTGGAAGAAGGGAAAGTAGGTTCGATGCCTCTTGCCTAAGGTTGATATCACAGAGAAGAGTGTTAAGGTACTTGTGATGTGGCATATTTCTCCAGACAAGCACAATTTGCCATTTGTGCACATAGCAAAGAGAAGACATCTATATGCCCTGAATCTGAAAAAAAAAATCTGAAAAATTCAAAATAAAGCCAAAACCTGGATTACCTGGTTGCCTTTGTTCAAAAAGTAAACCTTTGTTACAAAGTTCCTTGCAAACCTTTGTTCAAAAGTAAGCTTCACTGATTTCACTTGGATTTACGTAGGCTGCTGCCTTGGCTTATTTGAATGTTTTAAACCACTGCCTTTTTATTCAGGCTTCTTCCAAAAGCCCCTGTTACAACACCCTGATAAAGCCTGGCTCCGTGTTAGGTTCTCCTGCTTTCAACATCTAACACATTATAAGTCTTGGAGTAATAATCTCCCAGATGAACAAAGAACGTGGGGATTTTTCCTACTCTTCACGTCAGAAATAAAAACTTATTGTAAATAAAAACTTCATCTCAGCAAGCCACTACCTCTACATGTCTCTCAGAAGGCAAGGCGTGTTCCAAGGAGCTTTGTATCTGAATTTCCTCAGCACGCGAGAGAGGCTGATGCAGTTTTGAAAGTCATCTAGAGCAGTGGTGGCGAATCTTTGGCACATGTGACAGAAGTGGCATGCAAAGGCCTCTCTGTTGGAATGCGCATAATTAAGGGGAAGCCCTGCCCCATCTAGCCTGGTGCCAACAGCAGTGCTGCTTGCCCAGCACCCCTCTGCCAATGGGGAGGCATGAGGGGAGGCTGAAATCCTGCCTGGCAGGTGGCTGGGGGGGAAGGTGAGGCGACCAGACACTCTCCACCCACCCCTCCTAGGAGTTGGGCACATCCACGATGGGGTTGGGATCACCCACGGGGGGGGGCACCCATGTGACTTCACCAGAGGAGCACCTGTGACATCACATGGGTGTGTGGGCATGTGCAGTGCCTGCCAACACCCCCCTCCTCCCCCTTGGGTACTCAGTCTCTAAAAGGTTCACCATCACTGATCTAGGGTGTCTGGAATTCCATTCAGTCTTTGCTAGGTTGTCCAACTGGCACAATGTCATGTCATGTTCAGTCAGGAACTGAACTTCTGGTGTGCACTTTCCTCCAATGGTGGCAGCAGCTGACCCTCAATCCATCTGCAGGCTCCAGCTTCCTTTTCTTCAAATAGAGAGCCTTAATAAAGCATGGTGAGGAACTCTAGGGGTTTGAGGGCCATGCCGTGCCTAACCTTAGCCTTTACAAACTTCTCTCCACACATTTCTTTCTTTTTAAAAACTCTTATTTAGTGATAAAGCCCCCTCATGCCTTCGGGTGGCCAGTATTTTTTAATTACAACTTCTGGGGTGGGGTGGAAAGCCAAGGGCTGGTGGAGGCTAACATAGGGAAATTGCATCCACTAAACCAGGAGTGCCCAAACTTTTTGGGCCGTGGGCCGGTCACATGGTTTAGCGGGCCGGTCATGTGGTTCCTCTCACCAGAAGTGGAAGTAAAACACACCTTGCTATCTGTTTTGTAACAGGATGAGATAGATTTTTAGGGTGCTATTTTCTTTGCTTAAACCAGGGATACCCAAACTACAGCCCATGGGCCGAATCTGGTTCACAACACCAATTCATCCAGCCCACACCACCCTTGCCGCTCCTGGAAGCGGAAGTAAAATGTGCCCATATGGGCACATTTTACTTCCACTTCCAGGAGCAGGAAGGGCGGTGTGTACCAGATGAACTGGGGTTCGGGGCCAGATCTGGCCCACAGGCTGTAGTTTGGGCACCCCTGCTCTCAATGGTGATTTTAATTTTATTTTAGCCTAAGTAATAGTATTTCTTGCCATTTCCCTCCATGATGTCGTAACCTTGAGGAAAATGGGGCAGCATTTTTTGGGCTTTTTACCCTCAGCCAGGCCTATCAGACCTCTTATGCACTTGAGCAATCATGAAAAGGTTTCCACCAGGGAAAGAAAATGACCCTAAGTTAAATTGCTATGCCTGGAAACTTCCACAAGCAGCAACTCACCATTAATACATTGTGCGGAGTTCTTGCTCACGCCAAAGTACCATTTTTTAAATAAAAAATCCAGAAAGGAGATTTCTGGTTATTTCTGCTTGCATATCTTGGTTTGTGTTTTTAAAAATTTGCACTGTTACTGGTCTGTGGGTAGGGAAGTGGTCACCTGATCTGCAAGCCAATGAAACTGAGATTGGTAAGTGTTCACAGGAGAAAATGATTGGGTTGGTAGATGGATGGAAAGATTGTGTGTACAGTATTTCAAATGCTAAGAGGAACATACACCCCAAAATAAACATAAAATAAAGTAAATACAGAGTGTTGTGTTTTAATATGCACAGAAAAACCGACACAGAAGCCAAGCTTGGGACTGTTAGAGTCAACCCTAGCCTATTTACATTAATATAAAATTATAATTAATCCATTAATAACAAACCATGATTATATTAACATCGTTATTTAGGCATTGCCTATAAAATTTAAAGAGATAAATTAAAATGATTAAAATAAGCCCGCCATGCAAAATTAACCCCAAGAGCAACAAGTTAGCATTACATAAATCATTAACCCAAAATCATTAATGTGCTTAAAGATCAGAGTACAGTCATACCTCGCATAACAAATTTAATTCGTTCTGCGAGGTTGTTCACTATGTGAGTTTTTCGCTGTGCGAAACAAATTCGCATAGCGAAAATTCCTATGGAAAAACTCGCATAACGAGCTTTTTTAGGGGGGAAACTTGCATAGCAAATTTTTTCAATTATGTGAGTTTTCCCCATAGAAATGCTCGTTATGCGAGTTTTCCATAGGGAAAGTCCAACTAGCATAGTAAATATTTTTGCTATGCGAGTCAGACTCACATAGCGAATTTTTTTTTGTTATGCAAGTTTTCCCCATAGAAACGCTCGCTATGCGAGAGTTTCCATAGGGAAAGTCTGACTTGCATAGCAAAAATTTTCATTATGCAAGTCAGACTGGTTAGCGAAAAACCCACTCGTTATGCCAGTTTTTCGCTTAGTAAGTCACTCGTTAAGTGAGGTTTGACTGTACAGTGAAACCTCACATAAAGAGCACCTCACTTAGAGACTAACTCGCTTAAAGAGCAGAATTTTCTCTGAATGGTTGCCTCGCTTAACAACAAAAAACAACCAAAAACATGCTTAACAACTAAATCGGGGTTTGCAATCCCTCCTGCCAGAAGTCACAATCGGTCACTTACAATGGCAGTGATGGTGCTTTTTCCAAATGTTTCACTTAAAGAGCAACTCGCTTAAAGAGCAATCCAGTGGAACACATTATGCTCTTTAAGCGAGGTACCATTGTACTGACTTTTGAAAATTAGTAAATGAATATTTAACTAGCATTTCAAAAATTTCCTCCTATTAGTAAATAATACCTATTAGTAAATAATTACATTTTGTCACATGCCTTGTGTCAGGAAACGACACATTTTCTCAGGTTTCCCAAGGCTTGCAAATTGCAGATTCTAGCTAGGCCTCATAAATAGGTCTCATAGAAATCCTGTGTCCCTCTCTGTCTCTTGGACAGCTTGTTTTTCAACCGTGTTTCAGCCAGTGTTCCTGTGTTATCTTTCTAGCTAGCAGAGCTTAGTGTTTTGTCTTCACATGCATGTAAACAACTATTGTTTTGAGAATATTCTTCTCTGTTACCTGATTAGCTAAAGCTAACTCAGCTGACTGCAGATTCCCCATTTTGCAGAGAAGTTAGTTAGTTCGTATTTGGATCTCAATGGCTTAAGACCCTGGCTATTGTGTGGGTTTTTCTCTTCTTTTCAAAATGGTTACCTAACGAACTGTAACTCTGTTTGCTGGACTGACTTATGCTACTGACTTTTATGCTTTATGAACCTGATCAATATAACTGATCAATAAACCATCATTTGCTTGAGCAACATGTCTTCATTGGACTAAAAGGGTAAGAGAAGCATTGCATTCACACACAAAGCCTCTGAACGTGCTACCTGTTTAAACCTCCTAGTGGATTGAAACAGCTAAGGGCTGTAAAGCTTTATTGCCGGCCAGCCCGTCCTCTGGGGGCTTTGGTTAAGGAGGTTTCCAGAGCAGAGGGGGCCGGCTGGTACCTTGGGCTTCTGGTAACATTCTGGCTAACAAACAAACTTTACAGACCCACAGGAATACCACAGGATTCTTCTATGAGTGATGCACGGTCACCTAGTTTGCAAGGGGGGAAAATGACTGTATGTTGTGGATATCAGTCGTGGCAGAAATCATTTCATTCAGAGATGCAGAGTAAATATTTTATTTTAACTTGAAAGTATCCTGTATTATTTATTTTTGCTAACATTTGACTTACACACATACATGGATGTATGTGACTATCTAGCATACCACCTGCTCCCCTAAATCCCCACCCACCCACACTTTGGCTGTGGTTGTGTTTCACTGTTATGCTACATTGGGAATGAGATTTATAGTAGATCTTAAATAAATGTCTAATAAATAAACCATATTGTCCAGAATCCCTCAACTAGAACCATCACTAACCAGCTTGACTGAGAGATTCTGATAGTTGCTGTCTAACAAAGTAACTCTGCCAAACTCTGCTTCCTAAGGAGTACAAATATATCAATTCCCTGTCTAGTTAAGGTAAAAGTCACCCTTGCTCGAAAGCTAGTCGTATCCGACTCTAGGGTTCAGTGCTCATCTGTTTCATAGCTGTCAAGAGTCAGCGCTGTCTGCTTCTGCAGACATTTCCGTGGTCATGTGGCAGACATGACTAGACACTGCCAGTGTCACACACAACGCTGTTCACCTTCCCACTGAAGTGGTCCCTATTTATCTACTTGCAATTTCTTGCTTTTGAACTGCTAAGTTGGCAAGAGCTGGGACAAAGATAGGAGCTCATTCTGTCCTGCAGTATTCGGGAATCAAACTGCTGACCTGCCGCCTTCCAGTCAGTGTCTTAGCCACTTGAGCCACTGCAGATGCCTACTGAGGTGCAAAATCTGTATAATTTATAAATTTATAAGTTTTAATTTGTAATTTATATTTATTTAGGCTGTGCATCTGAGTAAGCTGCTTGAAAAGCCATATTAAGACAAATATATGAAGTAAATAATGGTCCTTTTGTTTGCTGTGATGTGTTTACATCAGCAGCTTTCAGATGGATTTGTGATGGTTATGCTAATTTTATTTATACAGTAAAAGGAATTAGTTGAACTGAAGTGCTCCATTATTTATCAAGCATTTTGGTAGGTATGTTGTATTATGACACTGCTTTCACATGAACTAGAATCGGCTATTGAATGACTTTTTTATTTGCTCTTCACTATGTTATATTGGCTGTTATAATATGCAATATCTGTAATACAACTGCATTGTAGGTTATCTCTCCCACACTGGTCTCTGGTTGCTTTAGATTCCAGAGGATGGAGGAGGAAAGCAGTCTATAATTATTAACACACTTTTTTATTCCAATAAAAATTGATGTTTCCTTTCTGCACTCCCCACTCCCTTGATTTACTCTTTCATTGATTGCTTTGCTTCTAATGGTGTGTGTGTGTGTGTGTGTGTGTGTGTGTGTGTGTGTGTGTGTGTGTGTGTGTGTGTGTGTGTGTGTGTGTGTGTGTGTGTGTGTGTGTGTGTGTGTGTGAATGGATACCTGTCCACCAAAGTTAAGAAGTGGCTTCACCTTATGGAGAGCCCTCAACAATACGTTTGCCAGCATGCCTCTAGATCAGGGGGTCCCAACCTTTTCAAATGAGGGCTGGTCATGCTCTCTCAGTCAGCTTCAAAGGCTGGACAGTCATTTTGCCCTTCCTGCATGATGGGGTGGGGGGTTGGGGCCATTCTGTCCCAACAGCTTCAAAGAGGGTAGCCATTTTGTTTCTCAAATGCCTTTGGAGGGGTGGGGGGCACATGAAATGGCACCGAAGGCCAGATCTGACCCACGGGCCTTAGGTTAGGAACCCCTGCTCTAGATCAGTTGTTCCCAACCTTTTGTTTGGACATGCCTCATCTAAGCATCTCTAAAATCCTGATGCCTCCCCCCTGTGACATCTTATTATTCAAAAAGTGAACTCCTATTCATGTGGAGGAAACCTAAAAGGCTATAGGTAAAGGTAAAGGTCACCCTTGCTCGAAAGCCAGTCGTATCCGACTTTAGGGTTCGGTGCTCATCTCCATTTATAGCCAAAGAGCCAGTGCTGTCTGTGTCTGTAGATGCTTCTGTGAACATGTGGCAGGCATGACTAGACACTGGAGTGGATAGAAAGTTGTTTAACCTCCCACAGAAGTGGTACCTATTTATCTACTTGCAATTTATTGCTCTTTTTTTTACTGAGATGGAAGTTCACTCCATCATGCAGCACTCAGATCTCGAACTGCAGACCTGCCAACCTTCCAGTCGTCAAGATCAGCATTTTAACTGTTAGGACATTTTTTCATTTGGGGGTATTGTACAAAGATTGCTGCCCAGTGGAATAGTACAACTTTAAAGGCCCTCCATGTGTTTTGAACACAGGTGTACATAATAGAGCCTCAAACTGATTGCCAGGCTGTGCATGCCTTGTTCACGTGCTCATGTAACAGCCCAGCTGTGGTTGATTAGAGAATCTGCCCAGCAACACCAGGGTATAACTGTGGCCCTCTGGGAAGGGTCTATGGAGGAGGTTATCATTCTGGAGGAGGCTGTTATACTGAGGAGTCTGTCGTACTGAAGAGAAGGACTGAGCTACTGAGAGAGAGTCTACAGATAGAGACTGCTGAATGAGGTCCTGCTGTTGTTGAGAGAAGAACTGCTGAAAGATCACCAGGACTCTTTGCATGCTCCTGGGATTGGAGCCAACAGAGGAATCCAAGCTGTCTACCTACTGTGGGGCTTGGAGTGAGAGAGACTGTTGTATATAGTCCTATGTATGTCTGTCTTCCCCTCACTGTAAGTAAAGCACACCTTTCCACTGAAGGCATGTGTGTGTGTGTGTTGTTGCACCTAAAGGCTTTCGCTGTGTAACAGCTTAAAAGTGCTACTCTGCTATCGAGACACACATATTGCTGGGGAATCCCTGACATTAACCACTAAGCCACTGCAGTCCTCTAAAGGCCATTAGCTTGGTCTAAACAAGCTTCAAAAAAAATGCACTGTCAATAACTCATTCTCAAACTGCCCCCCCCCAAAAAAAATCAAATTGTGCCCCATGCTGGGAGCCAGTGTTCTAGATGTACTGCCAACGATGACAGATGTTTCTTCTGCCTATCTCTAGACAGAAAGAGGGGTGAGAGCTTCCAGTTCCCCATTGAAGTGGACAAGTGAGGAAAGGATGGCAGGTGCTGTTCTCATCTGCTCCTGCTACTTGCTCACTTGCTCCTTACACAAGCAAGTGAATAGGGATGCCAGTCCTGGCTTGCTCCTCTGCTCTTTCCTTATATGCTCGTAACACACTTTGATACAAACCTATGTTTCTTCCTCTCATTTGCTAACCCTCCAAGCTGTGCACTAGGTATGAGACATCAGATGTGCAGGCAGCACTACACTGTATCGCCTAGTTTGTTTATAATGTTTATATCCCACCTGACTTAGTGACGAACACTACTCTAGGTGGCCAGTCACAACGATAACACCCAACAAACTGTCCTAAACCCAAAATAAACAATGACCCATCTCTATAGCCCACAACATAACAATGGATAACTACAATTCTCACAGAAACACCAAGCATGGGAAAATCCCAGAACTTCACTCTTTTTTTTAACCAGTTAACTGGTTCTTATCCAAACACAAAGTAATTGTCATGGTTATTTTTCAATGTGTGAATAATAGGTCAAGCAAAAGAAACTGCAGAATGAACTCGCCAAAGCATGGCTTCGTTTTGGCAGTTTCCCGTCAAGAAGAAGAACTGAGCACAAGAGACTATCCTGTAGACCATCTTGACTGCTGCCGTTGGTGTTGTCAACATCAAGGCTGCCCTTTGCAGCAATATTCGGGCATTTCCTGGCATTTTGAATGATCTGTTGATGGTTGTTAAAAACAGTATTCCTCCCCCTCCCCGCCCCATGTTGCATGCCTCACATTACAAATTGCACCAAAGCCATCATGCTAGGCACCCTTCTGCCACTCCCCTCACTCTATTGGACATCGCTCCAAACATTAGGTGACAGGGTAGTTTGTTTAAGAGTCTCTTGGACATCACCAGCAGGTAGAGTTGCCAGCCTGTCACCACTTCATTCTATGTCTTTGCCATCCCAATGGCCAAGTAATAATAATTTTGTGTCGGAAATTATTCTGGGTTGAGAGGAAGTGAAGGCATTGGATTTTTTAAATTATGTGCAAATTTAGAGAGTAGTTGGGGAGAACCCAAATATATTTTCATACTATTGTGTTTTGATTTCTTTCTTTGGGAGACATGTATGGATTTCCATTGCCAGAGTTCATTTAATGTCATAGCTTGGCTGGAAGGCTTTCATTGAACTTACTCTTCCACATGTGCAATACATTCTTCGCAATGCACTCACATTTGAAGTACCCCACCCAGGAGTATGGAATCATTCATTCTAACATGACAAAATGCCATTGATCTAGTTAATGTATTGTTGTGCTTGCTAAGTACCAGCAAGTCATCCACAGCTTGTGGTAGCCCCATGAATGGGACATTTCCAAAATCTCTCAACAACTCTGCTGTGCTCTTGCAAACTGAAGTCTGTGGCTTCCCTTGCAGCAGGGATTCTCAACCTGTGGCCCATGAGCCAGATGTGGCCCACAGTACCATTTCATGTGTGCCCCCCCCCCGCCTCCACCACACCATGCCATGTGGTGGAAGAAGGGCAAAATGGCTGTCTGGCCCCCAAAGCTGTCTGAGGGAGCGTGTCCCGGTCCCTGGTTTTGAAAGGTTGAGAACTCCCGCTTTACAGAGTTAATCCATTCTCAGTCCAGAATTATATGATTCTAAAAATGATTGAGTGAGAATAAAAGAATAAAAGGGGGGATTTTGCAAAGTAAATGAAGACATTTTAATGTGAAAAGTCAGCCTTCCTGCTGAGTAAAACAAGAACTGCGCTAGTTGAATTTCTTTCTGTTTAAACCAGGAAGAGAGGATACTTTGGAGATTGTTAAACAATGTCTGGCCCTTTAAGAGCAAAAAACCTCTACTGAGCCTGCTGCAGATGATTTTGGAGTGGTTTAACATGCGATCATTTCTATAGCTATTAGATGGATTTGCTATAAATAAAAATATGGAAGTAGAGGTAGTTACCATAAATACTCCAGTATAAGCTGACCCAAATTTAAAGCCAAGGTACCTAATTTTAACCTGAAAACCCAGGAAAATAGAATGACCCTAGTATAAGCCAAGGGTGGGAAATGCAGCAGGTGCTAGTGATTTTCAATAATCAAAATACATGAAAAATGGTAACATTAATTAAATTGTTGGCACATCTCAATCTGGCATAGTCTTGAGACCCTTGTGGTCACTGACTTGAGTATAAGCCAGGTCCTCTTTTTCGGACTCATTTTTGGGGCTAAAAAATTTGGCTTATACTCAAGTAGATACAGTACTATTCTTTTTAGATAAAAAGCTTGGTCTTTGCAAATCTATTTTAGTGTTTCTTATCAACTGACAAAAAGGCCACTGGGTGTCTGCATGGGGTGTGTGTGTTAAATCACATCTATACTTTAAAAATCATAAGGATAAAACTATTTAAGTAAACAACAGGTTTGGAATGGAGTGGCATCAGACTGTCTCCCTATGCTGTGCCAAATTTAATACTGATCCAAAGCCCACTTTAAAAGTTAAAAATTTATGTTCAATATACCTCCGTTTTTAGAAATGCCTTGTAGAATATTGCTTTGAGGTGCTATTTCAATGGTATCCAGCATCATACACCAACCTTTCCCTTAATACACTGAATCAAAGCCACTGCATTCAACAAAAACTCAAAACAATTGCATGTGTGGGAAAGAGTCAAGCAAGGGCATATAGAAAACCCATTCAGTCAGACATGAACTCATGAGCACAAGAAACAAAACAGTACATGCATATTAGAAATGGAACATTTGTTACCACTTCTGTTGTGACTTTCACCTTTGTTTCCTTGAATATTCAAACTTATAGTTTAAAATAATTTTCAATTTTTTCCCCAGACAGATGAAATGTTCAACATTTTCTCTTGAATACCCACTCACACAACCCAGGTTCTAGAAGATACAACTAAATACTGTAGAACAAAGCTTTTGACTCAGTCATAGAAAAACTTTTACTTTTTCCTATTCTTATCTGTCATCATAAAACTGGGCTGACCGGTACAATACATTATGCTATTTGCATTATATATAATTATATCATTATAATATATAATTATATCATTATAATATATAATTATATCATTATAATATATAGCCAGAGTAATTAAACATCAGAAACAGAAAATCTAAGAAATGCAGCACAGCATTCAGTGAAAAGTGATTATAATGTACTAATATAATCTGCCCAAGTTTTGTGGAAGTAGGATTGTTAATCATAAAGAGGCTGATCTTAGAAAACAAAAGAAATCCTGTTTTCCCATCAAAGTAATGTAGTAAGGAAACACTCGAGGCAATCAAAACTATTTCGGAATTATACTGACACCCCCCCCCCCCCGGATGAACATGCATGTGCGTGTGTGCATGAGCCTGCATGTAAACACACACACACAGATCATTTATTCAAAATCCATAGGAATCATAGCTCATTTTGGTTTTGCCTACTGGAAAGGCAAAAGCGTGTTTACCAATTAACAAGCTTTCCATTAAGAGTTAAACTTGTTTTGACATTATATCAGAAAGACCACAAAAGCATCACTTCATCAAGCTCATCTTCTGTTCATGTAACTTGCCAAGCATTCCATTTGGTTTATGATTAAAATGTTGCAATCGCTCCTTTGGTCCATTGCCAGGACTTCAGAAACTCCTGCTGCCCTCAGTCCTTTCCCCTCAGAGAGACAAAATAGAACATTTGTGCATACCTTGACTTCTTCATTGGTAAAAACTTCGACATCCACAAAACAGGCAACCAGAGAGGAGACACCACAGTCCATGTTCTGGGTGGGCATGCCACCTCCTTGCATAAAAAAAGCCCCCTATTGATCTTCAAGGCTCAGAATATTGCCAAGGACACCCCTGCCCAAAAGCTCAGAATGACAGAGACCAACACCGACAGTTTGGAGACTCCAGTGGTTCCTTGCCTTGCCTGCTTCTGCCTGACACCATCTCCTCTACCTTCCGCTGATTAAAACAAGCACAGCGGTCCTATTCCATCCGTCTTTGCAGTGACATCACCACCAGGAACAGCACAGGCAATGCCTCATTCCCTCCCTCCCTCCCTCCCCATCTTGCTTTGTCCACCGAGCACAGTAGAGAGCAAACAGGACATGGTCATCATCTGCTATAGCTGAAAATGAGACTAGATCAATTGAAGCGGCGCTGGCCAGCAGCTGAATCACTGGCACTGGAGCCAAAGGCTTCTGTTAGGAATACTGTATGTGATTTCTGCTTTGTTGTCTTGATTTACATTTAAGACTATCTCCTTCCCCCAGCCCCAAGTATGGTTAATTGCAAGTGTACTGCCCTTGCCTCAGCCAGCCACAACATCTGCTGCAGCTGCACTACTGATAGCAAGTATAGCACCAACAATTACACTTTTATACTGCCCCGTAGTGCTTATTCACTCTCTGGGCAGTTCACTGTTAGCATGTAGAGTAGACCCTTGTGTTGCAAGGGCACATCAGCAAAAGTCTGAGAGCCCAATGAATAACCTAGATACACTGTATAGTGAGAAGACTTGTTTACTTGTGGCAAAATCAAAGGTTGAAAGCAATGGTCAAAGGCTTTTCAGAGTCAAGCACAGCAAATAGCAGAGATAGTCACGATGGTGGTTCAAAAGCAAAGCAGAAGATTATTTTCTCCTTACCTGTCTTTAACAATCATGGAGAACAACAGTCCAATTGCAAATAGTCCAAAGCAAAATAGCAAAAGCAGCAAAAGTTGTAAGCTCAGCAGTAAGCAGTAGGCTGTAGCTGAGCCCCAGGCAGTAGCTGAGCTCCAAATAGTTGAACATCAAGCAGTAGTAGAGCTTCAAGCAGTCTGTGGACATCAAGCAGTTGTTGAGCACAAGTTGAGCAGTTCAGCACAAGACAGTGATTGTAACCTTCCTTATATCCACAGGACTTACATGCTAATTAGACAATATGATTATCCTGCTCTGTAATACACTCAATGCTCTTAAAGCACCATAGCAGATATGCAAATACTGTACAGTGGTACCTCATACAACGATTTTAATCCATTCCATGGGGCTCGTTGTTGTACGAAACAATTGCTATGCAATGCATGCATTGTATAGCAATTTTCCCTATGGGATGCATCATACAAAAAATATATATATATATTTTTTGCTAAGTGGTTTTTCTCATTGAAAAATTGTTGTTCAATTTTTCCCATAGGGAAAATTGTTATGTGGGATGCCACTTCCCCTCAAAACCTAATTGTTATATGATTCCATTGCTATATGAGGTGAGTGTTGTATGAGGTTCTACTGTATACATATTATCCTAACCAACCAGTTAGGCAAAGATTTATGTCCTAACGCACAAGGTGATTAACATTTTCCATCCAACATGATGAATACTCATTTTACTAACCTCAGAAGGATGGAAAGTTGTCAACTTTAAATCTCGTCAGGATCGAACTCACAACATCAGTAGTTGGGTTGTTTGTTTGTTTGTTTGTTTTGCAGTAGTTTAACTACTGTGCCATAAGGTCTCTACTTTGGGAGCTGATCATCTTTTGAGAACATGGCATTGCTACTAATTTCCCTCCCCTACCCATGAATTCCTGTGCTTTCAATGGCTGTATGAAATTTGTCCTTGGAACAACTTCACCTGCCAAACCATATACGAGACAAAGTGGACCCTACCATTATGGTCCTGACATTCTCTGCTATTCTTTCAGAATTCACATTCCTGGGAGTGAGCAGGATGGAAGTCCATGGGTGGAGACACATTTGAAGTACATGCTTTGAGTTTATCATGATTAGCGCTACTAGAAACAATGCCTGCTAGGTAAACTGATTTTATCAACAGGGTTTGGCTTCTGGCATCCAGGAATGTTTCTGTAGCTTTCACTGAGTGCTACATCCACCTGTTTTGCATGGGCTGAACTATGCTGCATTGGGATGGCACATTCACCTGCACAGTAGGACAGCGTGAAGTCTGGAGTTCTTGGTGATTGTGAACTCCAATTCATTCCCCAACTGGGCTGAAGAATATTGTTCCTTGTGGAGACATTTTGCTTTGTATTTTTGCAGTGTTTATTACAGGTTGGCATAACAATGATCTGTTTGGGTTCCAGGTTGTTTTTCAGATGAAGGCACATACAGTAAAACCCCAGGTTACAACCGCCTCGGTTTAAAGTTTGCTGTACATTACAATGGCAAATCCTATGGAAATGCCATTCAGGTTTGCAAATTTTTAACGTATCCCCCCCCCCCCCGGTTTACAACAATCAATTCAGGACCATTTAAAAAATTTTTTGATGCATCCCTATGGATGTTTCAGTCTACAATTTTTTTGGGTTACAACAGAAGCTGTTGGAACGGACCTCCATCATAAGCCAGGGTTTTACTATAGTTGAGTCTTAGCAAAGTTGGGTTTGATTTCTAGCAAATATGCTCCACGTTTTTCTAATTCCTCTGTTAGGAGATGTTATATTAACTGAAATAAAATGGCAATACCTATCAAAACTAAGGACCTCAAAGATGGGGAGCATAGTCTCACTAAAGACTTGAGAGTTTTGTAGATTTTATATATGTTTTTAATGGCACAGCGGGTTGTAATATTGCTATATTTTAAAGGTTATTTAAATTGTTTTATATTGGTTTTAACTTGTGTACACCGCCCAGAGTCCATTGGATAGGGTGGTATATAAATCTATTAAATTAAATCAAATCAAATCAAATTACTGAGTCAATACCATGAGAAGTGGTGGCTATGTCCAAACCTGAATAAAACCAAAGTATGTGCTTTCCTTCTTCTTCTTCAAGTGCCATATCCAATTCTGAATATTGGCCATCATCATGGCAGTCAGCCATGAAGATTGTCCCGGGAATAATATAATGCAGTGGGATTCCATTTGCTTTCCAAATCTTCTGTTCTTTTGCTTAGATGGCAGCTGTCAATAGAGCAGGCTAATATTTTTAAATGGTCATCAATAATGCTTTGAAAGCAACATAAACTTCTTGGATAGCTGGATAATAACCAAAGTTAAATTTGTGCTTTCCAGGAAGTATAAGGATGCTCCCCACTGCTGTCAAGCTATTGCAACTGTTTTAAAGCATATTCAGATTTTAGAATGTGGCTACAGATCCATGTCTGTAGGTCTTTTAACAGCACAACATCACAGCTTTTAGTTGGCATGAATTGTCTTTATGGTTGCTATCTAGTTCTCAACAGGCATGTGCTATATCAGGCAATCGGGCTTTGTCCCACACCTCCCTCACCTCTGGTGCCTTTGGATGCCAATAGCAATGTATGGGATCCCCCCCCAAATAGGAGCCCCCATCACTCCCTGTCCAGTGCTTTCCCATGGTGCCCTGCACAACCCTGATTCTAAACATTTCTTTGCTAAGGATCCCTGGTGGTGCAGTGGTAAAACTGCTGTGCTGCAACCCAAAGGTTGTGAGTTTGATCCTGACCAGGACTCAAAGGTTGACTCAGCCTTCCATCTCTCTGAGGTCAGTAAAATGGGTACCCAGCATGTTGGGGGCAGAATGCTGCTAGTCAACTTGTGAACTGCCCAGAGTGTGCACTAAGTGCTATGGGGTGGTATAGAAGTGGGATTGCTATGCTTTGTTGCTTTTGCAATGTTGGATTTCCGTGCCACTGTAGTTTTTAGGCTTCCCTGTGTTGCAGTGTGAAACAACACAGCATTGCTTCCAGGGTCACTAGAGGTATGTTTGTTATTTAATCCTGCTTTTTATATCTGGCTTGTGGGGTTTTAAATGTTTTGATTTCCCACTTCCCTCCTCTGCTGAATATAAACCAGATGCAGTTGTCACTCCACCAAGCTGTCAGCCACATAGCTCTGGCCCCCTACCATAAGATGGGGGAGAACTGTTCCATAAGTTATAGCCACATTCAGCACTTTCCAAGCTAGAAACCAGTCTCAGATTTCCCAGCAAATAAGCAGCACATCCAACAATTCTGGGAGGAAATCAATCTTTGTGAATGTACTTTCATCCTAAATTTCACCGAATTGCAGGATGACTGAACCACCTCTTTCTGTATCTCCATCTCCTCCTCATCTTGCACCAGAAGTAGAGCATCATCACGGCTCGAACAACATTGCATGCAGGAGGTCTAATTAGTGATATTATGTTGCATGAAAACCAGTTTTCAAGACACTTTAGCAATAGGCTCTTGTCCTTCCTGCCTTTTTTCCCATTTGTTTTCAAGGAAGATGCACCCTGCTTCCCACTTTGTATTTTGAGAACATCTTTAGGCAATACTTAGGGATTAATATTGAAAAACCAGGAGCATTAGATACACCCGTGAAACATAGTGCCAACTGATAAATTATATCTAGATGGGTAACTTTGACACATCTGGTCATTGTTTGCTTCCAAAAATGTTGTATCCATGGCCCACCCAGCCACATATGAAAAATTATACCTCTCTTCCAACAGTCTCTCCAGCACTTTGGGGAAATACTGGTACAGAAAAACCTTGCATAAAGAGTAACTCGCTTAAAGAGCAGAATTTTCTCTGAATGTTCGCTTCGCTTAACAAATAAAACCAACCAAAAACTCGCTTAACAAATAAATCAGGGTTCACAATCCCCCCCCCCCAGCAGAAGTCACAATTGTCACTTTCAGTGGTGTTTCGCTTAAAGAGCAATCCTATGGAACACATTATGCTCTTTAAGCAAGGTAGAACTGTAGTATAAACATGGTAATCTGCTTGGGCAATAACACCATGGATTTTCAGTGTCCTTTTGTTTTGGCAGATAATTGACTCACAGACATGTTCACTGTACATTATTCATTTGATAAATTTAGCTTCAAATCCATCTTCTATGTCCGTTTGGATTCTATCCTGTTGTTCAATTGTCTACGTCAGTATGTTTGTGATACTCCTCCCTTGTGTTTTACCATACAAAAGAATTTGAACTTTGTTAGTGATCTCAGTGAGTGATGTTTAAAGACCAACTTTCTTGTAAACTGGAATTTTGTGAATCTTTTGTAGTCCCCCCTCACGCTAATTTATCTAGGTTAATTGGGTTTGCCCCTTCTTGGATTTGATAAACTCCTTCCTCCTGCAATTTTTATTTTCCTTTAGTTTGTTTCATGGTAAAAATTTGGATGTGCAACTTGGCCATGACTTCTACACAGGAGTGGGAGGGTGTCTTCTCTATTGGCACTGTTTAATGCCGCTTATGGCTGCCATATGTTTGTTGTAATACAGTTTGCAAAAACAGAGTGGGAAGATCTTTATACGATAGTTGCTTTTGATGAAAAGGTTTGATTTTGTATATGTGTACCAGATTTTCACTCTGACAAGTACTGAATGTGGCTGCGCATTTCCTGCAATTCAAGGTGCTGCACCACAGCCCAGTGCCCTTGATAAAAGTTGGCATGGCACTGTTCTCAGCTGTTCAATACCTGATCGTGTTCTGTGCAGGAGATGCACGAGACAGATTTTATAGCTCACAGGAGAGAAAGGAGTAGAAAGCTGCTTTCCATTAAATCAGCAAATCAATCGGAGTGGGGTTAAAGCAATTTTCAAACTTTTTAAGCCGGGAACCAGGTCACACTTCCTCAGCCAGCTTTGGGGGGGGGGGCAGATAGCCATTTTGCCCTTCCTCCGCCACACGGCATTTCCTGGTGTGGTGGAAGTGGTGGGGGTCACGTGAAATGGTGCCATGGGCCGCATTCAGCCTGCAGGTCACGGGTTGAGAATCCCTGGGCTAAAGAAACAAGAAAATTACACAGAACATAGCAGGACAGAAAATTACATCTGATGGACAAACGCTGGACTGACCATGAACAGAATAAAAGTTGGACTGTTTGTTTCAGATTACTCCAAGTAGGAGAAAACCAGGGTTGAAAGGAAAATTCAGCACTACCTGTTCTTTCCTTTCTTAAAAGAAAAACCATATACACAGACTTCTAGTCTGGATGTCATGGAGCAAATGCTCATTTCAAAGAGCTATTGCTGGCTTCCTGAATAAGCTGAGACGTCAGACTCTTTTTTTTTATCCTGTTCTTCCATATAGTTTCATGTCTGTGTGAACCTGTGATATTTTTAACCCTAAATTCAGTTACTAATTCCAGATAAGACAGACCCACTAAATCAATGGTATTTCTAGGTTTGATTTTATCATTCAGCAATTGATCCTGTATTTCAGGAACAAGTACTGTATGTGGACCCAAATCCAATGGCATTTTGTCTATCATGATATTCAAAATTATTTGAGGGTAAGCTGATGGGGACACAGGGCAGTTTTTGACTGGCCATACTTCCACAAAGTTGAGCCAGAAGAATCTTGATTCTGATCTACTTGGGCAAATTAGGTAAAGTGGCTCAAGTAGTTAAGATGCTGAACTCGACGACTGGAAGGATGGAGTTCCATTTCCGAGTACTGCATGATGGAGAGAACTTCCGTCTCTTCCCCAGCTCCTGCCAACCTAGCAGTTTGAAAGCAAGACATTGCAGGTAGATAAATAGGGACCACTTCGGTGGGAAGGTAAACAGTGTTCCGTGCACTCCGATGTCTAGTCATGCCTGCCACGTGTCCATGGAAATATCTGTACAGTGTTAGCTCTTTAGCTATAAACAGAGATGAGCACTGAATTCTAGAGTCGGATACGACCGGCTTTCAAGCAAGGGTGACCTTTACCTTTACCTAAAGGTCTCCATAAAGGACAGGTGATGGGTGCTTACTCCATCACTCAGCACTCACACAGTTGAATCTATGGAACATAACAACCCCCCGCCCCGACTCACCAGATCCCCACTGACTCAATAGGGCCTATTCTTGTTGTTGTTGTTCAGTCGCACAGTCGATTCCGACCCTCTGCGACCCCATGGACCATTGCCCGCCAGGCACTCCTGTTCTCCACCATCCCCCTCAACTCACTGAGCTCTGTGCCCATTGTCTCCACAATACCATCTAACCATCTCATCTTGGGCCGTCCCCTTCTTCTTTTGCCCTCGACCCTTCCAAGCATCAAGGCTTTCTCAAGTGAATCCTCTCTTCTCATTTGATGTCCAAAGTACTTTAGCTTCATCTTTACAATTTGACTTTCTAAGGAGCATTCTGGGTTTATTTCTTCTAAGATTGACCTATTTGTTCTCCTCGCTGTCCAGGGGACTCTCAAAACTCTCCTCCAACACCACATCTCAAAGGCATCTATTCTTCTGCGCTCAGCTTTCCTAATGGTCCAGCTCTCACAACCATACATTGCCACAGGGAATACCATTGCTTTGACAATACGAATTTTTGTGTTCAATATGATGTCTCTACTTTTCATTATGCTCCCCAGGTTTCTCATCGCTTGCCTCCCAAGAATCAATCGCCTTTTTATTTCATGGCTGCAATCCCCGGCTGCAATCCCCATCTGCCTATTCTAGTGCAATTTATAAGCTGTCATCATTGACATCTTGTACTCTGCTGGATCTTGACTATTTGTTTCTCTGAATTTCATGCTTTTGTAAGAATACTTTAAGAAGGTGACTCCCATCACATATTTCCAAAAGTTCTTGCTAGTGTAACTGTTAGTATCATATAACTTGGATTTTGTCTTCATCCTGTCTTTTAAATAAAAATACCTTTCCAGAAGTTGTATGTGCATCTAAGTACAGTATATGAATTCTTGGGTATCCAATCCAGGTTTTTACTGCTTGGTTGTCTGCTACTGAAACCTAGCATTTACTGAGGACTGCGGAAGCAGCAGAGTTTTGGCCTTGCTTTCTTGAGAGCCTCAGGAATGGGTCTCTGTTGGCAGAAAGCAGTAGGGCAGAAGGGGGTGGTGGCCATGCCTACACAGCAGGCAGCTGTCAGCCTCAGGTGTATTTTTTTTTACAATTTTGCAGGTTACAAACCACTGACAGAGCAAGTCAGCGTCCAGTAAAAAGGAACTCTGAGTCCTCTCAGATCTCATTTTGAGTCATGGTCAAAGAAGCAGCTAGTTGTTAATGGACAAACTGTAGGAATAAAGAGTTAACTTGAAGCCTAAACGATTAAAGCACAGTGGCTGCGTCTTGACTCTTAAAGGAACTGGGGTTCCAGTAGACATTTAAAAAATTTGGATGAAAGTCCCACGATACTTGTTTCAGTCTTCTTGTCCTGCACCCGAACAGGGTTTTTAAACCCTGCTGCAAAACACCCTCCTGATTTCCCCCTTCCCCTCCAGTCCCCCCCTCCTGTCCAACAGCCTCCATTCCTAAGGAAGGGGAAGTGGCTACTGCTGCCACATCAGCCCCCTCTACCATCACCTCTGTTTCAGAGCCATTCAGACACAATTCCTGATGCTGTTCCTCTGCACCTGACACATGGTCCCATATTTTTCTTAATAGGTTTTACTATTATTTATTTATTTATTTGATCGTGTTTATATGCTGCCCTCCTCATGAGTGTCTCAGGGCGGCTAACAACAACCAGAACATAATCAACAATAAAAACTTAACCATAAGATAGCAACCACTCACAAGCTAAAAGTTAAAATTTAAAAGAATAAAAAGAGAGTTAAAATATTATTAAAATTCACTAGAGAGAGGGGAGGAGTCAAATAAGCCAACAGGCCGGGGTAACCGACTGGCCCGTACCCCATATCTGCCCCGCCAGCCAGGTCTTCACATCCTTTCTGAAGGGCAGCAACTGGAGACGCAACTCGGTTGGCAGAAGGTTCCATAGGACTGGAGCGGACACAAAGAAGGCCCTCCTGGTGCTAGAGAGATGCGCCTCTCTTGTCGATGGCACAACCAGAGAGCCTGTCCGGTTCACTCTGGTGGGACAGACAGATGTTCTTGGGGTGATGCAGTCTCTTAAGTATCCTGCCCTACTACCATGTAGGGCTTTAAAGGTAATAACCAGCACCTTGAGTTGCACTCGGAGGCATACTGGTAACCAGTGCAACTCCCGGAGCAATGGTGAGGCGCACGCATAACGCCCGCACCCCATCACAACCCGAGCAGCCACATTCTAGACCAGTTGCAGCTTCCGAATGGTCACCAAGGGCAGCACCATGTATAGCGCATTACTATAATCAAGTCTGGAGGTGACCAAAGTGTGTGTGATCATGAGCAAGGAGCTCCTGATCTAGGAGCGGGCGTAACTGATGTATAACACGAAGTTGTGCAAAAGCTGTGTTACAGTGTTACAACAGTTCTTTGCCATGACAGCTGACCAATGAACTGTCATGGCAGCACCAATGGGGGAGGGATTCCTGCAAATTTTACAGGACAAGAGGCACAATAAACAGTATGTGCTGGTACACAAATGTACACACAAGAATATAGTGGTTTGAGAATTGGTAGAGAATAAACAACGCCTGCCAGGTTGTTCAAAATGCAGTGGACCTCTACTTTAAGGAATGAATCGTTCCGTAGGGTTTTCCTTATAGCTATTTTTTCCTTAAAGCATTTTTCGATAGGAATGCATTGAAAACCATGGGGGAAATCCATTCTGTAAAGCAATTTTATCACATTTTCCCCCCCTTGAAGTTTTGTTATTGCTGGGAAGGGCCTGGGCACCTGTGACTATTTCATGGTCTCAATTTATACTGAATCCTGCATGGTCCCTCTGGCTGCTGTGTCCCCAATAAGTGGAGTAGACTCTGTGAAGACAGAAAATAAATGTATACAAGGCACATTAGGCTATCTCCACGAGCAATATTTAAGCCTACTTTACTGTTGATAATAGAACAGGAGAAAAAAACAAAACAGAAGTTACACAGCACTTTTCTGTACTTTTTCTTGTGCAATTTGAAATATAAAGACTTTAAAATACTATTACTTGGTTAAGATTTTAATGACAGTTGGGCCCCAAAGCTGTTTATAAACGAACCACAAAACACAATGGCCTGAATCCAAGAAGTCAGGCATATTTTAGCCCCATTGAAATTAAAAGGACTTCAATCTGCCATGAAATTTTTCTTGCAATGATTTTAATGGAAATCAAACAAACCAGACTGTTTTAGATCAAACCCAGTTTAAGTAAATGGGTGCATGCACCTTTGGTGAAATGAGGAAGAAGGGTGTAGTAAGGGTTTGTAACTTTACTACTCCACTGACAACTAATTGAAGAATTGAAGATGTGGTTGGCAAAATGGGCCTGGCGGCCGGGATTGTCAACAAGCTCCCCTTTCTGGCTCGTCTGAGGCTCCCCCCTCCTGTAATTATTTATCTTTTTAATATTATGGTCTTGTAGATTTTATATTTGTTTTTAGATAGCAAACGGCACAGTGGGGTTGGGGGTTAATATTGCTATGTTTTTAGGGGTTTTTAAATTGTTTTATATTGGTTTTAACTTGTGTAAACTGCCCTGAGTCCTTTGGATAGAGTGGTATATAAATCTATTAAATTAAATTACATTAAATTAAATATACTCTTGAGCCATCTCATATATCTACTACCTCCTATCATGCAAGCCTACTCTCTCTAACTGACATAACTTTGGAGCTGACATCTGCTATGACATGCTGCAGGTAAAAACACACTACAGTAACAAGACTGACATTGGAAGTTAAGTCAAGAGTACTAGTTCAATTCAATTAAAAGTACAATGGAACCCCGACCAACAAACAATTTGACTTTAAAAAAATCGCCATACAAAAAAAAATTGGCTAAAATTTTTTTTTTCGACATACAAATTTTTAATAGAAAAACTTCAACATACAAAAATATGGTGACATCTAGTGGCCTCTTCTGGTAATGCAATGTGTTTTTGACATACAAATTTTTCAGCATAAAAATAACCTCGTGGAACGGGGGGGGGGAATTGTATGTAGAGGTTTTACTGTACAGTAAAACCTCATATAACACTAAAACCTGGTTCCACAAGTCTTGGTGTTATATGATTTTTAGTGTTATCTGATCCTCTATGGGATCCATAGAGATACATTGTAACCACACAGGCTTTTGCGGTTGTTATCTGAAGCATCCCATAGGATCTTAATGTTATTTGATGCAATTCTTCCCCCTAGATTCCTTAATGTTATGCGATTTTCGTGTTATTCGATACTAATGTTATATGAGGTATTACTGTATCTGAAAGTTTCCTAGAACCTACATTTCACTGAAGTGTTTGGTTAGCAGAACAGGCACTAAGTAGAGGAAGACCTGCAACCAACTCAAAAATTAAGTTGAACATATTTTTAATCTGATCTGTAATATTCCACAGAGGAATGCTTATGAAAGAATGTATAGAGGGAAATATGTCAGAATTTCTGATCTATGAGAATTCTGTAACATTGCACAAGCAACACAATGCCCCTGAATCCCCATGTTTCAACAGATGTCTATCACATAGAAAAAAGATACATACTTAAAAAGTTAAATTTGTAATTATTCAGAAAGAGTTACACAATACTCCCAAATCATACAAATGACAATACTGTACCTCTTTTGGTACTGGATCCAATAGTTGACATTCATATTTCGTAAGGAGCAAAACAACTAGAATATGAATCTCCATGATAGCAAACCATCTGGAATAATAATAATAATAATAATAATAATAATAATAATAATAATAATAATAATAATAATAATAATAATAATAATAATAATAATAATAATAATAATAATAATAATAATAATGTCATCTCTACAAAATACATGGAAGATAAAGATGCAGAGATTACTCTTTCCAGACATCATTTCCAAATTTGGAGTTTCTGTTCAAAACAAGAAATCAACACACACAATTTTTATTAGGGGTGGCCAACCTATGGCCTGTGGGCCAGACTTGGCCCACAGCACCATTTCATGTAGTCTGCTACTACCCTTGCTACTGGAAGCAGAAGCGTTTACGATAGCCATAAAATGCTCCTGTACATGTGTAAATGTTGCCGTAAATGAACCTGTGGTTGTCGTAAACACATTTAGGACAGCCACGGATGTGTTTTACGGCAGCGTTTACAGCGGGAGGAACCATGTGACCAGCCCACTCAGCTGTCCGGGTGGCATGATCTGGCGATGGTGATAAAAGGTAGGTCGCTTAGCTTATAAATTGTGCTAGAATAGGCCCTGTTGAGTCAATGGGGATCTGGCGAGTCAATTTTTTTGTTCTATGCCATTGATTCAAATGAAGCTATGATAATTGCCACTTACTATACTCGAGCAGGAATAATTTTGTAACCAGCCTCACATAGCCCAACCACATAGGAGCCAAGAAGCCAAAACATTGTATTTGCAAATGGATCCTTTAAAAAAAACAACAACCTTGGATACTTCAGCGTTGTTATTCAGTGAGGAGTCCTAACATCATAGTCAAGAGATAGGCAACACTGCCTAGTTAGACCAGTAGGCACGGCTATCACCCAACATTAATCTACTAGACTTTTAAGATCTCTTCGGGAGGCCCCTTTCAGTTTCAGAACCTTCCCAAGCTCACAGGTAAGGACACGAGAGAGGGCTTTCTCACTGGCTGCTTCCAGACTTTGACATGTGTTGCGCTGAGAATCCAGGCTGGCCTCCTTCCTCATCCTGCTGTTGTCCTTCAAAGACTTTCCATTCCAAACTTGACTAAACCCAGCAGATAGCACTATCTTAATTGTTGACTTTGCAATTAACCCCCTGGACACAACCAGTCTTAGAAAGGTATCTTCAGTCCTTTCTGCTTTAAAAGTTTAGAAATAAATTCCCCACGTCTCACTGACCTCCCAGGACATTGGTGTGTCCCTCCACCAAATGCCACAAAGCTTTCCATGAAAGTGTTTTTCTCTAAATTTGCTTCTTTCCAATGATCCTAGGGAAAGAAAACAGTATTTTCTATGATCAATGTTGTATGAAAATGCATATCATTTCTTGAATAGAACATTATTATTATTATTATTATTATTATTATTATTATTATTATTATTATTATTATTATTATTATTATTATTATTATTATTATTATTATTATTATTATTATTATTATTATTATTATTATTATTATTATTATTATTATTATTAACTCACATTTACTACCCCGCCCCAATCGGGTAAACCCGACTCTGGGCGGCCTACAACATGAATTTAAAATCACAAGTAAATCTAATATAGTAATAGTATTTAAAATCTCAAAACCTTAAAATTTATAAAAGATTAAAACGGTGCAGCAAATAAAACAAAAGCATGAGGGGTGGAGTATGAACTGCACAGAGTATGAACCTACTCAAGTGGAGTTCTTTTAAACATCTGTAAATAACAAACTCTAGCTCTAAATGACAACAGCGATGGAAGACATATGACAGGTAGTCAACACTCTTATGTATAGCAATGCTTTTGAAATATCAGAAATCCAATCCTCAAGAAACTTGCTCATTCTCTCAGAAGGGAATGGGCCAAATGAAATAATTCTCCATCCTTTGAGAATCTGCGAACTTTTCTCAAGTTCTCAGAGTGTATTTCTTGATTATCTCCTTCCTTAGTTTTTTTTTAAAATCTCTTTATTTTGTATTGGAGGGAGACTGACAACTAAATGAAGACTCTTTCTAGCCAAGAGATGGCAAATGTCACTATATTCACCTTCATACGCACACAGTTCATTTAAGAGAAGAACAGAATTCACTTTCGCTTCTCCAGGCTAGGGTTAAACTATATGACTCAGAAGAAGAAGGGATTAGCATGGTTTTTGTTGTTCAGTCGCACAGTCGATTCCGACCCTCTGCGACCCCATGGACCACTGTCCGCCAGGCACTCCTGTCCTCCACCATCCCCCTCAACTCGCTCAGCTCTGTGCCCATTGTCTCTACAATACCATCTAGCCATCTCACTTTTGGCTGCCCACTTCTTCTTTTGCCCTCCACCTTTCCCAGCATCAAGGCTTTCTCAACTGAATCCTCTCTTCTCATTTGATGTCCAAAGTACTTTAGCTTCATCTCTATTATTTGACCTTCTAAGGAGCAGTCAGGGGTGATTTCTTCTAAGATTGACCTATTTCTTCTCCTCGCTGTCCAGGGGACTCTCAAAACTCTCCTCCAACACCACATCTCAAAGGCATCTATTCTTCTGCGCTCAGCTTTCCTTATGGTCCAGCTCTCACAACCATACATTGCCACAGGGAATACCATTGCTTTGACTATGCGAATTTTTGTTTTCAATGTGATGTCTCTACTTTTCACTATGTTCCCCAGGTTTCTCATTGCTTGCCTCCCAAGAATCAGTCGCCTTTTTATTTCATGGCTGCAATCACCATCTGCAGTGAGCTTTGATCCTAGGAAAGTAAAATCTGTCACTGCTTCTACTTCTTCCCCATCCATTTTCCAGGGACTGATAGGGCCTGTTGCCATTATCTTGGTTTTCTTGATATTAAGTCTCAAGCCAGCTTTTTCACTTTCTTCTTTCAACCTAATCAGGAGCTTCTTTAGGTATTCCTCACTTTCTGCCTTTAGGGTGGTATCATCTGCATATCTCAAATTGTTGATTTCTCCCAGCAATTTTGATCCCAAATTGTGATTCCTCCATTCCTGCATTGCACATTATGTGTTCTGTGTATAAGTTGAATATACCACAATTTTTTTTATTTTTTTTAGTTTTTAATTTTTATTGATCTTTAAAACAAGGAAACACAAAGAAAAGATTACAAAAAAACACAACATCAAAAATGAGAAGAAAAACATCCAATATGACAAAGCCAAACAACAAGAACCAGCTACATACGCACATCAAAGAGACATACAATAGGTAAATAAGTTCACCCACATCCAACCCTTCACCTCCCATCTTCCCGTATTAACGCAACATAAATCCCTATCACCCACCCTGAACCTTTCACCATTCTGTCATCTTCTCTCCCCCATCCTTCCATTGAAGAACCGCCTCCGAGTGTCGAAGAGGGGGAGGGGAGACCGGGACTAGGCGAATTCATATCAATATTTGAAAGTATCAAATAAATCAACTTGCTCAAAGCTATACAGTTATTCCTTGTTCTTCCTTCCTTCTGCTTATGGCTATCTTACCCCTATTCTTTTTATTTCTATTCTATATTTTCAACCCTTATCCCCCTTTAGCTTTCTTTAACAAAAATTATTTACATTTCCATAATATTTTTATAAGTATACTAAAGCATATTTTTGTCCTTCAACTTATAAGACAATGGGAACAGCTAACTCTTCCTAACAATTCAGGTGTTACATTGACTTAATGTTTACCACCAAGTAATATAATTATTCAATTTCCTTCCATCTATAATATCCTAAACTTCATTTTCATATTTCCAAGCATACCCTTAAGCAAAACCCTTTTTCTCATTTCCCTTTACCTATGCTACTATTGTATTTTTGTCTCTCGTTTTGAGGTTGTTGTTTTGGTCTGATGCCTTAAAATCATACAGCTCTTCTGCATAAATAGCAGAGAGTCAAGACAGTTTCTTGTCATGAAAATTTTGCTTGATAAAGACAAACCTGTCAAGCTGCTCACCTCACCTGCTCCTTGCATTCTAACATGACTTATGAGGCTGAATAACTTGGCTTTTTAATACAAAGAAACAAGGATGATCAGAGAAAGTCAGATTACATAAAAGATGTACCCATTTTTAATTTTAGCCGTAAGCACAATCCATGCATTGGAACTCCAAAGCCCTTCAGTTTTGGCAGGGGAAAGGAGATGGGGGTATGTGAGCAGGAACCATTAGGGCTTTTCCACTACAGGCAAGCACAGCAGAAGGAGTAGGGGGGCAGCTATGGGTACCTATAGCCATAGGTGGAAAATTCAAAGTTTCCCCAAATGGAAGGGCCTCGCTCGCGTTCCTTTATGGGAACAATGTCCACAGAGTACATTCTAGATCAGCTAAAGAGAGGAGAGTAAAGCAAATGGATCCAATGCAAAAACTTACTGGCTTAAATATGTGGGGTTCAGGAAAATATTTTGGGTTTCTATGAACCCAATATGGAGATATCATCAGCAGATCACCAGCAGGGATGACAAAATTCTGAAAAGAGGACAATGGTTTCTTCAGTATAGACTCACACAATTTCAATATCCATTTCAACAAAACCAGTCAGGAATTATGAACATATTTAGTTCTTTAGGTCAAAGCAGGGAATGCTGCCTGTGTGTATGATGATCTTTATTATGATCAACAAATCAAATAATATTGACAGAGTGTCTTCATCCTGGCATTCTGCCCAAACAGGGAAATGTAGATGTCCTATAAGGGCTTTCTCCAGTCATGACATTCTCAGCCCTCCCCACCCTGTGTCCCAATCTTGTTCAGCTGAAGTGGTAAAGGTTTCCCTTGCTCGAAAGCCAGTCATATCCAACTCTAGGGTTCAGTGCTCATCTCTGTTTCAAAGCCGAAGAGTCGGCGCTGTCTGCTTCTGCAGACATTTTCGTGGTCATGTGGCAGGCATGACTAGACACTGTTACCTTCCCACCTAAGTGGTCCCTATTTATCTACTTGTAATTTCTTGCTTTCAAAGTGCTAGGTTGGCAGGAGCTGGGACAAAGGCGGGAGCTCATTCCGTCCTGCAGTACTCGGGAATCGAACTGCTGACCTTCCGCCTCCTAGTCAGCATCTTAGCCACTTGAGCCACTACAGGCCTAGCCAAAGGGGAGCTCTACTTATATCTACTTGAAACGAATGAGAATATGCAAGGATGCAGAGAAAGGAAGGAAAGCTATCTATAAGGGTTCCCAAGGACTTGGGCTACTCTACCTGTATTCCAGTGAAGGCTCAATGGAAGTGGTCTCATGATCAACACTGGGAAGGCAGCCGCTGAGCTGAGGAAGAGGCAAGGTCACATGGGGCAGGGCCAAAGCGTATGGCCCCTTACCTGGTGTTCATATCTTGTTTAGGTAAAATGCTTAAGGAGGGTTAAATTACATATTGCTTTCTAAGGATTATTGTTTATTTATTTTTTTAAATTAGCTCTTTCTTTATAAAATGGTTTGCCAGGCAAAAAAGTGATAAAAGTTCAAATTCCATATCATGGTGATATCTTTATCAAGGTAATATATTTTTTTAAATAGAGAGAGCGGGGTAAAATATATTTTAAAAGGTGGGTAAGGCAGGTTACTATGCCCAAGGGTAGGTGTCAGTTCTAATAGCCTGACACAAACTTTGGATTTTATTTAGCGATAACAGAGTTTCCTTGACATTTCAGATAAATTCTTTTGATAGGTAAGTCATAAATACATGGATGGCATAAGGCCGGGTCATGTTCTAATGCGATTCCTGGGGCTGGGCTGGCCAACTGTGGTCCTCCAGATGTTTCTGGACTGCAAGTTTTATAAGCCCAAACATTTGGCTGTGCTAGCTAAGTCTGATGGAACTGCAGTTCAAAAACATTTGGAGGTCTACAGTTGGGTGGGTTGAGGAGGACGGTGGAGGATAGGGGTGCCTGGCGTGCAATGGTCCATGGGGTTGCAAAGGGTCGGAATCGACTATGCGCCTGAACAACACCAGCAAGTTGCCCATCATGAAGACATCTGCTCAATTGTCGTCACCGGAGATTGATCCCACAAACCAGCTCACCACCCGAAAATTATCCATTCCCTCATCTTCTTTCAAAGAGAAATGTGAAGACCCTGCAGGCAGCTCATCAGTTTAAATTAAACAGATCATGTGAAATGACTGCCCATTTACGTCTGACCATTTCATGGACTTAATAGTGTAGTTATTCTGAATGCTATGGACTGAAGTACTATAACACACTCCTATAGTTGTTTTATACAATAAAACTTACCTGAACTTCTATTGGATTCACCACTTTCTTGGCTATGACACCTGGTGCCCTTAATCGTATAGTCTCCAAGATACACCACTTAATAAACTGTAAGTTTTTAAGGTCATGTTCAGAGACTCTAATATCTTCTTTATCTGCAAAACATGTAAACAGCACAATTTCACATACAGTAAAACACCGGATAACGACTGGATCGGATAACGCTAAAATCGCATAACGTTAAGTAATCTGGGGAGGAGAATTGGATCGAATAACGTCAAGGTCCTATGGGATAGATCGGATAACAACCGCTAAAGCCTGTGCAGTTACAATGTATCTCTATGGAGCTTTAACATTATCCAATCCATCCCATAGGATTTTAACATGGATTGGATAATACTAAAAATCGGATAACACCAAAACTTGTGGAACCAAGTCTTAGCGTTATCTGAGGTATTATTGTACTAAGTTTTTCCAAAAAATTCTCCATTGCTTTTTTTCGTCAACTAGCCAAGACACTGTTTTTTGTATCTAGAGGTTGTACTTCCTGAAGCAAGAGAAGACAACCAATTCTGGGTGAAAGCAGGCACCATAGTTAGGATGTCATTAGAAAAAGAAACCACTGCATTGTTTTTTGTCTGTCATTTTGCTTGAACACACCCTGCTCCCTTTGACCCCTGAATTTGGTGTATAAAAACCATGCCTGTAAGTTTCACTCCTTGTCTGAAGAACTGGACTTGATCCATGAAAGCTAACAATAAAAATATAGCAGTTAGTCTTTGAAGCGCTACAGTGTTTTTAATTTTGTTTTGTTTATTTTGTTTTGTTTTCTGATATGCCTGAACCGCAGACTAACACGGCTACTATTCCAAAAAATGCATGCATTGTTTTAGTCACTTAATGTTCCCCCAGTGCTGGTGTCTAAACAATCAGAACTACAAACCAGGTCAGCATTTAACTCCAGATGACTAATCACAAAACAAAGCAAGCTGATTTGCAAACTAATCCGAAGAAAATGCAGGTTTATTATCAGCCTGTTTTAAATGCTTAAGAAATAGCTGCTTCTCAGGACAGGCTCCCTAGGGCAGTGGTGGTGAACCTTGACACTCCAGGTGTTCTTGGACTTCATTTCCCAAAAGCCCTGATCTGCAGGAGTGCTAAATTGGGCTTCTAGTAATTGAAGTCCAAAAACACCTGGAGTGCCAAGATTCGCCAACACCACCCTAGGGTGTCTAGTCCAATTGTATAAAAACACACTGAAAGCAGAAGTGAGACTGTGTTTTAGAATGTAAACATCATCTGATTGCTGCGAAACACATTACAAACCAGATTACCTTCCCAGAGGGAAAACGTATGAAGAACAAGAAATACAATTTTGCAGGAAGGTTTGCTTTTAGTTTGATTTAGTTTCAGTGCCTCCAAAGATCAGAGTTAGCAAGGGGCAGGGCAAAGCTTGCAATCACCCATAAGAAAGAGAGACGGAAGTACCATGATTGACAATAACATAAAATCATAGGTGTATATTTCGGGGATATTTACCTGAATTGCCATAAACAGCTTCCAGATCCTTCATTATCTTCTTGTATACAGAAGCATGAGACAGAATAAAGGCAAGTGTCCAGAATGCAACCTGAAGAAAGACAAAACTGTCCAAAAAGACCCACAAGAAACTGCTTGCTCACCCCATGGAATTTCACTAGGACAAGATGTGATGATGGTCACTAGAGATGTCTTTAAAAGGAATTGGACAAACATATGGAAGTTGGGAGTACCAGAGTTCAGAAAAGCTAATCTTTGGACTGCAGCTAGTGGGTTTATATGTATGCCATGCAAGCGCTAGGCTTCTAAGAGCTGCAGTTCAATAGGGTAACATTTCCATGCCTGGGGTGGGGTCTTATTCATAGTTTGATGACTAATAAAACATTTAAACCCTAGGGCAGTGATGGTGAACCTTGGCACTCCAGCTGTTCTTGAACTTCAATTCCCAGAAGCCCTGATCAACAGGAGTACTGACTTGGACTTTTGGTAATTGACATCCAAGAACATCTGCGGTGCCAAGGTTCACCATCACTGCCCTGGGTTCTAGCTCAAAGGCACTGGACCTTTGTGTGTCAATTGCTAGGAAGCAAAAGGGGAGAGGGCTTGTTGCCCTCATTTTCTGCACATTAGGGGCTCTGATACATCTAAGCTCTTCTCATTTTCTTATTAACTATTAAGCAGTTAAGGAATAAAAAATGTAAGAGGTTCAGCTCTTATCCATTGTGGCTTAAGTAGATGTAATGACTTTTTTTCATACTACATGTATTAAGTAGCCATTTATAAAAATATATCTTTGTTACCAGTATCACACAACTACTCTTCCATTATTTTAACAACTGTTGTTCTGTTAACTGCCAAAAGATAATATTACATGTTGAATTTCTTGCATGTCAATTTCTCCTGATCTCACTATTTACAATCTATTCACTTACCCAAACATATAAATCTGCCAACTTAAATAACAGTTCGTGCATCTAATAAAATATAGTACCCACACATTTTCATGACGTAATGAAACTGTTAAGTCTTTAATACACTAAAAGACTCTTTGCTTGGTAGTTTTAGCAGTCCAGTCTTTCCTTCCTCCCCCACATAAATGAAAATCACTCCATCATTCCAGACCATACTGGGAGCAGACACTACACTGCAAAAGTAATTCAAACCTCAGTTGCTTCCAGCGCTGTACCCCTGTATCTCTCTTTTTAAAATCTTGCTGTAACTCATCTTACCATATTTGTCGGACCATAAGACGCACTTCCCCCCCAAAAAGGGGGGGGGGGGAACAAGGGTGTGTCTTATGGTCCGAAGGCGCTTGGATTGGGGGGAACTGGTGCATATGTCCATTCCTCCCTATGACCCAAGTGCTGATCTATTGGTGCTTTATTATTATTATTATTATTAAATTCAAATTTATATGCTTGGATTGGGAAGAACTGGTGCGCGTCCCCATTCCTCCCCACAACCCAAGCGCCAATCGATCTTAGCGTGCGATTGGCATTTGGGTTGGGGGGAACCGGCATGTGTGCCCATTCCTCCCCACAACCTAAGCTCTGATCAATCATAGCGCGCGATCAGCGCTTGGGTTGGGGGGAACCGGCGCATGAGTCCATTCCTCCCCACAATCTAAGCTCTGATCGATCATAGCACACGATTGGCGCATGGGTTGGAACTGGCACACGTGCTCATTCCTCCCCACAACCCAAGCGCCAATTACACGCTGTGAAAACTCTAAAAACGCTCTAAAACTGGGTGTGTCTTATGTTCAGGTGCGCCTTATGGTCCGAAAAATACAGTATATTTCAAATCCTTCAGTAAAGCTGCAACCATCCTAATTTTTAGGGCAAACCACACAGTGTATGCAACTGTAGCATTATGAAACCAAGTGGGCTATTCTGCTGAAAAATGGTCATTTTTGTGTGCAAAACATCATTCTTGCCAAAGCAAGAACTTTATCAAAGACACCAGAAAATTTCTTGCCACTCTCTCCAGCAAAGTGAAAAATATTGCAGTTCTTTATCCTTGCCTGGGAGGACAGGACAAGCGAGGATTTACATCCCTCAGGAGGGGGATATTTGATTCCACACGTGATTCAGGCACAGGAGGTTTCTAGAAGGTTAACTGACTTCAGTAACTGACTTCAGGCCTTTCGATTCAGTATTAGGAAGCCTGGCCCAGTTCCTCAACCAGCAGCTTTGACATCAATGAGCTCATTCTCCTCAAGGCCAAGGCTATAATGGCAGTGACTAGAGTACTCACAGCATTATTTCATGGCAATGAGGAATAGGCCTTGATCCATCCTACTCACTAAACCAAACAAAGTCTCTTCTACCCTCATACTTACAGGGATTGCATTCGCTTGAGATGCCCAGAGGAGTAAAAGACCATAATTAGCACCAAACCGTTTTCCATACAAAGTGTCGAGGAGATGCTGATAGACTGTCTGTTGAAAAGAAAAAGAGCACAAACTGAAGGGAAACTAGACATATTTAGAGGCTAACAAATAGGATGCTGGGAAGATGCTCCAACCAGGGCCGGATTTTCGTATAGGCTAACTAGGCTTCAGCCTAGGGCAGGGATCTGCAAACTTGGCTCTCCAGGTGTTCTTGGACTTCAATTACCAGAAGCCCAAGTCAGTATGGCTGCTGATCAGGACTTCTGGGAATTGAATTCCAAGAACATCTGGAGAGCCAAGTTTGCTGATCCCTGGCCTAGGGCCACAAAATCAAGAGGGGCCTATATATTGATACATATCACAGTAATGATGTATTTTATTATCTCTCATGTAATTTAAAAACTTAAAAATGGGAGGTGAAAGGGCCACATAAGTGGAAAAGCCTAGGGCCTCTTTTCATGTAAATCCGGCCCTGGCTCCAACAGTCATGTTTTCTTTCTTAAGCTAAGCTATTTCTACAACAAGCTGACTTGCAGAACCCACTGACAGTGACTTACCATATTTGCCGGCATATAAGATGCATTGGAGTATAAGACACACTCCGTTTACCCAGTGTATTTTAAGGTATTAAGGTATTATACAGTGTATTATGTATAATATGGTTATTAGGTGTTTTACAGATAATAATTACTATTGTCACAAAAAAAATTATGAAGGGTTTACCTTAGAAGAGCCATCTGAAGGATTACTTTTCTTTGCATGGAATTCAACTTTTTCAAAACTTTTAAGCAGCCACTTTTTGGATTTCGACCATTTTCTATAAGGAGGAAAAAGCCCAGTTGAAATGCATGCAATAATCTCAACTCAGGAAATGCAGCTCAACATCAATTTTCCATCACACAGATTCTGTTTCTGTCCTGCTAGCTTTCCATTGTGATGAGAGGTCAAAGGTGTGAATTCTCTGGATAAGAAACTGGATTTAAAAATAAATAAGTACTCAGAATGCTTCCGGGAAAAATCAAGAAAATTTGATTGCGGTCAAGTGGATTTGGCAATATCACCGGAAGCTGGATGTGCACCATTATTTCCAAAGAAATATTGTTATTGTAATGTTGGTCCTTCAGTCTGGCCAGGTTATCCTGCTATGGTAATAGAGTAGACCCTACTGCCAGCGACTCAACACTGAGTGTCAAGCGGTGGTTAATTAACCTGAGGACCCTGAAGACCAACAACCTTGGGTGCCAAAGTCCACAGGGAAGGGTGATGGTTCCCAAATGGATTAAATCTCCCATGAATCCATCTTGATGGAGGGCAGCAGCTTCATCAATCCTGGCCTGGGGCTGAGGAGGACTTTGCGTCCCAAAAGGGATCAGGACCAGAAAGTGACTTGCGGAACTGGATCAGTGGTTATGGGTGTCATGCTGCAATGCAGAAGGCAGATGAGAGGCCACTGCATTATATTCTCAGAACAGTCTTCATGGCTGATCGGCATGAGGATCGCCTGTGTTCGGACTCAGGTACGGCACAAGAAGAAGATGAAGTGTTGGTCCAGCAAGCAACATGTACATTTGGGGTGTATTTGTCGGGTGCATCAACAGGTCCTGGCAAGTGCAATGTTATTCAGATATGCATGGTACTCTGTCAGCTGAAGTGCAAATATTTTATTTTATAAAAAGTCCGGTTAGCTTAAATCCTTTGAAAACTCACAATATTGTAGATCTAAGCAACAGAAATGTGAGGACTGCGGATGTTATAACATTGTCTCCTAGATAAATGTATACTGTAAGAGGGAAACATAAGTCCTTTACCTCAAAATATATCCAGGGAGTTGACTGCCATATTCGAAGCTATTGTCAAAGTTCAGAAAGTGCTCTTCAAACTCTCTGATATTGTCCCTGGTTGTCAGAAATACGTCTTTTCCAAACAGAATGTTAGTTGCCGTTGGGAACATGATATGCCTTCAGTGGAAGAAAAACATCAGTCATAGAACAAAAGAAGTAATGATACAATCTATTTAGCACATTTCCTAATTGAGATGTTTTGGAATCGATCTGGAACTGCCAGGTTTTTACTGTGCTGATGTTGTAAAACAGAAGTGAAAGAGAGATCTTCTAGCAACTCATGAATATATTTTTGTCACTGTGTGGATTTACTTTTACAGCTGCCTCCATACTACTTTTGGATAAAGTGTTCTGTATTTCCAAATACTTCCCCTTCCAATGCCAGAAAAAGTATGTAGAAAACAGGAATGATTTTATATTGGTTAGTCAGAATTCTTATCCCTTGAATTGCATCTGTACAGAAATTACAATATACAGTCACATTATTTCAATGTACACCTATTTATTGTGGTCTCTGGAACCTGTCCTCACTAACTGCACATGATCACGTCCATGATCCGGCCATAGAGGCTGTGGTGGCTCAGTGGTTATGAAGCTGCCTTGTTATCTGGAAGGCCGGCAGGTCAAGACGCAGGTACTACGTGATGGGTTGAGGGCCCATCTCTGGTCCAGCTCTCGGGGTCATGAAAGGAGCCTCATTTGGGCATTCCCTGAGTGGAGTTTCTTCTGCAAAAAAACACTTTCAACCCAGAATAATTTCTGACACAAAATTATTATTATTATCTGGCCGTAACTGCTGCTTCGGGTGAGTAGTTTTAAATGGACTGCAGCGATCTGGGCATCTTCTTTGCTCTTTGGAAAAACACTTTCAAATAATTCAAAAGAATGTATTTCTATCTATGTGGAACTAACATCTCCTAAGGAAATGCTGTTGTTAGGTTTAAAACCATGTTCTCATTCCTCAAATATCCTCCTCACTTTTTTTGTAAAGATTGCTTATGACAATATATAGATTGCCTACATTTGGGCATCCCAAACTTGGTGAGCCGTAGTGTAAAGGTAAAGCTCGCCCTTACTCAAAAGCCAGTCATATCTTCCTCTAGGTGCTCAACTCTGTTTATAGCCAAAGAGTCAGTGCTGTCTGCAACTGCAGAGATTTATGTGGTCATGTGGCAGGCATGACTAGACACTGGAGAGCATGGAATGCTGTTACCTTCCCACCAAAGTGGTCCCTGTTTATCTACTTGCAATTTCTTGCTTTCAAACTGCTAGGTTGGCAGGAGCTGGGACAGAAACGGGTGCTCGTTCCACTGTTCAGGACTCAGGTCTTGAACTCCTGACCTGCCGACCTTCTAGGCATCAAGCTCAGCATCTTAACCACTAAGCCACCGCAGTCCCTAGTAGTTTAAAACAAAACAATAAATACTAAATATCTTATGTATAGCATCCAATAAATAAATGGTAGATTGGACCATGGATGCAAGGCTAGCAAAAACAGGTACATATTCAACACTATAAAGTACAAAATGGGGAAGTATGCCAAATTTCTGAAGGAAGCGTATTCCAAGTAACGGGTACCACTGAGATCCATTGGTCTAGAGGTCAGCACAGCACTTTGTAATGATGTAAAACAGGGGTGCCCAACTACAGCCTGTGGGCTGGATCTGGCCCATGGCGGCAATTAATCTAGCCCACACCACCCTTGCCACTCCCACAAGTGAACATAAAATGTGCATCCATGGGTGCAGAATGCACCCACCCATGTGCAGAACACTGCTGTACATAAACCGTGGCTGTCATAAACACATTTACATTTATGACAGCGTTTACAACAGCTGCCGGTCATTTACAGCAGCGTTCCATGCATGCACAGATGCGTTCTGCACCCGTGCATGCTCATTTATTTCCACTTCCAGTGGGAGGAACCATGTGACCAGTATGCTCAACCACATGACCAGCTCACGGCCCGAAAAGTTTGGGCACCCCTGATGTAAAAGATTTGCTCTCTAAGGCAGAAGACTTATCTGCCAGATCATACATTTTGTATTATATTCTGTTTGAACTTGTTCTAGCAAACTTTCCCAACCTGGTGTACATCATATAGTTTAGATTACAACTAAATGTTCTAGCCAGCACTACTACTGGTCAGGGAGAATAGGATATAAATTGCAGTCTGAACTATGAGACAGACACCATGTTGGGGAGACTGACATAGTTAATATAAATCTTTATTTTTATTTAAGAAGAAAGAAATCAAGCTTGAGTGATTCTGCTTTGCTCATAAAATTACCTACCTTACAATCTCTGTCAGCTCTTTGGTTCCCTCAGGACCCAAATCCTCTATATATGTTTTGATCTCATGACAGAGACTCCCAGATAACTGCTGCACATTAAAGCTAGACAATCTTCCCTTCATCATGGCATAAATCCTACTTCTGTTCTTGTAAAATATGTCTTCAGGGACAGAAACTTAAGTTAAAAAGAATGATACCAGTTAGAACAAGTTTTCCAGTTACCTTGAAATTAGTTAGAATCTGACAGTATAATAGACAGATTTGTCAGACGCTGACTGGGAGGCGGAAGGTCAGCAGTTCGATTCCCAAGTACTGCAAGATGGAATTTGCTTCTGTCTTTGTCCCACCTCCTGCCAACCTAGCCGTTTGAAAGCAAGAAATTGCAAGTGGATAAATAGGGAACACTTCTGTGGGAAGGTAACAGTGTTCCATGTGCTCTGTTGTCTAGTCATGCCTGCAGAAGCAGACAGCGCTGGCTCTTCAGCTTTGAAACAGAGATGAGCACTGAACCCGAGTCAGATACGACTGGCTTTCGAGCAAGGAAAACCTTTACCTTTACCTTCACATTATGCTGGCTTTGAAAGGTAGGCAGGAGAATTATTCATGCTCCGAGATTTGAAGCAGAGATTTGCAAGCAATGTAGGCATCATTTTTTTTATGAGGATTTTTAAAAAAGAAAATTAAAAAACAATTTAACAAGTAAGATAAAAGTAATTTCAGGGCAGGAATGAACAATTTTTTAGTCATATCCGGCTCTAGGGTGCAGTGTTCATCTCCATTTATAGCCCAAGAGCCAGTGCTGCCTATGTTTGCAGATGTTTTCATGGCCATATGGCAGGCATGACTAGATCGCCCATGATGTAGGCTCCACCCATGACGTAGGCTCCGCCCATGACATAGGCTCCACCCATGATGTAGGCTCCACCTACGGTGTAATAGCAATATTTTTTTCTGCCCTCCACTGGTTACACCCTCTGCCCCCACTTTGCCAACAGTCTATATCCAAAATTTTGGGCCCACACTGCCTTCCAGTATAGCCCAGGCGCTCTCTGCTTGGCTCTGGGGCGAACATGTATGCAAAGGGTTATCAACATACAGTATTTTAAAACGCATCAGTTGTAGCTCTGGCCAAGGCACCATATCAGTTCCCGCTTAGCTCAGCTCTTCAATCACCAGACACAAGGGTTCTGGGTTCCAAATAGACTTTATTGGTAAGTTTCATAGATTATAGCACTGGAACATGATTTGCAAATTAGCCATTTCACACATGAAAATAAAAATCATTTCTAGCTTGCCGGCTATGGCCTGATTAGATCCAATTAGTGAACTACATTGTGACTAAATTATACTCACAGTTTCCTCTGTTGTAAAGTGATCCTATGCCTATCACGCAGCATGTCTAAGCACTCCCCCAAGGATAGTGAAAAAGACCCACATCAAAACATGTTCTTTTCACCTTTGACCCTCCCTCTGAAGAATTCCAGCCAACTACTACATAGGATTAAATGTCCATCAAATCTTAAATTTCATTTCCACAGAACACAGGATTATTATGACTGTTGGGGGCCATATACCTACCCTCTGCAGTGAACATCATTGAGAAATCAAGCCCCCGTTTCTATTCCATCATGTCTTGGAACAAGATACAGATGATCAGTACTTAAAATTGGCCTCCTCTCCATTCCCCTCTGGGTTGCTTGTTTTTAAAACCTCACTTGATGGATAGCTACCAATCCTGGAAATGTACGTATTTTCATATACCTTTGCACACTTTTCATAAAAAATTGGTTGGCCAATATTATTACCTTGCTGCCTGATATGCTATACAGCATGAGAGGACCTATGTCTAACATTATCACCTTAATATGGACTTTGGAATTTATTCTGTCTCAAACTAGTTGTCACCACTTTTGTTTTATCAATGACAACAGGCTTTGTAGATTAGATATATACACATCAAGCATGCTTAAATCATTCCCTAGATATTACGGTACTTGGGAGATGTGTGCTATCTAATACTTTGAAGTATCTATGCACAACATTTTCAGCAGAAGCAGTGGGGGTGGGAGACAATTAATTCCCCCCCATCCTACCCAGTTTCTCTACTTTAACTGTATTGAAACTATTTCTTTTAAAGCTAACAATTGGTATAGGTGACAGTGACTGATTTAAAGCTGGAAACCAATTATGACATGATATGGAGATGGGGGAGAGAACTGCTCCAATCAAAATTTGAGTCCTCAAAGACACTCTAAAGAAAAGTCAAAATCTCAAAACTTCCCAAGTTTCAAGTTCAAGTTGCTCACCTTCTATGACACACATTAGCCATCTTTCCCCTGAAGCTTATATACTCTACCCACCTGTATGTTCAACAGATTCTTGTACTGCTTGTTCAAAATCTACGTCTTTAGAAGTATAGAATGCTTTAAATCCTTCTTCTTCGGTAACAAAGGTATATCGTTTTCCCAGCAGACAGATGGTGAACGTTGGTCCATACTGCAACATTGGGTGTAAAAAAAAAATTATCAGTCGTCTTAGGGGAAAATTCACAGCTCAAAATGTGCAAAGGGGAAGCTCCCTCAAGGCAGTTCTGAGAAGGTGGAGCTCTAAATCTGAAACCATTCAAAGTGAAGGAGAGTCCTGCAGTAAATTTTAATTATAATCTTTGATCTGACTTCTGCTGTTACTCATCCCACTCCCCAAATTGTTATGCATGGCAACTGCAATGACACAGATGCGTGCACTCTTTCTCTCTCAGTGAATAGACAACTCTAGGACTTAGATCCATCACTCTGGCACTGGCAGCCATTATGAAGAATATTGGCCCCTATGTTATATAATATTTATGCCAATGACCAGCCGATCAATACTAGTACTAGGGCCTTCATTTATGCAGATAACACAGCAACTCCTGCTTGGGGAACAATGTTTGAGGAAGTAGAGATGAAGCTGGTATTTGCTCTTGATGAACCAGCTGTCTATTATGATAATAATCACCAGAAACCTAAGCCAGAAATCCAGAAAAAACACGAATTGTTTTACAAAATAGGGAAGCAAGAAAGAAGCTGAAGAGGCCACAGATTAGACCACTGTGATAACCCAAAATACATGGGGATAAAACTGGACTGTGCTTTAAGTTATAAAACATGGATATTAAGCAGAAGGCATGCACCTTGTGAAACAGGCTGTATAGTTACAATCTGTTTGCAAACGACACCTGTTAATAAAAATCTTCTTACTCATGGGTATAACACTTCCACATGTAAGAAGACAAGTAGCAGCAGACGTTGAGAAGAAAAGCAAGAAACAGACCCAAGGCATCCAATGTTTAGATTTTAACATCATCCATCAAGTTTGAAATCAAGCAAGGGCTCCCTAAAAACGAGGACACTAATGCCATCTACAGCTGAGGTTCGTTGAACTGAACTATGAGAAAGAATATCACCCAGATTTGTTATGGGCAATGAAGGAAAAGTCAGCAGCAGGTTATCATCTCCAGTATGGGACATGGAAGATGCTGAACAGGCTGAAAACTAGGGTGATATAGTGCAAAACAAACCTAAAGAGGTTGATGATAGTGGTGAGAGACAAGATTCTGCTCATCTGTGGCAACTTGTCTGAACCATGCGATAGTGAGGATTTGAATGAAGCAATTGACAGGGCTATTCAAAGTGCTGGATACTGGAAAAGCAGTCCAAGCTCCCGCCAATTTAGCAGTTCGAAAACAAGAAATTGCAAGTAGTTAAATAGGTACCACTTGGGTGGGTATGTTCTGTGTGTGTGCTTCAGTATCTGGTCGTACCTGCCACATGACCATGGATATGTCTGCATAGACAGTGCTGGCTCTTTGGCTGTAAAGAGAGATGACGCACCCTAGAGTCAGACACAGTTGGCTTGATCTTGACCTAGAAACCGGGATAGTGAACCTTGGCACTCCAGGTGTTCTTGGACTTCAGTTACCAGAAGCCTAAGTCAGCACTCCTGCTGATCAGGGCTTCTGGGAATTGAAGTTCAAAAACACCAGGAGTGCCAAGGTTTGCCATCACAGACCTAGGAGCTCCCTGGGGAAGGTGGTGTCATTGATGCCTCCTCCTGTGGTGGGGGTAATGCCTCCCTCCCTGGCAGTGTGGCAAGACGAGATCCTGGTTGTGCCATTATACTCTCATGTGGCAAAGAAACATGGAGTGGTACCCCTGTGGGGCTTGGGAGGCACCTTGTTCCCTGTGACCTCGCAGCAAGAGAACTTGGGCCACCCTTGTCATTTTGTTTTCCCAATTGCCAATACAGTTGCAAGAGCACGGAGCATGCCCAGCCCATGCTGAATTGAATTTAGACTTTTAAAAACTGCAATCTTTCTGCAAATCAAAAGGTGTTTTTTCTCACTCTCCTGCGTGCTTTAAAGCACTATGTTAATTTTTTTCAAAATAATTTCAGAGATGAAACCTGTAAAAGAGCTACTTCGAATTAGTTGGTGCGAATGGACATTATTAACTGCACATCCCAGCAAGCTGAAAACTGAAACTGTAGGCTGCCTTCTAGGCAATACGTTTGCAAACTCCATCCTGAAGTTAGGTAAAGGCCACCCTTGCTCAAAAGGCAGTCGTATCCGACTCTAGGGTTCAGTGCTCATCTCTGTTTATAGCCAAAGAGCCAGTGCTGTCTGTGTCTGCAGATGTTTCCATGGACATGTAGCAGGCATGACTAAACACCGGAGTGCACAGAATGCTGTTTACTTCCCCAACGAAGTGGTCCCTATTATCTACTTGCAATTTCTTGCTTTTGAACTGCTAGGTTGACAGGAGCTGGGACAGAGATGGGAGCTCACTTGGCAATGCAGTACCAGGGTATCAAACTGCTGACCCTCCGCCTTCCAGTCAGCATCTTAACCACCTGAGCCACTGCAGTCCTGAAGTTACAGAAGCATAAAAAGCTCAATAAACCAGGCCAGGTTTTGTGCCTCCCCCCTTCCCTTATTTTGTAATTATCATATTGCCTAATGAATTCTGAGCACTCCATGTTCACCTGCACATCTGAATCACTTTAGCAGTTATAATAAAAAGTATTAGCCAACTTTGGTTTCACTTGTGGAACATATGGCCACTGTGTTTTTTATTTACCTGGGAGTGATACACACACTTGCCCAGGAGCAAGCTAAATTTAACAAGTGGACTTTTCTTTGAGTAGGACAAAAAAGAATCAAAAATCTTTAAAAGTATGTAGAAAAGGGTTGGCAAATGTTGGTTCCATGCTCTGGGGATGGAGTTCCTAAGCAGTGACCAATGAGGCAACAAAGATAATACTTCTCAAAACTTTGGAAAAGCATCTCAACATAGAGTTCTCTGAAGCTCAGCAGAATAGTTGATGGAGGGGAGAGAGTGACTTTGTCTGGTAAAGGTCACTCTTGTTCAAAAGCAGGTTCAGTGCTCATCTCTGTTTATAGCCAAAGAGCTAGCGCTGTCTGCATTTGCAGACGTTTCCATGGATATGTGGCAGACATGGCTAGACACCAGAATGCAACCTTCCCACCAAAGTGGTACCTATTTATCTACTTGCAGGTTGGCAGGAGTTGGGACAGAGACAGAAACTCACTCTGTCACATAGTACTCGGGTCTTGGACTGTTTGTGGTAGATATGCATAAAGTAGACAGAAGCCATTATTCATTTGTAACTTGGAAGCACAAACAATCTGGGAACCAACACCAGCAGTATTACTTATTGTGGTGTGTTCATATTTTTACCTCTGCATTCCTTCGATGGATTAAAATTATTTAATACCTTTCAATTCCTGTTGCCCTTCTGTCCGGCTTCACACTACTTCTTCCTGCTAGTTTTTCCTGTTTTGAGATGTTTTATGTGCTACTTTAGGGTTCTTGTGTTTTTTTAACTGTTCAATTGAACAGGCGGAGACCTCCCTCTTGTATGAGTGAGGTTGTTATGGCATTTGAGGATCAACATGGGAAATACACATAGGACAACAACAAAAATCTCTCCTAGATTTCTTATTTAAACCACAACAGACACAAGTACAATTTTCAAAATAACCTGAAAACTTTACGGACGAACTTTAGTAACACAATTCTTTGTTTATGTAACACATGCTTTCCAGTGCCAAACTGCTTTGTAACAGTGGCTTAGCCAGTTTTAGTTGTTAAGGAACATTTTTGAAAGAATAAGATAAAAAGAAGGGATGTTTCCTAAATGAGCCAAATAACCCTTCAGTTAAATGTCCAAATTCCAAAATAAGATGTATGTTCCTAAATATTTTTCAGCTCTTTCAGGAAAATTTCTAGATCATAATGTCCTTAAAACAGGGCATGTGTACTTTATATTTTTGAATCAAAATCTTTTCTGTGACCAATGAGGCAACAAAGATAATACTGTATCCTTTACAAACAGAGAGAGCTGTACCTCGCTTAAAGAGCATAATGTGTTCCACAGGATTGCTCTTTAAGTGAATTTGCTCTATAAGCGAAACATCATTGTAAGTGACCAATTGTGACTTCTGGGGGGGGGGGATTGCGAACCCCGATTTATTTGTTAAGCAAGTTTGGGTTGGTTTTATTTGTTAAGCGAAGCGAACATTCAGAGAAAATTCTACTCTTTAAGCGAGGCGCTCTTTATGCGAGGTTTGACTGTAATTTTGTGTCAGAGATTACTCTGGGTTGAGAAGATTTTTAGGGGACACCTGAATGAGGCTCATTTCACAACCCGAAGTGCAGCTGTCGGGTATCGAACCCTGACCTTCCAGTCTCCAGCCACCGGGAAGCTCACTTTCATGCCTTTAATGCAGGAGTTCTCAACCTTTTAAAGTCATGCTCCCTCAGACAGCTTTTGAGGCTCGGTGGCCACTTTGCCTTTCCTTCACCACATGGCACTTCCTGGTGTGGTGGTGGTGGTGGGGCCACATGAAATGGTGGCACAGGCTGCATCCGGCCCACAGGCCGCATGTTGAGAATCCCGGCTTTAATGAGACGGGGGAGAGGTTCATTAGAGGTTGTGCTTGTACTCAAAACATCTCATCACCTTCAGTAATTCAGAATATGATTAATAGAAGGGGCTTCTCTCATTCAGGCCCCCCCCCCCAATATTTTCCCTCTTACCCCCCCCCCCCCCCCAGTTCTTACCTTGAGTCTGGCTTCCTTTATAAACTCCAAGGGAGCTTTCCCAAACTGGAAAGCAGCTCCAAACCATGGGATCCAGCCGCGGATGCAAGGCGGTTCTCTGTAGCTTCTGGCTGGAGAGAGAACCAACTTCACAAGAAACCCGGTGATGACTGCTAACAGAATAGCAATTGCTATGCCCATGTTTCTCCGTTTGGACTTGCTTTTCTGTTCCCAGTCACCAAGGCAGACAAAATGCTGTTCTGTTTTAAATCCAGGAGATTACAGTAAGCCTCTGTTTCTTGCTGCTGCCTCCTTGTGTATGTCATGGCAAAAGACAATCAGATAACAGTTCTCACACAATTTGGGAGGAGCTTCACTGCTGGGGGAAAAACACCCAGGTTTTACTTGTTTTCCTTGCACTCTGAAAAGATTTATTTACAAATAAAACATTATTTTTCTCCCTGTTGAAAAAAACTGTCTCATTCACTATAAGGAGTCAGTACAACCAATAGGCAAGGGCTGTAAGCTTTCTGAGCAAAATTGTCCAAATTCTTCTTTCAGTTGATTGTGCATATATTGCAAGAAGTTGAAAAGCTATTTTGCCTCTGACACCTGATGATGCAAGCAAGGGGACTACATAGTGTAAGCCACCGACTCTCCTAGGGATCTTTGCCCAGCCTGGCTCCTTAAGTCTGCCAGTGAGCTAACAATGGATTGGGTGTCACAGATAATAAATTCATATTTATCAGAGACCCTGTGTGCCCACAGAAGCCAGATGGTTTTTATTTTAATGTACTTAACTTCTGCTGTTTTGTTTTATTTTGTTGTTTGTTTTATTATGTTATTCTGTTATTTGTATGTGCACTGCCCAGAGTGGGAAATACTCCAGATGGGCAGTATAAAAATGCAACCAACCAACCAATTGATCGATCGATCTGCCTGTCTTAAAAAGATGGTTGTCTGTCTGATCCCTAAAAATCCTCCCATTTTAGGGCAAGGTAATAGAGAGAATGATGGCAGGCCAGTCACAGACTGTCTTGGGGGATACCGAAAGTCAGTTCAGTGATGGCCAATCTTGGCACTCCAGCTGTTCTTGAACTTCAATTCCCAGAAGCCCTGATCAGAAGGAGTGCTGACTTGGGCTTCTGGGAATTTAAACTTTTGATGATTTTTAACTTTGACGATTTTTATTGATGGATTGTTTTATGTTTTTATTTTTATTTTTACTATCGTGATATAAGCCGCTCAGAGTCGGGTTCTCCCGATTGGGGCGGGGTAACAAATACAATAAATAATAATAATAATAATAATAATAATAATAATAATAATAATAATAATAATAATAATAATAATAATAATAATAATAATAATAATAATAATAATAATAATTGCAATCCAAGACCACCTGGAGTGCCAAGGTTCACCATCGTGGGTCGAGATCCATTCCAATCAGGATCCAGGCCTCGGCATGTAACTGATACTGCCCTGTTCCCTCTGCTCAATGACTTGCTGAGGGAGGTAGACAGGGGGAGTGTGACCCTGTTTGTTTTCTGGGATCTTTCAGTGGCCTTCCATACCAGCGACCATAGTATCCTTCTGGACAAGTTGGACGGGATGGGGAATCGGAGGCATCGCTTTGCACTGGTTCCACTCCTCACTGAGGGAGTTCAGATGGTGCCACTTGGGGAGGCTCAGTAGGCTGCATGGGTCCACCAGTATGGAATTCCGCAGGACTCGATCATTTCCCCAATTCTTTTTAGCATCTACATGAAGCTGTAGGGAGAGGTCATTGAATGATGCATGAATGAAGTCCCACAGCAAGGAAGAAATACATTCAACTGCTGCATTCTATTCCCCAACCATGGTAGATGGACGGGTGATCCCAGCTCACCAGCAGAGCAACTTTCTTTCTTCTCCTCTCACAAACACCTGACGCATTGTGCCCATTACAGCTACATATTTTCTTTCTGCTCTCGCTCTGTCCCCTGATGAGCCCCCTAGTCAGTTCTCAAAACAAGGTCACGGAAGAAGGACCTTCCCTATGCCCAACATCATACAGACCATGGGATGAGTCTACCTCATAATCAACAGCAATGACCCTACTTTTCAGCTGTGGTTAGAGTTGCCATAATTCTCTCCCACCAAACAGGGACAGCTATGTGACATCATTGCATTTGTCAAACTGCCCTGTCAAGGAGGCTTGGACTAATAAGAAGTACAATTCAATATAATCTTGAGGTCCATACAGTGCTCATCCCTGTGGTACACAAATACTTAACAAGGGTGGAGGGATAAGGTTCTTCTAAGTTAGATAGCAAAGCACTCTTCTGTTGATCCTGAAGGACTACTAAAACTGTCACCTCCGGTTTGAAAGGAATATGATGTGAATTTCCACATTTATTTTGCTTGCAGGGTGGGGGTGGGGTGGGGGTGAAATAAGGCGGCTCGCAGAGCCCTCCTCTGAAGCACCAGTTTGTTCCCCTCCATCAAGGCACGCTCACTTTTGCTCATGCTGAGATGGGAAGGTCTCTGTGGCAACTTTATGCTGCTGGCGGCGCATTCCTCGGGACTGATCCCATCCACTCCACCTTCCTTCCTGCCCGCTTCGCACCAACAATAAATGCCTGGCCGAGAGCACATGCATACACATGGTGATTCAGTCATAGGAAGGAAATGAAGGAGGGGATATCAGAGTAAACAAAAAAAAAAGATAACACACACACCCTCTTTGTGGCACCTTAAAGACTAGTTGTGTGTTTTAATGTGAGCGTTTGAGAATCAAGTCCATTTTGGCTGTAAACAGAGATGAGCATCGGACCTGCTAAAAATCTGGGACTTTTACATGTTTTTCTTGAATCAGTTCTTGAATCAGTTAGGACAATGTTCCTGAGCTTGAATCCAGGAAAATCCCGGGAAAACGGGACATATGGTATCCCTAGCTGTGGTCAACCCTACGTGTTCTGGACAAGCGTTTGCATTCCTAGAAGCTCCAGAGACCAAGTGCCCAAACTGCAACCCAAAAAACATTTATCGCAAAGTGCCAACACAGCAACAGGGGAGGAAGTAAACGCTCCCATTGGGCTGCTGGGCAGAGTGAACTCTATGCTGGGGGAGGGAGGAAGCACTCCCATTGGGCTGCTGGGCAGAGGGGTGGGGGGCAAACTCTTTGCTGGGGTGACTGCATAGGTGCCCACAGAGAGGGCTCGAAGTGCCACCTCTGGCAGGAGTGCCATAGGTTTGACATCACTGCTCTAGAGGACTCTATCAAAAGAATGCAAATGGAAACATATATTTTAAAAACTTCCTACCATTTGTCTAGTACCAAGAGCACAAATGCCAAATCTGCACGATACCTTTAGGGGTGACCAGTGGACAGCTCCATACAAGTATCTAAAATGCCATTAATTTTTCATGTCCAGGCCAGATGTGAAGCTGCCAAAATGAAGGCACTTTTTGGTGAGTTCATTCTGCAGTTTCTTTCGCCTGTCCTAGTGTGAGAAAGATTAGCTGGCAACACAAGGTTGCCGTTATCAGGGTACACCCAATTGTATACCCCAAATCCAACTGAAACAACAATGTTGGCAGATTTTACTTCTTCGCTTCTGAAGCTTGACCGATAGGCAGCTTTTCCCTACATCCTCTTTCCAGGTGGCTTTAGCTGACTTCTGAATAAGCATCTAATGGGGAGAAGGAATATAGAAGAACACTAACAGGTCTCAGGGGCAGTGGCCCTTCCATTCTTACCTCCATCAGGCATAATATGAATTCCGGGTCAATTTCTGGCAAGAGGAGGGACAGTGTGGCTTCTGACCTAGAAAAATTTGGATCTTGCTTGTGAGACAAATCAATACAATGGCAGAGGGATTGCCAACATGCCTCGCCAAGGTCTGGTAGCCAGCCTACGCAGAAGCAAAATTGCTGGCCCATGCCGCCTCTCCAACTTAAAAGGATCCAGGCATCCCTCAGATGTACTCCCATGAGAGATTTCTTCCAACAGAACATTATATTATGGGTTTGCCCTTACAATGTTTCCATAGCCCAAAACAACCTTCCAAGCTTCTGCAACATCTGTGCTGGAATATATAACTAAATCTTGGGACTGGTGGCTGAGAGATGCCTTCCTGTGCCTTAGCTATGGCTGATAGCTTGTAGAAGGGGTTGGGGTCTTATAGTTGTACCCATACACCAGCCCTCTGAAGCAAACTTACAGACAAGACTGTTTAATTAGTAAAAGATCTTTACAGTACAGAAAAGCTGCAATGGATAATTTTACATAGTCCTGGGTGTAACTCTCCACAGTCGCAGACAGATGCTTGCTTAGATGCCCATGAATCACAATAACTATGGGCCACCTCTAGGAACAGTAACTTGAAGCCTCTGAATACTTCTTATAGGAAATTATGACAAGAGGGTGATTTTGCTCTCTGGTGCTATCTGTGGCCTTCTCGTAGGATTCTAGTTGGCCGTCTTGAGAAAAAGATACTAGACTCGGTGCTTTTGAACCAGCTCTTCTACAGTCCCTTGATCACATCTATCAGAAATCTCCTTACGTTTGTATTTCATTAATATATAACATTTCTCAACAAAAGTAATAATCAGAATATTTAGAAAAGGTTATCTCAACCCTTATTGACCCAAACAAAGTATTGGGACAAAAGATGACATTTCATTTTATCTTCTTTACAGGCTAATCATTAATGGTTACATGCTAAAGTCCAGCATTTAATGCTGTGCCAAAATTTCCCCCTCTACTTTCTTAAATTTCCCTCCCATGCAATACAGCCTTCCATTATACTGTATTTCCAATCTGCTTCATTCTCAGGGTGTTTTTAAAAAATACTGAATTACTTTTGGCAAACTGAGCTAGGGGAAGGAGTGGTCGAGTTCAAACTGAGCTAAGGGAGGGAGTGGTTGAAGGAACTTATTTTCTATTATGCTCCACTTCAGCATCACTGGCTGGCCACACCTATAGATCAGAAGCCAGACAGTATCAAGAGTTTCCTCATGGCTTCCAAGGCTGGATTACGACTCAAGTATACCACAATAAAAAATGTAAACTTTCATAGTCTGCCCTCTTGCAGTTAATGTAAATACAAAATCATAACATGGCACTCACAAGAATTTCTCTCGTTTGTCTCTCTGTTCTGATTTTTAATTTGAAACTATTACTCTATTATCACCTAGATAAGAAAACAAAGCAAAATCAACAAAGCTGTTGCCAAATATCATAAACTGAAATTGCATCTCTTGAATGACAGATGGGCATTGGACAGCAGCAGTCACCAAGTGGTATCCCAGAAAAGTAAAAAGACCCCTTGGCAGGCCCCCAAAAAGATGGTACGACTCAATCATGAAAAGTTTTGGCCGAACCTGGAGAAGAAGAGTATGGCAGAAAACAAATGGAAAAGGAGCTGCAATCAACAGAAACTTACCCCTTGAGAATCTGGTCAATCAAGGAAAAACTTTATTATCACTATTTCTTCTTGCATCGTAAATTTGAAACAGCAGTTTTCGTTGAAAACCCTATTGGCCAGTTATGCCAGTGCAACAGTGTAAATTTTAGTGGTAGCTAAAAAGCTATACCCGTCTCTCTCGTCATTCACTACTCTCATAAGTTACTGCATGACAAAAGATACAAACTGAAAATTACAAACACGACACTCTCAGATTTGCTCCTACATCTGTGAGCCCCAACTCATTTGGTCCCTTCCCTAAATAACTCTTATCTTGTGGTTGCAGCTGCTGAGCTCCAGCAAACATGGCAGATGGCAAAGAAGGATGGCCCAGAGTTCCTCAACCTTGGTCTCCCAGATGTCCTGGGCCTTCAATTCCCAGAGGACCTAATCAACAGGTATACTGACTTGGACTCCTGGGATGTGAAATCCAAGAACACCTAGGGACCCAAGCAGTGATGGGATGTAACAGGTTCTCACCAGTTCTCCAGAACCAGTAGTAACTTTTCCCAGTGTTCCAGAGAACCGGTTGCAGCTTTTGGGGGGAACCACCTTCGGGGCTTATCTTTTCACTGGTTCCCCCACTGCGCATGCGCACCAAGCACTTGGTGTGCATGCACGCCTACAGTGCTTGGCGCGTATGCACAGCCTCCTTGCTGTCCTCCCAAGCGGGGAGGAGGAAGAGAAGCTGCTAGCCTGAAGCTCCCTATAACCTGCTCCCCTAGATATCCTAGAGAACTGGTTAGGCAAAGAGTTAGTACCTAACTTCTTTAACTGTTGAAAAGTTGAAAAGGGCCAAAATGAAGCCATCTTGTGGTGAGTCCATTTTGTAGTTCCTTCCATCTGACCTAATGTGAGAAAGATTAGCCAGAATAAGCTTTAAGCTCTGGTTTAAAAGCTCTGGTTGATTTGTGTTGTGTTGTTTGGGTGGGTGGGTGTATTTTAATGTATTATTTATTTATTTATTTTATTTTATTTTATTTACGGGTTTGTGTTGTGGGTGGGTGGGTGGGTTGAGGGGTGTGTGTGTGTGTGCACATGTGCTTATTTTTATTTTATTTTTTTTCCTTTGGCCCTGCCCACAATGTCATGATGTCGGCTCTGCCCATGACATCATGATGTTAGCTCCGCCCACACTGTGATGATGTCATGGTGGGGTAGTAAAATTTTTGACATCCCACCACTGGACCCAAGGTTGAGAAACACTGGACTAGCCCAGGGTGTCAACAAACTTGGCTCTCTGGGTGTTTTGGGACTTCAGTTCCCAGAAGTCCAAATCAGTATACCTGCTGATCAGGACTTCTGGGAATTGAAGTCCAAGAACATCTGGAAAGCCAAGTTTGCTGACCCCTGGACTAGCCAATTCTAAGCAAATCTGATTACGCAACTATAGACTGCAGCAGACTCCAGTAGCAGATTATACAACTATAGACTGAATACACCTCATTTTTTTAAATCTATGCAAATTTTGTTTATCTCTTCTATCACATGCTAGTTAACTTGTGAACCACCCAGAGTGCACTAAGCACTATGGGGTTGTATAGAAGTATAATTGCTATTGCTAGTCACACTCCAGTTGTAGTCACAAAATTGTACGCTCCTTCTCTCAACTCAGTTTTGAGCCTTTAAACCTGAAGTAGTAGTACTAGTCCAGTAAGAGGAGAGCTGGATGATGATGGTGGGCTTTTGGAGTCTTGTAGGAAGGTGTCTTGTGTTGGAACCTCACTACCTTCTGGTTGTGGGAGACAAGATATATTTGAAAGAAGAAAGGATGTGGGAGTGAAGGAGAACATGAATTTCCCTTCATGCATGGGACACTGTTAAGAGTACATGGCCTTTGTACACTGAGCTAAGCAAAAGCTTGGCAACATTGCACTAGCCTTTCTATGGCACAGCCACAATCTCTTTTCATATTTTTTAATGGCTTAGCTTAGATGCCAACAGAAGCACACAGTAGAAAGGTTCTCAAGCCAGGAAATCAGAAGGCTTTACAGCAGTGGTTCCCAACGTGGGGGTCCATGCCCCACAGGGGGACTTAAATTCCCAGAATCCTAAGTCAGTACATTGGCTGATTAGTGCTTTGGAGAATTGATTTAGGCTTCTGGGAATTGAAGTCCAAAAAACCAAAGGTTGGGAAACACTGCTTTACAACCTGCATCTAATGTTCCTGGCACCTGAAATGCTTCTATGATCATGGAAGAAGGAAGAGCAGGGGTGGGTTTAGTGTTGGAAAGGAGCAAAGTGTGGAGAAGTTAAATTTGTTCCTTATTGTCTCCACATCAGGGTTCAGAAGTGTGAGAGGAAAAACAGATCTTCTTTCCTTCCTGGATGGTATTCCAATCTACCGAAACCCACATCCAGACAGGGTATTTAGTCTACTTGCTTTAGCTCTTGGGGTGGTGTTCCTGCCTCCATCTGTAGATGGTGGAGTGCCTTGCTATTTCCCTCAGCATTCCTTTTTGGACTCCATCAGGGAATTCTACTTGTTTGCCATTCCCAGTGCCTGTGGATGCTGGGTATGGCATAGAGGAGCCTTGCAGCCATCAAATGTTGTGCTAAGGGGCTAACAAGCTCCTCCAGTATACCTGATGTTTGAATTAAACACTTCCCCTGCTCTTCGGTAGAGGGACAGGGAAAGTATAATTGTTTCCCATCCTTTATGGCTGACCGTTATACCCCTCCATTGATGAATAGGGCAAATCTTTTCCCCATGTACAGTAGTGACAATCAAGAAACTGCTTACAGCTGCAATTTTGATCAGATGAGTGTTGAACCCTAGAGTCAGATACGACTGGCTTTTGAGCATGGGTGACATTTAAAAAGGGGGAAAGAAAAAGGGGGAAATCTTACTCTCCTAAGCAATTCGGTGCTACAACATTCAGCTAGGAGGGGGAAATAATTACACTTTCCCTGTCCTTCTGTGTTGCATTTGCCTGTTTAGTGAAGTGGCTCAACAACTACTTCACCATATTGGCAAAGGTCACTTGTGTTTTTTGGGTGGAAATAACAAGTTAACTGTCGTTTAGCCTCTTCCCCATCCTTAAGTGGGTAATAAGGGGTAATCTGGACATGCTCATAGTCAATCCAAACATCTCTACAAAGGTAACTATGCATTGAGCCATACTGTACATGAAAACAGGCTCACCGGGACCCATTCTAGCATAAAGAACTGAAGTCACTTCAGCCAAGAAAAAAATTCTGGGAAGTGAGTTAGGGTGTTATTATACTGGAAAACTGAAAACAAGTATCCTCATCTTCCCTTACCTATCCATTTCTCTTTTCACTTATTTTCAAGTAACGCATGCACATTTCTTTTAAAATACATAGTATATGTTTTCTTTAAAAAGTAATGTATAGGTGATGGGAAGTTGTCATCCTGAATAGAATCACTTTGACTTGTGAATCATGGCAGTCCTGCATTATAGTTTTGGTTTCAAAGAACGCTTCATTGCACCCCAGTGTGTTTTTGTGAATACAGACTGTAATTTAGTAGTGCATACAGTAAATGCTGAACCAGGTTTTTAGGACTGTGCCACCTCTGACAGTGAGAGTGGAAATAAATGCTGTGCTGCCAAAATGGAGGTTTTTAAAAATTAGCCTCTGAAAGGAAAAAAAGGCTTTAACTTCGCATCCTTGACATCCTGTTTTCCCTCTACATGAGGATGCTTTCCTGGTGTGGAAAAATTCCAGCCAGCAGCTGCAATTTTAAGGAATATATTCTAGAATAGTTACCTTTGCTCATTTTGTGAGCTGAAAAAGTGATTTGTGATTGTTTGTTTCTGACACAACTATTTTTCTTCCTCTCAATGTTTTTGATATGTTTTGTGATGTGACACTTGTAACTTTGATACTGTATCTTGTTTTTCTGTGAGCCGCCCAGAGTTGCTGTAAAGCAAGTGGGGTGGGATATAAATATAATAATAAAAATAATAATGACTGAGTGGTTTGGAATAGGAAAAGGAGTAAGACAAGGCTGCATTTTGTCACCCTGCTTATTCAACTTATACACAGAACACATAATGCGAAATGCAGGGATGGAGGAATCAGAATTTGGGATCAAAATTGTGGGGAGAAACATCAACAATTTGAGATATGCAGATGATACCACCCTAATGGCAGAAAGTGAGGAGGACCTAAAGAAGCTCCTGATTAGGTTGAAAGAAGAAAGTGCAAAAGCTGGCTTGAGACTGAATGTAAAGAAACCAAAGATCATGGCAACAGGCCCTGTCAGTCCCTGGAAAATAGATGGGGAAGAAGTAGAAGCAGTGACAGATTTTACTTTCCTAGGATCAAAGCTCACTGCAGATGGAGATTGCAGCCATGAAATAAAAAGGCGACTGATTCTTGGGAGGCAAGCGATGAGAAACCTGGGGAGCATAGTGAAAAGCAGAGACATCAAATTGCAAACAAAGATTCGTCTAGTCAAAGCAATGGTATTCCCGGTGGCAATGTATGGCTGTGAGAGCTGGACCATTAGGAAAGCTGAGCACAGAAGAATATACGCCTTTGATATGTGGTGTTGGAGGAGAGTTTTGAGAGTCCCCTGGACAGCAAGGAGAACAAATAGGTCAATTTTAGAAGAAATCAACCCTGACTCCTCCTTAGAAGGTCAAATAATAAAGATGAAGCTAAAGTACTTTGGACATCAAATGAGAAGAGAGGATTCACTTGAGAAAGCCTTGATGCTTGGAAAGGTCGAGGGCAAAAGAAGAAGGGGACGGCCCAAAATGAGATGGCTAGATGGTATTGTAGAGACAATGGGCACAGAGCTGAGCGAGTGGAAGGGGATGGTGGAGGACAGGAGTGCCTGGCGGACAGTGGTCCATGGGGTCGCAGAGGGTCAGAATCGACTGTGCGACTGAAGAATAAAACATAATAATAATAATAATAATAATAATAATAATAATGATGATGATGATGATGATGATGATGATGATGATGATGATGATGATGATGATGATGATGATGATGATGATGGCATATTTTGCAAAATTACTGTTCAAACTTTTGATGTTCTGTACTCTTAGACTGTGAAGTACCTTTCCATGTTATTTTTTAATAGAAACATTTGTTGGGAATGAAGCACTGTACTGTAATTTGAAGCTTTAAATCAAGGGTGCCCAAACTTTTCAGGCAGCTGGCTGGTCACATGGTTCAAGGGTGCCCAAACTACAGCCTGGGGGCCGGATCTGCCTCCCAGTGACAATTCATCTGGCCCTCGACACCCTCGTCACTTCCAGAAGTGGAAGTAAAATGCACCTGTAAGGGCGCGTTTTACTTCTGCTTCCGGGAGTGACGAGGGTGTTGTGGGCCGGATGATTTGGCACTGGGGGGCAGATCTGGCCCCCGGGCCGTAGTTTGGGCACCCCGATTTAACTGAAAAAGTGGCTTCAGAGCAAATCATCAAAAAAAAATCAGCACAGGCCTGATTACACACTTGTCAATTAAGTAATTAACAGTGTATGATAGGATGCAGGACTAGCACCCAATCTCCCACATTAAGAGCAGTGTTTTGATTTTTGCATGTCCGCCCTGCCACCAAGCATCAGTTCCCGACTGCCTACTTCACCAAAATACCACCTACAAGCACGCTCCTCCTCTTTAAAAGAATATATCTCAAGAGAGAACGGGACAACCATCTGTCAGGTCTACTTTGATCCGGCCTCCTGCATTGAGCAGGGGAAGGGGTTGGACTCAATGGACAAGGCCCCTTTCAACTGAGTGATTCTGTAGCACAACTAACTGCATGGGGAAAAGTCAGTTCAAATTGTTCCACCTTGAAAAAGTAGAAGCCCCCTCCTCAGTGGAAGATGGGACTGCTTTGGGTCGAAAAAGGGCTGGACCGATTCTAACTGGCCGTTGTGTCAAGTAAAAAATACTACTTCATACTATCAAGAGCCCTGATGGCACAGTGGTTAAACTGCTGTACTGCAGCCAAAACGTTGTGAGTTCAATCCTGACCAGAGATCACGGCCAAAATGTTGTGAGTTTGATCCTGACCAGGCATCACGGTTGACTCAGCCTTCCCTCCTTCCAAGGTCAGTAAAATGAGGACCCAGCATGTCAGGGGCAACATGCTAATCAACTCGTGAACCACCCAGAGAGTGGAGCAAGTGCTACGGGGCTGTACATAAGTGTACAGTAATTACTATTGCTATCAGCAGAATCAAGACTAAGAAGTTCACTGGTCACCCTTCTATGTTAATGAGAGTTGAGAAAAAGATGGCTTTCTCTGGTCCTACAATGCTGTTTTATATTGGGGCTTTTTAAAAATAATAAGAGATTTCAAATCCAGGAAAACCCTTTATCACACTGCAAACGACAGCGCTTGAGGGTGTGGGAAGAGAAGAATAAAAGTCCAAAAGTTACTTTTGCCTCAAAGCAGTGCTATATAGCAAGAGTGCAGAGGATCAAGGCCTTGGCACTTTCAGACTAATAGAAATTATGACATTACTAAGGACCTCCAGAGTTCCCATGAATATGCTATAATGCATACTGCAGTAGCTGAAGGGGGTTTATTTGTTTATTTAATTTTTATCCTAGTAGTAACCCAAGGTGCATGCCAAAAAAACAATTATAAATAAATTAACTAAGACTTAAACCAGTAATATATGCAAATTGAGTATATAACTTGAAAAGTTAAAATATTAAAATTTAAAAATTTCTGGGTTAGTCCCGAATGGAAAAGTAAGAGCCATTGCCTCTACAAAAGAGTTGCTTCTCATTCACTGGCATGGACCAAACCATTCTTAAACTTCCCAAAGCTATGAGAGATGCTGGGATAAGCTGCTCCTTCTTCCTGTGAACAAGGTGAAGGTCGCCCTTGCTTGAAAGTCAGTCGTATCTGTCTCAAGGTTTCGGTCCTTATTTCCGTTCATAGCCACAGAGCCAGCACTTTCTGCGAGTGCAGAGGTTTTCGTGGTCATGTGGCAGGCACCCGAAAAAAGCACAGAGCAGTTTACCTTCCCACTGAAGTAGTCCCTATTTATCTACTTGCAACCGCTTGCTTTCAAACTCGGGGAACCGAAACTGCTGACCTCCTCCCGCCTTCCAGTCAGCGTCTTAGCGACGAGAGCTCACTCGGGTCTCGAACTGTCACAACCTGCCAGTCATCAAGTCCAGCCTCGTCTCGACCCACTCAGCCACCGCCGTCGCTCGCGTACCCAAATCACGCCGCGGCCTTAAACCCAGCACCAGCCAGCGGGCGGGGGGGGGCGGTTGAGTGGCGCGCGCCCACTCCCCTGGTCACGTGGCTCGCGATCTCGCCCGTGGAACGCTCCGACGCCACGCCGCGCGCCCCTAACCACCACCACCACCACCACCGACCCCGCCCCCAAGGGCGGCCACGCCCACCCGCCACGTGCCTCTATATAAGGTGGGAGCCGGGAAGAGGCGGGTGGGGTGTGGCGGCGGCGGCGACAGGAGTAACATCCGTGCAGTCTCCTCCTCCTCCGCCCTCCCTCCCCGCCATGTGCTCGGCGCTGCCCAGCCCGGGGAGCTCGCTCACCCTGCGCGTCTCCTTCGTGGAAGTCCACCCGACGGCGCCCGTGGTGAAGCTGTGGGGGCTGCCCGTGGAGCGGCGGGGGGAGTACCTGCGGCTGGCCGAGGAGGTCCAGGCTCGGGCCGGTCCCCGCTTGGCTGCCAACGCCGAGGCCCTCCTCTCGCCCTACGACCTGTGCCTGGCGGAGCAGGGCGGGCGGTGGCACCGCTGCCGCGTCTTGGGTCGCCAGGAGGACGGGCCCGAGTACCGCGTCTTCCTGCTCGACGAGGGCCGCACCGTGGCCGCCGGCCCTTCCCACCTGGCGCCGGGCGCCCCCGAGCTCTTCCAGCTGCCCTCCGAGGTGATGGGCTGCTTCCTGGCCGACCTGGTCCCGCCCGTGAGCTTGGCCGCCGCCGGGAAGCCTCCTCCCCTGGGCTCCACCTGGGGCCCCGGCGCCCTCGACTTCCTGGCTCGCCTGCAGGGCACGGAGGTCACCGGCTTCGTCCGAGAGGTGCTGGCCCTGCAGCACCTGGTGGTCTTGGAGCTGCCACACCTGGTGGCACAGATGCACCAGCAAGGGCTGGCCGGCCCGGTCTCCGCCGACGCCTTCACCTTCCTCCTCCACAGCTACCTGGGCTGCCTCAGTGCTGCTGCTGCTGCTGCTCCCCTCCCTAGTCCAAAGCAGATGCCCCCCTCGCCCTCCTCCTCCTCCTTCCCAACCAAGGCTCCTCTCCGCTCTTCTCTTGGTGGTCAAGTACCGCAGAATCCGGCCCCTTTGGAGTATTTCTACCCCAAGCTGAACTTGAACGTGACAGAGACGGTGTTGGTGACCCAGGTCTCCGATCCCTACCGAGTGTACTGCCAGCTGCGCAGCTTTTCCAAAGAGATCCAGCTGCTCTCAAGTGCCATGTGCCAAAGTTTTGAGGCGTTCGGAGGGAAAGGCTTAGAAGAGTTCTTGCCTATGCCCGGTGCTCCCTGTGCAGCCCAGGGCAAAGAGGGAGGCTGGTACCGTGCTCTCTTGCTAGAGGTGGGCCCGGGAGGAGGAGGGCCGGAGGAGCAGCCGGGAGCCCTGGCCCGAGTCATTTGTGTGGATAATGGAAAGAGGGAGTTTGTCCAGAAGAAAAATTTGCGCAGATTGCCAGCTGAGTGTTTCCGCATGCCAGTCATGACCTACCCTTGCTCCTTGCAGGGTATTACAGATGGAGGCGCTGGCTGGACTCAGCCACAAATTGCTCAGTTGAAGTCACTGTTGCTGGGCAAAGTACTGCAGGCCCGTATTGAAACGTATTGTCCTTTTGAGCATCTCTATTATGTTACCCTCTATGGAGAGAATGGCCTCAACTTTAACTACCTCTATGGGGTGCAGGCACATTGCTTGGTTCAAAGTCTGTTGCACAGTGATCAGGGCTGCAACTCGGTGACTGAACAGGAGAGTGTTGTTGCCCCAGATAAGAAGGGGCCTCAATCTTCGCAGGGTGCGCTGCCTGTACTTGCTGCTACCCTACTTCCCATTGTGCGACTGAAGGCTGGGGAGTGTTACAATGCTAGAGTCAGCTTTCTCCAAGATCCCTGCAAATTCTGGGTGAACCTTCAGGAGCATCTCCAGCCTCTTTGTCTCCTGAAGAGGAATTTAAGTGACTTCTACTCTCAGAGTAAGAAACTGGGGGGTATTCCGCTCCTGCCCAGACCAGGATCATTGTGCTGTGTTATGTTGAAAGAGACTTCTTTTCACCGGGCTCTTGTCCTCAAAGTACAGGGGAAGGACATTGAAGTATATCTGATAGACCAGGGAAACACTGAAACAGTTGATTCATATAAGGTGAAAGGATTGCTTCCTCACTTTAGAGCACTGCCTGCTGTGGCCCTCAGGTGTGCCCTGGCTAATCCTTCCCCAAGTCAGTTATGGAGTCCAGATGCTGTAGACTATTTCAAGAAAACTGTGTTAAGCAAAGACCTAGAGATTAGGGTCCAAGGTGTACAAGGAGAGACGTACATAGTGGAGGTGTATGATCATTCCTTGCCAGGAGAAAAAGGCTTGGGGAAAATAATGTCACAGGGAAGGTACAATAACTGTCATGAGGATGAAACACAGGTGACTTCCCAGAGAACAAAAAATGAGCCATTCAAGAGAAGATCTGAAGGAGAGGGCAGTTTGCAGCGGTTTAACAAAGATATTTGCTGCGTGCCACACAAAGCAATTGCAGAAAAGGATTGTAGAATTTCATCTGGTTTTGTGCCAGATTACTCCAGGACTAAGCCAGGATTTTATTGTTATGAGCAGTTGGAAGTTGGAAGTACAGTAGATGTGGTGGTGTCCTGTACAGAAAGTCCAAGCCTTTTTTGGTGTCGGCTAGCTAACCAGTCTGGAGTCCTCAGGGTTCTTATGGGTAAACTTCAAGATTACTGTGATCATGCATTACAACCTCATAGCTGGTCCAGTCCTGTATGTTTAGCTAAGTATTCAGAGGATAATTGCTGGTATAGAGCTCTTATTGTTAGCAAGGTAAGCTGTACAGAAAAAGTGGAAGTTGTCTATGTTGACTATGGGAATAAAGAGTGGGTTTCATGCAAGGACATCTGTGCCATTAAGGCAGAGTTTCTGCAGTTGAAAGCCCAGGCTTTTAGATGTAGCCTTTACAACTTAATTCAACCCAATGGTCGGGATCCTTTTGTTTGGGATGAAGAAGCCACTGAAGCTTTTCAAGAATTTGTAGATTCAACAAGAAGAATAGAACTGATGTGTACCATATTTGCTTCAGCAGCATTGAACAATACAGAAACTTTCAATATTGTGGACTTAATGACACCTACTGAAAGTGCTTGCCAGTTTTTAACAAGGAAAGGTCTAGCCAGGCCTGTGCAACCAGAGAAATCCCTCATCCCATCTGTACATCTTCTCTCATACTATTATTCATCACATCACCTCAAAATAGGAAGTGAAGAGATGGTTTATGTTACACATGTTAATGATCCCTCTTTCTTTTACTGCCAGCTTGAAAAAAGTATAGCTGTTCTTAGTCAGTTAAGCAGTATCATTGATAAACTCAGTAAAACATGGCACAGGTTACAAAAACCACAGACCCCTGGAAATGTGTACCTTGCTAAGTACAGTGATGGTCTCTGGTACAGGGCAACAGTGACTGCAGTAAAAACTACCAAAGAGGTTTTCTTTGTTGATTTTGGGAATACGGAGTTGTTAAACAATGAGGATTTGATTGTAGTGCCAAATGATGCTTATGACTTACTTAGGTTGCCAATGCTAGCCATAAAATGCTGTTTATCTGATGTTCCTAATGTACCAAAAGATGCTGCCAAATGGTTTGAAAAAGTAGTTGTAGACAAGACCTTAAAAGCTTTAATTGTAGGAAAAGAGCCTGATGGATCATGGATCATTGAACTGTATGATGGGAAAATGCAGATCAATGCAAAATTGAGACAGGATGTAGGCTTGAAGAAAAGCAAAGTGATATCAGAATATGCAGAAAATGAAGTTTCAGTGTCTAGATACCCACTCAGGAGAGAAGCAAACACTGAAACAAAACCATTTTTAACAGATACAGTGAAACGTGTTCCTTACAGCAAGAAATCATGCGTTGAAAGTCAGGAAACAATAGGAAATAGTAAGCACAATTCTCCATGGAGGGAAGAAAAGGTAGCCCCCCAGCAAAAAACAGAAAGAGTAATGACAAGGAGATGTGCACAGCTGATTGACAGAAGTGAGCCTGTAGAAGGTAAAAAGGGCAGGTACTTTCTAAAGGGAACCATTCAAAATAAAGAAGGAAAAATAAATGAAAATATCAAGCAAAGTGAAACTAATACACTCTTTGTACCTAAAAATATATGTGATCTACCTCAAAAAAATATAAAGCCTGGTCTTAAAACATTGGTGTATGTATCTCATATAAATAATCCTTCTGACTTTTATGTTCAGTTGGTAGAAGATGAGCCTCTACTTGACAGCATTTCTGAGAAACTGAATAGTTCTAAAACACCAGAGAGCTTCAAAGGGTGGAAGTTTCACCTGGGAGATTTAATGTGTGCACTTTTTGCAGACGATGGCTTATGGTATAGAGCTGTAGTCATTGAAGAACCTTCAGGTGACTTGGCAACTGTGCAGTATATTGATTATGGCAATATTTCAGTGGTTGACGTCTGTAAAACAAGTCGACTTCTTGAAGATTGTTCATCATTTCCAGTGATGAGCATGCATTGTTCATTGCATGGAATTAAGACAATAGGGCCTCCAGAATGGACAGAGGAAAGAGTTTTATGTTTTTACCAAAGGACACGTGAAGTTCAGCTGAATTGTGAATTTGTGAAAAAGATGGAAGGCAAATGGGAAATTCTTCTTTGTGACACAAAAGGTAACATAGCAGTGGATTTAGGCCCAAAACCTCTTGTGGTGGACACTGGTGAGGGTGAGGCCAGTAAGGGTGAAGTTGCTTTGATAAACCTGGATGAAGTTGCTTCTGGCAGGAACAAGGAATCTACAAGCATGTCAGATGTGACATTTTTTCACTGGACAATACCTAAAGTAGGTCAAACTGTGAAAAACTTTTCAGTGACTGCAAAAAGCCCAGGATATTTTTGGTGTCAGTTTACCAACAGACATGACCTTTATTCAGTGGAAAGAAAGCTTCAGGAAGCTGGAGAATTTGAGGGGGTCATTGTGAGTGATATCGTAAGTGGTTACCCCTGTCTGGCAAAGTCTAGTGAAGGTGGCACATTTTATCGAGCAATTATTAGTGACAGAGAGGAAAACATGTTGACAGCCATTCATGTTGATTATGGAACTGAGGAATTGATTGGTGTAGAAATGATAAGGAAAATTCCTCACCAACTCTTAGCAGTACCACCACAAGCATTTTTGTGCTGTTTGTTTGGCTTAAATACTGAAGATTCATGGACTGAAGAAATAAATAAGATCTTCTGTGATATGGTGGCTGGTTGTCCTGTAGAAATTACAGTCATGGACAAAAAAGAACATAGTCTGCTCACCATTCCTGTATTTGTTGTAAAATTGGAATATCAAAAAGTAACTATCAAGGAGCAAATGAATTCCATTTGGAAGTGTAGTACTGAAAACGGTGATTCAACTATAGCAAGTATTTGTAGCCCTGAAAGAGAGGATAATGATGGACAGGGGAAATGCCCAGAGACTGTGGTATTTGAAAATGAAACATCTGTTTGTTTGCTTGCACCTGCAGAAGATACTGGTTTTTCAGATTTGTTATCTTGTTCGATGCCATTACAACCAATAGACTGTTCTTCAGTTGACACAGAGAAAAGAACAAAGGAAGCATTTTGTCTAACACCACCTACTTGCCAAATGAGACACCACCGAGTTACACGTGAAGCTTTTGATTCAGAGGACCAGCACTCTGAATCATTAGATGGTGAAGTGGACCATTATGTACCTGAAAAGAGAAATGGACTATGTTTAATTGATGCTGCTGAAATGCAGTGTTCTGTTAGTAGCCAAATGGAAGTGTCAAAACATGATAATTTTGAAAACCAAGATAAAACTGAAAGCGAGGTAGAAATTTTAGTGCAGGAGAAACATTTTCTTTTGGATGACACAACGAATATGTCAGATCTGCAGTTTCTGCTGACAGATGATGGTAAGCAGATGGTGCTGGAACCAGAGATGTTAAGAATGCACTCCTCCGAAGATACTTTGGAACTGGAGGCTACTGAAAAATCATTTTTCTTTGATGAACTGCAAGAGAAGTCAGAATTGGTGTTGTTTGAAGGATTGCATGTGGAAAAAAAGTTACAACAGAGCCCTTCACTGAGGGATAAAGCAGATGGTTTATTTATGGAGTTGGTGAGCCATGAAGTACATCCTTCGCAAGTTGACAAAACTGAAGAGGCCAGATCATTGTTGGATTTGTCTGCGGCATTTCCTCATGCAGACAGTGAAGGCCAACCACCATTTCCAGAACCTGGATTACAAAACTTCTCTTGTGCTGAAGGTCCCACAAAAGTAAGTGAAGCAGTACCAAGTGTCTCAAAAACCAATAGTGTGGAATGGCAGAGTCTGTTGGAAAAGAGAAGTGAAGAAAGCTGTGATTTCTGTGAAACACATAACGAATCCAGTTTTGTTGGAGAAAAGTCTTTAAGTGATACACAGCTGAATGAAGACCACGTTAACAGTTCAAGTCATGATACAGGTAAGGCATAAACCCTATTCAGGCATTTTGCCTGAATCTGATCAAGACTAAGAGGGTGGTGAGCATGGCAGTGCATTTATGCACCATCACTTGGTCGCTCACCATCTAGAAATCACTGAGATGTTTGTGTGATAAATGCAAAGTTTTGACTCCACATGCTTAAATAATGAGACAGATACCTTGATAATTTGAATGAAGTAAGCATTTCTAATATCTGCTTCAGACCTTCACATTCATCACCACTGATTTTCAGGTGGGGAAAGGATAAAGGGGGGGGGGGCTCTTAAGTGTTATCTCCTGTTACTTTGACCTTTTAATCCTGTACATGGTTTCGGAAGTAACCCATTTGATGCTTAAGCTTCTGAAGGGTCATTCTTAACCTGTGTACAGTTGTACCTCTCTTAAAGAGCATAATGCATTCCACAGGATTGCTCTTTAAGCGACTTTGCTCTTTAAGCGAAACACCATTGTAAGTGACCAATTGTGACTTCTGGTGCAGGAGATTGTGAAACTCAATTTATGTGTTAAGCTAGTTTTTGGTTGATATTTGTTAAGCGAAGCAAACATTCAGAGTAAATTCTGCTCTTTAAGCGAGTTTACATTGTAAAACAATAGTATATTGCTGCTTAGGGAAAAATACCCGCCCCCCCCCGCCCCCCACTATTGTAAGCCTGCAGGTAAGTTCAGCTAAATGGAGAATGCCAAGTATAGTGGAAGATAACCGGATTGGAGTATGTTGACAAAAACGTCTTGACACCTTGTTTCTGTGACCCTTGGCTGGATTTCAGCATTGGTGTGTGTATATACTGTATAGAGAACTATTCTTGTTGAAGAGTATTATCTTCAGCTGAAAAGAATAGGCGATCTGAAGAGAAACCAGAGTGCTTCTGGATTGAAAAATTATGTTCGAAAAGAATATCTAAGAAGTGACTGTTGCAAGCAGAAAATCCATGTTTGTTTCTAGAGGTATTGTTCTCATTTTATAAGTTGTGTTTATCAAACTGGAGATGTGTTGAAATTCAGGGAGCCAAAAGAGTAAACAAATGGATATAATGGCTGGTAAAGTGTGAAGGAGGGATTGTGGTGGTTTAAGATGCTGAACTTGATGACTGGAAGGTCGGCAGTTTGAGACCCAAGTGCTGTGTGACAGTGAGCTCCCGTCTCTGTCTCAGCTCCTGCCAACCTAACAGTTTGAAAGCAAGAAATTGCAAGTAGATAGATAGGTACCACTTTGGGGAAAAGGTAACAGTGTTCCGTGTATCCGGTGTCTAGGCATGCCTGCCACATGTCCACGGAAACTTCTGTAGTCTCAGACAGTGCTGGCTCTTTCGCTATAAACAGATGAATGCCGAACCCTAGAATCAGATATGACTAGCTTTCAAACAAGGGCAATCCTTACCTAAAGCGTGAAGAAAGAAAACAATGGGAAGGAGGGAAGTGGAAAAGGCAAACAGGCTGAGAGAGAAGGAAGGAAGAAGAATTTAAAGCCACTGTGGTAGCTCACCTCCTTTGTAGGGCAGCATGTTTGGGAACTGGAAAATGGGTCTGCATTGGGTGGTGCAGGGCAGAGAAGGTGGAACTCACCAAACATGGCCAAAGACTTGGCTTTTAAGAAAAGAGTGATAGTGGATTAAGATTTATGAGGGAGATAGTAAAATGAGACCACTAATGAAGAGGAAGATAATAATAATAACTGGCAGCCGAAGAAGGGGATAACAGGGAAGCTGTGATCAGAAGAAGTGAACACAAATCAATAGGAAGAATAGATTTAAAAACTGGCTATTGGCAAAAATAGGATACAAGTTGTAAAAACAAAAAGGAAAGAAGAGGACACGAGTAAGGATGCTTTGATAGGGTTAGGGGACCTCCTCCTCCCTTACGATCTCTTTTTCTTTGCTTCCTCTTTTACCCCATCCGGTGTCCAGGGAGATGCAAGGTTCTTACTCTGACCTCCACGGGTGTTAAAATCTCTGGATCATCAAATTTGATTCAGAGAGGCTGAGCCATCACAACTTCAGAGCTAATAGTTCTGTACTTAAGTCAGAAACTCTGAGCTGTAGAACTCCTTCTGTCAAGGAATGTATCATGCTTTCACAATATAAATTGGGAAAGCATCAGTAAATAACAGCTTATTATGCCAAACTCAGCAAGCTGGATAGCTCAAGTGGCTTAGGTATCTGGCTGAGTTTGGGAGATTGCCCATGTTGCCTTCCTGGAGAAGAGCCAGCCTTGGGCAAACTGCTTGAATTTAGGGCACCCCAGAATAAGGGAATGGAAAACCAATTCTGTGTATGTAGGAAACATTGGAATAGAGTCAGCATCAGTCAGAACTGACTTGATGGCACACAATCTAATTCTCATCTGCTATCCTTTTATTACTGCCAGGCCTCATTAATTTCAAACTTCTCTGTCTCTGTGTGTGTGTGTTCTGGGTAGAATGTTTGATAATTCCTACTGTACTGTATCAATTCAGCTAAACATGATAGTTTGGTGTACACTGGCATCACGACCACCTGCAGCAATTTTGAATATTAAAGGTTCCCCTTCTGTCTAAGGCACCTCAGAACCTGGAAGGGGGGGATGAATAGGAATACCATACCCAGCAGGTTCCATTGTTGGACATGCCCAAAGCAGAAGGCTCATCAGCAGCTATTCACACTCTACTTTCTCAACCATCAAGAGTAGCTATTGGGCTAGGACAGTGATGGCTAACCTTGGCACTCCATGTGTTATTAGACTTCAATTCCAAGAAGCCCAAGTCAACACACCAGATCAGGGATTCTGGGAATTGAAGTTCAAAAACATACGGAGTGCCAAGGTTGGCCATCACCGGGCTATGGCATGAGTAGCCAACCTTGGTGTCCCAGGTGTTCTTGGATTTCAGTTATCAGAAACCCAAGTAAGCACACCTGCTAATCAAGAACACCTGGGGCACCAAGGTTAGCCACCCCTGAGATAGGGTACCTGGAAAATATGGAGTTAAAGGTGCCTGCTGAGGGAACAGTTGCCTACTTTCCTACTAAACATAGGAACTAACTACAGTAACTACTAAACTCCATAATAATAATTTTGTGACAGAGATTACTCTGGGTTGAAATGATTTTTGCTGGGGAAACTCCACTCGGGATGCCTGAATGAGGCTCCTTTCATATTCCCAAGTGCAGCCCTCAGGTGTCAAAACCCGACCTTCTAGTCTCCAAGCTCAATGTCTCAACCACTAAGCTACCAGAGGAGTTGCACTAAACTCCGTGACAGAATGAGAGGGACAGAAGACCAGTCAGGCAGCATCACCCTGCAGGACTTTAATGGACTTAGTCTGAGTTAGGCAGCAAGTCTTAGGGGGAGAAACAGAAAATGGTTATTTGCAGGAATTATACCACATATTCGGGTCTTGCATTAAACTTTAAACTTGACAATTGTTGCTTCCTGGTAAGTTGTTGTTAAACAGATCTGTGGCTTGGTGATGTGGCCTGAGTTTGTGACACAGATTCAGTTGCAGATATGAGGAAAAGCCAATTTTGAAAAGTGTACAGTATTGTGAAACCAGAGAGGATTTTGCTTATAGCTGGTTGTTGTTTTTCTTTTCTTAAATAAAATGGCTTTGAATGAAATTTCCAATAGGAAGCTGAGGGCCAAAAACAGACATCACTTTTAGTTGCTTAATTATTAACTATGTCTGGGTCCCCCCCCCCCAAAAAAAATGTAAATAGTTCTGTATCACAGCATACGGAGAAAGGGGATACAGTAAAACCTCTGATAATGCTAAAACTTGGTTCTATGAGTCTTAGTGTTATCCGATTTTTAATGTTATCAAATGCATGCATCGGATAACATTAAAATCCTATGGGAGGCATCGGATAACGTTAAAACTCCATAGAGATACATTGTAACCGCCACAGGCTTTAGCGAATGTTATCCGATGCTTCCCATAGGATTTTAACGTTATGCGATGCAATCACCCCCATTGCTTAACGTTATGTGGTTTTAGCGTTATCTGATGCAAACGTTATCCGAGGTATTACTGTATATAATCATTCCTCTCTTTGCAATTAAAGTTCTGATCAAACATCTCTCTGAGCTAGTCCGAGAAAAGCAACTCCCATTGACACTTATGGGAGCCTTTCCTTCTCTGGAGGTGGTTGCCAGAATTGAAGAGTTTGGATTTTTGTCAGAATGGCAAATGGGACTCTTTCCTTCCATTGTGCCTCCTACGACACCTACCATTTTAAACACCCACGAGACATGGTTATTAATTATGCCATTAAAATATTTTCAAGTTAATCTTCATTTGAAATGGAAGAATTTGTTTATTTCTGAGGACAGGTTTCTTCCTATGTTGTAGTTCTTGTTTGTTTGCTCTTGGCAGGAAGAAGTAAGATTAAAAGCCTTCTGAATATATAACAATAAATATATATAGTTACAGTGAATCTAGTTTCAGTACTGAACATATCATTAAACAATTGTTAGTTTTTTAAACTGCTGTTGAAAACATTTTTCTCTCTCATTAGACAATCGACTGAATGTCTTGAAATCTTTGTTGAGAAGTGGTTTGGAAACTGAAGGTAAGGATGTGTCAAAGGCAATTTGTATTCATTGCATGTTCTGAATAATATCTGCACCAGTGGTTCCCAACGTGAGGCACACATCCCACAAAGAGGCAATTTGATGGGGGGGGGGGCAGTTCAAGAATGAGCTATTAACAATGAATGGCCTTAGACTTCTTCCATGTGAATAGTTCACTTTTTGAATAATAAGAATTATATGTCATGGGGGGAATCAAGATTTTAGAGATGTTTAGGTGGGGCAAGGCCAAAAAAAGTTTGGAACCATTGATCTACACCATGAGTTCTCAACCTTTTAAAGCCGGGGGCCAGGTCACACTCCCTCAGACAGCTTTGGGGGCTGGACAGCCATTTTGCTCTTCCTCCACCACAACATTTCCTGGTGTGGTGGAAGCGGTGGGGGCCCACATGAAATGGTTCCACATGCCGCATCCGGCTCACGAGAGCCGCAGGTTGAGAATCCCTGATCTACACCTTCTCAAAGTTCAATAAGACACAATTGAATTTTTAGCTAAAGATCAAATTAGATAAGCTTAGTTCATTTTATCTTCCTCACATGAAGAAAGACATTTGTTTGTCCTAGTATATTTCTTACGTTGCCTCTGTATCTTGCATTCTTGCATGCTTTGTTTTATAATTGGTCATCGGAAAGAAAATACAGTCAAACCTCACATAAAGAGCGATTCGCTTAAAGAGTAACTCGCTTAAAGAGCAGAATTTTCTCTGAATGTTTGCTTCACTTAACAAATGAAACCAAACAAAAACTCACTTAACAAATAAATCAGGGTTCGCAATCCCCCCCACAATCGGTCACTTACAATGGTGTTTCGCTTGAAAAACAAACTCGCTTAAAGAGCAATCCTGTGGAATGCATTATGCTCTTTAAGCAAGGTACAACTTGTACACACTTAATTGTCAATTGATTGCTGAAGCACTTACTTCTGAGGAAATAGTTTTGTGAGGAGGAAAATGAGCTTAAACACAGGGTGTATCCATTTCCCTTAAAATCTGATTGGAGCCTTAGTCTCATAGTTTATGAAGCTAGAAAGAATGTGTGCACATATTTTATAATATACAAGTTGTACCTCGCTTAACGAGCATAATGCGTTCCACGGGATTGCTCTTTAAGCGAGTTTGCTCTTTAAGCAGAACATCATTGTCAGTGACCAGTTGTGACTTCTGGGGGGGGGATTGCGAACCCCGATTTATTTGTTAAGCGAGTTTTTGGTTGGTTTTAGTTGTTAAGTGAAGTGAACATTCAGAGAAAATTCTGCTCTTTAAGCGAGTTACTCTCTAAGCGAGGTGCTCTTTATGCAAGGTTTTACTGTAAGTAATTAGATTGTGTTTGTTGTAGACATAGTAAGAGTGATGCTACTATTCTTGGAAAAGAGCCATGAGTTGAACTTTTTCTTCTCCCTGTTTAATATGTAGCCAAATTATTTTCCATTTATGAAATTGCAGAAACATGGTCTTTTCCGTCCATTTATGAAATTGCAGAAATATGGTCTTTTCAGTCCACGCTCACAGCATAACAATAGACTGCTGCAATCGTCTTCTCTCTGCACTTCCATCTTCTTAACTTTGTCTATGCACCAGTCCAGCTACTACCATGATCATTCGCCTCATTGGTTGTTTTGGTGGACTGACACAATGGGTGAAAGGGGGATTGGCTTTAAGCTCTGCTGGAGTCACTAGTTTTTAGCTGTGGGAAGCAAGAGGTTAGACAAGGTAGAACGGTGGCATGATCCAGCAGAACTCTCATTGTGTTTTATCAGACATCTCTTGTGAGATAACTGTCAGAGACCCACTGGCTGAAATCTTGTTATTTATTGTAGTTTGTTGCAGTTGAGTAGGCACAGTGAACTGGAGGGGAATTGGTGAGCCAGCTCCTTTGTAAATTTCATTGATTTAAATGGGCCTACTCTAGTTGCAAGTTACCACCAAACTAGTTCATATAGGACCATTTGGTTCATTGGAGTTTATAGAGGAGTGGGTCTATTCTATTTCAATTATTCTAAGCAATAGGTTTTCAGCCACTGAAAAAGGGAAGAAAGGAAAGGGAGGGAAAGGCAAAATACTTCTTCATCTTCCTGGGTCTAGGCCAGACGTGAAACTGCCAAAATGAAGGCACCTTTTGGCGAGTTCATTCTGCAGTTCCTTTCGCCAGACCTTGTCAGTGTGAGAAAGATTAGCCAGCAGCACAAGGGTGCCGTTAACAAGGTACACCTGTTTTTGGTTCAGAGCTACCACAATCTTTGAGTGTCTCCACAGAAGGCAAAATACTGTAGTACTTTAAATACTAGCAGATTTCGTTCTCTGTTGGGTGTATCGAAATCTATTTCAGACACATGGGGCGCAGTACAACTCCCCTGTATTTATTCCCAAGGTCATGCCCAGGTGATAATACAGATAATAAAGTGATGATGGTTTAAATGTGAAACCTTTTTCTATTGTAAAGGCTGGTCAAAGCCCATAATAATGATGTAAAGACAATGGTTTATTAACATGGGATTAGGTGAAGGTAGAGATCACCCTTGCTTAAAAGCCAGTTGTATCTGACTCTAGGGTACAGTGCTCATCTGTTTATAGCCAAAGATCCAGTGCTGTCTGTTTGCAGACGTTTCCGTGGACATGTGGCCAACACGCCTAGACACTGAAGTGCACGGAACGCTATTTACCTTCCCTATAAGTGGTTCCTATTTATCTACTTGCAATTTCTTGCTTTCGAACTGCTAGGTTGGCAGGAGCTGGGACAGAGACGGGCGCTCATTACGTCCTGCTGTACTCTGGTTTTGAACTGCTGACCTTCCGCTGCCCAGTCAGCGTCTTAACCACTTAAGCTCCTGCAGTCCCTTGGGAATAGGATTATTAGAGTGTTAATTAGCAGGTTCTAGCTGTTTGATTATCCCATCCTTTTATTAATGAACCCAATGTATCTGTTTTCTAACTATGAGAACTGAAATTGCTAGGGTTTAGCAGAATGCTCAAGGACTCTTGTTTTTAGTTATTTGGATAAGATATGGATAGTTACCAGTTCTACTATCCATATCTTATCCAAATAACTAAAAAAAGAGAAATTGATCGCTTGGTTTTAGATTGATTATAGGAGAAATAAAAAGTTAATGTGGTTAAGATTTGGTCCCCTCTGTTGGTTTTTAGATTAATTTAAATAGAGAGGATGAGGATCAAATGGAAACAGGAACAAGGTTTCCTTCTGTCCCCATTTCTCCTCTTATGGTTATCACACAGTTTCCCTATGGGATGCATCGTACAATGTTTGTTTTTGGTTTTTTGCTAAGTGGCTTTTCCCATTGAAAAATTGATGATATTTTTCATGGGGAAAATTATTATGCAGGATGCCATTTTTTCCCTTTTTTCTCCAAAGCCTAATTGTTATGCAATTTCATTGCTATACAGGGTGATTGTTGTATGATGTTCCACTGTATCCCTTTTTCTTTCTGCCACTTTCCTTTACACCAGGAATGCCCAAACTTTTCAGGCTGCAAGCCGGCCACATGGTTCAGGGAGCTGGTCACTACAGCCTGGGGACTGGATGTGGCCCCCAATGCCAATTCATCCCGCCCACAAAGCCCTCGTCGCTCCCGGAAATGGAAGTAAAACGTGCCACAAATTCCATTCATTTGAAAGAATGTGTATAAATAAGCTCTGAAATGTGCGCTTTCATGGTTCTAATGCACACAGATGTTTGTAGTTTTTTAAAATATGTTTTACATCTAATTACTAACTACCTTACATCTTTGACAGAGAAAGAAATGACAGATGGCTCAGATCCTCCTTGTAGCAACTCGACTGAAAGTACAACTGAGTGAAATAATCATTCTACAGACAGGCTTTCTGTAATGCTGATACTGAGTTGAAAAGTTTAATAAATGTGCTGTACTCAAAGTAAGGTCAGCTTTCCAGTTATTAGACCTTTTACGAATGTTCCATAAAGTATGCTTTTGTAAGCATAATCCTTGGTAAGACTCTGTGAAGCTGCAGATTTACAGTAGTTTTCATTGTGCTGAATGTCTCTGGTTACTTCAAGCACAGAGCTTGTGAAACAAATAGTTTTTTTCTGTATGTTCATACAGTTTATTACAACACAATTTTTAGAGAGCACCCTAGGACTATATGGAATATTTGTTATCTTTTTGTTTAATGAAACTAGAATAAAGCTTGTACTGAGATAATTTGTTTTTGCAGTTTTATTTCATTACTTCACCGAGAGTGTGATATTAGTATTGTTAAATAGATTGTATCTAAGGGAGAGAGGAACTTTGCTAAACATTTCTTACTGTTTTAATGGTGTATTTTTTTCTCAATTCAGAGGCAGCTGTTTTGTAATTTCCTATGGTCTTTCATACTTGAATGCAGTTAATTAAATCTTTGCTTTGTGCCTACACAGAAGTGGCTGAACATTTGTTTGTTCCAAGTGTTACTTACAAAGCTTAAACCAAAGATTCTCAACCTGCAGCCCAGATGTGGCACCATTTCATGTGGCCCTCCACTGCCTCCACCACACCAGGAAGTGCCATGTGGTGGAGGAAAGGCAAAATGACCATCCGGCCCCCAAAGCTGTCTGAGGGAGAGTGACCCAGCCCCCAGCTTTAAAAGGTTGAGATCTCCTGGCTTAAACTCTGTAAAGGAATTTGCTATTTCCACCAAAGAGAGATATCTGCAAACAAAGTTGTTTAAAATATCTTCATTTTGTTATTCACATCTTTCCTAAATCAGATATAATGATTCAGAATCTAGATCAGTGTTGGCCAACCTTGATACTACAGATGTTCTTGGACTTCAATTCCCAGAAGCCTTGATCAGCAGGTGTGTTGACTTGGGCTTCTGGGAATTGAAGTCCAAGAACATCTGGAATGCCAAGGTTGACCATCACTGATCTAGATGGTAGCCAAGATTCTCTGTCTAGGCCATGTAAAATCAAATCAATAAATAAGTAAAGAAATACAAATTAAATGGGGTGTATGCAGTGATGGGATGTAACAGGTTCACACCATTTTGCCAGAACCAGTAGTAACTTTTCCCAGTGTCCCGGAGAACCGGTAACAGCTTTTGGGGGGAACCACCTTCGGGGCTTACCTTTTCACTGGTTCCCCCACTCCACATGTGCGCCAAGCACTTGGTGTGCATGCACGCCTACAGCGCTTGGCGTGTATGCACGGCCTCCTTGCTGTCCTCCCAAGTGGGGAGGAGGAAGAGAAGCTGCTAGCCTGAAGCTCCCTATAGCCTGCTCCCCAGGGTAAGTGACTCACCTTTGGATGTGGTGTGTCTGTGTGTATTTTAATGTCTATTCAATACCTTTACCTATATTTACGTACTACCACAGTTCCTAAAAAGGCCTGCCGGCCAGCAGGCCTGGTGGCCTGGCTTGGGGTTTTTCAGCAAAGTCTTGGAGTTACCTCATCAATAAGCTACACCATTGCTGTTCCAATTGCTGTTCCAATTGGAGAACCCTCAAGATGGTACAGCTGTTTTACATTTACATTAAGGCATATTATCCTAGAGAACTGGTTAGGCAAAGACTTAGTACCTAACTTCTTTAACTGTTGAAAAGTGTCAAAATGAAGCTATCTTGTAGTGAGTTCATTCTGTAGTTCCTTCCATCTGACCTAGTGTGAGAAAGATTAGCCAGAATAAGCTTTAAGCTCTGGTTTAAAAGCTCTGGTTGATTTGTGTTTGGGGTGGGTGGGTGTATTTTAATGTATTTTATTTATTTTATTTATTTATTTAATTTATTTATGGGTTTGTGTTGTAGGTGAGTGGGTGGGTTGAAGTGTGTTTGCTTATTTTTATTTTATTTTTATTGTTTTTATTGTTTTCTTTGGCCCCGCCCACAACATCATGATGTCATGTCAGCTCCACCCATGATGTCATGCATCTTAGCTCCGCCCACACTGTGATGATGTCATGGTGGGGTAGTAAAAATTTTGACATCCCACCACTGGGTGTATGTGAAGGTTTCTGACTTTGCGAGAACAGATGTAGCACCCATATTTTGGAATTTGGTCACTCTAGAACAGGGATCAGCAAACTTGGCTCTCCAGATGTTCTTGGACTTCAATTCCCAGAAGTCCTGATCAGCAGGCATACTGACTTGGGCTTCTGGTAGTTGAAGTCCAAGAACACCTGGAGAGCCAAGTTTGCAGATCCCTGCTCTAGAATAAAAATCATATCTTTTAACTGATAACTTGTTATTTATGATAATGCTTCAAAAGCCTGTCAAATGCAGAAATACTGCATGGATCCCACACAATGTATTTCTTTGTTCCTATTATAGGGTGATATTTTGCATATATAGAGCCCTAAAATGATTAAAGGGCATGTAAAAAAGGTACAGACTCCTTTGCTTATGCTTTGTCATCATGTGTAAAACATGTTAAACTGTCAGGGATGTTATTATACCATGACCTTGCTTGGCTAGAGAATTAGCTAATTGTTTTTCAGTGTCTTCAGTAAATTATTGTTCAAGCCTCAATTTTAAGAGTACATCTATTTTCAGAGAGAGATATAAATACTTTTAGCACTCTATGCAAAATATCACACACGCAAACAGCTGAATGTGGGGTCATCTTGCTTCATAAATTCAGGTTCAGTTGCTGGGTGAGCAATTAAAATAATGTGTGTGTTTTCATTATTGTATACTTAAGGCTAAAGATTAAAGACATAATGCTATTTACTTATAAATTAATTTATTTTAGAGATATAGTCTCTGCTTTTCCAATGTGCCTTTTTAGGCTTAAGTTATTGTATTGCTCAGTGCAAGCTCATTATTCTGCATTGATCTGCTTGGCTCTGTTTTCTGATGGAGATCTGGACACTCCTTTAATACTAGAGTATAAGTCTGTAGGTAGATGTCAACTTGGCATACTGAATTTTTAATTCTAATATTTAATTTGGCAACTGCCTAGATAGGTCTCAATTTAAGCTTTCAGATTTTAGCAAGCCACATCTTGTTAATTAAGATATTTTAACAGTATAATGTTTTTGCTGTATCATCATTATTTTGACTGAGAAGATACTTGAGTCAAGTCGACATTGGTGCCTGGAATAACATTGAGTCCTTTGCCATCCAGGAGAGGATCCCACTGGTTAAAATCTTTCTTGAGTCCTGCAGAATAGAAATTAGATATCAGTATCCTAAATATGACAAAAAGAATGAAAGTACACACAGGGTGTGAAACCAAACCTATGTGGAAAAATTAAATGTATAAAATTAAATATTTACATTCATGCTTCATGGTCACAGTTTTATGAAAATGGTAACCAGGCAGCCCTAATGGGCAGAGAAAGTACCAGTCACCTTATCCCTTAGTTTAGCCACTACCATCTCTATCCTGCTTCCTCAGTCCAGTGGCCTTTGCTGCAGGAGTCTTGCTGAAGCACAGATGGGTGCACTGAAGCTCTTCTGTGATCTTGAATTTTTTTGGCTACAGCTGACAGAATTATAGCTGGGAAAAATACTGGGAAATTGTAGGAACTGTAGTTTAAAAAACCCCAAAAGCTCCATACCTACTAAAATCTATAGAAGCAGCTGCTGGGAGTGAGAAAGGATTTCAAGGAGAAGAGAAGAATTTCTGTTAATGTTTAGAACTTCATTTAGCAGAGTATAGGTAAAGGTCGCACTTACTTGGAAGCCAGTTATGTCCAACTAGGGTTAAGTGCTCATCTCTCATTATAGCCAAAGCATCTGCAGATGTCTCCGTGGACATGTGGCAGGCATGACTAGACACTGGAGTGCGTGAAACTACCTTTCCACCAAAGTGGTACCTATTTAGCTACTTGCAATTTCTTGCTTTTGAACTGTTAGGTTGGCAGGAGCTGGGGCAGATGACTGGTGCTCGCTCCGCCATGCAGCACTCTGGTCTCAAAACTGCTGACCTGCCGACCTTCCAGTCTCACCCTGAGGACTAACAGCCTTGGGTGCCGAAGTCCACAGGGAAGGGTGATGGTCCCCAAGTGGATTAAATCCCACTTGAATCCATTTTGATGGAGGGCAGCAGCTTCATCCATACTGGCCTGGGGCCGAGGAGGACTTTGTGTGCCCAAAGGGCTCAGGACCAGAAAGTGACTTGCGGAACTGGGTCAGTGTTACAGGGGGTCATGCTGTGATGTGGAAGGCAGATGAAAGGCCACTGGGTTATATTCTCGGGATAGTCTTCATGGCCACGATGATCGCTAATTATAAGACATTCAGCAGAGACAGGATCAATTGTCACAGGTTTTTGTCAAGTCCCATTTTAAGTAGCATAGCCACTAGATTATTTTATAAAACATCTCTTGGCTTTTTGCTTGTGAGGAATAAAATAGGGTAAAAATGTAAATGCACCACAAACCACCTCAAACCTCTGAGATGGATATAAGCTATTAGGTTAATAAAAAAAAAACTTACCTAAATACTTCTGTAAAAAGGCTAAAGATGCTTTATTGCTAACATCAATGGCTATATTTGGGTCTATATCTCCTTTCAGGTTAAACATTTTCCCAACAATATTGCCAACCAGGAATGTAAAATCTGGAAAGCTCTGATGTAGTGATCCCCTGCAAGGAAAAACATTCATCAGCTAGAATGCTATTAAGAAGGGGCAAATGATATACTTTACTTTATAATTGAATGTTGTCATTCAAGTAAAAGCCTGCACAATATTTTTCCTTATCAGACTAAAAACTCCCACAAGATCACAACTATTTCTCCTAGGCAAACCTTTGATGTAATGACTAGTATTTGTATTTGATTAAAAAAACTAAGCAGATTAAATTATGACAGTTTTTTTTAAAAAAAAAATCATCCTCATCAATAACATACTAAAGGAAATAAATCAGCTCATTATAGCGTAGTCACCATAATAACCATGGAGGTTGGTAACAAATTGTCAAAAAAACCCAGAAAGATTCCTGGCAAACCAAATGGAAAGTTCTTCTGGAAAATAATTACATGCAGACATTAGCAGTTTAAAACACTTGAAAGATGTAAAACTGAACTATATGATTGCTTATCCTTTGAAGATGAAAGATGCTGATATAATGATGTTCAATTATACCTACTGACCCTAGAAAGTAAAATATTGCTTGATTAGTGCCAATATTTCATAATGCTATACATGTCTCCGCATATACAGTCCCCATATCCTTTTCAAGAAACTAAAAATACTGTAATTCAGCACTAACTTGATAGTGATCATTTTTCTTTCTCTGTCTTTGCAGTCAAGTTTCTTCATTTCTAGAATGTTTAAAGCCCACTGGAATTTTTCTGAATTGATAAACAGCAGAGGTTGGTGAACTCGGGGGTACGTATCATCAGAGAGGGGCAACATCCATGCATCAAGTGCAATACCACACCTGCATAGAAAAGAAGAGTGTGTGTGTATGTGTCTGTCATATGAAACAAGTTTCAAAAATTCAAAGTGGTATATTTTTGAGGATACTTTTTCTTGAAGCTGAATTAGTCAAGATAATTTTCCCCATAATAAGAGCTGTTTGGCAGTGAAAGACACTGACCTGGAAGTAAAAATTCAAATTACTTCACGTATTTAAGTAGAGGGTGAGACTATATTGTTTCATTTATATTTTATTGCTTGTACCTCACCCTGAATATACAGTAAGATATTATTATAGAGCAGCAATTTAGCTATAACACAGGTATACCCAAACTACAGCCCAGAGGCCAGATGCGGCCCCTGATGCCAATTCATCCAGCCCGCGAAGCCCTCGTCACTCCTGGAAGTGGAAGTAAAACACACCCGTATGGGTCGTAGTGACCAGCTCCCTGAACCACGTGACCGGCCTGTGGCCTGAAAAGTTTGGGCACCCCTGCTATAACAGCTTAAATAGCTTAGAAATGGGTGGCCAACCTTTTTATGCCGTGGGCCAGACCAAGCCCCCGGAAAGTAGACACATTTATGGTTGATGTAAATGTGCCCACTTCCGTGTTTACGTCAGCCTCGGGCATGTTTTACGGATGACGTAAACATGCCCATTTCCACTTCCTGATGTGGTGGAGGCAGAAACAGGCTGGATGGGATGGCGTCGGGGGCCAGGGCCAGCCTGTGGGCCATAAGTTGGGAACCACTGGCTTGGAACAATTAAAACAGTGTATGCTGTGTACAGTGAAACCTAATCAAACTATTATCACTAGGGGCCCCCAAAATTTGGTGAACATGACTTAATTATTTAATGTTAATTATTGAATGTTTGGTGAATTATTTAATAATGAGATAATCCAAAAAGGTGTTTCTTGGTAACAAATGTTCACAATGTTATTTCATGCCATAAATAATAGAACTGGCAGCATGTTTTAACACTTATTCTGACCGATTTGACCATTTGATCAGATATTTGGTTAGGAATATAAACATGAGATTCATTAATTTTCTGTATTTCGAACCACCTTTTCAAATGATACATTTTACCAGCAATTTAGCCAAAAGAAGATATGGAGCAAATTCAAAGGCTCACACGTTCCTCTATATCCATATCTAGGACACACAACAGGAAACAGTTGTTCTTCTCTCGGTACTGCACTTAGGGAGGTTTGCAAATGTCATGGTATATTAGTACTAAATTTGTTGATATTAGGAATGTGATGAGAATTTTAAAAAATTACTACTGCTAGTTTTTCTGGGTCTTGCACCAGCAAGATTTCCTGGCTCCAACCATTTCCCACAGTTTAGTACCATTTTAGCATTTTTTGGAAATTATAAAGCAATTACACTGCCCCATAAGGCTTAATGCAACTCACTAGGCAGTTCACAAGGTAGTCAGCATTTTGCCCCCAACGTGCTGAGTACTTGTTTTACCGACCTTGGAAGGATGGAAGACTGAGATCAACCTTCCAACTCATCAGGACCAAATTCACAACAGTTTGGCTGCAGTACTGCAGTTTAACCACTGCACCACTAGAGCTATAATGAATCTCATGTTTAAAGGTAAAGGTTTCCCTTGCTTGAAAGCCAGTCGCATCCAACTCTAGGGTTCAGTGCTCATCTCTGTTTCAAAGCCGAAGAGCCCAATAAACTCCCATTTGTTTATTAATCACTGTGAAAGTCAAACTAAACCAGATGCCCAGTGGTGGGATGTCAAAAATTTTACTACCCCACTGGGATGTCATTACAGTGTGGGCGGAGCTAATGTCATGATGTCGTGGGTGGGGCCAAAGGAAAAAAATTACAATAAAATAAAAATAAGCGCACACACACACACACACACACACACACACACACACACACCCCTCAACCCACCAACCCACCCACAACACAAACCCGTAAATAAATAAATACAGGCACCCACCCACCCCAAATAAATACAGGCACCCACCCACCCCAAACACAAATCAACCAGAGCTTTTAAACCAGAGCCTAAAGATTATTCTGGCTAATCTTTCTCACACTAGGTCAGATGGAAGGAACTACAGAATGAACTCACCACAAGATGGCTTCATTTTGGCACTTTTCAACTTTTCAACAGTTAAAGAAGTTAGGTATTAAGTCTTTGCCTAACCAGTTCTCTAGGATAATATGCCTTAATGGAATTGTAAAACAGCTGTAGCTCCTTAAGGGTTCTCCAATGGGAACAGCAATTGGAACACCACAGGTGTAGCTTATTGATGAGGTAACTCCAAGACTTTGCTGAAAAACCCCAAGCCAGGCCTTTTTAGGAACTGTGGTAGTACGTCAATATAGGTAAAGGTATTAAATACACATTAAAATACACACAGACACACCACATCCAAAGGTGAGTCACTTACCCTGGGGAGTAGGCTATAGGGAGCTTCAGACTAGCAGCTTCTCTTCCTCCTCCCCGCTTGGGAGGACAGCAAGGAGGCCATGCACGCACACCAATTGCTTGGCGTGCATGCACAGTGGGAGAACCAGTGAAAAAGTAAGCCCCAAAGGTGGTTCTTTCCCCCCCCCCAAAAAAAAAAAAAAAAGGCTGCTACCGGTTCTCCGGGGCACTGGGGAAAGTTACTACCGGTTCTGGCGAACTGGTGAGAACCTGTTACATCCCATCACTGCAGATGCACAACTCCCCTTTAGCAGCTAGTAGTTTTGCCCTCTATCAACTTGCCATGTGCCTGAGCAATCTAAGTTTACAAACATGACTCTTGTCACGAAACCTAACAGTCAGCCTGGCTTTCAAATGCCTGTCCCCTCCTCTCGCTTTACCCTGAATCTGGAAGAGTGTTCAAAGGATACATGGAAAGGCTAAGGCCATTGACTAGCCAAGAGCATTTCCATTTTATAATATCTACCACCAACACCTTATCAAAAGAAAAAATTATTAATAACAAATATTTATCCAAAGATAAGTACAAGATGTCCCTTAACCAAATCCTGTTCCAAATGCTAGAATTGATTTTGTAAGTTTTATTAAAAAGTTTTATTAAAAAGAAAGAAAGCAAACAGGAGATACAGTATGGTCGAAAGGTGCAAAATGTCTACAAAAACACACACAGATAGAAAAAACCCAGCAAACACGCATGGAAAGCAGGAAAATCTTTCTTCATCTAAACTTACGTTCATGTAAGTCCCTTTGATGTTTTCTCAGCTAGAGACGTTCCTTGTACTATTGCATTACTCAACAGTATTCCTGAACCCCATCCTGCTCCCTCAAGATATGTGGATGAAACACATCTTCCTTCTTTGGGAATTCAACTTTTCTGTAACGATTGGGCCATCATCCTGGAGGGCGCTTAATTTCCTTTTAAAACCTATTCAAAGGCCTAACCCACTAGGCTGACTATCATCTTGTGGTCTCTTCACTGTTACTACAAATACATTTTAGTCTTTCTGGTTCGCAGGAGAGACGTTAAACTCTGCCAAACGGCTCCTGGTCCAGACATTCCTCATTACCTGGTCTTTCACAATTCATCTGAGCATAAGCAGAGTGCTTTTCTCCTGACAAACAAGTTAACTCTTGTTTCCTGATAACCCTATATTTACTTCTTGAAGACCATGAATGAAACCAAGCAAGCTGATTTTAAAGATATAAAATGGAGAAAAATTTGTGAGAAGACAAAATTTCACTCTGTGCAGAAATTCCATTAAGCATTGCATACACCCTGACCTTTAAGAAGTATTCACAACACTCACAGTATTTTTCCCTGAGTGTTTCCAATGTTGTAGGTATGGTGCAGCAGGTTAAATGTGCATAAAGTCTTTTCTTTAATGATTTAAAATTGAACAGAAGTTTAAATGAAAAGAGTTGGAGACTGCAGAGGAAAGTTAGCAAATTCTGATTTCATATACATTTTGCTAGATAGTGTGGTGCAGCAGACTGCTTCTCTGTCACCAACTTTAATTGTACTGTGAGACACCCTGGTCTTGCATGAACAACTCTGGAAACGGTCCTAAGCTCAGATATTAAAAACAGCACAACATCACAATGTATGATTAGGCAACAGTTCTTACTTGAATCGTATATCTCTGCTAAGAGTCTCAATAGCTGTAGCAGCACCGAAAGAGTGTCCCATCACTGCTATCTTCTCTACACTGATACAGTCCTGAAAATAAAGGTGCCATAAATCTTTCTGTGTGATTTAAAAACCTACTAAATGTCTAAAAGGTAAAGGTCTCCCTTGCTCAAAACTCAGTCATATCTGACTCTAGGGTGCGCCGCTCATCTGTCTACAGCAAAAGAGCCAGTGCTGGTCATAAGTAGATGCTGGAGCACATGGAACACTGTTATCCTTCCCACCAAAGCAGTACCTATTTATCTACTTGCAATTTCTTGCTTTCAAACTACTAGATTGGCAGAAGCTGGGACAGATGACAGGTGCTCACTCAGTCATGCAGTACTTGTGTCTTGAACTGCTGACCTACCGGTCGTCAAGTTTAGCATCTTAACCACTAAGCCCCCCACAGTCCCCACTAAATGTAACAATCATCAAAGACATTTAAGTCATAAGCCCTACAGCATGGGTTTGCAACCTACGACCCATGGGCTGGACCCAGTCCCTGACACCGTTCCATCCAGTCTGTGGCAACGACCCCAGAAACATGCGTATGCACAAACACACATTTCCAGGAGGGGGAAACCACATGTGTGACCCACTCAGCTGTCAGAGGGGGAGTTGCCTGGCTCCTCTGACTGATGAGAATCCCTGGTCTATAAAGTACTTTGATCTACAAAGACTTGAGGTGTAACTGTGGCCCCAAAGTGCTTTTTGCAGGGTTATATACCAGCTATTTTCCTTACTAAAAGACAGAGATGTTCACCACCAATCATTTCCATTCTATGTAATTTCCTTTACCTTTAAAAATATCCAGTTAAAGTTCCCAGGAATTATATTAACTGTTGATTTTCCCGAATTAATGTCAAGCATGAGGTCAAGAGCTCTAATACACTCATCTGCTCTTTGCTGCACCTACACAAAGATGAGACATCAATAAGTATGCTTTTAGTTTTAAAGAAGCAAGTCAATAAGATGTTCATTCAGCAGTTAGAGCTTTTGATTTATAAATTATAAATTTATTTAAAATTCTCACAGAGGCTTACACAACAAAACAGGTTAAAAAACTCAAAAGAATTAAGTATGTTCTAACAGGTCATTAAAACTTAAAAGGATTAAGGAGATAATTCTAAGTATTATGGTATTGGACCGTAATAAAGATTTGATTTGATTCGATAGCCAATACAGTCAAACCTTGCATAAAGAGCATCTCGCTTAGAGACTAACTCGCTTAAAGAGCAGGATTTTCTCTGAATGGTCACCTCACTTAGCAACTAAAACCAACCACAAACTCGCTTAACAAATAAATCGGGGTTTGCAGTCCCACCCACCCACCCCCGAAGTCACAATTGGTCACTTACAATGGTGTTTCGCTTAAAGAGCAAACTCTCTTAAAGAGCAATCTCATGGAATTTATTATGCTCTTTAAGCGAGGTACAACTGTATCCGGAATGGATACGGAAGCTGAAGAATTCTACCCAAATCAACCAAAACCACTGCTCCACAAATGAAAATGAGAAATACTTCTTTTGGTCTCCCATGGACAATGTTTGAAGAAGCAGTGTTAGATGGAGCAAAACCACAAACCGTCAGCCTCTGTGCTAGATGACCTGCATGATCCATGTACAAGTACCGATCACCCTCACAAACCTGTTGTTGACGTAGTTCAACTTCATCTTCACCTGCTCTTAATTTCCGATAGTAGATCCACTCCTTGTGTAGCTCCGAAGTTTTACTTTCTGTGTTGAAATCAGAGTTCTCTGTGTAGTAGTAGGTTGCTGAAGAGGACTGATCTCTGATTTTAAAAATGGTGCTCAGAGTTATTTTTTGACAGCTATACACATTTTCTATTCAAGTGCCACATTCCGTCAGCTACATTTTAATTTTAAGGAGCCAACAACTAACTTCCACATTGAAAATATTTGACAATCTAGATTCATAATATAGTATCAAATAATTTTTTTATGAAGAATGGCAAACATTATTATAAATTTTACTTTAATTGTAATGCTAATGTAATGACTGCAGTGGCTCAAGTAGCTGGAAGGCAGGTCAGCAGTTTGATTCCTGAGTACTGCAGGACAGAATGAGCTCCCGTCTTTGTCCTAGCTCCTGCCAACCTAGCAGTTTGAAAGCAAGAAATTGCAAGTAGATAAATAGATACCACTTCAGTGGTAAGGTAAACAGCATTCCGTGCACTCTGGTGTCTAGGCATGCCTGCTATGTGTCCACAGAAATGTCTGCAGAAGCAACACTGGCTCTTTGGCTTTGAAACAGATGAGCACTGAATCCTATAGGACCCAGCCCGACACCGTTCCATCCAGTCTGTGGCATACGATAAGCTTTCAAGCAAGGGGAACCTTTACCTTTACCTAATGAAACCAGCAGTGACCAGTGACCTTTTTTTTTTAACTCTTAAGGTCCTCCAAAGATGTCTCCAGGGCAAAGGAGAACAATAGAGAGCCCCAGAAGCCAGAAAAGGCAGGGATAAGAAACTTTCAATTACTGTACTATAAATTAAATGTTTCCAGTGCCAGATATTATTTACACCAGCATACCTTCATGCACCAGGACTTTGCCCAATGCATCATACAAGCATTTCATGTTTATATATTTTTCCACAAATAATAAGAAATAGATATATATGGGATATACGTACCTGTGCTCAACAGCAGCAACAATAAAACCTTGAGATGCTATTTCAATGCAAATTGCTGAATATAGAGTTCTGTTAATATAAACATGAAAAATTGCTGAGATTTCAGTCCTGGCAGAATTCTTAAGTACTGTGCATGCTACATCATTGCCAAGAAATTAAATGGTTAACATGTTGGCCAGGCAAAATTGCACTCAATAGATGTTGAGAGGAAATGTGAAAGACAAATTAATGTGTAACGTCTCCCCCAGGTGCCACCTGGCAGAGAGATAAGTGTCTGTCCTCTGTAATATGGAAAGAGCAGATAGGTATTATTTATACCTGCATCAGAGAGCATGAGATGATCTGCTTAGCAGGTCAGGAATTTGAAGATCCCTTTAGAGATGCATTATGGGACTATTAGAAGTCGTTGAGAACCACTGAGAGTTAACAGTCAAAGCCCTGAGAGGAATGACCAACTCTTCTAGAAAAGTGGAATTCCCAGGGAAGAGAGATGCCTTCCAACCATGTCTCTTGAGAGAATATAAGTCCAGAAATGCTTGTCCTAGGACAGGGAAATCTTGCTGTCTTCCTAAGAATCTAAAGGGTTTACATGAGCATACATGTAAAAGCTAGGAGATAGATTTTTATCTATGTTTTATCTATTAACTCTTTTGCTTTTAATTAAACTTATAAAATCTAGTTTGGCTTTTCTAGTTGGGTTTGATTAAGGGGAATCTTGAATTTAATTTACCTTTACCTGAGAAGGAGAAATGTTCGAAGTGATAGCCATTTTAGTCTGTGCAAGTTTATCTGAGAGTAAATAAAACAGAACAGCGAAAAGATAAAAAATGTTGTGGCACCTTAAAGACTAACTCCTGTATTTAACTGTGAGTTTTCGTGGACCAAGTCCACTTCACCAGACATAAGAGTGAGGCCTCATGGAAATGAGAGTGTGAGCAGCTCAAAACTGCCAGTGATTTTCTTGAATTGGGATCTCAACCACAGGTCTCTTCGCCCTGAAGCCATTATTTTAAATGATGAATGTCACAGCCTTTAATGTCTGTAGTTTTTCCCCCCAAACCAGCTTAATCTGCTATGAATGTGTAGCATATAGTGTTCCTTAGGAGAAAGCCCCAGGTCTCTGCATTTCAAGATATCACTTACATCTTACAAATAGTTTTACATATGGAAGTCTTTCTTAAAGGCTGTCAGTTTCAAGGATGTTTGCTCTAAGTATCATAATACGATTAGGTAACTATTTGGTAACTAATGCAATGATCAGAGAAGCACAAAAATACAGTATTACCTAAAAGCTCCAAGTCCATGTGAAAAAATAACGAGGGGGTATTTTTCTCCATTTTTAAATGCAGCATCCCATTTGGCAGGACACGTCACTGAGCCTGCACAGAAAAGAACATCTGTTTGGTACCCTTTCTGATTTTAAACATTTACATAGTAACTGTGTGCCAAGAAGTCAATTCTGACATAAGGAGATCCATTCGAGTGAATTCTGAGTCGTGAGTACTCAGAAGTGGTTGACCATTTCCTTCTTCTGGGATGTGCATTTTGTCCAGTGCCACACAGGATGGGTCTTCTTGGATGCACGATGCAGGATTGAACGCTGAACCTCTGGCTATATATTTATTTATAGCCACCACCCCTCACTCTTTTAAACTTTTTAAATCTTTTAAAACTTTTTAACCTTTTTAAATCTTTTAGATCTTTGTAAATTCATGGTTTAATTCTTTTTAAATTGATTTTTAAGTAATTTTGAACCTTAAGGTTTTAATTTATGAATTTTCTGTAAGCCGCCTAGAGTCAGGTTCACCTGATTGGGGCGGGATAATAAATCTAAATAAATAAATAAATAGTTCAAATTTATATTGCCGCCCACTCGACGTAGTGACTCATGGCGGATTATAAACAATATAGCCAGATGCGTAACTCACTTAACTATATTGCCAGCTTTAAGTAGTTAGGAAGCCTGAATCGTATGCACCTTTTCAAACAGCACGCTTCTCCTGGAGTAGCACTTTGTAATATTACCCAATTCCGACCCTAATTAGGTCTATGCATATTTGATGTTATAGCATCCAAAATATTCAGGATGGGCAGTCCAAAGCTATTAGCTACATTCAAAGTCCTATTCTGTAGCTTTAAAAGGGCAGAAACTCTACAGTTTAATGGGTGAGGGATGGAAAATATTGATTTTGAGGTGGGGACTTGCATTACTAGAAGTCCACAGGAGAGGTTTCTTTCCTTTCAAAACTTGTTATGCTGTGATCTTTATTTAGTTGTTTTTTTGCTGCAAGTTCATACCCAGTACAGTTGTACCTTGTTTAAAGAGCATAATGCGTTCCACAGGATTGCTCTTTAAGCGAAGCACCATTGTAAGCGACCAATTGTGACTTCTGGTATGGGGGGGGGGGATTTCAAACCCCGATTTAGTTGTTAAGCGAAGCGAACATTCAGAGAAAATTCTGCTCTTTAACTAAGCAAGTTGCTCTTTATGCGAGGTTTGACTGTATTTGCTTAAGCTTTTTTGGTTGTCTGGCTCATGGCCTGCTTGGACATCTTGTCTACTGAACTAGCATTGTTCCTATGTCTGCTCCTGGCTCTGACCTTGGACTTGGATGTGAAGAAAGTCTGCCCTTTGACCTGTAGCTTGGTTGCCCTGGGTCTTGTGCTGCTTAGTCTGTTGCCTACATCCCAGACTCTGAGACATCAGTGATATTTTGTATAATTTTTACCCACATTGTCTCAACCAGCCTTTCACATTTTCAGCCATGGCCATTCTCGCAGATACAAACATCATATGCATATTATATTTATTGTTTAATAAATTTCTTTTGAACAAGGTACATCTTTCAGTTACTATGTTCCAGTCCAGTCCCATGAGATTTCAGTATTGCAAATCACAAACACCTTCCTCTTTTAAGATTTGAAGTCCATCTTGTTTATTCTCCATAACCTATCCATCAGTATCGGCGGTGGTTCCAACTTGTATCTGAGAATGCATTTTTTCCTGAAGCAGGGAAAATGCCATTGGCATGAATTTGTTTAAGGTGGATCCCAGCTTGCTATGAAGTGACCCACACACTATGATCATGGAGCCATCTCCTGTGGCACATATGAAATGAGACATGCAGAATTTAACACAGCGACTGCAGTGGACAGCAGCAGTCTTGAGGATATGGGCAAGGTGCGCCTTCACAGCCAGTCCATCTGGCATGGCCTCTTCCGCCTCCATGACCATTGGGAATCAGAGTTCTTCCTCCGCTCGTATTGCCATTGGGCCCAGTAAGATGGTTTCCAGTGGCATTTGCTCCACTGAGGGAGCCATCACTCCACCTAAAGGGGCTCATCCGCCAGTAGCCATTGGCCCTTTGAGGAAGTCGGGTTATTTACCACCACCCAACACTCTGCGTTGAGTTGCTGGCTGTATGGTCTATCGCCATTACCATAGCGGGATGTATAAAAAACATGAAAATATAAAAACATGTGAAAACATCTGTTTCCCCCTCTATTTCTATATTGTTTTGTCCCAACCAACCAGCAGGTTTCTGTATCAGTATCCCAGTGTCTCAGTATTATTCTCACTGCCATGCCTTCTGAAGGTTGAGACTGTTATCTCTCTTCCAATGGCCAGAATTAGTGCTACTGACTGTGTAGCTCCATAGACAAAGAGTACTGCCTGATTGCCCAGTTTGTCTGTTTTATAGTTTCCTAAGGACATCACTTCTGTATTTGGTACTCCTCTTCCCTCTGTTATTTCCAAAATGAATGCTTTATGTTGTATCCGAAACCCCAATTCTTTTTCTTCAATTAGCCAAGTTATGGATCAATGGCCTTGGGAGCACTGTTGCCAATTTTGAAGAGCAGTATTTTATTCCTTGCTGCTCAACAATATCGAAATCTAATTTCCCCTTGTTCTGTATACAGCTGCTGGAAAATCTTAGAATAAAAATAAAGTGGGAGGGATGGGACCAGAACAGCTAAATACCTGTTCTCCATAATAAAAATTATACCAGCATACACTGCAACTATGTTATTTCTAACTGGGAAACCAAGATAATATGTTGACCTGAAAGTTGAAAAGTAAAATTCAAATTCTGCAAAAGACTCTTTTTTCCTACTGGGGCTGATTGTAATAATAACTTCCTCCCAAACTTACCAACATAGCATGCAAAAATGAACTCTCCCAATGTGCGATATATGTTAAGAAAATCAGATAATCCATAATAATATTCCTTCTTAGGAATCAAAAGTGGTTCTTCATTACTTGTATCAATTTGAGAAGGATAATACAGACGCAGAAAGGTTCCCTATAATGGAATAATGAAATTAGTTACTGTAAGATGTTTTCAGAAGGCTTAGACTGAAGAATACATGAAACAAGTAGTCACTAATAAGGTAGAGTAGTCACTCTACCTTAACTCCAAACATCTTTTTAAAATATATGTTCTAGACTTCCTAAGTATAAAGCTTATACTCAAGTGATTCAAAACTTGTTATTGTATATGAAAAAAGATCATGTTTCTCATAATCAAATAGTGTTTGGTTTCTCTTAGCTTGACTTGTACATTAGCAGGTTTATGGGCTGCTTTACATAATCAATAACATCAAGAAGTAAATCTTTTTCTGCATGTTTCATCTTCAAACTGTAGGTGGAACTGAAGGCTCTAACTAAAGCCACTGTTTGTATGAATCAAAATGCAGATATTTTGGATTCTGCACAGAAAAAATTAGCACAGCTAGGAGAAGAGATGCAATCTATCCCTTTCTCTAAATCCTACTGCATAGTCACAAGACTAGCTGAATTAATACCACTTATATCTTTTTAGCATTCTAACATATTGCACAAACAGGATCTTTCTTACAGATCCTATTTATCTGGAGTTTGACACAAAGCATCTGTCTAGTACAGGAGTTCTCAACCTTTTTAAGTCAAGGGCTGGGTCATGCTCCCTCAGACAGCTTCGGGGGCCGGACGGCCATTTTGCCCTTCTTCCACCACATGGCACTTCCTGTTGTGGAGGTGGTGGAGGTCCACATGAAATGATGCCGTGGGCTGCATCTAGCCCATGGGCTGCAGGTTGAGAATCCCTGGTCTAGTACAAGGCTGTGCATGTTTTAAATGTTTTTTATTTAATTTTAAATTGTTTAAGTATCCCATGTTTTTAAATTGTTCTGTATTGCTTTAGTATGCTGCTCTGAGATCCTGTGATAAAGAGCAGGGGACAGGCAATCAGACAAAGATAAACATTTAATTTATCTAAAACAATTTTTAGTTAAAAATGGCATTCCTGAAACTTGGAAAAAAACTATATACTGTAACTTGTTAGCTAAACTCTAGATAATTCTATTCGTTCACTTTAGGAGAATCATAGCAACTTTTAGATAAAGGGGGAGCACAATTCCTTCCAAACTATCTTTCCCTAACCATTATATCTTTATTTAATTTTAAATTGTTTAAGTATCCCATGTTTTTAAATTGTTCTGTATTGCATAGGATTTATATTCCCTTAAAGAACAGATGAATGAACAAATGAAGCTTTAAAGTCTATAGTGAGCAAAGGTTATCATTTTCCTCATTAATCTTATTGAAGGTTGTTAAGGAAGGTTTGAACAATGTTTCCTATGTAACTTTTTTGAAGCAATCACATTTTAATGGATGCTTTGATTACTTAGTGGAAAAGCTGTAATTTCCACTGAACTTGTCAGAGGCACCAGAAGACAAGTAGTTTACTCTCAAAATATTCCAGTATTCCCACAGGGCTTCAGTATAATCATGCCTACAGCCTAAAGGGGAAGAGCAATGTTACTAAAACAGCACAGAGTCTGGATGCATGGAGGCTGGTATCAACAAGGATAGTAGTTTAGGATTTATATTCCCTTAAAGAACAGATGAATGAACAAATGAAGCTTTAAAGTCTATAGTGAGCAAAGGTTATCATTTTCCTCATTAATCTTATTGAAGGTTGTTAAGGAAGGTTTGAACAATGTTTCCTATGTAACTTTATACACTCCTATTGTGTCTTCATTGCTTGATCTCTTAAAGGAAGACCCCTTTAACCTCTGCTGAATGCAAGATTATCCAAACTAATCTTGATCTACGTATGCAGTCAGAACTGCTGTCCTTCAGGAAAGGAGTGAAAACCTGGTTGGCAGGGCAGGACTGGGATGCAGGTGGTACAATGACCACAGCTGGCTGGCTAATTTATTTATTTATTTATTTATTTATTTAATTTACATATTTATACCGCCCTTCTCACCGGGGTGACCCAGGGCGTACAACATTATAAAAGCATAACACAACATAACACAAACCCATTATTAAAAACTTCAAAATTACACTTTGAGTCCCTTTGCCCTTTAATCTCTCAATTGTTACACCCAGTTTTAAGGTTTTTAATCTTTTTAATCTGTTTTAGCCTTTTAATTTTTTGACTTTTATATTCTTTTAAATATTGGTCTTAATTGTTATTGATGGTTCTGTGGCTGTAAAATCACCCTGGGTCACTCCGGCGAGGTTGGTGATAAACAAATTTGAATAAATAAATAAATAATCCAAGAATAGAAGTTACTGTGTTGTGAAAAGTTCTATATATAAGCAAGTATATTATTATTATTATTATTATTATTATTATTATTATTATTATTATTATTATTATTATTATTATTATTATTATTATTATTATTATTATATATGCCTTCCTGTTCTTTCCCTTCAGCTAGACTATCTCCTAGAGGCAAATTTAGCTCAGGACTACACCAGTGCATAAATTGCAGAATTTATGTCATCCACCCAGAAAATCTTATCTCAAGAGGAATTACGAGCTAGGCTTCTCTCTGACACAACAGTTTCTCATGTAGAAAGCTTCTTGGTGTGAGTTCTCATCTACACATCTAACCTGTACAGCCAAGACATAGATTAATAATGTTACACTGATTTTGCCTCAATTTGCATTAGTGATTATTTCTCCTTAAATTCTATCCTTCCTTGTACATAGTGTAATGAAATGATTGTGTTGTGACCACAGTGTGGCAATAGTTACAAGTCAAACAGTCATACAGTATGTTATTATATATATACAGTTGTACCTCACTTAAAGAGCATAATGCGTTCCACAGGATTGCTCTTTAAGTGAGTTTGCTCTTTAAGCTAAACACCATTGTAAGTGATCAATGGGGGGGGGGATTGCGAACCCCAATTTATTTGTTAAGCAAGTTTTTGGTTGGTTTTATTTGTTAAGCAAAGCAAACATTCAGAGAAAATTCTGCTCTTTAAGCGAGTTACTCTTTAAGCGAGGCACTCTTTATGCGAGGTTTGACTGCATTGTAAAACTAGACATCTGGCTGTTTGCAAACTCAAGAATGTGCATGGGGTCATCCTGTCTTGACTTGCTATCATTAGTTCTGACTGACCTCTGTGAAATGAAAACATAGCACTAGTTAGGCAAAATGCCAGATGACACTTTTTAAAAAGCATATCAGAGAGTAAACAAAAAAAATGTTATGGTATCTTAAAGAGTAACTCCTGTATTTTAACGTTAGCTTTCATAAATCAAGTCCACTTTGTCAGACACAGGAGTGAAACTTCATGGCATCAATTTATACACATCAGGTACAGATGTACAGTGGACTTGAGCCACAAAAGCTAACTTTAAGCGAGTTACTCTTTAAATGAAGCGCTCTTTATGCGAGGTTTGACTGTAGTAAAATACCTCAACACCATGGCCAGTCATGAGGTCTGTACATCCAACAGTATAAGGACCTTTCCCTGCAGGGATCTTTTTACAGTTACTTCCCATTTCTTTGAACTTTAACAAACAGATCTGAAAAGAAAGTACAGTACAGTATACAGATGTAATTGCTGCTATAGTCTGAAGATACGTGATACAAAAAACTTTGTTGAAGCTAAGCAAATAACATACAAGATCCTGCCCAACAACGTACGAATTACTCATGGGTGTAACCGTGAGCCAGATACACAGTATATAGACGTTTGAAAAACAAGAATTTGTTGCCTGTGGAGCCAAAAGGGTGCTGGAAAACTTTGAGAAGAACCAAAGATCAGCTATTAATTGACAAACTGGTTTTTGAAGAATTTTAAGGAAAAGCAAACAAACTTGTTTATTATGGCTGGGAAAAACGATAAGAAGGCATTTGATTCTGTTCCACCTGTCTGGATTGAGAAGTGCCTTGACATTTTTGGAATTAGCAACAATGTTCAAAGATTTATGAACATTTCAATGAAGCTAAATTAATGGCAAGTGGAGGAGGAATGGAGTGTGTGTGTAGGGATGGTGTGTGTGTGTGTGTGGCGATGGTGTGTGTGTGTGTGTGTGTGTGTGTGTGTGTGTGTGTGTGTGTGTGTGGAGATGGTGTGTGTGTGGGGATGGTGTGTGTAGGGATGGTGTGTATGTGTGTGCGTGGAGATGTGTGTGTGTGTGGCGATGGTGTGTGTGTGTGTATAGGGATGGTGTGTATGTGTGCGTGTGTGTGCATGGAGATGGTGTGGGGGGGATGGTGTGTGTGTGTAGGGATGGTGTGTATGTGTGTGCGCGCGTGGAGATGGTGTGTGTGTGTGGAGATGGTGTGTGTGTAGGGATGGTGTGTATGTGTGTGTGTGCATGGAGATGGTGTGTGGGGGGGATGGTGTGTGTGTGTAGGGATGGTGTGTATGTGTGTGTGTGCGTGGAGATGGTGTGTGTGTGTGGAGATGGTGTGTGTGTAGGGATGGTGTGTATGTATGGAGATGGTGTGTGGGGGGGATGGTGTGTGTGTGTAGGGATGGTGTGTATGTGTGTGTGTGCATGGAGATGGTGTGTGTGGGGGATGGTGTGTGTGTGTAGGGATGGTGTGTATGTGTGTGTGTGCGTGGAGATGGTGTGTGTGTGTGGAGATGGTGTGTGTGTAGGGATGGTGTGTATGTGTGTGTGTGCGTGGAGATGGTGTGTGTGTGTGTGTGTGTGTGTGTGTGTGTGTGTAGATGGTGTGCGTGTGCGCGCACACGGTGTCTAGGGATGGTGTGTGTCTGTAGGGATGGGGTGTGGGCGCGGTGGATGGGGCGTGGAACAGCCCTTTTGCAACGGAGTGGGTTACAAAGGGAACCCCCGCTCGAGAGACTCTGTGAATGACAGAAAATGGAGCTTCTGCTTTCCCGAGCAAATAATCCGATTATTACCCCGGGCCTGACCAAAGGCGGCCAGCGTTTTACTGCGAGGAGACTAAACAGAAGCAAAGGGGGTGGGGGGGGTGGGAGGTAAAAACACGGCGTGAGCGCTGACCGCAGAGGACAGACAGACAGACCACCACCACCCTCCCTGCTTGCGCTCGCGCTTACTTTTCGCGCTCGACTCCTGCAGCGGCAGGAAAGCAAACGATCCCGGCCGGCTTTCGGAGCGGCCACCCGCTCTCGGGGCCCAGGCCGCGGCTACGTCGGGCGGGGGGGGGCCCTCTCTCGCCTCCCTCCAGGATGACCCTGCGTGGCTCTTCTTGCTTGCCCTCACCGCGAGGGTGGGCCTGGGCTTGGGTGGAAGGCAGGGGGGGGGATATTCCTCCTCCTGGCTCCTGCTGCTTCCTTCAGCTGAGCAAAGTCCAGCGGCTTCCTTCCTGCGCCCCATTCTGAGCTTTGCACGGCCCTGACTGGGGAGGACGCGACCTTTCCAAGTCAAATAACAGTAATGGGGATAATACCAGTCTGGCCAGTCAACCCTGCTATATGATAATAGTGTAGAACCCGTGATGGCGAACCTTGGCACTCCATATGTTCCTGGACTTCAATTCCCAGAAGCCCAAGCCCCCATGAATCCACATGAATGGGTTTACAGCGATTCATCCGGCCCGCGTCACTCCCAGAAGCGGGTGCGTTTTACTTCTGCTTCCGGGAGCGACGAAGGGCAGCGCGGGTCGGAGTAAACCCAATCGTGTGGATTCACAGGGGGCTTGGGCTTCTGGGAATTGGAAGTCCAAGAACATCTAGAGTGCCAAGGTTTGCCATCACAGGGCCTTGGACTCTACTGCCAACAACTTAACACTGATCGTCAGGCGGGGGTTAACTAACCTGAAAAGCCTGACAACCTTGGGTGCTGAAATCCACAGGGAAGGATGATGGTCCCCAAGTCCATTAAATCCCACTTGGATCCATCTTAATGGAGGGCAGAAGCTTCATGAATTCTGCCCTGGGGCTGAGGAGGACTTTGTGTGCCAAAAGGGCTCAGGACCAGAAAGTGACTCCTGAAACTGGATCAGTGGTAAGGGCCTGCTGCGATGCGGAAGGCAAATGGAAGGCCCTGGCCACTCGTCATGGCTGATCTCCATCATGATAGCCAATATTTGGAATCAGATACGGCACTTGAAGAATTGGGATACTTGACTACTAGAGGTTTCGAACTTGCTACAGAGGTGCACAGCAAAAAAAATTGCTACCACACCGTGGGCGGAGCCTATGTCATGAGTGATCTAGTCATGGCTGTCATATGGCCATGTATACATCTGCAAACACAGGCAGCACTGGCCCTTTGGCTGTAAATGGAGATGAGCACTGCACCCTAGAGTCAGATATGACTGGCTTTTGAGCAAGGGAGACCTTGAACCACTTGCAGGGACAAAGCCTGATGGGGGAGTGCAGGGAGGTGAGCGTGGCCACCCAATTTCGCTCCCCTCTGCCCAGAGGCCACCCAAAATTTCACCACCACCCTGCCCAGAGGCCACCCAATTTTGCTAAAAAAAAAAACCCTTCCTGGTGTGTGCGCCTGAACCTGTTGCTGCGCACCACTGACTTGCATGTGGGAAATCAGACTGGCTGCGGGCTGAATCTCTGGTGTCTCCAGACGCTTCTTTCTGTCCTGATCCTCATTCCGGTCAGCGTTTATAATTTTTGGGTTTTGTTGCTATTTATAATTCATCAGTGTGTTTATTATTTATGTTTAATTTTATATTGTAAAAGAGTTTTTTAGTATCTTGTAAGCCGCCCAGCTTGGGAAGAGATCAGAGACAGACAGACAGATAGATAGATAAAGGTACAGGTTTCCCTTGCGTCGTATCCAACTCTAGGGTTCACTGCTCATCTGTTTCAAAGCCGAAGAGCCAGCGCTTTCTGCTTCTGCAGACGTTTCCGTGGTCATGTGGCAGGCATGACTAGACACTGGAGCGCACAGAACGCTGTTTACCGAAGTGGTCCCTATTTAGCTACTTGCAATTTCTTGCTTTCGAACTTCTATATTGGCAGGAGCTGGGGCAAAGAAGGGAGCTCATTCCGTCCTGCAGTACTCGGGAATCGAACTGCTGACCCTCCCGCCTTCCAGTCAGCGTCTTAGCCACTTGAGCCACTGCAGTTACCCACGAGGGAAGTGGCCTTTGCTTTGCCTCTGCGGGCGAAGAGATTCCCCACCCCTGATCCAGAGGATCTACCCAGGAGATCGCCCTTCCGATCCGAAGGACTTGAGAGGAGACTTTTTTTTTGGGGGGGGGGCACCCTCTTGCCCAAGACGTTTCGAGGCGCGAAGGCTGTAGCCAAAAAAAGAAGAAAGAAAGATTACCTGCAAGCAAGCGCTGCGGGACTGGTATACATAAGGTCACCTTTCCAAAGGCGAAGCCTGAGCCTGAGCCATGGAAAGTGGGTGGTCCCCCCTCCTCCTCCCCATTTCAGGGCGTTACTCAGTTACTCAGTCCTAGGCTGAGAGGGAGATCGGCTACTACAGGATCGTTGTGACGCCATCTGGTTCAAGACCATTCACAAAGGGATTTCCATTCCCGCGTCTCTGAGCTCGGAATTAAGCATCTGGCGACAAATAAATCCGGAGTATTTTCAGTTTTTCTTTCACTTGAAGCGGTTACGATGAGGAGCTGAGGAAGAGCCTGTTGGCATCTCAGAGACACAGCAGCACAATCCTATGCATGTTGCACTTAGGACATTTGAGACTCTAGGCCAGGGGTGCCCAAACTTTTCGGGGCGCGGGCCCGTCATATGGTTCAGGGAGCCGGTTACTATGGCCTGGGGCCATATGCGGCCCCTGACGCCAAGTTATCTGGCCTGCAAAGTTCTTGTCGCTTCTGGAAGTGGAAGTAAAATGTGCTGGGCGCGTTTTACTTCCGCTTCCAGGAGCGCCAAAGGCTTTGTGGTCCGGATGAATTCGCATCAGGGGTCACATCCGGTCCCAAGGCCGTAGTTTGGGCACCCCTGCTCTAGACCAGGTGTTCTTAATTTTTAGAGCCAGGGTCACACTCCCTCAGACCACTTCGGGAGCCCAACAGCCATTTTTCCCTTGCTCCACCACATGGCACTTCCTGGTGTGGCGGAGGTGGTGGTGGGCCACATGAAATTGCACCACCAGCCGAATTCAGCCCATTCAGTTGAGAAACCCTGCTCTAGACTTAAGAAGTTCTTCGGGGGAAAGGATTTCTCCGAGTACAATCTTTGTTTTCTGTGCCGATTGGGAAGAGAGATACGCGAGCCCTACACATTCTGCCCAAGTCTTGCTCTCATAGCACTGCTACATGTCTACTCTTAAGGTACAGGGAGGTAGGATAGCAGCTATATGCACACCTGCAGAATTTCCACAGAGCTCAGTAAGGCATGTTTCTGAGGAGACATGGACAAGGTAGTACTTTAATTCTATGATCTAATACACACCTTGGAGTGGTGCCATCAAGACAGGTCTTCGTGGCAGAAGTTCACGGTGGGAGCCAATAAGTGTGTCCCAGCATGCAGGCAGGAGAATACGCTCTTTGATACCTGTCATTGCCGAAGAGTTCCCAGGGCCAGCGGCCAGCTGATCGGAGTGTGTAGAGAAGTCTAGCTGTGAAGACTTGGTGAGATGACCACATACATGGGTTCAATGGCTTTAACGAGCTTGTGTGGCTTTGACAAGCAAGTGTGGGTGTTCTGGTTGGTTTACCTTTTTGGTCCTGAACCCCACACCAACACCCGTCCCACTACAACTCTTGACTTATTAGCAAGGGTCATTCCATTTAAATTGAACACATATTTTTCTTTGTGTCTATTGCCATTTGAAACTGTGACTGCAGACAGGTTCTCAATCAGCAAAACACAGACAAACCAAGAAATATACATATTTTTAATTTAAACAAAGAATGCATCACGCCAGTGATGAGCTATAGACTGTTTGTGGCACTCCACTGTCTTCAGTAAAACTTGAAATGTCATTATTATTGGATACACATGGGCTTTTTGTTTTGCTTGGAATCCATCCATCCATCCATCCAGAACAGTTCCTTATTATCTCCAGGGATCTCAAAGCCATTTACAATGGTTTTATTTTAATAGAATGTCCACTCCAGCCAAACTACAAGCAGTTTGAAGGTGTGTGGGGGGGGGAGGAATGTGTTTTTAGTGACCACAGACTTTCTAAATCAGTGGTTCCTAACCATTTTTTGGCCATGCTCCGCCTAAGCATCTCTAAAATCCTGATGACATATAATTCTTATTATTCAAAACGTGAACTCCTTTTCATGTGGAGGAAGCCTAAAAGGTCATTCACTATTAATAACTCATTCTCAAATTTTGCCCCCCTCCCCTTAAAAATCAAATTGCCCTCCTGTCGGACATGTACCTCATGTTGGGAACCACAGTCCTAGATTCTGTGTTGACCAAAATCTGTCAAGGCTGGTTGTGACTCTGTTTTAACACCTCGCTTTCCCCACACATAGCATAACTTGCCTTTTAAACATCTAAGGCCCTAAACTGTCCCAGAAGGACTTCTGGGTAAATGAGACTGTGATGGGAGCACCAAGAGACAAATTTCTTCCAGGAGGCTGCCAATGCCTGCTCTTTCAGGCAACACATAATAACTGATGTATTGAGCTCTCTTCCTCCAGTACTGCTCAAGGTCTTATTTCCATACAGTCTGAACCACTGTGCTTTATCAAAGCCACAATGAAAGTATCCTATTTGCTGGCAGCAGAGGGTGCAATTACAATGGATTTGATTATTAGATTTGCAGCCTGTATTACATCTGAAATCATAACCATTCCTCACCCTGAGCTTGGGTTGAATTTGGAATGCAGGGTTCTCACGCAATTCCATGTGATGAGCATTCCAGAGCACAACCTCTTTCCATTTTCCCATCCTTTCCTCCCTCCCTCCCTCTGATCTTTCCTTCTGGTGATCCCACCTCTGTCAATCCTTTTATGGTTTAGAATGGTTACATTTTTGTTGTTGTTGTTGAGTCGCACAGTCAATTCCGACCCTTTGCGACCCTATGGACCATTGCCCGCCAGGCACCTCTGTCCTCCACCATCTTCTTCAGCCCGCCCAGCTCTGTGCCCATTGCATCTACAATACCATCTAGCCATCTCATTTTTGGCCACCCTCTTCTTCTTTTGCCCTCCACCTCTATACTGTATTGGAGGATGGAGGCCGACAAGATTATGTCAAGTCATTATGGGAGCATTATTTGAGTGAAGAAATAAGTAATCAGGGTGGGAAGATAATGGGGGATTTGCAAATTTTGAAATCTATCTTGGGAAGGCTAAAGGAAAAAAATTATAAATTGATTTCGATATGGCATTTAAAACTTAAAATTAAACCAAATGGATAGGAAATATTCAGAGAGAATGGCAGGGGGAGTTAAGAGCATGTACAGTACTGAAATTTTGGCAAATGGTCTTCAATGAGATAAATTAAATAACTAGATTAAATTTAGAGGTATGTATTAAAATAGCTCTTTAATAAATAATAAGGTGCAATGTAATTGGTCAAGTAAAGAATTAATTTCAGATTTGTTAGCAGCAGCAAGATAGCTTGTTCTTGATAGCTAAGAAATGGAAAATACAACATGATTCTCAAATAAATGAATGGTATAAAGAGTTTTGGGACATTACTCTTAATGATACTGTAAATTAATTTTAATATTAAAGTTAACAGGGTTATTGAAACAAAACAGTTTTAAAGATATCTGGGAAGAATTTCCCAGATACTGTATATATAATGTTGTTTGTGTTGATAGTTTATATAAGTTTTTGTGTTTTCTTTTATGTCTGTCTATAAAATAAAAAGTTGGGGGGGAAAGAAAAATGGATTACTGTATGTACTCGAGTATAAGGCTAGTTTTTTTAGTCCCAAAAATGAGTCCCCAAAAGGGGAAACGGCTTATACCCGGGTCAATGACCATCAGGATTCCAAGACCGCGTCAGATTGAGACACACCAACAATTTAATTAATTATACCATATTTTCATGTATTTTGATAATTGAAGCTCACTAGCAGCTGCTGCATTTTCCACTCTCGGCTTATATTTGGATCAATCAATTTTCCTGGGTTTTCAGGTCAAAATTAGGTAACTCGGCTTATATTCAGGTCGCCTTATATTCGAGTGTATATACGGTAACAACGTTCCTAATATTTCCAATAGCTCTAGCAATTCCAGCCAGTATTACCATGTTAACAACAGTGTGAGAAGGAGGATTGTTTTCTCCACTAACCAGCTGGTGAGTGATCATTTGGGCTGCAATAATAAATATGCAATAGAAAATAATGAAAACTGGCTTTACCAGTTTTGTGGACAACATAGAGCAGAGATTCGCAGCCAAGGCCCAAGGACCAGGTCTGCGTGAGGACCCTGCCGCTGTCATCAGAAGCACCCAAAACATGCTCAAAACGCACCCAAACTGTGTCAGAAGCACAGAAAACCTCCCAAAACACAGCGAACTACCAAAACACAGCGAAAACACAATGACAACGAACCAGAAAATTGTGAAAATGTCCTGCCCTTGGGAAGCTGCATAAGTAGCAAATAAATAAATAAATAAATAATCCAAAAACAGGCTGTGAATGCACCCGCTGTCACTGCCACTGCCATCGGAAATGGTGGAAGTGGCAGGAGGAACCACACCTCCAGCCCGCAACGCTGCCTGAGGGGATGTAGTTTGGCCCACAGCGGGAAAAGATTGTGAACCCCTGACACAGAGTCACAAGTTGAGGAAGTCACATTTTAACTATGTGGAGACATACATTGGCTAAAATTCTGGTGCTTAGAGTAAATCACATGAAATTGACTAGGGATTTGGTGAGTCAGCTCCTTCGTAAGTTCCATTGATTCAAATTGCAAATTATGACACTAAAGCAGACAGTTCCCAACCTATGACCCATGACACCATTTAATTTGGCCCATGATGCGGCACCAGTTGATCCGGCCTGTGGTGAGGACCCTGCTGCGTGTCACCAGAAGCCCTGAAAATGCACCAGAAGTGCCAAAAACAAAGAGAAAACAGCCAAAAACGTGGCAAAAAGGCACCACTCTCACTCATGCCACCATAGGAAGCAGCAGAAGCAGCAAAACCAGCAGAAAACACACCATGATTGCACCTGCCGCCACCACTGCCACTGGAAGTGGTGGAAGCAGCGGGAGGAACCACGCCTCCTGCCCACACATCTGTCTGAGGGTCTGGGGTCTGGTCTGTGATGTGAAAAGGTAGGCCACCCCAGTGTTAAAATAACTCATAACTAGAATAAAGCCCATTCAAATCAGTGGAGCTTATAGAAGAGTCAACACATCAAATCCCCATTGAGTGAATGAACCTCCTCTACCAAGATTTACCAAGCTAAGCAACAGGATTTGGGCATTATTAATATTAAATTTGGAGTTCCATATGATCTTAGACATGGCTTCCAGACGCCTTGACCCTTAACTGTGGTAGCGAATGCATTACACAGCTTGGTTCCCCTTCATTTCTGACCCAAACAATATTTGTGTTCAGTTGTGGCCTAAAGAACAGTTTCATAAATTCTTGGGGGCAAATAAGCAGACGTGCTCACATTCACCAATACACTGAAGTTATGAAGAATGATCTTTAACCTACTCTGTAAATGACAAATTCGCTTTTAAAAATTCTGCTAACTGATCACACACTAAGCACTGCATCCTCTTCAAGCATAATTCAGCAGCTGAAACAACTATGTTTATTTGTGTAGGTGGTCTTATTTCTGGCAAGTGATCTTCTGAGCATGAGCCGTTAAGCTCACTTGGGAATTTTGAAGACCCCGTAACCATAGCTCAAGGATGTGACAGATACAGCTGCAGCACCCAGCGAGGTGGTTGTTACGTTGTGTAGAAGAGGCTCGCTTGCCGTTGTCATGCGGTCACTTACGGAAGCTGCCATATCAGCATCGTCTGGCTGGCTGGAACCATGATTTGGGTCCACCTGGTTTGGACATATTATAGGAGGGCTGTCGAAAGAGATTACTTGGAGGATAAAACTATCAGAGTTTTCAGAGGAAGGTCTTTGGCCTCCTTCAGCGGCCTTCCCTGGTAACCCTGCTATTCCCAGTACTGTATCTGTGGTCATTTGGTTTTGATCTTTTTTCTGTTGCTCAGCTGCACGCCGCATGACTTCTTCTGTAGACAGGAAAAGTAAGATACATTGTTCAATTTGGGTTCAGTTATTTAAGGAAAAATATAATTTTTTATCATATTTGCATTGATTTTATAAACTGTAGGCTTCAAATTTTGGACTGGAAAAATGACTTTCTTCACATCAAGAAATTCACATATTTATTATACATTGGCTAAACTATGCTTGTTCACAGTAATGTTGCGTGGATTTCAGCTGCCCAGGGCTTAAGCAAAATTTGCCGCCCCCTGGTGGACACCAGCGCTCACTCCCGCTAGGACTTCTGGGAAATGTAGTCCAAGAAAACCCATAGCCCTAAAAGCGCTGCCCAGGGTGGGGGCCCTCCTGCCCCCCCACGCGACACCACTGCTTGTTCACCACCCTTCTGACCAAAAGGGCTGCATATAAATGGAATGGAATGCAATGGAATGAATAAACAAAAATAAATAAATGAATAAATGGGCAAACAGTTATGTGGCAATAGTCAGGTATGATGATTCCATGCATCTTTTATTCAGTGCATACATGTTCTGCTCAAGCCATATTTATGGGTACACTTAGTAAAAAAAAGAGGGCTGTCCAATTATCATAGGTTACATCCAGTGGTGGGTTGCCAAAATCTTCGCTACCCCACCGTGACGTCATTGACATCGTGGGCGTAGCTGATGTCATGACGTTATGACATCGTGACGCATGCACAGTTCTTCTTTTAGTGTGCATGCATCAAACCTCTATTTGACGCATGTGCACTAAAAATAGAAGTGTGCATGCATCAAATGGAGGAGCCAAAATGGATGCCAGGAAAAACATTTTTGGAGGGGGCCGGAGAGGCGACCGAACTGGTCACCCGGAGTTTTACACACACACCCGGTGACCCGTCCTGATGGGGTGCTACCAGTTCGGGCGAACCGGTCTGAACCGGTAACATCCCATCACTGGTTACATCCCATAAATGGTGTACACCCAAACCTTTAAAAATACATAACTTGACTGTGTCTATGGGGAGAAGAATAATCTATGCAAACATTCTATTAGGTTAAAATATTGTCATTTTTCTAGCTCTTCAATACACCTAGATGCATTGTGGGGGTTCCTGTTTGAAACTTAGTATCTGAAACACTAACTAGACATTATCACCAATGACTAAAGACTAAAACTGGTATGGGAAATACAATGAATCTGGGAAATTCAATGTATTTTTATTTTGAACTAGAGCATTCATAAAATGGCTTGTCGGTTTTATTTCTGTACTATAGTCAGCAACGCAGTTTTAGAAAGCAGATCTACATTTTGTTCTTATTTTAATTGCAATATTGGTTAAATCACTGTTGCAAGCCAGGGAGCAGCTTCCCATTCCATGCGATTTCAAAATTGAAACCTGAAATAAGAGGGTTTGCTCTTGTGATGTCACAACACATGGTCCCCTGTGGTGTTAACATAAGGAACAGGTCCTTCTATTAATTTTGTGCTGTCAGGTCACAGCTAACTTACAGCAACCCTAACAGGCCTAACAAGATAAGTGAGATATTTCAGGAGGGATTCTATTAGACCCACGCCAACCCCACTGAGTTTCTATGATGGGGGGGATGGGTAGGATGGATTCAGTTTCTCCTCTCCAGAGTCCTAGTCTGTCACTCGATGCATTACACCATACTGCATACCTCAGTACCTGATAAATAGAAATCTTGTGCACTATGGATGACCATTTGGGAGGGGATGGGTCACCCTTGCTCAAAAGCCAGTCTATCCGACTCTAGGGTTCAGTGCTCATCTCTGTTTATAGCCAAAGAGCCAGAACCGTCTGTGTTTGCAGAAATTTCCTTGGACATCCCAGACACTATACAGAAGGGAAGAACATCTTTTTCTCCCCTTGCACTGTTTAAGAGATTTGTGACCTAGGAAAGACTAACAAATCCCTGAGACCCGACAGTCTAGTAACAGTATGACTAAAGTCTAATGGGGTTACTAGAGGTTTATTATAATATAAGCAGTGTTGGGCTAAAAAAAATTACTACCACACTGTGGGCGTGGTATGGTGGGTGTGGCCAGGGGGAAGCCCTGCGGTGCACCCGAATTAGGACTACTTTATTTCAAAACTTGGATGGGCGGGGCCAGCTGGAATTCCTGCTACCGGTTCTGATGAACTGGTGCGAACCTGCTGATGCCCACCGCTGTATATAAGTAGCCTGTTAATGAATGTTAAAGATGGGTGAAACCTGAACTCGCACCTTCCAGGCTTGATCTTGTCTACGAATGCTCTAAGGCAGGAGTTCTCAACCTTTTAAAGCCAGGGGCTGGGTCAGACAGACAGCTTTGAGGGCTGGATGGCCATTTTGTTCTTCCTCTACCTACATGGCACTTCCTGGTATGGTGGAGGCGGTGGGGGGGCACATGGTGCCATGGGCCGCATCTGGGCCATGGGCCACAGATTGAGAATCCTTGCTCTAAGGGCTATCTGCAGAGCTATAACCAGCTGTGTTGCTACTTGGGGCTTCCGAGTCCTATTTGTTAAGCTTGGGTCACATGAGATTGGGATATGTGGGGAAAGAAAAGTTGAATGGGGAGGAATAACGGTGTTCCTCCCCATTCAACCCAATGGTGGCCATTATTGGTTCTGGACAGATTAGCTCAGCATTGAGTCCACCTGTTTTGTGTATCAAAATTCAGGTTGGATGGGTTTGTGCTCGTCAGTATTGCTTATGTAACCTCTGCTTATGTCATGTGGGACAAGCCAAGTAATTGGCATAAAATGTGTAACTTTAGAAAAAATATTTCTTTCCTTCCCACATCAGCAGTTTAGTGCAAATTCAACATTTTCCTATTGCCTGGGGCTCTCTGCTTCCCCAAGCCCACTACAATGAATGGACGTCTGTGGAAAGGAAGGCTGGGGGATTTGATGACGGGCTAATGCTTTCTGCAGAATCATACATATACATACCATCTGATTATTACGATGCCATCAAACTAAAATGAATAGAACACTGATCTGTTGAGCTGATAAACTGCCGTAAAGATAGCTTTTGTTTTATGGAATTTTCCCCCAGTGTAATAAGGGAGAAGAGGGTGTCCAGTGAAGATTATAACATAGTACTGTATGTTGATTTGCGATGGAATTGTTGGTTTAGCTTGCTGACATAAATAGTTCTAGATTTCTATTTATGACACATTATTGGTGAATTGTGTCAACCTCACCTTTTTTTGGCGAGGTGATACAATTGGATGGACCAGCTCTGCCCCGAGAACCCCCACTTTATTGACTGCAATGACCTATTCTTTAAATTGTGAGATGTTGACAGTTGTGGGTCATCAATCTGTTTCCCCTTATTGATGATTAATCAAAAACTGGCCAATTACCGTTCCATAGTGAAAAGATCTCCATGTCACTTTTGGTTAAATCTGTTGTTAGAAAGCCAATATTAGGTGGTGGCTGGTTTTTGTCTTGAACAGTGGTAGGATTTGGTGTCTCCGGCTGAGACTCATCCGATATCTTTTCCTCAATGATGATGTCATCACTTTCATCAGGACGCAAAGGTTTTGTCCCTGGAATCATGCCTCTCATTTCTCTGATCTCTGAATCTACACTCTGAACAGCAGCTTTCTTCCAGGAACTTTGATTATCCACTAATTCCTCTACAAAAGGGACAAGGGTGAAAGGCATGAAAAATAGTTCTTCTTCCTATATTAGCCAACTAATTTAGAAAAATTTAAAACTTGTATTTATACTGTGCTACAGTAGTCACCACTTAATTCAATTACAGTCAACCCTCGCATAAAGAGTGCCTCACTTAAAGAGTAACTTGCTTAAAGAGCAGACTTTTATCTGAATGTTTGCTTTGCTTAACAAATAAAACCAACCAAAAACTCGCTTAACAAATAAATCGGGGTTCGCAATCCCCCCCCCCCAATTGATCACTTATAATGGTGTTTCGCTTAAAGAGCAAACTCACTTAAAGAGCAATCCTGTGGAACACATTATGCTCTTTAAGCGAGGTACCACTGTATTTAGAGAGTAATAGTCAAACAACTAAACATGGAGTCATAGCAGGAAGCATCTCATCAGATGTGTGTGTTTTCATGTCAGAGATTACTCTGAGTTGAAAGGATTTTTGTAGAGGAGACCTGGATGAGACTCCTTCCATGCCCCCTATCGTGCAGCTCTCAGGGAATCGAACCTTGTCCTTTCGGTCTTCAAACACAGTGCTTTTACCCACTGAGCCACCGGGGAGCCGTCAGAGAATAAACTTTTTCAAACTAAAGCATTTATTCTTTCTATTGAAGATGTATTCTTAAATATGTACTGTCCACTAAATGACCAAGCTGTGTTAAGAAAAAGGGTGAGAAAGCCCATTGTAGACTATGATGATCAAAAGCACTTCATCATCTGGCATTAGTTGAGGCCTGTTCAGTGTAATTCTAACACCAACCAACAACTTGGTATCTTGTTACATGGTTAGATAACACCATATGGAATTCTGTTACATCTGTTGACATCCTAGAACCTGTAGATATGTTGCATATGATTCACAGCAGCAGTGGGCAAGACTCTGTCTGCAGGGTGCATGTCCTAGCCTCCCAAACCATTCTGGACGCTCTCATTCCCTGCCCCAACACCTCAAAACTAAACTTATTTTGTGTGTGTGAAAAAAGGAAACCCCACCCCCCAAGAGAAAACCCTTGGGAAGAGAGGCCCTGGCCATAGATGGACTTTGTGGCTAAAGAACCTGAGAGACTAGTGTGGTATCTCCGCAGAAGTACTGTTCCGAGGAGTTAAGAGCAGGAAGACTATCACCATGATGATAGCCAATATTCTGAACAGATACGGCACTTGAAGAAGTGTTAAAGAAAACATCTGTTTTGCTCAGGAAGTTCCCTTTCCCCATCTAGAAGGCATGGGGGATGATTTTGCCATGCTTTGAGGGGCTACTAGAACCCTGGGACAGCCATACTCCCAATGTGAAAGGTTTTGTTGTTGCTGTAGCTGCTGGCAACTTAAAAGTTCGGTGTGTGTGTGTTTCAATTTAGTTATTTTTTTGAAGGTAAAATTATTTTTAGTTAACAACACCCACCCACCCCATTCTAGGAACCAATGAAGAGCACAACCACTGGATTAATGTGTTGTTGTTGTTTTAAAAAAATGTGCACAATAGGGTGTGGAATATTTGGGCTGCTGACAAAATTGAAAAATGGCTCCCAGTCCTGCTGAAGGTGCCCACCTTGACACAGAGCTGTCTCCTTATCTGATTCATGTTGAACTGTGTACAGTTTTAGATACCTAACCATAGCAGGAATGCTTAAAAAACAACAACAGTAGAACTGGGAAGATGGCAATTTGGACCAAAGCATTACTCTCTGTACCAAATGATTCTGTGACATCCATAGCTTCAGCGTCCTCCTGTCCCTTCGGCAGGTGTGATGCATCTGCATTGTAAACGATAAAGTTGACGTTGACTGGTTCCAATATTTTGTTGTCACAAACTTGGTAACATGTGGTAGGAATTTCTTGTGATAAACAGATAATCTTGGACTTTGAAGGACCGTCTTTATCCTTTCCTGCACTAAGAGGTTTCTCTCGTTCTGCTTTGCCTTTACGTACTTTATCCTGAGGCTTGCTACCTGCTATTCCTGGTGGTTCTGAAAAGTGAATGTAAGAAATGCCCTTAGATATAATTTTACCTGTGATAAGGTGGACAATAGTAAAGGTTCTTCCACTTAACATTTATGAGACATATCAGAGAGTAAACAAAGCAAAAAGAGAAAAACAAATCATTGTGGCACTTTAAATATCAACTGCGGCATTTTGATGTTTGCTTTCGTGGATCAAGTCCACTTTGTCAAACATAAGAATGAGACCTCGTGGCATCATTTTATGCCAGTGGAGATAAGATCAGCTTCATCCCTGCTAACATCTTGTGAGTCTCTGAAGACATATTGTTTCAGCAGGCTTTCCCGGCTATTAATATCTCTTTGACTGCAATATGATTTGACCTGAAATTGCGTGATCTGCTGCTTTAGGTTCCCATTAGATGGAGATGGTGTTTAGTTGATGGTTCTGTATCTCTGCTCCATGGACTTATGCTTTGTTATATAGATCAATAGGTTTTTCTTTAATGCATTTAGGTTTTTCAATAATTTACTTCCATGTTATTGGTTATGCTTTATTTCCTGGAATTATTTGTTATTTTTGTCATGCTTTATTTCTTTGCAAACTACCCTAAGTGATACTTGCACCAAACAAGTGGGGTATAAATGCAATTAAACAAACAAACAAACTGTTAAAAGCACTATAAAATGGGGTTATTAAGCACTAAATGAGAGTGAGCAACTGTGTCTCTCCAGATATTGGCCAAAATTCTCTTAACCTTCCAGTTGTTAAGTTCGGCATCTTAACCACTAATCCACCGCAGTCTCTCTTTTGGTTCCTAAGGCACCTTTAAAATCTCAGTTGACAACTACTGCATTCTTTCACTTTAGTCTTCCACAGTCCAACCCAGTCCTCCAGGCTTCCATACCTTTCTCAGACTGTTTACTTCTTTCTTTTGTTTCTGTAGCCTGAGTCTCTAACTTTAACGGGGACACTGGATGATCTATGAGGAGTAGTTAAAGAAATCAATGAATAATTAAAGGAACCTTATGAATAGTAAAGATAATCAGTTTAAGCAATCATGCCATCAAAATGATTAATTGCTGTTATTTGCCACAGTAAAACAGGGAAAGTATAAATTTCTCAGTTTAACTACTTACCATCTTCAGTGAGATAGTGTCACAACAAACTGTTTCACAGTTTGATTACTTCATTATATGTTAGCTAGGCTGCTCCAGATTTATTAAAATAATACAATATTGGCTCAAATCCATTCCTTAGCAACAGTAAATGGCACTAGAGTAGACCCACTAATCAACGGAGAGTTGGCAAGTCAACTGCTTTGTAAATTCAATTAATTCAAATCAACCTACTTTAACTGTAACTTATTTTGGCACAGTACAATAAAGTTAGTGTAGGTTTATTTAAATCAACAGAAGTTATGGAGAAGTTGACTCACTAAATCATCATTAATTCAATCACATTGATTCCAGTGTGATTTACTACACTAAGCAACAGGATTATAGCCATTTTCTCCAAACAGCCTGCATTCATGCTCCTTTTAAATTTCTTAATTTTTAATTGCCAAGCACTCAATAGAAAGGCAAACAAGTGAGGAGAAAGCAGAAATCCTTGAGTTGTAGTTCTTATTTGAACTAAATTAGAATTGTAGGCCAGAATCCTAGTAGTGGTTTATAAATGTACAAAATAAATTGTGTTAGTCTCAGAGACAAGTTGTCACTCAATGCTGTGACTGTTAGCATAACCAGGGCCATTTTGAAATGATGAAATTCATTTCTAGTTATAAAAGTTGTTTTTCAAGTAAGCTAACGGAAGACCCACACCCAGTTCCTGATCTGAATTCTAACATATGTTCTAACAGTGGAGAAAGAAAGGGGCCCTAGCTACTTGTTTACAAGTTAATTTCTTTGAACAGCTAAGAGCAAGCCTTACACTCAAAAGATAAGCTCAAACTATGTAAACAAGCTTGAACACATTGCTTCATATGATTGGTCCAGGTCAATAACGGTGTCTTGATTTCAGCCGCCCGGGGCTTAAGCCAAATTTGCCGCCCCCTGGTGGACGCCGGCACCCACTCTCACTAGGGCTTCTGGGAATTGTAGTCCAAGAACACCCATAGCCCAAAAAGCGCCAGGCAAGGCGCCGCCACCCCTGTCCCCCCACCCCCGTACGCGAAGATAATGGTCCAGATATTTATCTGTTTGAAAGTTGGACATGCGCTTTTAGTTATTAGATTGTAAAAGTTTAATATTCTAGTATTTTTTTCTTAAGAAGTTCATATATTTAGTTGTGTGCAACATTTATCATATTTTGAGAACATAATAATGCGAGGAGCCATGGCGTATGTTGTTTGTAACAGTGTATCTATTGAATCTAAAGCTACTATAATGTATCGTATCAGGGAGTTTTTAAATCAGGTCTTTTATCTGCTGTTTTGCTTCATTTTTGTAAAGTCAGTCTGATTTACGTGGATGTGTTGGGACAAAGTGACTTTATTTCCCCCAAAAAAGTATGTCAGTCGAGATTTTGTAATGCATAATTGTCAAAATAGTACACTTTTTAAGGTTCATACTGTCAGCTCCCTGTTCAGGATTAGAGATCTCTATGATTCTAGAGGCACACCCACTTTTTTTATAGATGACATCAAAGAAGAGTGTTATCTCATGGGCAAAGCTTTTAATAAAACCACCCTGTAATCCAGTCAGATCTGGTATCTCTTTTAGTTTATTCTTTGAACAACATCCTGAATTATGTCCGCTGAGAAGTTTTGAGTACTACTGTCAGTATCAATGCACATCACTGCATCAGATATACTTTTGCATTCTGTCTAATAATGATTAAAATGGTAATGAAAAGTGCATCACTCGTCTCATGTTTTCATTATTGACAGAAGTAAGACTTTCACTCTTCATTCAATGGAAAAGCAATACAACATTTATCTACAAATATGAACTATAAATCGCATCTTTTGGGGGAAATGTCTTTAGCTGAGAGTTGAAAAAAGGAGCAGCAAAAGACAGTAATTTCACAGATATCTAGTTTTCATTCATCAACTTGGCTAATAAACAATTTTCATTTTTGGAGCTTGGATGTAAATACAGCTTTGGAACAAAATGTTAAGTGCCTGGAACTGGAGCATTCCTTGTCAGTTTACATTTCTAGAACATTTCAGTACATTCAGTTACTGTATTAAATCATCCATAAACTTGTACAGTAAAACATCGGATAACGCTAAAACTTGGTTCCACAAGTCTTGGTGTTATCTGGTTTTTAGTGTTATCCGATCCATGTTAAAATCCTATGGGATGTATCGGATAACGTTGAAGCTCCATAGAGATACATTGTAACCGCACAGGCTTTAGCGGTTGTTATCCGATCCATCCCATAGGACCTTAACGTTATTCGATCCAATTCTCCTCCCCAGATTACTTAACATTATGCAATTTTAGCATTATCCGATTCAATTGTTATCCGGTGTTTTACTGTACATTTGTTACTGTGATTTCTAACAGGCATAGTGTTTGTATGTTTAAATAGCAGACAGAAAATTTAATTGCTTAAAAATGAAGCCTTTCTCAAGAAACACATTTTCTGACCATGGGTAAAATTGTCATTTACTTCTATTAACATACAGCAGGAGTTGACAAAAGTGTTCTTCCATATATGGTTGGACTACAATATGCAGAATCCTTTGCTGTTAGCCGCGACAGCTAGGACTGATGGGAACTGCAAATCAAAAGCGTCTGAAGGACCACAGTTGCCCAACCCCTGCTATGCATGAAATTGTAATAAATTATCCATTGGCAGTGAAGTGGGCAAGTCTGTAAATGACACAAACTTAGTTCAGATGATGAAAATCAAAATAGGATTCAGAGGTTTTAAATGTACAAAGTGAGGTCCAAAGAAAGTCATAATATATTCACTGGTCAAAGATGAGATAACATCTTCTCTGCTATCTTCAGTGGCCTACTCCAAAGAATGATAGCTCTTGTACAATTCAATTCACCAGAAGTCACAGTTTACAGGTCTTGTAACCATCACAGTATCACAGGTCCTCCCTGCCCAATCCCACACTTGTTTTTGTTTCAAATCCACCTTTCACCCTGAGCCACAGATTTTACCTTTTATTCAGAAAAAGGAGAAATAATGCTTTGTCGTTTGCTTTCTTGTCCCCTAGAGTGTTGGAAGAATGCAGGGACTTGGCTTCTCTTTTTATCCTGTGTTTCAGCGATAGAGATCTTCTTTGGGGGTAATGTGTAAATTGCCACCTGAATGCTAACCATGGTGAAGCCCACCAAGAATATACAACAGGGAACTTCACGAGGGAGCAACAGCTCTTGTAAAGTGGTTCCCAATGTTTCAGTAATAGAAACTCATGACTAGTTCTTCTATATGTGTTGAATATACATTGCATTAGAAAACGAAAATGGAACATTAAACTATAGATTTGTTAAAATGGGATTACACCTGAAGAATGAGTGTATTTATTTTGTTTTTGATCATACCTTTCCTTGTGATTTCCTGGCTCTCTTTCCACTTTTTTCTGTTATCTTGAATAATCTGCAACAAGTGGTCTTTAAACTTTTGTACATCTAAGAGTGACAAAAGCTGAGTTTCGGAGCAAACCCCTTCCTCACTGCTGACATTTTCTTTATTTTTTTTTATCCTTGTAGATTGTGCTTTTCTAAGAAAAAGAAATAAAGAAAGGAAATTGTATGCCTTTATAAGTAGAAAGGGGGTGGGATTTTCTCTGTACAAACAGTAGTTAGACTGAAGCTTTAGGATTCATTTGTCACTTTTCAAAACTGTAAAGGTCTTTAATTTTTGTTTTTACACGTATACCTTCCTTTTCCTTCCAGGAATTAGAGGTAGTATATATGATTCTCCTCCTGAAAGTTTGGCCAAGTTGAGAACATGTGACTAGTCCAAGGCCAGCCAGTGTCACAGCAAAACAAGGAATTAAACCCTGGTCTCCCAGGTCCCCATCCAACACTTTAAACAACCCACTAATTCATATGGAGGGGCTAAGTTAATCATGGAAGAACCTATTTTGAATCGCTACAAATGGCTGTGACTCTTTCACTATTAAGAAAGAGCAGGTAGAAAAGTAAGGGGGTTAATACTGTCTGGAAGTGTGAGAGTATAGTCATGGTGGGGAAGGCTGCAAAAACGAATGGCAGGACTTCCTCCTCCAACCTGGGTCTTCATTTGTAGATGGGTGAAATTTGTTTAAGTTTATTAGATTTTAACACTCAAGAGGGCAGCTTGTCTTCATGCAAATCAGTGGATCTATAATAAGTGCCACAGCTGCTACATCTACAAAATTGTGCCAGTGTGGCATTCTTCTGTGACACCTAAAGAGGACTTACAAGACTTTGCAAATTTCTTCAAGAAATGAGTAGGAAAAGGTTGAACAAAAATATTGAATGTATGAGGTAGCAAAAGTGAGAGATTCATTTGTCCTGAGGTATAAATGTAGTGGAACCAGACCCTTCCTCCAACTTTTTCCTACCATCTCTGGCACGAATGTGGCAGCTGCCTCAATTTTTCTCCACCCCATTCACACTGGTCTGGGCATTTCCCCCCCAAATGTCTCTCAGAAAAAGTAGCATCCCTCATGTAGCATCCCTCATTCTGCATTGTTGGGTAGGTAGGGTTGGCACATTGTCATATTCCTGCTTTTGAAAAGCAACTATCACCATGACTCCCATGTCTTGTCATTAAATAGCACTCTGCCCAAAATATTAATGTAAAATGAGGAAATGAGAAACACCCGTACCGAGAGGAACATGCAGATTTAGAAGCCTCTTGTATAAGAGGTCGAACAATTTCATCAACTGTATCAAGGAGAAGAGCAAATATGGGTCTTACTATGACGTCAATAAACCCTGCAGAGAAGACCAAACAACAACAAGGATTTAGTTTCCTGCTGCAAATAAAGAAAGTTCAGTTTTCACTCTATTGACAGGCCAACAGCCATGCTGGGCTGGGGCTACCAGTTCCATTGTGGTTTGGAGTTTTTTAAAATGTGTGGAGGCTGTGGAGGTGGGGATGGAGGCAGGACTTTTGATATAAAGGCCTCTGAAAGAGCAGGATAAGAAGCTATGCTTCTCACACACTTTGCAGTTGTAACCTGCATGAAAGATCCTTTCTCTTCCTGGGTGGTGTGAGTGAAGCAATCAACCATTAAAGTCCAGATCCTTCGCCCTCTTTTGCTGTGGTACTTCAGAGTCTATGACATTCTTAATTCCTTTCCCTCTATATATGGTTTTTAGCATTTAAAAATATTTAACCCTCAAAATTCCATGCTTTCCTTGTAAGACTCAATACAGTTTCAATGCACAGATCAGGGTGGTTCACTTAACTTGGAATGTAGCAGGTCAACATATCAAGCCAAGGGACTGCGGTGGCTCAGTGGTTAAGAAGCTTGCCTTGTTAGCTGGAAGGGCAGCAAGTCGGCAGTTTGAGACCTGGGTACTGCATGACAGAATGAGTGCCTGTCGTCTGTCCCAGCTCCTGCCAGCCTAGCAGATCAAAAGCAAGAAATTGCAAGTACTGTAGATAAATAGGGACCACTTCAGTGAGAAAGATCTTGGGGACATGAAAGGAGCCTCATTCAAGCATCCCCTGAGCAGAGTCTCTCCAGAAAAAATCCTTTCAACCAAGAATAATTTCTGACGTCATTGTGATTTTCTGGAACTGGTCTGGGACTGGAATGGACTCTTGAGGAACATCATCTCTAATAATAATAATAATAATAATAATAATAATAATAATAATAATAATAATAATAATAATAATAATAATAATAAAAAATTATATTTTATTATTATTATTATTATTATTATTATTATTATTATTATTATTATTATTATTATTATTATTATTATTATTATTATTATTATTATTATTAAACATATACAGGCCTACTTTGACCCAGAATCCAGTATTTGGCTGAAACCAGTGCAGTGTTCTAGTTATTTCTAAAATAAAACAAAGTAATGGTGTATACTTCCCCACCCAACAAAACAATTTCAGAGGCAACATGTTTTCTGAAAAAATACACATGTCCCTGTCATTTTCCATATGCTCATAACTATAAAGAATCATAACATAAGCACTAGACATTCCCATATAAAGAGTCTTCTATATGGAAACAGCCCCTTGTGAATAGCTTACTTTTCTTATTTGGCATTAAATTATTTGACAAAACATAGAGAAGCAAAAAATAAATAATAATGGAGCTGTAAAATAGAATGAGGATATTCCAAGATCCAGGCTTTTGTTTTGGTTTCAGCAGAAGAAAAGTACATGTGTAAGAATTTCAAAAACAAATGGATAGAAGGCATATTGCAAAACCTTGCTTCCCTGACCAATGGCATTGTGGAGAATGGAGGTTGTGCTGGGCAGGGGGCCAGCACCCAGTATTTGACACATCAGTGCACATTTTTGCACTTGGTGGTGCTGTGGTTGGGACTACAAGATTTCAAAACGTCTGGTAAATCCTGGACAAAATGGGAATCCAGATTGACCAAATCTCAGCCTATAAAAAGTACTGAAGCATTTCTTGCTGTCCCCAAAGGCAAAGAGAAAAGAATGCTGTATTTCCACATCCTTGCCTGCAAGGACAAGACAATGAGAGATTTACAGCCCTAGGTATTTTCCCTTTGCCCTTGTCTATGACCTTCCTTTTCTTCCTCCCCTTTCAGTTGCCCTGCCCTCTGCTTTGCCTTTTTCTTTTTCCTAGCATCTCATACAAGCTGATTATTCACAAAGTGGAGGGGCTGCTCTTCTTACTCCACTTACAACAGCTAGCACAGTTAGGAGAATGGGGTACACAGAAAGAACCTCCAGGAAGATTGTGGTAGTTTTGAACCTCAGTCAGGCATGAGATTCAACATCAAGAAAACCAAGATAATGACAACAGGCCCTATCAGTCCCTGGAAAATAGATGGGGAAGAAGTAGAAGGAGTGACAGATTTTACTTTCCTAGGATCAAAGCTCAATGCAGATGGTGATTTCACCCATGAAATAAAAAGGTGACTGATTCTTGGGAGGCAAGCAATGTGAAACCTGGGGAACATAGTGAAAAGTAGAGACATCACCTTGCAAACAAAAAATTCACATAGTCAAAGCAATGGTATTCCCAGTGGTAATGTATTGTTGTGAGAGCTGGACCATTAGGAAAGCTGAGCGCAGAAGAATAGATGCCTTTGAGATGTGGTGTTGTTGGAGAGTTTTGAGAGTCCCCTGGACAGCGAGGAGAACCAATAGGTCAATCTTAGAAAAAATCAACCCTGACTGCTCCTTGAAAGGTCAAATAGTAAATATTAAAGTATTTTGGACATCAAATGAGAAGATTCACTTGAGAAAGCCTTGGTGCTGGGAAAGGTGAAGGGCAAAATAAGAAGGGGGTGGCGAAAAATCAGATGGCTAGATGGTATTGTAGATGCAATGGGCACAAAGATGGGCAGGCTGAGGAGGATGGTGGAAGACAGAGGTGCCTGGAGGACAATGGTCCATAGTGTCGCAGAGGGTCAGAATCAACTGTGCGACTGAACAACAACAACAGGCATGCCCCAGGCAATGGCCACTATTGTGCCAGCTAATCTTTCTCACACTAGATCAGGGGAAAGGAACTGCAGAATGAGCTCGCCAAAGGGTGCCCTTTTTTTATTTTTGGCGCTTTCACATCTGTCCTAGTCACAGAAGAAGGCAAAAAGGAACAGAAGAATGACTTCACCAAAAGGTGGCTCATTTTGACAGTTTCACGTCTGACCTAGACATGGAGGAGGAAAAGTTAGGAGAATGCCAGATGGCATTTATCCTGACTTGGGCAGGATGTGTCCCAAGTTTTCGGGCAACCTTGCTTTATTTTATTAGTAACCTGTGGAACCAAAATACAGTAATACCTCGGATAACGTTTACCTTGGATAACGCTAAAATCGCATAATGTTAAGTAATGTGGGGAGGAGAATTGGATCGAATAACGTTAAGATCCTATGGGATGGATCGGATAACAACCACTAAAGCCTGTGCAGTTACAATGTATCTCTATGGAGCTTTAATGTTATCCAATCCATCCCATAGGATTTTAACATGGATCGGATAACACTAAAAATCGGATAACATCAAGTCTTGTGGAACCAAGTATTAGCATTATCGGAGGTATTACTGTAGAATGAAGATAGAGTGAATTAATTGATTTGTTAGATGTTTTTACCACCCACTAACAGGTTATTCTGGACAGTGAACAAAGAAAAGTTAAAACCAGAATGAGCCTAAATGCCCTCACAAACAAACAAAACAAATATCCTAAAATGGCTGTGGGGAAGTCAAATTCCAAATAATATTAAACAGATAAAAATTGAACCAGAATAGATGACATAGATGGCTCAGAACAAAATGAATTCAGTCACAGATGAATCTCCAAAAACGTTCGCTAAAGAGAGCCATTTTCCAAAAGCTTCTTAAAACAAAGTAGCATTGTAACTAACTGCAACTCCACAGGGAGAGCACTGAAAAGCGTATAGCCCACCACTGAGAACACCCTGTTTCTTGTTCTAAGTTTTCTGGCTTCTCTGGGGTAGGAACACACAAGCTGCATGATAACAAGGTGTGAGTATGATGGGCAGAAAACAGTTGGAAGATGATGGTCTGACAGGTAACAAGGTCCAAAACCAGTGATGGTGAACCTATGGCATGCATGCCACATGTGGCACTCAGAACCCTTTCTGAGGACACCCATGCAGTCACCCCAGCACAGAGTTTGCCCACTCCTCTGCCCAGCAGCCCAATGGGAGCACTTCCTCCCTTCCCCCAACACAGAGTTCATTCTGTCCAACAACCCAATGGGAGCATTTCCTTCCTCCTCTGTTACTATGTTGGCACTTTGAGATAAATAAGTGGGTTTTGGGTTGCAGTTTGGGCACTCTGTTCGCCATCACTGTCCAAAATTGTTTAGTGCTTGGTAGATCAAATCAACACTTTGTACTTCACATGAAATGGACTGGTGGCCAAGGCAAACCAGGCAAGAGCAGGAATATGTGGATAAACATATCCACACCATAACCAATCTGGCTGCTGTGTTCAGAACCCTTTGAAATTTCCATACCATGTTCAAGGGAAGACTCATATATAGTGCATTACAGTAGTCTATTCTTGAGATCACAAGCATGTGGAACAATGTAGTTAGATACTTGCTCTCAAGGTAAGGCATTGAGCAATACACTGAAGATGAACCACAACAGCCATAGATAATTATAGGCCCAGAGTAACACACAAGCTATGGACCCTATCCTTTATGGGAAGAGAAACTCCACTGAGCTTTAATGGCTTCTAACTAAGCAGATAAATGAACCACCTAACCACAAGCCTCCCATCTTGTGCAGATTCAGCCTGTTAAGCCTCGTTCAAGTACATGGCCACAGCCAGGCAATGCTCAAGGTCAGGAACTGCCTTCACTCCAGAAGATGGAAAAGAGAGACAGAGATGTGTATCATCAATATACTGATGAAACAACACCCCAAATCTGGGGATGACGTATGTGGCTGCACTGGCCCAGAGAGTCTGTGAGAGATTGTTTGGACCAGGGGTGCCCAAACTATGGTTGGAGGGCCAGATCTAGCCCCCAACACCAATTCATCTGGCCCATGAAGCCCTCTTTGCTCCCAGAAGTGGGCATGTTTTACTTCCGTTTCCAGGAGCAACGAGGGCTTCATGGGCTGGATGAATTGGCGTCGGGGGCTAGATCCGGCCCTCCGGGCATAGTGACCAGCCCCCTGAACCATCTGACCAGCCCACAGCCCCAAAAGTTTGGGAACATAAAGCTTGGATCATAAAATGTGTGTTCTTCTATTCCTTTTGTGGATTGATGTGCATACACAATACAGTTATTGTTAAATGATTAACCCAGCCAGTGTTCTCCAGTCTCTCCCTCTCAAATGTGAAAGATCTGCCTCCCTTCCCTGCACCGCTCTTAAATGGACATCACCTATTTGGGATGCAGCAATATTGGTAGTCTTGCGATCACAGAGTGTAGAAACTGGCAGTCCTAATTCAGCTTCCTTGTCTCCCTGGAATTGGGGTGGGGGTGAGAGAACACACATGCACACACACACACATATATGAGTATGAAAAGTAAACATTATTGTTGCTACATTAAATTATTTTCCATTCCAACTCTGAAGTACAGTACTGTAGTTTTAAGAAAGAAAAAGATTGCTTCCAAATTTATCTTTCGAAACAAGAATAACTTCTCCAAAATTGTAGAAATTAAAATAATAATAGCAATATACACTTGGTGTCAAAATATGAGAGCATAAAGTTTTTTTTTTTAAAAGAGCTGTCTTTTATTAGCAATGTGGCACAGATGGGGAAAATCTGACCACAGTAGCTATCTGATGTTCTATCTATGGTGTTGAGTCCATACGACAAACCCTACCCTTAATGGGAAGAGCAACTCCATCCAAAGAGGAAGTATTTCTCAGCAGGCAGGTAGACCAGTCACCTAACAACATGATCTCTGACCTGTCTGGGTTCAGCTTTGTTCTACTTGCCCTCGGCCAGTCCAAGACTATGGCCAGGCAGCATTCAAGGTTCTTGACAGCATCCAATGCAGAAGGTTTAAATGAAATCTAGAGCTTTTGTTTGTTTTGTTTTCTAGCGCTGTGGTGACACGTCAGCCTAAATCTCCTGATGACTTCACTCAATGGTCTCATGTAGTTACTGAACAGCAGTGGGGAGATCATCAACCTCTGTGGGAACCCACAGCCTAGAGTCCAAGGGGCTGACTAGTCCCCCCTCCCCACTGCATTCTCTGTGACTGGCCAGTAAGGAAGGACTAGAACCAGTGCAAGGCTAGAACCCCAATGGCCAACCCTACCAGCCTGCCCAGGAGGACACCATGGTCTATAATAGCAAAGGCCATTGAGAGGTCAAGGAAAACCAAAATGAAAACATTTCTACTATTGGCATGCCTTGATAGGTCATCTTGCAGTGCAACCAATGTGTTTCCATGGCATGTTGTAGCCTAAACCAAGACTGGAAAAGATTGAGGGCATTGGTCCCATCCAAGAATGCCTGCAGCTGATCAGCCCTAATTTCAATCAGTGTAATGAATAGAATGCTAGCAATAGGATAAAATCTGCTTCCATCATCCATTAGCAAGCTAGGGTTTCCCAGAATGGGCCTGATAACAGTTTCCTTCAACTTTGAAGACAAGCATTCATGATGGAAATAGCCCATTCAATCATAGCCGATTTGATAGCTTTTAAGACCCAAGCCAGACCTGGGTCAAGGGAGGAGGAGGAGGAAGGTAGCTCAGTAGTGTACAATTATATAAAGTATGTTTAGATATTTATTTCTGCTGTATACTTACTTCCAGAAAGAAATATCCTAAGTATTTTATTTTAAGAGGTTTTTTTAATAGTAGCTGTGTTAGTCTGTGGTTCAGGCATTTCCCTTATTTCCTATTATATTTTAATCTATTTTTATCTATTATATCTTTTATTTGTTACATGTCGCTAAGTCAGAACAGACTTATAGTGACCCTAATTGGGTTTTCAATGTCAGCGGAGTGGTTTTACCAGTTTCACACCGCCAGTGAGTTTGCATGACTGAATGGGGATTCGAATCCAAGTCCTCTGAATACTAGTCTGTCACTTTACCTGTTTTTATACTTTTATATCTATTGTGTATAATTCTAGGATACAAATGAGTTCTTTTCAATGACATGGATAACTATTGCTTTCAGAAACATATCCCAGAACTCCTTCACTTGAAGAACCATTGTAAGGAGATTTTAAGGTGTTTTGTCGTTGTTACCCTGTAGCCAAGGATTGGAAATCAGGGTTCTGTTCCTCAGCAGCTTGAAAAACAACACTTACAAACTCTCAAACCATAAGTGGGTCTTCACCTTTCATACTAGAAAGGTTAATGATACCATTTAAGGCACAGTGGAAGGCATATCTGCAGTCAGGGGGTGGGTAGTGTAGCATGAGGCACACCTATTTTAAAAACAGTGCAGCCAGGACAGAGCCTGTTGCTTTGCTAGCTGCCTCTGTCAGGATGGGTTTCTAACTGGTATGCTGCCTAGCAGGAGAGGCTTGCCCAAATTACTTTAAACTGGATGTTTGGTGTCACTATGATGGCAGGTGTTATACAGCAGCTATTTTTAACCAGGTTATTTAGTTTTGTTAAATATTTTAAGCCCTTTAGCAGGAGTTCTCAACCTGTTTAAGCCAGGGGCCGGGTCACGCTCCCTCAGACAGCTTGGGGGCCGGATGGCCATTTTGCCCTTCTTCCACCACATGGCACTTCCTGGTGTGGTGGAGGCAGTGGGAGGCCACAAGAAATGGTGCTGTGGGCCGCATTTGGCCCATAGACCACAGGTTGAGAATCCCTGGCCTAGAGGGTGTGTATTCAAATACCACTGCTCTTTTCTTTGAGGAACAGTGCCACTTGTTCCTCAGTTGGGTAACAGAAACTGTCTTTGAAAGGGACCAAGGGGAGTAAACTTCACATTCCTGTTCAGACTTGTAGTTTATTTGCCTCAGGCAAGGAAAGCAAGAATTTGTCTGAGGGGGAGAAAACTGTGCTGGAGGGACAGGCACTTCCTTTTGGGATTCTTCGAAAGAAACGGAATAGAAATAAATAGAAAATGATGCACTCAGCTTGCATCTTATGCATGTTTAGCTGGAGGAAAATCTCACTGTTCAGTTTTTATGTACATAGTGAGGCAACGGAGACATGGATCCAATAAACAAGTGGAAAGAAATAGACATTAAGGAAACAAAATCTAAGAGTCACTGCTAGCCTTAGGCATCTTTGTGCTGAAATCTTGTATAGTTCCATGTGTTCAATGGTAATGGATGTCCTTGACTCCAGCAAATCATAGCTGATTTAGAGGTTTCAGCGGGCTGGGGTTGGGGGTGAACGAAACGTCATTATATTGTGTACCAACTGCATGCACTATGAAATTGCCTTCAATCAGTGGTGATTTACTGATGCTGACCTCATCTGCAGTGCATAGAGCTGCACAACAGACTTCAACCACAGAGTAACACAAACGTTTCCTTTGGGTGAAGTACGGCAAAATTATAATAGCACTATAGCCAACAAAATCATTAAAATGTCTAGAAGTTGGTTTATGATGCATATTTACAAGTGGCTTTTAGAAAACAGTACCTGTCGGAAAAATTCTTCCATTAATGCTTCTGCCCATCGTTGATGAAGCTCCCAAGGCTTTGCAGGGTGGCTTATGTCAGCAGCATGTACAATCAGAGCCATGAGCTTATCTTTGTGTACTCTGTTGAAAGAAGAATAGTCTCCAGTTATCTCAGTACAAATGTAGCAGTTTTCCTCAAGCAAGAAGTACTTTAGAAGTCTTTTTTTAACACTTTCTACTCAGCTAGAGGGACTGCTGTGGCTTGGTGTTTAAGATGCTGAGCTTGATGATTGGAAGGTTGGCAGGTTAGCAGTTCAACACCTGAGTGCTGCGTGACAGAGTGAGCTTCCATCTCTGTCCCAGCTGCCCCTCAAGAACAAAGGCAAGCGGAGTCTCCTCTGAGAAGCCACAAAAGGAAATGCGAGGACGAAGGATGTGACATCACCAACACCAACAAATACCTGTCTAGTTGATAGGAAGATTAGAACAGGTCAGAGCCAAAGGTTTCCCAGAGTGCCCTTTACCCCTCAGTGTGAACTGAGTTGTACCCAGCTGCCCCAACAATACAACCAACCTTTCCAGCTTCTGATGATGCTGCGGAGCATGCTTAATGGTACTCATTTGCTGGAAATGTTGTGACATGTCTGTAGCTAAAACCATCTCAATGACCAGCCGGCGCAATTCCCTGAAAAAAATCAGACAGGTTTCCTGTTGCTTTCCATAGCTTGATGGTATATGTTGATCTGACAGCGACCATCATTCCTACAATTTTCCATAACAGAGACAAAATGGCATCCTTTGCCTTACAGTGCAATACTTAAATGGCTGAGATAATGCTACTGAAGTAGCCCCACTTTCTGGTCAGAAGGTGCAAAATATTTTAACATTTTGATTGACCACCAGATTGACCTCACATTATAGAGCAGGGGTTCCCAACCTTTTCAAGCCAGGGGCTGGGTCATGCTTTCTCAGTCAGCTTTGAAGGCGAGATGGCAATTTTGCCCTGCTTGCACAATGGGGGTGACCATTTTGTCCCAACAGCTTCAAAGGGGTAGCCATTTTGTTTTTTGAATGCCCTTGGAGGGGTGCCCCCCCATGAAGTGGCAGTGCGGGCCGGACTCAGCCTGTGGGCCTTAGGTTGGAAACCCCTGTTATAGAGGTACAAATATAATATAAACAGAAATATGACATAAATTATCTAACTACTTACATGAAAAATTGTATTACCCTTCAGCTGGAATAGATTTGTTGCAAAAGTGATGATATATTTGTCATCTTCGTTAACTTCATTACACTTTACTGTATAAAGTTGTTCATAGATAAAGCTTCTTTTGTGATGAAGGACATGTACTCTGATATTTCTAGTACAGTATTCATAGAACTCAGGAAGAATGGCAGAAATATCTCATCAATTTTGGGAATAAGTATAACAGCCCTTCAAATGTGCTTCATCAACTTCTTGCACATAGCTGTTATCCAATTACATTCTAGGATGGGGTCTATTTTTCCTGTCTAGCTTCCTGAAGACAATTCAGTCAAACGCATAAAGAGCTTCGCATAAAGAGCTTCTCGCTTAAAGAGTAACTCACTTAAAGAGCACAATTTTCTCTGAGTGTTCACTTTGCTTAACAAATAAAACCAACCAAAAACTCGCTTAACAAATAAATTGGGGTTCACAATCCCCCCCCCCCCACAATTGATAATTTACAATGGTGTTTCGCTTAAAGAGCAAACTCGCTTAAAGAACAATCCTGTGGAACGCATTATGCTCTTTAAGTGAGGTACAACTGTACTTACTTGTCAAAGTCATCCATTAAATGTAACATTTACCTATCTGCAAATTATCTTACCTCCATTCATCTGCAGTTAAATTGACCAGGATATTCATATCTGTATTTTCCAAAAGACGATAAGCAGCACTTACATGATGGTTTTCAAGAACAGACTTGTCATTATATAAAAGTGCAGCTTCTGATCTAATATAAAAATTAACAGAAGCAGTCATATTAGCTCCCGAACTGTCATGGATTATACATTTTTTTAAAACAATGGTATCTGTGACATTTTATCCTCATAAGGTTTTTTTTAAACATTTGTTTGTAAAAATTGCTACTCCTTTTCAGGGTAGAAGTTTTCATAATGGATTGGTGGAACTACTGCCTAGCAAAACCATTCAAAGAAGTGGTAAGCAATGACAGTTTGTTCTGCATCATTTGACTCCACCTCTTCCATTCAGGGTCTTCATTCAGAAATAAAATGTCAATAGCTTGTTTGTTTTCGTGCATTAGTCAAAGGGAATATTTATTTTTGTTAATACAGTACCTTTTTTTGACCTTTAAACTGTAGGCAGGGAAAAAGGACTATGATGTGTTTGGATTTTATGTAAATCTCACAGGATCCATTTTGACAGAACACTGGTTACATAAAAGAATCCCTGGAATTCCTTATTGTGACTCCAGAGTATGTTTTCAAGGTACGGTATATAATCGAATATAAGCTGACCCGACTATAAGCCAAGGTACCTAATTTTGACCTGAAAACCCAGAAACATAGATTGACCCAGGAATAAGCCAAGGGTAGGAAATGCAGCAGCTTCTAGTGAGTTTTAATAATCAAAATACATGAAAATATGGTAAAATTAATTAAATTGTTGGCACATCTCAATCTAGCATGGTCTTGGGACTCTCGTAGTCGTTGGCCCGAGTATAAGCCAAGTCCCCTTTTTGGGGGCTCATTTTGGGGCTAAAAATCTTGGCTTATACTTGGTATATATGGTAAGTGTAAAGTCACAAAAGGCCAGGCCAGTGTGTTTCCAGACATCCAAGAATTATCTGCAGGACTTTATGGCAACAACTCAAATTTGAACAGATTTCCTAAAGACAAAAAGAAAAAAAAACCAGCTTCAACATGCACAGGATTCTTGATGGCTGGGGACTAAAATATAAGCAAACAAAAGTTTGAGAAAGTAGGTTTGATCCATGAAAGCCCCCATTGAAATATAGCAGATAGTCTTTAAGATGCCACAACATTTTTGTCTTTATTTATTTATTTATTTATTTATTTATTTTATTTTCTGATAAGCTTGCTAAAACAGCACCTGACCATATGTCCCGCTTTGGAGAAGAACCATAGTGATATTTCTAATCCCAAGAAACCAAAAATTCTAATGTTTATTGTCAGGGCAGGATTTGTGCCCTGGGTTCAGCCTCATTCCAAGATGGAGATTTCCATGCGTGGGAGGACCTATAGCACATACCTTAGAGGGACTGGAATGTGAAAACATGTTAGCCTCATGGGTTCGAAGAAATGAAATCTCATTGTGATTGACATGTTATAATGTGTGGTTATTGGCTGGATTCCTTTAGGGGAATGGCAAGGGGGTGGACTGTGTGTGAGGAAATAAAACCCAGAAAGTGGGACCAAGTTGTTCTCTTGATCGGATGCTTCTCTCTGAGGGTGAGCTGTTAACTTAGAAACATGTAGGCAATGGTGGGCATAAAGAAAACTCCTACCACACTGCGGGCGTGGCCATGTGACTGGGTGGGCGTGGCCTGTTGGCCATGTGACTGCTCTTCGCTGCAGAGCCATGAAAATAGAAGTCTCTTCTATTTTCATCACTCTATAGCAAACCTCTGAAGCCATTTCCCTCTTCATCCAAGGCTTTTCCAGGGCTCCGTTTCATCCTGAAGCACACCCCCAGACACTCCGGAGTGGCTGGGGATGTGCTTTGGGGTGAAACAGAGCCCAGGAAAAGACTTGCACAAAGTGGGAAATGGAGCCAGCCCCCTCCAAAGCCTCTTCTAGAAGGAAGAGGTGGGCAGGGCAGGGAGGTGAGTGGGGCCAGCCATTTACTACAGGTACGCGGGTACTGGTCCGATCTGGCAAGGGGTGGGATGTCAAAATTTTTACTACCCCACCGTGATGTCATCACAGTGTGGGCAGAGCTAACATCATGTCATGGGCGGGACCAAAGAAAAATAATAAAAAATATAAACAATAATAATAAAATAAGCATGCGCGCGCGCAGACACACACACAAACACAACTCAACCCAGTCACCCACCCACAACACAAACCCGTAAATAAATTAAATAAATAAATACATTAAAATACAGCCAGCCACCCAAACACCCACCCGCCCACCCCAAACACAAATCAACCAGAGCTTTTAAACCAGAGCTTTTAAACCTTATTCTGGCTAATCTTTCTCACACTAGGTCAGATGGAAGGAACTACAGAATGAACTCACCACAAGATGGCTTCATTTTGACACTTTTCAACTTTTCAACAGTTAAAGAAGTTAGGCACTAAGTCTTTGCCTAACCAGTTCTCTAGGATAATATGCCTTAATGTAAATGTAAAACAGCTGTACCTCCTTAAGGGTTCTCCAATTGGAACAGCAATTGAAACAGCACAGGTGTAGCTTATTGATGAGGTAACTCCAAGACTTTGCTTAAAAACCCCAAGCCAGGCCGCCAGGCCTTTTTAGGAACTGTGGTAGTACATCAATATAGGTAAAGGTATTAAATACACATTAAAACACACACAGACATACCACATCCAAAGGTGAGTCACTTACCCTGGGGAGCAGGCTATAGGGAGCTTCAGGCTAGCAGCTTCTCTTCCTCCTCCCCGCTTGGGAGGACAGCAAGGAGACAGTGCATACGCGCCAAGCACTGTAGGCATGCATGCACACAAAGTAATTGCCGTGCATGCGCAGTGGGGGAACCAGTGAAAAGGTAAGCTCTGAAGGTGGTTCCCCCCCCCCCCCAAAAAAAAAAAAAACCCTGCTACCGGTTCTTCGGGACACTGGGAAAAGTTACTACCGGTTCTGGATAACTGGTGAGAACCTGTTACATACCATCACTGGATGTGGCTCATGCCCATCACTACATGTAGATGCTTAAGCCAGAAGGGGGCCCATTGGGCTTCCTCAATGACAGAAGCTCTCTTTGCTATGATGTGCTTTCTGAACTTTTGATAAACTTTTTTCTGTAACTTACTCTGATTACAATATACAGTGGAACCCCACATAACGAACTCTTCTCATAGTGAAAAATTCGCATAATGAAGCGTTCATTATGCAAGGGCAATATCCTGTATAACAAAAAAACAAACCAACCAAGTTTGTTATACAAGGTTTTCGGTAGCCAGGGTATACCCGCTCAATGGGAACCCCTGTTAACAAACTTTTTTTTTGTTATGCAGGGTACTGCCAATAGTGCTGCGTATAACAAAAAAAATTGCATAACGAAGAGCTCCATGGAACTGAGGTTTTTTTTTTTTTGTTATGCGGGGTTCTACTATACTTTTAAAATACTGTACCCAAAGATGACTGGAGTGTTTACTTGGCTATGCACTACCTTATCTACACTAATCTAATGGTATTGTAGACACAATGGGCACAGAGCTGGGTGGGTTAAGGAGGATGGTGGAGGACAGGGATGCCTGGAGGGTAATGGTCCATGGGGTCACAACAACAAGGGTTGTTTAGCTAGGAGGGCAGCAGCTCAGAAGCAGGAACCAACCATTGGTGGGCATGAAGTCCTACTCATGAGTAAAGGTGTTTCCTGACATTTATTAGATGAATATATTGAGGTAGTACATGAATACAGTTCTTTTTGTTCTGCCATATCTAGATCAGAATATTGGCAATTAAATTTAATAGAACCTGATCTCAGGTAAAAAGACTTCATCCTGTGTGACACCAATGTATCTTTCAATGGCAGGTGAAGGTGAAAGAATCATGCCAGCACATGAAATGCACAGGGTGGAAGACATACCTTGTCTCAATAAGGAAATGGTTTGTGGTCCCAGTATGTTCATAATCATGGATTGAGGAGCTGAAAATTAATGCAAATATCTCCAGGTCTGTGAACCGATGCTAGGGAGAAGAAGTAAAAGTTGGTCATATTATGTACATAGCCACTGGTGGGCATCAGTAAGTTCACACCAATTCTCCAGAACCACTAGCAGAAATTCTGGCTGGCCCCGCCCATCCAAGTTTTCAAATAAAGTAGTCCTAATTCATGTGCAACACAAGGCTTTCCCCCTGGCCATGCCCACTATACCACGCCCACAGTGTGGTAGTAAAAAAAATTTGTAGTCCACCACTGTACATAGCTGATTTTTAGTGCAATTAGGATGATAATGTAAGACAGGTGTTTTCAACCATTTAAAGCAGGGGCCGGGTCATACCCCCTCAGACAGTTTCGGGGGCCAGACAGCCATTTTGCTCTTTCTCCACCACATGGCACTTCTGGGTGTGGTGGAGGCGGTGGTGGGGGCACATGAAATGGTGCCATGGACTGCATCTGACCCATGGGCCACAGGTTGAGAATCCCTGAGGTAGGAGATCTGTCTGTGGGGTCTCACAGTTAAAAGAACAGAAGCAGCAATAGTGAGAGGTGGAAAATTCAGAAGTAGGGGTTGTTTTGCATGGCATTCTGAGATTTATTTATTTATTTATTTATTTAGATTTATTATCCCGCCCCAATCAGGTGAACACGACCCTAGGCGGCTCACAAAAAAAGGAAAAGTTACACAAATGAGTGCAAACCAAACAATCCCACCACACCACCACCAACCCAGAAACCAAATCAACTTCATAATAATAATAATAATAATAATAATAATAATAATAATAATAATAATAATAATAATAATAATAATAATAATAATAATAATATAAAAATCCAATATTTTATTTTGCTTTCTCAGGAATAATGCAATTTTAGGCTAAAGCACTCGTGGAGAAGGCAAGTTCTGAATAAAAACTAATTAAAATGGTACATGTTATATTTTGCTCCCAAGAAGTTTCATTTTCAGTTTCAGTTTTTCATTCTGGGTGAATTTTTTTTAAATTAAGAACATTAGGAGGCAGGAGCAAAAGCATCCTGGGGAACTGCAGAAACAATCATGGGGAGAATTTCTGCGAATTCTTCTGAGAAAACATTTTTTTTCCCATAATGACAGCACAATATACTTCTGTAATCCAAGAGTTACTGTATGTTTCCCATTCAACAGCTAAATGTCATTATATTAGTAAATAACTACCACAACCATAGATTTACCACATTACATTTAAAATGTTTTTTTCATCCTAAAATGCTTTTTTAATGTAAAGTCAAACCTTGCATAACGAGCGTATCGCTTAGCGAAAAACTCACATAACGAGCAAGTTTTTTGATAAGCGGTCTGACTCGAATAATGAATTTTTCGCTATGCGAGTCAGACTTTTCCCTATGGAAAAACTCTCATAACAAGCGTTTCTATGGGGAAAACTCGCATAGCGAAAATTTTTCACTATGCAAATTTTCCCCCTTGAAACGCTCTTTATGCGAATTTTTCCATAGGGAAAAGTCTGACTCGCATAGTGAAAAATTTGTTATGCGAGTCTGACTCACATAGCGAAAAACTCACATAATGAGCAGCCGCGCAGAACGAATTAAATTCATTATGCAAGGTATGACTGTACATGGGAGACTTTCTTACCATGACGCCAGTATGTAGTAAGATGTTGTGCACAGTTTGGGCGACATCTGTGGCATGAATCACATTGTGATATGGATTTTGGTACTTGTTGTAGCCAGCTTCTAGAGCGCTTGAAAATGAAATCAGATAGGTAATTGGAATCTGTGAGAGAGAAAAATAAATAAATATAAGAATCTCTGCCAGACCAAGCATGCCATGCATCATTCAGTCTTTCCAAGACTGGTTCAGATGCCAGGGATCACAGGAGATTTTTCCCCACCCTGAACTCTCTCTCTTTCTCTCTTTCTCTCGTTTTCTCTCGTTCACTGTACTGTACACAGGAATAAACAGAACCTCAGTACATTGTAAGAACAATGAGGCTTCCCCTTATTCCAAGCGCAATTGCCTCCCAAGTGCCCTTACAAAATGAAAGATTAATTACTGTGGGATTGCTAGTTACTAAAAAATAAATGCTTTGCTTATAGATCTCCGACATTATGTAAACATTGTGAGTTTCCTGTGCATGTATGAGCATGTGCGCATGTACCAGAGAGATGTGAGTGAGAAAGGAGCAGGGATTCTCTTCCTATGTCCTTTCGTTCTTTCTTATAGCACAGGAGTTCTCAACCTTTTAAAGCCAGGGGCCGGGTCACACTCCCTCAGGCAGCATTGTGGGCTGGACAGCCATTTTGCCTTTTCTCCACCACATGGCACCTCCTGGTGTGATGGAGGCAGTGTGGATGTGGGGAGGGGGGATGGCACGTGAAATGGTACCATGGGTCACAGGTTGAGAATCCCTGTTATAGCAGGTGATGTTTATTTTGCACTGGTCACCATTTCTTTTGCAGAGACCAGAGGCTTTGTAAAGCCGTCAAGGAAAGCTACCAGGAGAAAAAGCCCTGATTCATTAGAAATAGGGTGCTGGTAGAGAGCATTGCAGATCCTCTGGACTGCCAGAAAGACAAACAAAAAGGTCTTAGAACAAATCAAACTAGAATGTCTCTGGAAGCTAAAATAATGAAACTGAGACTTTGGGCACATCATGAGAAGGCAAGACTCTCTGGAAAAGACAATAATTCTGGCAGCCGTTGAAGTCAGCCTGAAAAGAGGAAGACCAATAGGAGTTGGATTTACTCCCTAAAAGGACGCTACAGCCTTGAGTTTTCCATAGCTGAGCAGGACATTTTCCAAGACAGGACATTTTTGTGATCTCTCATCCATAGGCAGGAGTGAGATAATACCTCTTCAAAGGGTCGCCATAGGTTGGAGGAAACTTGATGGCACATAACAACAACAGAGGCTCTATATCAGGCATGCCCAAACTACGGCCTGTGGGCTGGATACGGCCCCGAAGCCATTCCATCAGGCTCGTGACACCCTTCTGCACATATGCAGACACATCCATATTTACTTCCTGGTTTGGTGCAGACATGATCGCGCATGCGCAGAAGCATCTGCACCAAACTAGGAAGTGAATATGGATGCTTCCATGAATGCGCAGAAGCATCAGTGCCAAATCAGGAAGTAAATATGGCCACTTTCACACAAGCGTAGAAATGTCTGTGCCAAACCAGGAAGTGAATATGGATGTGCATGTGTAAACATGTCCTTTTCCGGGGGCGTGGTCTGGCCCACTCAGCTGTTCTGGGAGTGTAGCCCTGGCCCAAAAGGTTTGGGCACTCCTGCTCTATATGTTGCCTTTCAGACTTTATGTGTTTGTTAAGGCAATTGTAATTAGGATTATGACTGTTTTAGCCAAGATAACACATATTTGCCATATTATTATTATTTAGAAAAACATACTAAGGTGTTGTCGTTTTGTTACTGACCTTGAAGTGGGTCAGAAGGTTATATTTGCTGAGCAGCTCACACATCATATATTTCAAGCTGTGCCCTTGGCTAGCTTCATTTAAAATAAATGTGTTGAATTCCCATTTGTCGACATCCTGTTGGTAAGGGGAAAAATCCAGAAATTAACATGTCTACTTCTTAAACTGAGTTTCTAGACAACACTGAGAAATAGAAATGCAAATAGGTTTGTTTCCAAAACCTAGATTTTGTAATAAATTAACAATTTTGCAAAAAAAAAAAAAAAAGATGGTAGCTGTGACACCTGTGACACTAATGTAGTGGTGACACCAATGACGGATCACAACAATCTTTAGACTAGGTGGCATGAAATTTTCTTTCATGTTATAAGCAAATGTAATCCTTTAAGAGTAGTTTTGTGTCAGTTGTTTTGGACTCTGCCCTCCCAAATAACCAGGACATTCTTGTACCAACTCAATCTGAATTTTTAAAATGCTAATCTGGAGATAGGTTCCAATTAATATAATGTATATATCACAGCGGTGGCGAACGTATGGCACACATGCCAGATGTGGCACTCAGAGCCCTCTCTGAGAGCACCCATGCAGTCACCACAGCACAAAGTTTGCCCCACCCCTCTGCCCAGCAGCCCAATGGGAGTGCTTCCTCCATCCCCAACACAGAGTTCACCCTGCCCCTCTACCCAGCAGCCCAATGGGAGTGCTTCCTCCCTCTCCAGCACAGAGTTTGCCCCGCCCCTCTGCCCAGAATCCCAAGTGGGAGTGTTTCCTTCTTCCCCTGTTGCCATGTTGGCACTTTGTGATAAATAAGTGGATTTTGGGTTGCAGTTTGGGCACTCGGTCTCTAAAAGGTTTGCCATCACTGATCTACCACCAATCTGAGGACCATGAAAGCAATAGGGCTGTTTTCTCAGAATTATACATTTCAGGGGCCTGGAAGTGTTGTGCAGAAATTAAAAGGGCCAACAGAAATTTGCATTTCTCCATCACCTACCCTGAGGGCTTTCATACACATTGTAGATTTTTCATGGCATATCCTGTACAATTAACTGAAACAACTTTCAAAATAATAATGAAATTACAACATACATGTAGTTAAGATAGATGGATGATACTCATCACCATCTAAAAGAGGATGGTTTTGATTTTCCATGTCGCTTTCTCATACGAATTAGATGTTAGTTTACAAGCTCTTTGAAGTGGTCTTTCTGAGATACTGTATATCCAATTATCTTTTTTTAAAAAAATAACACACAAATATTTCACCTTTAAAGATTCTAGTACTTCTGTTGGATATGCCAAGCCACCTGGACTTGTAGTTGAATGGAATTTCCTAGTAGAACAAAGGAAACATTTGCATTATGAGACAAGCAACTTCAGTTTGATTGGCATACAGTTTTATGCAAGCAAATGACAGGACAGAAACACAGTTGTTGCAGTCATAAAACTTGGAGGTGATATGATGACAATTGTAGATGACCTAGCAGACATAAACAAAATTATTTCACTTTGTAGGCAAACAAAGGGAGTGTTCAATTTCAGATATCCTGAGGTGGCTCGTAAGCCACTTCACAATTCCAGACGTTTACGTCAGAAGGTTAGATGGCATTGTAGACGCAATGGGTGTAGAGCTGAGTGGGCTGCAGAAAATGGCAGAGGACAGAGGGGCCTGGCATGCAGTGGTGCATGGGGTCACAAAGGGTCAGATTCGACTGTGTGACTGAACAACACCAACAAAATGAGAGTGCACTAAAATAGTAGAACCCCAGGACATGGTTTCAAAACACAAACATTGGGGAACAGTTGGCTTGGTCTAACATCCAGCTCATGTGGATGCTTGTAAAAAAGAGCAGAGCAATCTGCGCGCGCGCGCGCGCACACGCACACGCACACGCGCACACACACACACACACACACACACACACACACACACACAAGAATAAACTATATGCGCATGTGGATGAGCTCTATGTTGTTCTTATTAGTACAGTATTTGTTAATTCAGCTCTGGGCAATTTTTCTCCCACCCTCTCCCCTCCATTGCCCTTCCTCTTTGCTAGATGTAATGGTATTTCTCTGGCATCCTTAAGAGAAACCCTCCTTTCTTTCACCTTAGTCTATGGTCACTATTTCTCCCTTCTTTTCCTTTAGTTTCTATCTTTCCATAGAAAATCTTCCTACCTTCTTGAAGGTTACCACCAATTTCTTTTCAGGTGAAAATACAGCTCCTCTGGTGGCTTAGTGGTTAAGATATTGAGCTGGAGACTGGAAGGTCAGGTTTTGGTACCCAAGAGCTGCACTTGGGGACATGAAAGGAGCCTCATTTGGGCATTCCCAGAGCAGAGTTTCTCCAGCAAAAATCCTTTCAACCCAGAGTAATGTCTGACACGAAATTATTATTATTCAGCTGAAAAGTATGATAGAATTTTTAAGATGAATAAAACAAATAAAAATCTGAGGACAGGGACTTCCTGGTTAACTCTGTCCTTTGCACTCCCTTCCTTTTCTGTTGTTATTCTCATTGCCCTTGCAAACATTCTTCCACTCCTATCCTAAATCATCTGAGAGGACCCGTACACATTCTTTCTTGTCCTTTCAAGAAATCAACGAACACAGCCACTGACTGTGCAATTTTTTTAAATGTTAAATGTTACACAATCCAACAGAGACACATTCCGAAGAACTCTGAAATCCACTTTGCTCTCTTCTGCCAGTGCTCTGGTTAGAGTAGGAGTATGTGCAGAAGGCTCTATCAACGTGTGCAGCGTGCTCTGTCCATAGTGTTTTAGGGACTCCAAGTCTAGCACATTGCCATTATTTTCATTTTCTACCCTATTGTTTAAGTTCAGGTGCAGTGCTCCATATACCTGAGGCTTAAGAGATGTGAGCTCTGTTTAGTTGGGCTGCAGTTTTGTCCAAAACTTAGACAAAAGCAGAGAAAGTCTAAACCCCGCCTGGAACCATCATGAGTTAAGCCTGCTAATGCTGCCCCCTTAAGTTACCTAGGAGGATTTAGACCCCCACTGTGCTTTTTTGGTCATAAGAATGCAAATGCTGGGAAATTACCAAAGTGCATGGTACAAATTTCTTAAAGATATTGGTTTAGTACACCTTTAATTTTATAGTCATCCACTGCAGCTACCTTCTTCTTCTTCTTCTTCTTCTTCTTCTTCTTCTTCTTCTTCTTCTTCTTCTTCTTCTTCTTCTTCTTCTTCTTCTTCTTCTTCTTCTTCTTCTTCTTCTTCTTCTTCTTCTTCTTCTTCTTCTTCTTCTTCTTCTTCTTCTTCTTCTTCTTCTTCTTCTTCTTCTTCTTCTTCTTCTTCTTCTTCTTCTTCTTCTTCTTCTTCTTCTTCTTCTTCTTCTTCTTCTTCTTCTTCTTCTTCTTCTTCTTCTTCTTCTTCTTCTTCTTCTTCTTCTTCTTCCATGTCTCAATCAAACCCTGTACTGCCAAAACGAAGCTACTTTCTTGGCTTTGTTGTTGGCCAAACTTAAATCCTCATCAGTGCATGTTTCTGGCAGTAATCTGCAGACCAGTAAATGAGCCAGATTCCGCATCTCTCCACATTGTTTCTCTGCTTGGATGGCTTTTTCCTGCACCTTTTTGCTTTGCGTTTTTCCAATCTTTAGCAACTGACTAGCTATTTGTTCTGCTGTTGCTCGGGTATGGTTTTGCTGTGGCTGGGTTAAAGGGGTACATAGAATGAGCCTCCTCGAAGACTGTGAATACAATAGGGCATAGCCTGGATGGTAACCTTGTTGGCTAATCTTTCTAACACCAGATCAAACCAAACCAATAGCCTGATCAATTGTTGTTACCGAATCTGTAGTTACCTTTCTACGGAAACACGTGCCTGGACAGCATATGTAATAGTTCGAATCTTTGTTCCTTCCTCAGGTTTGTGACCATGCCCTTCTTTCTTCCTTGCAAAGGTAATAGTCAACCATTCCCGTACATCAATAGGCACAGAATCCCATTTGACCTTAGAGAGGTCATCTTCAGTGTCCAAAAGGCCCCTGCCAAAGAAGTTGAAAGATGGTTTATTCCCCCCCTGTATACAATAAAATCTCTTTGTTCAAGAGCCAGTACAGTAGAACTGCAAGAGAAATAACGCTCGGATCTTCCTGTACCTAATCCTGCAGAATATCCTCCAAGATATGCAAAGGAGCAATCCGTTATAATTTACAATCATAAAATGTTGGAAGATAGTTGGCATGTTGCAAAGTGCATTACTAAGTGGCATTTACTTCTTTATCTCCTTGTCTGATCCCAGGTAAAGGTATTGCACACCAAGCTCTGTTTGCATTAGGAATCACCTTCTCAGTGTAAACAGCAATAAGACTGGTACATTCTCCAGCACTGAACCATGCTTCCCTCTATGGTAATTACTCTTCTGCCAAACCTATAGGAAACTAAAAGTAACACACTTGTGTGAAACTATGTTCTGTTGTAAAAAAAATCCATATAATTGGAAGCGACATGCTTAGTATCTTACATAGTTTGACTTTGAGAGAAGGGAGAGTGGCTGTCTGATCACAATTCCTACACACTCTAGTTTTTACACTGAAGATTAAGGGGTTGGAAGGGAGAGAGAGAAAGAGAGAGACTTGTAAGAAATCTGCTATCCAATTACTCAGAGCACACATCCCTGGTCTAGTAAATTTTTAAAAAATGGATTAATCTAACCAGTTAATGCAGCCCCCCATTTTAATAATAATAATACAGTAATACATCGGATAACGTTTACATCAGATAACACTAAAACCGCATAATGTTAAGCAATCTGGGGGGGAAATTGCATCGCATAACATTAAAATCCTATGGGATGCATTGGATAACGTTCACTAAAGTCTGTCTCTCTATGGAGTTTTAACGTTATCCGATGCATCCCATAGGATTTTAACGTTATCCAATGCATGCATTGGATAGCATTAAAAATTGGATAGGACTAAGACTTGTGGAACCAAGTTTTAGTGTTATCTGAGGTTTTACTGTACATTTGTGTCAGAAATTATTCTAGGTTGAAAGGATTTTTGCTGGAGAAACTCCGGTCAGGGGACTCCTGAATGAGGTTCCTTTCTAATCTCCAAGATCTTTTCCCACCGAAGTGGTCCCTATTTATCTACTTGCAATTTCTTGATTTTGATCTGCTAGGTTAACAGGAGCTGGGACAGAGACGGAAGTTCAAACCATCATGCATTAACCGGGTCTCAAGCCGCCGACTTGCCAGCTTTCCAGCTAACAAGGCAAGCTTCTTAACCACTGAACCACTGCAGCCCCAGTTTTAATAATGTGCCCCCATAACTGAAAAATATGGGTTGCAATTATCTGATCAGGTTTATCAGACAATGTTCTCATATCTTTTTCAGCAATAGCTACAACTATAATAACTGATGATACTTAACTGCCCAGAAGAAATGGTTCTCTACTTACAGCAGAGTAGCAGAAAGTTTCTTTTTGGCCTTTTGATTATAGGTTTTTGATTTGGCGGAACTACAGTTTGTTCGGATCCCAATCTTCTCTCTTTTATCTTGCGTCATATTTGCTGCCCTTTTTTTTTTTGCTTCTTGATCTTAACTGTCGTAGTTCGCTACATTTACGTAATATAAGAGGCTACATTTAAATCTAAGTAAACTAATAGAAATTCCCTATTCCTATGTGTTTATCATTCTTACATTTTACCTGTAGGTGTTAGTTCAATGGGAGAACTCAAGGGATTTCAGTGGCATTGTGAGGTCACTCTGATGTAACTGATAGCAACTGTTTTGCATTCAGTAGTCTGAACTGTTCTAAGCGCTTCCCCAGCCCACTCACATATTTTGCAAAGACCATATAGACATCCTAGTAGCTATGGTTGGTACCAGGATCACTAGGGTGACTCTGGAGACCCACACATTCCAGTAACACATCCATTACCAGACCCTTGATCTACCTATTCCTCTCTTTCCTCTTCCTTTATCCTGTCCATTCACCCATCTTCTTCAGTACATTCCAAATGAAAGCCTTCTTGTAACATCCATTTCTTAGATAGCCTACACATCGGATTATGGTTTTGCATTTCACATTGTGTACCCTGTTCACAAAACATCTGGTACCTTCACATCTTGCACTGTGTTGCCCGAATGTTTCCTTGTTCAATCCTTCCTCTATGCGATAGTACAGCCCTTCATGAGTTAGCAGTTTGCCCACCCTCAAACTCCGAGCTATATATATATCGTGTAAATTGGGACATGGTTTTAGCACAAAATCATTATGTAAGTCGAATTTTATGTAACTCGAGGCATATGTAAGTCGGGGTTTTACTATATATATGACATTGTTGTCCATCCTGGAAAAATATTCACCCACATCTAGAATCCTGGCTATGGGCCTGTCCTCCGCCTGTTTGTACAGCTAGATCTCCAGATCTCATTTAATTCAGTGTGAATTCACATGTGCTGTGGGCGATGCTCGTGACACAACTCCCATCTTGATTCATCCTCACAATGTCAGTCTTTGGTTACTGGTGCTGATTAAATTTGAAAATTTCAGGAAAAATTGAGGTGTTGCATTTTGAGTTTCATCTGATTTTTGCTCACCAATAAATACAAACCTGCCCTGGTATATCCCACTGCCTGCTTCTTCCTCCTCCCTAGTCTCTGTGTTAGTTTGCCAAACACACCTTGCTTTCTTGGTGTCACACCATCATTTTTTCCCTACTTTACACCCATCTATCTCCACATAGACACATCTGCAGAAGACACAATCACATTTTCTTTAAAAAAAAATGAATGCAGGTTTCCCATCTATTCCTTGCCCAAAGACATGGAAAGTGCATATATGGAGATGCCAGGTCCTAGCGATGTGGTTTACTCCATCTTCCTAAATTGGTACTTTTAAACAAGTTAATTGGGCAGTAGAGTTTAAACAAAAGGGGAAACCTGAATTTGTTGTAATGTATGTTGTCAGTGTGAGTGGAATGTATGTTGTCAGTGTGAGTGGAAGTTTAAACAGGAATGAATTAAAGTGTGGCTCCAACCCACACACCGTTGAGGCAGAGCCGGGCAGGAAACTCTGCCAGTGGAGTGTGTTCTGCCACTATTATCTCATCTCGATTCCCACCTCTGTCCCTGTTTTGCCATTGCATTGCACAACTGTTCTGTAATAACACCCCTTCTTGCCCTTGTGCTGCTGCCAGATAGCCTCCTTTTGAGATGCTCTCTTGTTCCACCTCCAGTCTTCTTTTTCTTAAGTTTTATACAGCAGCAGTAAAGCAGGACAGTTTTTCAGGCAGCTACAGTTTGAAATGCAAGTTCTCCAAGGCTTTTACTCAGTGGTGGGCAGCAAAAAAATTGCTGCCACACCATGGGCGGAGCCTATGTCATGGGCAGAGCCTATGTCATGGGCGGAACCTGCATCATGGGCGGAGCCTACATCATGTGTGATCTAGTCATGCCTCCCATATGGCCATGTATACATTTGCAAACACAGGCATCACTGGTTCTTGGGCTGTAAATGGAGATGAGTGCACTGCACCCTAGAGTCGGGTATGACTGGCTTTTGAGCAAGGGAGACCTTGAACCACTTGCAGGGGCAAAACCTGATGGGGCAGGGCAGGGAGGTGGACATGGCCACCCAGTTTAACTACCCCCCTGCCCAGAGGCCACCCAATTTTGCTAGCCCTCCCTCCTGGAGGGGTGCAAACCTGTTGCTGCCCACCACTGCTTTTACTCCTTGATCTAACCCAGCAATTAAACACTCCACAAGATGTTTAGAAAGATAACAAAATTATTCTTAACTTACAATTAACTCAGAGAGAGAGAGAGAGAGAGAGAGAGAGAGAGAGAGAGAAACGTGCTCTGCTTCATAGTATTTCAAGAAGGCCTGCCATGTTGCCAAACAAAATGTTGAGCTTAAACAGACATGCTTCTCCTTGTAAGGCAAAAACTATCAAGAAGGGAGAGAGACCTGAACAACAAGGGCTTAATACATGCAAAACATGTCAGGTGACCTTAGAGGGTGGGAAGATAGAAGACTTTCCTATTGGTTAGTCAGGGATAAATTAAAATTAACAACCCTCTGCATGCTGGGGTTGCACTAAAATATTCTACACTTTTACTCTGCCTCCAGAGCAGCTAATAATGCTTGAACCAGAGGGTAGGAAGGCCAGGAGGGATGGTTGTGGAGTGGTAGTTGCAGAGGGCAGAAGAGTGTCCTTATAGCCTGTGGCAGGAGAAAAAGAACTGCCACTCCCCTCCACTACCATCTTCCCTCACTTTCCCTGCCTCTTTCCCGATTTCAGACATTAGGTAAAAGTAAATGTTGCCCTTGCTCAAAAGCCAGTTATACCCAACTCTAGGGTTCAGTGCTCACCTCCATTTATAACCAAACAGACAGTGCTTTCTGCAGACATTTCCACAGACATGTGGCAGGCATGACTAGACACCAGAGCAGACGGAACACTGTTTACCTTCCCACCAAAATGGTACCTATTTCTCTAGTTTCAATTTCTTGCTTTCAAACTGCTAGATTGGCAGGAGCTGGGACAGAGATGGGAGCTCACTCCATCATGCAACACTTGGGTCTCGAACTGCTGACCTTCCAACCTTCCAATGTTTTTCACATTGTTTGATTTCTGGGCTAAAGGAAGTACATAGGCTTTGAACCAACGAATCCGTTGGACTGAATTTTCTTCTTTTTTTCAACTGCTGGTAACGATGTTTATTAATGGGTGGAAGCTGCCATTTGAGCAGTGGAACCTGTATCCCAAAAGTCTTGTTTCTGATATCACAAGTTCTGATATTCAGGTTCTCGGCACAAAAATATTAGCACACAATGTCAATTATGAAGGGCACACAGAACGGCAAAGAGTGTAAGTTGATGGGCAAGTGACTTGTCTTTGCAATTTATGATTTACCTTTTCGAAACACTGTACAGTAATACCCCGGTTAACGATTGCACCGGATAACGCTAAAACCGCATAATGACGACAAATTTGGGGGGAAGATTTGCACCGGAGAACGTTCATTTTAGCGTTATCCAATCCATCGTATTAAAGAAGCAAAGGAGGCCAAAGCTCCTCTCCCTGCCACTTCCCTCCTCCCCCCCCAGCAGTTTGGGGACTCCCCACACCCACCCCACTGCCTGCTCAGGAGAATCCAGCCCAGCCCTGGCCATTTACCTTCAAGCCACCAGCAAGCTTCTCTTGCTGAGCTGCATGCTCTGATGATCACTGGAGGCTTGTTTTTCTCTTTCACTTCCTGTATTGACAATACAGGGAGGGGGAAAGAGAGAGAGGTGATTGGTTCTCTAGAGAACCAATCAATTTTTTCTCTTTCCCCTTTCCCTTTAGTTTAAATACAGGGAGGCAAGGGAACGAAGGGAATGAAAAAAACAAGCCTCCAGCAATCACCGGCTGGGAGGTGAAAAGGAGCCCCTGGCCGAGGGGCTTGAAGGACGCCGGCCGCTGAGCGCGGGAACGCCGCCGCCGCCGCCGCGCCCCTCCCAGCCACCGTCACCGGCGGGGAGGTGAAAAGGAGCCCCTGGCCGAGGGGGCTTGAAGGGACGCCGGCCGCTGAGCGCGGGAACGCCGCCGCCGCCGCCGCGCCCCTCCCAGCCACCGTCACCGGCTGGGAGGTGAAAAGGAGCCCCTGGCCGAGGGGCTTGAAGGACACCGGCCGCTGAGCGCGGGAACGCCGCCGCCGCCGCTGCGCCCCTCCCAGCCACCGTCACCGGCTGGGAGGTGAAAAGGAGCCCCTGGCCGAGGGGGCTTGAAGGGACGCCGGCCGCTGAGCGCGGGAACGCCGCCACCGCCGCGCCCCTCCCAGCCACCGTCACCGGCTGGGAGGTGAAAAGGAGCCCCTGGCCGAGGGGCTTGAAGGACGCCGGCCGCTGAGCGCGGGAACGCCGCCGCCGCCGCCGCGCCCCTCCCAGCTACCGTCACCGGCTGGGAGGTGAAAAGGAGCCCCTGGCCGAGGGGCTTGAAGGACGCCGGCCGCTGAGCGCGGGAATGCCGCCGCCGCCGCCGCGCCCCTCCGTGTTGTCTTACACTATGTGGTTGTTTACTATGTTGTTTGTTTACTGTTGCTTTATGTTCCTTGGAAGCCGCCTAGAGTCAGGTTCGCCTGAGCAAGGCGGGGTATAAAAATAAATTTGAAATTTTTTTTGAATGCAGCTCAGCAAGAGAAGCTTGCTGGTGGCTTGAAGGTAAATGGTCAGGGCTGGGCTGGATTCTCCCGAGCAGGCAGTGGGATGGGTGTGCAGTCACAGCAGTGGGGGTGGCTTTAAAAGCACCCCACTGCCTACTCGGTTTGTCACTGAAGTCAGGGCTTTTTTTTTTTTTAGCGTTGTTCGATGCATGCTTCGGACAGCGCTAAAAATCGGGTAATGTCGTGACTTGTGGAACCAAGTCATAACGTTATCCGGGGTATTACTGTATTTGAAATCAGGGGAACATGTAGGATGGGAAGCAGCTATCAGGAGTGCCGGATATCTTTGATTGCTTTCTTCTCTTGGATGAACAGCAGAGTTTTGTTCATGATGTGCAAGTCCTACATATTATGTAGTGATACACGTCGAACCAAAAGTTGGATTTGATTTTTTTCTTCTTCTGCTGCTGTATCTGAATCCGAATATAGGTGATCCTCATGGTGATCAGCAGTGAAGACTGTGCAGTGGCCCTTCATCTGCCTTCTGGAACACAGTATGACACCCATACCATCCAGTTCCGTGAGTCACTTTCTGGTCCTGAACCCTTTTGGCACATAAAGTTCTCCTCAGCCCCAGGCCAGTATTGATGAAGTTGCTGCCCTCCATCAATATGGATCCAAGTGGACTTTGGCACCCAAGGCTGTTCAGGGTTGTCATGTTAGTTAACCGCTGCCTGCTACTCCGTGTTGAGTCGTTGGCAGTATGATTGACTCTACTCTATTACCATAGCAGGATAACCTGGTGAGACTTTTGTTTTGGTTTTAGCCTCTAGAAACTCCTTGTGACATAAGCTGCCTACTTCTCTTTCCAAGACAGCTTGTCTCATCCGTCCCAAGGATGCTTCACTTCTCTTACGTAGAAGAATCCCCCCCTCCACTTTTGCACTGGAGAGAAAGTTTCCTTCACCGAAAACATCTCTTTTCAAGGAAACCTATAGTTTCCTAAAGCTATGTAGAACTCTTTTACAGATAAAGCCTCCCTGAAATCCTACTTTTTGGAATATTGTTTTTCTTGTCTATAAGCCTTAGGTATAAATAGGCAACATTTCTTTAAAGATGATGTCATTATAACTCTGTAGCTTTAACAAGGGAGGAGCCAGTTTCCATAGAAAGCATCTAACAACAGACTTGAGGGCTTTGCTGTTATTTCTTTATTTTGAAGGCAGCACAATCTGAAGTTGTATTTCATTGTCAGAAGGGATTATTTTTGAAAATGTGTGTCATTTAGCATGAAATCTTGTACGGACAGCAAATCTGTTAGCTGCAAGCATTGATGACAAGTTCCTTTCTTCTTCCTTCTCTTCAATCTTGCCTTTCATTTTTCATTCTTAACTAGTAGGACAGTTTCTTTTTTCAATGTACTTTGAATGCTTCCCCCCCCCCCCAACCGTATACTTAGCAAAACGAAGAATGACAGAGCTTCATGAAGCCGTAGCTTCAGAGAATTTGGACTTGGTGGATAAAATCCTCAAGAGCGGGCAGTGCGATCCAAACTGCAGAGATCCTGACTGGAGCAATAGGACACCACTCCACTGGGCTGCGGCAAAAGGTAAGGAGCAAACCTACTATAGACATTCTCCCAAACAAAGAGTGGTGGAGAAGGGATAGAAACAGTGGTGGGTTGTCAAAATCTTCGCTACCCCACTGTGACGTCATGGACGTCATGGGCATAGCCAATGTCATGATGTCATGATATCGTGGGCAAAGCAAAAAAATAAAATAAAATAAAATAAAAATGTCTGCTCATGCATCAAACCTCTGTTTGACGCATGCACAGTTCTTTTTTTTAGTGTGCATGCGTGAAACCTCTATTTGACGCATGCACAGTAAAAAAAAGAACTGCCCAGAAATATATTTCTGGAGGGAGCTGGAGAGGTGACCGAACCGGTTGCCTGGGGGTTTACCACCACCCCTCCTGATGGGGTGCTATCGGTTCGGGTGAACCGGTCCGAACCAGTAACATCCCATTACTGGATAGAAATGGAATGAATTAGCAGATCCATAGCCAGGAGGCAGCCATTGCCCACCCTGAGTTAGCAGTTTGCCCACCCTCAAACTCCTGGCTGCTTATGACATTGTTGCCCATCCTGAAAAAAATATTCACCTACCCACATCTGGAATCCTGTCTACAGCCCTGCGGACTAGAGGTAAAAGGACAAGAAGCAGAGAAGGAAAGCAGGATCCAATGTTGTCTCCCCAATGTCCCATTCACTGATGGGATGTAACAGGTTCTCACCAGTTCTCCAGAACCAGTAGTAACTTTTCCCAGTGTCCCGGAGAACCGGTTGCAGCTTTTGGGGGGAACCACATTCGGGGCTTACCTTTTCACTGGTGTGCACTTAGTGTGCATGCATGCCTACAGTGCTTGGATCGTATGCATGGCCTCCTTGCTGTCCTCCCAAGCGGGGAGGAGGAAAAGAAGCTGCTAGCCTGAAGCTCCCTATAGCCTGCTCCCCTAGATTTCCTAGAGAACTGGTTAGGCAAAGACTTGGTACCTAACTTCTTTAACTGTTGTAAAGTTGAAAAGTGCCAAAATGAAGCCATCTTGTGGTGAGTTCATTCTGTAGTTCCTTCCATCTGACCTAGTGTGAGAAAGATTAGCCAGAATAAGCTTTAAGCTTTGGTTTAAAACAGTGATGGGATGTAACAGATTCTCACCAGTTCTCCAGAACCGGTAGTAACTTTCCCCAGTGTCCCAGAGAACCAGTAGCAGCTTTTGGGGGGAACCACCTTCGGGGCTCACCTTTTCACTGGTTCCCCCACAGTTCCTAAAAAGGCCTGGCGGCCTGGCTTGGGGTTTCTAAGCAAAGTCTTGGAGTTACCTCATCAATAAGCTACACCTGTGCTGTTCCAATTGCTGTTCCAATTGGAGACCCCTTAAGGAGGTTCAGCTGTTTTACATTTACATTAAGGCATATTATCCTAGAGAACTGGTTAGGCAAAGACTTAGCACCTAACTTCTTAACTGTTGAAAAGTTGAAAAGTGCCAAAATGAAGCCATCTTGTGGTGAGTTCATTCTGTAGTTCCTTCCATCTGACCTAGTGTGAGAAAGATTAGCCAGAATAAGCTTTAAGCTCTGGTTTAAAAGCTCTGGTTGATTTGTGTTTGGGGTGGGTGCTTGGGTGGGTGGGTGTATTTTAATGTATTTTTTATTTAATTTATTTACGGGTTTGTATTGTGGGTGGGTGGGTGGGTTGAGGTGTGTGTGTGTTTGTGCTTATTTTTATTTTATTATTTATTTTATTTTATTTTTCTTTGGCCCCACCCATGACGTCATGATGTTAGCTCCGCTCACACTGTGATGACATCACGGTGGGGTAGTAAATTTTTTGACATCCCACCACTGGTCCCATTGATGAGATTTCATTACTTCTGTGCATTAAAATATTTTCACCCAACATCTGGTACATGCTTCCAGTGGTGGGATGTCAAAAATTTTACTACCCCACCGTGACTTCATCATAGTGTGGGCAGAGCTGACATCATGACATCATGATGTCACAGGTGGAGCCAACGTCATGATGTTGTGGGCGGGGCCAAAGAAATAAAAATAATAATAATAAAATAATAAAATAAAAATAAGCACACACACACACACACACCCCTCAAACCACCCACAACACAAACCCATAAATTAATTAAATAAATAAATAAAATAAAAAATACATTAAAATACTCCATGGAACAGAGGTTTTTTTTGTTATGCAGGGTTCTTCTCTCTCTCTCTCTCTCTCTCTCTCAAGTTCCTACTTCTTTAGGACACTACCAGGTATTATCCCTGTTAAGTCAGGATCATAAAATTCATGAATCATTGCAATGGGAAGATTAAAAATGACATTGGGACATGTTGAGATGTGCCCTCATGTCAAAGTTCAGTCTGGCCTTACATAATGACTGCCTTCTCCCTTCCCCTCCAGAGATTTATTGGCAGCAATCTGCCCTTTAACATACAAAAGATTCCTAACCCTTGATGCTGGGGTGGAGCCTAAGGATGAGATTCCTTGCTCTGCACATTTTCAAATACCAAAGAGAAGTAAAAATAAAATAAATCATAGCTCTCTAATATTTTCTTTCATTCAAATCATGTTGACTTTTCCCCCCCAGTGCTTGCTTGCCTTGGTTTACAGAAATGGGAAGCATGCAGTGATGGGATGTAACAGTTTCACACCAGTTCACCAGAACCGGTAGTAACTTTTCCAAGTGTCCCGGAGAACCGGTAGAAGCTTTTGGGGGGAACCACCTTCAGGGCTTACCTTTTCACTGGTTCCCCCACTGCACATGCACGCCAAGCACTTGGTGTGCATGCATGCCTACAGTGCTTGGCATGTATGCACGGCCTCCTTGCTGTCCTCCTAAGCGGGGAGGAGGAAGAGAAGCTGCTGGCCTGAAGCTCCCTATAGCCTGCTTCCCAGGGTAAGTGACTCACTTTTGGATGTGGTGTGTCTGTGTGTATTTTAATGTGTATTTAATACCTTTGCCTATATTGACATACTACCACAATACCATAAATACAGATTTATGTTTGGGGTGGGTGGGTGGGTGTATTTTAATGTAATTTTTTAAAAATTATTTATTTAATTTATTTATGGGTTTGTGTTATGGGTGTGTGGGTTGAGGGGTGTGTGTGTGCTTATTTTTATTTTATTTTATTATTATTTAAAAAAAACCTTTGGCCCCGCCCACATCATGACACCATGATGTTAGCTTCGCCCACACTATGATGATGTCACGGTGGGGTAGTAAATTTTTTGACATCCCACCACTGAAAATAGGAATGTCTGTAGAGCAAAGAAGAATGTCTACAGAATGAAATTGATCAGTTAAGACTTCTAAATAATTAACTCAGGCCTGAGTACTGATTTATTTTCCATTCGTGCAAAAGGTATCAGTCTACGTGGCAAATTTGTGTTATTGCCAGTGGCTGCCTGTGCCAACAGTTGCTGCCGTTGCCTTGTACCCAGGTCAGCTTATCCTGAAGTGGCACATCTTTTCTTCTGTAGTTATGTGTGCCTTTCCTTCCAAGCAGGAGAAACAACCTGAGGAACTAAACTCAAAACTAGCAGAGCTTGAGACAGATCTGGAGTTTGTGGCACAGGAGACTCTGGGCTCTGCCTCAGTAGAAATTGCTTACAAATCAAGAGGTTCTGCTGGAGTCTGTTCCTTACCTTTCCCCTCCCTGCTATCTTATATTTCCGTTTCTAACAGGACACTCAAAGATAATAAAGCTACTTGTGAGACATGGGGCTCGCCTATGCTTGAGAACGGAAGCGGGCTGGAGCCCAGTTCATTTCGCTGCTGAGTCAGGCAACCTAGGAGCACTAAGGACATTGCACGCCTTGCATGCTCCCGTGGATGCTGCAGATCTCTACGGGGACACACCAAAGAGGATTGCAGAGATCTACGGACACAAAGATTGTGTCAAGTTCCTGGAAATGTAAGTGCTAGGGAAGTGTGCATGCACGCACGCACGCGCGCGCACACACACACACGCATGCACGGACGTACGCACGCACGCACACACACACAGACAGGGGTGCAATAGTTGTTTACAAAGCACCTGGAGTGAGTTGTATCCATCAAGGTATAATATTACAATGGACCCTCACTTAACAAGCAGCTTGCTTAATGCAAAATTAACATAACAAAAGGAAATACATAGAAAATAGTTGCTTGGTTAACATTTTTTTTCCATTTTTTGGAATAGTAGCCATGTTAGTCTGTGGTTCAGGCATATCAGAAAACAAAACAAAACAAAATAAAAAGCACTGTAGAACTTTGAAGACTAACTGCTACATTTTTATTGTTAGCTTTCGTGGATCAAGTCCACGTCTTCAGACAAGGAGTGAAACTTACAGGCATGGTTTTTGTGCACCAAATTCAGAGGTCAAAGGGAAGAAGGGTGTGGTCAAGCAAAATGACAGACAAGCAAGCACAACAATACAGCTTCCTACATCCATTTAGAGCTAATCTGAATAATCTATTGTTGTTGATGGCTGAATAAACTACAACATCTAAAATCAATGACTCAAGAAGGTTTTGGCAGTTGGGAAGGACAAATAAAACACTGCATAGGAATTTATCACAGTCTTCCAGTGTAATTTTCTGGAATTGGTCTGCGACTGGAATGGACTCTTGAGGATCATCATCTCAAAAGACCATATGAGATGCCACTGAGATGTCTAAGACAACCAACAGGATGGTGGGGCAGCCTTTGTCCATTTATCAGCACAGGCTGTTCACCAGGAGACTTAAGTAGGGCAAGCATCGTCATCGTCATCGTCATCGTCATCGTCATCGTCATCGTCATCGTCATCGTCATCGTCATCATCATCATCATCATTATTATTATTATTATTATTATTATTATTATTATTATTATTATTATTATTATTATTATTATTATTATTATTATTATTATTATTATTATTATTATTATTATACACCACCCGTCTAGGAAGCACTCCTACTCTGGGTGGCTAACAAGATGAACTCACATATTAAAAACATATTAAAAACACTTATTAAAAATACAAAAAAATACAAAACTCCTATTGGTGGCAGGGAGAAGCCAAATAAGAAGCTTAGTGCTAAGCCATTCTACCCAACCCTGGAGCAGGTTATAGAGGTACAGAAGGGATTTCAGTGGAAACTGGAAATTAACCCTCTCCCCCATCTATAGGATTCTGTTGTCCCACCCTGAAAGTGTAGCACTGGAATCATCCAATGTATTTAAGGAGCCTCTGTCTTTCCCTCCTTCATAAAATAACCTCCTCTCCTTTTGTCAGACTTACTAGTGGCTGATCTACTAGTGGCTATTCTGATTTGCTTGAGATACCACCTATTCAAAAGGCACAGGAGAAAAATATGTTTGGGAATCATTGGAATCCTTTGCTATATATGTCAGAATACAGATTTATTTTCTTAGAATTCTGCTGATCAAGAGGGGAAAGGTTGTGTAACAGAAATGATTGAAGCATATCCAAGAGTAAACAAGACAAGACAAAAATAGTTGTGGCACTTTAAAGACTAACTGCTGTATTTTAATGTTAGCTTTCATGGATCAAGTCCACTTCGTCAGACATAAGAGTGAGGCTTCATGGCATTCATTTGTACACACCAGGTACAGAAGGTGGCTGCAGTGCCTCAGTGGTTAAGAAGCTCGCCTTGTTAGCTGGAAGGACGGGAAGTCAGCAGTTCGAAACCCAGGGCTACATGACAGATTGAACACCCGGCTCTGTCCCAGCTCTTGGGGACAGAGTGTCCCCTGAGCATAAATCCTTTCAACCCAGAAAAATTTCTAACATGATATTATTATTATTACCAGCTAGAGAAGTACAAAATGGTTAGCATAACAGATAAGTACCGTATACAAATCAATGGGATTTTTCTCTTCTTTAAAATTGTACTTATTCTACTTTTCCCCCATTCCATTTCTTAAGAGTTTTTTAAAAAATGGCCTAATATTCTGGCCCTGAAAGTGTAGCAGTAAACAATTACAGTTAAAAATAATTTTCTGTTATTTCCCATCTGCTATATGCTGTTCATTTTTCAGAATATATAGCTGCTCGTGGAGATTGGCAGGCACAAAGCGGCTGTTATTCGGATTACGCCCAATTGAGGTTCAAAAATACCAGTCTTTGAGGAGGCTCTCTCTGTGTACCTCAAGATATTATAATTATAATTACAGTGATACTCACTTAAAGAGCATAATGTGTTCCACGGGATTGCTCTTTAAGTGAATTTGCTCTTTAAGCAAAACACCATTGTAAATGACCAATTGTGACTTGGGGGGGGGATTATGAACCCCGATTTATTTCTTAAGCAAGTTTTTGGTTGGTTTTATTTGTGAAGCGAAGCGAACATTCAGAGGAAATTCTGCTCTTTAAGTGAGTTACTCTTTAAGTGAGGCGCTCTTTATGACTGTATTCGTAAATTATTGTTAAATAATCAATTACTCTGTCTCTCTCTGTGTGAAAACTTCCTGCCATCATCTGCAAAGCTGTATGATGAACCAGGGATGAATAATTTCATTACGGCAAATGTAGCTGTTGCAACTTTGCTACAATTTCATAAAACACTATTTATTTATTTATTATTTAGATTTGCATGGCCGCCCACTCACCGAAGCGACTCCGGGTGGTTCACAATCTATTGGACATCACTTTGCATAAAAGACCCCACATGCTATTAAAAACCTTACATAAAACATATTATAAAATCTATTTTAAAATCTTCGCAGCAAATAGAAAAATAGACAGATAAAACCTAAAAAGCCGGCTGGTGATTAGCAATGATAAAAGAGGTGTCTTCAGTTTGTTTCTGTAATGATATGGAGCTCAGGACAATCAGGGTTTTTCACTAAATGAATATGTACGATCAGTACAAAATGCTTTAAAGAAATTGCTCTAGTTTGTTGATTCTCTTCTCCTTTCATCTAGAGCTGAAAGGCAGCACAAGGAGTATTGCCAGACAGCAAAATCAAAGGGAATTTGTCTAGATGAGGAGAATGAAGAGTGGGAATCGAAGAAGGAAGACGTTTTGAAAAACAAACCTTATCCTTCAAAGAAACATCCAAAAAGGTTTGTAAGAAAAGGTGGCACACGAACAAGCACTTGACAAGCAAACGTAAGACAGTATTAGGAGTTGTCTACCTTAATTTAGTGCACCCCTGACATTTCAAGGCTCTGAATAGCTATCCAAATGGTATCCGTTTTCTCTGCTGAAGGACCTTCTGCTAACTATGCTCAAAGCAATTCCACAGCTGGGACTGAAACTCAAAACGGAAGGATCCAGGACTCAATTCTGCCTATTGAAGCAAAAAAACAAAAAACAAAACAAAACAATCACACTTCTTGTTGTTGTTCAGTCACACAGTTGATTCCGACCCTTTGTGACCCCATGAACCACCGTCCGCCAGGCACTTCTGTCCTCCACCATCCTCCTCAACTTGCTCAGCTCTGTGCCCATTGTGTCTACAATACCATATAGCCATCTCATTTTTGGCCGCCCCCTTCTTCTTTTGTCCTCCACCCTTCCCAGCATCAAGACTTTCTCAAGCGAATCCTCTCTTCTCATTTGATGTCCAAAGTACTTTAGCTTCATCTTTACTATTTGACCTTCTAAAGAGCAGTCAGGGTTGATTTCTTCTAAAATTGACCTATTTGTTCTCCTCACTGTCCAGGGGACTCTCAAAACTCTCCTCCAACACCACATCTCAAAGGCATCTATTCTTCTGCGCTCAGCTTTCCTTATGGTCCAGCTCTCACAACCATACTTTGCCACAGGGAATACCATTGCTTTGACTATACAAATTTTTGTTTGCAAGGTGATGTCTCTACTTTTCACTATGTTCCCCAGGTTTCTCATCATTTGCCTCCCAAGAATTAGTCACCTTTTTATTTCATGGCTGCAATCTCCATCTGAAGTGAGCTTTGATCCTAAGAAAGTAAAATCTGTTACTGCTTCTACTTCTTCCCCATCTATTTTCCAGTTACTGATAGGGCCTGTTGCCATGATCAAGGTTTTCTTTATATTGAGTCGCAATCCAGCCTTTTCAATTTCTTCTTTCAACCTAATCACACCGCCCCATAGCGCTTGGTGCACTCTCTGGGCAGTTCACAAGTTAATTAGCCTTTTGCCCCCAATATGCTAGGTACTCATTTTACCAACCACGGAAGAATGGAGGGTGTCAGGAAACGACACATTTTTCTCATGTCTCCCAAGGCTTGAAATTGCAATTTTTCAGCTAGGCCTCATAAATAGGCCTCATAAAAATCCTTCCTCTTCTCTCTGCCTCATAGACTCATGTCTCACAAGACTGTCATGAGATGGCTTGTTGACATTATAGTGTCTCTATGTTCCCATCTTTTCAGAGTGTTATGTCTTCACATGGATGTAAACAATCCATTGTTTTGAGAATATATTTCTCTGTTACCTGATTGGCTAAAGCTAACCCACCTGACTGGAGATTTCCCATTTTGCAGAGAAGTTAGTTAGTTCGTCTCTGTTTCTCAATGGCTTAAGACCCTGGCTATTGTGTGGGATTTTCTCTTCTTTTCACTATGATTACCTAACGAACTTGGACTGTTTTTATTGGACTGATTCTTTGTTATGACCTTTTAATCTATGGTTTTTCCATGGACTTTGCTATTAATGAACCTGAAGAATAAAACAGCTGTTTCTCTTTGAAGATTATTGTTGTTCTTTGATTAGCACACACACACCGACAACACGCTACCACGAAACCTCCTTTGTTTTGTTCTAAGCTCAAAGACCTTACTGCCTGAGCATAGTAAGAGTTCCTTTTTAATCTCCTCGGTTCTCCCAGATGTAGTGAGGCAAGGGTTAAGTTCCAGTAATGAGCATAAGGCTCAGGAACTGATAAGGAGGTGCCCTTGTGAATTGGGACGACCAATGCGTGAGTCAACCTTGAGCCCTGGTCAGGATCAAACCATCTTTTGGTTGCAGGTCAGCAATTTAACCACTGCACTACCAGGGTGTGTGTAGATGCACAATTTGTAAAACAAGATGGTTTTTTTTACTGCATCTGGTTCATCTGGTCCTCTATTTTTGGTTTTAATCTGTATTTTATTGCTATATGTAGCTTCTAGGACTTTTGGCTAAAACCAACTGTGTGGTACTTTATTGTTTTTTGCTTGCATGGATGCCAGTTTCTGTGGACAGATGGAATAAACATTTAACGAATAATAATTATTTTTTCCTGACTGTAAACCACCCTGAGTCACCATGGTGAGTGGGTGGTGATATAAATCTAAATACATAAATAAATAAATAAAACGAATAATTATTTTCCACCCAGACATCTCTGATCAGCCTACAAATCCAGAAAGCCTGATAAACGCTCAGAAAAAGAATCTGTTTTCAGTCATGATTCTCTGTACATTTCTTGGAGAAATTTAAAAACGGTCCATTGTATATTTGTGCAAAAAAAAGTGTAAATGCCACAGTTTTAGCATATGTCATGTAGTTTTGCCTTATTTTATGTAATGTTGTCCTATTTTATGTAGCCTTGCTGCTGGGTTTTGGAAACACTCTTTTGTTGTAAGGCTTCTTATGTGCTCAATATAGTTTGAGTCAGAGTAACTACAGGAGCCCAGTTATAGACTAAATATCAAGAAAAGGTTCTTAACTGTTAGAGTAGTAGAACAATGGAGTCAACTATCTCGGGAGGTGGTGAGCACTCCAACACTTGGGGGAATTCAAGAGAAAATTGGATAACCCTCTGTCATATGTGCTTTGATTCAGATTCCTGCATTGAGCAGTGGGTTAGATTCAATGGTTTCTTAGGTCCTTTCCAACTCAGTTATTCTATGCTTCTAAGAAGAAAATGGATACTCCTCCCACTCTCTTAAACTTATATTGCCGGTCATGCTCCTTTAAGGATCTCCTCACTTTGGTTCCAGTTTAGTTTTACCTTTGCCACAGAATAAAGCATAATTCTTCAGTAGGTGCTGGGAAACTAGATAGCAGAGACCAAAAGAAATGGAAGAAAAAGTACTTCTGGTTCAATCATAAACATATATTCTGGAAAGATCCTGTTTATCCATTCCCAATTTTGAAATAGCTACTTAACAAGCTTTAGACAAGTTTGTTTTGCCAAATATGGTTTTATCTAGAGAGAACTTTCTCTCAGTCTCACTGTTAAATGCAGGATGAATGCCTGCCACCCTACCCCTGGCCCTCCACCTGGCCAGGGGTTGAAAAGCTGTGCCAGCTTTGAGCGGCAGAAGATAGCCCACCACCAATCCTGTGTCCCATTAATGACTGGGAGTTACTCTGTTGATGTTGGGATTGGGATGGGCTGGGGGCAGGCCCTGTCCCCTGGCCAGCCTGGGCCCGGACTTTCTTGCTGGTCATTTGTTTGTGAACTTTTTCTGTGTTATTTGTGGACTTAACTATATTTGATGTTTGTGGGATACTTTATTAGCTGCCCTGAGTCATGCTGCGAGTGGGCGGCATACAAGTGTAAACATAAATAAATAAATTGCTGTAATGTATTACAGTATATGTGTTACTATCATAAGGATATTCTGGAAGATTCAGATGGTTCACGTTAGCTGAAATCCTGTTCAAGTTGGCATAGCATAAAGTTACTTATGAAGAACTGTGAATGCAGTACATTTAGGCAGTCTGCATGCACAATTGGTCATGATCTGTGAGTGGTACAAGCTCTTGCAGTGTCTACCAAGCTGATAATGTCCTGTGAATGACCTTTCTATCAGAGCCAGCTTAAATATGGAGAGTTTCCTCCTCATCAGAATGTTGACTTCTTCTTTCGTGTCCTGACCAAACCCTGGACTGCCAAAATGAAGCCACTTTCTTCACTTTGCTATTGCTGAAATGCAAGTCCTCGTCGGTGCATGTCTCTGGCAGCAATTGGCAGACCAGCAAATGGGCTAAATTCTGTGTCTCTCCACATTCACACCATGTGTTGTTGTCCGTCAGCAGTCCCCATTTGCATATGTTAGTCTTGCTTTTAGGGACTCTAACCCTCAGCCTATTCAGGATCCTCCAAGTGACATAGACTGTTGACTGCTAAGTGGTGAGTTGGCTGCCACCATGGCTATGGACACAATGACAAGGTGGAATGGATGCGATCTGAATCTGTAGAGGAACCAATTCATAGTTCAGCAGGATATCATTAATGACACCTGTCCCTTAGACAAACATTTGCATATTCAAACGAAAATTGTAAAATAGGCATTCAAAACGTTCGTTGTTTTTCTACACCACTTGCTAGCCCTATTTTAGACATGTTTATAACATCAATAACAACAGTGATTTGTCTTAAGCAAAATGGGGTTCATGTTATTGACTTGGAAGCTTAACAAACAAAATGGGTGTGTCCTCCTCCTGAATTCAGAAACTACTAAAATTAAAAAAATATGAAACAATGGTTTAGAAATGTAATTTTGCTACATCTTATGTTTTCCTGTGGCATATTTTCTTTGATCTGTGGGGAAACAGAAAACTTAACAATAAGGAAGGGTTTTACCGTGATGGTGAACCTTGGCACTCCAGGTGTTCTTGGACTTCAATTCCCAGAAGCCCAAGTCAGCCCTCCTGCTGATCAGAGCTTCTGGGAATTGAAGTTCAAGAACATCTAGAGTGCCAAGGTTTGCCGTAACTGGCTTAGAAGGTAACTTTCCCCCCCTCCTTTGTCCAGGTTTGCTTTTGCTTGCATTTGGCTTGGGGCTATGGGCTGCTTCTTGGATCTCATCATAGGCTCCAGTTTCACTGCAACCATGGAACATGAGCTAAATAGCAAGGCGCCTAATGGTTTGTTAACCCATAGGCAAAATGCAGGCAAATTTGCCATATCTATCAGCAACCTGATTCTGTGCTACTCCCATATCATTCAATGTTTTGTAAATTTGCAGTTTACGATGAATATGCTGGCACTGAAAACCATGTGCCAAGCTTGGGAAACTGGGGTCCTCAAAATCAAAGTTCCCATTGGTGTCAATGGGAATCCTCACACAGTACATGTCCACAATTACAAGTCAGAGTGCAGCTGGAGAGTGAAAAGGAAAACCTCCTTCTTGCTTGGTAATAGGAACAATCATTTCCCTTCATTATTGTCATTAACAACAACTATACACGCTACTCCTTAGATAATAATTGATCCCTATTCCATATGAATGTCCTACAGCAGGAATGGCCAACCTTGGCACTCCAGGTGTTTCTTGAACTTCAGTTCCCAGAAGCTCTGATCAGCAGGAGTGCTGACTTGGGCTTCTGGTAATTGAAGTCCAAGAACACCTGGAGTGCCAAGGTTGGCCATCCTTGTCCTGCAGCCTACTGAAGCAATTGCTTCCCCTCCCCTTTCATTACAATGGGCCATATGAGCATTTTACAGCTCCTGCTCCCAATTATTTTTTGCTAGTGCAAGATTTTGGGTGAGGGACATGCTTGTTTTAGAGAGAATTATGTCTCTCAGAGCTTCTGGATCTGCATGTAAATTTATAATCCTCCCCCCCCCCTCCTAATACGCATTCCTAGGAGCATTCCTTCTCAAACTTTGCAGGGGTTATTTCATTTTACAAGTGGGTTGTTAGAAGTCACATAAAGATCTCTAATTTCAATTTCCTATTACTTATTAATTATTCCATTTTTCTCTATGTGCACAATTAATTAAGCATGAATTTGTGTCGTAATATAGAGTCCTTACAATTTAGTAATGTTTCATTGTGTTTCATGCATGAAAATACAGCAAACCTAATCCAAACATGTTATTCCAGGTTGTGCTGTGTTTTCCCTTTCTAATTGAACATACATAATAAGAGCAAGCCACATAATGCCATATTTATTATGGCTTGAATTATTCCTTGGTACTTCTTAAGCCACAATCTCCTAAAGAGCCAGGTGCCAAATTTGTCAGTAAAGATATAGGTCACCCTTCCTCGAAAGCCAGTTGTATCCAACTCTAGCACGTTCAGTGCTTATCTGTGTTTATAGCCAAAGAGCCAGCACTGTCTGGGTCTGCAGACGTTTCCGTGGACACGTGGCAGACATGCCTTAACACTGGAGTGCATGGAACACTGTTTACCTTGCCACCGAAGTAGTCCCTATTTATCTACTTGCAATTTCTTGGTTTCAAACTGCTAGGTAGGCAGGAGCTGGGACACAGACAGGAGCTCACTCCATCGTGGAGTACTTGGGATTTGAACTCTGACATTCCAGTCATCAAATCCAGCATTTTAGCTACTTGAGCCATCATGGTCCTAAAAAAATTGTTTGTACAGTACTGGGTACTTAAAAGCTAGATCTGCAGCTGCTCTCCGTCACTTAGCTCTATTCTGCTCTACTGCTGTGTGTCAAAATGTAGTTTGTTCTTTATGGAGAAGCTTATTGTTGTTACCTACAAACCGATTCAGAGTGCCAGCAGCCAGTGGTGTAGCATGGATTTCAACCCCCCGGGGTGTAGGCCAAATTCGCCGCCCCCTTATTTAGGTACGCACTTAATGAAAATCATGAATTGTGGCTGGTTAATTAAGTCAATGTGAATTGGATGACTGATGATCGAACAATGAAGAAAAGTTGCTTTTAATTTTTAAAGCAATACTCATGGCTTCCCCGAAGGGACTTACCTGCACCGTATCCTAATTTGCAGGTGTTATTAGACAATATTGAACTCTATTCTTTATATGAAAGAATTAATTCTCACTGAATATTCATCGTGAACAATCCAAGCTCAAAATAAAACACGGGTATTTATCGCAAGGCAGCTGGTTAGTACAGACGGTGTTGCCAGTCGCTTGAGTGAGCGAGATGACTACACGCATTTAAAGAAAGGGGATTCCCTGGTTCCATCACAGATTAAATAATAAAAAGTTCCGTGCTCATTTTACCTGGTCCAAACTGTAGGTACGACAAAAATATGAACTGAAATGGTTCAATTTTTTAGTTCAGATTACAAGATATTATTATTATTTATTGTGAAATTTTGCTGTCCACAAAAAGTGTCGCCCGGGCACTGTTGACACTGAAGTTCAGATCAGATAAATTTGTGTCAGAATTGGCAAAGATCGAATGCTTTTAACACCACCAAATTAGAGGTTGAAAGAAATTTTGCAAAAAATGAAAATAAAAATACAGTCTTAGCATGGTCTAATTTGTCCCACGTTGATTTTTAAAGACGTGCTCCTCATATAAACTATGCAGGGTGAAAGTATTAAATAAACCAAAATGGCCATAACCTTATTGGTGAGTTACATGCATGTAAGGTACTGCAGTAAATTGCTGCAGATACAGTAAAACACCGGATAACAATTGGATCAGATAACGCTAAAATTGCATAACATTAAGTAATCTGGGGAGGAGAATTGGATCGAATAACATTAAGGTCCTATGGGATGGATCAGATAACAACCGCTAAAGCCTGTGCAGTTACAATGTATCTCTATGGAGCTTTAACGTTATCCGATCCATCCCATAGGATTTTAACATGGATCGGATAACACTAAAAATCGGATAACACTAAGACTTGTGGAACCAAGTTTTAGTGTTATCTGATGTTTTACTGTACCTGTAATTCATTGCAGTTAATTGATACTAATAACATGACACCAGTCAAGTTAATAGATACATGTCTGATTGTGCATCCTTAGTTAGTGGCAATTCACAAAAGTGAAATAAACAATTTAACTTATGCACACAAATAATCGCCATCAGAATTCTGGAGTATAAGTCTGAATATCCAGCAATCCTTAAGCCTTTCTGCTCCATTCCATTTGTGACTAGGCTGTTAACTGCACAATTACGGTAATCACACCAGTATGAATAGTTGCAAACATGAAAACCTGTTGACAACAGTTTTCTGATTCACACATTGGTTTTGGAGATGGTGACTGAACTCATTGAGTATCCTTATACTGAATGGATGTTAGGCAGCAACTACTGCGATTTGATTCACAGTCTGAGTTACATTTGAAATGGCAATTGGTGTTCACACTGGGCTTGCAGAACGAATTAAGAGTTCACAATTCATACTGAACGTAGTCACAGTCTAGCCTGCAGTCCCCTTTCTTTCCTTCCTTCCTCTGGTCCTGCCTGTACCAATCATTTTATCGTCTTCCTTCCTCCAGTCCTCTGGTCCCAACCTCTGCTGTTTCTTTTATCACTCAAGGAACTGATATGGGGCGGGGGCTGTAAATATGGGAAATAGTAATAATGATAGCCCAATGATAAAGAAATCAAGTGTAAAAAAAAAATTGGAGGATCATTGGGGAAAAGAAAGAATGCATGGGGGTTGTTCCCCCCATCCTGAATATCATGCTTTGCCTATGTCACTGAAACACCCTGTATGGGCATGCCTTACATCTTTACAAAAGTATATCACAATTAACCACATAGGAACAAGCCAAGCCTGGCCAGGTTATCCTGATATGGTAATAGAGTAGACCATACTGCCAGCAACTCAACATCAATCATCCTGACAACCCTGAGAACGAGCAACCTAGGGTAGCAAAGTCCACAGGGAAGGATGAGGGTCCCCAAGTGGGTTAAATTCCACTTGCATCCATCTTGATGGAGGGCAGCAGCTTCATCAGTACTGGCCTGGGGGCTGAGGAGGACTTTGCATGCCAAAATGGCTCAGGACCAGAAACACTTTTTCTCCACGTTTCCCTTGTTTGCCAATCAAGCCTGAAGCTGGCAGCAGGTTTTTCATTAGCGTTTAAAGAGAAAAATGGAGGAAATGATGTATATTTTAGTCCTCTTATTTGATCAGACAGGAGAGAGAAAGACAATGACACAGTCCCCTTACGCTCTCCAAGCACCTAGATGAGCCACGGCTGTGGCCTCCACCAAGTCCATGGAACCAGGGGAGGGGGGAGGTGCCTGGTGGTGAATGTGTCCACTCCTGGGGCTGGACGGATATGGCTGTCATGCATCTAGCAGCATGCTGGACCAAGATCCTCGAAGGTCTAGTGCTGTGGGTTGGGGTGGGGGATGCTAAGGCGAATGGAAGAACCCCACTGAGGCCAAGAGTCCAGGACCAGGTGGCAACTCAAAGCATATTAAAGCAACTGAGGCAGGAGGGGGTAGACAGGTAGGAAGGAGAAGTTGCCACTACTAGCACAGAAGACTGTGGGGTGGGAGAGAGCATAGGGGGATGCAGAAGGAAGTGGAGGAAAGAGATGGGGAGTAGGTGGATAGACAAAGGAGAGATAAAACTCACCTTGATTTTCCCTGGGGGAGAGGGGAGTAACCAAAACATGCACACAAGCTCCTAGTGCCACAGCTACACTGAAAAAGTCACTTGGGGTATTTGGAGGGGGGGGGAGTGTGCGAAATGTAATTTGGGCCCTCCCTCATCCTCAAGCAGCCTGAAAATGAGCAAGCCAAGAATGCCCAGTTAGGAGCGTGCTGGACATGCTCTGAAGTCTCTCAAAGAAATCAAGAGATGTTTAGGCCAGGGGTGCCCAAACTAAGGCCCGGAGGCTGGATGTGGCCCGTGATGCCAATTCATCTGGCCTGCAAAGCCCTTGTCATATGGGCACATGTTACTTCCACTTCCAGGAGTGACGAGGGCTTTGGGGGTGGATGAATTGGCATTGGGGGGTGCATCCAGCCCCCAGGCCTTAGTGACCAGCTCCCTGAAGCATGTGATCAGCCCACAGCCCAAAACGTTTGGGAACCCCTGGTTTAGGCTAACATAGCGTTGACAAGAATAGGGGTGCCCAAACCTTTTGGGCCGTAGGCCAGTCACATGGTTCAGGGGTGCCCAAACTATGACCCACAGGCTGGATCTGCCCCCCCCCCCCCCGGTGGGTGGCATGGGCCAGATGATTTGGCATCAGGGGCCAGATCCAGCCAGCAGGTCATTTAGGCACCCCTGGAATAGAACTGTGGATGATCAAGCCTTCACCAATAATAACCCAATACATCTCTCTGTGCAAGTACATTGATCTCTCTCGATCTCTCTCCCAACACACACAAACACACACATACACACATGCACACTCACACAGAGAGAGACAAGAATGCACATGCATATTCTTTTTGCACATGCATCTTCCTCATCATAATGGCTGGTGTTTTTCCTGTCTCTTTAGCTATATTAAGTGGATGTCAGATTACCATTCTGGAGACTTGGGTTCAAATCCCCTCTCAGATGTGGAAACTCCCTGGGACATTTCTTCAACTTCTTGCAAGTCTCAAAAATCATATTGGGGCCACCATAAATTTCACAGGAACTTGACAGCATGTAACAACAACTTCCATCAAATGAATCCTCATTTTTCATTTACATTCCTTTCAAAGAACAAAGAATACACTATGGCTCTGCAGAGAACTAGTTTTAATCAGAAAATACTTTAAATATAAATCTTAATTTTAAAAACACAATCAACTATAGTTTTCTTTTACAAAAGATTGAGTTAACTTTCAAGAATTCTAAAGGGCAACGCCAGCAAGTCTGATCAGAGATATGTCAAGCAGAAACACAAAAAGCGATTCACTCCATCCTCAGCATTTTAATTTCATGTAATTTATCAGATTTTACTCATCCCCATTCTGGTTTAGTCAGGTGTGAACTTTGGCTGGAATTAGTAATTTTCAGTGAAAGAATGAGTCTCACATTTTTGCAGAGAATAACATGTGCCTTATACGACAGATGACTTGAATAAATGTCTGTTGTAGTGTGGTGTTCCCGTGGATCAGGACAATGGATTGAATGGAAGGACACGCAAATAACATCATGTAGGACATCCGCGCTGCAAAATCTGTGTCCGAAAAGATATTTGAAAGAAGGATCATCAGGGCTGCAAAATAAACAACTTCACTTAGAAGAATTGAGGTGATAGTTTTCACCGCCTGTAAGTGGGCAGCCATATTAGGCTTGCTGAAATTATTTGAACTGTGATGCATCTGCCGGAAATGTCTCCATAGCGAAAAGAGTAAGAGAACAGCTGATGTGCTCAGTACAGCAAAAGCCAATGAAAATCCAAAGCTGCAGTAGAAGAACAAGTCTGACAGATTTGTGTCTAAACGCATGCTTTGAGAAGTGTAATTTTCCAGAGAATCATTGTACCTTGTGTTGCAGTCAATCTTGTAAATGTTGATGAAGAAAGGTGAAGAATTCACCACCGAAAAAACAATAGAGAGCAGGAGGAACCAAGGTATTAATTTTGAAATTCTCCTCTTCAGGAAAACGAAGATGTGATGCTGGAAGTTAGCAATCTTTACACAGTAGAACACACACAGGCAGGCTGAGAAACAGAGGCTGGTGCTCGTTAAAAACCAGGTGATTGCTCTGAATGTTTGGTACATAAGTAGGCTGTCATTTGCCCAAGAAGACAATGTTGTCACAAAATCTTTTACAACCAGGCAGAACAACAAGAAACATCTGGAGATGCCAAGAGCAGCCAAGATTTTATCAATGGATTTCAGACGTCCTTTTCTAATCCCATCGACACAAGTCACCAGAACGGTAAATGCATTTAGTGACATCCCAACAGCAGCCTCAAGTGATGACAAAATTAGGAAGATTAGAATTATGAGTGTAATCTTTTCTCTTTCGCTAGCATGGCACGAAACTGTACTCATTCTTCCAGATATCCTGTGTGAAAGGTAGTAGCTCCTGGGTTTCGATTGGGATTTGTTGTGTTAGCTCTGAGAATATCTATTTCATCTTGATTTGCATTCTTTCACAGGGTATGATGCAGGAGGGCCAAGAATTCTGCTGACAGGCAGCAGTAAAAAGAAAGAATATTTTAGGTTACACTTTCTCCAGCAGTAGACAAGGGCCTAAAGCAGGGATTCTCAACCTGCGGCCATCGGCACCATTTTATGGGGTCCTCCACCGCCTCCACCACACCAGGAAGTACCATGAGTTGGAGGAAGGGCAAAATGGTTGTCTGGGCCCCTGAAGCTGTCTGAGGGAGCATGACCCGGCCCTCAGCTTTAAAAGGTTGAGAACTCCTGGCCTAAAGCAAAAGGAAGTGGATTTAAAATTCCTTTTCAATAATTAAGAAAACTCAGTTAGTGAGTACTAACATTGTTATATATACCTTTATCGTATATACCTTTCTTCTTCTTCTTCTTCTTCTTCTTCTTCTTCTTCTTCTTCTTCTTCTTCTTCTTCTTCTTCTTCTTCTTCTTCTTCTTCTTCTTCTTCTTCTTCTTCTTCTTCTTCTTCTTCTTCTTCTTCTCCTTCTCCTTCTTCTTCTTCTTCCTACTGTTTCCCTCCATTTCCTTTGTTAGTTTGGTTTTTTAATTTCAATGTTAAATCTGCAAAAATCAAAAGTTAAAAAGTATATGGACTATCTTCCTGCTTCTCCTACAGCTGTAATGGCAAACCTTGGCACTCTAGGTGTCCTTGGACTTCAATTACCAGAAGCCCAAGTCAGGACTCCTGGCCCCCGAAGCTATTTCATCAGGACTGCGATGCCCTCACCAAACACGGAAGTGGAAACAACTGTGCATCTGCATGCGCAGAATGCTGCTAAATGCTTTTTGTGCATGTGCAGCACACATTTTACTTCTGCTTCCTGGTTGGTGGAACCATGTGACCAGCCCGATCAGCTCTCCAGGAGGCATGGTCAGGTCCATGACCCGAAAGGGTTGAGAAAGCCTAGAGTAGACCATACTGCCAGCAACTAAGTGCCGAGCATCAGGTGGTGGTTAACTAACCTGACAACTCTGAAGACTAACAGCCGTGGGTGGCGAAGTTCACAGGGAAGGGTGATGGTCCCCAAGTGGCTTAAATCCCACTTGAATCCATCTTGATGGAGGGCAGCAGCTTCATCAGTACTGGCCTTGGGCTGAGGAAGATTTTGCATGCCAAAAGGGCTCAGGACCAGAAAGTGACTCGCGGAGCTGGATCAGTGGTACTATGGGTGTCATGCTGCGATGTAGAAGGCAGATGAAAGGCCACTGCCTTATATTCACAGGACAATCTTCATGGATGATCGCCATGAGGATCACCAATATTCAGAATCAGATGCGGTGCAAGAAGAAGAAGATATTGTATTATATATTATAATATATTATAATGTATCGTGTTGAATAAGTGTGGTTTTTTTTCTTTTCCTTTCCTTTTATGTAATCTGCAAAGGCCAGTGCGCCAAAGCAATAAACCTGAGTTGACTAACTACTACATTGTCAAATCTGCCTAATAGTCTTCCTGGGGATAAAATATGGAGAGGGATCTATGTAAAGTTGCCATGCCTGCTAATGCTGAAACTATGCTATCATGCCACAGATAGTTTATTCGGGAAGTATGTCAGTTGTGGTTTTCCTGCTTTGGCTGGGTGGTGGTAGTGTAGGGTTGCCATATGTCCTAGAAAACTGGGATTGTCCTGGATTCAAGGCCAAAAAAATTATCCCGGCCAATTCAATAGAAATCATGTTAAAGTTCTGGATTTTTAAAACGTACTACCCTATATACTCAAGTATAAGTCAGGTTTTTAGCCTCCAAAATGAGGTCCAAAAAATGTGACTTGACTTATACTCGGGTCAATGTAAACACTCAAAAATGTATCCACACAATTTTACCATATTTTTGTGCATTGAAATAAATTCAAACTCTTGCCATCAAACGAGTGATTTCCTGCCAAATTGGAGTTGGAGTATACCTGGAGACAAATTTTAATGTCCTCACCTCACACCACCGCCCGATAAGTGTGACCAGTGTGTTTCCTGGAACTGAGGACATTGAGAGTTGACCATGACGCAACTTCTTAGAAGTACAACAGATCATCTTACAGTAAGAATTAACTGTTGTAAATAAATTCATTTATGTATCGATATATTTAATGTGAAAGTATTTTATACCTGTCATTATATTATTATTATTTTTAAAAAGCTATTTTGTAGATAAATAACTTGCCCATTTTTGTCAAGTATACTTCTGTCCCGGTTTTGTGGGAGAGAATTATGGCAACTCTGTGGTGGTGGTTGGACTGCATGATCTCTGAGGTCCCATCCAGCTCTACCATTCTAGGGATCTGTGGCTGAAATCCTATTCCATAGCTACATTTGCATAACTCAACATTCTGCAAGTGATAGTTGTAAGAGTACCAAGGCAGAAGTGCTTTTCCTGAAACATTTCCACAGGCACATTTCACAGATGGTTGTTATGGGAACTGCATGACTGATTGTACGATTAAATTGTGCTACCCTTGCTGAGCATGGATGTTGAGTGCAGGACATTTGGAGAGCTCTTATTCATAGAGTCACCACAGGTCAGAGATAACTTGACAGCACTTAACAGCAAACTTTATGTTCTATGGTAACAGCCTGGATTTTTGCCTACAATTCTAAGAGGCTAAGAAACCTCTTGTGTTGCTTAAAGTCATTGTTGACCAAAGAGGTAGTTACATACAAAGGTTAGTTTGGCTGACCTTATGTGACCTCTGGCTTGGCCTCTTGCTCTTGAGAAGACTAAGAAGGACAGAATTGTGGGGGAGAACAGCAGGATATATTCTCAAATAAAGCAGGCCTGTAGTACCTCTGTCACTGGTGTCAAGTTTATTTCTAGAAGTCAAGGGCTGCAAGGATGAAGATGAGGGGAGAAAATACTAACATGTTGTGCTGCAAAAATTAGAAGTGGTGATAGATTGCTAAGTAAGTAAAGGTAAAGAGGTCTCCCGTGCTCAAAAACCAGTTGTATCTGACTCTACGCTTCGGTACTCATCTCTGTTTATAGTCTAAGAGCCAGCACTGTCTGCGTCTACAGACTTTTCCATGGTCATGTGGTTGGTATGACTAGACACCAAAGCACACAGAACGCTGTTACCTTTCCTGTTGAAGTAATACCTATTTACCTACTTGTAATTTCTTGCTTTCAAACTGCTAGGTTGGCAGGAGCTGGGACAGATGATGGGCATTCACTCTGTCAAGCAGTACTCAGGTCTCAAACTGTTGACCTGCCAACCTTCCAGTCGTCAAGCTCAATGTCTTTACCACTAAGCCACCATGGCCTTGATCTAGTTCATAGAATAATTAAGCATAGCATAATAAACTGTACAGGGAAAGCCACTGTTTATTCAGGTAAGTTGCATTAATTTTTTTCACAGTGTCCCTTTTACAGCATGCAAATATGGGGAATATCCAGTTACAGGGTCAGTTGTGTCTTTTGCTTATTTTTGCATTTAAATGGTGGCTTGGATGTATCAGTAGCTTTGGCTGAATTTACAACATTTTCAGCCCTTACCAAGACAGTCAAATGAGGTAACCATCTAAAGCAACCAGAGTCATTAGTGCAAATGGAATAATAACCAGTCTGCCATTCCAGGTTTGTGTGACTTTTCTGTTGATATCTTCCCTCTGATGTTACTTGTGCAGGACAAATGCCTATGAAACAAACATACAGCACAGAAGGCTGGACTGGTGTTGCAGTTTAAAAACACCAAAGCAGGGTTCATTTATTTCTATTAATGCACAAGTTCATGAGTCTAAAGCAGGGATACCCAAACTTTTCGGGCCGTGGGCAGCTCATGTGGCTCAGCGGGCCGGTCACGTGGTTCCTCCCACCAGAAGCAGAAGTAAAATGCACCTTGCCATCTGTTTTGCAACAGGATGAGATAGATTTTAGGTTGCCATTTTCTCTGCTTAAATCAGGAGTGCCCAAACTACAACCTGTGGGCTGGATCCTCCCCCTGATGCCAATTCATCCAGTCTGCCTCATCGCTCCCAGAAGCGGAGGTAAAATCTGTACAAGTGCATTTTATTTCCACTTCTGGGAGCGATGAGGGTGGTGCGAGCTGGATGAAGTGGGATCAGGGACCGGATCCAGCCCACGGGCCGTAGTTTGGACACCTCTGGTCTAAAGAATTAGGTGTTTTATCATCAGTACACAGACACACCAATTTCATTCTGAAATGCCAGCTCTTCTTTATGATGCCTACCTTGGCTAATCAAAAACTTCACTATCAATCATTATGACACTTATCTGTGATTCTAGATAACATGGGATCAGCAGCAGTACTATTCTTAATGGATAAAAACAATCAAAGTCCACTGGAACAAATATCAAAAAGCAACAATCACATGAATATTTCCTCAGAATCTTCTTTTAAACAAAATCATGCAAATCCGTACATGTCCACATTTAAGGTATTTTTTGAGAATGTTGGGTCAAGACCCAAGCTCCACATAATCAGGCTAAGAGATGTGGAGTACAATCTTGTAATTCTGGGGTGCAACGTCAAAAACTGTGCTTGCTTTCAACTTACCCAAATTGTTCTTTGGTCTGCATATGCAAATATATGAAAGAGTGAATTAGGGTAAAGATTGGTAGTAGGAGGGGCATTAGGGAAGTAGGGGATCACATAAACATTATTTTATGATTGATTATGGTATTCACGGCCAACAGCACCCATTACTGGATACAAAGTCCAGCATTTTATACAGCATTTTATTGTTTGCTACATCCTCAAACATTTCAAGCCGTGGCTTTGAAATGGCTTCCTTTGGGCTTCTCTGCCTTGCAGCATTTGTAACTGTTTCGTCTACCTTTGTGGTACGTTAATCTAATTGATATTTTCTAATCTAACGTAAAGCTGAGATTTAATTTTGCAAACCTAGGTTTTTTAAAATCCTCCTTTTACCCTTACAGATCAGGAAGACAGACAACTATGAAGGTACACCAGTGAAAAGACTGTGAAAGGGATTTTGGAGGTGGGAGTCACACAAGCAGAAAAACTGCGTAACCGAAATAAAAGTATCTTTTGCTTATCTGTTTAACAGGATACATAGATGGAGAGAAACCCAGACCAAGCATCCCAGAAATCAACACAGGTAAGCAGTGCTACATGAAGACAAACATGATTGTTTAGATATACACAGTTGTACCTCGCTTAAAGAGCATAATGTGTTCCACAGGATTCCTCTTTAAGCAAAACACCATTGTAAGTGACCAATTTTGACTTCGGGGGGGGGGGGGGGGATTGCGAACACCGATTTATTTGTTAAGTGAGTTTTTGGTTGGTTTTAGTTGTTAAGTGAAGCAAACATTCAGAGAAAAATCTGCTCTTTAAGCAAGTTACTCTCTAAGCGAGGCACTCTTTATGTGAGGTTTTACTGTATAGATACATTTGTCAAGACTTATATGGTCCAGGGACTGGAGTTCCCCATTCTTAAAAGCAAACACTTTCAGAGGAAACATTTTAACATACCTTAGAAAAGTGTCCCCATGTGTGACTAATAATAATAATAATGTCGTGTCAGAAATTATTCTGGGTTGAAAGGATTTTTGCGGGAGAAACTCAGCTCAGGGATCACCCAAATAAGGCTCCTTTCAAGAACAGGGGCAGAGATGGACACTCAATTCATCATGCAGTACCTGGGTTTCAAGCTGCCAACTTACCAGCCTTCCAGCTAACATAGCAAGCTTCTTAACTACTGAGCCACTGCAGCCCCTTATATGTGACTGTTTCACCAAATTGTAATTGTGCGTGCCTTGTGGTGAATTGTCCTCCTTGTCCAAAATGTCTACCTTTCTATACTGCAAACCCACATCTAGAAGTTGAAAGCATAGTGTATCCAATACCCAATGATTTTTTTATTTTTATTTTTCCAATATTAGTGATGCCTCCTAGACCTAGACCACCAAAGACATGGATGTCTTGTCACATGGAATCTCTTAAGTGGACTGACCAAATGTAAAGCAATATCTTGCTGGTTTTACCTACAATATTCATTCGGGCATCCCCTGAGTGGAGTTTCTTCAGTAAAAATCCTTTCAACCCAGAGTAATTTCTGACACAAAATTTGTTTTTACCTACACTATTGTTTATTACCTGAACATTAGATAAGCTATACAAGGTAGTCTGTATTTTAAAGATAGCATAATATGTGCAGTATGAATAAGCAACTCAATTTTACACTCTGCAAAGAATAAACACGCTTTGAATACATAACCTACAGAATTTAGATGTTTGCTTGGATTAGTAATTAAATGGAGAATTATGATCAGATGAAATGATGATCTTAGTCTATAGAACAAAAGTAATCAATGTCTGAGTTACTTCAAAACTTTTGATCATTTTATATTATGCCCTTTTTAGCAACAGGAAGGAAATTCTTTGAAGGTGACATCATCTTGCCGGTATGTTTACTTGATCTAATTATTTTGGGGAAATTTATAGTGTGCTGAATGTCTTAAAGCACATCATCTTATTTTTTTATAGCTGGAGAAAAATGCACTGAAGAACATTTCCTACAGATGGAACTTTCCAGTTCCTTATATAATGGGGAACACCATTGGTAACTATATTCTACACATTTTGGAACCCCCTTTGGCTAAACATTGAAACATCACTTGGTCTCCACCTGCAGCCTCGATGACCTAGAACAGGAGTTCTCAACCTTTTTAACCTGGGGGCCAGGTCACTTTCCCTCAGACAGCTTCGGGGGCCCAATGACCATTTTGCTCTTCCTCCACCACATGGCACTTCCTGATGCGATGGAGGTGGTGGTGGGGCACATGAAATGGCACTGTGGGCTGCATTCGGCCCATGGGCCGCAGATTGAGAATCCCTGACTGAGAAAATGGACTCTTGCAATAGTCATCCTGGCTAAAGCGTTCTGGGAATTTTTTCACACACACACAACAGAGAGAGAGAGAGAGGAATTCCAACAGTGCATGTGTGGAACATAAATTCACATTACAGATCATTCTCCTTCCTGTTCTCTGCAATTCCTGGAAAAGCTTCTCAAGTGGCTGGTTGCACTTTGAGCTGTCACATGTCCCTATACCTGCACCTTGCACCGTGCCATCACATCTCCTATCCCTCTTCCTACTGCCCACCATTGCCATCTTTTGTCCCAGTTTTTATCTACCCCTTGTAAAGTACAGTGGCCTACTCAAATTGGCCAATGCAGTTTCACTAGAGAGCAGCTAGACAAGGAGCATGGGAGGGGAAATCGGGGTGCTGACAGGGGTGGAGAGGGAGGAGGATGTGGTAGAAATGGGGACAGTGGCAGCTCCTGCATCAGATATGTGTCTCCCACTAATTCCACCCCCACCATCATGCCACTGCCTCTCTGCTAAAGTTGGCATTGTATCCCTCTCTTGCTGTTCCTTGCGTTTAGTTGGTGACATCAGCCTCCACTACCTAGCTGCTTATCCTCCACTTCAAGGAGTGAAATGCAGCTCAAACACATATTTTAAAACCACATTCTGCAATACATTTTCTGTTCAGTTATTTGCCTGGGTAAAAAAAAGCATTGTGGTAAGCAGATTTACAATATGTACCTGATGTAATATTATTCAACCCAGTGTGATGTTAATGTAGATGTAGATAAACTAATGGATTCAGAAGACCTGGGTCTGAATCTACTCTCAGCTGTAGAAACTCAATGGGTGAGTGGAACTGATAAAATTACTCCTTAAAGGTCTCGCTTATCTTGAAACCCCACTAGGACAGCTTTACAGTGATGGGATGTAACAGGTTCTCACCAGTTCGCCAGAACCGGTAGTAACTTTTCCCTGTGTCCCAGAGAACCAGTAGCAGCTTTTGGGGGGGAACCACCTTTGGGGCTTACCTTTTCACTGGTTCCCCCACTGCGCATATGCACCAAGGACTTGGTGTGCATGCATGCCTACAGTGCTTGGCATGGATACACGGCCTACTTGCTGTCCTCCCAAGTGGGGAGGAGAAAGAGAAGCTGCTAGCCTGAAGCTCCCTATAGCCTGCTCCCCAGGGTAAGTGACTCACCTTTGGATGTGGTGTGTATGTGTGTATGTGTATTTAATACCTTTACCTATATTGACGTACTACCACAGTTCCTAAAAAGGCCTGAGGTGTGTGTGTGCTTATTTTTATTTTTTATTATTGTGTATTTTTTATTTTTCTTTGGCCCCGCCCAAAACATCATGACATCATGATGTTAGCTCCGCCCACACTGTGATGACATCACGGTGGGGTAGTAAAATTTTTGACATCTCACCACTGGACAGCTATTAGCATATTTACCTGGACAGTTCAAAGTAAACTTTGCTGGATAGTGTCTTGCTTCTGTCCTAATTTTCATTCAGAAAACAGTTGAGTTCCCTCCCCCACCCCATGTGATTTATCTGTTGAATTGATTTTCTTTTTCAGACCTGAATACTAAGGGTGTTATCCTGCAGGCATTTGAGATGTTCCGACTCAAATCTTGCATTGACTTCAAACCCTATGAAGGAGAAAAGTCATATCTCCAGTTTGAGAAGTTGGATGGGTAAATTCAGTGACCATTTAGCTAATGTATAAAGAGACTGAGCAATTTAATTACAGTCTTTCTCTCTGTGTCTAATTTATGCACATTCTGCCTTCAATTTCAGTGCTTTAGTGAATTCTGTTGTCTGATTTTATGTCCTATCAGGCAGAGCTTTTGGGATCGTTTGTCTCTATGGCTTGTGTAACTTACTGCAGTTGACTGTGACTAATTAACAATGTGCCAGAGCACATCTCAGTTGCCCAGTTGGTGAGATGTGCTCTGGCAACTCATCAAATAGCAGTGGGAACTTATGCAAGCCATATGTGAGAACTCATAGGATTCTGGTCAAAAGGATATTGGCTAATATGTGGAAAACATTTCTTTGTATTCTATATTTTACTGTAGTTAACAAATACAGTGTTCAGATTATATACAATAAACACCATCAGATAACAGTATTTAAAACTGTTCCAATAGGCTTTAATTAGTAAATATTATTTCACCATACAGTTGTACTTCGCTTAAAGAGCATAATGTGTTTCACAGGATTGCTCTTTAAGCGAGTTTGCTCTTTAAGCGAAACACCATTGTAAATGACCAAATGTGTGTGTGTGTGTGTGTGGGGGGGGATTCCCAACCCCGATTTATTTGTTAAGCGAGTTTTTGATTGGTTTTATTTGTTGGTGCACTCGGTCACTAAAAGGTTCATCATCACTGGTTTATAGCTTCTGCAGATGTTTCCATGGTCATGTGGCAGGCATGAATAAACACAGAACACTGTTTTCCTACCCAGCAAAGTGGTACCTATTTATCTGCTTGAAATTTCTTCCTTTCGAACTGCTAGGTTGGCAGGAGCCATGCAACACTCGGGTGTTGAACTGTTGACCTGCCGACCTTCCACTTGTCAAGTTCAGCGTCTTAACTATTAGCCACTGCAGTCTCTTTAGGAGCTTTGGTAAATAAGTCAGAAATGTTTGATTGCTATGAAACTGTCACTGCTCCTGACATCAACAGTGTTATTCAAAGTAGGTTACAACAACTGGATTTCAGCTAGTATTTTAACTGTAATTTCAGCTAGTATTTTAACTGTAATTAAATAGTAAATAATGTACATTAGAAATAGTATTTAAAACTTTTTTCACATGCATATGGTCATACACATGCATGCACATGCATGCGTGTGTGTGTGTGTGCACACGCACGCACACACACATATATGGGGAGAACAAATTCTTAGGGCAAATATAATGTAAGCTTTTTGCAATTTGAAGAAGGGTTAGTAAAGCTATTCAGCAACCATGGGAGAGAAACTGAGAGTTACTTAGGATACATTGAAGGGACCTTGAGCATATCTCCACTGAGAGCACCTGGATATTTGACTATGTCACTGGGTGATAGCCTTTCCCAATATAATGAACTATATTGTCTTTCTATTCAAATTGTATCTTTATTTGCATACTTTACTTTAAGTTAGGTGGTCTACATCTTGCACATATTTCACCCCTGCTTTTCTTCTCTTTTCTGGCACACCAGTGACCATCCTAGATCCAGGTACATAGATTATGTTGTATAAACTGAATCTGGTCATGTTGTTTTCTGACAGATGCTGGTCTTATGTTGGTGACTTTAAGACCGGCCAAACTGTTTCTATTGGACAGAACTGTGAATATAAAGACACTGTGGAGCATGAAGTCCTGCATGCACTTGGGTTTTATCACGAACAATCACGAAGCGACCGAGATGACTATGTTAACATTTGGTGGGATGAAGTTATTCCAGGCAAGTGTTTAATTGGGAGAGAACTGGAAAAGGTGGGGGAGGGGGGTATCCGGGAAGTCACCGGAATCTTGTTACCTTCATATGGATGATGACAGCGGAATGTTGAAAATCTTTTCTTCCCTACCTTGCCTCCAGTTTAACAGCAGTGTATCAGCAACCTGTTTTTGCTAGCACTATAGCAGGGGGATAATGTTGCTGCATTCAGACCATATGTGGTATCCATTCTTGAGAATGGACACCTCCTCTCCTCTCTTGTCTTATCACGGACACAGAAGGAAATTTGCCTGACAAATTCAATTCTGGCAAAATAACCTAGAGATACATAGGCCCATTCATAACTATCATGATATGTTGTATTATGATAATGTGGAACCTTTATGATACAGTTCTGTGATTTGTGATGATGATATGTTGTATGGGGAACAGTGATTTTGGTGCCTCACAATTTTCACCTATTTCTGGCTATATTTGGGTCATTGATTCCAAAAATGCTTTCAGTTATGCCCCATCAGCTCTAGTTTTTTAGATATGGCTTATTCACATTAGGCCAATCTAACCATACTGGTTGCATAATAACAAGCCATGTATGACTTCTCCTAGAATAAGTGTAGTTGGCCATCACTAACTCATCTGCACATGAGATCTCATCTGTATAAAGCTCTCCACTAGTGTTTCTGAACTGCCATTGCCTGCCTCAAACCTGTAGGGTGGAAATACAGTTGTAGAAAACATTAAACTTGCCTATCTCTTGCAGAGATTTCAGGGAGATGGTCAATGACCTAACAGAAAAACTGAACCATGTGGGAAGTAGAAGCTAAGCTGCACACTCTAATCCACAGTAAATGCTTGCTTACAGTGTATGAAGAAAACCTTTTTCTACCATTGATGTTCAAAATATTGTTATATAATGTTATTTTCAGACATTTTTTAATAACGTGGATATTATTTGTTCCTAGAGCAAATGCATAACTTCAACATATACAATGATGATTTTATTACTGACCTAAACACTCCATATGATTATGAATCTGTCATGCATTATGGACCTTATTCGTTCAACATAAACAGTAGCATCCCCACCATTACAACTAAGATCCCAGAATTCAACAATGTGATTGGACAAAGCCAAGATTTAAGCAGCATAGATCTACAAAGACTTAATCGCATGTACAACTGTGGTAAGTTGATATTTTATTTGTGTCCTGAATACCCTGTTCAAATCCCCGCTTTATTGTTGCACTGAGGAGAAATGCTGGGTTTTTAACCATCCTGTTGAACCTCAGCTGCCTCTCCCCAGCTTTAATGTGTCCTATTATTTTAGGTACAGCCAAGGCTGGATTGACTCACAAAGCAAAGTGAGGAAATGACAAGAGCCATTAATGGGACTAAATTATCATGCCATTTGATTAGCTCTTGCTAGCTGAAATGCTGGCAAGTTGGCAGTTCGAGACCCAAGTACTGCATGATGGTTTGAGCGCCCATCTCTGTCCCAGCTCCTGCCAACTTGGCAGTTCAAAAGCAAGAAATTGCATGTAGATAAATAGGGACCACTTTGGTGGGGAGAAAAATATTGGGTACATAAAAGGAGCCTCATTCGGGCATCCCCAGTTTCTCCTGGGAAAAAAAATCCTTTCAATCCAGAATAATTATTTGATCTTATTATCAGTAGTTGGGTTTCGACCCGATTGGGGCGGGATAACAAGTTGGAAATAAATAAATAAATAATTTATGTCACAAAATTATTATTATTTAATTAATTGCTCTCCACTTCCCTGCCCTTAATTCATACCAATCATGTCTACTAAGAGGTCTTTTCCACATTCTGGAGCAATTGGCAGTTCAAGCAAATCAAATGTGACCAGTGAGTTTTCAAATGTGACCAGCGGATTCTCCCCAAAGATTTTTTAGAATTCTTCAAGAATAATGAACCCCTAGCAGTGGATTATCCTAATGTTCCTCACTGTTCTGAATAGATAAGGCCATGGTGAGGCCTAAAGTAGGGTAGGAAATTATTTGTGCTGACAGGCAATGGAAAATCTCCCACTCTTGGATCAGTTAATCAGTTGTGAGAACCAAATCTAGAGTATTGACCACAGGATGTTTCCTAAGTAATTCAGAACAGGTAGAGTTTGTATGTAATTACCCATTCATGTTAAGACCTAGCTTGCTCCACCTAAGTCCATCTGAATGGCTGATAACATTCAGGAGCAGCAGGAGGGTTGTCAAGGTGGTCATGAGGCTTCCATGACAGCCAACATTTTCCTCAGCGAATGGTGAGCTTCTCCACACCCATATGCCCACAACCATTTCCTACACCAATCTGAAACTGCCTCTGTAATGTGAAGAAAGCAGCACAACGGCAGGCTTTGGTTTTGTTTAAAAATATTTCTTTTCAAGTCACACGTTTCTGTGCTTTCTACAGCTTCCAGTCTTACTCTGCTTGACCAGTGTTCATTTGAGCTCATTAATATCTGTGGCATGATACAAGGTGTGAATGATGCTGCTGACTGGGAGCACACCCTGACTTCATCCTCTGGTGACCAAAGCAACAATGTGGTGGGACAATGTACAGGTAGGGCATTAGAGGCAGTTTTAATATGGTTACAGTTGAGGGAAATTACATTTTAGGAGGAGATATTGAGGCAACAGGTACATTTGCAAAGTCGTTTTCTTGTCAGTGCACCTCTTATATCTGGCCAGATTTCATTCATGATAACAAATAGAAACCATACCCAAAGTCCAGGAAAGGATATGCTCTTGGGAACAGTATATATTTCAGATGTATGTGTGGGAGGGAGATAATGGGCTAGAATTGAGGGAAGGTCTCCCTCCAAAATTTCAGGAATGCCATCTCCTTCCTGGTTATAAATCATCATAGATTTCAATGGAAATATCTTAATATTAAAATGAAATAAAATAAGGGTACCTGGTGTGCAATGGTCCATGAGGTTGCAGGGGGTCGGAATTGACTATGCGACTGAACAACAACAATTATTTCTTTAAAAACTGTCCTCCAATTATTTGGCTATAAATACATACTCTATTTACCTATATAAACATTTGAAATGCTTTTGTTTTGGGGCAGGGAAGGCTAATACATTTTACTTTTAAATTTTTGTCATGATATAGTCAGCAACAGACTTATGATCCAAACTGGCCTAATTGGTTTTTTTTCCAGTCTGTCTCGCTTAAAGGGTGTGGGGTTAAAGAGAAGAAAATGTCTCTCCTATTATAAATAGCCGGTGCTGTTGGAAAGGCATGTGACTAAGATATATTCCTTGATATAATATGAGCATATTATGTTTATTATATATGTTGTTTTATGTAACATTCAGCAATCAGCATCCCTGCAGTCATTTGATTATACCAGGCGTTCTCAACCTTTTAAAGCTGAGGGCCAGTTCACGCTCCCTCAGAAAGCATCGGGGGCTGGAGGGCCATTTTGACCTTCCTCAACCACATGGCACTTCATGGTGTGGTGGAGGCGGTGGGTACATGAAATGGTGCCATGGGCCGCATCCAGGCCATAGACCACAGGTTGAGAATCCCTGGACTATACAGTACGTGCCTTTTTTGTAATTCAGAGACAATACTGGATTTTCTGCCTTTTCTTTTTCTTTTTTGGTACTGCTTTGAAATAGAATGGGCAACAAAATAAACAGTTGTGTCATAAATAATTACATAGAACAATTAACCTGTATCAAAATGTATAACAGGCTCGGGTTCAAAGACAAACCTTTTGCTTCTATATGGCAGAGGAAGGACACTTTATGCGCTTCGATACCACAGCAGGGACTTCTGGGGAATCTGCTGTTTTACAGTCCCGTACCTTCTACCCGAGAAGGAAGGAAAAGTGTCTCCAATTTTATTACAAATTTGATGGAAGTCCACAAGATCAGCTCATTGTCTGGATTAAAAGTGATGATGGAACCGGAACAGTTAGAAAAACAATCAAACTACAAGATATTTCTGGTAAGTCCGGGAGTTATCAATAAAGTTAGTATTTACAACCTGGCATTTTAGTTAATTCTAATTCCGAACAAAATCACTTGGAATTTTTTCATGCCACAATGGCATGTTGTAAATGACATATCGCATATAGCAGTGATGGCGAACCTATGGCATGCATGCCAGAGGTGGCACTCAGAGCCCTCTCTGCAGGCACCTGTGCAGTCACCCCATCACAGAGTTCACCCCACCCCTCTGCCCAGAAGCCCAATGGAAGCACTTCCTCCCTTCCTCCAGCACAGAGTTCACCCCACCCCTGTTCCTAGCAGCCCAATGGGAGCACGTCCCCTCTCCCCCAACACAGAGTTTGCACTACCCAGCAGCCCAATGGGAGCACTTCCTCCCTCCCTTGTGTTGCTGTGTTGGTACTTTGTGATAAATAAGTGTTTTTTTGTGGTTGCAGTTTGGGCACTCGGTCTCTAAAGGTTCACCATCACTGGCATATAGGTTGTATTACCATGCAGAACTCTTCAGTTAAGTGGTGAGTTCCGACATGGATCTAAATAAGATGAGATAATAGTGTGGAACTATAGAAAGCTGATTATTTCTTCTATAATCTCAGAAGAGGTTATAGAATAAGGCAAGTTTAAAATGCCATTAGAGAATACAGAGCAATGAATCCTGTGTCAAAGTAAAGGTGGGAGTTGCACTGATTTAGCTACCTTCTGATTCATATGGACATTGCTGAAGAGCAGTGCAATAAATCACCCTTTAATAGACACACTTTTCAAGCAGTAAACTGCAGCAATTCCATGACTACCATATAACAACTCCATGATTGCAAAAATTAAAATTTTAGATGGGATTTTACTGCAATGTACTTTGCAAATGCAACATGAAATAACCAGTCAGACTTTGAGAGCTGGTTACTACCTGATATGGTTGGTTTTTAAGCACGAACAACCAGGAATAGAAACCTATCATAGACTTCCCTAGCTCTGGATCAGAACCTTATGCACTCTGAAGCAGCAGAGGTCTTGTGCTGGCTTCCTGAAAGAGTGGTGGTCTCTCTCAAGGTGGAATGGGTCCTGTGATAGTAGGAAACTGGGTTATGGTTTCCTTACAGCTGGATTCAATAGACTCCTTTTAGGTGTTTGGTGATTTGCTGGTGATGCCAAGGGAGGGATATTGAAGCTCTTCTTGCTCCTGTAGAAGTCAGATGTTGCCCTTCTCTTTTTACAGCTAATGAAGAACAACACTGGAACTTAGCAAACATTCCTTTCAACAGTCAAAACAAATTCCGCTACGTCTTTCAAGGCATTAAAGGAGACCCACCCAGTTCTACCGGGGGTATTAATATAGATGATGTCACTTTGACTGAAACACGATGTCCCACCAACATCTGGCAGATAAGAAATTTTACCTCCCTTCTTAATAACACCTCCAAAGGGGATTATTTAGGGAGTCCAATATTCTACAGCTCAGAAGGTTACTGCTTTGTGCTAAAACTCTACCCCCATGGTCTAGCCAACTCTGCGAGGGATGATTACTTGGGAATCATGTTTGCCTTGTGTAACAGCCAGAATGATGGGGTTCTAGAATGGCCAGCTGGGAACAGGCAAGTGACATTCATCGTCGTTGATCAAGATCCTGATATCACCCAAAGGATGTCATCAAGCAGAAGCTTTGTCACAGACCCTGAGCTGCTGAATGGTAAGTTTACATCATAGTAATTCCACGGAAGAGGCTGCGGTGGCTCAGCAGTTAAGAAGCTTGCTGGAAGGTCAGCAAGTTGGCAGTTTGAGACCCTGGTATTGCATGATAGAGTGAGCTTCCATCTCTGTCCATCCATCCTAGCAGTTTGAAAGCAAGAAATTGCAAGAAGATAAATAGGGACCACTTTGGTGGGAAAAGATCTTGGGAACATGAAAGGAGTTGCATTCAGGCGTCCCCTGAGTGGAGTTCCTCCAGCAAAACTCCTTTCAATCCAGAATAATTTCTAACACAAAATTATTATTATTATAGTACAGTAATACCCTGGATAACAATTGCATCAGATAACGCTAGAATCGGATAATGATAAAAACTTGCATCGGATAACGATTCTTTAGCGTTATCCGAGGCAATGGTCTGCGGGTGTGGGGTGGTTTGGGTAGAACTTCTACCCAATCCACCCCCCACCCACAGTGGTCTCTGCGACTGCAGTAGGGTCGGGGAAAGGCACGTGCTTTTCCCCTGACCCTACTGCAGTCGCAGAGACTGTGTGAATGAAGTAAAGGCAGGGAGGAAAAGAAAGAAATGCGATCGGGTCTCTTTCTTTCCCTCCCCGCATTTAAACTAAAGGCAAGGAGTGAAAGAGAGAGACGCGATCAGGTCTATTTCTTTCCCTCCCCGCATTTAAACTAAAGGCAGGGAGGGAAAGAGAGATCCTATCGCGTCTATTTCTTTCCCTGCCTGCCAGAGGCGTAGCTACCGCCGTATCAGCCGTATCAATTATACGGGGGCCCCCAACGGCAAAAAATAAAATTAAAAATAAAAAAGAGCAAAAATTTACTGCGCATGCGCAGAAACTCAATCTGATGCATTGCGCATGTGTCAGATTGAGTTTCTGCGCATGCGCACTTTATTGGAGCCATTTTTGGCTCCAATTTTTTTAAAAAAGCCGGAGTCGGAGAGTCGGAGTCGGAGCTGCAGCTTTTAAGCAGCGAGGCAGCCCCAACTCCGAGGCCCTCCTCCCGGTCGCCGCGGGGGCTCCCTGCCTGCGCCAGCCCGGGCGGCGCTCTCCACGGTCGCCGCTGGGGTGGGAGTCCACCAGCTGCAGGACCAGCTCGCGGGCGCGCCCCGTCCCGCGGCAGGCGGCAGGTCAGCTCCAGCCAGGCGCAGCCACCTGGAGCGCGCCTGGAGCTGACCTACCGCGCGCGCATGGAACTCACCTGCCGCGCGCGCCTGGAGCTCACCTGCCGCCTGCGTGCGGGATGGGGCGCGCGAGCTGGTCCTGCAGCTGGTGGACTCCCACCCCAGCGTCGAGGTGGAGAGCCCCGCCCGGGCTGGCGCAGCCTGCCAGGGAGCCCCCGCGGCAACCGGGGGGAGGGCCTCGGGGCTGCCTCGCTTCGCCCGCTCGCCTTCCACAACTGCCCCTTGCCTTCGCCATGCGCGGCGAGGGAGTGATCGGCAGCAGCGGCGGCGCGGCGGCGGTGACAGCAGAGGCGGAGGAAGAAGAGGCCCCAGGATTAAGGTAAGTGAGGTTTTTGTGTTTCGGGTGGGTGGGTGGGTGGGTGGGTTGAGGTGTGTGTGGTTTTTTTTTTTTTTTTTACATTTTAATTCTATTTTATTTATTTTATTTTTATTTATTTTATTTTTATTTTTGGCCCCGCCCACGACGTCATGACGTCATGACGTTGGCTCGCCCCATGACATCATGATGTCATGACGTTAGCTCCGCCCCACATCTAAAGGGCCCCCAAACAATTTTTATACGGGGCCCCGGCAAGGTAAGCTACGCTTCTGCTGCCTGCCTTTAAAGCGGTTTGTCCCTGAAGTCAGGGCTTTTTTTAAAGCGCTGTTCGATGCATGCATCGGACAACGCTAAAAATTGGATAACGTCATGACTTGTGGTACCAAGTCATAATGTTATCTGGGGTATTACTGTAATCCCATAAAATTGGGAACTGAATATCTCTTCACAATTAACTTCTCAACAGTAGATTCAAGGTTCCTTTGATCCCCTTAATGGGGAATATTGCCTGATTGCTTTAGGTCAGGGGTCCTAAACTTTTCATGCTGTAGGCTGGTCACATAGTTGAGCAGGTGAGTCACATGGTTCCTCCCACCATAAGTGGAAGTAAAATGTCCCCACGCATGTGCAAAATGCTGTCATAAATACAGCTGCAGCTGTTGTAAACAAGTTTATGACAGCTCTGGGTGCATTTACAGCAGCATTTGCGCATGTGTGGGCATGTTTAACTTCCACTTCCGGGAGTAGCACTGGATGGATTATTTGGTGCCATGGGTTGCATCTGGCTCACAGGCTGAAGTTTGAGAACCCCTGCTTTAGGTTAACTCTTGAACAACACAGGGACTATAGGTGCCAAACTTGCACAGTCGAAAATCCACATTGTTCTGAGTCAACTAGTACATCTATCTATGGCTGCCATATTTTTTCATCTTCTGGGTGGTCAGCACACTGTGTATGGATCCTGCTGTCCACCATTTTGCCTGCTGCCACTACCCAGGTTGCACTGGGGCTCTCAGAGCTGCCCACTGGCAGCCTTTTTCACTGGGTAAAGAAAAATATTTTTCCCCCTGGAGAAATCTGCTTATAAGTACAACGAACATAGAGGAGTAAATCCTCTGGTCCAGCTAAAGGAGTTACATCAACCCCAAATTTCTACTACCACCACTTTTCTTCAGGAGCCTGGCCCAAGGCTCTGCCACTCCAAGGCACATGGGATCCTGGGGCCAGGAAAATCTCCTCTAGGTTTCTTCCTATAACTAATGCACAACAGTCAGACCAGGTAGGCCAGTAGTACAAAATCTGAACTAATAAATGTAGAGTAGCATCTGGTCCTCTTGTCAAGGCATCTTCTTTATGCCTTCTAACCCTTCTACCTCACAAAGTAACACTTGTAAAATTATATATAAGGCACATCCCTTTATTACCAAAATAGCCCACTATAGGCCACTGTTTACAGTACAAGATGCACACCATTTTCCAGTGTATTTTAAGGGAGGGAAAGTGGGCCTTATATGCCAGCAAATACGGTATTTACACCATCCAATTAAGCTTTTACTGATTCCCCCTACCTACTCTGCCACCTAAAATTAATTTGTAGTTTTAGTTCATATGAACACTGCTTTATCTTTTTTTCTCCACCTATGAAGCAACCCGTGTTATCTGTCTAAGATCAGAGACAAATTCTAATAACAACTTGATTTGCTGGCATATAAAACTCACTTTCCCCTCATAAAATACACTGGAAAATGGTGTGCATCTTGTACTGTACATAGTAGCCTATAGTGGGCTATTTTGGTAATAACTGGGTGCGCCTTATACTCCGATGCCAGTGGTGGGAATCAGCAGGTCGCACCAGTTTGCCAGAACTGGTAGCAGAAATTCCGGCTGGCCCCGCCCATTCAAGTTTTGAAATAAAGTAGTCCTAATTCTGCTGTAACATAGGGCTTCCCCCTAGCCATGCCCACTATACCACGCCAACAGCGTGGTAGTAAAAATTTTTGGAGCCCACCACTGTCCGATGCATCTTATACACCGGAAAATACGGTAATAGCCACCTCACATTGGTCACTTTCCAGCCTCCTGGAGTTAACCAATCAGATAACACCTCACACCAACAGTCCTGCAACCATTTTAAATTGAAGTTTGTTTTCTACTCATTACAATAAGTAGAAATGCGAAGTTTAAAACCTGCATCGCAGAAGAGTCAAGTGTACTAAGCTCTACACAGCAGTGCTGGGGGGGGGGGACCACACAAAGTACCTGTTCTTTATGCAATATGCTACCTGAGCAAATGGGCTTTATGCATTGCAGACAGATGACACTGACTCCCCAAGCCCTTAAAAGTTTGTATCACATTAATGCTTCCTGTTACTTTACTATTTTTTTTTTGGAAACATCACTTTTTAAACCAAAGCTCTCACAATCCTCTCAGTGCAGACTGGTTGTAGTCCCAGCTCTGATAGATTGGATAGGACTGTGCCATTACTTTCTTGTCCTGATAGCATTTATACCAAATAGCAACAATTGAAGGGGTGAGATAGTCCTAACAAAAAGTTTTGAGCTTTTGCTATGTGAGAGTGTGCTTCAAAGAAGCGATCTTTTGAAAGCTGTTTCAAACAGGCCCGTGCTGGCCATTTGGAACACAGGGACAAGTCCTGGTGCGCCCCAGTGACTGGCGCCCCCCAGAGGTGGGCAGAAGTATGTCACCTGGCAGCTACAAACCATGATGTCATGCAGTACCCCCCATAGGTGCTGCCCGTTCCCTCCCTGCCCAGCGCCCTTTTAGCATAGTCAGCACACCCCTGGTTTCAAATGGTATATCATCTTTCATCCTTCAGTAAGGCCAACTGTATTGAAAGGCTCCCTCTCCCAGCCGAACATGTCACTGACCTATTAGTGCTTGTTGAACATCTGTGTGTGATGTAGACATCTCAGAATGTTTAATCCATATATAAATGGTTGAGCTAATCCCAAGGCCCATGTTTAATATAAATACTCACTACATACTTACATACTTGCTTACTTACTAACTTATGTTTTGTTTTATTCCAATTTTGTTGAGCAGGAAACACACTCTATTGGGATAATCCATTGACTACTGGGTCATATGATCCTGACTATGACCGGTTCGTAGGTCCATCTTACGGCTGGAGATATGTCCTGCCACACAGTCAATTGCCTCGGAGGCATTACCTGAAAAATGACGATCTGGTCATCTTTGTAGATTTCGAAGGTAAACGATCATGTTTTTGCCAACATTTTATTCACGTCTATAAACAATATGATGGTTAGAAAGTGAAAGACACCTGGGAAAAACTCAGATTGGTTGGAGAATTTACGAGATATAGCCCAACTTGATTTTAATTCCCTGTCATTGATTTCCTCCCCTTTGTTAAGACGTTGAGGAATGTTTGCATGCTCTTCATAAATAAAGTAGATTGCATTAAAAGGCTAACACACATATTGAAAGATCATCAAATAAATATTTTATTTTGAAAAATTACCTCAAATAAATAGGTACTGTATTGCATATCAGTAGAATGTACAGCTTTTTAAAGACCAGAGGCTAGAATCTTATTACTTACATGTGTTGGCATAAATCAACGTGAATCATCAAAGTGAATTGCTGCTAATTTAAGGAATCAAAATTTGTATTCTTCACTGCACACCAGTAACATAGTTCGGTGTGTGATGAGGAATCAAAGCAGGGACTCTTTGAGGATGTTTCACTCTTTAAGTGATAGCCCGTTCATAGAATCTGGAGGCCAAGGGCCAATTTTCACTTTGAACAGCAGTTTGGGGGCAACACCCCCTTAAAAAATCCTGCAAAAAGCCTTAAATTTGATTATTTCTGTCTTCATTGGTGACTGTTGTTTCCTATTACAAGAAATCACATCAACTGATTCTTTGATGCCTATACAGTTCTTAACTATACAGCATGTAATGTAAAATAAGATTAATTAGATCATGTATAGAAATATAACTACATCTGATATTTTTATTAGATCACAAAAATTTACACCTACCATGGATAGTGCAGAAAAACTGAGGGTCCAAAAGTCATAGAAGATATTTGTGCCAGGCATGCTTCTTAACATAAACTTGGTATAATCTAATAAATATTTGATTTGATTTGTGTAATCTATAATAATCTTGGAACTGGCAAATTGGAAGCGCCTCATTGACTATCTAGTCTAGCTCCTGTTAAGGAGGCACAGTGGGGAATCAACCTCCAAACCTCTGGTTCCAGATACCGAAATTACTGAGCTATCTAGCAGTTCAATAATGTAATAATATTAGCTTGAACGCCTGTACAGTAATACCTCGGATAACGCTAAGACTTGGTTCCACAAGTCTTGGTGTTATCCGATTTTTAGTGTTATCCAATGCATGTTAAAATCCTATGGGATGGATTGGATAACGTTAAAGCTCCAAAGAGATACATTGTAACCGCACAGGCTTTAGCGGTTGTTATCCGATCCATCCCATAGGACCTTAACGTTATTCGATCCAATTCTCCTCCCCAGATTACTAAACGTTATGTGATTTTAGCGTTATCCGAGGTAAACATTATCCGAGGTATTACTGTATTTGAAAACTCCTTATCCAGTTATGGCAGGTAAGATATCAAACAACAATCAAAACAGGAAACAATGTTTAATCACTAGTCCTTGCAAACTAGAGAACAAATTGGATAGCCATGCAACTAATTCAATGGTTCGTATACCAAAGCTCCCCCATATAATGTGTTAACCTCCTTATGGAGCCAAGTATAATAAATAAAAGTAAATAAGTTTTTAAAAAGTATAAGGAAATAAGCATAACATGTTTTCTTTCTTTCTTTTAAAATCTGTAGTTGTTGAAGAGCCAGACAGTGTTCTGTGAGATCTGTGAACATAACTTTGTGGAGTTTTTCACAAGCGAGTAGGCATCTTCTGCAATTTATTGAAGAATTTTCAGCATAATTTCGTTTGCAACTCCATGATTAATCTTTTTTACTATCAAAAAGAAAATTCTGAATAATAAATAGATGAGTGGCACAAAAATAATGTGTTCTCTTTCTGAATATTAAAGAGTGTACAACCCATATACTGTATTAAGCACATCTTGTAGTTATAGCGATAAGCCGCATACAATACAGTAATACATCGGATAACATTAAGACTTGGTTCCACAAGTCTTAACGTCATGCGATTTTCAGCCTTATCCGATGCATGCATCTCTTGTTGCCTTGGCAACCATTCCTCTTCATTTTCTGATCTCTTGCATTGGCGCTCGGCTGCCTCTGCCTGCCATGAGGCATAGCTCTGTGCTCTGCAATCGGCTGGTCAAGCCTGGCTCAGTTGGAGCAAAGAGCAGCTAGGCTGACTCCACATGGGCGAGGCTCATGCACGCTACCCTTGCCTGGGCCAGCCATGAGTTCCAGTGCAAAGGGCTGTCTGGGGAACCTGGTGGGAGCAGCAGCTGTGGTGGCTTGAAGGTAAGCAGGGCCAGGGCTGGACTGGATTCTCTCGGCAGTATGGCACCCCATTGCTGGGAGTGGGGGGGAGGAAGGAGGGAAGTGGCAGGGAGAGGAGCTTTGGCCTCCTTTACTTCTTTATTACGATGCATCGGATAACGCTAGAAAGAACGTTCTCCAGTGCAAATCTTCCCCCCAAATTTGTTGCCATTATGCGGTTTTAGCATTATCCGGTGCAATCGTTATCCGGGGTATTACTGTATTTCCAAAACAGAAAGCAATTCATAGAAAACAAAGTAGCAATGATCTAAATGCAGTAACTGCTGGCAACAGAGGCAAGAAATAGCCCAAACTAAGAAAGTCAATGAATTGATGTAAAGCTGGTTAATTTTGCATACCTTATCTGCTTTCATGAGCCTACATTTGAACACCTCTGGACTTTTAAAGCAGTGAAAGTGGGTGGCAGAGGATGGGAGAAAGTTTACGTAGCTTTAATATTTTTGTAGTCCAATTGAATTATAAATCAAATATTATTAAACACAAACATTTAAGACAGAGATGGGCAGATTTGTTGGGTTGGAGGGCTAATTAATTCACCAGCACCTGCCACAAGCAACACACACACACACACACACATACACACACACAAAGAAAGAAAGAAAAAAGAAAACAAGAACAGAACTGGGTGCTTCAATCAACAGTTTTGTTTTTTGTTTGGTAACATCCATGTTGTGTAGTTGTGTTCAGCAGAGTCAGCTCAGCGTAGATCCCTGGGTGGTCTGTCGCAATGTAGATCCATAAAAATATATGAAGTACAGTGGTACCTCGCTTAAAGAGCATAATGTGTTCCACAGGATTGCTCTTTAAGCAAGTTTGCTCTTTAAGCGAAACACCATTGTAAGTGACCAATTGTGACTACTGGGGGGGGGGGGTTTCAAACCCCAATTTATTTGTTAAGCAAGTTTTTGGTTGGTTTTATTTGTTAAGTGAAGCGAACATTCAGAGAAAATTCTGCTCTTTAAGTGAGTTACTCTTTATGCGAGGTTTGACTGTAGTTATAATTAGAACTACAGGTACAGTAAAACCTCATATAACACTAAAACCTGGTTCCACAAGTCTTGGTGTTATACGATTTTTAGTGTTATCCGATGCATGTTAAAATCCTATGGGATCCATAGAGATACATTGTAACCACACAGGCTTTAGCAGTTGTTATCTGATGCATCCCATAGGATCTTAATGTTATCCGATGCAATTCTTCCCCCCAGATTGCTTAATGTTATGCGATTTTAGTGTTATTTGATACTAATCTTATATGAGGTATTACTGTATTTAACTATGTTGAGAAAATGACATTTAAGAGAGAAATGTCTAAATCCAATTTTTAACTGGGAAGGGGGATAAATCGTAGAAAGAGTGACAGTAAGATTTGCTCTTTAGAGAAACCAGAAATGAAGTTAAAGAGGAGAGGTGATAACAACCTCTTGTTTGTTTGTTTATAACATTTATATATCAACCAATTTAGTGGCAAACTATTACTCTAGGCATTCAAAAATAAACAATAATCCCCACCAACCTCAAAGAACATCAGTTTGTGATAGGTGGAGGAAGGGAGCAGGCATGGGCTGGGCCACTGGGACAGGGGGATTCATCCTGATGCGGCTCTGGTACCCAGGGGCACAAATAATATTTTTATTATTATTTTATCCACCAGGTTCCATTGCTCCCTCCTTCAGCATGGAGTAATGGTTTATTCTAAAGTGTCACGCACCAGGCAGAGCAAGCAAAGGGCAGCAACCAAGCGGTTCCTGAATGCAGCCTTCTTCCCCATCCCTTGGTTGCCGCCCCTCGTCCCTGTCCAGTGCCCTTCCATGATGTCCAGCATACCCGTGGAAGGGAGCACAGCTCAGAGATGGAAAAGGACAAAGTAGTGTTTGCCGATATCTGCTCCCAAACCTTTTCTGGTATTGGAGATATATTGGTGCTAAGAGACAATACTTTGTGAGACTTGTGGTGGCTTAGTGGTTAAGATGCTGAACTTGACGACTGGAAGGTCAGCAAGTCAGCAGTTCAAGACCCGAGTACTGCACAATGGAGTGAGTTTCCATCTCTCTCCCAGCTCCTGCCAACATAGCAGTTCGAAAGCAAGAAATTGCAAGTAGATAAATAGGGACCACTTTGGTGGGAAGGTAAACAGCGGTCTGTGCATTCCAGTGTTGAGGCATGCCTGCCGCATGTCCACAGAAACATCTGCAAATGCAGACAGTGCTGGCTCTTTGGCTATAAACAGAGAGGAGCACTGAATCCTAGAGTCAGATACAACTGGCTTTCAAGCAAGGGCAGCCTTTACCTTTAAAGGATAATGCTTGGAGATCCCAGGCCAACACTCCCCTGCCCCAGTTTCCCAGAACAAAAATCCCTTCTGTGGAGGTCTACAGAGAAGAAAACAGTACAGTCAAACCTCGGATAACTTTATGACTTGGTTCCACAAGTCATGACATTATCCGATTTTTAGCGTTGTCCGATGTATGCATTGAACAACGCTTAAAAAAAAGTCCTGACTTCAGGGACAACCCCCAACTATAGCGATCACTAAGAGTGCAGGAGGGTCGGGGGGAAGGCGCTCACTCGCACACTTTTTTGTATGCGCCCGAGTGCCTTTCCCCCCTGACCCTACTGCACTCTTAGCGCTCGCTATGGTTGGGGGTTGGATTGGGCTACCTTATCCACCCCCCAACCGCAGCGATGGATCGCTGGGGTGGTGGTGGTGGATTGGGTAAATGTTCTACCCAACCCACACACACCCAGATGATTGCCAGTTCCATTCCCCAAATACTGCAGGACAGAATGAGCTCCCCCGTCTCTGTCCCAGCTCCTGCCAACCTAGCAGTTCGAAAGCAAGAAACTGCAAGTAGATAAATAGAGACCACTTCTGTGGGAAGGTAAGTAGAGTTCCGTATGCCTGCCACATGACCACAGAAACATCTACAGACACATGCAGTGCTGGCTCTTCGGCTTTGAAACAGATGAGCACTGAACCCTAGAATTGGATACGACTGGCTTTCGAGCAAGGGAAACATTTACCTATGTGTCCTAAGTGCACCATTCCAAGCTCCTTCGAGGGAAGGAGAGACCAAGCTACAGTAAACTACCTAACAAAATATGCTTGGACGCTGATCTGTGTCCCAAATCTTTTCAAAATCTGACAATACATTGATTGACTGCTGATCATGAACAAAATAAGGTAATATGGCACCACTTCATGGACTCCAGACCCCTAGATGACAGCTAAAATTGAGGAAACGTTTTCTGCACAATTTTGAAGCTGTTAACACTAAACCAGAAGAGGTCAGGCTAAACCTATGTATAGCAAAAACTGCACACCGTGCCAAATGGATGAATGCTATAGATGGCTGAGCCATCTGGAAATCACTAAACAGACTTCAAGGTGAAGTAGGAGGATCAAAGAATAATCAAATAAAATGAGGTTACTTGCATGCCAGGAGAAATTTTCTGTCAATGTGGATAAATTCAATCAACTGAGCATTCATGTGTATGTAATTTATCCCCCACCACATGTACAAGAGAAGATCTATTAAATTGCTGCATTAACGCTATTGAAGTAGCCCCTTTCTGGTCAAATATAGTGTAGCTATTTTAACATTTTAACTCCTTTATTTGTATTTCATATAGGTCCATAACTGTAAAATGTGTAATGCTCTGATACAAATAAAGAAGGTAAAGGCTGCTAATCACAATGGAACATTTTTCATCTCTTGTTGATGTCTCCTATACTGCTTTCTGGTGTACGATATCAAAACCTGTCATCTGTTTAACAGCTGAGAGAACATAAAGTGCTTTATTCTCAATTTCAATACTGGCTATTTGATGTGTGTGCAGATCTGTATGCATAGCTCATCTGTGGCTTAAAATAGATCTAGATAATTGCTCTTTAATCAAAGAGAGAGAGAATATCAGAATCATATAAGGAAGGTGAAGACACATAAACTGTAGCAAAGCCCTACCTCCTCACCTCTTGTTGGCATAGTTTAAAATTGCTCCCTTCTGAGTCTTATCTTTGTTAGTCCTGGTCTCTACTGCTATAAAGAAATCCACTAGCATATTTATCAGGCTTCTGCCCACATAGCCAAGATTACAGGATGTCTAGTGCTTCAGATGTCAAAGGAATAATCTGTGAGTCCTGATCTAATCTTAGAGGCAAACAAGGAAATTAACCTTTCTTTAAACATTTACACCTACACTCCTTCCATCATCAAGCAATTGCAGCAGATGCAATTTGTTCTGTGGAATCTGTATGGCAGACCTATTTCAGGTTACCTACAACTAATATCTATGAAATTATTGAAAATGTTCATTTATTTTAAATGTTTAAATGAACAGGAGGATGTTGACTTTTCTTCTTTTAATACAATTAATAATGCATGAAATCACGATCAGATGGTTGTCACAACTATGGACTCACTTGTTTATTGGAGTGGAGAAGATTAAGTGACAGAGGAACTCCAATCCAGAGGAAGAGTGATGATATGTTAATTTTCAACATCCCCATAATCTATTCCAAACCAATTTGCCCTTATTACATACATTGCATGAGAAACAAATGTACTTAAACCCCATTGACTTGCTTTTAAACTTCAAATTAGTAATAGAGTGTGGATTTCTCAAGAATACTGAAATATCAAAACACAGCCATGCAACTATTTAACCTTGTATTTCTGAAATATACCTTGGATCCTTTGGAGTTGCTATTCAGCGAGGAGTCCATGCATTGGTAGATGTCTCTTCGATGACATTCCACACACACAAATGAGCCTGAGAAATCAAGTCCGCTTGTTGTGGTTGTTCAGTCGCACAGTCGATTCCGACCCTTTGCGACCCCATGGACCACTGTCCTCCAGGCACTTCTGTCCTCCACCATCCTCCTCATCCCACCTAGCTGTGTGCCCATTGCGCCTACAATACCATCTAGCCATCTCATTTTCAGCCACCCCCTCCACCCTTCCCAGCATCAAGGCTTTCTCAAGCAAATCCTCATTTGATGTCCAAAGTACTTTAGCTTCATCCTTACTATTTGACCTTCTAAGGAGCAGTCAGGGTTGATTTCTTCTAAGATCGACCTATTTGTTCTCCTTGCTGTCCAGGGGACTCTCAAAACTCTCCTCCAACACTACATCTCAAAGGCATCTATTCTTTTGCACTCAGCTTTCCTTATGGTCCAGCTCTCACAACCATACATTGTCACCAGGAATACCATTGCTTTGACTAGACGAATTTTTGTTTGCAATGTGATGTCTCTACTTTTCACTATGCTCCCCAGGTTTCTCATCACTTGCCTCCCAAGAATCAGTTGCCTTTTTATTTCATGGCTGCAATCTCCATCTGCAGTGAGCTTTGATCCTAGGAAAGTAACATCTGTCACTGCTGCTACTTCTTTCTCATCTATTTTCCACTAGCATGTGGTTTTTTAGCCATTTGGATATCATGTCACCCACTGGCTAGGTCAGGGATCTGCAAACTTGGCTCTCCAGGTGTTCTTGGACTTCAATTACCAGAAGCCCAAGTCAGTATGCCTGCTGATCAGGATTTCTGAGAATTGAAGTCCAAGAACATCTGGAGAGCCAAGTTTGCTGATCCCTGGGCTAGGTGAACCATGCGTGTGCCCTCTGCTCTCACCTTGCCCAAGGGATCCAACAGAGGACACTTTGGTGAGTTGTAGTCCCAGTCTAACATCATTGACAAGAGATGGGCAACACTACCTAGTTAGATCATACATTTCAGTGAAACGTTGGTTAACAAATGGCTCGGTTAACATAATAATTGCATAACAAATGAAAATACACAGAAAATAGTGGCTTGGTTTACAGATTCCCCCCATAAAAGATTTATTGGTTTTCAATGCATCCCTATGGGAAATTGCATTCAATGCATTATTAAAGGAAATTCAGTTAAAGTAATTTTCGCTGTAAGAAAAGTCTCAGAGAATGTATTAATTACATTAAACAATGTTCCCCTGTATTTCAATATTTATCATGAATTTTCCCCCTGATCTCTTAGCTTTCTAGAGATGTTCCCATTGACTCACAGCTGATACTTTATATATCTCACACTTCAGGGTTCACATTCAAGGACTGAACCTTCAGTATTTGTCAATTGCTTTTGGCTTGACTCACGGCCTCAGAAATAGAACAGAAATTGTGGAAATGGTTAGAAATGGGAATTCCTATTTGAGGGTCACAGAATTCTTAGCTGATTTATTTATTTATTCAGATTTATATTGCCGCCCACTCACCGAGGTGACTCAGGGCAGCTTGGAGTCAAAAAAGCAACAGTACAGTACAATCATAAAATACAACATCACAAAACAACCAAAAGCATTTATGTAGGGCTGCAATGGCGAACCTTGGCACTCCAGATTTTCTTGGAATGCAATTCCCAGAAGCCCAAGCCAGCACTCCTGCTGATCAGGGCTTCTGGGAATTGAAGTTCAAGAACATCTGGAGTGCTAAAGTTTGCCAGCACCAATGTAGGGTTTTGTAATGTTGGGGCTGATTTGATTTGGTTGCTGAACAACCTGGTAAGAACTCAGATTTCTCCCATCTGATAATTCCTCTCAGGAAGTTCTGTCTCTGCCTTTGCCACATTAAAAGAAAATGTGTGTGTTTGCCATGTGTATGAGAGAACACTTAAATGCAGATAGTTTATTGCACCAAAATCCAAAGAAAAGGAATTTAGGCCTTGAATAATACAAATTTGTTTCCTACCAGTTGACTTAACTTTACCAAAAATATTCTAATTAAAATGTTACAGTCCTGGCATGTGAAAGTAGCAGGCCTACCTGAGACTCCTGTAACTGCAAACCCTTTGTAGAAAAGTAAAAAGGTAAAAATGGCAAAGCTTATTAGACATAAGTGAAAATACCTGCTAGGCATAATCTCATCTAATGCTGATTATCTTGTGAACTAGCCAGTTTGTGCTCTAAATCAGTGGTGGGCTAAAAAAAAATTTTTTACTACCACACTGTGGGTGTGGTATGGTGGGCGTGGCCAGGGGGAAAGCCCTGTGTTGCCTCCAAATTAGGACTACTTTATTTCAAAATTTGGATGGGCAGGACCAGCCAGAATTTCTGCTACTGGTTCTGGCAAACTGGTGTGAACCTGCTGATGCCACCACTGCTCTAAATACTTTGGGATATAAGTGTAATTGGTATTGCTATCTCAAAATGAAGTGCTCCTATTATTTCTTCTTCTTCAAGTGCCATATCCATTCTGAATTTGGCTATCATCATGGTGATAGTCTTCCTGTTCTTAACTCTTTGAAACAGTACTTCCAAGGACATACCACACCAGTCTCCCAGGTTCTTCAGCCATGAAGTCTGTCTATGGTGAGGTGCCCACACTTTTCCTGCCAGGGGTCTGACCATGCACCCCAAAACAGCTGAGCAGGCCCATCACATGGTTTCTCCCAGCAGTGCTGGTGGCGGTGTGTTAATTCAACACACGTTTTGGGGCTTTTTCCCGCCCCTGCTGCTTCCAAGGAGGAGGGAACGAGGTCCTCACATTTTTGCATCATTATTTATTCACACACCCCCAGCACATTTTCATCACATTTCAGTGCTGAAACAAAGTGATTTTGGCACTTCTGGCAGCGGTGAATCACTTCCAGTGTTGGCAGATGGTTAATGTCCTGTGGGCCGTAGTTTGGGCGCCCCTGATCTACAGCCATGGCCTCTCTTTCCAAGGATCTTCTCCTGCATAATGAATTGGAGTATTTTATACTAGTCAATGTCCAAGCTTCAACTCCATATAGCAACACTGGGAATATGTAACAGCTCACTATTCAGATCTTTGTAGCGAGAGTTAAATCTCTACTGTATAACAAATGTCACATTTTTATGAGATGGATCTTGCTTTTTACATTCCTATTTTAATCTCTACCTCAGGATCCCACTTTTCATTTAACATACTCCCCAAATAGACAATTTCCTCCACTCTTTTGATTTCTTGCGTTCCTGCCATTAGCTTGCCATGAGTTGGTACTTGGCTTTTAACAAGATATTTAGTCTTCTTCCAAACCATATTCTGCGCTTGAAGTTCTATCTTGATCCAGCATCAACTGAAGATCTGCAAGGATTGTGGCCAATAATACTGTGTCATCAGCATATCGGATGTTATTCAGATATTCCCCATGAAGTTAAATGGGAATACCCCATTAATTAATTACAGTAAATAACGTTTCCCTTGGATAACGCTAAAATCGCATAACGTTAAGTAATCTGGGGAGGAGAATTGGATCGAATAACGTTAAGGTCCTATGGGATGGATCGGATAACAACTGCTAAAGCCTGGGCGGTTACAATGTATCTCTATGGAGCTTTAACATTATCCGCTCCATCCCATAGGATTTTAACATGCATTGGATAACACTAAAAATCGGATAACACCAAGACTTGTGGAACCAAGTCTTAGCGTTATCCAAGGTATCCAGTGATGGGATGACAAATTTGTCACCACCACTCCATGACGTCACGACGTCATGGGCGTGGCCAATGTCATGATGTCATGACGTCATGGGCGGAGCTGACGTCATGATGTCATGATGTTGTGGGCGGGGCCTTAAAATAAAAAATAAAATAAAATAAACACACACACACACCCTCAACCCAACCCACCCACCCACCACACAAACCCGTAAATAAATTAAATAAATAAAAAAAAATAAAATTAAATAAAAATACAACCCCAAACACAAACCCCTCACTTACCCCTGGGAGGGCTCGGCAGGGGCGGACGGCCAGGGCAGGGAAGGCCTCAACTTGCCTGTGGGGGCTTTGCGGCCCCGGGGGAGGTGCCCTCCTCTGAGGGCTGGTGCCGGCTGCCCACGCCGCCGCCAAAGTCATCGCCGCTGCAATCTCCGCCGCCGCCATTACCGTTGCTGCCGCTGCTGGCGCCGTCATCGCCGCTCCCGTCAGCGCTGCCGCTGCCTGTGTTGCCCCCGCCATCAGCGCCGCCGCCGCCACTATCTCGTTCTTGAGGAATGCCGGTTTTGCCGATTTTTTTTAAAATTGGAGCTAAAATGGCTCCGATTTACTGCGCATGCACAGAAACTCAATCTGCCGCATTGCGCATGCGTCAGATTGAGTTTCTAAGCATGCGCAGTAAAATTGGAGTAAAAATTGCTCTAATTTTATTGCGCATGCGCAGAAACTCAATCTGACGCATGCGCAATGCGGTAAATTGAGTTTCTGCGCATGCGCAGTAAATCAGAGCCATTTTAGCTCCGATTTTTTAAAAAAATTCTTTCGGTGAGGCGTCCGGAACCGGACGCCTCAAAAGTGGACTCCCCTCCCGGAGAACCCTCCGGGATTGTTCTTTCCGGTTCCAGGGAACCGTATAGAACCGGGGACATCCCATCACTGGAGGTATCACTGTACATCTTAGAAGCAAGGAGCTACCAGATAACTGGGCAGAACCATTCTCTACCACCTGGCCATGAAGAAACATGACCTGTGTGGAAAGCTTTAAATAGACTGCATGCCATGGTAGGAAAATCAAGGGCTAATCTGAGAAAGTAAATTATCCCTGTAGATGGTAGCCTGTGTGAATGCAGAGAAGAGCAAACAATAGCCCTTATGATACAGCGCACATGATGCCCTTCAGTGTGCATTGAGAAGGACCTTATGTTGGCAAGAGGAAATGCTGTTGAGATGGCCCGATATTGGGCGAATGTCATCTAGTCCTTTTAATTCCTTTTTGTTTTAGATATGTTAATTTTAGCTTTGTACATTATTATATGCTGGTGGTGCCTCTGACATAAATAAAAAATCTTAGAAGTCTCAAACAAAGAACAGCAGTAACTTTTCTGAGATCCTTGTTGGCAATGGCTGGACAATGTCATTACTGTAAATTCCAAAGATGTGGTGTTGACTTCTAGTACTTCATGTGCTATCAGTAGGTTGATGGTTTATTTAAGCCACAGAAAATAGACCTCTCCCTCCTTCCTTCTACTTTCATGCAAGCTTTTGTAAAATTACCATTAATCATTAGTCAAGAGGTGGGTTTTTTCCCCCTTTATACTGACACAAATACGCCCTACCGCAAAACAAATTTTTAGGTAGGAGCAGTGCACACACTGCTGCTGTCATCGGCCAGATGAAATATGCTTTGCCTTCAGCCCACCTGCAGGTGGTGCAGTGGAATAACTGGGACACTGATAAAAGGAACATGTTCTTCCCTTAGATGTTTTGGCAAGTGAGACACCAATAGTACTGAAATGCCATGGGATGGTCATTTTTCATAATTTTGATCATCCCCAATAGTAGAAAACAAACTGCTAAGCTTCCATATTTCCACCACACACACAAAATCCCAAGCAGTTTTATATATTAATAATTAAGCAATTTGTTTCTTCCAATCATTCTTGCCATGGTTTCTAGAACAGCCTTCTTGTTCTCCGGCACCTTCGTCCTTTTTGTTTGCTGCAACTCGTTTTCAGTAAGTTTCAGTCCAACACTCTAATTTTATTTTGTCTCTCTATTTTGATCAAGTGTAATAGGCATTTTATTTCATTCTTTTTCTTCTTACCTTTTCTGTTTCAGGTCTACCATTTGCTACAGAACAATGGTAAGACATTTTCTGGCAAAGTATTTATCAATTCCCAGTTCTCTGACAATTGACAATAAACAAAGTTATACTGGAAATTACATTATTCTTTTATCAGATGCTGATGATGGTGAACAGAGAGATGATATCCCAAAAATAAATTCAGGTATGTTTGCATTTAATGTTAGGATGGTATCCCTCCCTCCATGCCCTCTGTATATCTTTATTTAAAAACTATGATAATTAGTTATGAATTTTGAACATTTTGACAATTTATGCAGAGACTTTTTAAAAGGTCCCATGCTTGATCTTTGATGAGAAAATCATCCCCCACTTATGATGCTTGTGGAAGTGAAACATTTAAATTATATGTTGAAAAATTGCAAAGCCCAACAGCCACATGTTAAGTAAACTACTTGCACTCTTCTAAAGAGCAAAGAGTCAGATTTCAAATCAAGCTGAAGTAGTTGAATCACAAAAAGAAATAAAGTGTTAAGTCTTGTAAAATATAAAGTCTTGTAAACTGTAACTTGTTAGAACTTGTGATGAAGCAGGCCAGAAGCTATGATGACCCTAAGCTTTAGAAGATCATAGCAATCTGGACTGAACTCCAATTGGCATTATGATGAACCACAGAGTCTTTTCCAAGATACTTGGTTAGATTCAAGTATAGCCAAAATTATAATTCCATGTTTATTTCCAGTGCTCTAGTTCAACTTTTGCAAAATAATTTATCAGTTTTGTTAACAAGTTATTATTTGTGGCCACACTGTACAAAAAGAATGAGCACTTTATTCAAGGGTCCTTTTGAAAATGTTCTTAAACTGAAAAAGCTCTTTTATTTCACATTTTAAAGCAAACCACCTTCATAATTTCCATCCTTCTAGCTGCTGGACTCAACCTCTTCCAGGGAGATATTTTACTGCCTGTGAGTCTTTTATAAACCTCATACTTCTCAATTTATAATGTAAATTATTTTGTGATCCAAAGCACCAAAGACCCTAATATTAATCCTTTCTCATTTTCAACAGAGGGAGCGTAGTGCAATGAGCAATGAACATTGCCAATGGACATTCCCTATTCCATTCATCATGGCTGACAATCTGGGTAAAATGAACTTGCCATTACTACAGACAGGATCCAGACAGTGACCATGGCCTTTCCAGAACATTCACTAGTGTGGCAGCTGTATCTGTTGTTTTAGAGATTCAGCCTGTTCAATTGGACTGTTGGAAGATAGCTGTCCATGGGTCTAGCTTTGAAAAGTATCAAGAAAACTAGAGATCATCCAGGTGCTTGTTTTTATGCTAAACGCTTGTAGATAGTAGTTTAATGACGTAACAGACCTTGAATGCTGTTTTCTTAATCAGTTAGTTGGGCAGGAGATATGTATCTGCATGCATGTGTGCACATATGTGTATTCTAAAAAGAATTATTTTGGTTGCTCAATAGAATGTGCTGTGTGCATTTTCATCTGAGGTCTTCTTGTTACGCAGTCCAACAATTGAACATTTTCTGTGAGATCTTACAATATCCACTGATTATTCCGAAGTCCAACCATCCAACAAAGTACATTGTCAGGCGCAGGATGTACAAGATCCACAATTCCTCTTATTTCCACTTAAGGGTTCTCTGGATCAGAGGTGGCAATTAGATATAAGAAAAAGGCATCCAGTGAGAAACTAGACTGCCCTGTCTCAGTCTAAAGATGCCCTTTATGTCTCAACCAAGAAATTTCTGCAGTAGTAAATAAAGTTATATGTTAAGGGCCAACATTTCTTACTGCCATGTGATTCTTAAACATTTAAATTCTTAAACTCAATCCTTAAATTCTTAAACTTCCTCCTTGCTTGTTATTTTTTAGTTTTCAGAAAGCTAGAGCTTACTGGTAAAAAAAATATAATAGTTCACATGATCTGTGTTTGGTGGTCAACTCCCCTCCCCATCCATCTTTCTCCTTCTTCTAGACCTCAATGCCAAGGGGGTGATCCTTAGAGCATTTGAAGGATTCCATTTGAAAACTTGTGTGCGTTTCAAGCCATATGAGGGAGAGGAATCGTACATAAAGTTTCAGAAGTTTGCTGGGTAAGTAAAAAGAAGCTAATTATTTGGATCGTATATTGAGCTGGGGCCAGTGCTGACATTAGTCTAAGTGAAGGTGCTGATGTACTACTGGACGATGGGGGAAGGCAACACATTTGCTGCTTCCCAGGTTGTCCTAGTAGGGCTTCTGCTGCTCTAGAGCAGCGTTTCCGAAACTGTGTTCATCAAAACACTGGTGGACTTCAATTCCCAAAAGGCTAAGTCAGTTCCCCAAGGCACTGATCAGCCAATGTACTGACTTAAGCTTCTGGGGATTGAAGTCCACCAGTGTTCTGCAGAACATAGTTTGGAAAACCCTGCTCTAGAGATTGATTGTTGCTAGCAGCTGTCTCTCCTGCACCATATGGAAGAATGACAACCCATTCCCAGCATCTTTAAAGACTGTCCCTGCAGTGTAGAGGTGGGTATTTTTATATTCAGTTTAATGCAGGAGTTCTCAGAGCCAGGCACAAAGGGAAGGATAGCCTTGCCTGTACTGCTGTTGTGGATATGATCTTCCTGCCTAACTCCGAGGATGCTTCAGAGCCTATCATTATATGGGACATAGAAAGAGTAGGCTCTGAAGAATAGAACTAGCCTCTGAAGCTGCTGGGCAGCTGTTTTCACAGCTGCATCATTCTTATTTGACGGTGCCACCACTACCATGTCCTATGGGGGGGGGTGTTTGCTTATGTGCTAATATGCCATTACTATGATTGCAATCCTCTGGGAGAAGTGCAAAATCACTGGTACTTCTTTGTCATGGTTCCTATAAATCAGGGGTGGGCATCCTACGGCCTGCGGCGCCAAATCATCCGGCCCAAGCTGCTGCCGGCGCTGAAAGTGGACATGTTTACTACAGCCGTAGATACACCCACAGCTGTCATAAACGCGTTTATGACACAATGTTGTAAACATGTTTATGACATTTATGGCAGGGTGGGGGAACCAACAGTCCGTCCCGCTCAACTGACTGAGGGAGTGTGACCCTGCCCCCAACTTAAAAAGGTTGGCAACCCCTGCTGTAAATCCACACAAATGGGCTATGAATCACACATCTGCAAGCAACTTGGAACATTCTAGAGCTGTAAATGGACCCTGAGGCTTCTCCTATCTTCTTCTGTGTGCACATTTCTGCCCAATGATTCCCTCAGTTCTTTCTTTGCTGTCCCTCAGGCAGTATCATTGTTTCAGAGTTCCTACCTTCTCCAACTCCTTGTGATTATAAATATGGTATATCTCAACACTTCTCTTCTTGTATATAGTTCTCGTTGCCGAGCTCTTTTCTTAAAAATAAAATGTATTATACTCCTCCTTCTTTCTTGTTGCTATGCTGTATATTCCTCACCCTATAGACTTGTTGCATTCAATGCCATTTATGGCCTCTGCAGCTCCTTTCTTGCCCATAAGAACAATGTTGTGCCTTAAATTGTATCTTGGAATACAGAAGATTCCAGGTGGTGCAGTGGTTAAACTGCTGTGCTGCAGCCAAAACATTGTGAGTTTGATCCTGACAGGACACAAGGTTGACTCAGCCTTCCATCTTTCCAAGATTGGTTAATTGCGTACCTAGCATGTTGGGGGCAAAATGGTAATTATTTTGTGAATCTTCCAGAGAGTGCACTAAGTGTAATTGCTATTGTTATCGCTATCTATAGCAAAGGTTCTTACAAGCAGTAGCTACATTTCAGCCAATCATGGAACCTTCTGCCTCACGTCCTGAGACCCAATCAAGCAAGATTTCAGATCAACGGCAACGATGACGACAAACCCAAGCCTTCTTTGAAGTCTGCTGCCCAAATACCAAAAAAGAAGAAATCTCATCATGACTTCACGAAATCATCTGAATATCAAAAACACTCATCCAAATTGTTTTTGCTCTCAAAGCCACTTTCCACTGGGCATTCGGGCCCAAACCACACACCATCTATCTCTCAGGAGGACTTAGTTTGTCTTGGTTCACACTCACCATTCTCTGCAGATGGTGATCATCGATCTCCAGTATGGCAGGTGCTGCATGAGGTTATTGCAGAAACCCATGCCTTGTCAGAATCAGTTTGGTGAACAGCTCAATTACTGACTCTCTCCATTCCACCTTGGGATTGCTCGCCTAGCTACCACTCTTTGAGCTCCCTTTCCATAGAACCTTTGCCACTTGCTTCAATCTCTCACGGCCGACATCGACATTGTCATGATTGTCATGTGATTTCCCAGCCTTGGTTCTTGCCTCACCCCTATTATTGGTTCCCTCCACGTGCCTTTCCCTGAATGGCAACAACCAGGCCCTATTTTCAGAACTCAGCTCTTTGACACAATCCATACCAATGCCTCAAAACCAACGAAGGTGAAGCACAAACACTGCTTTCTTCTACCTAATATGTTGGTTTGTCCTTAGCACCAATCCACACTTTCAGACTTGCTGAACTCGGCATCGATTCTGTCTCCACTTAAAATATCCCTTCCAATTCTTCCTCTTGACCTTCATCTTTGCCTTCACATTGGAGAACCAGACAAACTGCTGCCTCCCCACTTCCAGACAATGAGTTTTCAACACTGAAGAAAACGAAACATTTGAGATGTCCTATGACAAGCATTGGTACTGTGGCCTGCTCATTGCCTCTAATTACCTCCACATCTATATTCTTCATGTGAGGTGTGTTTGTGTGCAAAGAGTGCTAGTGTATTTGAAGGTACCCATGGTGGAGATGAATTGTGTCTTTGCAGTTTTACATAGACACACGCTGTGACCTGCAGAGTGAAAGCATCTCCCTGAAATGCATTTTGTTCGAATTAAACCAGTGTCACAAACTAGGAGTACTGTATAGAGCTTGATTTTCCTCAATTGGTGTCAATGGCAGCCATTCATCTAGAAAAGAAAGCAAAGGTGTGCCTTCACAGACATGCCTGAATTCTGACACACACACACTCCCCTGCATCTACGTAGTCCTACTCTGGCTTTATTTTCTTGGCACAGGGTGAGAACATGCGACCTTTCTTGAGCTGAGATCTGCATTCCCTTGAGATTTTATACTAGCAATGGACTCATGCATACCTCTTGTGGTATTTCCACATAAGGCATGGGTTTTCCCTTCTGCACACAGGGATTCTATGCCTATGTCTTCTTTTTCTTGTGTTGTATCTGATTCCAAACATTGGCAATCATCATGCCAATCAGCCATGAAGACTGCCCTGAGAATATAATGCCGTGGCCTTTCATTCATTTTCTGCATCGCAGCATGACCCCCATACCACCGATCCAGCTCTGTGAGTCATTTTCTGGTCATGAGCTCTTTTGGCACACAAAATCTTCCTCAACCCCAAGCCAGTATTGATGAAACTGCTGCCCTCCATCAAGATGGATTGAAGTGGGACTTAATCCATTTGGAGACCATCACTTTTCCCTGTGGATTTAAGCACCCAATGCTGCTAGTCCTCAGAGTTGTCAGGTTAGTTAACTGCTGCCTGGTGCTCGGCATTGGTAGTATGGTCTACTCTAGTACCATAGCAGGATAACCTTACTAGAATGTCTCAGTGTCTATGCATAATTGGAGGTGAAGGTAATTCAACTCCAGGCATTTCCAGTTGCTGTGAATTAAACAAACTTTGTTTCTAACTCACTCATAATACAGATGATGGTGTCAAAGTCCAGGTTTTAAAATACTGAGATGTACTATTGCCTTGCAAGTAGAAACACTGGGTTTCAATTATTTTCCTTTTCAGTTTTATTGCTTCCTGCATAAAATAGCATGATTTCAACTCTCAGTGGCATAGCGTGGGTTTCAGCCACCCAGGACCCAGGATGTGGGTTTCAGCAGCCTGGGGCATAAGCCAAATTTGCCGCCCCCTGTGCAGGGCTCTAGACGCTGGCACCCATCCCCGCAGCAGCCTCTAAGGCTTCTGGGAATTGAAGTCCAAGAACACCCATACACTCAAATTACATTTTGCCACCCCCCCAAAAGTACTGCCCAGGGCGTCCCCCCCCTGCTATGCCACTGTCAACTCTTAAATGATTGCCAATTTGTATATAAGTGAAGTGAAGCCATCTTTTTGACATTGTACCATTCCCTCATTATAGATCTGCAAATTCACCCCAAAGCACCAATACCTTTGTCTGTCTTTTTCAGGTGTTGGTCTGCAATAGGAGATGAAAAAAGAGGCCAAAACCTTTCCGTTGGTGCAGGATGTGACCAGAAAGCTATTGTAGCACATGAAATTCTACATGCTCTAGGATTCTACCATGAGCAGACAAGGGCAGACCGAGATGATTATGTTAAAATATGGTGGGATCATTTGCTTCCAGGTTGGTTTTTAATACAATGAAAGGAATACTGAAGTTGCAGCTGCCTTTTCTCTCCTCTTGGACAAATGCAAATTCAAAACCCAGGAGGGAGGGCTCCTAAAACTGCATGCAATCGAAAAATAGTAAGGATCCCAAATAGCAATTGAAAAAAATAACCAACTTCTCCATCACTGGTATATTTAGTACAAAAGGTCCTGTATGATCATAATTGCATAATTCATTGATGGAATATGGAATCATTAGCAACACAGGATGAGAAAAGAAATACAATACCAAATATGAAAAAGGTCCTTATTGGTGGCCATAAGGATCTGAAAGTCTCAGTGCACCTTGAGAATGACCGAATGTCAGTTAAATTTCATTTCCCTCACTGTATAACTGTCCCTCATTTTGTTATAAGAGTTCAATTTGTTTAATAATTGATGCACACAAGAAATACCATATTTGCTGGTGTATAAGATGCACTTTCCCCCCTTAAAATAAGGTACAGGTAAAGGTCACCTTTACTCAAAAGCCAGTCGTATCCAACTCTAGGTTTCAGTACTCATCACTGTTTCATAGCAAAAAAGTCCATGCTGTCTGCTTCTGCAGATGTTTCCGTGGTCATGTGGCAGGCATGACTAGACACAGACCGCACGGAAGGCTGTTTACCTTCCCCACGAAGTGGTCCCTATTTATCTACTTGCAATTTCTTGCTTTCAAACTGCTAGGTTGGTAGGAGCCCCCTTAAAATACACAGGAAAAAGGGAGTGCGTTCTGTGTGCTGGCAAATACAGTAATACCTCGGATAACGCTAAAACTTGGTTCCACAAGTCTTGGTGTTATCCGATGCATGTTAAAATCCTATGGGATGTATCGGATAACGTTAAAGCTCCATAGAGATACATTGTAACCGCACAGGCATTAGCGGTTGTTATCCGATCCATCCCATAGGACCTTAACGTTATTCGATCCAATTCTCCTCCCCAGATTACTTAACGTTATGCGATTTTAGCATTATCCGATCCAATCGTTATCCGGTGTTTTACTGTACCGTATTCACTGTATATAGTGGCCTCTAGTGGGCCATTTTGGTTATAATGGTGTGTGTCTTATATTCCAATTCATTGATAAGCCGGCAAATGCAGCATCTGCCTATACCAGGCTATCCAACCTGATGCTTTCTCAATGTTCTGAGTTCCAAACTCCATCCCACCTCCAATTGGATTGTGTATAGAAGGTTGTAGTTAAGGCCTCTGGTAAGAAAAGACCAAGGGAAGCTTTGCATTGCAGTGTGTCACACTATTTTCAACTTGCAACGAACAGAATTGGCTTCTTTCTATATTTTCCAAAGGCTGGCTGGCCCTCAGTGCAGATGCCATAATAACAAGACCAGAAAGAGTCACTTTTGCAGATGAGTTTACCATAAGAGTAACATTCTGCTACTGGTAAAGAATAGTCAGCAACACAATAAGGTCCTTTTCAGAAACAATGTTTTAGTGCTGTTCATGTATGTATAGTCCAGAGGTCCTCAATTTTTTAAAGCCAGGGACCAGTTCACCACTACCCCTCAGACTATTGGCAGGCTGGACAGGTCCTTCTTGCCACCACTCCCCCCCCCTCGCCCCCAGTAGTGGGGCCACCCTCAGCCCTCGACATTTCCCCACACACACACTGGTGGCAGTGATGGCAGGACCACCCCAAGCCCTAAACACTCCCCCACACAGTGCTTCCCTGCTTATTGGCCTGGAGGAGCTGCATGGTGTGGGTGAAGGAGGGGTCCCGACTATCCTTCTTGCCTGCGCTCAGCCAGACCGGCCCCCAGGAAAGACTCAGGCAGCCAGATGCATCTGTCGGAAAAGCCACTCTCAGCCAGAGCGACCCCTGAGAAAGATGCAGGCAGCTGCAAGGGGCCACCATTTCCACTTCTACCACCTTCTCAGTCCTTGTCCCCTCCACTTGGCTTGCATGTCCCTAACTGCACTCTGTAGCAGGGCGGATGTTGTAAGCCTTCTTTCAACATCCACCCTGCTATGGAGCACAGTTAGGGACATGCCAAGCCAAGCAGAGAGGACAAGGATTAAAGCGGTGGTGGGGTTGTGATGGTGGTGGTAGCAGCTGGAGCAAGGGCACAGGCTGGATGGAATGGTGGTGTGGGCCGGATCCAGCCCACAAGCCATAGGTTGAGGATTCTTCGTATCGTCTGTTCCCATATAACATATTTATTTGGACATTGTTTTCCTCAGAAAGGTGCCAGCTCACCACCTCATGTGTTGGAATGCCCCATGGCATGAATCCAGATTAGAACATGTTTTGAATGGGTTAAAAACAACCATTTGAAAGGACGACTTAACAGTAAAGTAAAAACATCCACTTGCTTCAGAACCATCTTCTGAATTGACATTTTCACCAGAAAAAGCCATGATGTTGAGGAAGTCTTAGGAACCTGACTTTCTGTGCTGCTGCATAAACATGGGCTAGAGACTCTTTGAGAGCATTTCCGGGAAGTAATTAATGTCTATTCTTTTACAGCTCAAAAACATAACTTTAAGAAGCATAGAAGCAAGACTGTCACTGATTTGAATACTCCCTATGATTATGAGTCCATCATGCATTATGGTCCACTGTCATTTGCTAAAAATACAAGTTTAGCAACAATTTCAACCGCCATACCTGCATTTAACAGCATTATTGGCCAACGTTTGGATTTCAGTGTCACAGATCTAGAGAGACTCAATCACATGTACAACTGCAGTAAGTCATATTCAGACACTGAGCTGCTTCTTTTCCTGCAGTATCTGAATCCAAATATAGGGGATCATCATGGTGACCAGCCATGAAGATTGTCCTGAGAATATAATGCAATGGTCTTTCATCTGCCTTCCGTATCGCAGCATGTCACCTGTACAATCATGTTCTGCGAGTCACTTCCTGGTCCTGAGCACTTTTAGCACACAAAGTCCTCATCGGCCCTAGGCTGGTATTGATGAAGCTGCTTCCCTCCTTCAAGATGGATTCAAGTGGGATTTAATCCACTTGGGGACTATCACCCTTCCCTGTGGACTTTGACACCCAAGACCATTCTTTCTCAGGGTTGTCAGGTGAGTTTACCACCACCTGGCACTCAGCGTTGAGTCGCTAGCAGTACGGTCTACTCTATCACCATAGCAGGATAACCTGGCCAGACTGTTGTCATTGAGTTTGCCTTTATAAATAAAAACTATCCAATTCCTCCTGCGATTTGCTGATTGCCACAATATGATCCTAAGCACACTTACGTGGCTCTGCAGTAGGACCCTTCTTAATAAACCTGCAGGAGTTGCACAGTAAATGAACTTTGAACGGAAGAGATTGCTTTTGTGTTTTTAATGTCTATTTTTTTCCTGCAAAAATAGACCATGAGCTTGTTTTTCTTTCTTTTTGAAATTGTTGCATACTTTACACACCAGCAAGATCCCTCACCCTTTTGGAACAATGTGATTTTGAGTCAGAGGAAATATGTGGTCTGGTTCAAAAACCAATTGGCGAGGTTGGCTGGATGCAAAAGAAAAGTGGCTCCATGGGACAAGACCACACCTACACTCAACAGTGCAAAGGTAAACAAAGTGCACAGCTATACTTGACAGTTTTCAGTGTATCCTCATTTTTTAAATGTGCTTATGAAAATAAGGGTAGGTGCCTCAAAAGCCCTGCGCAATTCTGCTTGACTCTTTTCACTCCTTTAAAGAAAACAATAGCTCTGCGTTAGGGAACAACAACAGAACTTGTTCAGGTTTCTCTCAAGAAAATGTGGGCTGTTTGATTCTTATGAGGCCTTAGAAAATACACGATCCTTGTCAAAATATGTCAATCCTACACAGTGGCGTAGTGCGGGGGCCCCCACCCCGGGCAGCACTTTTTTGGGGCAGCAAAATGTCACTTGGATGTATGGGTGTTCTTGGACTTCAATTCCCAGAAGCCTTAGAGGCAGAGGCGTAGCTACCGCCGTATCTGCCGTATCAATTATACGGGGGCCCCGGGCCACGGGGGCCCCCAACGTGCGTAAGCAAAACAAATCTTTACCCTTCCTAAGGGCCCCCAAACAAATTTTTATACAGGGCCCCGCCAAGGCACGCTACTCTTCTGCCTAGAGGCCACTGTGGGGATGAGCACTGGCATCTTGGGCCCCGCCCAGGGGGCAGCAAATTTGGATTACACCCCAGGTGGCTGAAACCCACGTCCTGGGCCCCAGGCGGCTGAAACCCACACTACGCCACTGATCCTACCCAACATAAATGTGTGCCTTTTAGAGTCTTTAGGCCTCTGTGCTCTTTGGGGCTCTGATTCTGACTCTACTACAACGTTCTCCTCATCCAAAGATGTTAGGCACTTGACCAGTTCCCTGGGCCTCAATTTCCTTCAGTTGAATCTGCCTGTAGGAGATCATGGTCCTTTGTCTGTTGAGGCCTCTTCCAGCTGGATCGTGACATGGAACAGATGCCTAATTGTTCACAACTGAGGCTTTAAAAATACATCCTAGTTGTGGGAGAGAAAAATGGGGTGAGATAGAGAAGTCAAACAACCAAGTAATTCCACAAGATGTCTTTAAAAAGATCCAAGGTTTTCCAGGGGAAAAACTTGTACAGACAAACATGATAATTCTTACTGCAGAAGATGAGGATACCAAAACTGTTAGTTCAGCAATGCTCTCTGTGAACCTTTTGCTGAAGCAGAGGGCCAAGATCTGTCTTATAATTTTTACAGAACCATAAAGGACAGATGGTATAATGAATATCTCCTTTGGGGATCGTTGGACTCTGTTGGCTATTTTGATTGTTGTTGTTGTTGTTGTTGAGTACCTGACATAAGTTGATTTTTGAAGGCCTACTGAGACTACAGATTCTTTCATTACATTTCTTCACTGTAAGCAATTTCAGAAAAGGTTTTTTGCCATACCATCAACCTGCTTCAATCACTTCAAACAACATTGAAATTCTCACCACCCAAACCTCACAATTCTCCATTGCCTCTGTCTATAAACCTCCAGAAGCAAATTCTAGCTTTAATGAACCAGACAATTTTACTTATGACCAAATAAATTTTGTTATTGGGGATTTTAATTAACACAGTGAAGATTGGGGATACAGTAGAACTCCATATAACAATTTTAATTGGTTCCAAAGGATCCATCGTTGTAAGAAAAAAATCGCTGTACGATACATGTATCGTACAGCGATTTCCTCTATGGGATGATTCATACAACGATTTCCCCCCTGCTTTTCCCTGGGCAAAGGCAGCCCTGCGGGTGTTGGGGAAGGCCTCTATGGAGGTCCCCTTCCTGTTTTGAAGCAAGGGGGACCTCCATAGATGCCTTCCCTGACCCCCGCAGGGCTGCCTTTGCCCTGGGAACACGTTTCCCGGGGAAAGCAGCCCAGCCCTCTTAGTGAATGGGATCCACGGACCCCTTGCCACTTCGAAATGGCAAGGGGCCCTTGGATCTCTTTTGCTAAGAGGTCTGGCCTGCTTTTGCCCTGGGAACAGGTGTTCCCAGGGTGAAAGCAGCTCAGCCCTCTTAGCGACAGAGATCCACAGACCCCCTTGCCATTTCAAATGGCAATTTTGCCATTCCAGGGTTAGTGTCCCAGGTGGAGAAAGAGAAGGGGGTGAAAAGCGAAGAGTTCTCTCTCCTGCACTGGTGGATAAAGGCAGGAGAGAGCTTGCATTTGGTATAAGACCCCAGGCACTAGCCCTGACGGAGAGGTTGAAGTTTGAGGATTGGAAAGTTATTGTTTGGTTTAACATGTTCCTGCACACTATTTATGCTGTTTAAGTGCACTTTATAAATAATTTTGAACAACAAAAAAAAAATGGTTTGGAGGGGCTTATTTCTGAGGTCCAGAAAGGAATTTTGGTTTTCAATGCATTCCTATGGGAAAATTCATTTCACATAAAGAGCAACTCACTTAAAGAGCAATCCTGTGGAACACATTTTACTGTTTAAGCGAGATATTACTGTAATAGGTTTTTAGTGTAGGATTTTTTCTTCCAACATCTTTTTAGTATAATTTGTAAAGAAGAAATGATTAATATTATCTTTAAACTCAAGAAATTCCATATCCGGCCATTATAAGCTATCAATATGATTTAAAATGTCCACTATATTTCTCAATTGATTAGCTATATAATGTGATTTAATGTTTGGAAAATCTAAATCTCCTGTACTTTTGTTATATACCAGAATTTAAAAATTAATCCTAGCCTTTTTCTCTCCATTATAAAAAGTATTAATTATATTCTGCCAATCTTTTAATTCTTCATTTTATATTGCAATTGGTAATATCCAAAGTAAGAAATTAATCATTGATATAATTTTCATTTTGCATAATGCAATCCTTCCAAACCATGATAAAGTGATTTTCCTATACTGATCCAATTTGTTCTTAATTTCCTGTTTCAAATTATCAAAATTTTCTTTTTTTGAATCATTCAAATTTCTATCAATAAATATACCTAAATAAATTAACAACCTCTGACAATTTAATATAAAAAATCTCCTTAATCATCATTTTATCCTTCTTACTGTAATTAAACAACATCTCAGAGTTCCTTAAATTAATTGTTAATCCTGATAGTTCTCCAAACTCTTTCAGATGTAGTTTTATTCTACCCTTGGCCTCATAAGGATCTTCAGTTGTCAACAATCTGCAAATAGATTGCTTATGATATGTCAATTATAATTTTTTAAAAGATATTTTCTTTACATTGCTGGCATTCTCAACCAGAAAGGAAAGGACAATATTTTTAAAAATTGTAACTGATGTATCACATCCATTATAGCAAGGGTTGTCAACCTTTTTAAGCCAAGGGCCAGGTCACGCTCCCTCAGACAGCTCCGGGGGCCAGACAGCCATTTTGCCCTTCCTCCACCACATGGCACTTCCTGGTGTGGTGGAGGCGGTGGGAGGGGGCACATGAAATTGTGCCATGGGCTGCATCCAGCCCACAGGCCACAGGTTGAAAATCCCTGCATTATGGTCTTAAATAAGATTTTTCCAGCTCTCTGCTAAGTAGTGGAAGTTATTGATTTGCTAATATCCAGAAGTGGCTCACTTATTAAGCTACTTAGTGATATTGGCAAATTGACACTAGTGTAATCTAGGCAGAGGCATATTAAAAAATGTTTAACTGGAACAATCTTTAATTGTTCCAGACAGAGGCGTAGCTACCGCCGTATCTGCCGTATCAATTATACGGGGCCCCAGGGCCACGGGGGCCCCCAACGTGCGTAAGCAAAACAAATCTTTACCCTTCCTAAGGGCCCCCAAACAAATTTTTATACGGGGCCCCGCCAAGGCACGCTACTCTTCTGGTTCCAGATAAACAGTAGTTTCCAACTGTACGCAATCTGAGATGGTCCATGTTAGAGACAGTTTGGAACTTTCTTGTAAAAAATGTTATGTAGTTGACATTTTTAAGAGCACTCCCAACCATTCCAACAAGGAACTGGAGAGAGGACTAAATCTCAGCGAAGTCAACATATCAGTCTGTGGAGTACATTTACTTCAAAGCTCCCAGTTTCCCAATATTTTTAATAAAACAAAAATTAATAGATAATAAGATGCAAGGGACACACTGCAAGTACACCTGCCGTCACTTCTTTTTAAAGTGCTACCTTTTCCTTCACAGACGCAGGACACTTCATGTATTTCAATACACATTATCAGAGCAAAGATGATTCAGCGGTCTTACAATCCCGTATTCTCTACCCGAAGAGGAAGCATCAGTGTCTAGAGTTCTTCTATAAAATGACAGGAAGTGTCAAGGACAAGTTTATCATCTCAATTAAGGAGGATGATGGCACTGGAAATGTTCGCAAGCTGGTTAAAATTAAAACTTTTCAAGGTACAGTAATTCTGAAAACTAGTAGATTTCTGAAGTTACTTTGCTAACATAACATTGTGCGATGCAAACGTTTGTCTCGAATTCCCCAACGTTGGTCTCTGTCCCAGAGAGACCAGCCCTGCAGCAGTTTGGTAGGGGGGGGGGGAGTGCATATACGTATACGTATACATATACAGTGGTACCTCATACAACTATTTTAATCTGTTCCATGGGGCTCGTTGTTGTACAAAGCAATGCTATATGATGCATGCATCATATAGTGATTTTCTCTATGGGATGCATCATACAGCGATTATTTTTGCTAAGTGTTTTTTTCCCATTTAAAAATTGTTGTACGATTTTTTTCCATAGGGAAAATTGTTATGCGGGATGCCATCCCCCCTAAACAACAACAACAACAACTAATTGTTATGTGATTTCATTGTTATATGGGGTGATTGTTGTATGATGTTCCACTGTACATGTACATATTTGGAAGGGGGATATAGAGTACGATCCCCCCAGATACATAATTTAAAAAGTTGATTGCAACTAGAAAATACTCACTAGTTGTACATATACCTCCATTAGGCAAATTGATTGCTGCATTGTTTTCTACCAATATGTTTCACTCTGTGCATCATTTACACACTAACCACTACGTACTAAGAATACCACTATATCACAAAGATTAGAGTGCTGGACATTAGAGAGACAAGTTCAAATCCTTGCTTGGTTGCAAAGCTTAGTTAATTCCTGTCTTTGGGTTAATCGTGCATCTTAGTTCGACTGCTTTTCTGATTGTGAATTGTTTGTGCTTTACAATGACTTTTTTCTTTTGATGTATGAAACGATGTAAACCATTGTTTACAAAAGGATGCCCATATCGATTTTATGAAGAAAAACATTTATTTAAAAAGGAATGAAACAGATACTGTATCACAATTCTGTTAAACAATTATACACAAAGGTAGTGAACAAAGAGACACATGATAAACAGTTAAAGTTCTTGTTTTAAAATAAGTTGACAGATATATTTAAGGAGGTCAGAATCCCACCTTACATTTTAAATGTTGGGAAATCATTTATTCTGTGTTACTGAATAAACTGTTATATTCTACCACCTTCATAATATTCCCTTTCACAGCATGTCTCACAGAATGTGGGATGTGCTCACATAGCAACACAGAGGTTAAATTCATTAGCATTCAATGCCAGTTGCTTGTTTTGTAATTCCCCACATTTAAAACTGAATAGGGGACAGTTAGAGTGAATCCGAATAACAACCAGAGATCATCCACCACTGCCAGCTGTGGGATGTTGTATTTATTTGCATGATGATGTCATTCTGACTTAATCACTCTATGACTCTGGTGTATATAAGCTCATGCCTTGCTATTTCATTCCTATGTCTGAAGAAGTGGACTTGATCCAAGAAAGCTCACATTAAAAATGTAGCAGTTAGTCTTTAAAGTGCTGCAGTGTTTTTGTTTCCTGATATGAATAAACTGTGAATCGCTAATGCTTCAACTAATGAGTACTGCAGATATGGTGATATTATTAATTTTCATATATCACTGTAAAGGAATCATGATTTATTTTTATTTTTTGCTTTTATCTTTACAGGAGACAATGACCATGACTGGAAAATTGCCCATGTGAGTCTGAAAAGTCAAAAGGCATTCAGATATCTCTTCCATGGAGTGAAAATTGATCCTGATAACTCCTCTGGAGGAATTGCAATCGATGACCTTACCCTGAGTGAAACAAAATGCCCCAGCGCTGTGTGGTTGATTCGTAACTTCTCCTGCCTGCTTCAAACTGCCCCTGAAGGCTATTTCATTCGGAGCCCACGGTTCTACAGCCCCGAAGGTTATGGTTTTGGGTTAACCTTGTATCCCAGAGGCCTGAGAGGTTCTGCCTTGTCCAACTACACACGTATTTCTTTTCACCTGGCCAGTGGTGCCAATGATGATGTTCTTGAGTGGCCAGCTCTATACAGGCAGGTTACCATCACTGTGCTGGACCAAAATCCCAATGTCATGGGAAGGATGTCTTCAGAGAGGAGCTTCACCACAAATGAAACTCAACTTTTGCCAGGTATGTAGGAGTTCCTGCACAGGAATGAGCGGGGGAAGCAAGAGGGCAGACCTCATTTGATACTTTTTACCCACACAAGACAGACTTGCTGAGATGCACAACATCCGACTCTATCTCAGAATAATACAAAGTCACAGAGGGCTGGGATCTAAATTATTATTATTTCATCCACAATGATCACTGTGCCTACATTCCAGCTTTGAGACTGGCACATCCAGTGATGTCGCTTTTCCTTCTACAACTGCCATTGCTGCTACTAGGACACAGCCAGTAGTGGGCATCAGCAGGTTTGCACCAGTTCGCCAGAACCAGTAGCAGAAATTCTGGCTGGCCCCTCTGCCCATCCAAGTTTTGAAATAAAGTAGTCCTAATTTGGGTGCAATGCAGGGCTTTCCCCCTGGCCACGCCCACCATACCACGCCCACAGTGTGGTAGTAAAAAAAATTTGCACCCACCCTGTCCCACCCCCCTGCCCCCACTGAGGGAAAAGGGCACAGTGAACAAAATGATGTTATTTTGTTTCCTTATGTTGGTCATTATTTACATCTTACATCTACTGGATCTCCTAATTTAATGGGACTTAAACCTGGCACTGAAATAGTCACCTTTACACTCTCATTGTCTGGGGATATCATTGCAAGTGCAGCAAGTTCTAGAATATTTCCCACAGTCCTATTGCCAAGAGGGTTGGGTTTGTTTTCATTTTTTTGCTTCTCAACAGCTATCTTTTTGATTTTAGAAGATGAAGCTTCTTTTATGTGGTGATATGGTTTTAAGTATGAATGTGCATAACTGTACTTGAAGGCAGGAAGTGGGAAGAGTTTGAAAGTAATGGTGAGAAATGAGTCCTGAGGTCCATGCACTAGTACTGCATTTAGCTTTTTCTGTCCGTGATTTATCCTCACTTTTGAGAGGACATACTTTGGGAATTACAGACAATCCAATCCACTGTTGCAAAGCTAAGTTGTTCATTTATACAAGTTTTGCACCAGGTGCCTCTGACAAGAAGCATGTGTGCTATGAATGATATACTGAACACAGCCAGTATTATTAAGTAGTTAACATTGATTACAGGTAAAAATTTATCTCGATGGGGAAGACCTTCGGTTCATACAAAGGTTGATACTTCATGCAATTGCACCAGGGGTCAAGACTGGGGATGGAGTAAATTTATCTCACATGGTCAACTAAGGAGACGAAATTATCTTAAGAATGATGACCTCATCATCTTTGCAGAGTTTGAAGGTAAACAAATAGCATCTTTATAAAATGGAATTTCATTTTCTTTTAATTGCTCTGTCTCTTGAGAGTTTGCTATGCTTTACTTTATAAACCATACTCTGGTACTACTTTGGGGTTGTGACAATGGGGAGGAGTCACCACCAACTTTGCATCTTTTGTGTTGGCCAATAGTACTGTTCTGACTAGTAAAAGTCTCTGTAAAATCAGACCAGAACCGTCAATTCTCACTGTGACCAGTTTACATAACATATTGCCAAGAACAATTTTTAATGTTAAGCAACAGAAAGTGGACCACCAAGTTATACTTTTATCTCAGAAACTAATTTAAAGTGGCTTGGCCTTGAAAAGTGGTACAAAATATATATTAAATGTACAAATACAGTAGTACTAGGGCTCAGTGGCCTGGCGTAGCAGGGGCACTTTTGGGGAGCAGCAAAATTTCACAATAAATAATAATAATATCTTGTAATCTGAACTAAAGATTTGAACCATTTCATTTCATATGTTTGTTGTACCTACAATTCTGACTGATTAAAATGAGCCCGGAACTTTTTATTATTTAATCTGTGGCAGAACCAGGGAATCCCCTTTCTTTAAATGAGTGGGGTCATCTTGCTCATTCTAGCGACAGGCAACACCGTCTGTACTAACCAGTTGCCTTGCGGTAATTACCCGTGTTTTATTTTGTGCTCCAATTGTTCACGACAAATATTCAGTGAGAATTAATTCTTTTGTATAAAGAATAGAGTTCAATATTGTCTAATAACATCTGCAAATTAGGATACGGTGTGGGTAAGTCCCTCCGAGGAAGTCCGTCCACAACAGCGAATTTGGCCTATGACCTGGGTGGCTGAAACCCACGCTACGCCACTGCTAGGGCTTAGTTTGCAAAATCCAGCAGGTCACAAGGGTAGTTTTCTGTTCCTGGAATTTGTCCTAGATGTAACAATAGCCAGGTTTTCTTCTCCAGGTCTTAAACTAGCTTGAGCACTGAGACAGGGACTTCTAAGCCCTTTGCCTGCATTATTACCCAATTTTATCTGCTGCTGAAAAAACATACAAGGGGCTTCAGAGTTATAAACTAAAGAACAAGTGAATTGTGTGTATTTTTTTAAAAAAATCCTTGCCTTATGAGGGAGGATTTACTTCTTTCCCCCATAAACAGAAACACACACTCACCATGTATAAAATCTGTGGGCCAGGAAGGACAGAGAAGAGATTCCACCCACCTCTTTATGAGTTTCTATCAAATATTTTAAAAGCGCTATCATATCCCTTCTCAGTCTCCTTTTCTCAAGGCTAAACATGCCCAGTTCCTTCAGGTTTTTCTCATGTGGCTTGGTTTCCAGTCCCCTGATAATCATTGTGGCTCTTCTCTGAAATTATTGTAGTATGTTGGCACCTTCTTAAAGTGCAGTGTCCAGTGTTTATTGTTTTTCATTTTAAAACTAAATGATTGTTGTAGCTATAGCATTTGCAGTCGTTTTTGTAATTTGACTGACTTCTCGCCCTTCCTGATAGGAGACCAGAGAGCAGTCTACACAAAAATGCAGAATTAAATTAATGAATTACTGGTACTAAAATAATACATTGAAAACACCTGACAAAATATGACTAGAAACCATGTTAAACATCAGCCAATCTCTCCCTACCAATAAAACACTTTCCCATCAGAAACATGTAAAAATAAAGAGAGACACTTTGAAGGCCAGTATGGTTCTGGTTCTTTGGTTTTAAATGAAATTAAATAGTCACACTTCGAAGTTGTGGATGCATGTTTTTATTTCATTTTAATTTTAAGTAGTCTTCCATATTTGTCTCGGCACTTCCCTTCTGTTATGTTGTATCAGATTTAACACATCTCATGAAGACGGAGCAACATTTCCCACAATTATGGCCATTCCATAAAGACCGGAAGAAGAGGTTGGTTGCACCGGAAGGCTCCCAACCCAACTTGAGACCACAGTGTGACCCAAATCCCTGCCAGAATGGTGGCATCTGTGTAAATATCAAGGGGAACATAAGCTGCAGGTATCTTACATGATTGGGGCACACCATATTTGGGGGTCTTCACTTGCATGCCTCTACAGTGCAAAAGCAACTCACAGGCTAGTAAGAACTGTACCCAGATATTAGTTTTCTATAGGGAGGTTGTGTTCCTACTCCACTGTCCAGGTTTGCCATCATCCAGCCCAAACCTCTCATCTATTGTAATGCTATCTCTGTGACACTTCCTTTGAAATTGATTTGACCCAAGACACTTTACTTCCAGTCTAAGGCAGCATAAATGTCTACAGAAACACACAGAAACACACATAAACACGGTGCAGCTCAGGTGCAATAAATCTGGCAAAGTTCTCCTTTAGATATAGAACACAGAAAATCCTGCCACCCCTATCAAGAAAGCATATAGTCATACTTTTGTACTGTAACATAAGAGCCCCAACATAAGAGACACTTTCTTCAGAGAGTAAACAATACAATATAAAAACAAAAACGTTGTAGCACCTTAAAGACTAACTGCTGTGTTTTAATGTTAGCTTTTTTGGATCAAGTCCACTTCATCAGACTGGTGAAGTGGACTTGGTCTATGAAAGCTAACATTAAAAGCACAGCAGTTAGTCTTTAAAATGCTACAATGTTTTTGTTTTGTATTGTTTACTATGTAACATGCTTGAGACACAGACTAACACGACTACTATTGCCAAAAATTCAACCTTCTTCAGAGTTTGTCATTTCCATAGTAGAACCTTTTGAAGTTGCCTGACTGATAATAGTCCAGTTTACTTTAGTTCACTGATACCAAACACTGCAATAGTCACTTCTGTGCATGTCAGCAACAAGACATCCTTTTGGCTTTAATCTAGTTGCATCATTAGTGACAGAACTATTTGCAGCTGTTCTTTGCTATTCTCCCGTAGCTGATTCAGCAATTTCCAACCTGGGAACCTCATCTTCCAATCAGTGATGGGATGACAAAAATTCTACTACCACGCCATGACGTCACGGACGTCATGGGCGTGGCCAATGGCATGACGTCATGACGTCACGGCCGACGTCATGATGTCATGACGTTGTGGGCGGGGCCAAAATAAAAATAAATAAAAAATAAAAATAAACATACACACACACCCCTCCCTCTCAGCCCACCCACCCAGACACAAATAAATAAATAAAATAAAAACAACCACCCACCCAAAACACAAATAAATTACCCACCCACCCCAAATAAAAACCCCTCGCTTACCTTTCTTGGGACCCGGCACCCCGATTGCTGTCCACAGCCGCCGCCGCCGCCGGAGCTGCCTGCACCCCTGTGGCGTCCTCCTTGGGCCGGTACCTTTTTAGCCCGGCTCCGGCCATGGCGAGGGGCGACGGGCAGCCGCGGCTGCCGCGCCTCCCTGGGCCGTCCCCATGCCGCACCGCCGCCGCCTACAGCTTCCTCCTCCGCAGCGCGCGGCAGCCGAGCTCAAAAGGGACCGACCCAAGAAGGAGTCCACAGGGATTCAGGCAGCGGCAGCTCCGGCGGCGGCGGGCGGCGGCTGTGGACGGCGGGTGCAGGCACCCGGCCCACAGGCGCCCGGCGGAGGCGGCGGCAGCGGTGTACCCCGCCGGGCGTCCCCAGGGCATGGGGCTTGTCAGCAGCGGACGGCCAAGGCAGCCCTCAACGTGCCGCGGGGAGGCGCCCCCCTCAGAGGGCTGCTGCCGCCGCCGCTGCCCTGAAAGTTCTAAATGTTTTGAAAATCGGAGCGAAAATGGCTCTAATTGACTGCGCATGCGCAGAAACTCAATCTGACGCATGTGCAATGCGTCAGATTGAGTTTCTGCGCATGCGCAGTCAATTAGAGCCATTTTCGCTCCGATTTTAATTTTTTTTTTCTTTCGGTCAGGCGTCCGGAACCGGACGCCCCAAAAGTGGACTTCCCCTCACGGAGAACCCTCCGGGATTGGTCTTACCGGTTCCAGAGATCCGTCTGGAACCGGTGACATCCCATCACTGCTTCCAATACTATATCTTGTTTAATTTTGGACTATTTCGTCATCGGGTTTTCATAATAAGAAAAGTTCAACAGTGATTAAGAGAAAGGTCCACACTGGTCCTTGAATTGCTCCAATTTGTCCCCTGTTGGGTTACTGACACTTATTTCCCTGCCCCCACCTTTTCCCCTCAGCCATTTTTCATCAGGCTACAAGATCCTTTTTTGTTATTGCATATTAAGTGATATAGCAAAACAGCAAAACTGTATCTACTTAAGGTGGTGACATATTTTTTTATTTTATTTATTGCATTTCTATACCACCCATGATGCCATCATTGTATTTAATTTATCTGGAGAAGTCCTGCATCAGTAGGAAAACATATTTTTTAAAAAAATGTAAAATAGTGGAGTAGATGAACATGGAGATGGCAGTGGTGTTTCTCTGTTGCCTCTCTCATCCAACCCAGGTTGGCACAGACTGATTATGAACTGTGAATCCTGATACAGTTTGCATAATCACTGTTCAGTTTGTTGAATCCCTATACCCGTGATGGCGAACCTTGGCACTCCATATGTTCTTGGACTTCAATTCCAAGAAGCCCAAGCACCCTGTGAATCCACATGAATGGGTTTACTGCAATTCATCCGGCCCACGCTGCCCTCTTCACTCCTGGAAGCAGAAGTATCAAACGCGCCCATACAGGTGCATTTTACTTCTGCTTCCGGGAGCGACAAGGGCGGCGCAGACTGGATGAATTGCAGTAAACCCATTCGTGTGGATTCATGGGTGCTTGGGCTTCTGGGAATTGAAGTCCAGGAACATCTGGAGTGCCAAGGTTCACCATCACGGCCCTATACCATTAGAATGTGAGACAACTCTCAATGTTATTTTTCTATTAAGAGGTTTAGCTAAAGTGAGTGATCTTCAGCATTAATGTTAAGTTTTAGCATTAATGTGTTCTACTGCCAGGAATCTGTATTCTGTGTGTTAGCACCATAGCTTTCAGATCCTCATGAGAAAAAGCTCTGATAGAAGTGAGATGTTTGAATTCTGGGGGGCAGTAGAATATCCCACAAGGATCAGTTAGAGACGTCCATGCATTGTCGTGTGGCTGATGCTTTCATCCTAGAACAGACATCATTGCCTTTCCTACTGAATGACGTGGTTCAGGTTGTTTTATGATCTTATAATTGACAGACAAAGCTTCAGGATGTAGAGATGTACTTTATCCACTGTATGGAATTATTTACTATATGGAAATTTTACAAACTTTATAAGATCCCCAATAATAACACCTATAGCCTTGAAGAAGGCTGAAAGCCATTGGGCTTTTAAAGTTGGAATAAAGTACTTCTTAGATATTTTTGTACATTTTGGGACTTGGTTCCTCACTCTGATTATCTGGCTTGTTGGATGTACCAGTTCCTTTAGCTATTGTTTTATTATCTTAAAAAGAGGAAATGTTTTAAGCTGCGGTGAGAAAGGGGAAGAGTTCCCACCTCTTCTCAGCCTTTTCAATGCCACAACCCACCAAATACATCACAGGGTTGTCACCTTAGATAACACTGCTTGCAGCACTGTTTTGGTATGAGTTAATCATCTGCATGGGCAAAAAAAACAGGATAATTAGGAGTGCTCAAAAATCATGTCAAAAACTGTAGTGCTACTGCTGTTCCAGGAAGAAACAGGATGGCTTTAATAAGGGGCAGATTGGAGCACTGTATAGGACTGTGGTGGCTCAAGTGGCTAAGAAGATGCTGACTGGAAGGCGGGAGGTCAGCAGTTCAATTTCTGAGTACTGTGGGACAGAATGAGCTCCCGTCTTTGTCCCAGCTCCTGCCAACCTAGCAGTTCAAAAGCAAGAAATTGCAAGTAGATAAATAGGTACCACTTCGGTGGGAAGGTAAACAGCATTCTGTGTACTCTGGTGTCTAGTCATGCCTGCCAGATGACCTCAGAATTGTCTGTAGAAGCAGACAGTGCTGGCTCTTCGGCGTTGAAACAGAGATCAATACTGAACCCTAGAGTCTGATTTGACTGGCTTTCAAGCAAGGGAAACCTTTACCTTTACCTGGAGCACTGTAAGTCAAAACACATGTGAACCAAACTGTGATACAGATAGCAATCTATATTCCTGAGTGGGCAGCCTCTTACTTTGGTGCCTCAGCTGTGTGACCATTCTACCTTGGGAGACCCTGCTATGAATCCAGTCTCATAATGGAGTCTCACCTCCTGACAATGTTGTTCTCAGCTTCACTGACACACTCAAACTCTCCCATTCACTCTTAGGCCTGACGAAGTGGACTTGATCCACAAAAGCTAACATTAAAATACAGCATTTCGTTTTTAAGGGGACACAATGGGGTTTTTTTTTGTCTTTTTGTTTTCTTTATTCTCTGATATGCTTGCAGAGACTAACATGGCTACCACCACACACACAAAACATTCAAACACCTTCACCACGTTAATGTGTGCCTCCTTTTTAGCTGCTGTAAGTTGTGCTTAGTGGTTAAGACACTGAACTTGACAACGGGAAGGTTGGCAGGCCAGCAGTTTTAGACCCAGGTGCTGCACAACGGAGTGAGAACCCATCTCTGTCCCAGCTCCTGCAAACCTAGCAGTTCAAAAGCAAAAAAATTGCAAGTAGATAAATAGGTACTGCTCTAGTGGGGAGGTAATAGCATTCTGCGAGCTCTGGCATCTTGTCATCCCTTCTACATGAACACAGAGATGTCTGTAGGCACTGAGCGTGCTGGCACTTTGGGTCAAACAGAAATGAGCACCGCACCCTAGAGTCAGACACAACTGACAAGCAAGGGAGATATTTACCTTTACCTAAGTTGTCACAGCTTTATAACTAGTTTCCTGATTTCTTTCCAGGTGTGCTCCAAGCAAAATCTTCTCCTATACAGGATTGAGGTGTCAGGTAACAGACATTCGCTGGAGTATCCTTGCCCTGTTGGCTTCTGTGGCTGCTGTAACGATAGTGCTGGCTATTTCCATAGTTATGAGAGGATAATAGATGTTTCCCCCCCCTCAGAGCATGGGTTTCCCATATTTCCTTCCATTCTTTCCCCATTTTTCCACTACTTGTCCAATCCAATATTCAACAGTTTTTATAATCCCCACTTGGGTGCTAATAGTTCTTGACAAGACCCTGTTTGAAACACGTACAGGGTGTCCCAAAAGCTGCCACACATGGGGGAAATGGGAAATTGCAGCTAAATGTACTTTTATTGACAAAATATTTGTTACAAAATATTTACAAAATATTCTCTATGGGTTGGCCACCTCTTTCTACATATACCACAAAGTCTTCTTACCCACTCTGGGCGAACACAATCCAAAATATCGCTTCCTATGCATGGAGACTTTTGAAACACCTTATATATACACACCGTATATACTCGAGTATAAGCCGACCCCAATATAAGCCGAGGTACCTAATTTTTACCTGAGAAACTAGGAAAATAGATTGACCCAAGTATAAGCCAAGGGTGGGAAATGCAGGAGCTGCTAGTGAGTTTCCATAATCACTTCTACATGAAAATAAAATTAAGTTAATTGAGACATCAGCTTTTAGAATGTCTACGGCAATGTGCAGGTACAGTATATTTTTTAACTGTATTTGAATCAGCACCACCCAACCAGAGGGGGCACTACAGGGTAAAGAGGTACGTGGGCCAATAGAGCTGAGGCAGAAAACGTCACTCTAGCCCAGGGTGCCCAAACTTTCTGGGCTGTGGGTTGGTCACATGTTTCAGGGAGCTATTCACTATGGCCCAGGGGTCAGATGCAGCCCCTGATGTCAATTCATTCGTCCCCTGAAACCCTCGTTGCTCCTGGAAAAGCCATATGGGTGCATTTTACTTCTGCTTCTGGGAGCAACAAGGGCTTCTTGGTCCAGATGAATTGGCATCAGGGCCTGCATCCGGGCCCCAGGCCACAGTTTGGGCACTCCTGCTCTAGCCTCTTGCTCTCAAGGCAAGCAAACATGGCTTCCCCTTTCTGGTTTGGCTGTCCAATGGAGCAGCAGGTATGGGCAAGTAAAGCCAGACAGCAGCAAGAAAGGTTTTTTTCTCCACAGTGGTTTGAAACCACCTCCTCCATAGTTTTTGTTAGTCAGGAAACTCTCCCAGCTAGAGATGCTCTGAAAGAAGGGAGAGAGGGACATCTCTCAAAAGGCATGACAAAAGCAGCAAGTTTTTCCCCCTCCACAGCAATTTGAATATGCCTGCCTCTTCTGTGCTTGTCACAGAAGAGGCAGGCATATTCAAATTGCTGGGTAGGTGGCTGGGTGGGGGAGACCCTTGCTGCTTCTGTTTTGAGAGACTCTTCCATGCTTCCAGCACACTATCCCAGATAGAGAGATGCTCCAACAACAGAATGGATAAACAAGAGCAGGAAGGGTATATTTTTTCTCCATGGCAATTTGAATGTGCCTGCCTCCATTGTTGTTGCAATCCCGTTGCTATAGAGATACACCCACAAGAGGAGGGGAGGGAGCCAGCAATCCGGAAGCAGCAAGAAAGTTCTCAGTGCCGGTTTGAGGTGCACCTGCTTCCCTGATCTTCTTTTTCGTCGGAATAGCTCAATCTGGGGGTGTCTTCGGACCCCCACAGTGGGTGCCCCAAGTATAAGCTGAGTCACCCTTTTAAAGCTCATTTTTTGTGTTAAAAAATTCGACTTATATTTGAGTATATACGGTAATCTATTCTTGAATATGTGTTATGCATGTGTGAAAAATATGTAAATATTCTTTCTTCAACTCTTAATTCTCACCATACAACTTTTAAGTTAATTTTACTAATAAGTGTATTTAAAGTTGTTTTTCTGTTCTTAACATTCTCTATTGCCACATTAGATTTATCCAACTTTATATCCAACACCATATTGCAATCTCTTGATGATATAATCATTGCCTTATTTACTTTTTCTATTTCCCTCACAATATTTCTAAAAAACCTCCCCTTGTTTTTTATTTCATGCATATAAATTTTTTTTAACAAATTTCCTCACCTCTTATTTGGCTGTTGTATCATAAAATATCTTCCCTTCTCATCCTTTCTTATCTTTTCTCTCTTAAATTCACATATTTTTGAAACCAATGTAGCAACTCCCTTAGCTTTTGAAGTAACATACAATTTTTCATAATTTTCAATACAACTCAATTTCAATTCATTAACATTATTTTTAAATACATTTCTTGTAAAAATAATACATCTGGTCTTTTTTTCTTTAACAATGTCTCCACTCTGTTTCTTTTAAACAAACTTTCTAAGCCTCTCATGTTAAATGTTGCAATTTTTATATTTCTAACCATTTGTAATTTTGCTATTTAAAAAACTGAGTTCTTTTTTGTTCCACCATGTGAACTTACTACTTTGTTTTAAAAATTAACATGATGATAATAATACACTATTATTTTAATATAAATAAAAATCTAACCAATAAACTAACACTGATATGATTTAACATAAGCCCTGTCATGGTAGAGCCTACCATAGGCTCACAAGTTACACCAATGTAATTAAAAGTCCATATGTTAGGCTTTGTTATTTCTCTTTACTGGACTCGAATAACACCCTGTTGCCAGGTAGAATACAGGTAGGATACTGGGAGGAATCTGATTGGCTCATGTAAAGGAAGTAAGGCAGGAGGGGGATGGTTAGGTATAAAAAGGCAGAGAGAGGGTGTTTCAAAGGGGAAGAGCAGTGCCTTAATTTTGGCAGTTTCATGTCTGGCCTAGACATGGAAGAAGAAGAAGCTCAATGACTCACATCATCCAGATACACCAAGGGTGCCCAAACCTTTCAGGCTGCAGGCTGTGGTTGAGCATGCCAGTCACATGGTTCCTCCCACCAGAAGTGGAAATAAAACATGCTTGTGCAGGCACATAATGCGCACACACACGACGCTGCTGTAAATGACCCATGGCTGTCATAATACACCTGTTAAAATACACCTTTTATAATACAAATTTATGACAGCCATGGGTCATTTACAGCAGTGTTATGTGCACATGCATGCATGTTTTACTTCCACTTCTGGGAGCAGCTAGGGAGGTGTGGTCCGGATTAATTGGTGCTGCAGGCTGGATCCGGCCTATGGGCCATAGTTTGGACACCCCTGAGATGCATGATGATGCAGATATGTACTGCAGTCCCCATGCTTGATTAAAATGGGCACTGTTTGTGGATTTTGTCAGAGCAAAGCTGTGTTTTGTTTTTACTATATAAAAACAACCCCTTAGTAACTTTACATTTAGTAACTTAGAGCAAAGAGATAGGTATGTGCTGTGTGCTTCACTTCAGAATACTCTTAATCTTATTTGAAGTGACATTTTCTGACATAGAGGTAATTGTTCCTCAAAAAAGACCATGTAGAACTTGGAAAAATACAAATAAAGGAAACCAGGGTGATCAGGAGACTAGAGCAATGCCCCTGTGAGAGACCATAGTGATACTTGGTGCTTCTCATGTTGAGCAAAGGGGTGGGGGTTGCATAAGAGCTACTTACAAAACTGAAGAGAATAAGTCTAGAGATGGAAAGGAAGGCATTGTTATTTCTCTCATACAACCTTTTCAAGCCAAGGGCCAGGTCACACTCCCTCAGACAGTTTCAGGGGTTAGACGGCCATTTTGCCCTGCCTGCCACACATGGCACTTCCGGGTGAGGCGGAGGGAGTGGGGTCCCCCCACATGAAATGATGTCATGAGCCGCATCCAGCCCCCAGGACATAGGTTGAGAACCACTGACCATGAGTCATGGAATTAAGCTGAACAGTAAGGGTTTCAGGACATGTAAAGTCTTCCCTCCCACAACACAAAACTGTGTAATTTGCTACTGTAAGATATCACTTTAAAAATGAAGTTTTGTCAGCTCCATCTCTCAACTGAAGTGAAGAGTCGAAACAGGATTAAGTTACATAATATAGTAATAAATGAAACCATTGTCCATTTTTTTAAACAAACAAATCATGAGGGTTGGATGGTAGTAAGGCATTGTATTGTGCAAGCATCATTTATTAAGTATCATGAGAAAACATATTTACACTTATTTTGGCAAAGTAAAGTGTATAACTGGAAACTTTTAACAGTACAAAAATAAAGTGCTTCTGTTTGTATAGAGGACAGTTTAAAAGGCTCACAGGATTATCATGGTTGCTCTAATTCTGAAGTAGGTTTCACTCAATAGGATTTCATCCAGCAGGATTTACATCAGGAATGTAAGAACTACGGTGCAGTGCTATATCACAGCCTAGTCATTGATCTCGAACGCAAGTGGTTCTTATCTCTGAGTGGACAGGTGTAGGATTCACTTGTATTTGCTTTAAGCATTTGGGAAAATAATGCACAAATGCCTCAATTTAATATTTGAGATCATGTTAACTGAAGGCACATTTTGGTATGAATGGGATAAAGATACTTCTGCCATCCATATACTCAGCCAAACTGGGATTAGCAGTTGTAGTGTGTCACTGATCCAGTTTGAGAACCAGATCAGAAAAGGGGGGGGATGACCATTTGTTGAAGCAGTAATGTATATTCTGTAGCACAGAATGTGACCCAAACTTTGTTAAGCCTGGAGGTTGCACCACACGGTTCCTTTCAGCATAAAGGCAGGACACTATCCTCCATACAGCCCACTAGAAAAGCAATCCTCCACACATTATACAATACATTGAAGAAATAACCTGTTAAATTAAGATACCATCGTTCTTTACCCTAATCAAAGTTGTAGTTTCATTCATTGTTCATTAGTTATTATTTTATCAGGGGGAAACCCCAGAGCCCATTCAAATACTCAAGTCAACAAAGAATATGCCTTGGAAGTGTTTTCAGAAGGCAAAGATGTTGAGTCTGTAGAAGAGACTTGGTATTTTCCTAGAGGGGGAAACATGAAAAATGTTAATATACATGCTCAGCTCGGGCAAATATGAGGCACAAAATTGTTTGTACCGCATGAGCTGGCCTTTCTGCATGAGGATTTCAAAAGCGCCAAGCTAAACATATTTTCTAGCATATTCAAATTAAAGTGCCTCTGACTATACAGTACTACACTACGCTGCATTACATTATACTATTTTATTACAATGTATAATATGCTTGTTAGTCCTTCTTTCATTATTTACAGCAGCCATTTGAACCCAGATCTCTGTCATGCAAAAAAATTCAACCACTTTTGCTACAAGGTACTCCATTCCTGGGAATCAACCCAACATAATGAAATGGTTCCTGCTAGTCTGGGCTATACCTTCAAGCACACAATGCAGCTGGCTTTAGGGTAAACTGAATGCAATGTTTTTGCTTAGCATAGTCAGTCACAACTAGAATAGGCCCATTGATTCAGTGGAAATTTGGTAAATCAGCTCCACCATTAGCAAAATTGATTCAATTGGACTGTGACTGGAAGGCAGCAGGTCAGCAGTTTGATACCCGAATATTGCAGGACGGAATGAGCTCCCATCTTTGTCCCAGCTCCTGCCAACCTAGCAGTTCAAAAGCAAGAAATTGCAAGTAGATAAACAGGTACCACTTCGGTGGGAAAGTAAACAGTGTTCCATGCACTCCGGTGTCTAGTCATGTCTGCCACATGACCATGGAAAAGTATGCAGAAGCAGACAACACTGGCTCTTTGGCTATGAAACAGAGATGAGCACTGAACCCTAGAGTCAGAATCGACTGGCTTTCAAACAAGAGTGACCTTTACCTTACTAATTGTGACTGAATACATTAATCAGCAGGATTTCAGTTATGGTGTGCTGCCAGAGGGTTTAGAAGTCCTGCATCTAGTGGTTATTTTTACAAAGGACTGGATTAGGTGTCAGAGGCTGGGAGTTTGATTCCTCACTGTGCCTCACAGGTGAAGAGCCAGCCTCTAATAGTTATGGGCAAGCTATGCAGTCCCAGGGTGTCCCCCCCCCCCACACACACACACACAAAGAAGGGAATGGAAAACCACTTCTGTGTATTCTCTGCTTAGAAACCCCTGGAAAGTATTGCCATTAGTCAGCAATGACTTGATGTCACACAATTATTACTATTTATTATCAGAATCAATAGGAGGAGAGATCTCTGATGAGAGAGGAGCTGCGTACAGCCTTAAGAGTTCTGTTGGACAAGGTTGCTGAACAGGTCATGGGGTGTAAAGAACTAAAAGACACACATTCGTGTTTAGCTTTCCTCTTTCTCCAGCACTGTCCAGATGAAATTTGTCTGCCAGTTCCTGCCTGGAGATCCAAGGAAGCAGAGCAACTCTGTGAGACCTCTCCAAATGGTTAGCTTTCGCTGTGAATACTTACAACAGAAAAGGACTAGACCCAATGGCGTAATGTGGGGAGGCACCCCGGACGACACTTTTTTGGGGCAGCAGAATTTCATAATAAATAGGGCTCTGCACCCCTAGACTTCCTAGCGGCTGGGGCGAAGAGGCCACTGCGGGGACAAGCACCAGGACCTTCCACCACCACCAGCATCCTGGGACCCGCCCAGGGGGCGACAAATTTGACCTATGCCCCGGGCAGCTGAAACCCATGCTACGCCACTGACTAGACCACATACCTTTTGGGATCCTTTCCAACTCAACAATGTTAGGATTTTATCATTCAGAAGATGATTTTTAAAAGCTGGATATAAATTAGATTCATTATCATGACATACCTGCTTTGCCAAACAGATTGTTTAACGTTCTTGAAAAGGGAGTACTGATGGAAAGCATTGGAGCTGACGTTCCTTGAGATATTGACTGTAAAATGAAAATGCATGTTGTTAAAAATGAATAGCATTTTCTGCAAAAACATGACTTTTCCCCCTTTGCTTGTTCGTTTTTATTAAATCATTGTGATTTTAAATACACTTACCTTGGAGTAACCCCTCTTTAATCAATGAGAAAAACTTTAAAATAACAATAGAAATGAATACAGACATGTAAACGTATTCACCTGCACAAGGTGTGTAAGCATTTCACAAAGAGAGCTCTTTTTGGATTTCACTTTCATCTCACACAATGATCTAGCTAGGGCAGTGGTGCCCAAACTAAGGCCCAGGGGCCAGGTGTGGCCGCCGACGCCAATTCATCTGGCCCGTGAAGCCCTCATCGCTCCTGGAATCAGAAGTAAAATGCGCCCGTACGGCCACGTTTTACTTCCGCTTCCAGGAGTGACGAGGGCTTCACGGGCTGGATGAATTGGCATCAGGGGCCGCACCCGGGCCCCGGGCCTTAGTGACCGGCTCCCTGAACCACATGATTGGCCCACGTCCCAAAAAGTTTGGGCACCCCTGAGCTAGAGTGACACTAAACCATTCACCATTCCATTTGCCAGGTAATAATTTTGTTCCCCATATGCCAATTCAGTGCCTGAACCCAATTCAGCCTCTTTCAAAGTCACCCAATCCTAGGCCCAGCTAAAGACCACCCTTGAAATCCAAGTGCAGTTAGCAACTTATGGTAGCCAGCCACACAAGACAACTCTTTTTGTGAACAGCACTTTCCCTTTAGGAGACCCCCAAATAGGAGATAATCTTCTATTTATTTGGAGATTTTTTTTAAAAAAAATTACCTTTGCGTGTTGTGAACTCCATCTGGAGAGGGAACACTTATTCAGTATAGCTTCTCGTACCTACAAATTTGAAACAGAGAAAGTTGAAACTAACATCTAATCATATATACAATTCAATAAAAACATTTTAAAATTTCAATCTCTCAGCCAGAATCTGATGGTGTACTTTTGCGGCATCCCACTCTTTCTGATAACACCCCCTTTCCCTTCTTACAACCTCCTGTGCACCTAAAATTGCTCCAGAAGGCTTAAACACTTGTGCAGTTTATTTTTCACACCGTGGCTGGATTCAGTAGGATGGAAAGGGCAGGAACAGGGCCGGATTTACATGAAAAGAGGTCCTCTAATGTGGCCCTTTCACCTCCCATTTTTAAGTTTGTAAATTACATGAGAGATAATAAAATACATCATTACTGTGATATATATCAATATATAGGCCCCTCTTGATCTTGAGGCCCTAGGCTGAAGCCTAGTTAGCCTATAGGAAAATCCGGCCCTGGGCAGGAAGACCCTCCTTTCTGGAATTAAGCCTCACCGTACACCATTTGATTTAGGCATGATGATTTTAAAATTCCCTTCCTACCTTCCTGTCCCAGAGAATTCCACACAAAAGAATGAATAATCCCTGAAAAATATTTACAGATCAAAGTTAGCACAGTATCCAGGATATTCATATATACACATAAATTTAAGAGCCTTTGGGTACATCTACAAAGGAAAAGCAGCATTTGTCTCCCTTTGATTTCTACACAATATGCAATAGACACAGACAATGAATATGTACAGGGTGGCCTGTAAGTCCCTACCCATCGTCTCTGTAGGCATGTGCGCAGTCGCCCCAGCACAAGTTCACTCCGCCCCTCTGCCCAGCAGCCCAATGGGGTGGGGTGAATTCTCTGTTGGGAGAAGGGAGGAAGCGTTCCCATTGGACTGGTGGGCAGAGAGGTGGAGCTAACTCTGTGCTGGGGCGACTGCACATGTGCCCACAGAGTGGAAGGGTTGGGACTTATGGGCCACGCTGTAGTTTAGGGAGGGGGAAATATCATGAAGATTCAAATTCTGCCTCAAGGATTAGAAACTTATCCTGACGCAGAACCACTCTGTTTAAAAAGTCAGTAAGTTGTAAATTATCAATATGTGGGCAGGAAGTCCATGCTTATCCCTTATTTATTTATTTAGATTTATATCACCGCCCACTCACTATGGCGACTCAGGGTGACTTACAATCAGCAAAATAACACAGCACAAAAAATAATACATACCGGTAATTAGAATAACTGGTTTGTCCCAAAAGAGACGAAGAGAGCCATGTAACCCTTACACAATACAAATGCAAGATCAGGTGATATTTTAATTAGACTACTAAAAAAATCTGAGTTTTCATGGGTCAAAGTCCACTTTCTCAGGCCAGCGCACTAATGAATGTTTGAGATTCTCATTTATATAATTTTTCTTCACTATCCACGGATAGTCAATAAAAGACAGCAAACAGCTGACCACCTTTTCCTGTACACTTAGTTATTAAATCAGGTAAGAACTACTAATAGTAGGTCTTCTTTCCCCCCAATCTCCCTTTGTTTAGACCAGGGATTCTCAACCATTTCATGTGGCCCACCATCACCTCCACCACACCAAGAAGTGACATGAGGTGGAGAAAGGGCAAAACAGCCATCCGGCCCCCAAAACTGTCTGAGGGAACGTGACCTGGCCCCCAGCTTTAAAAGGTTGTGAACTCCTGGTTTAGACTATAGGGCATTTTCGTATCTCCAGTCCTCTGATTTATTTATTTATTTATTTATTTATTTATTTATTTATTTATGAAAAGGTTCTTGGCTCAAGTTTCTGTGTCCGCCCCGGCCCTATGGAACCTCCTGCCAATTGAGCTGTGTCTCCAGTCGGAGTTGCTGCCCTTTAGGAAGGGGGTTAAGACCTGGCTGGCGGGACAGGTATGGGGTTTGGGTCAGACAGTTGCGTTGGCTTGTTGGCTCATCTGACCCCTCCCTCTCTCAAAGTATGAATTTTTAATCTTTTTAATTTTGCTTAGTTTTAATATTTTAATATTAATTTTAAATTGGATTTGACATTGTGTTTTATGTCTTTTTAAAAACTTTTGTTAGCCGCCCTGGGTCTCTTTGAGGAGGGCGGCATATAAGTCTGATTAAATAAAATAATAAATAAATAAATTTAGACTGTGTTGATATGAGTGAAGAGGCCTGCTAGAAAGGAGGACCATCATTTTGTATTAGTCTTAAATAATTCAGGTGGCCCAAAAATATTCTTGCATTGCCTTATTGGTCTTCAGTGTCTGTATGAGTAACGTGATCTCTGGCATAGATTCTGAAAGCCAACATGGAAGAGAGTTGATATCTAACCCAATAGTTGTTCTGCTTTAAACAGACATTCCCCCCTGCTTTAAATAGATTAAAATGTACTTTTTTCAAATAAAGAAATAAAAAAATCTAATCTGGTGTAGGGATAGCAGTGATGGGATGTAACAGGTTCAGACCAGTTCTCCAGAACCGGTAGTCACTTTTCCCAGTGTCCCGGAGAACCGGTAGCAGCCTTTGGGGGGAACCACCTTCAGGACTTACCTTTTTACTGGTTCCCCTGCTGCACATGCGCACCAAGCACTTGGTGTGCATGCATGCCTACAGTGCTTGGCGCCTATGCATGGCCTCCTTGCTGTCCTCCCAAGCGGGGAGGAGGAAGAGAAGCTGCTAGCCTGAAGCTCCCTCTAGTCTGCTCCCCAGGGTAAGTGACTCACCTTTGGACGTGGTGTGTCTGTGTGTATTTTAATGTGTATTTAATCCCTTTACCTATATTGACGTACTACCACAGTTCCTAAAAAGGCCTGGCGGCCTGGCTTGGGGTTTTTAAGCAAAGTCTTGGAGTTACCTCATCAATAAGCTACACCTGTGCTGTTCCAATTGCTGTTCCAATTGGAGAACCCTTAAGGAGGTACATCTGTCTTACATCTACATTAAGGCATATTATCCTAGAGAACCGGTACGATGACCATATCCATCTTGCAACATGGTGCTGCCCAGGCATTTATACTAACAGGTAAGTGACAGGTTTGTGTTTGGGGTGGGTGGGTGGGTGAGTTGATTTACATTTGGGGTGTGGGGAGGTGTATTTTAATGTAATTTTTATTTTATTTATTTATTTATTTATGGGTTTGTGTCGTGGGTGGGTGGGTGGGTGTGCGCGCGTGCTTATTTTTATTTTATTTATTTATTTATTTTATTTACTCATATTTATTATCCCGCCCCCAATCAGATAAACCCGACTCTGGGCGGCTTACACATAAATTAAAATCAGAAGTTAAGCCTATAATAATCCTAATACTAATTTAAAACTTTAAAAGTTCACAGAAAGAACATTAAAACAAAACAGAAAGGGTGGCTGTCCCTTAGATCAGCCACCCTACATGGGATCCCACACTCCTGGATCCCCACACTTGCCCTGCCAGCCAGGTTTTTAGGCCCTTCCGGAAGGGCAGGAGCTCTGTCTGTAGGCGCAGCTCAGTTGGCAGGAGGTTCCAAAGGGCCGGGGCGAACACAGAGAAGGCCCTCCTCCTGGTGCTAGTGAGGCGTGCCTCTCTGACCGAAGGTATGATAAGAGAGCCTCTCCGGTCCGCCCTGGTGGGACGGGCCGATGTTCTTGGGGTGACGCGGTCTCTTAGGTATCCTGGCCCACTACCATGTAGGGCTTTAAAGGTAATAGCCAGCACCTTGAATTGCACCCGGAGACCTACTGGTATCCAGTGCAGCTCCCGAAGCAGTGGTGTGGCACGAGTATAACGCCCGCACCCCATCACTACCCGGGCTGCCGCATTCTGGACCAGCTGCAGCCTCCGAATGGTCACCAAGGGCAGCCCCATGTAGAGCGCATTACAGTAATCAAGTCTGGAGGTGACCAAAGCATGTGTGACCATGAGCAAGGCATCCCAGTCTAGGAGTGGGCGTAACTGGCGTATTACACGAAGTTGTGCAAAAGCCCTCCAGTAGTCGTGAGTCCAGGAGGACCTCCAGATTACGCACCGGGTCTGTTTGGGGCAAAACTGCCCCATCCAGAACCAAAGCTGGCAGCTCCCGTGATAACGCAGGGCCCCTTACCCACAGCCACTCAGTCTTGCCGGGATTCAGCTGTAGCCCATTTTCCCCCATCCAGACCTTAACAGCCTCCAGGCACCTGGAAAGGACTTCCACTGCACCACTTGGATCCCCACGGGCCGAGATGTACAACTAGGTATCATCTGCATATTGATGATACCTCACCCCGTGGGAACGGATGATCTCACCCAGTGGCTTCATGTAGATGTTAAATAGGAGAGGAGAAAGTACCGAGCCCTGAGGCACCCCATATTGAAGGGGCCTAGGGCTGGACTTCTCATTCTCCAGCCACACCGACTGGGTCCTGCCCCTCAGGAATGAGGAAAACCAGGCCAACACAGTGCCCTGGATCCCCAAACCTTGGAGCCTCCCCAGAAGGATACCATGATCGATGGTATCGAAGGCCACTGAGAGATCGAGAAGAGCCAGGACAGATGGATGACCTCCATCTTGCTATCTCCAGAGATCATCCACCAATGCGACCAAAGCAGTTTCTGTACCATATCCGGGCCTGAATCCTGACTGAAAAGGCTCCAGATAATCCGCTTCATCCAGGACTTCCTGTAGCTGCTGCGCCACTGCCTTTTCCAAAACCTTGCCCAAAAAGGGTAGGTTGGACACTGGTCAATAGTTGGTAAGTGCCGTAGGGTCGAGGGATGGCTTTTTCAGGAGAGGGCGCACCAGGGCATATTTAAAAGGTGCTGGAAAAGACCCCTCCTTCAGTGATTTTATTATTTTATTTTCCTTTGGCCCCACCCATGACATCATGGCATCATGATGTTAGCTCCGCCCACACTGTGATGACATCACGGTGGGGTAGTAAAAAATTTGTCATCCCATCACTGAGGGATAGCAAATGATCGTTTTATTTCTCTGAGCCTGGTTCTAATTTATGTTAACCCCAGGATGATTTTCAAGGTAGGTGAAATATCTGAGCCTATCAGAGACTAAATACTGGAAATCAGCTCCATCGGTCCTTATTGCTGTCACCTTTAGATCAGTCCAGAATTTCTTCTGGAACAGGCATTTCTTAACTGTAATTAATTTCTCATGGTTTCATCTATTAAGGTAGAATCCTGTTCCCTGTGATCAAATGAAGCAAGCTTTGACAATAGAAGAAAGGACTTGTGGAAAAGCCTGGGAGTGTCCATCTTCACTCCTCTTGCCAAGTGGCATCAGTAACAGCAACATACTGCTCCCTTTCTTTAAAAAAAACATTGTGCGGGGCAACCACACCAAATATCACAGGTTAAAACTCCAGACAGCCCATTTCCTCTGTCCTCCAGAAGAAGGAACACCTTCAGAAACCTAAATTAACTAATATCCCTCCCGCTTGAATCCCCATATCCAAGCAAAAGAAGAATCCTGACCTAGCCACCCCAACCTTATAACTGAGGAGCAGTAAATGCTACCTGGTAGCATTAAACTTCATCGTATTAAAATAGCTATGTGAACCACCCTCAGTGTATTACAATGGCACCGAAGGACGCAAATAATTTTTTAAATCGCCCACATTTAGCAAACAGTAGATATTATTAAGCTACATACCTGGAAGGAATTAAAGATGGTAAATAATATGTGAAATACTGTTGGGCTTTCTGGAAAAACGGTGGCAAAGCCAAATCCCCAGGTGAGGCCTAACAGTGGGGTCAAAACACCAATACTCTTGGCAATACGATATAGCGACCTCTTTTCTTCATTTATTGACTTCTCTCCAATGGAACGTCTTGATAGTTTTGTTACCACCACGATGATGACAATAGCATTACTAGCAACAATAATCATGGCAGGAACAACTAAGGCCAGGAGAGCTTTACTGTCGTCCCAGTTGAGCAAGCAAATTTTTTTCTTGACGTAAGTGCCACGTGGAAGGGTGCTGGCAATAGTGATGACTGAAATAACTAGAGGACAAACATATCCCAAGCAAATGCTTACAGCTTTCATGATGGTTTTACTTGCATTATGCAAAATGAAGACCAAGTGGTAGAACAGCATAAGGCCCAAGGTTAGCATCCAAAAAAAGACACAAAGGTAGAAATAGTGAATGCAAAATGCTGCTGCTGTGCAGATGTGCTGATCCACTTCTAAGTTGTTGTCATGCATCACAGCAACAACAACGAACCAGAGGTCTGCGATTAAGAGAGAAATTGCAATGTTCAGCATACATACATGCCGCATGTAGGATATTCTTGTTTTGGTCACTGATTTCCACACAGCAAGTTCTATTCCAATACAGGCTACAAGGCTTAGTATAGAAATACCCAAGCCAATGTAAGTGATGTAAGTCAATGCATCCCATGAGTTTTCATGGCTGGGAGACATCAAAACAGAGAAGGAAGTCATGTGATTGCAAGAGCAGATGACATGGTCCGCATCTTCTCTACTTTCACAGCCAGTATCATCCCAACCTCCTCTATATGTAGAGAAGCTGAAATTCCAAAAGACACACTTAAGGTTTTTAAGAGTCTTCTGACTCTTTGCAAACGTCATGTTGATCTGGAAATCATCACTTAATTTGCTGACAGGACTCACTACTGTTGAGAGTACCAAGCAGTTTTGTACTAGGTCATCTGTTTCATTGTACTGTGGAATAAAATGCCCAAAGGTTGGATAAGCCACACTGATGATAGTGACGTCTGAAGTTCCAGTTGTATTAATTTTTGTCTCATCAATTACCACACTACCATTGGGATCTGAAGATTTGGAGAAGGAAAAGCTCTTGTTATAGTTTGAAATACTGTTTTGGCTGATTACTGCTCCTTTAAGTTGAATGTTGTCAAAGCTGACCGGAGGAATTGTTTTGTTGACAGGTCGGAGGGACCGAGAAAATTGTTCTACCGAATCTAATAATTGAGAGCTCCCATTCTTAAAATCCTTCCAAGTTTCTGGTGGATTAGTCATGATGGTATCTACTGCAGACAAAAAATTCTGTAATAGTGAAAGAATAGTGTTACATTATTAAAGTTACATACCATAATTACCATGTGTTATTGCAACCCCAGTTCGCTCCAATCCACTTCCCAACGTTAAACTTCTCTTTTTGCAAGCATCTTCAAAACAATGCAGTAATAACTAGAAGTCAAGAACAAATCCTGTCAGACCAATTTCATCACTTTTTGTGATTGGGTAACTATTTTGATAGATGGTGGGAATGCTGTAGAGATGTAATATACAGTAGAACCACGAATTACAGAATTAAACTGTTCCTTACGGTTCTTCATATGGTGAAAAATCCATAAACTGAAGTACAAACAACAATTCACCACAGGTGAATAACTGTGAAGGATCTATTTTTAATAAATATTTCAATAGTCAAACCGCAAAGTAAAAGAGTTTTTCCTTCACGATTCCTTAAGAGCAGTGCTTCAATAAGAGGGAAAGCCAAAAGGGAAAGTGGTTATGACTTCAAAGGAGAAACTTGCTACAGTCTATCCATTCTCACAACAATACTGTATATCTATTCTGGTATGGAGAGATCTTTTTTTGAAGGAAAGACAGTTAGAAAGTAAGTGTTGTTGTTGTTTTTTTGTTTTAAACTTTCATAGAAAATATTTCTGAAGTCCGATCCAAATTGTGTAAGTGTCACAAGAAAGGTTATTATGTCCTCTATCAATCACACTTTGAATCACTTTGATTGGTTGATTGGTTTGGTCACAGGCTCACCGCCAACTGGCTCACCGCCCACCAAAAAAATGTCATTTTACGAGTCACGTTTTTCCTTAATATCTTTGTTGTTGGTTCCTGCTTTGTCATTATTCTTCTCCACATTGTTGTATTCAAACTGTATCCACCTTGGGAAGTTGTCATATTGAGTTTCTAACACAGTTTCCCCTTTTATTTTTGCATTTTTGTTACCTTGTTTGGGTGGTTTTTTGTAAAACGCTTCATAGTTTTCCCTCCAAAGTCCAATTTCAAATGTAATAGTGTCACCACTCTTTCAAATGCACTTTGGGTCACCTGAATCAGTTATGTGGTTTAGTCACTGGGCCGCCAGAAACTGACTCCCCCCCCCCCGCGAAGATTGTATTTTTTCAAGGCAACTTTTGGAAGCAATGATATCATCGCTTTGTATTTTTGGCCAATGGCGCTTTACATTTCTAAAAGTTGCTGAGACGAGCTTTCAGTCAATGTAACCATTATTTTTTGTGGGTGCTTTAGTTTTGTGGTGGCAGCTCGTCAAAAGTACATGATTTTCATTACATCGCAAAAGCTGCCAGACCACCCAACCGAAATATAAGACATTCCTAGAATTCACGTCAAAAAGCTGGGAGAGTGTTTGGAGTGTATTTGCTCCATTTTCAGGATTTTCTGTCATATTTTGGCAACTCAGATGCAGCAGTTTGACACTTCCTGGTTCCATGGTTGGACTTGAGCACAGGTTGCCCAAGCAGCCAGGGAAAAAATGTCTTTTTCCTGACCCCTGGAATTTGTATTTGTATTTGTATTTTCGACTTATATGCCGCCCCACTCGCAGAGCGACTCTGGGCGGCTTACAGAAGAAACAATTACAATTACATACCATATTCCATAGCATAAAAATAATTACAGATAAGTTACAAATATCACATATATCTACAATAGCAATTGCAGGAATGCACCTGTGCCACTTCGCATGAGACTGGGAGGATACGCAAACCGTATTCTCTTCACTTTTCGGTTTTTCCGTCATGTTTTCACCACGTTTGGGCAACTCAAGCATGGCGAAAATCCCAAAAATGGAGTGTCAGGGGTGAATCTGGCACATTATTAGAACTGACCACTAGAGTCCACTGTCTGAAAACCCAAAGAAATCTGAACATATTGCGGGGGGATGGGACATAAGTTGAGGCATCATTTTCAATGGATTTCCTTTTGTATTGCGTAAAGCCTTTGTCAAAGTGCCCCTGATATTCTGATTAGCAAATTAACTAGGTGTGACCAGGATAGCACAAGCATCAGGTGGATACACAGTTGGTTACAGTATCATACTTCGAGAGTGCTTCTCAACACCTTTATCAAAGTGGGAGGTGGGATACCACAAACCTCAGTTTTATTTAGCCTTGAGAAAATGAGACTGAATGGTATAAGGTAGCACTTTTAAAATATTTGAAAGATTGTCATAAAATGGTGTGGCCTGATCTGTTTTTTATCATCCCAGAGTGTAGGTCATACAATAATGGGCTGTAGCTGCAGGAAGCCAGATATAGGCTGAACATCAAGAAAAACGTAGAGCAGTACAACAATGGAACCAATTACTTCTGGAGGTGTAAGTCCTCCAACGCTGGAAGCATTCAAGAGAAAACTTGACAATCATTTGTCAGATATGCTTTGATTTGGATTGCTGCATTAAGGAGGAGGCTGGATTCAGTGGCCTCATAGGCTCCTTCCAGCTCCATAATTCTATGATTCTGTGCACAATGTCAACTAACTGCGGCAATTTACTCCCATGATTGCTACTGTGCACAAGTAAATGTTCAAGAGGACTCTTGCATGTTATCTTTCCTTTTGACTACTGGAACTGTCATGAGGGGCTGCTTCACCTTTTCTACAATTTTCTGTTCAAAGTCATCTTTCTCAAAACTGAGTTTATCCTCTTACAGACAGATATGACAGGAGGTCATGATTGGAACCCTGATTCTTTTAACAGTCAAGACACAGCCTGCTAATAGGGTCTCCTTCCAACCAAAGACAACTGTTTGAACTGAATGTGAACTTTTTTGAAATTACAGTACAAAGATGAAAAGGAAAAATATGTTCATGTGCTAGATGTTCCTGTCATGGAACTCAGTGGCTATAATTTGATATTGGCCTCTAGTTTTGACTGTTTTAAGAAATGCATTGGACAAATTCATAGACAACATGCCTTGTCAACTGATATTACCCCTAATGAGCAAAATGGAACATCTGCAGTTAAATGCAGTGTATGGTTTTGAACAACTACACCAGTGATGGCGAACCTTGGCACTCCAGATGTTCTTGAACTTCAATTCCCAGAAGCCCTGATCAGCAGGACCTACACCATACAAGAGGTTCTAGTGAAACCAAAACATTATATAAGATGGCTCCTTAGCCTAGTCCCGCAAGCCAATTTTCATACTTTTACTATCTTACATCACTAGCTAGAACATAATTCTTCAGTTCATTGTACATCCCATTTCTTGTTGCTCTTAACCACCTCCAGGTGAAAAGACAAAAGTTTGTAACTTACTCCCATTGTTGTTTTGTTTGCTTCTACTGGAATGACTGAAACCGTGTGCAAGATTTCAACAACGGCTTTCAAGTTTGCAGCTGAAGTCTTTATCTCTTCCTGTACCTTTTTGATGGTTGTATTCAGTCTTTCAAGGTATAAGGGCAATTTCTTCACTGACTCAGGACTAGACACCAAATCCTAGAGTTAAAATGAAATGTGTTAGATCAGGGGTGCCCAAACTATGGCCTGGGGGCCAGATGCGGCCCCCGATGCCAATTCAACCGGCCCGCGAAGCCCTTGTCGCTCATGGAAATAAAACACGCCTGTACTTCCTCACTCAAGTGTTACAAATTGGTTTAAATTTAACCCTCTTTTTTAAAAGAAAAAATTGAACAAATTATCTTTTAATTATCTTTTAATCTTGGGGGAAGTGGCACATGAAACCCTATCAGCTGGCGTTTTTGGGGGGCTGAATGGGACATGTCTTGAAAGTGTCACATCCCTACATGGAGAATAGTAGCCCCATCCCTCTCATCTGAAAGAACATTTTAGCTCCAGCTGCCAGAAGGAAATACATACCTGATACAGTACGTGTTAAAAAATGACTAATTGCAAGTAACTCGTTCTGCTGAGCAAACTTAAAAGAATTGCACAGAACCATTTAGCCAATGTCTCAGAACAGAGATCATCCATGGCAAGAGATGGCGTTACCTTAGCAAAACTGAGAACTCCAATTATGGGGGCCGCTAGGCAGTTGTTTCTAGCAACGATCCATTTTGTGTCGGCACACTTATAGACAATGTCTCCCCTGCCAGGGGTGCCCAAACAAGGCTTTCTGACCAGTGCTCCGTTCTCTCCCACACCAATGTCTAAGGAACTGCATCTGGCATTCTTTTCTGTGGGGGAAAATAAAAGAGTAGGTGTTATTTATTTATTTATTTAAATTTGTTTATCGCCATCCTCCCTGAAGGGACCCAGGGCGATTCCCAACACAACAGCATATTAACAACAATTTAAAACCAGTTCAAAAATTAAAAGTTTTAAAAGAAGCTTAAAAACTTAGCATTAAAAACCAGGCATTATAGCTAGGCATTATAGCTAGGAGGCACTGGGTGTCAAACCATCCAGCTGGCTGGGGAAATTGATCCATCCATTCCCCAGACCTGACCTACCAGCCAGGTTTTCAATCCTTTCTTGAAGGACAGCAGCTCCGTTTGCAGGCGTAGTTCTATTGGGAGGAGGTTCCATAGGGCCGGAGCGGACACAGAGAAGGCCCTCCTTCTAGTGCCAGAGAGATGCGCCTCTCTAGCCAATGGCACAACCAGAGAGCCTCTCCGGTCCACTCTGGTGGGATGGACAGATGTCCTTGGGACGATGCGGTCTCTTAAGTATCCTGGTCCACTACCATGTAGGGCTTTAAAGGTAATAACCAGCACCTTGAATTGCACCCGGAGGCAAACTGGAAGCCAGTGCAGCTCCCTCAGCAGCGGTGAGGCACGGGCATAATGCCCGCGCCCCAACACCACTTGTGCAGCCGCGTTCTGGACCAGCTGTAGCCTCCGAATGGTCACCAAGGGCAGCCCCATGTAGAGCGCATTACAATAATCAAGTCTGGAGGTGACTAAGGCATGTGTGACCCTGAGCAAGGAGTCCCAGTCTAGGAACTACATACTAGTACATACCAATGCCCATGTGTGCCATGTGTTTACATAGTCAAAACTAACATCGTCCCAGCGTGCAAGTTTTACAAAAACCAATAGATACAATTTAAAGAAAGGAAGAGGTTTTAATTCCAGGGTGGTTGGCCTTTCTGGCGCCAAAAAATACATGCAGTGATAAAGTTGTGGAGCTGGCCAAATATGATGCATGTTCAACCTCAACACAAAGCACAGGAACAAGAAAGTTGAAACTAATGGAGTTTTATCACAACCATGCATGCTGCCTGTCGTGGGAGTCATTGGGAGGGACATTTCTGGACTGGAGTAATTGTCTGTCTGTCTGTCTGTCTGTCTGACTGTCTGTCTGGTGCTAATCAGTTGTTCTTTCTCAGTTCTGAATTCAAAGACAGCCCCTGGCTCTCTCTGCTTTGTGTTCTTTTCATCTCTTTTGTCAATTGGTGTCAGTTGCTGTTGATCTATTTCAGGGGTTTGCAACATACGGCCCACAGGCCAGCCCCAGCCCCTGACGCCATTCCATCCGGCCCACGGTGACAACCCATAAGTGGAAGCAGACATGCCAGCTGTCTGAGGGTGAGTAGTCCGGCCTGTGGCATGAAAACCTTGAGAACCCATGATCTAAAAAGATTTAATTTCATTTAAAAAAAAAACAATTGCAAGACAAGAGATAGCAAAAAATTGGAAGAATAATTTAAAATTAGAAGTTGATAATTGGTATACGGAGATTTGGGAAATTGGCCTGAATGAAAAACTTACATATGAATTGAATTTTTAAAAAGGAATAACTAAAGAAAATAGATTTTGGGACATTTGGAAACCTTTTTTGGTGCATACATTGAAACACAATATATTGAAACACAATAAAGGGAACAAGTCAGCACATGATACATTGAGTTTTTGGGGAAAACAAGATGGTTAGAAAAATAATTGATGAATTTGGGACAATGTACATAGCACATGGGTGATATTATTTCTTTAGATTTTGTTTTATATTTGTAATAATTGTAAGAAAATAATTGTAAGAAAAATTGATAATCAGATATTAAATAAGTTAGTATATAAGATAATTGTGTTTAAGATTAAAAATGTAAGATAAATGAAAATATATTAAGAATGATACACATGTATAAAAGGAAGAATTGAAATGTATGAGGAAGATGGAAAATTGAAAAGATGTCTGATAATAGGTGTAGTTTATGTTACTTCATTTTTTCCTGTTTTTTTCCTTTTTTGTTGTTCAGTCGCACAGTCGATTCCGACCCTCTGCGACCCCATGGACCACTGTCCTCCAGGTACTCCTGTCCTCCACCATCCCCCTCAACTCGCTCAGCTCTGTGCCCATTATCTCCACAATACCATCTAGCCATCTCATCTTGGGCCGTCCTATGTATGTAGTTTTCTTATTGTTGGTATTTTTGTAATCTTATAATTCTTTAAAATCTCAATAAAAATTAATAATAATAAAAAAGAACCCCTGAACTTTTTGATTGTTTGACAGCATGCACGCAGTAAAGAAAGCTGTGTGGCGTGGCCGGCCGGCATAAAAATTCTGCTCCTGCCATCACCACCACCAGACTCTTCTCTGGGCCGGCTCCAGCCTTGAGGGAATGGAGCTCAGCTGTGTGGCACAGCCGCCTGGCAATAAGAATGTGTTATATTATGGTATATTGTGTTGATATTGTGTCGATGTGATATTTTTGTAACTTTAGTTTGAAACTGATACTTTGATAATTTCTTTCTTTGTTCAAAGACCCACCTGACCATATTGTATTGTATTGTTAGATTTTTTTTACTGTATTGATTGTATTGCATTATGTTGTTATATTTATATTATGTTGTTGTATTTATATTTGATATTGTAATACAGTTGTACCTCGCTTAAAGAGCATAATGCGTTCCACAGGATTGCTCTTTAAGCAAGTTTGCTCTTTAAGCGAAACACCATTGTAAGTGACCAGTTGTGGAGGGGATTGCGAACCCTGATTTATTTGTTAAGTGAGTTTTTGATTGGTTTTATTTGTTAAGCAAAGCGAACATTCAGAGAAAATTCTGCTCTTTAAGCGAGTTACTCTTTAAGCAAAATGCTCTTTATGCGAGGTTTCACTGTACTGTGATATATGTTTCTCTATGGTATGATATTTTAATACCGTGATATATGTTGCCCTATGGTATGTTAGCCGCTTTGAGTCGCTTCGGCGAGTAGAGTGGCATACAAGTCTAAATGATGATGACACCGCCACCGATGCCAATGATGACAACGCTGCCGACGCCGACAATAATAATAATAATAATAATAATAATAATAATAATAATAATAATAATAATAATAATAATAATAATAATAATAATAATAATAATAATAATAATAATAATAATAATAATAATAATAATAGCATGTAGACATATGAAATTCCAAGTAACTGTAAGTTAAAGAAGCCTTTCTCATTCTTTCTCCTACAAATGTCTCAGAATGATTTAACTGAGACTTGAAGTGCCAGTTAATGAGAATTCTGGGAGACTTGTACCTATCCCCCCTCTATAGGTGTCTGCATGTTTGCTTTGTAGATTTTCAGGGTTCTCTAGGTAGCAAATATAAAGAAGTGTGGTTTGGCATTCTCTTTCACTGGGGGAGCCCTGGAACAATGCAGTTTGCGCAAGGACACACAAGCTGAATCTTCTCCTAGGAGATACAGTGGGGAATTGAACTCCCAACTTCAGGCTCCGCAGCGGAGTGGCCAAACTATGGCCCATGGGCCAGATCTAGCCCACAGTGCCAAATCATTCGACCCATGCTGCCCTCACCACTATCTGGAAGCGGAGGTGGACGCGCCCCACATATCTGCAAAACGCTGCCATAAATGCACCCATGGCTGTCATAAAAGCATTTACAACAGCTGCAGACACATTTTACAGCAGGAAGAACCATGTGACTGGCCCGCTCAACCATGTAACCAGCCTATGGCTCAATAGGTTTAGCCACCTCTGATCTACAGCCAGATATCTAAACCATTGAACTGGGGGATAATAAGATCCAACCATTTTTTGAAGCCAAAGGAGACCTTCCAGAAAGAAATACAACTTGGAAATTTTAGGTTTGAGGGTTACTATGCCCCAAATCCTAGCCAGCACAGCTGCTAGGCTCAGGAAGAAAGCTGTCTATTTAGATTCCCAGATCTGTAGAGGAGACACAGCTTGGTGTTATTATCTTGTGCAAAGACAGTGTTTGAACAATACGGACCTTTGTCTGGTCTGTGAGTTATGTCATTTCAGCAGACCTGATGATGAACTTGCCTGGCATATTCAATGCCTGGAAATTAATGTTGCGGAAAGTTAATGTTTCCTGATTCACTGTTGTTCTTTAATACATCACACTACCCTTTTATTTGAGAAAAGAACTTTCATATGTGCAGGTACTGTGCCTCCTGAATTACCTACAGCCCTAAAAACCTGCTGGGGATGTTTGGAAGAATCACTAGAGCGGATGTTCAGTGCCTGAGAAGGCTGTAGGAAGAAAGTACTGAAATATTCAACGCTAATGCAAACATCATATTGGATTTAGACCACTACTTTCATTTTCATGCATACTCATTTTCATCCATACGTATATACAAGACAAAACTAAACTAAATTAAAGCAAAATTTTGGATTTGCATAGTTTGCACAATTGCAAGGCAGTTTGGATAATAAGTAATTCTGGCTGCCCAGATTTGTATCTGGGAATCATTCATAAATGACTAGTCACATTGTTTTCCATACCTTCTACAAGATTCAGGATCATGGGTAAACTCTTAATACTGTCATTGATTTGGTTGGTGAATTCACAAAATATCTGAATGCCCTGCCTTTTGCAGTGATCTCCTGTAATGTTCAGTGTGTAGCGATAGCAATTATGGCTGCCCTCCTTTCTTCTCTCTGTAAAGGGAAACACAGGTTACATTGAAGTAAAAAAAGTTCAACTACATTGGGAAAAACATGCTTCCCAGTCCTAAAATCCAACAGTAAGCCAGAATGTTTGAGGGCTGAGTGAATATAGGGATGTCACGTAACCAGCCGGCCCCCTCTGCTCTGGAAACCTCCTTAAAAAAAGCCCCCAGAGGGCGGGCTGGCCGGCAATAAAGCTTTACAGCCCTTAGCTGCTTCTCATCCACTAGGAGGTTTAAACAGGTAGCACGTTCAGAGGCTTGTGTGTGAATGCAATGCTTCTCTTACCCTTTTTAGTCCAATGAAGACACGTTGCTCAAGCAAACAATGGTTTATTGATCAGGTATATTGATCAGGTTCATAAAGCATAAAAGTCAGTAGCATAAATCAGTCCAGAAAACAGTCCACAAGTAATCTAGGTAACCATTTTGAAAAGAAAGGAAAAGAAAATCCCACACAATAGCCAGGGTCTTAAGCCATTGAGCCATTATTATCATTATTATTCTGAACCAAACAGAAAAGATTAAAATAATGTTTGATATACAACTGTTGACTCTTCTTTGCTCTCTGTCCCATTACTTCCAGAAAAGGATGTACAGTATTAGTCCTCTGCCTTTATTATTTCACTAATGTTCAGATCCTCACAGATCCCATTCACCTAGTGACTGCTTACCTGCCAGAACAGGTGATGGCCATTGGGAACTGTAGAATTTTACAGAGTAGTTTTCCATTTTGTTTGTACAGCACTTTAGAGTCTGGGTCACTGGACACAATACAGATGCTTCTATGGGAACCCTTATAATATCTTGTTGCAGGGGCAAAGGAACAATGACAATTTCCAAGTTTGCAGAGCTTTTCAAAAACCCTTGGGAAAATGTGCAGATATATGTGCCTGAAAGTAACAAAACCCAAACAGAGTCTTTTAACTAAGAGCATTAAAGCCATAACTTCAAGTAAAAGAGACTGAACCAGTTATAAAAAAAACCCGCATTGCAAATAAGGCTTAAACTGTTAAGTGGTTTGATTAGCAGAATCTTATTTTTGCCATAAGTCACCTTTGTACTTACCCTCCCAGTCCTGATTAGCACTGCCTACAGTTAGCATAGACACAACACCGCTTTCCGTCTTTGTGGTGGTATACCATACATCGTCAACATCCTGAACTAACATTCCATTCTGAATTTCCCAGCTGACTTTATCAAAATTGCTCACATCACTAATACAGTTCACTGAGAAGTTGTATCCCTCAGAAATCTTGCTCTCTGGGCAAGAGTACATGGTTACATTTGCTGGAGAAACAACAAAAAAGAGGATTTTATTTAGAATTTTATAATGTCTTCAGTCTTACAGGTACAAGTAGGACTTATGCAAGATTTGTACTGGCTTCCTTCCAACATGAAGCTTGGTTCTGGTATTGAATTGAATTTGAATTTATTGAATTTATTACCCCGCCCCACTCGGGAAAACCCGACCCTGGGCGGCTTACATCATGATAAAAATAAAGGTAAAAGATAAAAACATATAAAATCGTAAAAGTTTTAAAAGTTATCTGAAATTAAAAACAGTACAAAAACTGCATACCAGTATTCCCATAATTCGGACCCAAAGTGGCACTCCTTTAAATAAGCCACTTAGTATGGGAGCCCATGTTCCCTGGTCCCCAAATATGTCCTGCCAGCCAGGTTTTCAAGCCCTTCCGGAAGGGCAAGAGCTCCGTCTGCAGGCGCAGTTCAGTGGGCAGGAGGTTCCAGAGGGTTGGGGCGGACACGGAGAAGGCTCTCTTCCTAGTACAGGCGAGGTGCGCCTCTCTCGCCGAAGGAACAACAAGGGAGCCTCTCCGATCCGCCCTGGTGGGCTGGACAGATGTTCTTGGGGTGACGCGGTCTCTTAGGTATCCTGGCCCACTACCATATAGGGTTTTAAAGGTAATAACCAGCACCTTGAATTGCACCCGGAGACATACTGGTAACCAGTGCAGCTCCCGGAGCAGCGGTGAGGCACGAGCATAACACCCACACCCCACCACTACCCGGGCCGCCGCATTTTGGACCAGCTGGAGTCTCCGGATGGTCATCAGGGGCAGCCCCATGTAGAGCGCATTACAGTAATCAAGTCTGGAGGTGACCAAGGGATGTGTGACCATGAGCAAGGCATCCCGGTCTAGGAGGGGGCGTAACTGGCGTATTACACGGAGTTGTGCAAAAGCCCTCCTGGCCACGGCTGCCACCTGCTCTTCGAACAGTAGCTGTGAGTCCAGGAGGACCCCCAGATTACGCACCGGGTCTGTTTGGGGCAGAACTGCCCCATCCAGCACCAAAGATGGTAGCTCCTGTGTTAACACAGGACCCCTTACCCACAGCCACTCAGTCTTGCCGGGATTCAGCTGTAGCCCGTTGTCCCCCATCCAGACCTTAACAGCCTTCAGGCACCTGGAAAGGACTTCCACCGCACCGCTTGGGTCCCCACGGGCAGAGATGTATAACTGGGTACCATCTGCATATTGATGATACCTAACCCCATGGGAACGGATGATCTCGCCCAGCGGCTTCATATAGATGTTGAGTAGGAGAGGAGAAAGTACAGAGCCCTGAGGCACCCCGTATTGCAGGGGCCTAGGGCTGGACTTCTCCTTCTCCAGGCACACCGACTGGGTCCTGCCCCTCAGGAATGAGGAGAACCAGGACAACACTGTGCCCTGGATCCCCAGACCCTGGAGCCTTCCCAGAAGGATGCCATGATCGACAGTATCAAAAGCCGCTGAGAGATCGAGAAGAGCAAGGACAGACGGCTCCCCTCTGTCCCGTTCTCTCCAGAGATCATCCACCAAAGCAACTAGTGCGGTTTCGGTACCATATCCGGGCCTGAATCCTGACTGAAATGGGTCCAGATAATCCGCTTCATCCAGGGCTTCCTGTAACTGCAGCGCCACAGCCTTTTCCAGAACCTTACCTAAGAAAGGTAGGTTGGACACTGGACGGTAGTTGGAAATTACCGTGGGATCGAGGGACGGCTTCTTCAAGAGGGGGCGCACCAAAGCGTGTTTGAAAGGTGATGGAAAATGCCCCTCTTTTAACGAAGCATTGATAATCGCCTCGATCCAGCCAGCTGCCACAGTCTTGGATGCTTTAGTTAACCAGGCAGGGCAAGGGTCCAGTGCACAGGTCGTGGCGCGAACAGATACAAGAAGCCTGTCCACTTCCTCAGGGCCAACAGGATCGAACCGATCCCAGATAACATGGCTAGACTGCGCCATGGTCAACCCCAGCTCCATACGTTCCACGCCGGGATTCAGTTTCGAGCGGATCTGAGCGATTTTCTCCGCCAGATAATCAGCAAAATCCTCAGCCGATCCCTGCCACCCAGGGCCTGGCCCCCCTCTACCGAGGAGGGTCCTGGTCACCGGGAACAAGGCCGCTGGGCGATTATCTGCAGAGGCAATAAGGGTGGTGAAGTATTGGAGCTTCACCACCCCTATCGCCACTAGGTAGTCTTTAATAGCAGCTCTAACCAGTGATCGGTCAGACTCGCTTCGAGTCTTCACCCAGCGGCGCTCTCGGCGTCTCTTCGCCCGTTTCAGCTCCCTTAGTTCTTCTGAAAACCAAGGGGCAGATCTATCTCCACGGACTCGGAGAGGCCGTAGTGGCGCGATTGCGTCCAAGGCTGCCGTCGCTCTCTTATCCCACGCGGCGACAAGGGCCTCAGATGAATCGCTTTGCAGGTCAAGAGGACAATCCCCCAGTTCCCTCTGGAATCCTTCTGGATCCATTAGTCGCCGGGGGCGGGCCCACTTAATCGGCCCTGCCTCCCTGTGGTAGAGTCCAGCCCCTAGGAAGTCTAGAGCCACCAGATAGTGATCTGACCATGGCACTGGAGTGGTATCTAATTTTTGTAAAAACAGATCACTCTGCCACAGCTCCGACAAAAAGATTAAATCCGGGGTGTGGCCACTGCTCCTGGTAGGACCCTGAATTACCTGAGTCAGGCCCACGGCTGCCATGGAAGCCATGAACTCCCGAGCCCCCTCTGAGCCGATCCCCAATGACGGCAGATTGAAGTCCCCCAGGACCATAAGCCTGGGGGTCTCCAACGCCACCATGGAGACCGCCTCGAGGAGCTCAGGCAGGGAATCTGCTACTCTGCAGGGAGGCAGGTACATGAGCAGGACTCCCAACTGACCCTTAGGGCCCACACGCAAGAACAAGGCCTCACAACCCGGAATTTGTGGCGCCGTGGCCCTGGTGACTTCCAGAGACTCCCTAGCTATCACAGCGACTCCACCGCCCCTTCCCCTCTCCCTAGGCTGGTGCCAAATACCGAAACCGGCTGGGCATAGTTCCGACAGAGGAACACCATCCTCTGGCACCAGCCAAGTTTCGGTGATGCATGCCAGATCAGCCTGCTCCCCTAAAATGGTATCTGCAAGCAAAGGGGCCTTGTTGCAGACTGATCTGGCATTCACCAGCAGCAGTCTAAGGGAGGGGTCACTCTTGACCTTCTGCTCAGGGCCTAGAGGTGTAGCCGGGGGGCCAGAACACGGGACAGCAACCAAGCATCTGACCTGTGTTCTCCGAGTGCGGCCCGCCCCTCGGCTCCCGACGTAACGCCCCATGCCCGTTACCACACCAATATGGGCCCCATGGAAACCCCCAGCCCCAGCAGACAGAGCCCAATCCCCACCCTCTGGCTGGCAGACTTTCCCTTGTGACCCCCCATTTACATCCTCCCAGACCCCCTCCAGGGGCTGTCCATCCGCTGTAACTCCTGGCGGCAATGATAACATTGGTAGAGAAATGAAGCAGTGTAACTCTAAACCAAGAATTCTCAAACTTTTAAATCTGGGGCCCATGTCACACTCCCTCAGACAACTTTGGGGGTCAGATGACCATTTTGCCCTTCCTCCACCATGTGGCACTTCCTGGTGTAGTGGAGGCAGCGGGGGGGGGGGGAGCACATGAAATGGTGCCACATGCTGCATCCAGCCTGCAGGCCGCAGGTTGAGAATCTCTATCTAATCTGACTACGTTCCAATTCTTGGGCTTCTAATTATTTATAAATCAGTAAAAACCTTCTCTTCATCAGACTTATATGCATACCAGTAGCGTAGTGGAGGTAGGGACAGGGGGATGGCCCAGCCCAGGTGGCACTTTTTGGGCTATAGGTGTTCTTGGACTACAATTCCCAGAAGCCCTAGCGAGAGCAGGCGCCAGCGTCCTAGGCCACCGCCAGGGGGCAGCAAATTTGGCTTATGCCCCGGGCAGCTAAATCCCACGCTACCCTACTGATGAATACATTATACTGTTCATTATTATTTCTTAAGCTATTCTCTCTGCAGCCTTAAAACTCTTTGCTCAAATACACCTGTTCCCCTCCCTCAACATATTATGATTTTCATCCATACATTTCAAGGTTGGAGTTGGAGGAGACTTACTCACTAGCAGAATTTGTGCAAAAATAACATTCCTAATTCATTGTCCTTGGGGTAATGTCTGCAGCCTTCCCACAAAAGGTAGAATTCCTGAAGAGCTGCTCACCTACTCGAAAATATGTCACACCAATGACTGAATAGTTGCGGGCTCCATATGTAGAGTTCAGCTCACATGTGTAATCTGTTTTGGTCCCAGACTTGTCTACTGGGCACTGAGCTTCATTAGCCTGCAGCACATAGGTAGTACAGTTGTTGTTAAAGGAGGTAGGGTTTCCTGGAGTGAAATGAGATGAAAGTAAATTTACTAAAGACTGTCTCATGCCTTCTCTAGGACCTAAACTTGTTAGCAGCAGCAACAACAATAACAGTGCAGAAATAGTCTGGTGGCTGTCACTCTGCCCAGTAGCAGGGCCGACCCCCAAATGAGATCCTATTCTTGTTGCAGTGTGCACAACAATGCTTGGTCTATCAGACACAGAATGATTATACTAGACTTGTAAACAATTATATTGGACCAGTAAGCCTCCAGGACCTGACTGGAGAAAGAAGTAACAAGAAAGGGCACAGCTCATTGGTAGACCATGTGAACTTGCTTCTTTCCAAGCAAGAAAACACAGCTGAACACCCTATCATCGTGATGGTGAACCTTGGCACTCTAGATAGTCTTGGACTTCAATTCCCAGAAGCCCAAGCTCCGTGAATCCACATGAATAGGTTTGCTGCAATTCATCTGGCCCACACCACACCACCCTCGTCGTTCCTGGAAGCGGAAGTAACTGCACTCATACGGCTTGATGAATCACAGCAAACCCATTCATGTGGATTCACAGGGCTTAGGCTTCTGGAGTCCAAGAACATCTGGAGGGCCAAGTTCGCCCTCACGGCCCTATCATCTCTGTTTAAAGGATTCTATAGAACAGGCATTCACAACCTTTTTAAGCCGGGGCCCAGGTCATGCTCTTTCACACAGCTTCAGGTGCTAGATGGCCATTTTGCCCTTCCTCCACCACATGGCACTTCCGGGTGTGGTGGAGATGGTGGTGGGCCACATGAAATGGTGCCATGGGCTACATTTGGCCCATGGGCTGCCAGATGAGAATCCCTGCTATAGGGCTTATGTTTATCTGTTTCTGTTCTCAGTAAAGTATCTTTATCTTTTTATGGTACAAAGAGAAATCAAACAATTATAGCACAATCACACTATCCTGTAACGTCTCTCTTCCAAGCGTGACCCTGTGACCTGCATCCATTAACCTTAGAACATGGCTGATAGGCAGTGCCCTACTCCTGATCCATGGGAAATAGTCATATTTATACCCTGAAAGGATGGTGTGATTCATGTTCCCCCTTGTTATATTGGCTATTTAGCTTCTTGCCTGCCTATTCAGAGTGACTGCTTCTTCACTGAGATGATTGTCCACCAGCAGGAGGTTTTCTAGTCCCCCTCTGTCCCTTTTTCATGTCACCTTCTTAGGAGTGAGATGTGAGAGCTGAACAAAGAACCAAATGCCTCCTTCCCACCTCCAGGTCTCAATCAGGATTAATTTGTCTTCCTGAATTTATTTATGTGGGAGGATGTCTGTCAATTCAGATATGCTAACAGACCCCCTATTACTGGTGCTTCTGGTGTGATGCTGACTGAGGTCATTTTTGAGTTCATCTGATCCAGTACTACTGCGTTCACCCCCACTGCATGGAGGCTTGGCTGAGAGCAATAAGCTCTTACTGTTTGTGAAATAGGACATTATGAGGCATAAGCTCAGTGGTGGGATGTCAAAAATTTACTACCCCACTGTGATGTCATCAGAGTGTGGGGAGAGTTAACGTCATGACATCATGGGCGGGGCCAAAGAAAAAAAATAAAAATAAAAATAAACACACACACACACCCCGACACAAACCTGTAAATAAATAAAATAAAATAACCATTACATTAAAATACACCCACCCACCCCAAACACAGACCTGTCACTTACCTGTTAGTATAAGTGCCTGGGCAGCACCATGTTGCAAGATGGCTATGGTCATCACACCAGTTCTCTAGGATAATATGCCTTAATGTAAATGTAAAACAGCTGTACCTCCTTAAGGGTTCTCCAATTGGAACAGCAATTGGAACAGCACAGGTGTAGCTTATTGATGAGGTCACTCCAAGACTTTGCTTAAAAATTCCAAGCCAGGCCGCCAGGCCTTTTTAGGAACTGTGGTAGTACGTCAATATAGGTAAAGGTATTAAATACACATTAAAATAAACACGGACACACCACATCCAAAGGTGAGTCACTTACCCTGGGGAGCTTCAGACTATAGGTAGCTTCAGGCTACCAGCTTCTCTTCCTCCTCCCCGCTTGGGAGGACAGCAAGGATGCCATGCATAAGCGCCAAGCACTGTAGGCATGCATGCACACCAAGTGATTGGCGCGCATGCGCAGCGGGGGAACCAGTGAAAAGGTCAGCCCCGAAGGTGTTCCCCCCAAAAGCTGCTACCGGTTCTCCGGGACACTGGGAAAAGTTACTACTGGTTCTGGAGAACTGGTGAGAACCTGTTACATCCCATCACTGCGATATGCTCCATCACATCCTGTTCTATGTTTTGTGTGTATGTGTATCAGTAGAATGACTTGAGACAATAATACTAGATCGATGTAAAAATCTGGAAAAAGGAAAGCATGTTAGTCACAATCAACAAAAATAATTTTGCTTCGTACCTGAAATATTTATTGCTCCATTTGGCTTCCAGGAAGATGTGAGTTCTATGTCTGCATCTGTGCAGCAGCTGAGCGTCTTACTTTCACCATTACAGACAATCGAAACATTTTCTGATGGCACGATGTTGAGCTGAGACATGGTTATACTTTCCATAGCTGTGTATACTGATGTCAGGGTTGTGTCCCATTCTGTAAAAGTACAAGTATAATTGCCTGCAAAACAAACAAGCAAACATTTTTCTTATTTGCCAAATGCAGTGTACCCCGGGCAAGGGCCCAGGTTAAATAAACTTTCTAGCTTATCACATTTTGCCAAAAAGTAACTTCTAAAAATGATTACCCCCACCCCCAATAGTATTGTTTATGTGGTGGTTATATTTTGCATAATACTTAACCATAATCTTTTAGCACACTTCTGGTGTTTCCCTATTTTTGCATGGAATATAATTTTATATTTGGGTGTCAAATACTACACTTAAATATGCCAAATGTTAGTTGCTGATGTAGTAATTGCAAAATCAGAGAGTTGGAAGGGAGTGTCATAGGCCCTCTAATCCAATGCTCTGCTTTATACAAGGTACAGTAATACCTCGGATAACGCTAAGACTTGTTTCCACAAGTCTTGGTGTTATCCGATTTTTAGTGTTATCCGATCCACGTTAAAATCCTATGGGATGGATCGGATAATGTTAAAGCTCCATAGAGATACATTGTAACCGCAAAGGCTTTAGCGGTTGTTATCTGATCCATCCCATAGGACCTTAACATTATTCAATCCAATTCTCCTCCCCAGATTACTTAACATTATGCGATTTTAGCGTTATCCGAGGTATTACTGTACTTTACTTAGACTGTCCCATGCTAATTAGCATATTGGGCAGCAAGGAACTCTCGGCCATTGCCAGCCCCAAGCCCAGATGAGAAAGGATGATGGTTGAGCATCAAGCTAGCAACCTGGCCCTGTAAAAATTTTAACCGCGACAGAAACAGCAAGAAGAATCTCATACAAGGTACTGCAGCATTTATATAATGCATTTTATTATATTGGGTGTTGTTTTTAGAATGAAAAGATAGTATATTTGCTTCCCCTTGCATCATGTGATATAGATCATCTTTCTACTCCCCCCTTCCTCACTGTTTCCCTAACTTGATAGAAGACAGTTATGACATTTGGACTGATCACTGGCTTGGCCTTAATGTACATCATTTTGTAAAATGAATGTGGCATTACCAGCTTCACTCTGCTGAATGTTTGTAATGGTCAGTGTCGATACTGATTTTCCATCTGTGACATCATTCATTATAAAGTGCCTGGTGCTGGTAGAGACCAAATGTCCTGAAAGATACCAGGACACATTCCTGGAAGTTGACTTTGCCTCGCAGGTCATTTTTACTGTATCACCCTCGAAAATGTGTTCAGGAGAAACAGAGAAGTTGACAGAATCTGAAAAAAACCAGTTATCACTATAAATATATTGCTTAAATAATTTCTTATTTACAGAAAAATCAATCTGACTACCAATACACGTCTAGATGTTTTCTAAATTGTACAGGGTGCTCTTCACCTGATATGTCAATTTATACATATCACAGTACAGTTACCAGTAAACACACTGTAGGAAACATTTTATTATAAAATCTGACAATTTAAACTTGCAGGTTATAGCCAAAGTACACTTCACAAAGCAAACAGTTCTTCACAAAAAATATTATGAGAACCTTCTACAATTTCTTTTATTGTATTTGCAGTGTCATGCTCTCCAGGAGAAAGGACCTCTATTGATTTTGGAGAGAGCAGGACTTTTAAGTCCCCTAGACCGGGACGCTCTGCTTATGGTCACACATGCGTTGGTCACCTCCAGACTTGATTACTGTAACGTGCTCTACTTGGGGCTGCCCCTGATGACCATCCGGAGACTCCAGCTGGTCCAAAATGCGGCGGCCCGGGTAGTGGTGGGGTGTGGACGTTATGCTCGTGCTTCACCGCTGCTCCAGGAACTGCATTGGTTGCCAGTATGTCTCCGGGTGCAATTCAAGGTGCTGGTTATTACCTTTAAAGCCCTATATGGTAGTGGGCCAGGATACCTAAGAGACCGCGTCACCCCAAGAACATCTGTCCATCCCACCAGGGCGGATCGGAGAGGCTCCCTTGTTATTCCTTTGGCGAGAGAGGTGCACCTCGCCTGCACTAGGAGGAGAGCCTTCTCCGTGTCCGCCCCGACCCTTTGGAACCTCCTGCCCACCGAACTGCGCCTTCAGACAGAGCTCCTGCCCTTCCGGAAGGGCTTAAAAACTTGGCTGGCAGGACAAGTTTGGGGACCCGGGAACGTGGGTTCTCATACTAGGTGGCTCATTTAATGGATTGCCACCCCTGGATCAGAATGTGGGATTTGTGTGTTGTTTCTGTATTGTTTTTAACTTTTGATGACTTTTAACTTTTGAGGATTTTTATTGATATAGATTGTTCTATGTTTTTATTTCTTATTTTGATGTAAGCCGCTCAGAGTCGGGTTCTCCTGATTGGGGCGGGGTAACAAATGCAATAAATAAATAATAAATAAATAAATAATATCCAAAGGGTAGTTCTATGAAGAGACTAAACCAGTCAATGGAAACACAGTAAATTAATATTTATAAAGGTTTCACTGACTCTGTGATTCTTCTCAACTCCAGAATGTCATTGAATTGAGGCCTAGGATACCAGCAATATGTTCATAAATCATACTGAAACATAGCTAAAATGTACTATGAGCACCCTCAATATAAGGAAGTGAGGATACTCAGTCATTCTCCTAGAAAGAGCTGTACCAAAACAGATCAAGCTATAGGGTAGATTGATATACAGTTGTACCTCGCTTAAAGAGTATAATGTGTTCCACAGGATTGCTCTTTAAGCGAGTTTGCTCTTTAAGCGAAACACCATTGAAAGTGACCAATTGTGATTTCTGGTAGGGGGGATTGCGAACCCTGATTTTCTATTCTATTCTATTCTATATTCTATATTCAATTTATATCCCGCCCCAAAAGCGAGTTTTTGGTTGGTTTTATTTGTTAAGTGAAGCAAACATTCAGAGAAAATTCTGCTCTTTAAGTGAGGCGCTCTTTATGCAAGGTTTGACTGTATACTGTGTAGTAGATTATGGGGGGTGAAGAAGAGAGTGCCATTTTGTGCCTTCAAAACAATAATACATCATTTAAACAAAAATATTTTTAAATATTACCAGGGATTTCCCTTTCAAATGAACTGTTTATCAGCTTGTAGGTATCCTCTAAGGCAGCAGCTATTTTTGCACTTGCCCTTTCAACCGGTATCTCTCTTGCTGCTATTACTTTATATGGAACCACAATGCTTCCAGGCCTAGACAAAGAGAACATCACTTCTGATTATTTCCATATTCATTATATAGCAAATGATGCATATTCCACGATCTCTTTATTACCATATTTAGACTTTCGGGTGTATTTGGGGAAGAAGAACCACCATCGAGCACCAATCCAGTCTTCCCTATATCACTTTTTGATACATCCACCGCAAAAATAGAGGTGGCTGGGCTGTAAACAATAGTTCCCAAGACAAAGGTCTGTCTCAGTGACAGTCAAAGTAAGGCCCTCAGGTTGCATACAGCACCTCTCATCTGCCAAAAATATGTGGCCAAATGTTTTTACAGTTTGGAGGAATCCAGAAGGACCTCATGGTGAGGGTTGTCTCCAAACTTCTAGAACTTCTGTTTTGCCTTTACCTTTGCATTCAGTTATTTTATCAATCTACAAAGAATAATGTACAATGTACAAGAGACTGCGGTGGCTCAAGTGGGTAAGACGCTGAACTTGATGACTGGATGGTCAGAGTTTGGTTCCCAAGTACTGCATGAAGAAGTGAGCTCCCGTCTCTGTCCCAGCTCCTGCCAACCTAGCAGTTTGAAAGAAATTGCAAGTAGATAAATAAGTACCACTTTGGTGGGAAGGTAAATAGCATTCTGTGCACTCAGGTTTTAAGGGATGACCTGCCACATGACCACGGAAATGTCTGCAAATGCAGACAGCACTGGTTCTTTGGCTATAAACAGGGATGAGCACTGATCCCTAGAGTTGGATATGACTAGCTTTCGAGCAAGGGTGACCTTTACCTTGCAGAGAATAAAGTAAACTTGCACCCTCTTGTATTCCATTCAGGTGTAACAAGAAAAGAGATAACCATTGTCCATACCTGAATCCTGTAACTGTTACATTCATGAAGCCTGGCAAAGATGAGTAGCCTGCAATAAACTGGGAAACAAACAAATAAATCAAGAGTGGACTCACTTATGGAACCAAGTTTTTAGCGTTATCCGAGGTTTTACTGTACAAATAATTTCTGCAATATGAAAATGATTTTAAGAACCAACTCAAACATACCGCTTTTTCCAGATCATGTTTATATTGTTTAAACATTGTGGAAGATGAATCCAACAAATCATTTTTAAAGGCTAAATTAAGCCGGACTGACATTTTCATTATGTATATAGAAGGAGTATCTAAGGCAGAAAAATAGAGGATAAGAAATATTAATAACCATGGTGACAAGTGCAGCACAATAAAAGTGATTCCAAATTAATCATTAATCATTATAAATTAATATTTCACTATTTTTTTCAAACTGCACAGAACCTTAAAATTCTATTTTTAGCTAGCTTTTTTCTAATATAACAGCAATTTCGGATTTTCAACAATAAAGAAGAGATGAGTCACAGCTTTAAAGAAACAATAATCTGAAGTCAGACCAAACAGTAACAGAAACAGCCACAGTATAAGCTTCTTCTTCTTGTTCTGCCGTATCCAAATCTGAATATTGATGATCCTCATGGCGATCAGCCATGAAGACTGTCTTGAAAATATAATTTCGTATTGTTAAATCGATTATTGTATAATATTATTATTTTTTGTATTGGGTAGGGATTGTATTGTGAGTATATTGTTTATTGTCCATTGGTACTGAATATGGACTGTATCTTGATTGTATTGTGGTTATATTTATTTTGTTTTGTTACACTCTATTTTATATTGTATCATTATTGAATTGTTATATTGTATTTAATTGTATGTTGGGAGCCGCCCTGAGTTGGTTTTCACCAAGTAGGGCGGCATATAAATCAAAATAATAAATAAATAAATAAATAAATAAATAAATAAATAAATAAATAAATAAATAAATAAATAATACAGTGGCCTTTCATCTGGCTTCCGCATCACAGCATGACACCAGTACCACTGATATAAATGCAGCTAAATGCAAAGATAAATTGTCCATTTAACAGTTAAGAGCATACATCAGTGATGGTAAACCTTTTAGAGACCAAGTGCCCAAACTGCAACCCAAAACTCACTTATTTATTGCAAAGTGCCAACACAGCAACAGGAGAGGAAGGAAACACTCCCATTGGGCTGCTGGGCATAGGGGCAGGGTGAACTCTGTGCTGGAGGGAGGGACGAAGTGCTCCCACTGGGCTGCTGGGCAGAGGGGTGGGGTGAACTCTGTGTTGGGGTGACTCCATGGGTGCCCATAGAGAGGACCCCAAGTGTCACCACTGACATACATTCTCTTGTTGGTATTGCTCCACTTAAAATAAGGAGAGAAGAAGCAGCAGATACTGAAAGAACTAAGCAAGAAAATGACCTTCAAGTCCAGGGTTCCCAACCTATGGCCTGAGGGCCAGATCCAGCCCATGATGCCAATTCATGTCCCCCCCACCCCTCCAAGGGCATTTGAGAAACAAAATGGATGCCCATCTGAAGCTGTTGGGACAAAATGGCCATCCCATTGTGCAAGCAGGGGGAAATGGCCATCCAGCCCTTGAAGTTGACTGAGAAAGTGCAACTTGGTCCCTGGCTTGAAAAGGTTGGGAACCCCTGTTCAAGTCCATTGGCTCAGGAAGAGCTTTATGGCAAGAACAAACATTCTTGAGGATACGCAAGAGCAAAATCAAATTAGAAGATAGAGGAAGGATCTCACTGGACAAAGAATAACATTAAAGGAGTATATGGCTGAGGAACTCAACCTCCCCTACATCACTTGGAAGACCCTGAAAAGGCTGGGGGTTGGAGTGCCTAAATGCAAGACCAACATGCTCAAGTGGGGGCTGCTGGAAGACAACATCACATGTTGTGAATGTAGAGAGATACAGATCTGGTCCATTTGCTAGTCTGCTGATTGCTACCAGAAATATGCACCGAAGAGGACTTAAGTTTGGCCAATCACAGAGTCAAGAAGGTGGCTTCATTTTGGCAGTCCAGGGTTTGATCAGGACATGAAAGAAGAAGTTAAGAGCAGAAATAAAATGCAAAAGAGAGAGAGGGAGAGAGAGAGGTACCTAATAACCAATCAGCTCTTTCTACTTCCACATTAAAAACGGCTTAATCTTTACCCATCACCTGTTAGAAATAATTGACATACTACTAATAAAATGTCACACATGGGTTGCTTTCTACCTCCTCTTACCTTCTGGCTGAAGCTGACAGTAGGTCCCTTTGGGAGGCAGATGTGCAGTACAGTGGTCACTCTTGCCTGCTGCTGTGGCCTTGAGGCAGGTTGGACTAGCTGCAGTCGCAGCAGGCCATTCATAACCTTGTTCACAGTAACAATGAAGGGGACCAGTGCCAGTTGAATTACACACTAAAGAAAGTAAAAGCAAAATCAGTTTCTTAAAAAAGGATAATGATGCAATGGTAGTTTGTAGACCGTTGCACGTTTCCTTAATTCATCACGCAACAGCCATACAGTGGTACCTTGCTTAAAGAGCATAATGTGTTCCATGAGATTGCTCTTTAAGCAAGTTTGCTCTTTAAGCGAAACACCATTGTAAGTGACCAATTGTGACTTCTGGTGTGTGTGTGGGGGGGGGGGGGATTGCAAATCCCAATTTAGTTGTTAAGTGAATTTTTGGTTGGTTTTAGTTGCTAAGCAAGGTGACAATTCTGAGAAAATTCTGCTTTTTAAGCGAGTTAGTCTCTAAGCAAGACACTCTTTATGAGAGGTTTTACTGTACTATGCTAACTGTTGGTTGGAAGAGGCCAGGAAGGTATAAGTCAGAGGGATAAACTATACAGCATACTTTAAATTCCTCAAGTTCCTTTTTTTAAACTGTTAAAAGAATACAGCACCCTACTTGCAAAAGCAATTTTGGAAACACCTACAGTGGAACCTCACTTAACAAATATTATGTGTTCTCTGGGAACTTTCGTACTATGAAAAATTTGTAAAGTGAATTTCCCATAGGAATGCATTGAAAACCAAAATGTGTAATGCAAAACGTGGTTTCCCATAGGAATTCATTGGAAACCAATTAATCCATTCCGGGGGAAATTTGTTAACCGAACCACTATTTTCTATGGAGTTCCTTTTGTTATGCAATGTTTGTGTTAAGCAAGCCACTTGTTAAGTGAGGTTCCACTGTATTTGGAAATGAGTTCAATGAAGCTTATTTGTGGATAAATGGGAACAGGTTCTATCACAAGCTAAAAAACAAAATACCTTTGAAATGAAGCTCAAAAGCCATACAATCCCCACCACCACTCCCGTCTTTCTCAGATATCCTTTAACTTCTGCATTTCTCCCAATGTAAGCAACATTCAGTTACATAATACAAAAGATATATCCTATCTATGAGAGTGAGAGAAGAAGGAAACCTTTTCCAATTTCCTTTAACTACTCAAGGATTTAGGACTTAAGCATTGAATAGCAAAACCATTTAACATAAATGGAACAGTGTGTATGCAAATGAGGAGTGTTCCACCCTCTTCTACATTTAGCATAAGATGGAGTGAACATTTAAAAAATAATGATTACAACATTAATGTCTCCAAAGTATGTATTCAAGTTACATAAAATCTTTGCATGGTCACCAGTTTGCTCTGTAAATTTTAGACATCAACAAGTCACCCAATAGTAACATTCTGGAGACTACAAAAGCCCATTGAAGTTCATATTACTCTTTCTCCGTAAAGGCATTCTTTGTGTACGCCATACCCAAGTACTCCAAAGATGAAAATACAGGTATGTATATATCTTTAATTTTAAAGGAAATTAATTGAGTGGCAATGGTGACAGGCTACTCACCTGTGGTAACATTAATACTTGAAATGTTCACAGATGAATCGGAAACATTTACCAAGAGCGGAAAGCTAAGGTTTTTAAAATAACTTCTGAGGCTCTTCTGGAGAGAGACATCTGTAAAGTTTATCTCAATAGCAACGCTGTATTCTGCAGGTGAGGTGCCGAGTGTAATGGCTGGGGGGAAATGATACGACAGACCACGTTACAATTAACCTACCATTTCTTGTTGTGTTCTCATGAACAATTCTAGGGGACACAAGCCAGACAGCTTCAGCCGGCAGCCACTGACTATATAGTCCCTTTATATTTCGTATGCCCGCAACAACACATGGTGGTCTTCTAAGACCTCCCCACTGTCTGCCTACATACACCCTATTGTGGGGGCAAGTTACAGTATGCAAAAAGAGAGACAGTGTGTCATTCCTCTGCCACCGCCCCTGCACAGCTCACTAGGAGCCATATCACACAAGTCATCTTGACACGTCATGCTGATTTTTTCTTTCTCTTTGGCTACACTATACACAGTATTTGACCAAAGTGTCGTCTAGATCTTGTTATCCCTTGGAGTTGAACGTGAATGGCTTCTGCTCATGTCAAGCTATTCAGACAATTCATCCCCTATGAGCCTAGTGAAAGCAAAGGAGAAAATTGCACAATCAAAAGCAAATGGGTTATCAAAACTACCTGTAGTTCCAAAACCACCATTCAGTTGCAAGCAAAGCGTACTGTTTGAAGATGTCAACATACCATTCCGTTTCTGCCTGTACAGTTCTCTTTGTCCCTGTTCCTCTTCTCCAATAGCTTTGCTATGAATCTGAAACAAAGACAATTTTCTCCTTCTTAGGTTAAATAGCTAATGTTGATAAGAATTTAAGAAAGATGGTGAATCAGCAGCTTTGACAGCCAGGAGATATGTAAACCTATAATAATAATTTCGCATCAGAAATTATTCTGGGTTGAAAGGATTTATGGTTTTTATGAATTGTGATTTTTATGTTTTTTCATGACTTTTTGTAATCCTCCCTGAGTCGCCTATGAGAGTAGGGCTGAATAGAAATTTGAATAAATAAAAAAATAATTTTTTGCAGAAGAAACTCCACTCAGGAGACGCCCAAATGAGGCAATTTTTGTGTCCCCAAGAGCTGAGACAGAGATGGGGGCTCAATCCATACCAGAGTCTCAAACTGCCAATTTACCAGCCTTCCAGGTAACAAGGCGAGCTTCATAACCACTGAGCTACCACAGCCCCACATAAATCTTCGCTCAGAAAGCAATACAACTCCAGATTTCTAGAATAGCAAGCACTAAATAAGAAGAGAACTTTGCCTTTTTGAGACCCTTAAATATAGGGCCAAAGTTGCAGTTAGGACTGGCAATGTCACCATCATTCCTTCACTTCAAGCCATGACAAAAGACCGGCTCTGCTATCTTGGAGCAGAAGCGTAGCGTGCCTTGGCGGGGCCCCGTATAAAAATTTGGCCCACAAGCCTTAGATTGGAAATCCCTGCTCTACATTGTACTGTGGAGATGGACGAACTCTGAGTTGGATTGGGCATTTGGGGTCAATAGTGTCCACTGCCCTAGTGATTTCTGTATACCACTTAACCAGGGCAGTCCTGCTTGGTCCAAGATTCTCGTAAGACATTCTGAAAACTCAGTATCCATCCGCCTGAGTTTATATTTTAATTTGATAATCTATATTATGATTTGTTGTGATGCATTTTATATAAAAGCATTAATTCTGGCGGGGGGGTTGGTTTTTTTAAAAAAATAATTGCTCTCTGGTCTGTCTGGCCAGGTTATCCTGCTATGGCAGTGATGGTGAATCTTGGCACTCCATATGTTGTTGAACTTCAATTTCCAGAAGCCCTGATCAGCAGGAGTGCTAAGTTGGGCTTCTGGTAATTGAAGTCCAAGAACACCAGGAGTTCCAAGGTTCACCATCACTGTGCTATTGTAATATAGTAGACCATACTGCCAACAACTCAACCCTTAGGAAGGGTAAGGATTTGTTTTGCTTATGCACGTTGGGGGCCCCCGTGGCCCGTGGCCCCCGTATAATTGATACGGCAGATACGGCAGTAGCTACGCCCCTGTCTTGGAGGCTCCTTCTCTTCAATTCCTCTCCCTCATTTAAAAGCTGTTGCCTTTACCAGCATCTTTAGTGTTCAGTAATGGATTCTGCCTACACTTTCCAGGCAACAAATTGGAAAAGGGCCTAACATCCAATTAATTAGTGGAATCTGGAGGGAAGGACTGCCTATTCTTGAGCCTGATGCATACTAGTGAACTGGGACAATAACTCTAAGTCAATGATGGTGGAACTTGGCACTCCAGGTGCCAAGACAAACACTCAAGACAAAATCCCTTGATGTTAAAAGACTTGCTTAATGTTAAAAGACCTGCTTGTTAAAAACAGAAGGGTGGTGATGGGCTGCTGAATCGTCCTCCATAAGATACTCATCCTCAACCAAGTCAACTCCATACAGTGAAAGTTACTCACAGGTGAATGTAGGAAAGAGCGAACATTAAAGTCCAAGGAACTCTGTGAAGACCTTCTGGCAACCACAAGGAGACAAAACATCGCTACCTTCCAGAACAGCATTTTAATGTATTTTGTTGGTGAAAACCTAGCAGAAAGAAAGAAAGAAGAAGAGAGTACTGTATACCTCATTAAAGAAAACAATTATTCTGCTGCTTCCTAAGAAAAGTGAAGAGGAAGACACAGAGAAAGTTATTTGCATTTTTAAATCATTATCTTATGTCGAATACAGTACTATTGAAATCAAATGATAAGTTGCAAATAAAGTAGACTCATTAATCAATAAAACTTCATAGGTGTTGTCTCATCAGACCCTTGTTTATTCAGTGGGCATACTTTGGTTGCAATTGATTGCTGGGTTTTAGTCACTGCTAATGGTCCTGTTCATTTTCTGGCATATTTCTTTACAGCCCTCATATTTGCAGTCATTGCCCAAAACCTGCAGATACAGGTAAATTGTGTTAAAGCATTTACATAGCATTTTTCATATTCTCCCAAAACAGTTTACAGAATTGAAGACAGTATGGTAGCAATAAAGGCTGAAAGAATAAAACAACGTAGATGGTGTTAGCAAAGCATTACAAAGCCATCACTTGGATGATGCTAATTAACTTGTGAACCACCCAGTGAGTGCACTAAGTGGTATGGGGTGGTATATAAGTGTGATTGCTTTTCTTTGCTTTTAACAATAGGGTAGTTTTGTCAACAACACAATTCTTCATTCAACTTCCAGAAGGGATGTCAAGTTGTCCAATGAAGCATGTATAGAGTACTGTATTCTAATAATGATAGGCAGTAGAATGAAAGTATCTTTGAAAGTGAAAACACTTGGAATAGTTTACTACAGTTAACAGTTAATCGAGTTCTCCAGCTGAACAAGGTCACATTATCATTATATATATATGATAAGGTGACTTTATATAGCCAGCCAAACATGTCTTGATGTGAAAACAAGGAGACAAACATATGTTTACATCTATAGGTTATCATAATATATTTTAACATGCAGTTAAAGAAGAATGCATTAGTGCATTCTTTTGATGATTATAATATACAACTGTGAATAAATAAATAAATATTTAACTTCAGTTTAGTATTTCAAAACTCTAGCATTCTAAGACCTTTTAAATAGCAGCGCTCTTATATAACAAGTGTTATAACTACAGAATCTTGTTCTTCTAAGGCTAGACTGCAGATTGACAGCCCAAACAAATGATGTTACTGTTTCAATGGCAGTATGCCAAAGTTGTGTTCTTTAATCCTTTGGGGGAATAGAAACTGGAACATTGCAAATTCCTATTGAAAGTTTTTTGATAATTAAGGAAGGTCAAATAAAGGTATAAATGATGGCCAGAAAATGTAGCCAGTGTAATTCCAGCATATCCTTGCACATGTTAATATCACGCAGCATGTAGCAGCAAAGAAACTAGCTTTTGTAGAAGCTGACAGCACAGACATTATTCATTTATCTTCATAACCTCAAATTGTTTGGCTGGTTGAACATTTAAAATAATTTCTCTCTGTGTAATTAAATATGCTAAGACTTGAGATTACTTGAAGCTATAATGCTTTCTACTTTTAAGAGCTTTAGTATTTTAACTAATCTTGGTATGTTGAGAGATAAATTTTCTAAATTTTCAATTTATATTTTTAGGCTATAAGCTTCTACATTTGAGAAAGTAAGTTAAAGAGCATTTTTTAGTATTTTATTATACTTTTTTTATGTACTTAGATTTTCTAGTCCTGGCCAAGTCAGTTGCAAGTTGCAAGAATGGATTCATATTTTTAAATATTTGTGTGTGAAGTTTATTTACCATCTCTGTAAGAGGATTTGGATGATGTCACAACTGTGAAGTAATTTTGTGAATTTGGAACTTAGACACAATGTAGATAAAGAAAATTTGTAGAAGGTGGGATTGGTTTGAGTTATTGTGACATAGAAAAGACCTATCCCTTGATTCCCAGATGAATTTTGATATACAGTAATGCAGTGGCGTAGCGTGGGGGGGGCGGGGGGGGCGGATGCCCCGGGCAGCGGCTTTCAGGGGGCGGCAAAATGTCCCCTCCCCACCCTTTTGCTGGCGAGCGCCCCGCGTGCGCTTCGCCGCTTGCAGGCGAGGAGGAGGAAAAGGTTTTTTTTTTTTAGGCGGACAATTCAAGGAGGGGGGCCGGCTAGCCGTCGGGGGCTCTCCTGGAGGGCGGCCCGCGCGCGCGCGCACGCTGCTCGTCTCCGCCAGCCCAGCCACCCACCCAACTTGCCGTGAGACGGGGCGCTCGTCTGGGGTGGGTGGCGCCGTGGCGGGGAGCCCCTGGTGGCTGGCTGGGCAGGAGGTGGGCAGCGCGTGCGCGCACGCGGGCCGCCCTCCAGGAGAGCCCCCGACGGCCATCCGGACGGGGCGGGGGGCGGGCCCCTCCTTGAATTGTCTGTCTTTTAAAAAAACCCTTTTTCTCCTCCTCGCCTGCAAGCGGCGAAGCGCACGCAGGACGCTCGCCAGCAAAAGGGTGGGGAGGGGACATTATTTGCCGCCCCCTGAAAGCCGCTGCCAGTGGCAGGCGGTGTGCGGAGAGCCCCCGACGGCCAGCCGGGCGAGCGATCTGCCGGAGCGAGGTGCGCTCGTCGGGGGTGGGTGGCGGACCGGACGGCCTCTGGTGGGCGAGCGGACGGAGGTGTGTGTGGCGCGCGCGCAATTGCGCGCGCGCCGCTAGTCAGCAGGGGGGCGCCTTCTGCCTTGGGAGGGGGAGGGGTGGCGGCAGCGGCGAGCTGGGGGGGCGGCGAGTTTGCTTTTCGCCCCAGGCGGCTGAAGACTGCGCGACGCCACTGCAGTAATGGGAATTGATTGTCTGATTTTGTTCTGGATTTTGCTCCACCTAAGATCAGGAGAGAAGTAGCAGGAGATACTGAGAGAACTAAGCAAGAGAATGACCCTCAACATCCTCTGAATGGATATGAGCCTTGAGTCCGCTGGCTCAGATCCAGGAAGAGGTTTATGGCAAGAACAAACATTCTTGAGGGTACGCAAGAGCAAAACCAAATTAGAAGTTGGAGGAAGGAGCTCACTAGACAAGGAACAACGTTAAAGGAGAATATAGCTGAGGATACGACTTCCCCTACATCACTTAGAGGACCCTGAATAGGCTGAGGGTTGGAGTCCCTAAATCCCTATGGCATGTGTGCCAGAACTGGCACACAGAGGCCTTTCTTCTGGCATGGGTGCCATTGAGGGGTAGCCCTGTCAGGAAACGACACATTTTCTCATGTCTCCCAAGGCTTGAAATCACAGTTTCTATCTAGGCCTCATAAATAGATCTCATAGAAATCCTGTGTCCCTCTCTATCTCATGGACAGCTTGTTTTTCAACCGTGTTTCAGCCAGTGTTCCTTATTTTTTTAGCTAGCTGAGATCCATGTTTTGTCTACATGCCAGAACACTGATTGCACACATGTAAAAACAATCCATTGTTTTGAGAATATTTTTCTCTGTTACCTGATTGGCCAAGGTTAAACCACCTGACCAGGAATTCTCCATTTTGGAGAACAGTTAGTTAGTTCGTCTTTGTTTCTCAATGGACTAAGACCTCAGTTTGGCTTGTGGGATTTTCTCTTCTTTTCAAAATGGTTACCTAAAGAACCTGGACTGTAATTCTGTTTGCTGGACTGACTTATGCTTTTATGCTTTATGAACCTGATCAATATACCTGATCAATAAACCTTCATTGCTTCAGCAACGTGTCTTCATTGGACTAAAAGGGTAAGAGAAGCATTGCATTCGCACACAAAGCCTCTGAACGCGCTACCTGTTTAAACCTCCTAGTGGATTGAAACAGCTAAGGGCTGTAAAGCTTTATTGCCGGCCAGCCCGCCCTCTGGGGGCTTTGATTAAGGAGGTTTCCAGAGCAGAGGGGGGCAGTTTCCCCACCACCCCTCTCCCTCTGTCAAAGGGGAGATGAGAGGGGAGGTTGAAATCCTAGCCGGGAGCCTGCAGCTGGGTAAGATAAGGTGGGGAGAACTCGTGGGGGGAGGAGGATGTCGAGTAGGGATAGAGAGGCCACACAGGGGGTGGGGAGAACTCATGGGGGTAGGGAGGCTCTGTGGGGAGGAGCACCCCGGGCAGTGGTGGTCTCAAAAAAATGTTACTACCGCACTGTGGGCATGTTATGGTGGGCGTGGCCAGGGGAAAAGCCCTGCGATTCACCCGAATTAGGACTACAGTACTGTACTTTATTTCAAAACTTGGATGGGCAGAGGGGCCTGCCAGAATTTCTGCTACCGGTTCTGGCAAAGTGGTGCGAACCTGCTGAGGCCCACCACTGCCCCTGGGGATAGGGGGCCCCACAGGGGGTGGGAAGCACTTGCAGAGTGGTGAGGGCCTACAGGGGGTGGGGAGCACTTATGAAGGGTGGTGAGCACCCACTGGGGGGAGGGAGTACCCACAGGGGGGCAGACACAGATGAGGTGTCACCAGCCGCCTCAAGTGCACACACCCACATGACTTTTTCGGAGGCATGCCAGCGACATCACATGGGTGTGTGTGGACACTCGTGGTGCTTGTCTGCATGCCTCCTCCTCCTCTTCCCTTGGGCATTCAGTCTCTGAAAGCTTCATCATCAGTGCCCTAAATGCAAGAACAAAATGTTCGAGTGGGGGGCTACTGGCAGACAACAGCACACTGTGTGAATGTGGAGAGAAATAAAAAACCAGCTCATTTACTGGTCTGCCAATTATTGCCAGAAAGATGCACAGATGAGGAGTTAAGTTTGGGCAACGACAAAGCGAAGAACGTGGATTCATTTTGGCAGTCCAGGGTTTGATCAGGACACAAAAGAAGAATTCTGAATTTAACCCTTTAATGGTATAAATGCCTGCTGTGACAAACCCAGGCTTCTGACTTTTTCCTTAAAGATCTACAGTATACATTTCTGTAGGGCTCTGGCAATGATCATGCATTAGGGACTCTCTGACCTGAAAGGGCCATGATCTGGCCTAGCTTGGGGCCCCACTGGTGCTGCCCAGCCCTCAAGTGAGAGAAAGTCATCTGGTCTCCAGTGGACAGTGGTGGGCGTTGGAGGAGGGGGCAGTCAAACCTCTGAATGCATTGGATCCAATTCCCAGTGCTAGGTGAGGGACTGCTGTTGTAACCAATAAATTTGTGATTTCTCGCACTCCAAATAATTGTGTGTTGTATTCTTTGCATGTATGTTTAGATGGCCTTGGTCCATCTCTGTCCTCAGCAAAAGGACAGAAAATGAACATTGTATCCAGCTGAGAGTCTAACCAGGCACAGGGATGACATGGTTAAATTCCAGATAAAATCCAGCCAAATAGGCAATATTCCAACCACATCCTAGGACAGTGATGGACACTTCTGGTGATATCATGTGGGTGTGTGCATGCACACGTGCCCAGCCCCACCCCAGGAATGCCCTGGGTAAGCACCCCGCCCCATCACCCTGCCATGGGCAGCCCCCATCCCCCACCAATGCAGGCAAGACCCCACCCCTTCCCACACCACTCCAGGCACCCCATCCCACCACACCACAAGCAAGCACTGCTCCAGGCAGCCCAACCCACCAGGCCGTGCCACAGGCAAGCCCCACCATGCCCCTTTCTGCCCCATCATGGTCAAGCTCTGTCCCACACTAGCAGTATCAACCCAGAGCCTGAGGATGCCTGCTGCCCCAAACCTGGACTCCCACCTGGCCAGGGTGGGTAAGTTAAAAGCCACGGTGGTTGGGGCGGTGGAGGACAGTCCCGCCTGGAGCTTGAGGACGCCTGCTGCCCAACCCCCGGACTTCTACCTGGCCGGGTTTTTAAAATTTTGGAGTCACGTGACTTCATGCCAAACTCCCCCCTCCCCCCTTGTGACTTTCCACGTCTTTTGGTTGACCCCTTCCCCCCCTAAAATGGTTACATGGTATTTGAAAGACCCCCTACACTACCATGCCCAGAGATGCAGAGGCCCACTCAACTCAGACCCCACGAGAGGGATAAAGAGCAGTAGCCCTAACGCCCTGGGAAAATATACTAGGAGTTTAGGAACAGAATGAATTACTTCTGTCATGTTATATCCAAGATAAAAGGGTCCCTTCTGGTGCTTCCCGAAAGGAAACAGGTATTTTTGTGATAACTCCCAGTTCCTGTAGCTTGACCTGGCAGCCTTCCCATTCTCCCTGCAAGGTTAATTTTCCAAAACAAACACAAGTGGATACAGATTCCATTTATTAAGCAAATATGCAGTAGCCTGGACAAGTTGATTATTTAAATTAACAGGCATATTTCTTGGAATCGTAGCCGTGTTAGTCTGTGATTCAGGCATATCAGAAAACAAAAACACTGCAGCACTTTAAAGACTAACTGCTATATTTTTACTGTGAGCTTTCGTGGCTCAAGTCCACTTCTTCAGACAGAGGAGTAAAACTTCATATTTCTGTGTTCCAGCTCAATGTCTAAATTGGAACTTTATTTTGACAGAGTTGTAGAGCTTCTACTTTGGGGGTTGGGGGCTGGACTAGAGCAGTGGTTCCCAACGTGGGGCCCACAATTCACTAATGGACTTCAATTTCCAGGAGCCTAAGACAGTACTTTAGCTGATCAGTGCTTTGGGGAATTGATTTAGGCTTCTGGGAATTGAAGTCCAAATAACAAAGATGGGAAAACTCTGAGCTAGAGTGAATCCCCAGCAGATGGAAGGACCACTTTAAGGGAGATCATCCCCTGTTAAAGCAACCCTTTCCAGTGTGACCAGGAGCATGCCTTTGTAGCCATTTACTTGTACAGTAATACCTCGGATAACGTTTGCCTCGGATAACGGTAAAATCGCATAACATTAAGTAATCTGGGGTGGAGAATTGGATCAAATAACGTTAAGGTCCTATGGGATGGATCGGATAACAACCGCTAAAGCCTGTGCGGTTACAATGTATCTCTATGGAGCTTTAACGTTATCCGATCCATCCCATAGGATTTTAACATGGATCGGATAACACTAAAAATCGGATAACACCAAGACTTGTGGAACTAAGTCTTAGCATTATCCGAGGTATTACTGTACTCTTAGGAGAGAGTGAAGCACATTGCATGGGATGTGATGGCAAAATTGCTAAAGGCAATAATAATAGTAATAAAATAACAACAAGGAGCAGGAAAGAAATTGAACTAAAAGTTTAGTCGTATCATATGCTCAGGTCTCTTGCGCGTAACTGACATACAAAGCTGTTTGGCAATCTATGGGAATGGGTTGATAACTTTTACTTTTGACAAATAACAAATTGTAAGTTCATCAAAAGTTTTCATAGTTTTCTTTTCCTTTGCACTATTCTGTTTTTGAACACTTCTGTTTTTAAAGCACAAAAATATTAAAGCCACGAAAGGATTTTTCCTCCCAAATCCAATACTGTACTCCATACAGCGAGTTAGGAAACCTTATTTGTCTCATTCAGTTCAAGTGATGCTTGTGTCTAGTTCCACCACCTCTTCCAAAGCACAGCCTTCCCTTTAATGTCCCATGGAGCCAGAGTGCAATACCATGGGTGTCTATGGGTGTGATGTGCTATCGAATTCTGGAAAATGTTCAGTGAGTGGTTTAGCAGCACATGCGCACATGTGACCTGCAGCGGACACGCATGGATTTGAAACCAGGTCTCCGGAGTCCTGTTCCAACACTAGAGCCACTATCTGGCACCACCTTTCAATCCGCATGTCTATTTAGAAATAAATCTTACCAAGCAGTGATGGGATGTCAAAAATTTTACTACCCCACCGTGATGTCATCACACTGTGGGAGGAGCTAACATCATGTCATGACATTGTGGGCGGAGCCAAATAAAAATAAATAAAAATAATAAAATAAAATAAGCACACACACACACACACACACACACCCCTCAAACCACCCACCCACCCACAACACAAGGACAGCAAGGAAGACAGCAAGGAGGCCATGCATACGTGCCAAGCACTGTAGGCATGCATGCACACCAAGTGCTTGGCACGCATGCGCAGTGGGGGAACCAGTGAAAAGGTAAGCCCCGAAGGTGGTCCCCCCCCCAAAAAAAAAAAAGCTGCTACCGGTTCTCCGGGACACTGGAGAAAGATACTACCAGTTCTGGAGAACAGGTGAGAACCTGTTACATCCCATCACTGTTACCAAGTTCAGCAGGAACAAAATATAAGACTAAAACCTCACTGACACGAGACTAAAAGTCCTTGTGGAGAAACAACCACCTTCAGATATTACCAGCTCTAGTTATGCTCTCATCCTCTTTGGCCCCTGGTCTCTCACAATCTGCTACTCATGGGCTACCCAGGCTTCTCACGTCTTTTCAAACACCAAGTGTAGGAAATGCATAGCAAACATAGCTAACAACAGTGGCACCTTAAGAGATGTTAAAGCATTACAGTGAGCTTTCACAGATTACAATCTACAGTACTTCCTCGACTACATGCTGAAAGACATTCAACACAGCTGCTGCATTGAAAACCTAGCAAAGTTATACAAGAGTTATCTTTTAAATCGCACTATTTCTAACTGCTTCCCCTCCCCTTCCAAACACATTTAAATGGTCCACAAGATTTCTTACCTGATCTGTTTTACCAGGATAACACTCACTTAAATAGATTTGAAATGCCTGGATACCATTGCTCCTGGTCAGCACAGGACTGTTTCTTTCGCAGCAAACTGGAAGGAAGTTACAAATAGTAGCCTCTTAATGAAACCCAACAGGGCGTTACTGCTTAAACAGGATCTAAAGCTTGATTTCTGAGCCCTGAAAAGCAGAGTTTCTGTGTTCATGCCAAGATTTTAAAGAGAAATTATTTCCTACTATCTTTCACACCAGATAATTCTTTCAACTTGTTATACTGGAAACACCTGGGGAGTGTACTGCTGGGTGTGAGAGGTATGTTTAGGCTTAGGGTAGCTTTTATTTGTTGCATTATTTCTATAAATAAATAATGGCAGTGGAGAAGATAAATAAACATGTGTGTGTGTTATAATGTTGTTTATTCATTCTTCAGTTCCTTTGATTTGATCCGGTGTTAGAAAAATTAGCTGGTAAGGTTGCCGCCCAGGGTACGCCCAATTGTATCGACAATCTTCCATGAGACTCTTTCTGTGTAGCCCTGTATGCCTGTGTACCTCGGCATGACACTTGACAAGACACTTTCATTTAAGCAGCACTGCCTGACTCGGATCCAAGAAGAGCTTTATGACAAAAATAAACATTCTTGAGGGTACGCAAATGCAAATTCTTCTTCTTTCCTGTCTTGACCAGACCCTGGACTGCCAAAATGAAGCCATTTTCCTTGCTTTGTCATTGCCCAAGTGCAAGTCCTCATCGGCGCATGTCTCTGGCAGCAATCGGCAGACCAGCAAATGGGCCAGACTCTGTGTCTCTCCACATGCACACTGTGTGTTGTTGTCCATCAGCAGTCCCCATTTGAGCATGTTGATCTTGCATTTAGGGGCTCCAACTCTCAGCCTATTAAGGGTCCTCCAGGGGACGTAGGGAAGATTGAGATCTTCAGCTAGATCCACTTTTAATGTTGTTTCTTGTCCTGTGAGCTCTTTACTCCATCTTCCAATTTGGTTTTGCTCTTGTGTACCCTCTAGAATGGTTGTTCTTGCCATAAAGCTCTTCCTGAATCTCAGCCAGTGGACTTGAGGCTCATATCTATTCAGAGGGTGTTGAGGGTCATTCTCTTGCTGAGTTCTCTCAGCAGCTGCTACATCTCTCCTGATCTTAGGTGGAGCACTACCAACAAGGGGGTATATCTTCTCAACTGGTGTAGGTTTAAGGCATCCTGTCACTATTCACATGGCTTCATTAACAGCAATGTCAACTTATTTTGCATGTGTGGATGCATTCCATACTGGAGAAGTATACTCTGCTGCAGAGACGCTCAGGGCCAAAGCTAATGTGCACAGTGTGGATGGTTGAGTTCCCCATTTATAGCTTGTGAGTTTCCTGATGATGTTTGTTCCTTATACAGTAATACCTCGGATAACGCTAAGACTTGGATCCACAAGACTTGGTGTTATCTGATTTTTAGTGTTATCCGATCCATGTTAAAATCCTATGGGATGGATCGGATAACGTTAAAGCTCCATAGAGATACATTGTAACCGCATAGGCTTTAGCGGTTGTTATCCAATCCATCCCATAGGACCTTAACATTATTCGATCCAATTATCCACCCCAGATTGCTTAACGTTATGCAATTTTAACATTATCTGAGGTAAACGTTACCCGAGGTATTACTGTACAGTACTTACTTTGGCTTTGGTATTCAGGCAGTGCTGCTTAAAAGAGAGTGACCAGTCAAGTGACCACAAAAGCAAATCAGAAGATAGGAAGAAGCTCACTGGACAAAGAATAACATTAAAGGAGGATATAGCTGAGGAACCTGATCTTCCCTATGTCACTTGGAGGACCCTGAACAGGCTAAGAGTTGGAGAGCCTAAATGTAAGACTAACATGCTCAAGTAGGGACTCCTGGCAGATAGCAACATGCTCTGTGAACGTGGAGAGATACAGAACCTGGTTTATTTACTGGCCTGCCAACTACTTACAGAAACATACAGCAATGAAGACTAAATTTTGGCAATCCACAGTTTAATCTGGACATGAAAGAAGAGGAAGATGTTGTTTACATATGTCTATGGAGTTTTCTTTCGGACTTGCTTTAAGTTTAAACCATAGAGTGGAAGTTTTTATCCCTTCTTCAAATTCTTGGGTGGGTTCTCCTATTCTTATGGAAAGCTGTAGCAGTTGCTCCAATGGCTTAGTGGTTAAATGCTGAGCTAGACACTGGAAGGTTGGGTTTCGATACCCAAGACCTGCACTTGGGGACATGAAAGGAGCCTCATTCGGTTGTCCCCTAAAAATCCTTTCAACCCAGAGTAATCTCTGACATGAAATTATTATTATGGGAAGCTGTCTTATACTGAGTCAGAACATGAGATCAGCCTGTTCAGAGTCATAGGAGGGTAATCTAAACTGTTGTTGTGAATATTAGTGCTGTGGCCTGTGGGCTGGATGCATGCCATGGCACCATTTCATGTGGCCCACCACCACCTCCAACACACCAGGAAGTGCTGTGTAGCGGAGGAAGGACAAAATGGCTGTCCAGCCTCCCGAAGCTGTCTGAGGGAGCATGATCTGGCCCCTGGTGTAAAAAGGTTGAGAAGCCCTGCATTAGACAAATGGAGCTCAACATGTTATTTTGCTGTTTGCCTACACTGACTGCTCTGGCATTTTCCTGTTTGTTGCCACAAAATGGAGACTGTGGTGGCTTAGTGGTTAAGACTCTGAGCTTGATGACTGGAAGGTCGGCATTTCAGCAGTTCAAGACCCGAGTGCTGCATGACAGAATGAGCTCCCATCTCTGTCCCAGCACCTGCCAACCTACCAGTTGAAAAGCAAGAAACTGCAAGGAGATAAATAGGTACCACTTCAACAGTGTTCCGTGCGCTCCGGTGTCTGGTCATGCCTGCCACATGTCCATGGAAACATCTGCAGACACAGACAGTGCTGGCTCTTTGGATATAAACAGAGATGAGCACCACACCCTAGAGTCAGATGCGACTGGCTTTTGAGCAAGGGCTACCTAGCCACGAACTAAACAACCCGTTTTCTACTTTTCTGCTGTTTCTGGGGGAAACAGTAAATATTCTTCAGTCATAAGTTGAGCAAAAGAAGAATAATCTTATATACTGTGTGATGCAGCATTTTAAAGTCAACAATGAATGGGCTTACCAGGACCTGGGTAACATATGAATCAGAACATCTAAGGTAAACTGCCTGTACCGTCCAAGTTCAATACTTCCTCAGCTGTGTCAAAGACCAAAACAAAGTGTATCCAGATTATATTTGCTTGTTTTGTCATTTAGGTCTCATGGAGTTAATGTGGACCTCGTTAGAGAAAATCGGGGAAATTTCAATACAGTCATACCTTGCATAATGAATTTAATTCGTTCTGCAAGGTTGCTCGCTATGCGAAAAATTCGCTATGCGAGTCTGACGCGCATAACGAATTTTTTGCTATGCGAGTCGGACTTTTCCCTATGGAAAAACTCGCATAACGAGCGTTTCTATGGGGAAAACTCGCATAGCGAAAAAATTTGTTATGCGAGTTTTCCCCATGGAAATGCTCTTTATGCGAGTTTTTCCATAGGAAAAAGTCTGACTCGCATAGCAAAAAATTCGTTATGCGAGTCAGACCGCTTAGCAAAAAACTTGCTCGTTATGCGAGTTTTTCGCTAAGCGAAATGCTCATTATGCAAGGTTTGACTGTACAATCAAACCTCGCTTAAAGAGTGCCTTGCTTAAAGAGTAACTCACTTAAAGAGCAGAATTTTCTCTGAATGTTTGCTTTGCATAACAAATAAAACCAACGAAAAACTTGCTTAACAAATAAATCCGGGTTCACAATCCCTTCCGCCAGAAGTCACAAGTGGTCACTTACAATGGTGTTCTACTTAAAGAGCAAAGTCGCTTAAAGAGCAGTCCTATGGAACACATGCTCTTTAAGCAAGGTACCACTGTATTTTAAGACACCATATGAGTGGCATTAAAGAGCAAAGACATGAAATGACTACTGTAGGAAGTGGAAGAATAATGTCCAAGAGCAGAAATGTGAGATAAACATTAGGAAAACAAGAATAATGGCTAATAATGAACTGCATAACGTTAATGGTGACAATTAAGAAATCATTTGTTTTCTTAAACATGACTGAATGAATCATCAGTCCAAAATGGGACTGCAGCCATGAAATTAGAGGAACAAAGACAGAAACTCAGAAGGGCAGCTATGAATGGACTAGAAAAGAGGGGGAAGTATCTATGTGTCGCTAGTGGTAAGAAGACAAGATTACTGTATTCATAATATACTACAGTATTTCTGATTGCTATGTATGGACATGAAAGCTATGAAAAAAGCCTTCACAGAGAGAAAATAGAATATTTGGAATGTAATGTTGGAGGAGAGCTTTACAGATGCCATATACTTCAGGAAAGACAAATAAGTACTGTACAGTACAGTAAAACCCCATATAACGATTTTAATTCATTCCACAGGTCTGGTCGCTATGTGATTTTGTTGTATAATTTTTTTTCGCTAAGCATTTTTTCTCATTGAAAAAGTGTTGTACAATTTTTCCATAGGGAAAATCGTTATGTGGGATGCCATTCCCCCCAAAAAACCTAATCGTTATGTGATTTTGTCACTATAGGGGGCGTTTGTTGTACGAGGTTCCATTGTACAGTATATGAAAATTAAATCACGACAACTTTCTAAAAGCAAAATAATCTTGATGAAACTGAGGCTGTGATACTTTGTGCACGTTATGATAAGACAGGACTCAAAAGGAAGGGGAAAGGAATAATTCCAGGAAAAGTAGACGGTGGTAGTAAAAGACCTGGTATAAAATGGATTGGTTTAATAAAGAAAGCCAGAAACCTTTATTGTTTGCAAGACTTGAGCTGGGCAATTAATGATGGGACCTTTTGGAGGTAACTAATTCATTGGGTTGTTGTACGTCATGGAGACCTGACAGCACATGGCAATCATACATTATAAGCAAGTCACCTGTGCCTCTTCACTTTTTCTTAAACTTCAATGAGGCACCCTTGTCAATAGAATTATCTCTCCCTTAGCTTGCCTATATAATCTCTAAGGCAGGGGTTCCCAACCTTTCTACGCCAGGGGCTGGTTCACACTCTCTCAGTCAGCTTCGAGGGCTGAGTGGCCATTTTGCCCTGCCTTCACAATGGGGGCAGCCATTTTTCCCAACAGCTTCAAAGGAATGGCCATTTTGTTTCTCAAATGCTCTTGGAGAGGTTGGGGCCACATGAAATGATGCCAGCAGCCAGATGTGGCCTGCAAGCCTTAGGTTGGGAAACCCTGCTCTAAGAGGTCTACCAAGCTCCACATTGTCACCCCCTACCCCTGCTTTTGATACTTGGTGATGGAAGTCAAAGGCTGGTGTTGTTGGGTGTGTGTTTTTTTCCAAATCACATTCCTACACTTCATTCTTCTCCTCTTCCACTTCTTCATTCAGTTCTTTAAATGTTTTTCACCTTGCACTGTGGAGATTAGTTTTCCCCTCAGGGTTTGTTCAGTCTCTCCCTCTGGGCCTTCCCACAGCCAAAGTAAAGCACTACCGGTGTCTTCCCTTCCTGTGGGTTCTTCCTCTTCTTCCTCCCGGCTGCTGCCGCCTTTCCTCTCCTGACGTGCTTTTTTGTGACTCTTCCTGTATGAAATGCCTCAGGAATGCAATCCCACCAAATACTTAACAGAAGCACACAAACTGAACCATGGTTTTAGGTGGAATTAAAAACAGCAGAAGATCACAGGGGAAAGAAATTTACAAAGTAAAGTAAAGGAGAACACATTGCATGGATTAAATCAGGAATTATCAACCTGCAGCCTGCAGGCCAGATGCGGCCTGTGGCACCATTTCATGTGGCCCCAGTGGTGGGATTCCAAAAATTTTACTATCTACTCTGTGGGCATGGTATGGTGGGTGTGGCCAGGGGGAAAGCCCTGAGTTATTTCAAAACTTGGGTGGGCGGGGCCAGCCAAAATTTCTGCGACCGGTTCTGGCGAACTGAGGGAAACCTGCTGAATCCCACCATGGGGGGGGGGGCACTGCCTCCACCACACCAGGAAGTGCCATGTGGTGGAGGAAAGGCAAAATGGCCGTCCGGCCCCCAAAACTGTCTGAGGGAGTGTGACCCGGCCCCCGGCTTGTAAAAGTTTGAGAACTCTTGGATTAAATAGTAGGGAAATATAGGTAACATCAAGGCAGAGACTGGAGGAAATTTGAGTCAGTCTGTATGATAACATTTCTGTAAAATGGGAGAGGGGAGAACTCTTGGTTTGCTTTTGGAGAAAGTAGAAATAAATGAGAACAACGACGTGACTTTTTCTTTTCACTGCAACTATATAATCTGGGCGAATTCTGAATGAAAGATCTGGTTCCATTTTATAAATGTTCCTGCAAAATCCACAATATTTCTGTACATTTTCTCACGTCCATTTATTTGTGAGGAAGCTGTATACCAGAAATGAGAGTGCTGAGGTTGAGCACATCAAATATTACAGGTGTCATTTTCATTGGAAAATATGTAATGTGAAAAATAGGATGCAAAGCAAGATACACATGGGTCAGTAAAAATTTGCTTATAAATAGAGATGATTGTAATTTCACAGTTAAATACTAATGTCATATAAGTATGAACATATTATTGCCTTTAGTTATCTCTCAGTCAATGCAGTGTTCCCTAAAATGAAGTACAGTAAAACCTCAGATAACGCTAAAACTTGGTTCCATAAGTCTTGGTGTTATCCGATTTTTAGTGTTATCCGATGCATGTTAAAATCCAATGGGATGCATCGGATCACATTAAAGCTCCATAGAGATACATTGTAACCGCACAGGCTTTAGCGGTTGTTATCCGATCCATCCCATAGGACCTTAACATTATTCGATCCAATTCTCCTCCCCAGATTACTTAACATTATGCGATTTTAGCATTATCTGAGGTAAACGTTATCTGAGGTATTACTGTATCTTATTTGAGTAAGAAGGCCTAAGGAAAGTGGAGTGAGGTGGAGAATCTCCATATTAGCTTGGGTTGCTGCTTGGAGACCATATGTAAATTCTTCTTTACCCTGTTAACCTTTCTAATGAGAAATTAGAAATAGGTATTGGAGTTGAGAGGGGTCGAGGTGGTTTAATGGTTAAGACGCTGGGCTTGAGGACCAGAAGATTGGCAAATCATCGTTTAAGACCTGAGTGCTGTACGACAGAGTAAGCTTCTGTCATTTGTCTCAGCTCCTGGCAGCCTAGCAGTTTGAAAGCAAGAAACTGAAGTAGATAAAGAAGCACTGCTCTGGTGGGAAAAGTGACATTTCCCCCATGCACTTCGGCATCTAGTCATGCCTGCCATATGACCACGGAAGCGTCTGCAAATGCAGTCAGTGCTGGCTCTTTGGCTGAAAATGGAGATGTGCACCACACCCTAGAGTTGGATACAACTGGCTCTCCACCAGTGGTGGCCTGTACCTGGACCAGTATTGGAGTGGAGAGATTGAGCAATGGCATGAAAGGAAGGGGCTGGGGGGGGGGGGTAACTTAGGCCCTAGTAGCAAAATATTTCCCCAGCCCTGTGATACAGTCACATTTGGCTGTTGCAACACCCTTTTAAATCCCATCCATAGATTGTGACTAAACGTGCACCTCTAAAATCCAGCAGGAAACTGGTAGGCTGGATGGGAGCCTCCCACAGCCATATCTGATCAACTTGGATGTTCCCCAAAAGAACCCACTGGAAACTTCTATCAGAAAATTCCTATCAGCCTCTCAAGAAGTTTTTCAAATGCCAGTACCTGCATAGCAGACAGCACTCTCTGGTGCACTTAGAAGATGTCTTTCAAATACCAACAGATAATGGTACAGTGGTACCTCGAGATATGAAATTAATTTGTTCCTTGGGGGGTTTTGTACCCTGGAAAATTCATATCTCAAAGTACGGTCTAAAGTGGCAAAAACATGGTGAAAAATTCCAAAGTGCACTTTAGAAGGAGTTTTGAACAGATAAAAGACATTTTTCACTTTGTTCTGACCTCTGGAATGGTTTTCAATGCATATTAGGCCCATTTCCAACAGCATCCTCTAGTGGCCAGCTCTGGTAATTGCTGGACCAGTCCCTGACAATCAGCTGTTGAGAGGAAGGGGGAATTTTCAGCACTTCCTGGTGGTGGTGGTGGGAGCTTCTGGCAGTGCCAAAATGCGAAGAAAAATTCCAAAAGCAGAGCAGAAATGCTCTGAACACCCTCCCATTGCTGTGGGGAGCATTGGAAGACCCGAAGAAAATTTCATATCTTGTGGGGGGGGGGGGAGAGAAATGTATCTCAAAGCATTATTTTTCCAGGATTTTGTTAGTCCAGGTGTTAGTTGAGTCGAGGTTTTCACTAGTTGACGTGATCCCAACTCGAGGTTTAATTGTACTGTATTTGAATGAGTGTATGTTTGGCAATGGGCATCCATCTTAATTTTAAATGTTATTCAAAGTTACATATACTGTATATGATAAATAGGTCTTGGGCCAGTCCTATCCTTGACCTAATGGCAGGGCCAGACTTTTTGTAAAGATTTTAAACATGTGGTCCCCTGTCATGTGAACATCTAGCCTAGCTGTGATCCTATTTCTTTGCCTGCACTTACCCTTCAAGAATGCTACTGAGTTTGCAGTCCTTCAGTTTACTTTCCATGGCTTTTCATTCCACAAAGCATGTGGTACCTAACCAAGCATCCATAGATGCATTGGCCACCTTCCATCCCAACTCTCTTTGTGCCCTCCAAGCCTTTAGGAAATGCCTGGCCACACCACGTGCCTAGCAAGCAGACAGTGTTTCAGGCAGAGACTTTAGCTTAACCTTTGTGGAACAAAAGCCTATGCCAAACAATAATTAATGAGAGACTTTTGTGTAGTGTAAATCGCCCTGACCCTTTAAGATAAAGCAACTAAGTAAAGAACAGGGACAGCAAGAATTACTAAGGACTGAAATGCAGCTTTGTAGTGATAAGGCATTGACGTATTTCCTGTTGTAATATGCTGCAGGACATGGGGAAGGAAAAGAGAAGCTCCTAATAGGTCACTCTAGTTTCATTGGCACTAGAACATCAATAATTATGCATTTCACAGACAGAACACTTCCTTTATATGTGGACTTGGTTAACTTGGTGCTGAACTCATTTGTTTCTCCATTATGTTTACAATTATGGTTTAGAAGATACCAAAACCCATACACTCATGGTTCAAGCTGAAGACAAGGGAACAATTGTGATGCACCAGGAAGAGTTAGGACAGTAATTCATAAATCATGGCCAGAGCTTAATGAGGCCCATAGAAATAGACAAAAGAAAGTCACAAATTTTACTGGGATACATCCAATGTATTTTTTTTCCCAGATCAAATGCTGGTTGAACATCAGTATGCACAAGAGTGGGAGTGCCCAAGTATATTAATGCAAGCACTTACACACGTGGCTTTGTGTATAGAATCACAGAATAACTGTGTTGGAAGGAGCCTTTGAGGCTTTGAAGCCCAACACCCTGCTCAATGCAGGAATCCAAATTATAGCAGAACTGACAGGCAATCCTGAGATTTCTTCAGCCCACTCCATTCAATAGCTTTGGATGTAGTTCATCTGACCCTGAGAATTTGAACTCATTCAAAGTAATAAAGTATTCCTTCACTATTTGTTTAGCAATCTCAAGCTGAGATCCTCCCCCCCTCTCCCCTCCCCTTTGTATTTCACCTTTGCCTGAAGGGTTGTAGAGTAGACTGTCTTTTGGGAAAAGACCAAGCTGAAGTAAGAATTGAGTACTTCTCCCTTTTCTTTGTAGTCTGTTATCATTTCCCCATCTCCACTGAGTAGCTGAGCCATGGTTTCTTTTCTCTGTCTTTTGTTACACACAGGAATTCCTCTCCCCAATAGCACAGGGGTGCCTTTGGCTGATTCACCAGCCAAAGGCAACCCGGCGCTGTTAGTGAGATGGAGTCTCGCTGGCCCCCCTGCTCAAACAACAGGGGGGCAGCGATAATCCTTCTTGTGAACAGCGCTATTCCATGGTGAAAATCATTGTACAAATCATCCCATAGGGAAAATCACTATACAATACATGTATCATACAGCGATTGTTTCATACAACAATGGACCCATTGGAACCAATTAAAATTGTTATATGGGGTTTCACTGTACATATATATCCATGTATTTATGAATGTCTGTGTGTTGTGGGTGTAAACATATGAGTACATGTATATTGATGCATGCATAAGGGTTGTCAGGTTAGTTAACCACCACCCAATGGTTGGTGTTGAGTAACTGGCAGTAGGGCATACTCCAGGGATTCTCAACCTGCATCCCATGGGCCAGATGCGGCCCACAGCACCATTTCATGTGGCCCACCACCACCTCCACCGCACCAGGAAGTGCCATGTGGTGGGGGAAAGGCAAAATGGCTGTCCAGCCTCTGAAGCGGTCTGAGGGAGCATGACCTGGCCCTTGGCTTTAAAAGCTTGAGAACTCCTGGGCTATTCTATTACCATAGCAGGATAACCTGGTCAGACATTATCCTTTGAGGCATACCATTTCCTCTCCAGAACTACATGTCTGAGAAATAAGTCATACAGAGGGAGCCATGTTTGTCTCCACTGCCGTTCAATAGGAGAATTATATACAGTGGTACCTCGCTTAAAGAGCATAATGTGTTCCACAGGATTGCTCTTTCAGCGAAATTGCTCTTTAAGCAAAACACCATTGTAAGTGACCAATTGTGACTTCTGGTGGGGGGGATTGCTAACCCCGATCTATTTGTTAAGCGAGTTTTTGGTTGGTTTTATTTGTTAAGCGAAGCGAACATTCAGACAAAATTCTGCTCTTTAAGTGAGTTACTCTTTAAGCAAGGCACTCTTTATGCGAGGTTTGACTGTACAACTAAATAGACTTATATAAACAATATTTTTCTATTTGAAGCTCAACTTCTAATGGTATATAATGGTGATGGCGAACCTTGGGCTGACTTGGGCTTCTGGTAATTGCTAGGGTTGCCATATGTCCCAAAAAAACAGGATTGTCCCAGATTCAAGGTCAGAAGAATTGTCCCAGGTAGTTCAATAAAAATCACGTTAAAGTCCTGGATTTTTAAAACTTACTGGTTGTGTATTATATTAACACACCATTAAAATAAATTCAAACTCTTGCCATCAATTGAGCGATTTCCTGCCACATTGGAGTTGGAGTATACCTGGAGACAAATCTTAATGTCCTCGTCTCACACCACCATCCAATAAGTGTCAACAGTGTGTTACCTGGAACTGAGGACATTAAGAGTTGACTGCATGCAACTTCTCAGAAGTACAACAGATCATCTTACAGTAAGAATTAACTGTTGTAAATAAATTCATTTATGTATTGATAAATTCAATGTGAAAGTGTTTTATAGCTGTCATTATATTATGTTTGTTGGGGGGAAAAGGTTATTTAGTAGATAACCGCTCATTTTTGTCAAGTATACTTCTGTCCCGGTTTTGTGGGAGAGAATTATGGCAACTCTAGTAATTGCAGTCCAAGAACACCTGGAGTGTTCTGATTGAGCCCCAAATCTCCATTCTTTCTCCTCTGCAGGGTTACTGACTGGAAGGGAAGGCATCTGTGCAGAAGGAAATAGATGGGCAGTTCACTCAGGCTCATTTTCTCACATATAATAAAGCACTGAAATTATTCCAATGATTAGCATACAATTCACAGACTTGCATGAATGGCGAGGACACAAAGGTCTTTGAAAAGTGATGGCTAGATACTCCACTGTGTATTCAAGTCCTAGAAAGTATAATGACAGGATGCTTCCTGCTCATTTGGAGCTTGTTAACCTTTTAAAAGTCCCTTTCCTGTTATTGTCAGCAAAGTTGCTAAAAAGATTCTAAGACAGCCAAGCTGGGAAAACATTGTAGGAAGTCACCAAGGAGGTCACGCAGGTATCGGCTGCCTGTCAATTACATAACTCAGCAGCTGTGAGGACAGCGACATTTCCTTGGCAAAATATTAATTCTGCTACACCTAGCAACTGTATTTTCAGAGGTTAAAATGGAATGCAGTGCCTGACACGTAACAAAGTCTCCACTAGAAAAAAACATCCACACAAGCTTTTATCAGAGATAAAGTGACCCTCAAAACCAGGGCTTTCCAACCTTTTCGAGCAGCAGGCTGGACCACGCCCCCCCCCTTGGACTGCTGAGTGGGTCAGTTACGTGGTTCCTCCTACCATAAATACTGCTGTAAAACACATCCGTGGCTGTCATAAATGTATTTACGACAGCTGCAGGTGCATTTACAGCAGCATTTACGACAGGTGTGGGTGCGTTTATGCATGTGCGGGTGCATTTTACAGCTGTTGCAAACGTGCCCACTTCCAGTAGCGGTGAGGACAGTGACGGGGCATATGAAATTGTGCCATAGGCCGGACCTGGCCTACAGGCCATAGGTTGGTCACCCCTGCTCAAAACCATCTTATGTGCCATCAAGTAGCCTCCAACTCATAGTGAACCCGTGAATGAGCAATATCTAAAATCTCCTGTTCTCATCAATTGCATACTCATGCCCATGGCTTCCTTTATGGAGTCATTCCATCTAACATTTGGTCCTTCTGTTCTATTGCTTGCATTTTTATGTAACATTATTGTCTTTTCCAGGGAATTCTGTCCTCTCGTGATGTGACTAGATGTGACACCCACAGTTTCATCATTTTTGTTTGCAGAATCAGGGGAGATAACCCAGCTCCTGATTTCACTAATGCGTGTGTGTGTGTGTGCACGCGTGCGCATGAATGCACATGCACACACCTAAAACTCATGGTTTTATTAGAAAAAGATGGGTTTGGGGTATAAAAGACCATTGCTTGGGTTTGCTACAGCAGTTTTGCATTGATGCACCATAAGAAACAGATCCCCAGATCAGATGACCTGTCTGTCATCTGATCTCCTCCATCCCAGTGCATTACTGGGTAACAATGGTTGTTATTAACCAGCACCATGCATTAATCCCTTGGTTTCAGCTGGGGGGAATTCTGGCAGCTTTCCCAAGCCATTCAGGCCCCCATCAGTTACCCATACTGTAAAAGGGGGATTGTTTGAATGGGATTGGGCCAAATTACCACTCCCTTTCCTCAGATCAACTCCTATGTGTAGAATCACTACTAAAGATGGCTGGTGCCCCGTTCCCCTGCTCACCTTCTGCCAAATTGCTGCTGCTGCAGCCACTCCGATAGGCCCACCTCAACATCTCACAAACTGATGTCCTGACCAGTGCCCAACAGATGTATAACACCATCCAAGTAGAGACCTGGGTTCAAGTAAAAAATGTCCCAGTTATGGATCCGTAAACCACTATTCATCTCACCTGGTTGGCACACTGCAATCAACCTACAGAATAACCATTTTAATATCTCAGATGCCTGGATGGAACGCTGGCAAAATCTGTCTCCAGTTCCCCATCATCACATAATCAAGAACCTCTGTGAATGGCCAGCTGGATTTCCCATTCCAAGACGGCACTGGAGGGTGCTGAACAGAGTGAGGACTGGCTGTAGTAGATGTGAAGCCACTCAGTTCACATGGGGATGGAAGTCCTCTCCCTAATGTGACTGTGGAGATGAAGACCATACCATGGACCACATTACAGGTGTCCTTTATCCGTGCTTGGACGCACATTGGAGGATTTGCATAGTGCCACAGATGAAGCCCTTCAATGGCTTTCAAACCTAGATGTCTCAGAAAACAAAACAAAATAAACAAAAAAACAAAACAAAACAAAACACAGTAGCACTTTAAAGACTAACTGCTATATTTTTATTGTTAGCTTTCGTGGATCAAGTCCACTTCATCAGACAAGGAATGAAACTTACAGGCATGTTCTTTATATACCAAATTCAGGAGGTTGACGGGAGGGTTGGTGTCAAGCAAGATGACAGACAAGCAAGCACAACAATACTGTTTCACACACCCATTAGCAACAATAGATTATTCAGATAAACTCTAAAAGACTCCCTTTCAATCTCAAGGTTGCTGAGTAAGCCCACTGTGGTATCTGATCAACTTGTGACCAGCATGTCAGGGTCACAAGTTGCAGGTCACAAGTTGATCAGATACCATAGTGGGCTTACTCAGCAACCTTGAGATTGAAAGCACTAGATGCTTAGAGAAAGAACAGAATACTGTATTGTTTACTCACAATTAGATCAGAGAAATATGCATGTGCTCAGGATTCTTGGTGAGATTGTTTTAGAAGGAACTAAAGTTAAAGTCTTTGGGGCTTTTAAGTCTTTTAGGCTTGCCATGTGGCTTTCAAAATGGAGGAGCTCAAATAGGCATATTTCTTCTTTGGAAGGCAAAAAACAAGAGCGAGAAGCAGTAATTCAGCCTCCCAGGGCTGAAGCCAAATTTGCCACCCCCAGGTGGACGCTGGTGTCCGCTCCTGCTAAGGCTTCTGAGAATTGTAGTCCAAGAACATACATAGCCCAAAAAGCGCCACCAGGGGCCAGAACTCCCCCCCCCAGCAACGCCACTGGCAAGAAGGAAGGAACACACAAAGCCTTAAAACATGCAAATAGGTCAGATGACCCTTAGAGGTGGGAAGACAGGAAACTTTCCAATTGGTTATTTACTAACATTATATATATATTCCTGTCAACTTTCTTTGCTGCTCAACTTTCATATTGATATACAGTATTCATGCATAAAATAGAGTGGGGGATCTTCGCTTTGGTATCCAAATTCCTTCACAGAATACTCCTTAAGCCCCATCATGAAGAATGGCACCTGTAAGGTTCTTGCAAAGCAGGAATTATAGCTTGTTTACCCTCCTTTTTACCACCACACATGCTACCTCACTTTTATTACATGGCTGTACCCAGTAGTGATCTTATCCCCGTGCTTGGCCATAGACTGTAATAAAGTGATTGATTGAATCTAGTGGCAAATTTATTTATTTATTTATTTAAAAGTTATGTCTATGGGCTTTCATGAAACTTGGTACTAGAGGCAAAACCAATTCAGACAAAAGAAGTTTTTCACCTAAAAATAGAAAAATAAAATCAGGATGTTTTCGTACACATTTGAGAGAAGGAAGAAATGGTACCAAGAAAGAATGAAAGTGAAATTTGCAAGATACAAATATATTCATCAATGACACTGTCCTCTATCTGATTCAGGAGATAATGGTCCCTTTGCCACAGTTGTCAATGTATGTGTTGGTCTTTTACGTTTTATTGCACTGTTACTTTTTATTGCATTGTTACATTTTATTGTATTGCTATATTTTATTGTACTGTAGTGTTTGATATGTTGTGATTTTTGTGATTGTTGCATAATTTTTGTATTGTGTATTGATTATTGTTCATGTTAAAGGGCCATTTTTGTAGGATGTGTATTGTGTAATTTTTGTGCATACTGTATTATTATATATTGGATAGTGTATCATTATTGTTGTTAAGTGCTGTTTCTTTTTCTTTTCTGCTCTTTGGATGTGTATTGTATACTTGTTGTATATATTGTATTGCGGTATATTCTGCAAGCCACCTAGTGTCGCTTTCGCAAATGAGGCGGCATAGAAATCTAAAAATTGAATTGAATTAAATTAAATTAAATCTGTGACTGCTCAGGCATAGGTCCTACTGAGTTCATTGGGATTTACTCCCAGGAAAAAAGGGGGTAGCAGGTTGTAATCTTTCCTATCTATGCACATTTGCCAGTGTGCAAATCTAAGTAACATTTTTGTAGTGTATTTACACCACTAACATTAGCCTATCCTAACAGTCTAATGAAGGGTTAATGAGAGGGGAATTTAAGTAAAGTTTTCAGCCAATTCTTTTGTGGTTTAACAATTACAGGAAGCTCTGCCTTGTTTCAGGAATTTCCCACGCCTATAATGCAGACATTAGAAAACTGCTCTGTTAAACTCATATCAGAGATGTTTACAGAAAGTGCAAAACAACTAAGCATTCCAGGGACAATATCTGGCTATATCAGAGCCATGGAGGTACTTTTTGTTTATTTGTTTTTGTAATTAAAAGTAGCCACCCAGACTGCAGTGGCTCAAGTGGTTAAGACGCTGAACTCGAAGACTGGAAGGTCCGAGTTCTATTCCTGAGTGCTGCACGACGGAATGAACTCCCGTCTCTGTCCCAGCTCCTGTCAACCTAACAGTTCGAAAGCAAGAAATTGCAAGTAGATAAACAGGGACCACTTCGGTGGGAAGGTAAACAGTGTTCAGTGCACTCTGGTGTTGAGGCTGCCTGCCATGTGCCCACAAAAACATCTGCAGCTGTAGACAGCACTGGCTCTTTGGCTATAAACAGAGATGAGCACTGAACCCTAGAGTCGGATACAACTGGGTTTTGAGCAAGGTCGATCCTTACCTTTACCTTATACAGAAAGTATATATACACAGAGAGAGAGAGAGCGCTGGCTCTTCAGCTATGAAACAGAGATGAGCACTGAACCCTAGAATTGAACAGGACTGGCTTTTGAGCAAGGGCGACCTTTACCTTTACACATATCTGTACTATATATATAATTGTCTCCTGCAAGATTTAATTAAGGCCTTATAATATTATTACAGTAAAACCTCATATAACACTAAAACCTGGTTCCACAAGTCTTGGTGTTATATGATTTTTAGTGTTATCTGATGCATGTTAAAATCCTATGGGATCCATAGAGATACATTGTAACCACACAGGTTTTAGCGGTTGTTATCTGAAGCATCCCATAGGATCTTAATGTTATCTGATGCAATTCTTCCCCCCAGATTCCTTAATGTTATGCGATTTTAGTGTTATTCGATACTAATGTTATATGAGGTATTACTGTATTTAGATAATATACAGTAAAACCCTGGGTTACAACTGCCTCGGGTTAAATTTGTTGCGGTTTACACTGGCAAATCCTATGGAAATGCCGTCCCAGTTTATACATTTTTAATGTATTTTTTCCCGGTTTACAACGATCAATTCAGGACCATTTTTCTTATTTTCAACATATCCCGATGGATGTTTCGGTTTACAATTTTTTCAGGATACATTGGAGGCTGTTGGAATAGACTTCTGTCGTAACCTGGGGTTTTACTGTATAATATTATCAGGATTTAATAGTATTATATTATAAGGGTGTAAGTACATCTTGCAGGAGAAAGAGGAGCTGCTGCCATTAATGTCTCTTTCTTGCACTTCTTCATAGCTTTCATTTTTGTATCCCGTGAGATACGCTGCTGCAGACTGCATTTTCCTTCTCTTCTCCTGCTAGAAGATGACATAAGATGGGCATTGCTTAGGATACAGTATAGTACTTACTTTTTGAAAGCAATAGAATTCATTGGAAAGCTTGTGCAATCAGTCTACAGTACTGCTGTTAACATTGCAATACTATTTCTGTATCTATGTAATGGATAAATTGTTACTTTGTATATTGTATTACAGTATTCAGTACTTTTAAAAGAGATGTATTTTTTAAAAAAAAATTATTCTGGGTGGAGGACTCCAACGTTTTGCCAGTGGTGACCGTTGTGCCAGAGTGACCTCTTGGGAAAGCTATAAGGGACTTTCCAAGCATGAAATGTTTTTAGTCAGTGATTTGAACTGAGGAAAGGGGAAATCAAAAGCAATACAGTAATAGTAGGCTGACCTGCTGATGGCAGAGGAGAAGGCGAGTGACAGCTGAAACTCCCCAGTAAAACCCAAGATCTCCTTTGAACCCTCCAACCACTTGAGGAAAAGCTCAGACTGAGGCCACTGCCCATGCAAATCCTCTTTGCAGCTGTTCCTCCAGCCATTACGTGGAGCTGTTGGATAAAAAGAAAGAGCTGTGCTGTTGGTCTTTCAACCTTTTCTATGTTCTGGGAATATTCTTTGTTCTTTCAGTCAGCATCCTTTACTAAGTTTAATAATGACAACGTTCACTCTCCTATTAGGATGGAGTGTGTGAGTAATAGTGGAAGGATGACTCTTGTATTAGGCATTCGGTCACAGTTAGGGCATGGCATAAATGATCCCCTCTCGTCTGGTCACAGCCCCTTCTGTTTGTTCCTCTGCTGTTTGGGGGATTTATTATTATTATTGTAAACAGAGATCCAGACGCAAGGGACAGAGAGGATCAGAATGTCTCCTCTAAAACTACAGGGAGGATACAGGAAAGTACAGCCACTGTCTGTTTGGCCCTTATTCAGGTTACTCAGTGAGTTGCAGGGCTTTCCCATACCATCCCTTTTCTAGTAATAACAGGAGCCTCTTATTTAGGCAACTGGTCACTTTTTTGTTTGTGGCAATGAGACTGAAACCTGCAACGCACCCAAAACTAAATATTTTATTTATTTTATTTTATTTATTATGCAGTGGCTCACATGGTTAAGACGCTGACTGAAAGGCGGCAAGTCAGCAGTGCAATACCCGAATACTGTATTGCATGACGGAGTGAGTTCCCGTCTGAGTCCCAGCTCCTGCTAACCTAGCAGATCAAAATAAAGAAATTACAAGTAGATAGATAGGGACCACTTCGGTGGGAAAGTATACAGTTTTCCGTGCGCTCTGGCATCTAGTCATGCCTGCCACAACACCACGGAAATGGATGCAAACACAGATAGCATTGGCTCTTCGGCTATAAACAGAGATGAGCACTGAAACCATCAGATATGACGGGCTTTTGAGAAGGGTGGCCTTTACCTTTTATACTTTATTATACATATTATACTTATATCCTGCCCATCTAGGAGATTTTTCTACAAACAGGTTTGCCTTTGATAAGTGTTATGACAGAGTATGGGGAACAGCATTTGCTGAGAGACTAACCAACACCACTGAAGCACAAAGGGATAAAAGGAATTGGGTTCATGTGAAAAAGAAGCACAGTATAGTTCTTGTATATGTTAATACTTCATTCCCTTCCAATCATACAGGTGCACGTTGTCTTACATTTCTCTGTCAACTCTCAAAATGCTGTTTCTTTCATGATATTGGAGCCTACATGACTTGTTTATGTCCCTGTAAAATATAAGTAATGAAGCAAAATCAGAAAACTGTTAAATTGTTATTATTCTTTTGTCTGAATGTAATACTTTGAAATTGAAAATAACATTTGGAACATTTGTTTTATATTTGCCTGGCTGTCTGATAGGCAGACAATGTGATTTCTCTTGATTGTTATTTGCATCTAGGTAAAGGTAAAGGTCACCCTTGTTCGAAAGCCAGTTGCATCTGACTCTAGGGTTTAGTGCTCATCTCTGTTTATAACCAAAGAGCCAGCACTGTCTGCATCTTCAGACATTTATGGGGACATGTGCTAGGCATGCCTCAACACCAGAGTGCATGGAACACTGTTTATCTTCCCACCAAAGTGGTACTTATCTATCTATTTATTTGCAATTTCTTGCTTTCAAACTGCTAGATTGGCAGAAGCTGGGACAAAGACGGGAGCTCATTCCGTCCTGCAGTACTTGGGAATCGAACTGCTGACCTTCCAGTCGTCAAGTTCAGCGTCTTAACCACTTGAGCCACTGTAGTCCCTTTATTTGTATCTAACAAGCAATTAATCTACAGCTATACAGGGTTACTCATTTTTTGCATTTGTGAATCACAACGGGATATAGTGCAACAAAATTTGTTTTAGAGATATCACAGCTTCCTCAACATGGAAAGCAATTCTCTCACTTCCAGGTTAGGGTTACATGAACAATGTTGTCAGGAATTTTGGCAATCAGCTCAGACATTTGTAGGAAAGAATGCATTACCTTGATCTTACATTCCAGACACTCACTCTGAATGTATGCTTCTGTTTATTTTTACCAAGAGCTCTTCCTGTAACCAAACATGTGAAAAAGTCTGAGTCTCATGCATTTTATTACTGTCAGTACAGCTGGGTCCAGTTTATTTTATTTTATTTTCCACTCCTATTTTTTCACAGTTAAAGAACAAAACAGCTCCATGCATATGCACTGCTTTGATTCCCTAGTATTGTTCATGGGTTTTTAAGATACTGTTTAAGGCTAATTAAATGTTGAGTAGCCTGCATCCAGAAAACTTAAGGACCAACTTCACTATTAGTTCAAAAGCAAGAAATTTCAAGTAGAGAAAGAGGGACCAGTTTGGTGGGAAAAGATCTTGGGGACATGACAGGAGCCTCATTTGGGCATCCCCTACACGGAATTTCTCCGGGGGGAAAATCCTTTCAACCAAGAATAATTTCTGACATGAAATTATTATTATATTATTGCATTACAAAACCCATTGGCCACGTCAGTTTCTATAGCAGATTTCTTCTGCAGCAGGAATGGGCAAACATAAAAGCCTTTCTGCCCTGCCTACCAGAGTTTCAAGGGCAAAAGTATTACTCCTTAATCTCTCTAGAAATGGGAACAGAACTTTTAAAACCATATGTCCCACATTTGGGACTGTGGTGGCTTAGTGGTTAAGATGCTGAACTTGACAACTGGAAGGTCAGCAGGTCAGCAATTCAAGACCCAAGTGCTACATGACAGGTTGAGATCCCATTGCCAGTGTGAAGGTAAACAGTGGTCCATGTACTCCGGCATCTTGTCATACCTGCCACTTGACCACAGAAACATCAGACAGCATTGGCTCTTTGGCTGCAAACAAAGATGAGCACTGCCCGCTAAAGTTGGATATGACTGGCTTTCGAACAAGGGAGACTTTTAGTCACTGGTAAATACTTTGATTTTAACTGTGTCAACTTGGACACAAACCATGGGGTCAATTGCTGTGTAGTTACACCCAGTGGTGGGCATCAGCAGATTCGCACCAGTTCGCCAGATTTGCACCCTGCCCATCCAAGTTTTGAAATAAAGTACAGTAAAACCTTGAGTTACGAATAAACTCAGTTCCATGGCATTGTTCGTAAATCGAATCTGTTCGTAACTCAAGGCATCTCCATTCAGATAAAGCAAATGCCCCACCCAACCCTCCAACAATCAAAACGGGCCACCCCCACCGTCCAAAATCAATCAAACCACCCAAAAACAGCAGCAGCATTAAAAGGAAAGCACACATAACCAAAAACATTGATCCTTACCTTAAAGAAGCTTTGAAAATGGACAGAAAACTCAGAAAACTCTAACAATAAGCAGCAACCGGCAGGCGTTTTGGCACTGAAACTCCAGACAAAGATCTCCTCTCTAAGCACTCTCTACTGACACCTACAGGGCTCTGAAAGGCTGCATGTGTATAAAATATAAACCCATAGGGGAAATGGCGTTTTTTGCTTCACTGGAGGCAACACAGAGGGGAAAAAATTAATTCATAAATCAGGGCATGTTCATAACTCGAGGCATAGATTTCAGTGCAGAACCAATTTGTAAGTCGAATTATTCATAAGTAGGGGCATTCATAAGTAGGGGTTTTACTGTAATCCTAATTCGGGCGCAATGCAGGGCTTTCCCCCCTGGCCACGCCCACCATACCACACCCACAGAGTAGGTAGTAAAAATTTTTGAATCCTACCACTGGGCAGGCATGATAGATCACCCACCCAGTCACATGGCCATGCCCACAGAGTAAGCCATGCCCACAAAGTAGGCCACACCCACAGTGTGGTAGTAGAAATTTTTTGGAGCCCACCACTAGTTAGACCCCAACATACATTACCACTATTCCCAGAAGATATTTTAAAGGATAATCCAATTCCACTTGCTGAAAAAGTTATCAATCTAGGCTGGACAGTAGCTATTGTTCTGATTTCAATGGCTGACTAGGGAAGCTGACTGGGGGCTGGCACTGGTAAAACCAGTCCTTAAAGATCTCTTAAAAACCCTGCAAGGGTCACTCTAAATCAGATGTGACTTGATGACATATAGCATAACATGTGGGTACTCAAGTAGAAAGCAGATGCGGTTTGTATCACTTACCCCATTTTCCTTCAAGAGTGCCACCAATTGTTAATACTTTTCCTTTTCTCTAAGCATCCCATCTCTTTTTAAGTACTGTAAATGTTAGCTCCCACCAGATGGGTCTTCTCCTTTGCTTCCTCTTTTATCTCATCAACATAAAAAAGATTATTGCTCCATATCTTTCACATGCCTGCCGCCTACTGGCAGAAACTGTTCCATCAAAAATATGATTGCACTGTAAGTTATTCCAATTTACATATAGTTTACACCATTAGGAAAGCTGAGTGCAGAAGAATAGATGCCTTTGAGATGTGGTGTTGGAGGAGAGTTTTAAGAGTCCCTTGCACAGCGAGGAGAACAAATAAGTTGATCCTAAAAGAAGTCAACCCTGACTGCTCATTAGAAGGTCAAATAGTAAAGTACTTTGGACATCAAATGAGAAGAGAGGATTTGCTTGAGAAAACCTTGATGCTGGGAAAGGTGGAGGACAAAAGAAGAAGGGTGGCCAAAAATGAGATGGCTAGATGGTATTGTAGACTCAATGTGCACAGAGCTGGGTGGGCTGAGGAAGATGGTGGAGGACAGAGGTACCTGGTGGGCACTGGTCCATAGGGTCACAAATGGTCAGAATCGACTGTTCAAATGAACAACAAAACACAGGAATGGCTCTGTGTACCTTATGTCCAAGTTTCAGTGATGACTCTGTTCCTTCTGCTCAAATCAAATACCACTTATGGGCTTACATTTGACCAGGTTTCCACATCATTATGCAGACAAAAAACAATGGAATTTGGCTCCTTCCTCTGCCCAAAACACAAACAAACAAGGCAGGTTTTGTTTTTGTTTTGTTTTTTGCTCATGCAGCACTACATGGAAATATTCACCCACTATGCAGTTTTTGTTTGTCTATATGTTGGTTTTAAAGTTCCAAAAATACAGCCAAATCCTGAGTGCATTATATAAGTCCCTCCCTCCCCATTCATGGTTTCAGTGAACATGGTTTTAATTATTCACAGGTCCAAAAATATTAATGAAAAATCCCAAAAATACATACCATAGTACAGTATACAGTAATTGTACTTCCAAGACACACAGTTGGCCACTAGAGGCCACTAGCTACAAGGTAATGTATTGAGCAAACAGAAGGAGCAGTACAGAGTGTCCCAAAAATTGCCTGCCCCTACCCCCAGACAGAGTCTTTCCCCCCACTTATGGTGAACACATTCCAAAACATCTGTTCTTATGCAATACAATGTATAACTGATACCACTGATCGATCATTCATTCATTCATTCATTCATTCATTCATTCATTCATTCATTCACACTTATATGCCACCCTATTAGCAGAGCAACTTAGGGCAGCTAACAGAGTATTGCAAAATATAGCAAATCACCAAGTATAACAAAAACACAAATACAAACAACAAAACACACTATTTCCCCAACGGAGCCTGGGATTCAACGTCCTCGACAGAGCCCAGGGCTCAGCATCCTCAACAGAGCCCAAGCTCAACATCTTTGACAGAGCCCAGGAGCTCGACATATTTGGTGGTGGTGGTGGTGGTGGTTTACAGCATTATAGCATTTACATAGTAAGTTATGTGAAAATTGACAATGGTTGTGAATTGGCCTAGGCTAGCAAGCACCATCCTTTGTTCTGTGAGTTCACATCAGGCTTTGGATAACATGTAGTAATGAATAAGCATAACTGACCATACTTATCAAGTTTTTTCTGTAAAGGTAGTAGGGGGAATTACAGCATATAATAACTCAACAGCTGTGGTGTTTCAAACTTGGTCATCTTCTTTTGTGTCCTGATCAAACCCTGGACTGCCAAAATGAAGCCACATTCTTCACTTTGTCATATCCCAAATTTGGTAACATTCCCAAAACCCTTGCCTGCTATTTAAACCGATGAGATGGGTATCCAGCATGGGTATATATTTTATCTTTGCTGTCTCTCTTTGGATCCTCATCCAATAATATATATATATAATATTATTCCAGTATGTCAACCTTCAAGTCTTGCAGAGTGTCCAGGCAGACTGAAATATATTTGAAACTGGTTTCTCTGTATTGCCATTCTTCATGTCTGATTTATGTCCATTAACTCTTTTGTGCAGAGATTGTCTTGCTTGCCCTGTGTAGGTTGAAGAGGGGCATGTTGACAAGAGATGGCATAAATCACATTAGCAATGGAACAAGTAAAAGTTCCCTTAATGTTGTGTGTGGCATTGTTGGGTCTAGTAATAGTGTTGTTAGAGCAAATGTGGGGACATAGTTTGCATCTGGGTTTATAGCAGGGGTTAGACCCCATCACTGCTTCACTATTGTGTAATTTGTTGTTTGTTAATAGTTGCTTGGAGATTGGAGGGTGGGTGTTGTCCATAAGCAAGTATAGATCTGTCACCAAGGGTTTGAGAGTAGAGAGCAACATATGGTATTTTATCCCAATTTGTGAAAATAAGCTTCAGCTTGTATTCAACAAACTTCTATGCAAGTTGTGTTACTCCAACACCAGCAGTTCAGGCACTGTGAAATTTCTAAAAAATGGAGCTGTCAAACTGAATTAATTGGTCACTAGCAGGTGTTTCTTGATATAAGAATACACCTAGCACTGCCTTCTGGGATCTAGGGCTGATCTCATTTCTGAAAACATGAAGGTCAACTGTAAGGTCAATTACGCAAAGGTCAGTTAAGCAAAGAGTAATGGCATAATGAAGTAACAACCAGGATTAAAGTCCAAAATAATTGAGAGGAGTATTACATGCCATACATTATTTCTCTGTGCATCCTCTGATTATTAACATCAGAACATCTTCCTCTCAAGGAGAAAGAACTGTCCTCCCTTATGATCAAAGGTTTCTTCTACAGCAGGGGTGCCCAAGCCTTTTGGGCCATGGGCCGGTCACATGGTTTGGAGGTGGTCACTATGGCCTATGGGCCAGATCTGGCCCCCAACACCAATTTATCCAGCCCACAAAGCTTTCGTCACTCCCAGAAGTGGAAGTAAAATCCACCCATATGGGCACATTTTACTTCCACTTCTGGGAGAGATGAAGGCTTTGTGGGCCGAATGAATTGGCATCAGAGGCCAGATCCAGCCCACAGGCTGTAGTCTGGGCACCCCTATTCTACAGTATTTGCTTTTGTTATTCCAAGTCACATCTCTAGGAGGCAATAAGAGGCAGGAGGACGCAAGAGGAGCCTCTTGTTTACCAAGCATCTCCTAGATAGCAATACAGGACATCATTTCTTAAAACAACATACAGTACATGGTTCCTCAGGAGTAGGCCAGCCTTTTCATTAAGCAGAATGAAGTAGCTGCCTCAGGAAGCAGATTTCTGACTGTCACAAAAGCCAGGATATTCTAAGTTGTTTAATTTTTATTATGAATCTTGTAAGAGATGGGTTTTGTAGTCTGGTAGCATAGCCTCCCCCATCTCTTGTTGCTTGTTCACAGAGCACACAATCTTCAGTCGTTTTTATATTTTATTGTAAGGCAAAGGTTTCACAGAATATGCATAGGCGAAATAGTCAAAATAAAGAACCTGGCTATGGGCCAGCAAAGGCCCCTAACACTCCCCCCCCCATCATTCTTCATGGTTCAGTACAGCATAGCACAAGAAGAAAGAGAATTCAAAAAGAGCCAAAAGCAAGCACCACATCACCTGGCATGAACAAAGGATTGCATGTCTTTATATAGTATCCAAAACACTCTGGAGTCCATGTTCCCCTCTTCCCGCCATAAGCCCCCCAATCACCAGGCTCCTACCAGGTTAATTACTCCAGCCACTCGTCAGTGTCCCCCCCCCCCTGCCCTGACTCTCTATAGATAACCAAATGGAGCCATCCCCACCCTCCCACCCTCCTTCTTGCTAAGGCACCAAAAACACAGGGAAGGGAAAGGATGCTCCCAAGAGGGGGAGGGGGGCTTTCTCAATCTTGCTCCTTACAAATCTGATACATGAAATAAAAGACTTTCTAAGCACCAGCCTGGCTTGAACAGCATGCCATGAAATCTGCCTGATGAAGCATGAAGTGATCTTTTGAATCACAAAAGCTTGCAATATTTGATTTTTTAAAAAAGTGATCCTATAAAAGGTATCACCTTCCTTCTACATTTGTTTGATTTTAAGTATGGATCACAAGGCTTATCTTTACTTGTTGCTCTAACCATAGCAGTCAAAACAAATCTCCCACCAACACTTGCCCATCTGTCACTCAAGGTCAATGAAAGGTGACTTGTCTGTCAGTATGCCTGATCCCCTATCTGGAGGGCAGAGAGATCTCCCAGCCAAATTCCTCCTGCATGCCTTAACTTGCTGGCAAGGCAGCCCAGATTCCATCCATCAGCTAACAGTATAACAGCATCAAAGACATCTCATAGCCTGAATAGGTAGAGATGAACAGTTGTGAATCAAAAGCAGGAAGCATTTCTTATGGTGAAACCTTGACTAACATTTCAATCCCTTACATATTTATTCAGAAGTAAACTCCAACAAATTCACGGTCAGGTGATTAAGTGCAGGATTTCAACTCAAACCCTACTGTTGGTACAAATGCATATTCAGAACAGCACAGCACTACCCATTAATCAATTTTAAATGTACCTATAAAAGTGCTTTTGTACCGTGTGTGGTGGCATGAATAGAGTGATGGACTCGGTCTCTGAGGGTAGTGGTTTGAACTCCCCCTTGCCCATGGAAAATTACTGGGCAAGTGGGACAGGTAAAATCACTCCTCAAATGTCTCACCTTGAAAGCCCTAACAGAGTCACTACAAGTCGGTTCTGTCTTGATGGCACATAAAGGTACAACGTGAGCAACCAGCACAGTGTTTGGACATCCACTCCCTGGCAGTAACTTGACCCGCTGAGGTCCACAGCTTCCTCAATGAAACTCCAAGCGGGGGGGGGGGGGGAATCAGACTCAAACCATAAGAGGATTTTGTTAGATAAAACCAGGATTGTAGCCACCTTTCTGGCTTGCAGGTTCAGTGAAAAAAGGTCCCAAGCACTCTATCCACTTATTTATAAGGTCTGGAGAACCAGTCGATCTTCTTGAGCAATTTACAGATATTAGCAGGATTCAGGTTACACTGGAGAAGTTTATTTAAAAGAATAGTTTCAACAGAAACAAGATAACTCGTTACAACAGAAAAGGTTCAAAATTCATACCCTAAAGGGCAAAAATAAGTAAGAGAACAGGAACTGGGCAACAGTTGGAAAAACACACCCATTGGCGGCTAGCCTTCAGTTAACTAAACCAAGACTTTCTGAATGTAGCTTATAAACACCACCACCCCCCCATTAAATACACCTCCTATAATTAATTATAATTAGTTCTTAGTCCTTAGTTGATGATAACTAATTGTAGTAACATAAAAATAATAACTGGTTCTTTCTAGCTGCCTGAGTCTGCATTTTCTAATAAAAGGAGAACTTTTCCAGTTAAAAGAGGTCTCTTTCATGCTGACACATTTCTTCTTCTTCTGTTTAATCCAGTTGTTCTCCAATACTTTGGGCAACTTTGTCATTTCCACTGTGCTAGGCATGTTTGTGGTAGGTTGTGCAAGTTCAAACTAGTTGCACCGTCAGCAAATATCACATTTAAGCCCTTCCTTCTCTGTCTCACCTAGAGTGCACTAGGTCTATGCCAGGACACAGCAGTTCCTCACTCGTTTGGGTAAGAATTGGGCTTGAGTCATGCAAATAATTCTATTAACCTTACCTAGAGCTTATAACCTTTGCCGTTTATGTGCTTAAGGGTGTATAGCCCCAAACAATCTTACCTAGTAAACAAACCATTACAGCAAGGAGATCTGGTTCCTTGCCCTTTTAAAAAGAACAAGGAAGAAAGGGCTTCCAGACTCTTAATATTGCATCAGTCAGACTGCAGCACAAATTAGTCTGAGCTATGATTGTCTCATTAGATTTGATGCGACAGGCTAGGTTTGGCAACACAGAGAAAAACCTTCCCAATGCCCTCAGTCTTGCTGTTCCCTCATTATTATGGGAAATGTGCATTTTTTGTTAATTCACATTTCTTTTATAAAGGAATATCAAAATACATGTTCGTAGAATTGCCTTCAACTTATTCTGACTTGAAAGCTGAGACATCGTCCATCTGTGTGTGTGTGTGTATGTGTGTTTATACTCTTTCATAAGTACACAAATGGAAACAACACAAATACAGACATACATCCAAAGCTTGCTTTCAGTTGTAATTTAATTTAATTTAATTTTTAGACTTGTATGCTGCTCCACTTGCAGAGCGACTCTGGGCAGCTAACAATAGAGCATAACAATGTTACAGAGTAAAAAAAAAACAATAATGTGGTAATACAATCAAACAAAGCAATACAGTATAGCAATACAATCAGCAAAAACAATGTAGAAATACAATCCAGCAATACAATACAATCCAGCAATACAATGTAGCTATACAATGGAACAATACAATATAAAAATACAATCCTGCACTACAATATAACAATATAGTCAGATATTGTATAATACATGCAACGTCCTTTCACTGCCCGCAGTTAGTAGCAATTCCTCCTTCGGACAAGGCTGGCGGGGTCCAGAGGGAGGTCAGGAGCATCCTCACACTGCCCATGGCTGGCGGTCTTTTATCGACCTTTGGTCGAGGTGGGTGGGGCCCAGAGGGAGGGCTGGAGCATCCTCCGACGGCCCACAGCCATTGGCAATTTCTCTTCCTCCGGACGAGGCTGGCGGGGTCCGGAGGGAGGGCGGGACGCACCTCTGCCCAGCCAAGCCTACAAGTTGTGCTGCATGGTTGTGAACAAATCATAGAAAATTTGAAGGATGTATGTATATCGTTGCAAAATTGTATGCTGAAGAAAAACCTTCAGAAGAACTGCATAAAAATAGAATTGTAAGTTTAACTCTGGTATGAAATTCTGAACATTAACATCTGCGGCAAAGCTCTTCAGTTCAGCATTTCAGAGCTTTTGAATTCTATTCATCCTAAAACAAGTTTGTGTAAAAAATGTTGTTTGTTTAAAATTCTCTAATCTTGATGCTAATATATTCAAGTATAGGTCAGGTCAAGAGCTGGAGAATTTCATAAGTTCTTAATGGTTTTGGCTGTTACTGAATGTGAGGGGGGAGGGGGAGGCGACATTTCAGATTGGCTCTTCTCTCCCTACTTTATCCCCTCATCAACCAGGGGAGGTCAGGCAGGCCCAGAGTCACACAGTAGTTTTTGTCATTGCAAGAAGACCAACATCTAACCAAAATGAAGCCACCCCTCATCAGGAAAAACTTCTTAACAGTTAGAACAGTACAGTAACAGAAACAATGACCTTGGGAAGTAGTGAGCACTCCAATGCTTGGAGGTATTCAATAGAAAATTGGATAATTCTCTATAAGATATGTTTTGATTTGGATTCCTACATTGAGCAGGGGATTAGACTCCGTGGTCTCAGAGGTCCCCTACAACTCAATTATTCTATGATCATTTGCCTCAAAAAATATGTTGTCTATATTATACTATCAGCATCTTGCTAAGCTAGTCAGGTTATTTTCCTTTTTAAAAAAAACCAACATTGTAGTATATTTCTTCTTCTGCCGTATCCAAATCTGAATATTGGTGATTATCATGGTGATCAGCCATGAAGATTGTCCTAAGGACAATATAATACAGTGACCATCACCCAAGGCAGTTTTTACTACTGGAAGCCCTAAGGACAAATGGAGAGAAGCTCCTGGGGCTTGCTGAGTTGGAGGGTAGAACAATGAAGAAGAATTGGGTGGAAGGAGAGAGAAAAATAGCTGGATAGAAAATGTGCAAGAAGAAGACAGAAGGGGTGGATTTATTTCTAACTAAGAGAAAGCTAGATATTTGCATAATTCATCTATCTAAAAATGTAAGAGGCAGGGTGAGACAAAAGATAGCAGATGAAGAACAGGGAAGAAATCAAGAAAAGACACACTGATACAAAACCCCTGGAAGAGTTTCAAACTAGAAGATGGCAGATCTGCTTTCAACAGTTTCCTGGTGCTTCTTCAAGCCAGCCAGGCATTTATTTGTTGATTAGTTAATGAGAGCCACTGGTTGTATAATGATCTTTCTCCCTGGTTGACAGGAAGTCCATAAGGCAGGTCTAAGTTCTGGGGGAGCAGCAGCCAGTGGTAGCATTTTCTCCTAGGCAATTCAGAATGTAGTTGGGGTTCACAGACCTAGGATATGACATAAGGGTGTACAGGAAACGACAGCACCCACAGTAAAAAAATGGATTTTATTTTATTTATTTATTTATTTATTCTTCAAATTTATACCCCGCCTCGCTCAGGCAAGCCTGACTCTAGGCGGCATCATACAAAAACAATATAATATCCCACCAACCCCCCCCCCCATCGAGTCCTCCACAGCCGCCCCAAGTTCTCTCCCCTCGAGGCCGAATGGCCGAGGGAGTCCCCTTTTATCTTCCTCCCGGCCGGTGATGGAGGCCGGGAGGGCGCAGCGGCGGCGGCGGCGTCTGTTGCGCGGCGGCGGCGGCGTTGCTTCGGGCCTCCCCTGGCCAAGGGAGGCCCCTTTTATCTTCCTCCCGGCGGGTGACGGAGGCCGGGAGGGCGCAGCGGCGGCGGCGGCGTCTGTTGCGCGGCGGCGGCGGCGTTGCTTCGGGCCTCCCCTGGCCAAGGGAGGCCCCTTTTATCTTCCTCCCGGCCGGTGACGGAGGCCGGGAGGGCGCAGCGGCGGCGGCGGCGTCTGTTGCGCGGCGGCGGCGGCGTTGCTTCGGGCCTCCCCTGGCCAAGGGAGGCCCCTTTTATCTTCCTCCCGGCCGGTGACGGAGGCCGGGAGGGCGCAGCGGCGGCGGCGGCGTCTGTTGCGCGGCGGCGGCGGCGTTGCTTCGGGCCTCCCCTGGCCAAGGGAGGCCCCTTTTATCTTCCTCCCGGCCGGTGACGGAGGCCGGGAGGGCGCAGGTGAAAACTCTCAGGTGAAAACTCAAGAGTTGGAAAAAGGAAGGAGAAAGAGGTAAGGCATGAGTGAGAACCAGAGGCTAGGGATGACAGCAAGGTTGGTGTATGAGCTCAACAGATAATAGCCTGTCAATTCTGCTTGTTAAGTTCACTTATTTTGGTTGTTGTTTACATTGTTGAGCTTACAATTAACAGCATGGTTAGGCACTTCTCTGAGAATGCAGCACTGTGGGTTATCTCACACTCTGTACTGCTCAATTTATGTAATGAGCCATGGAAGTTCAAGATGCTCAATTTAATTCTACTGCACTTGTGACCTAGTCATTGGCATATGTGTTTAGATGAACCCCAGGTACAGTGGGGTCATTGTGCTGCTGGCAATGTGGCCACCAGACAGACACGAGATAGACATCTGAAAATCATTCCACTTTTCAGGTTTTCTCTCACTCTTCCCCCAGTGGCTTAGTGGTTAAGATGCTGAGCTGGATACTGGAAGGTCGGGTTTCAATACCTGAGAGCTGCTTTTGGGGACATGAAAGGAGCCTCATTCAGCCATCCCCTGAGCGGAGTTTCTCCAGCAAAAATCCTTTCAACCCAGAGTAATCTCTGACATTAAATAACAACAACAACAACAACAACAACAACAACAACAACAACAACAACAACAACAACAACAACAACAACAACAACAACAACAACAACAACAACAACAACAACAACAACAACAATAGTCGTCATCATCTCTCCAGCACTAGCAGGGCTGCATTGGCTACCCGTTCCTTTCCGTATCAGGTTCAAGGTGTTAGTTCTAACTTTTAAAGCCCTACACGGTTTGGGACCTTCCTACCTGGCCTTTCCCTCAGGACATTAGCCTGCATCACTAGACCTTCCCAGACAGTGCAGCTTCAAGTGGTGACCCCAAAATTTGTAAGGAAGGCCATGACTTGGAGGAGAACCTTTTCAGTGGCGGCACCAACTTTATGGAACTCCCTCCCAGTTGAATTGCGCCAGACCCCATCCTCGTCTACATTCAGAAAGCAGCTCAAATCATTCCTTTTTAATGAGGCCTTTGAGAAGGTGTCAACAATGGCTCAGCGCTAGGTTTCTTATTTGGCCTGTCCCTGAGGCCAATCAGTTTTTTGTATTTTTAATGTGTTTTTAAGATGTTTTTAATATGTGAGTTCATCTTGTTAGCTGCCCAGAATAGGAACACCTCCTAGATGGGTGGGGTATAAATGGAATAAACAATAACAGCAATAATAGCAGCAGGAGGAGGAGGTATTATTATTATTATTATTATTATTATTATTATTATTATTATTATTATTATTATTATTATTATTATTATTATTATTATTATTATTATTATTATTATTATTATTATTATTATTAAGTATTCTAAGCCAATAGTTTATTGTTGAGACCCTAGTTCAGCAGCAGCATGTATGTATGTATGTATGTACAGGCAGATTTCTGGACACAGAAAGTCTTTGTACAAAAATACACACCTCGATGTCTGTTTCCATCTATCCAACAGCTTCCAGTTGAAAGAGCTGAATGTATTTTTTATGAGATGCAGGTCCCCACCCAAGAGCCCAGCAGTTGCATTTGGGCAGACATTCAACAAATACTTAAATATTTGGGAAGTGTCTACAGTCTGACACTATGGCTTGTTCTGAGCAATCTGTTTAGAAACTTTAATACACATCCAGCACAATCATTCCTGTTATCATGTAAGGTTTCAAAATTAAAATTGGTTCATATATGGCATTTGTATTCCCTATTTTCTCCAAGGAACATGAGGTCCCATGCCTGGCATGGAAACTCAACAGACTTTTCACTTTAATCCATTGGGGTGCCAAGATCTCACTCAAGCCCTTGGCATCTTACTCCTGTGCTCTGTGTCAATAACTGTGGGCTCATTTCCCCCATGTTCAGCAAATAATGAGTTTTTAATCGACAAATATAGCTGCCTGGATAGCTCAGTGGTTTATGTATCTGGCTGTGGAACCACACTTTGGGAGTTTGATTCCCCACTTTGTCTCCCAGGAGAAGAGCCAGCCTGTGTAGCCATGGGGAAGTTGCACAGCCCCTGGGTGCCCCCCAGAAAAAGGGAATGGTGAACCACCTCTGTGTATTCTCTCTCTCTGGAAAACCCTGGGGAAAGGATCACTATGAATCAAAATGATTTGACAGCACAGTTATTTAATCAAGAGAACCTCACCTCCCTTCCATAACTACCACACTAGGTCAACAAAGCATACCTTAATTTTAGCCATCCATGCTCTAAACGCTCAGCACTATGTCAATGCGCATTCATTTATTTTGGATCACTTAGTCAGGTTCTCTCTAACAGAAGCAAACAAACTGCTTTTTGTGGGACACCAACCATGGAAAAATCTTGCTGTCCCATGAAAAAAAATACATTACTTGGCACTTGCTGAATCTTTGCAAACAAGAGGATTTTTTTTCCTCCACTTTCCAAACAGTTGCCTTGTTTACCATGAGCAGAACAGCCACTTCCTCAATCAGAGAGTTGTTTTTGCCTTCCTCCTGGCTGCTTTTTCCTATCATTCTGCTAATTATTCTAAGGCTCCACATGTGCAGTGGAAAGATTCCAGCTGCCCCAACAAATATTAGCATTGCTGGCAGACTGCACAATTAGGTCAAAGATGAAAAGGCTTGGGATAAAGAAACCCAGCTTGTTCATAGAGTTGGTCCCTCTGGACCAAAGGGGGAAGGAAACCCATGGTTATGAAGTCTGCAGAGTGAGCAGTGTGCTTGAGAAGTCATGCACCGACTTACAGGGCAGTTTAATGTCATTCAAAAGGATTCTCATTTTGAGCTACGTGGCAACATATTTTTGCCGACAAATGTCTCTTGCGTCACCCTAGAAATTTATTCTTCTTATGAATTTATGGTGAAGAGCAACACCTCATGGGTGAGCACCTTTGAGGACTGACACTGAATAAAAATAAAAGCATTGCAAGCTACAATTTTAAAGGCAAATTTATTGATAATTGGGTAGGGGGAGGAGGATGTTTTGGACTCATGTATGGATGATGAACATGGAACTTTTTCAAAGGATAACTTGAGAGCAAGACATTTCTTTGTTCTAAGGAAAAAGGTACCCTGGCAGCAGAAAATTCCCTTGTAGAGGAGTATGTTACTGTGAATGCGTTTTAGCATATTAACAACTACCACATTGATACAAATAAATTTGCATCTTTAGGAAGCCAAATATATATTATTGCCTTAGAGTATTTTTCTCTCTTCTAATTTTGGTAAACACTATCCCCTCTTCAATATCACTTCCAGCATGTTATTACCAGAAGCAATCCATGATTAATATCTATTCATAAATACTAATCCCCTGTTTGTTTTAGGGCAGCTTCAGAAATTCTGGAGCTATTCAGGAACCTTGCCTGTTTATTCACATGCCAGATGTTTTGAAAGAAGAGTTTGCATCAATGCTTTAAAGAACGGAAAGCCAATTATTCAGAATACAGAAAATTGGTCACATTAGTAGAATGTAATAGAACTGCAACAAATTTCTTCAGCTAAGTCAAGTGTCCCACTGTCTTGCACACTTGAACTACAGTGAAGCAATCTAACACCTAAGACAGGGGTGCCCAAATTTTTTGGGCTGTGGGCCGATCATGTGCTTCAGGGAGCCAGTCACTAGCGCCCGGGGGCCAGGTGCGGCCCCCGACGCCAATTCATCTGGCCCGCAAAGCCCACGTCGCTCATGGAAGCGGAAGTAAAATGCGCCCGTACAGGAGCGTTTTACTTCAGCTTAGTTTGGGCACCACTGACCTAAGATAAACATTTCCTCCCTTGGTTTGAAGAACTGGAGGCTTAACAAATGGGAACACAGACAAAAGGTAAGGCAGGAATCACAGGAAACAATTCAACTATAGCATGTGAATGTTTTTAATAGAAACAGAATATTTAGTTCTCCTCGTTCTAAATATCACACTGCACAACAGAGCTGTTTATAGAGAGAAGGAAGATAATAAGGGCGTGGCCTCATCCATTCTGGCTAAGCATTCAGTGGTCACATTCATTTCAGTTGTACGCAGTGGTGCAGTCATTTGTGCTTATATAATTGAAATATGCCAGAGAGGAGAGTAATAAGCAACGAACATAAAACAGTAATGGATAATGAGCCTCCTCAAAGGTTGTGGTGTTTTTAAACCACAACAGGTTGTCACCTGGGCAACAGCAACCTTGTTGCGCTAATCCTTCTCACACCAGGTCAGGCGAAAGAAACTATGAAATGAATTGACCAAATGATAACTTCATTTTGGCAGTTTAAAGACTGACCTAGACGCAGAAGCAGACAGTGCTGGCTCTTCGGCTTTGAAACAGAGATGAGCACTGGACCCTAGAATCGGATACAACTGGCTTTCAAGCAAGGGAAACCTTTACCTTTAAATGTGGAAGAAGAATGAACACAAACATAAAACATGGAATGAGATGTTATTATTCTTGAAACAGCTGATCAGTTAACAATTGATCACCTGTAAGGGAAGGAATAGACAACAGAGACCCCAGCAGTATTTCCTTTTATGATTTCTAGTTTTATATGTAGACTGGTGCCGTTAGACTTCATTCCTCTTTCTCTCCGAGACCACCCTGTTTTTTGTTCTTTCCTTTAGAATAACTGTGTTGCATCCAAGGCCAGTTCAAGGGGCATCTATATTTTTTTCCTTTTGCATTATCCTCATGTAGATTTTATAAATAATAAACTTTAAATTCCTCGGATGTCTTCTTAGAACCTGTCTTCCAAATAAATTTTCTACCTAAATAGTCACAAGCTGAACATCACAAATATTGGTCCACAGCAATCTTCCACTCAAACTCCCAAATTATTGCTCCCCAAATACTATCCTTATACAAGATATGAGCCTTTTAAAAACTTCTGAGATGGAAACAGGCTTGCTAGGAGGTTAAGACCCAAGGCAGACCGAAGAGGTACGCAAAACAGCTCAGGTGGACATAAACAGATGGCCTTTGATCCTTGAACTGTGACAAGAAAGGTTTCATTCATGGATGTTCAGATTTGAAATCTAATTGGATGATGAGGCGCATATGTGGTGCTGTGAGATCCAAGATCCAGCAGATAAAGCTGAGAACATTGCAAGATCAGATGCAGACATTGATTTGATAATCTATGGTTCAGTTGACCCACAATTTATTTATGCAAAAGAAATGTTGAGATCAAAACTTGTCCTGCTACATTTGAGAGGTAAAACAGATAGCTAACTTGAACAGGATTTCTATTTCTTCAGTAGAGGTGTGGTTTTCAAACTATACCTCATGGAGTTTTTGGATAGTCTCACTATTGTATGTAAGGGGCATAATCCACATTGTCTGGTGATTGAGTTGCTGATGGGTGATATCCAAACAACAGCTACCTGAGGAACAGTTTGAAAACCATACATCCAATACAGCCCGTAATTTTTTCTCTCACCTCTAAGAAAGAGGGCCTGGCTCAGCCACCTGCCATGAACATTTTTCTGCACTATCCACAAGAAATTGGTGTATGCCTAAAGAAGTGATCTTGAATTATGAAAGCTTGCATGGTATTTGACTTTTTTTAGTGCTTTAATAAAGGCATTGTATACTCTTGCAATTGTATTGTGTAGGGGCTACATGGTTTCCATTGCTTGCTTTTTTGGAACTACTGAAAATGTCAATTATTGTGTCTTTCTTCACCATGGGACCAATGATGTCAGGAAGAATCTGAAAAGCTGAATCAAATAATGACATTAGGAATATGTTACAGGGCTTACCAAATTAAAATTTATTGAATAACAGGTCTTAGTCTTGAATGTCTCAAATATGAAAATGCTGATTTTCTAAGGAAAATCTGTCCCTACAACTATACAGTACTCTGTGCTAGAGGAAAAAGCAAATAATACAGTATCTAAGAGAACTAATGGTGTACAAGAAACTCTTGTTGTAATTGTAGTTAGGGAGGATATGCAAATCCCTTAGGAATCCAAGATGAATATCCATACTTGAAAATAAGACCATTCTAAAGTCAGCTTAGTTATGAAATAAAGCAGGTTGATCCTTACCCTTTCATTTATTAACTTTGAAGGTTTTATTAGCATTTTTGTCTGAATGTATACATTTTGAACTTCTCCTAAATTTTCCATAAATTGAAAATACACTACTGTGCAGATGTCTAAGGCTACCACCTAAGGCAGTGATGGCGAACCTTTTAGAGACTGAGTGCACAAATTCCAACCCCAAACCCACTTATTTATTGCAAAGTGCCAACACGGCAACAGGGGAGGGAGGAAACTCTGCCATTGGGCTGCTAGGCAGAGGGGTGGGGGCAAACTGTGCTGGGGGGGGGAGGAGAAAGCACTTCCATTGGGCTGCTGGGCAGAGGAGAAGGGCAAACTCTGTGATCGGGCAACTGCATAGGTGTCCACAGAGAGGACTCCAAGTGCCACCTCTGGCACACATACCATAGGTTCACCACCACTGACCTAAGGGGAAGATTCAGTGTGTGATTGGGAGGAGCATGACTTGACACCCAAACTCCAAACTTCACCAAGCTTGGAGAAGGTTGAGAGGAGTCAGCAGAAGATTCTATCCAGTTTTGGTGTGTCTAGGTGGCTAATTATCCTCCCCCACCAATCACTCACTGAATTTTTCCAAACCAGATGGTGGCCGTCTAAGACTTTTGCATAGTACTGTACAACCTCCTAATATGGTTTCCTTTGCCAAATGGATAAATCTCCATGAAACCATGGAACAGAATGGTGGGTTTTCAGAAGGATGATGTCTGTAGTGATAATTCACTAGGTGCCCCAAAATGTGATGGTGAGGTACAGGCGAGGGTAAAGAAAGCCAGACACGGTTTTCTCCATTGGAGGCCTGAACCAAGAAGTGTGTCACCCTTACTGAATCCTCCCACTTTACACAGATCATACTTGGTCATGCTAAAAAAATTCACAGCAGGGACACTGAATTTTTATGAAATGCTATTGAAGAATAAAACTATTCAAAAATTGATAAAGGCATTCTCCTGGCTTACAGCTGAAAATCCTAGCCTTTCTTTATTGATCTAACTGCTAACATATTTGTCACATCTAAGTACAAAATATCGATGTATTTTATCCCATTGCTATGTAATGAGATTTATGCCATATAGACAGCATTTCAAAGTATTTCAGATTACTTATGTACACCACAGATTAAGCTATCTTTATGTTATGATTAAGAGTAGCATGCCAACCTAGCAGTTCAAAAGCAAGAAATTGCAAGTAGATAAATAAGTACCACTTTGGTGGGAAGGTGAACAGTGTTTCATGCACTCCGGCCATGCCTCCACATGTCCATGGAAATGTCTGCAGATGCAGACAGTGCTGGCTCTTTGACTATAAACAGAGATGAGCACTGAACCTTAGAGTCAGATACGACTGGCTTTCTAGCAACGGTGACCTTTACCATGTATGGATGGTACTGTTCAGAAAAGTTTCTATGCATTCATTTATTAACATCTGGAGTTCTCAACCTTTTAAAGCTGGGGGCCGGGTCACGCTCCCTCAGACAGCTTCGGGGGCTAGACAACCATTTTCCCCTTCTTCCACCACATGGCACTTTCTGGTTTGGTGGAGGTGGGGGCACATGAAATGGTGCTATGGGCTGCAGGTTGAGAAACCCTGCTTTACATGGTTTCATGGAGATTTATTTCAGTAAATGCAGCCCACCTCTGGTCAAAAACAAATTTGTTTTGAATTTTACTTACATTTCATACATGTCCATAATCTTAAATTGTGCAGTGCTCTGATACAAAGGAAGAATTCACCTTATTTATATTCTACCTTTCAAGAGAATTCGAGGCAGCTTCCTATCCTTCCACCACCTTCAGAAAGCTGTTCATGTCAATCAGTCTTTCTTCATTATAAAAATGGATACTAAATTGAAATATTGCTTGAAAGGGTCTAGGTGCCAGCACTCAATTTCTCACAGTTAGGGTCCCCACTTTAATGGAGAGATTTGTCTTCCCCTCTTTTTGACAGAGCTTGAGTGAGATACTTCTGGGAACATGCTGACCTGCCAAGTTCTAACAGAGAGGCACGTTTAGGCTTACAAGTTATCACTGTGAGTGGGAGAGATCTAATAATGTCAACTGTGCTGATGTGCATGTACAACAGGTGGCCTTATAACAGAGACAGGAAAATCTGATTATCATGGTTTAAGCTAGCAGTCCCCAACCTTGGAGCTTCATATATTTATGGACTACAACTCGCAGGCACCCTAGCCAATACAGCCAATGGCCAGGGTTTCTGGAGGTTGTGGGAATCTAAGGCTTAGACTTCTCCTTTCCATCCCCATGATGCAAAGGTCAAGAGTTGCCAAAGGAAATCAACTCCAGCAACTGAGGTTGTCTGCTAGGGTGTTGTCAAGACCTTGTATGTGCACTGCTATCAGCATATCAGGTGAATCTGATGCACCAATCCCAAAGGCGAGCTCCCAGGTCTAGCAGCCGTCTGGATCTAGTTCCTCCCCGTTTGTTTACGTAAGCGGCTGCAGTGGTGTTGTCTGTTGTGACCTGCACCACTCTGCCTTGTAACATTGGGGAAAAGGCTCAGAGGGCCTTCCAGATCGCTAAGAGTTTGATTTCGTTGATGTGACGACTTTGTTCCAATTTTGACCAGACATCGTGAACCTGGCTCTGTCTGCAATGTTCTCCCCAGCCTCAAAGGCTTGCATCTGAGATCACTTGCACGTAAGGTTGTTTTTACTTCCGCTTCCAGGAGCGATGAGGGCCGGATGAATCACAGTAAACCCAGTTTATAAAAATCCAAGTAAACTTCTTCTCCATGACCCCGTAACACCTCTCTTGCCAAAACTCCTTCTTCATGGAACTGCAGACCATGGCTTTTACAGCCAAATCTTCACTGAATGTCCCACCTGTAGACAATGGTTCACATCCATTCATCTCTTTCTCTTCCTGGGCCATTGTCTTTAATAGGAGAAATAGCCACCCTGTGTCTCATCTTTTACTGCCTTATCCAGAGCTTCACACTCACTTGTAATATGCTGAGAGGGTGTCTGGCAGCATCATTTGTTCCCATGGGGATGAAAAAGAAAGCATACTGATTGGTGAGCCTGATGAGTCTGGGCAATCTTTCTGTCGCATTGGATCACTGCCACAAGGCAGACAGTATACTTCCCAGTAGCTTCTGTCATATCTGCACAGCTGCCTCTACCCTCCTTAATATGGAGTCACCATCTCCCTCCTCCCCTCCCTTCTTTGAGAAACATCAGAAGTCATTCCAACTCTCCAGGGCAATCTCTGTCTCCCTTAAGCAGGGATGGACAACCTTGGCACTCCAGCTGTTCTTGGACTTCAATTCCCAGAAGCCCTGATCCGCAGGTGTGCTGACTTGGGTTTCTGGGAATTGAAGCCCAAGAACAGCTAGAGCACTAAGGTTGGCCAACCCTACCCTAAAACTTCCACTCTTGATCAGGGAGTCGAGAACCACTGTCCAAAGGAAAGGTCTCGCACAAATCACCACTGCTCCCAAAGGACAACATGCAGTGCTTTTGTCTGCAGAGTCTTCCTTCCTTCAGCAAGCAGCCCCTTCTGTCTACACCAGGGGTTCTCGACCTTTTTAAGCTGGGGGGGGTCATGCTCCCTCAGACAGCTCCAGGGGCCTGACAACCATTTTGCCCTTCCTCCACCATATGGCACTTCCTGGTGTGGTGGAGGCAGTGGGAGCCACATGAAATGGTGTTGTGGGCCACATCTGGCCCACAGGCCGCAGGTTGAGAATCCCTGGTCTACACAGCCATCAACTAGAAGCAGTGCACATGGCTATAGTCAAAGAGTCAACAACACAAAAGCCACCCCCTTAATCAGCCCGAACAATCAGCCTCAATCTAAAAAGCACAAGCTCGGTCTGTTTCATCACTAATCCCTCACAAAACTTCCCTGTTTGCTTGGTCACGCAGCAACTGAATGCAGCTATAGAGAGGGGTAGCTGCTTGTCTGTTGTTGTTTTTTAACTGCACATGAACCATCCACATGTATCTATTCATTTCTGGACCACCCACACAGAAACCACCACCATTTGGTGACATTTCTGAGCACCAATGTGCTTTCTACAGTGTTAACTTTCAAAGCAGACATACTGTATATGCCGGGGTACAAGACGACTGGGCATATAAGATGACCCCCCAACATTTCCACTCAAAATATAGAGTTTGTCAAATGCTTATGACACGCAGAAAAACTGTCACAAGGCTGTATGTTATCAAACATGTACAGTAAACATAAAACAGTGCAAGTTTATTAAACGTAATTCACCAAAAAACAATTCACTAAAGCTGAATGGAACAATAAACCTATGGGAGCTGCCATGCTGTTTGTTTTCTAATCTGTTAACCAAACTGGAACTGTCAATGATAGAAGGAAGATAACAAATAGAGGGAGAGAGCAAGTGCCAGGCAAGTCCCTAGCAAGTTTGCTGGCATGAAAGTCTCTCTTTAAAAGCCTTCAAACTCCTGTTTGTCATCTGATATTAAAAGTTGTTATCCGATCCATCCCATAGGACCTTAACGTTATTCGATGCAATTCTTCTCCCCAGATTGTTTAACGTTATGCGAGGTAAACGTTATCTGAGGTAAACGTTATCCAAGATAAATATTATCCGAGGTATTGCTGTATTTTATTCAATTGAAGTGCACCCGGCATACAAGATGACCCTCCCCCCCACTTGGAGGCATGTTTTTCAGGGGTAAAAAGTCATCTTATACCCCAGAATATACGGTAATAGTCTATGATTTTTGCCATTCATGTTTCTCAAAAATAGCCTGTTTCTAATTTCTGCTGCTGCCTTCAGTGTCTTGGATGTTGGCTTCAGCCAAGAAACCCTAAGTGTTCAGGGCAAAAAAGGATCCGGGGGAGACAACAGCTGCTGTCTGCATTGCTGTGAGAAACTCAAGAAGAGGTCATGGCATCACTGTGGGAAACATTTTGACAGCAAAGGCCAACATTTCTTTAAGGTTAGACCTAATTACTGCAGGCTTGATCTTTGCTAAAATGATGAATCCACAATTTCTGCCCACTCTGAGTATCAGAACAACATCTTCATCCTTTGAACATAAAGTGAGGGCAAGATCACTTTTTCAAATGTTTATAAACCTTGTTCTTCTCTGCGAAAACCAGGAGATAAAGACTACCACCCAAATGGCAGAAAGTGAGGAAGACCTAAAGAAGCTCCTGATTAGGTTGAAAGAAGAGAGTGCAAAAGCTCACTTGAGACTCAATACCAAGAAAACCAAAATCATGGCAACAGGCCCTCTCAGTCCCTGGAAAATAGATGGGGAAAAGTAGATGCAGTGACAGATTTTACTTGCATAGGATCCAAGTTCACTGCAGATGGTGATTGCAGCCATGAAATAAAAAGGCAACTGATTCTTGGGAGGCAAGCGATGGGAAACTTGGGGGACATAGTTAAAAGTAGAGACATCACATTACAAACAAAAATTTGTATAGTCAAAGCAATGGTATTCCTGGTGGCAATGTATGGTTGTGAGAGCTGGACCATTAGGAAAGCTGAGCACAGAAGAATATAGGCCTTTGAGATGTAGTGTTGGAGGTAAATAAAGTTTTGAGAGTCCCCTGGACAGCAAGGAGAACAAATAGGTCAGTCTTAGAAGAAATCAATGCATACTGCTCCCTAGAAGGTCAAATAGTAAAGATGAAGTTGAAATACTTTGGACATCAAATGAGAGGATTTACTTGAGAAGGCCTTGATGCTAGGAAAGGCTCAGGGTAAAAGAAGGGAGCAGCCAAAAATGAGATGGTTAGATGGTATTGTGGATGCAGTGGGCACAGTGCTGGACAGGCTGAGGAGGATGGTGGAGGACAGAGGTGCCTGGAGGATAATGGGCCATAGGGTTGCAAAGGGTCGGAATCGACTGTGCGACTGAACAACAACAAAGACTTTTAAGGTTTTGCAAGGAGCCTTGCTATACCTTCATGTACATTTTCTTTCATCATCTTTCATTTGGTACAAAGAAATTCAATCTGAATGACAAGCAGGGTGGTTGGAAAGAGGTAGAGTCTCCTGGTCCATAGGGTCGGAATTGACTGTACCACTGAGCAATAAAAGAATATCTTGGCTTCTCGTTCCAAACAATTCCATGACCTCTCTGTGCGCTGCATAGTAACCATTTCGCCTAACAAATATTCTTATCAACAACTGAAAAATAAATCTCATCTATAAAGAACTCATATTTAAGAGATTTCCACTCAACACCAGGAAGTGACACACAATAAATCGCAAGTGACATTTTACAGGTGTTTGCTTATGTAAGTTGCTGAAATAATTCCATGGGAGTTTCCCATGGTTTAGATAAGGATTTAGACCAGTTCAATAAACTGTTTGCAACATACAGTACTTTGAGACCACCCTGTCTTGCTGCACTACAAAAAGGCTTAGGTAGTGCAGTGGCAGGAATCTTGCCCTGGAAGTGGTCTGTTTCAAACCTTAGTAAAGGTAAAGGTTTCCCTTGCTCGAAAGCCAGTTGTATCCGACTCTAGGGTTCAGTGCTCATCTCTGTTTCATAGCTGAAGAGCCAGCGCTGTCTGCTTCTGCAGACGTTTCCATGGTCATGTGGCAGGCATGGCTAGACACTGGAGCGCACGGAACACTGTTACCTTGCCACCGAAGTGGTCCCTATTTATCTACTTGCAATTTCTTGCTTTCGAACTGCTAGGTTGGCAGGAGGCGTCAAACCTTGGCAGACCCCTATTCTCTTCATTCCCTCTTACTAGGAGCCCTAGTGGTGCAGTGGTTAAACTGCTGTACTGTAACCAAAAGGCTGTGAGTTCGTTCTTGATCAGGGATCAAGGATGACTCAGCCTTCCATCCACCAGAGGTCAGTTAAATGAGTACCCAGCAAGTTTAGGGCAAAATGCACTAGAATGCACTAAGTGCTACAGGGTGGTATATAAGTGTGTTTGCTTTGCGTTATAGAAATCACACGTCTTATTTAAGTACTCTGAGTCAAATATTCTGCTGGCAGAACTTTCCTCTTTCCCTTGCAACCCACTGTGCTTCCAGATAACTGGTTCTGGTCTCTTAATTCTTCCATTATCAGCTGTGATGTCATGCAGGTGGCCACAGTAAGAAGGATCATCCCTCTCCTGTTCTGCGATTAGAGCACTACCATAAACTGCCAACAATACACATGACCCATAAAGCCTAACAACTTGGTATCAAGCACCCTCAACAACTGACTATCTCTGATGACCAATGAGATTGCTTTCTTGTCTTGATGGTTCTCTGCGGCTCGCGTATCAAAATATACCCATACTGTATGTGAGTTGCTACCAATTTTCTCAATGGATTCAAGAAAGCATAGAGGCTAAGACTCAGAAATGTTATCATGTAGCAAACATCTATTATTTATTAATAAATTAGTATATCAGAAGGCAAGTTTTCCCGAAATTCCGCCCCACCCCTTTGGCCCCTGCAATCCAAGGCAGAGCGCACCACCTTCCAGCATTATCTCCAAAATAAGCATTACTGTAGATCAGTTTATTTCTGAAGCACAGTTGTTGCAAATATAATAGAGGCAGGTTTCTTACAATGCAGCATTTTAATAAAAAGTAAAGTGTGTTTGGAGGAAGGAAATGCTAAGACCAAGTGAGGTCTCCAAAACATATCTATTGGCCACATTAGTATAAAAACACACACACACACACACACAAATGCACAAAAAGACAATGTTGAAGCACAGGATCAGTCAACCTTGCAGAATGAGAAATGTGGCACCGCCAGGGTTTTGGTTTACTTTCCAGAGTCCAGCTCCAGGTGCTACTTACTCCAAACTGACCAAAATTACCAGACTTGCTGAGATCCTAAGATGGCAAGGCAAAATAGTTCCCATTGTGTTGAGTATACAGAATTACATTCAGTTGCAGGCCAAAATGTCTTATTGTCTTGGAAGGCTGGAGAAGTTACATTTAAAATGCCTCTGTTGTATAGCTGTAGAACAGTACAAGTCACCGACCACTATCTGATTTGCTCAGAGGAAAACCGTACAATAAATAGCTCTGCTAGTAAAATGTCAATAAATGTGAATCATTCACCAGTAGTTTTTCCCCCAATGTCCTCTTGAGAAAAATCTGATCATACTTCCAATGAATAATGCAAAACAGAATTTTTTTAAAACATCTGAAAAGTTGGAGCGGGGGGAGGGAGACTTACCAAGTTGAAGATTTTTTTAAAAAAGCACACACAAAATTGATCTGATCGATTTGAGATTGAATTAAACACAAATCCAAAGTCAACATGTAAAAAATGAACAGAAGATCTGTATTTTTAGGCATTTAAGTGGATCTAAATTAAAATTAAGAGGAAAACAGGATCATTTAATTCAGATAATAAACAAGAAATGGTGCAAAGGTTTGAAAATTTTCCCCTCCCTTTCAGAAAAAAAAAAAATCAAACTTAGAATACTGGCCACGGGGTTCTACAAAATATCCAGCCCCTGCAGGTTGTTGTTACCCAGTGTCAAGCTTGTACAAGCAGCAGCCAGAGCGTGAGTGAAGAGGACATTTGGTGACCATGGTCTTAAAGCAGGTCAGGCAGGTGGTTGTAGACGGAATCCAGGAGTGTCTGGCTTGCTTCCTGGCTTTTCACACCAGCAATTTCAAAAAGCCTGTCCAGCTTATCTTCTGCCTGTGGAATCTCTTCAATAACATGCAGCTCCTCTGGGTTCAGAATGTGAAGCATGTCGTCAAAGATGGGCTGCAGATCGCAGGGGTCCAGGCGCACCTGGCGCAGCACCGTGTCTTTCTTTTCTGCAAAAGGAGCACATGTTCCTGTTAGCTGAGAACTTGCCACAGGTCTCTCATTCCTCTTAGCCACTAAGATTTTCAGATTAAAGCCTCAACTGAGCCAGCCTATGGGTTACATTTACCAGGATTCTTGCCTGCCCATTTCATCCATCAACACAACATTTAAATCCTGCTTGTAATGTGATGGGGGACTGTGGTGGCTCAAGTGGTTAAGACGCTGAACATGATGACTGGAAGGTTGCCAGGTCAGCAGTTCAAGACCAGAGTACTGCACGACAGAATGAGCTCCCATCTCTGTCCTAGCTCTTGCCAACCTAGCAACTCGAAAGCAAGAAGCTGCAAGTAGATAAATAGGTACCACTTTGGTGGGAAGGTAAACAGCATTCCATGCACTCCAGTGTCGAGCCATGCTTGCCACATGTCCATGAAAACGACTGCATACGCAGACACCACTGGCACTTTGGCTATAAACAGAGGCGAGCACTGAACCCTAGAGTTGGATACGACTGGCTTTCGAACAAGGGTGACCTTTACCTGTAATGTATTGGGAGTTTCCCCAATCTATTACCAACAACAAATGGCTCAAAGTGGAGGCAAGGAAACTCAATGGGATGGGTAGATTCCGAGGGGAGGCCAGGTAATATCATACAAGGTATGGGATGCTCTGGAAGGAGGGGTGAATCACCCCTGGGACGTTGATCCCTATCTAATGACTAACCTGGCCAGCAGAACCAGCCCAAATGTTACATCCACTACTATGTTTTCAAAATTATGCATCTAACAGATCACTTGATTGAAGCATTGTACTGTAATGTCAGATCAGCATCGTAGCACAGCTGTATCTTTTTTAAGCAGACATTTCTGTGTGCCTAGAGTTCATTGCTCCTAAAAAGCTACCACTTGAAGAAAGCATCCATAATGCACCATGGTTTATATCATTAACCACCTGAACAATTACTATCACATATCAGATCATGAATTAATAGCTGACCTGGTTTGGTCTTCCATTTAAGAGGAAACAAGTAGAAGGCTTTGGAAATAGGAAAAGTTCCATTAAGACACTTTAAGTAGGAAGTAACACTGAAAAACAGTGCCTAGGTCCATGATGGTAAACCTTGGTACTCCAGGTGTTCTTGGACTTCAAATGTTAGAGGCCCAAGTTAGCACCACTGCTGATCAAAGCTTCTGGGAATTGAAGTTTAAGAATAGCTGGAGTGCCAAGTCTGGCCTAAGTCATCTAAACCTATTCCTCAGGAACGAAGGGTCCACTTGCAAGACCTCCTGTGAACAGTCCTATCTTTTCTATTGAGATTTGCATTTTTCTAACTAATCATATTCTAGCAGCAAGTGGCTGGCCATGGGGGGGGGGGGAACACACTATTGGCTTGAGCTATCTATGATCAGTGTAAGTCCAGAATAAAAATAGCAACCCAATGATAATATGGTCTCAAGCTCTTCCATAGCAAGGATATGCATGTATACATGGTACATCTGTGAGTGCTAAAATGACTTTCCTATCATTTTGATGAAAATGGTCTAAATGAAAAAGAGGAGCACATTACCGCATCTAGTGCAGGAGTTCTCAACCTTTTTAAGCTGGTGGCTGAGGCACGCTCCCTCAGATAGCTTCAGGGGCCAGGCGGCCATTTTATCCTTCGTCCACCACATGGTACTTCCTGGTGTGGTGGAGGCAGTGGGGGGGATGTGACATTGTGCTGTGCAGCCCACAGGCCACAGGTTGAGAATCCCTGCTGTAGTGTGTTAGAACAGGGAAATCTTTATTCAATTTCTCTCTAACTATAAAGCTTTAGGGGAGAACAACTACTCTGTCATCCCCTCCAACCTGCCTCCTTTTGAAAAAACATCCTGGATTTGACAAGGCAAAACTCCATTTTGTATTCCTAATACACCCTCTGTTCCTCTTTCAAGTAAGTCTGAACAGAAGTGTGTCACTATGAATAACTTGCAACCCGCTAGCGAAATCCATACCTTTGGTAATAAAGGAGCCTGTTCGGCTAAGAGCAGAAGAGCCACTGGAGGTGGAATCACAGCGCAGAAGAGGTTCCGACTCATCCACAAAGAAGCACTTGTTCTTCTCCAAGGGCGAGGGTTCCATAGGGAGGATGGCGGGATCTGGTTTTGGATTTGGACTGGGAGTGGGAGTGGGACTGAGGAGCGCAGCATTGGCAGGAAGAGCCATCTTGTCTGCTTCAAGCTAAAAGACAAAGGCACAAAATGCATTAAGGCTAGCTAATTCAATGCACAGTTTGCACAAAGCAGCTTTCATCTAAGAATATCTGAAAATCCAAAGAAACTCAACTATGCACCTAGCTCCCACACACAGAAAGAGCGAGAAAATAAACTTGCAGTGGTTATGTGGAAGTTAAGATTCCGGAACCACATGGTTTCCTCTCCTTTTTTATAAGACTCTTGTTGTTGTTGTTCAGTCGCACAGTCGATTCCAACCCTTTGCAACCCCACAGAGCACTGTCCGGCAGGCACTTCTGTCCTCCACCATCCCCCTCAACTCGCTCAGCTCTGTGCCCATTGTCTCTACAATACCATCTAGCCATCTCATTTTGGGCCACCCCTTCTTCTTTTGCCCTCCACCTTTCCAAGCATCAAGGCTTTCTCAAGTGAGTCTTCTCTTCTCATTTGATGTCCAAAGTACCTTAGCTTCCTCCTTACTATCTGCCCTTCTAAGGGGAAGTCAGGGTTGATTTCTTCTAAGATTGAACTATTTGTTCTCCTCGCTGTCCAGGGGACTCTCAAAACTCTCCTCCGACACCACATCTCAAAGGCATCTATTCTTCTGCGCTCAGCTTTCCTTATGGTCCATCTCTCACAACCATACATTGCCACAGGGAATACCATTGCTTTGACTATGCGAATTTTTGTTTGTACATCAATACAAATAATGGACACCCAAAAATGGTATACACATCCAGCAGAAGGAAGCAAAAAGATGGACAGCTGAGTGCAAAGACGGAATCAGATGGTTCACGTCTCTCACTGTGAGAAGAAAACTGGCACGGCAAAATGTGGACTAGACTCAGTGCCATATAGGCTGGTACAAGATCTCCCATGGATTGGCTAAAGACAACAGAAAGTACAATACGTACTCAGGTTTGTTAGCTTAGAAACCCATTACTCCCACCTCCATCCCAGTGACGTCTTTCTACCACACCTCCCTTCTTCTTTCTTGTTGGTCTTCCTCTCCCTCCATCTCCATGCATGTTCAGCTTCTCTGCCCCTAAACAATCTTTCTGCCACCACCTATTACCAGACAGCCCCCTGGAACAAAGGACACACACACAAAAAAAAGGCTCTACCACCCCCTCCACCACCATGTTATACTGGTGGCCCATTCTCAGAACGATATGACAAAATTGGTCCAAGATGTCCACGTAACTGAGCCTTTTCAAGAATCATATTAAAATTATGCTTTTTGTAGTTGTGGATTACTCATGGGAAAACTCAACTAAAACAACAGTTTCCTTGCAAATGTTTCATGTAAACTCTGAAGAGAACTTCAAGAAATGTAATACTTATCCACCCAATAACAGTCAATCACAGATACTGTATGTCCAAATGTTTTGACCTTATGGACTTCCCCCTTCCTTTTTTGGATGTGACAACTAGCTTTTTCTTCATCTTCCATGTCGGCAAGATGTGAAACTGCCAGAAATGAAGGCACCTTTTAGTGAGTTCATTCTGCAGTTCCCTTCCCTGCAGGTTGCCGTTACCAGCTAAACCAGGGGTTCCCAACCTACAGCCTCTGGGCTAGACCATTTCATGTGGCCTGCTGCCGCCGCCGCACCCAAAAGTGGAAGGAGAAACATTTATGACAGCTGTAAAACTCACCTGCACATGTGTAAAATGCAGTTACGTCAGCCGCAAATGCGCCCACGGTTGTCAAAAATGCAGAAACGGGCACATTTACATCCACTTATGGGGGCGTGGTCTGGCCCGCTCGGCTGTCCGGAGACATGGTCAGGCCCATGGCATAAAAAGGTTAGGAACCCCCTGAGCTAAACAAAGCATTCAGAAGACCTTGAAAGGACCGCACACTTCTGTGGTGTTTTAGTTGTTCCTAATAAAGTCATGGTTTGCCTGTGGGTTTTGGTTTGGTTTTGGTTTCCACGGGGCCACACAGCCACCTTTGTCTTTGAATAATATTCTGTGCATGTTTTTTAACTAGACATGGAAATTAAACTGTGAATTACTTGTCCCGCCTGAGGCTGGAAGTCTGGCTAGGCCCTCGAAGGCAAAACCCTTCCTGGGAATCTGCCAAGGACTCTGACATCAAAAGCAGTTCTGTTCCTGACAGCCCTGAATGCTGACTCACTTGCCTTACTTAAAGGGAATGGGCAAGAAAGAGTAAAGGAGAATGTTCTGGAAGAAAGGAGCCCCCCCCTCCCTTTAAACTCTCCGTTCCCCCAGCTTTCAGCTGGCTAATTCAATGCACAGTTTGCACAAAGCAGCTTTCATCTAAGAATATATAAAAATCCAAAGAAACTCAACTATGCACTTAGCTCCCACATACAGAAAGAGAGAAAATGAACTTGCAATGGCTGTGTGGAAGTTAAGATTCCAGAACCACATGGTTTCCTCTTCTTTTTGATAAGACTCTTGTACATCAATACAAATAATGGACACCCAAAAATGGTATACACATCCAGCAGAAGGAAGCAAAAAGATGGACAGCTGAGTGCAAAGACAGAATCAGATGGTTCAAGTCCCTCACTGTGAGATGAAAACTGGCACAGCAAAATGTGGGCTAGATTCAGTGCCATACAGGCTGGTACAAGATTTCCCATGGATTGGCTAAAGACAACAGAAAGTACAATATGTATTCAGGTTTGTTAGCTTAGAAACCCATTACTCCCACCTCCATCCCAGTGACGTCTTTCTACCACACTTCCCTTCTTCTTTCTTGTTGGTCTTCCTCTCCCTCCATCTCCATACATGTTCAGCTTCTCTGCCCCTAAACAATTTTTCTGCCACCACCTATGACCAGAGAGCCCCCTGGAACAAAGGACACACACACAAAAAAGGCTCTACCACCCACGCCACCACCACATTATACTGGTGGCCGATTCCCAAAACGATATGACAAAATTGGTCCAAGATGTCCACATAACTGAGCCCTTTCAAGGATCATATTAAAATTGCACTGAAAATTACTAGGCACAAAAATAAGAAGCAAGGAAACTGTTGTTTTAGTAGAGTCTTCCCATGATAATCCACAACTACAAAAAGCATAAGATAAAATAAGGCTGCCATCAATTTTTTTCCATGTGCATTTGGTCCCATGAAACTCAATGGGAGGACAATTCTAAATAGACACAATGTTTCTTGGATTGTTCATAGTCAAGGACTATGTTAACCATGAATGAAGCTCTCGATCTTGTCTTCTCTTCAAACCTATGCTGAAATTCTATAAAAATCTGGAGCTTTCTTAGTTTATCAAGTTCTAAGCTGCCACACACTGGTATGTTCTTAAAAGTATTGCATGGGCTGTAGTTCATGGGGCTAAGATGCTGACTGGAAGGCAGCAGGTCAGCAGTTCGATTCCAGAGTACAGTAATACCTCGGCTAACGCTAAAATCAGATAACGTTGGGAAATTTGAGGCAAACATTTGCATCACACAACGTTAAGATAATGTTGTGCGATGCAATTGTTTGCCTCAAATTCCCCGATGTTCATCTTTGCCCCAAAGGCCGCAAGGGGAGATTGGGCACACATGTTTCTCCCCTCCCCCCAAACCAGCGCAATGAGCTCTCTGCTTTGGGATCGGGGTGGGTGGGTGTGGAAGGCACCTCCACCCACCCCAATCTTAAAGCAGGCAGCCCGGGGAGTTCAGGGAGGCACTCGTGCAGTTTGTCCCCGAACTCCCCCCACAGCCCCACCGATTGCTGGGGCTGTGAGGGAGTTCGGGGACCCCCACCTGGATTGCTAAGGGGCTTTTAGCCATCCAGGAGGGCTTCTGAAGAGCTGCTGGGAAAAGGCTCCCAAGCATCTCTTCAGAATGCCCCCCCCCCGGGTCTGGATCACTAAGCCCCTTAGTCAGTGTTTCCCAAATGCTGGTTTTTGGACTTCAATTCCCAGAAGCCTAAGTCATTTCCCCAAATCACTGATCAGCCAATGTACTGACTTAGGCTTCTGGGAATTGAAGTCCACTAGTGGGCTGTGTACCCCTTGTTCAGAACCACTGCCCTTAGTGATCCAGATGGAGGTTTCTGAATAGAAGCTGGGAAGCTTTCCCAGCTTCTTTTCAGAAACACCCCCCCCGGGGGGCCTGGCTTGCTAAGAGGCTTAGACACCCAGCCCGGGGGGGGGGGGGGGCTTCTGAAGAGAGGCTGGGGAAAGGGTCCTGAGCCTCTCCTCAGAACGCCCTTCGCAAGCAACCCGGATCGTCCCTCTGTTCCATTTCCTCTTTGGAAAGGGAACAGGGCTTTTTTTAACATTGTGCGATCAATGCATCGCACAACGTCAAAAACCAGATAACATTATGACTTGTGGAACCAAGTCATAACGTTATCCGGGGTACTAGTGTACTGCAGGATGGAATGAGCTCGCGTCTTTGTCCCAGCTCCTGCAGTTCGAAAGCAAGAAATTGCAAGTAGGGACTACTTTGGTGAGAAGGAAAACAGCGTTCTGTGTGCTCCGGTGTCTAGTCATGTCTGCCACATGACCACGGTAACGTCTGCAGAAACAGGCAGCGCTGGCTTTTCGGCTTTAAAACAGAGATGAGCACCGAACCCTAGCATCAGATATGAATGGCTTTTCAAGCAAGGGAAACCTTTACCTTTACCTATGAAATTCCTTCCCAACATTATTAGCCCTCCTTGAACCCCAAAGATCCATTCAATTCATGTGTTGTTATATACTACAACCACGTGGTGTTTGCCTCCCCCCCCCCCCCCCGGCCACATGAAACAACACTCAGTGGGCTGGTTATCAGAAGCTCACCACAAAATGTACACAAAATGAGAGTCTAGTGATGTTCTGAGTGTTTGATTCACACACCCCCCCCCCAACAATGAAAATGATTCCTAGGGGGCTATCTTAGGAAACACCAAAGAGCTCAACTCTACAAGGAAAGACGCATGTATTTATACTGAGAGGCTGGCTAAGTATGTGTCAGCAGAAGCTGGCAAGGAGTTAAGAGTTGTGTTAAAATGGGAAGGGGGGGGACGATGACACAAGGAGAGGTCACAGGAGGACAGAGGAGGAGCAGCAGTAATAGAAAAGAGAGCATATAGCATTACTGACCGACTCTCAAAGCAATTAACTCCCATTAGTGCTAATAAAATCTTTCCATGGACCTAATATAATCCACCCTCATTAAATCAAGTATGTCTCTGTATGGGCAGTTTTTTATGGTAAATCTGATTTCCTCAACCCAGTGCCCTTCAAGGGGAAAAGCTATGATCTCTAATAGCACTCCTTAACCACTGGCCACATTGATGAGGCTAATGGAAGCTGAAGACCAAAACATCTGGAGGGCAACAGCTCAAAGGAAGATGTGCTAAATAATCAGATCTCTAGCTAGCACCACACTTATTAAGCAAATATAGGCATGAAGATCCCACAATCATATGTTACTCGTGGGCTAACCCAAAGCATGAAAAGAGTAACATTCTAAAAATGGCTGACCCAGAATGGGTCCAAATGGTTAATAACAACTGGATTAAATAACGGGGGTGGGTGGGTGGCGGTGGTGGCTGGGTTTAGTTCCAAAGCAGTACACTTGATCTTTTTGTGTCATGCACAATGAAGGAAGGTGGGGAGGGAACCACACATGCCACAGAATCGCTGCTGTAACAACAAATTGTTAAGGCTGAAGTGGGCCTTAGAAACACAAGGACACTGAATCTACATTAAGAAGCATATCGCTGAATGACAAAATATATTGCAAAGAAAGACAGCAAGAAAGCTCCCTGTTAGCCAGCACCAGTGGGACAAAAATGCTTCTCCTTCCAAGCATTAAAACCACATCTTTGGAGTAGCAAGGAAAACAATGCAAATAAAGCTGTAATGTTGTTAGCTGTATCACCTCAGAGGGTGTGTATGTGTGCGCACGTGTTTCTGCTGAACACCTTCTATCTAAAAACAAAACACCAAGGAAGAAACATTTACAGCAGCCGACATTCTTATGTCCCATTTTAATGAAAATACAGCCTGCTGGATGAAGTACTGGACTCTAGAAATCTGCAATTCAGTGTTATTCAGATGACAGATTAGCACGACACAGAATAAAAGATGGGACTGTTCCAGTTTCAAATGCGGATGGGGCTATTTTAAAATTCTTCCCAAATTTAGATGGGGGAAAAACCTTCTAACAATGACTCAGTAGAAAGCATCAGTCAGGCTTGATACTCCTGGATAAGGCAGTACAGTGGTACCTCGCTTAAAGAGCATAATGCGTTCCATGAGATTGCTCTTTAAGCGAGTTTGCTCTTTAAGCAAAACACCATTGTACGTGACCCATTGTGACTTCTGAGTGGGGGGGATTGCAAACCCAGATTTATTTGTTAAGCGAGGTTGGTTTTATTTGTTAAGCGAGGCGACCATTCAGAGAAAATTCTGCTCTTTAAGCGAGTTACTCTCTAAGCGAGGCGTTCTTTATGCAAGGTTTCACTGTACAGTAAAACCTTGCTTAAAGAGTGCCCCGCTTAAAGAGTAACTCGCTTAAAGAGCAGAGTTTTCTCTGGTTATTTCGCTTAACAAATAAAACCAACAAAAAACTTACTTAACAAATAAATCGGGGTTCACAATCTCCCTCGCCAGAAGTCACAATTGGTCACTTTCAATGGCTAGCTGGGTGGGCGGGCGGGTGGAGGTGAGCAGCGCGCGCACACATGCGGGGCGCTCGTCAGGGGTAGGTGGCGGAGAGCCCCTGACGGGTAGCTGGGTGGGTGGGCGGATGGGCGGAGGTAAGCAGCGCGCACACGCGGGGTGCTCGTCAGGGGTAGGTGGCGGAGGAGGCAGACCAAGGGCAGCCACGGCCGGCGGGAGGCAAAGAGGGGGGAGCCTGGCCGCCGGCGCAGCAAAAGGGCCGCCTTCTACCTGGGAAGTCCTGCTTCCTAAGCCCAGGCAGAGGGAGGCCAAAGCGGTGTTGACATTTTGCCGCCCCCTGAAAGCCGCTGCCCGGGGCATCTGTCCCCCCCCACCCCATGCTACGCCACTGTGTTTTGCTTAAAGAGCAAACTTGCTTAAAGAGCAATCCCGTGGAACACATTATGCTCTTTAAGTGAGGTACAACTGTATCTTTGTTTGCTCTTATCTTTGTTCAATGTTGTTAGGCTTTTCTGTTTGGAAAACTTTAAAATGCTTTCTCTTTTCTTAGTTTGTACCTGGCTGAAGCTGCAGACAGTCCTGATTTTGTGGCTCTCCTCCAGCCTGCTATTTATTTTTACAGATCAGTTCTAGTAATTATTTTTTAAAAAACTTGGGGAGATTAGGGGATGTTGGGAAATCCTCAGAAACTACTTGGATTTCAGACTGCATTCAGTAATGGCACCAGAGAAGTGGTATTTAGAAAGATGTCACATTACATTGTAAAAATTAAAGTGGTACAGCTTGAATTGGAACTTTAGAATATACTGTCCTGTAAAGTGGCGAGGGCCAACAATGGGAAATTGGGTTAGGAAAGGGGACAAAATGTTCTAGAAGCCATGCTAACAAATAAGAAATCAGTCAAAGTCTGGAATTTCTGTCTGCATGAAGCCTCACAGTTCTTATGAAAGCTAAGCCTTCTGAAAGATTATGCACTTGATATGTGACGAGCATACAAAGCAAACAGCTCTATCTCTGGAATCTGACAGGATTAACATGTTTTTGAAATTCTTGTACTGTCACTTCCAGTCACTCCAGGCCAAGATGTGTCCTGCTCTGAGTCAGGCAAACCTTAGTTTACAGATGGTCAGGGTATAGGCCTCCAGATGTTCTGAGACTGCAAATGCTCTAGGTGTTACCAGTGTCATTAATGGTGAGGGGCTACAGGAAAGGCAGTCCCACAACACCCCAAAACTGCAAGCTGACTACTCCCTGCTCTGGTAGCAAAGTCCCAGCAGTCCATAGTCTAGTACAGGGGTAGGAAACCTGCGGCCTTGAGAGGAACCTGGGCTTCTAGGAATTGAAATCCAAGAACACCTAGAGGACTAGCCTGTTTTCTCTAGGCCAGGCATTCTCAACATACGGCCCATGGGCCCTGCCTGGCCCCCGAAGCCTTTTCATCCGGCCCCCGACGTCCTCATTCCTGCAGCCATCACCTGGAAGCACCAAAACCCAGCAAAAATGCACGTTTTCAGTGAGGTCTCATGAGATTTTGGCAAGTTATCATGAGATCTTGCATGGAAACACGTGACCGGCTGGCGTCCTCATTCCTGCAGCCATCACCTGGAAGCACCAAAACCCGGCAAAAATGCATGCTTTCAGTGAGGTCTCATGAGATTTTGGCAAGTTATCATGAGATCTTGCATGGAAACACATGATGAGCTGGTGCAGCCATTCTGAGGGGAGTGATCTGGCCCCCACCCTGAAAAAGTTGAGAAAGCCTGCTCTAGAAAAGGGGTTCTCACCCCTGGGCCTCCAGGTATACTTGAACTTCAGTTCTCAGAAGCCCAAGCTCCCCTCAAGCCTGCAGGTTCTTTACCCCTGGTCTAGAACATCCACAACTCTACCACAAGCAGACTACAGGGTGAGGACAATACCAGAAACAAGGACTAAAGATAACACAGGATCATGCTAACAAAGTCCTAGCACAGTGATGGCAAACCTTGGCACTTCAGGTGTTACTGGACTTCCATTCCCAGAAGGCCTTTTCAACTGGAGTGTTGACTCAGGGCTTCTGGGAATTGAAGTCCAAGAACACCTGGAGTGCTAAGGTTAGACATCACTGTCCTAGCAGATGTCAGGTAAGAATGATCTCGTAGTGCACAGTGAAGAATCAGTGCAGGGCTGCGGCAAATGAAATTCAGCTACAGATCAACCAGGTCATGACAGTGAAAGGGTGTCCAAGAACATAGTCAAACACAAATTCAGTCACATAGATAAGCCAGAACAAGAGCCACGGAATCTTGGGCCAGTTGATAAAAGCCAGGAGTCAGTTGCAGTTAAATCCCAGAGCTGTGGATTTTGCCTTCCCCCACTTCCATGCTCAGCTGTAGGCACTTCAGCATATGTTCTCCCTAGGAGGAGGACACTTCTCTTAAGAAGATCCTCTATTTGTAATCCTGCCATGCAAATAGACAACTTGTCAGGTTCAGTTCACCCCTAGACCTTACTCTTTCTCCTTTACTCCATTCCCAAGGTACATAGAAAGAGCCTCCTTGAAGATTGCGGTAATCGAGCATACCCTGGGGCAACGGCAACCTTGTTGTGACACCTAATCTTTCCCACACTACATCAGGCAAAAGGAACTACAGAATGAATTCACCAAAGGTGGCTTCCTTTTGGCAGTTTAATGTCTGACCTACACACAGAAGAAGTCTCTATTCCCCTATTTATTTGAGCATCCCACTTATTGATTTAGGTCAGGGAAGTGGCACCTCCTGTTCATCAAACTAGGATGGAAGCTCTTCAAGGGCCCCCTTCTCTTCCCCAAAGCCTCTCCTTTGAAAACCCATTTGCCCTTTTGAGGAGACCTGAGGGCATTTACTAACTACGGACTGACAATCATAAGCAGTTCTAGACAGAAGAAATACAACTTCCCCAGAACAGATGACAGGCCCAAGGAAGAGATGGGAAGCTGTCCATACTGAAAGTGAAATAAAGATGCCTGGTTTCCTGGAAAATATGCAACAGTTATTATACCGAAACAGAGCAGATGTTTATGTTTCGCAATAGCAAGTAAACTTATACATCACTCCCCAGCACTTAAAGCACTTTCTAGGGAATTCACAAGGATTTTACTGACTTTGGACAGATGGAAGGCTACGTCAACCTTGAGCCCATTTGGATCAAACTCAGATCATGAGCAGAATTTTGACTGCAGTACTGCAGCTTAACCACTGTGCTCTTTACAGGGCTCTTTATATTTTAATATGACAGTTTATGTCCCACACATACATACACAAAGTCAGGAAAAAAGACTGCAGCAACTACAGTAAAACTCCGAGTTACAACCGCCTCACGGTTTAAGTTTGCTCCGGTTTACAACGGCAAATTCTATGGAAATGCTGTCCCAGTTTACAAATTTTTAATGTATTTGTTTCAGTTTACAACAATCAGTTCAGGACCATTTTTTAATTTCCCAATGCACCCCTATGGATGTTTCGGGTTACAATTTTTTCTGGTTACAACGGAGGCTGTTGGAACGGACCTCTGTTGTAACCTGTTGTTTTTTTAGTGTATTTCAAGGACTCTCACTCTTTTGCTAAATTCTGTCACAATAATAGCATCCTGCTCTGTTTCACACAGCTTTAAAAGCAACATTCATAAAACATGAGAATGGGACATGGATGCAGGTTGCTTAGCATTAACATGCAAAGTGGTCATCTTGTTCACAACCTCCCAAGGGCTCACACACACACAGACACCCCAGAGAAAAATGGGATAGAGGTAACTTCTAAGTGTTATAGGGCACACCCAATATCATTACAGGGATAGGGAGATACAGAATATTTTAATGTTCAAGAAGTGGTTAAAGAATATTAAGGAGGCGGCATCAAGAACAAGGACAACCCAAATCAGATCTTGTTATGGGATACAGGAAAGATTAAGGAGGACTCCTCTGTTTTACAGAGGTTTACTTTTCTTGATGAGCTAAAAACAAAGGAATCATGGAGCAGAACTGTCTCCACACCACTGTAACTGAGGAAGAGGAAAGAGTGGAAGGATTAAAACACAACATATACCGTAATTTAAGATTAATAATCTATTTCCTCTATTTTCAAGAACAATTCAGAACTTGATGTACTGGGAAGGGATGAATTCAAGGCTCTTTTAAAAGAAAACTTCAACTTTCCAGCTGACATGGATATGCAAGAAAAATCATGCCTATGCAGGAAGCTTAAAGGCCATGCACAAGGACTTGCTGTTGATCAGAGAAATTGACCATGTTGCCCAGCAAAATGACAGAACATTTTTCTGGGTTTTTCTATTCCTATTCATCTCTTTCGCGCTACTTTCTCAGGCAGGTGGGAATATATGATACATTTTCTACAAACGTGTGACCTAAAGCTGTGGTCTCCAGAATTTTTATTTGTTGTTGCTTCTGGTGCATGTATGTTTCTCTGTGTGTTCGTGTGTCCATGCACGTGTGCACACACAGAGAGAATTAAAAATAAAACTCAAGTCAAAATGAAATATGCTCAGTTCTTGTTTTTTTTTCCTGTAAAGAGAATAGTGCACCATAACCTTTTAGATCAAACAGAATTATTACCAAAAATAATTGCATGACCATTTGGTGGTGGTGATGGTAGACATGGAAAAATTCACATTTCAGGAGTGCAACTCCCAGATTTCTCCCCCCGCAGAATTCTCTCGCGCTCTCTCGCACACACACACAAACAGACACCTTTTTTGTCTGCTAAAAAACAAAGCCATAGGTAACCTCAAAGTGTGTGTGTGGCGGGGGTGGGGGATAGTCTGGCACCTTTGATGAAGAACCAGGTGGCTGAGTACAGTAATACCTCGGATAACGTTTGCATCGGGGCCTAATCTAGCCACTAGGCTGTAGTTTAGACATCCCTGAACCATGGCCCACGGCCTGAAAAGTTTGGGCACCCCTGCACTATATCTTCTCTTGACCATATAGTGGGACATAAATTGCATCTACAAAAATGCTTCATTGACTGAATTTCTCCACATTTTTTAAAAGAATCCTGTATCCAAGTAGCCCCATGTTATTGATTATTCTTTGATCTTCCTACTTATTTTATTTATTTATTTTATTTCATTTGTACCCCACCCTCCTCCGAAGACTCAGGGCAGCTTTACAACTAAAAACAATTAAAGCACATACATAAAAATTTAAATTCAAAAATTTAAATACTTAGCTCCAAAATCTACTAAGTTGACTTTCAGATGGCCCAGCCAGAATCATGTCCTGATAGAAGACACTTTTCAGTCTTCATCCACTTAATGAAGAGTTTTGTTTTTCCTATCCATAAATTTAGTCTAGTTTCGTCTGGTTTAACTTTTAAAGACTGAAAGATATGCAGAAAACTTTTCTTTGGTTTTATTCATCATCATCAGGGGGTGGGGGTGGCAAGGGGTGTTCATGAACTAGATGGATTTGGTACTGTAAGAACCAGATGGTAGAGTTGACCAATAATCATAACCAGCTGGGGTCCAGTAGAAGCACCCCACACCCGCTGGGCCAACCATGTCTTTAAATCTCTTCTAAAGGCCAACAATTCTGGTTGGAGGCGGTCTTCACTCGGCAGGAGGTTCCAAAGGCTGGAGTGGATACCGAAAAGGCCCTCCGTCTAGTGCTGGAGAGGCAAGCCTCTCCAGCCACTGGTACGCATAGAACCCCTCCGGTCCGCTCTAGTGGGGTGGGCAGATGTTCTCGGGGTAACGCGGTCTCTTAAGTAACCTGGCCCACTACCATGTAGGGTTTGCTATGCGAGTTTTTCGCTATGCGAAACAAACTCGCATAGCGAAAAATTCCTATGGAAAAACTCGCATGAGCTTTTTTTAAGGGGAAAACTTGCATAGTGATTTTTTTTCGTTATGCGAGGTTTCCCCATAGAAACGCTTGCTATTCAACTGTTTCCATAGGGAAAGTCTGAGTCGCATAGCAAAAATTTTCGTTATGCGAGTCAGACCGGTTAGCGAAAAACCCGCTCGTTATGCAAGTGTTTCGCTAAGCAAGTCACTCGTTAAGCGAGGTTTGACTGTACATGGAAGGCATTCATATCTTACCATATAACCAATACTAATTTTATCCACTAGTGTCCTTCTGATGTTTAAAACTTCATTAAGCATGATTGATGCACTGAAAATGTAACTTTGTATCGAGGAGAGTAGAATACATGCTTCTTGTATCAATCACCAGGAAAAGCCAAGATTCTTTTATACATAAGGTCAACTTTCACTTCCATTACCACATTCTACTGCCTCTGCAAGGACCCAACTATGGGTTATTTTGCTATATCTTTGTACTCAATACCTCACTCTCATTTGAGCCTCATCTGGTTTAGGACCCTCACACTGGCAGTTTCTGACAAAACAAGCAAACCTGCTCTCAAGTTGCCTGTGTTTGTAGGAATGATGCAACAAGACACAAAACCATACACAGTATTGAATGCAGGGACAGTAACTGTATGTCACATGGTTAAAGGATCCTGGAGAAAAGCGCTTCGCTTTCATCTACTTGAAAGAAGAACAGAATGACCAGACTTAACACTGCAAGACAGAACTATTCATTATTTAAAACAAGGAACCAGAAACCATATTTGATGAGCAGATGGCTATGCTAAGGTTACAAATGACAAATCTCCATGCAGAACTACCTTTAGGAAAGAACATTTCAGACTACATATCCCAGTAGTCAAACCTCTCATAACGAGTGTTTCACTTAGCAAAAAACTCGCATAAAGAGAGTGTTTTTCGCTAAGCGGTCCAACTTGCTTACCGAAAATTTTTGCTATGCGAGTTGGACTTTTCCTATGGAAAAACTCACAAAACGAGCGTTTCTATGGGGGAAACTCACATGACGAAATATTTTTGCTATGTGAGTTTTACCCCTTGAAACGCTTATTATGCGAGTTTCCCCATAGGAATTTTCGCTATGCGAGTTTGTTTCGCATAACGAAAAACTCGCACAGCGAGCAGCCTTGCAGAACGAATTAAATTTGTTATGCGAGGTATGACTGTATTAGTAAAGAGTTTATGGGGCGGCATACAAGTTGAATAATTGAACTGAATTGAATTTTGGACTACCACATCAACCCTCTCTTCTGATGGCACTGCAAATGTACTTCACAGCACACTTACTAATGGAAAGAGGGAAAGAAAGGACAGCTCTGTACAGTACTGCAAGAAAAGATGAAGCCTCCAGCATCTGCATAAACAACCTCCATATGGCATTACTCAGACTGTTCCAGGAAACCACAGATTTTGAATAAGCAGAAGATACAAACACCCACTTGTGGAATTCAGTTTTTAAATGGAATAAAACAGAAGTTTAATAACAGTAGCAAATAGAAAGAAAAATAATTTAGTCAAATAAGAAAAACATCTGCTGCTGTTTTGGGATTATGGAGTATTTCATGCCTCCTATAATTTCAAAATTATAAAAAGCTAGCCAGAAAACTGTTACCAGAAAAACCTGACTTCCACACCACGGACCTTATTTGAATCTGCTAGCCTCAACTTAAAGGTTCAGTGGACGCATGGATTGCTCAGAAAAAATGACTTTAAATCTAGGAGCCATTGGCAGAGGAAAAATAAATGACCATACAACAAGGATAAGAGTAAAAATTAAAAATAATTTTATCTCATTAAATGTGCATTTTAATGAAGCAAAAGTCTCCCCTCAAACGACTACCTAACTAGAAGTGAAGGCTGGTCCCGATCATGTCCAGGGACTGAGTTTGTATAAGATTTTTTACAAAGGGGCAATAAGGGAGGGCCAAGCTAACTACTGCAATTATGACAGGTTAGTATACAAAGCTTACACAAAAACAGTAGAGATCTAGTAGATGCAAAAGAAATCAGGAAAAGATGGCAAGAATATACAGAGTTAAGAACAATTCAATTATGAAGCAATATGGCAGACCTCACCTGAGTTGTATCATCCATCAAACCTCTGATTTTCTCCACCACATCAGTGCGCCTGTGCTGCCGTAAGGCACCAATCAGCTGGGCAAGGCTGGCTTCAGGGCCCCTGATTGTCCAGTGCTGTAAAGCAGCATACGCTCTCTCATGGTCTGCAGAATATCCATTGGCGAAAGCTGCCACCTCTCGCTCACTTGCATTGCACAGGAATTGATAGATATCCTTCCACTGGCTTCCAAGCTGAGCTGCTACCAACTTCAGAATGTCAATTCCTATTAGAAACAAGAACAAAAGACAAGAACAGTGAATCACATGCCTGTGCCTTCCCTGCGGTCAAAATGGCTGTGAGGTACATTCAGAATTTTCATCAAGGGCTCTATAATATTCAATAGAAATACTTCAATAGCAATTTTGCAATCTATAGACTGGTCCTTCTTTGAACCAAACAATTTAGCAACAGGCAAAAACAAGCCATGGTGGCTTTAGTGGTTAAGATGCTGAGCTTGACGACCAGAAGGTTGGCAGGTCAGCAATTCGAGACCCAACTACTGAGCAATGATGTGAGCTGTCCTCTGTCCCAGCTCCTGCCAACCTAGCAGTTCAAAATATTGCAAGTAGATAAATAGGTACTACTTCATCAGGAAAGGTAACAGTGTTCTGTGCACTTCAACGTCTAGTCATGCCACAGAAACATATGCAAACAGCGCTGGCTCTATGGCTGTAAACAGAATTGAGCACTGCCCAATAGAGTTGGACATGCCTGACTTTCAAACAAAGGAGACCTTCACTTTTACCTAAAAACAAGCACTTGTTTTCTTAATTATTTACTAAAGATGTGGATACTTAAGTGCCTGCCATATGCCCCATTATGGGCCTTCTCTGCAGCTTTCCTACTCTGTGTGATGACACCAGTGTCTCCTTCAAAATGGGCAGTGCTTCTTGAATGGGTTATTCTGGATAAGGAACTCAGGTTTCCATGATGCAGTTAATAGAAGTACAGTCATACCTCACATTAACAAATTTAATTTGTTCTGCGAGGCTGTTCGCTATGCGAGTTTTTCGCTATGCGAAACAAACTAGCATCACGAAAATTCCTATGGAAAAACTCGCATAATGAGCTTTTTTAGGGGGGAAACTCGCGTAGCAAATTTTTTTCGTTATGCGAGTTTCCCCATAGAAACGCTCGCTATGCAAATCTCTCAGCAAACTGATGAGCCCCTTTAGAACAAAATGTTTCAATTACCATCTTTGAATATAATAAATGGGGAATAGATGAGTAAACCCAATGCTGGATTAGGGTCAAGGAAATGTGGCCTTAAAATTCCTGAGAAAGTAGTCAGTATTTTTTAAATTTAGGCCACTGTCTATCCTTTAACCCCAATCCATCAGTTGTAAATTACTAAAAAAAAAGAAAAGAAAAGTAAAAACAAGGGGAGCAGGTGGATGGAGAAACCAATATGCCAAAGCAAAAGTGAAATGCTAAACTACAAATTTACCCAGCCAATGTTCAAAATCATGTTGATTTCTTTTAAATCACATTACTATTATTGGAGATGTCAGATGCATAACATATCTATGCTCTCTTAATCTCTCTGTTTTGGGGAAAGGGGGGGGGAATGGCCATTCTTGAAAGCTTTATTACTACCATAATTTCAGAGCTCTTTCTGGACATATTTTCAAAAATATTTATAAGATACATATTACCAGCCAAACTACTATTGATTTACTATATAAAAATGTAATTGTAAGTATGAAACAGTGTAAAAAGGGCAGGATGAGAAACGTTCCAAAACTGAAGTAATGCAAATAGTGATCTAAAGTGTTCTGCATAGTATAAAACAGGGGTGCCCAAACTACGGCCCAGGAGCTGGATGCGGCCCCCGACACCAATTCATTCGGTCCACAAAGCCCTCGTCGTTCCTGGAAGCGGAAGTAAAACGCGCCTGAACGGGCGTGTTTTACTTCCACTTCCAGGAGAGATGAGGGCTTTGTGGACCGAATGAATTGGCGTCAGGGGCTGCATCCGCCCCCCAGGCCATAGTGACCAGGTCCCTGAACCACGTTACTGGCCCACAGTCTGAAAAGTTTAGGGACCCCTGTATAAAACCACTGAGCAGAGTAAATGGGATGCCTTTTCTCGCTGTACACCACATTTATGACACAAATTACACATTCTCACACTGGTAATTTAATCAACATAAAAACAAAGATGCAGTCACAGGCTACGGAATAAACAGTATACAGTTGTACCTCGCTTAAAGAGCATAATACGTTCCACAGGATTGCTCTTTAAGCGAGTTTGCTCTTTAAGCAAAACACCATTGTAAGTGACCAGTTGTGGGGGGAATTGCAAACCCTGATTTATTTGTTAAGCGAGTTTTTGGTTGGTTTTATTTGTTAAGCAAAGCGAACATTCAGAGAAAATTCTGCTCTTTAAGCGAGTTACTCTTTAAGTGAAACGCTCTTTATGCGAGGTTTGACTGTACAAACTTTGATGTACAGCAATTTGTTTCAGCCAGAAATCCCAAGGTTCGAGCAGATTCTGTCTTAGAGACAGCTGGACTTCACTGGAATGGTCCAAACAGGTTGTTTACCTGTAAGTGTAGCTCTCTGAATGGGCATCTGAGAACACACACAGATGAGTCCTGCACCCCACACAGAACCACATTTAGAAAATTATAGAGCTCAGAGCTTTTGGTTCAAAACATGTATAATGCAAGGCTCAGCAATAAGGGAAACCTGACTTCCTAACCCAGTATCAAGTACAGTGCAATGGGGTAAGATGAGGAGAGTGATAGGTTATGTGAGTTCACAGATGAACCATTCTATGAAATACAGTGACAGATATGCAACTATTCTTCCTCTTTGTTGTCTCTGTGACTCACACAAATGAGTGTTTAACTAGCTCACTCATTATAGACAAGGGTCTGTGTCATGATAAACTGAAAGAAAGAACAGCCTAGCTAAAGGAAGCACCAACCCACATCAAATCTACAATGACTAACGAAGACCATTGCTTGTGCCATTTTTGCTCCAAATGAAGGACGACAACAGAAGAACCAAAATTACTACTTAATTTTTTACCAAGGCACTCTGCAGCCTGCTTGATTAACACCTCTGCTAATCAAGATTTTAGTAGTCTCTTTGAAGAACTGGACAAGTAGATCAAGAGAGTTTTTATTTCAAAATCTAAGATTACAAGGCACCAGGAATTAACACTAACAATTCTGTTCTAGGAGTAGAGTCAAACCTTGCATAAAGAGCGCCTCGCTTAAAGAGTAGAATTTTATCTAAATGTTCACTTCGCTTAACAAATAAAACCAACCAAAAACTCGCTTAACAAATAAATTGGGGTTCGCAATCCCCCCCAATTGGTTATTAAAATGGTGTTTCGCTTAAAGAGCAAACTCGCTTAAAAAGCAATCCTGTGGAACGCATTATGCTCTTTAAGTGAGGTACAACTGTATAGTGAATCCTCTAGATGTTCTGGACTACAAATCTCTGACACTACCTCACTGGGGTTTGGGGAAAACTGTAGTCTAAAATATCTGGAGGTTAGCAGGTTTCCTACCTATGTTCTACCATCAGTAACATGCAGTCATTCTTGTGGTGCCTTAAAATTAACAGCTTTATAGTGACATAAACATGAGCTAATCTGTAGTTTATTTCCAGCTACGGTAATACTCGGATAACGCTAAGACTTGATTCCACAAGTCTTGGTGTTATCCGATTTTTAGTGTTATCCGATCCATGTTTAAATCCTATGGGATGGATCGGATAACATTAAAGCTCCATAGAGATACATTGTAACCGCACAGGCTTTAGCGGTTGTTATCTGATCCATCCCATAGGACCTTAACGTTATTCAATCCAATTCTCCTCCCCAGATTACTTAACGTTATGCGATTTTAGCGTTATCCGAGGTAAACGTTATCTGAGGTATTACTGTAGTAGTATATGAAAAGGGCAGCTGTTTAGTCTGTCTTCAGCCACATTTATTATTTCCTGCAGTATACATGTGTTGCAAATAGACTTTTACAATACAGTAAAACCCCTATTTATGAAGAAGATCTGTTCTGTAGGCTTTTGCTTAAATTGTTTTAGGTAACTTGAAGCAAACCCATAGGGAAAATGAAATTTTTATGTAACTCAAAGCAAACCCATAGGAAATCGTGTAAATCGGGACATGGTTTTAGCACAAAATCATTATGTAAGTCAAATGTTATGTAACTTGAGACAAATGTAAGTCGGGGTTTTACTGTACCTAACTAAACTAAGCAGACTATCAAACTGCCTTACTGCAAGTCAAAGCGGTGATGGAGACACGTTCAAGTCTGAGAGATAATGGTCTACTTAAAACCATCAAGGTAATTCACAATAATACTAGAACTCAGGTTGGAGTTTTCATACGACAAAAAATGTCTTGTATCCAACCAGTAGGACTTTCTAATAATTTTTGAAAGTGTCCACAAACAGTTCTAGGGCATAATTAATCAATCAATTAGTTTAACTAACCAAACATAATCACACAAGGATACATTCCAGCACATAAACCTTTATTGAGGCATTATAGCAGGGGTTCGCAACCATTTTGCACCATAGGCCAGACAACTCCCCTCAGACAGCTGAGCGGGCCGGACATGTGGTTTCTCCCTGACGCAAACGCTACCGTAAACCACGACAGGCATGTTTGCACATGCATGTTTACGGCTGTCGTAAATGCATCCACTTCCGGGGTTGTCACCATGGGCTGGATGGAATGGCATCAGGAGCCGGCCCACAATTTGTGAATCTAGTTTTGTAAACACACGTAAGGGCGAGGTGTCTAGCCCTGTCTTCCTTTGTCTTCACTTTCCCAATGTTTTCAGCATTGTGCCTGGAGAGGACAGCTCCTCCTCATAAGCAAGCTCAGCATGTAAAACACGAAAACTGATTTTCCAGGGCTCTTGTCACACTGAGAATGCACATGCTAAGTTTCGGTTACATGGCGACAGCACAGCTTCAGTGAGAAGAATTTGCAGACTGGGCTCAAATTACTACTAAAAATGAAAAAGTACACAGTCAATGAAGTTTAGAGTGGCACCTCTGTTTATTCCTCCCTTTCTTTCTTTCCATTTCAAGATCAGCCAGTTTGATTCCCCCCAACTCTTACATTTTTTTACCCATTCCCCCCTTTTTATTTTTCTCACATACCCATTTCTTACATGTCCTTTAACAGTCAAATGTTTTCTCCTGGCAATATAATTTCATATCAATCAGTCAATCAATTTATTGTGGTCTACGACTAACACAATAAAACAAGAGGCAATTTTTTAAAAAAATAAATGTGTAAAATGTAGTAATAATGTTATTTAAAAAACATCTATTCAAAGTTAAAAGAATTGATTACAGATACTATGCAAACCGATTTAAAACAAACTGTAATAACAGTGAATGAACTTCTGATTCAAGAGCATGTACTTGATAATAGGATTTCTGTGCAAGAGAAAAAAATGATGATGGTGGAAGAGGGGTGGAGAAAACAGAACATTGTGATTCGCAAGATGGCGAAAAGGACGCCAGACAAGCTTAAGGATAGGGTTTTAGATTGGCTGAACTCACTAAAAATGGGGAAAGATTTTGTCCCAGAGGACATTGGTGCCGTATTTAGAGTGGGGGGAAGGCGAGATAGAAAGGCACCCAGGAATGTTTTGGTTAAATTTGCAAATTGGGCGGATAAGCTGAAGGTGATGTCTTTCATTAAACAAGCAGGGTCTGGCGTCCTGAAAATAGAGGGGGTGGATGTGGAAATCTACAATGATATTGCACCTGAGGAGAGAAAATGGAAGTATAAGATGAAACCTGTTACGAAACTGTTGATTGCAAATGATATCAAATATGGTTGGAGGTTTCCACAACAACTGAGATTTTTTTATGACAAAAGATGGCATGTTCTGGATGAGAAGACTGATGTACTACAGTATCTGACACAGATTGGCTTGATCAAGGTTGCGGATAAGGATTGGATTGCTTTGAGAACAGATTTATACACGGTGGGTGCGATGGGGCCGGTTTTGGGACAGGAGGTGGAGGGAGCAGTGGGAGGAGTGGCTCTCTCAGGTACATCAAGCGTGGAAATAGTAGAATGATTATATTTACAATATTTAATCAATGGCAGAGGGAGGGGGCAATTAGGAGAACAGTATGCCATTTTTCTCCGGTCCCCCCCTCCCCTCTTTGAAGAACAGAGGTGACATCAACGAGAAAGATGTGGGGAGGGTAGTAGAAGAAGGAAGACTAGGTAAGTTTTGTCTTTGTCTTTTTTTTTCAGTTTTTTTAGCTTCTTTAACTATACTTTTTTTCTTAAATTTCTTCCTCAGAAATATTTATCTTTTTTTTATTAATTTTCTTTTTATTAATTTTCTTTTTATTAATTTTTTCATTAAATCTTGGTCTAACTAATCTGTTTATTAGTGGGAAATGGATGTGGGATATAGGGAACACGTCCGGGGAAGAATGTAAAGAATGGGAGGTTATACTGGATACAGATGGTTAAGTCATTAAGACTAATAACGTGGAATGTGAAGGGAACAGGGAATGCCTTGAAGAGAAAGAAATTGCAAATGGAATGGAATGGAAATATATGGGGAATGGAAATATATGAAAAGGCTTATGGGACATCTAAAGCCAGGGGAGTTGCAACTCTGATTTCGGAGAAATTGGGCTTTACTGTGAGTAAAACCATAGCTGACCCAGAAGGAAGATATTTGATAATCAAAGGAAAAATTGAGGAAGAAGAAATAATTCTTGTCAACATTTATGCCCCGAATAACAAACAGGAAGAATTTTTAGATAAAATGGGAAAATTTTTGAATAAGGAAGGAGTAAAGAGCATGATCATAGGTGGAGATTTTAATATGCTGAGCTCAGATATTGATAGCACAAGTAGTAAAAAGAAAAGTAGAAAATACATATTAGATGAATGGAGGAAATTACTGGGGATAAAGGATGTTTGGAGAGAGCTTAAGGCTCAGGAGAGAGAATATACTTATTATTCCCACGTTCATGATATGTATTCAAGAATTGACTATATATTTGTTACAGAAGAGTTAGTTAAAACAATAGAAGATATTAAAATTGGGACATTTAGGGAATCTGACCATGCAAAGATAACAGTGGATATAAATTTAAATGAGATAGAAAGAGGAGGGTATATTTGGAGATATAATGCAAAGTTGTATAAAGAGGAAGCAACGAGAAAGCAAATAATGGAGAAATGGGAGGAAAGCTGGAAATGGAATGAAAATAATGAGGTCAGCCGGGGTGGAGTATGGGACACAATGAAGGCAATCTTTAGGGGCGAATCAATAAAATTAAATTGTGTAAGAAACAGACAAATTAGAAATAGGAATCAGGAATTGGAAAAGCAGCTGAAACATCTTCACTCAGAATATGCTAAGAAGAAAGACCAGAAAGTTTTCCAAGAGATACAAAAAATTAAAAAGGAATTGGATGGCAAAGATATGGAAAAAGTTAAGAAAGACTTGATCTTTCTTAAAAGGGAATATTTCGAATATGGTAATAAAAATTCTAAATTATTGGCCAAAGCGGCAAGGGATAAGAAAAATAAAGGACAGGTAGGAGTGTTGATAGATAAAAATGGAAAAAGATGCAATAAAAGAAAAGAAAAAGCACTGCTAATAGAAAATTTTTACAAAAATTTGTATTCAAAAAAGGAGGTAAATTTGGATAAAATGCGAGAATATTTTGAAAGGCAACAAATTAAGACGATATCAGAGGAACATAGGAACAAAATGGAGGAGGAAATATCTGTCAAGGAAATTGAGAAAGTAATCAAAAAGCTAAAAAAAGAGAAGGCACCGGGTGAGGATGGGTTATCAGCAGAGTTTTACAAAGATTTTATGCCCTGGATTGCCCCGAGGTTATATAAATTATATAATGGGATATTAGAGGGAGATGCAACTCCAGATTCCTGGAATAGATCTATAATTGCTTTGATCCCCAAGCCGGGCAAAAATTTAGAAATAATTGAATCTTACAGACCAATATCCCTGATCAACCAAGATGCAAAAATATTTTCAACGATACTGGCAAACAGGCTAAATAGTTTCATAGCCAATTATATCAAGGAGGACCAAGCAGGGTTCGTAAAGAACAGACACATGTCAGACCTAATAAGAAAAGTAGTGGATTTATTGGATTTAACCGAAAAAAGGAAAGAAAAGGTGGGTTTTTTAGCATTAGATATTTTCAAAGCTTTCGATTCTTTGCAATGGGCGACAATTCACCAGATGGTCAGATTATATGGATTTGGAGAAAAATTTCAAGGAATTATTAGAAATCTATATAAGCAAGGATTAGCAAGGGTTAAATTTAACGAGAGTTACACAAGTGATATAAAGCTTGAAGTGGGTACAAGACAGAGCTATCCGTTGTCACCATCGTTATTTATAATGGCTATGGAACTTTTGGCAAATACAATTCGTCAGGATGAAGAAATAATAGGGATCGAAGGGACTAAAGTAAGTCTTTACGCAGATGATAAATTAATAATGGTAAAGCATCCAACAAAAATTATTTCTAAGATAAATATGCATTTGAAAAGTTTTGAGGCAGTAACGGGATTAAAAGTTAATTGGGAAAAAACAGAAATGATCCTAATCAATGGGGATAAAGGGGATGAAGAAATAATAAAACGGAATTACAATGTACAGATTACGCAGAAGATGAGATATCTAGGTGTAATGTTATCAAGCAAAATTGGGGAACTTAATGGTCTGAACTATGGCAGGCAAAAGAAGGAGATGGAAAAGAAAATTTTACAGTATAGCAAATTAAATTTGTCATGGTTTGATAGAATAGCAATAAGTAAAATGATGCTGCTGCCCAAATTGAATTTTTTGTTTGATGTTTTACCGTTAAAACACACAGATAAGGAGTTGAACGAGTATCAAAACATGATTAATAGGTACTGTAATGGAAACCGAGGAGCCAGAATAACTAAATTGCTGTGGTATGTACCACAAAAAGAGGGAGGATTGGGTATTCCAGACATTAATAAGTACTACAGAGCCTTTCAAATAAGAAATGTTATAAAATTATTAATTAGAGAAGAAACAGTGTGGGAGAAAATTGAAAGGAAAGAATTCTCAAAGGTTGGAAAGGCACAGTTTTTATGGGAAGGAAAGGAAAAGGGGAGAAAAAAGGCTCAGGGATTGATGCTAAATTCAACCATAGAGACATGGAACAAAGTTAGAAAAGAACTTACTTTAGGAATTTCACCGGTTTTAGAGGTGGAAGATTTTAATAATTTTCCAATAAAAATAGACAAGAGGATCAGGGACATATTGGCGGAAAAAAAGGTTAAATTACTGAAAGATTGGGTCAAAACTTGCAGAGACCAAGGAAAAAGAAGCGAGCTATATTTGCAATTGGAACTGAACTGGTTTAAGATCCTTCAGATAAACAATTGGAACAAGACATTTTTATGGGGAAATGGTTTAAACAGGGACTGCATGGAATTTGAGACACTTTTGACTAGAGTCAGAAATGGAGAGATAGGAATTAAGGGGATAGTAAGTAAAATTTATAAAATTTTGAATAAGAGTCAAAAAATACAAGAGGTGCTGAGACAAAGCTGGGAACAAGAGCTTGACATAAGGATAACAGAAAAAAATGGCAGAAAATGTGGAAAAGAAGGACAATGAGGACTATGTCAGTTAGAGTTAAAGAACATAATTATAAATTGATATGGAGATGGTATAGGACCCCGGTAGGTCTGCACCGAATGTATAATAGTTTGAGTGACACATGTTGGAGATGCAAAAAAATAAGGGGAACATATGAACATATGTGGTGTAGTTGTGAATCTTTAAAAAGTTTCTGGGAAAGAGTGGAAAAGGAGATAGAGAAAATACTGAACGTGCAAGTTGAACTGGGGTCAGAGACAATTTTGTTAACGGACATAGACAAATACGACATGAACAATGATAATAAAGAACTGCTGGCTATAATGTTGTCAGTGGCAAGACAATGTATAGCAAAAAATTGGAAGAATAACGATAAGATAAGTATTCAAGATTGGTACAAACAAATGTGGGATTTGGCCCTTAACGAAAAACTCACATGGGAATTAAATTGCAGAAAAGGGAAAATGCAAAGCAATAATTTTTGGAGGATCTGGGAACCATTTATAGATCACACTTTGGTAAAAAAAAAAAAAAAAAAAAGGCATAGCCCCTGCACAAGAACAGAATGATTTTTGGAAATTGTGAGGATACAGAATTCCCCGGACATTGTATATAGCACAAGGGTGATAATAATGATGTAAATGGTAACAATGTTGAGAAGATCATGTTTCAGAAAGATGGTTACAGTAATATTGTTATTTAGAAACTTTGTTATATGACCTTCATGATTTTATGTATATCTGTATTTGTACTTTTTTTTTCTTTTATAAATACCTAATAAATTTTTTTAAAAAAAGTTAAAAGAACTAGACTAGATAGCACATAACAGAGGCAACAGCATGGTACAGATATGAAATTGGCAATGTAATTTAATATCAGTTTCATATCTATACCATTCTATTATCTCTGTTACATGCTATCTAGTCAGTTCCAAATCATGATAACCTTGACAGGTTCTCACTGTGCACCAGCGAGTACAGTATTTGAGATGCTCAAAGACTGGTTTATTCTTGTCAATACTGCCCTGAATATTTGTATGACTAAGCTGGAATTCAAACCTAGGTTTCCTAAATCTTAGCTCAACTCTCCACCTAATAATCCTTGTTGGATTTCATTACTACATTAATTTTAACATTTTCTCAAATATTGTTTTTATTTAGCTCTAAACCAGCCAGGTTTTCTGTCTATTACTCACATTTTACAAAAGATTTTTGTTTCACCCAGGGCTGCGGAGTCGGGAGTCGGAGTTCAAGGGAATTTCGGGCACCTGGAGTCAGAGTCGGAGTCGGCAAACAATGCACCGACTCCGACTCCTACTAAATTTAGATTGGAATTTTTAAAAAAGCAAGTTTAAATATCCCAATTCACAAAAAGTTATAATTAGTGTAATGAGTTCTCTACTGTAAGAATAAAGACCAATGCATGTAGTGCCTCACGTAACTGCAAAATGAACACATTAAGTGACCGTGAAAAGCATGCTTTTCATGTGCTTCACTATATGGCACCCAACACACAATTCGGAGCACCAATACTTATACAATAGTACCCCGGATAATATTATGACTTGGTTCCACAAGTCTCGTCGTTATCCGATTTTTAACGTTGTGCAATACATTGATCGCACAATGTTAAAAAAGCCCTGTTTCCTTGGAGGCTGCAGCAAGCCAGAACATCGGGATTTGAATCCTGACATTTTGGCTTGCTGCAGCCTCCAGGGAGGTGGGGGAACTTTGGAAACAGCTTGGATCAGGTCTCCCCACCTCCCTGGACCTGGTGGGGAGGGGGTGTCCAGAGACCCCAAAATTGGTAAAAAAAATGTCCTTTTTAAAAAACCAATTTTGGGGTCTCTGACCCCCCCTGCCGGGTCCAGGGAGGTGGGGAGACCCGATCCAAGCTGTTTCTGAGCTTCCCGACGTCCTCAGCCAGTGCAGCAAGCCAGAATGTCGGGATTCGAACTCTGACATTCTGGCTTGCTGCACTGGCTGTCGCGGAAGCCCAGTAACAGCTGTAGATCGTGTCCCCTGCTTGCTCCAGAGAGATCAGAGGACCCGATCTACAGCTGCAGGGTGGCTGGGGAAGCTGACGGGGACTCCCCGTCAGCTTCCCTAGCCACCCGCCCTTGCCTCCACAGCTGTAGGGTGGCTGGGGAAGCTGACGGGGGAGCCCCCCGTCAGCTTTCCAGCCTCCCCACCCCTGCCTCCATAGCTGCAGGGTGGCTGGGAAGCTGAACGGAGAACCCCGTTCAGCTTTCCAGCCACCCTGCTTCTAAGAACGACTGTATCGGATAATGTTAAAATCGCGTTATTCGATACAAGATTTTTCCGAAAATCTTGTAACGTTATGCTGTTTTAGCGCTATCCAATACTTGCGTTATCCGGGGTATTACTGTAAATTTATTTTCCCTTGTTGTTTACAGCTTCTTTCCAACGCTCAACAAAGTTTTCAATACCTCGTTGGTAGAAATCACCTGGTGTAGACTCGAAAAATTCATCCAACCAAGCTCTCCCACCATACGAACAAGCAAACTAGTGGAGATTGTGGCTCATTTATTTTTGTTGTCGTCACTTAAAGCATGCGGAACTCATGCTCCACACTTCTGAACCATAGTTGCCAACCTAATACTTTCTAGTGTTGTGTTCTGCTGTTGCAGGGAACACAGCACCCATGGGTAACCTAGCCTCTCACTGATAAGGGATTAAGTAAATATGTTTTTTGCAGGACTTGAGACACTTGTATAAGGGAAGGGAATGGAGGATGAATAGTTCCAAGACTGAACCTGTAAACCATTGGCAAAACTGCTGTTATTCAGCTAAGACTATAAAAACTTGTAAGCTCTGATTGTTAGCTTAAACTTTAAACATGACTATGGGCTTCTACTAGGGAAATCATCTTTTATAATAAATGCCCTTTCCTAGATTCTCCCACTGCCCTATCTTCAGCTTCTGCCCAACTACCTCTCTGCTAGAAGAGCTTAGAAGTGTGCTGGAAAATAGAAAAATATAAAACCAAAGAGACCCCATCTTTGCCCTCCCAATAACCTACAAAGTGGCATGACTGTGATTCAGTTAAAACTTGCCTGCCTGTTGTTCAGGCTGAGGCAATAAAACCTTTCCTCATTAGAATAGAGGGCTTAGAAGAGTACCCAATGGTAGAGGATAGATAAGTGTTAAGTTTTGTTTTGGCCATCAGCCAATGTTAGTGTGTAGTTTGAATTACTTTGTCCCAGGGACCAATACCAAGGTGTCAAGATTGTAACACCCATCGCATGGTCGAAGTGCCATGCATTTCCTGTTTACTACTGGGTATGTAAACTCTTGTTTTTGAATCCTCAAGGTTCTCAGATTTTGAGTAACTATACTATCTGTGAACCTTTCTTTCCTTCAATCAGTGATGGGATGACAAAAATTCTACTACCACGCCATGACGTCATGACATCATGGCCGAAGCCGACATCATGACGTTGTGGGCAGGGCCAAAAATAAAAATAAATAAAAAATAAAAATAAACATACACACACACCCCACCCTCTCAGCCCACCCACCCAGACACAAATAAATAAATAAATAAATAAATAAATAAAATAAAAACAACCACCCACCCAAAACACAAATAAATTACCCCTCACTTACCTTTCTTGGGACCCGGCACCCTTACTGCATCCACAGCCGCCACCGCCAGAGCTGCCTGCACCCCTGTGGCGTCCTCCTCGGGCCGGTACCTTTTTAGCCCGGCTCCGGCCACGGCCGGCGGGCAGCAGTGACTCTGGCGGTGGCTCCAGCCGCGGCTGCCGAGCCTCCCTGGGCCGTCCCCATGCCGCACTGCCACCGCCTGCAGATTCCTCCTCCGCCAGGCGCCGCAGCCGGGCTAAAAAGGGACCAGCCCAAGGAGGAGGCCACAGGGATGCAGGCACCCAGCCCACAGGCACCCGGCGGAGGAGGAGGCAGCGGCAGCGGTGCACCGCGCCGGGCGTCCCCAGGGCATGGGGCTTGTCGGCAGCGGACTGCCCAGGCAGCCCTCAACGTGCCGCGGGGGAGGTGCCCTCCTCAGAGGGCTGGTGCTGTCGCCGCCACCGCCGTCCTGAAAGCTCTAAACAGTTTTTTTAAAAAATTGGAGCTAAAATGGCTCCAATTGACTGCGCATGCACAGAAACTCAATCTGACGCATGCGCAATGTGTCAGATTGAGTTTCTGCGCATGCGCAGTCAATTGGAGCCATTTTAGCTCCGATTTTTTAAAAAAAATTTCTTTCGGTCTACCCTCCCGGAGAACCCTCCGGAATTGGTCCTACCGGTTCCAGGGAACCGTCTGGAACCGGGGACATCCCATCACTGTCTTCAATGAATGTATAAAATACATTCACATATTAATACAGAGGAGTTGGGAGTCGGAGTCGGAGTAAACAAACTGAGGAGTCGGAGCCGGAACATTTATCTACCGACTCCGCAGCCCTGGTTTCACCTTATTTATTTATTTATTTATTTATTTATTTATTTATTTATTTTAAGCAAACTTTTATGTCGCCCTCCTCAAAAAGACCCAGGGCGGCTAACACAAAAAAACATAATATAAAGTCAAGATTAAAAGATTTAAAAATTAAAAAAGCTAAAACAAGACACGCACAGGGGGGAGATCAACTGAGCCAACAGACTGGGGCAACTTCTGGCCATACCCCACACATGCTCTGCCAACCAGATCTTGACCCCATTCCTAAAGGGCAGCAGCTCCATCTGGAGACGCAGCTCACTTGGCAAGAGGTTCCATAGGGCTGGAGCAGACACGGAGAAGGCCCTCCTCTTTGTGCTAGAGAGGTACACCTCTCTAGCCGATGGTACAAGCAGAGCGCCTCTCCGGTCTGCTCTGGTGGGACAGACAGATGTCCTTAAGGTGATGCGGTCTCTTAGGTATCCTGGCCCACTACCATATAGGGCTTTAAAGGTAATAACCAGCACCTTGAATTGCACCCGGAGGCACACTAGCAACCAGTGCAGCTCCTGCAGCAATGGTGAGGCGTGAGCATAACGCCCACACCCCATCACTACCTGGGCAGCTGCATTCTGGACCAGCTCCAGCGTCCGAATGGTCACCAATGGTAGCCCAATGTAGAGCACATTACAATTATCTAGTCTGGAGGTGTATGGAGGTGACCAAAGCCTGTGTGATCATGAGCAAGGAGTCCCGGTCTAGGAGTGGGCGTAACTGGCGTATTACAGGAAGTTGTGCAAGAACTATTCAAGAACTTTCTCTACTACTTTCATTCAATAGTCCTTATATCAGGGGTAGCCTAACTATGGTCCACGGCATCATAGTTTTTCAAAGCAGAACCCTGTTGAAACCATCGGAGGTAGCAGGAGAAACCATGGTAGCCATCCACAGCAACAACATAAAATATCTTGTCACAGGAGTCCATAGAAGTACAGTCAGAAAGCAGTAAAGTAACCATCTTTGCTGAGATTGGCAATTTCCACTGGTACCACTCCTTCCCCCTTCGTCTTCTTTTAAAAAATGTTTCTCCAAAGTGACACAGCGTTTATCTCTCACAGCACTACCTTTGGCAGCATAATTTAAACAGCAGAAAAGTTGTTTGGAAGAGAGGGAAAAACAGGCACTCAGTTGAGGGAAACTGAGGTAATACACCCACTGACTGCCCTGAGACTGCCCTTTTGCATCAGATTAGGCAACCACACAAGCCAGGAAATGGAGAAAAGCGATCCCAGCTGAATTGGAGCAAAATAAGCTACTACCTTTCAACTGGAAAAAAAAAGACATCAATTACCTAGTGAAAACACCAGGCTTTCCCTATACAGTACTTATCTTTATATCATATAGATACCAGTTGATTTCAATGTTATCTGTGCCAAATCCATCTCAAACTAAGGTAAATGGTCAAGGTAGTCACCTTCTCAGGGGGTGTAGCACACACATTCGCCTGAGGTCTAGCTTGATCTGGTTATATTTAAATATGGAACAGTGACAGTTTTGAGATGTTGCTTAGCCAAATACCTCAAGGACTCCATTTCATGTGTCGGTTACCTTGAAGGCATCCAATTCCCATCCCCCACACACAACTGTTGAGCAATGGCTCACCTGCGCAAAAACAATGGGGTGGAGAAAAATCTCCCTGGAATGCCCAGAAGGGTTGAATATAAACATCAGGTGTGAAAAGCTAACTAAACTGGAGTATTTCTCTTTCAGTGCATCCTATCCATCTTATAAGTCTATGTGACGATTCCCAAGTTCAGGAATTCCCACTCTAGCTACAGAGATGAGAGCACCCAGAGAGGAAAAAATGTAAAATGTGGTGAAGGCTATTTACTATTCACCATGACTAGAACCATTATCACTTCCAACACGCCAGTCTCCCCAACTTGCCAGTACAGTAAAACCTCGGATAATGCTAAGACTTGGTTCCACAAGTCTTGGTGTTATCCATATTAAAATCCTATGGGATGGATCGGACAACGTTAAAGCTCCATAGAGATACATTGTAACTGCACAGGCTTTAGCGGTTGTTATCCGATCCATCCCATAGGACCTTAACGTTGTTCGATCCAATTCTCCTCCCCAGATTACTTAACATTATGTGATTTTAGCGTTATCTGATCCAATCGTTATCTGGTGTTTTACTGTACTCTAGTCTAGGCAGTGTTTCCCAAATGCTGGTGTTTGGACTTCAATTCCCAGAAGCCTAAGCCAGTATATTGACTGATCAGTGCTTTGGGGAATTGACTTAAGCTTCTGGGAATTGAAGTCCAAACACCAGCATTTGGGAAACACTGGTCTAGGGAGTCCACAAAGCAAGAATCCACAAGGCACTTGAAGCTAGTGTTCCCGCTCATCTTATTGCTTCCCCTAAATAACACCTCAGCTCCTAAGAAGGCATTATGGATTCTGAAGAGGAAAAACCAGCTGCTTGCTCCAGTCTACTACTTACTTGCCATGTCAGCTTATTTTCAAGAAGCTAATCACTGAAAGCCCTGAAGCGGATGGCAAACGAGGCAGAAAAATAGTCACTGATTAGAACACCACCAAACTAAGGGCAAAGGCATCAATTAAGAGAAACAAACCAAAACATCTGAATAAAGCTGTTGGTACTGGCAGCAAAGCACCACAGAAGAAGTATGGGAAAGAGGTGAGAGGAGAGACACACACAATGTGCCAGCTCAGCTCCAGGGATGTTCACAGACAGCTGCACATGTCAGCCTGGGACTTCTCTTCAGCTGGCTAAGCAAGAGGAAAACCAATAATAAGACTGACTCAATAGAAAACACCAGCTACCTTTCAAGAAATCATTCTGATAACTGGAGAGTGCAGTGAACCACTTCAGCGCAATGAGGGTTATCTCTCAGATGTGTCAGGATAGCTCAATAGATACCCTTAAATCCTACTGCAAAGTGCTGGTAGTTGCAACCAGCAATAAAAGAAACTACACTGGGTTTTCTTTGCTAACAGAGCAATCGTATACAATTGGCAGCCAGGTTCCCCAAAAGGTGGTGATCTTCAAAAGCAAGCGAAATACTGAAATCCTCTAAAAAGCCCTTCTCCTAATACCATCAGCCTCTACGGCAGCCATGCCCAAACTATGGCCTGTGGGCAGGATGCGGTCTCCAAAGGCATTCCATCAGGCCCGCAATGCTCCGCACTGGCCAGGACTTAAAAGCCGCTACAGCGGCAGGACTTTTTCAAGCAGCCACCACTGCCAGGAACACCTGCGGCCGGGTGGAGCGGCTTGTCACTTGTTGTGGGATTTAGCAACTGTTTTTTGTTTAGTTTCCTGCTTTTGTAATTTTTGTGTAAACTGGACTGATATTTGGAATTTTTTTATTGTTGCTTGATATTGTTATCTATTGAATTTGATGCTATAATGATTCATATTATTTAGTATCTTTGATTTATTTCTTAGGATGTTCTGATGTTATTGGAGATATATATACTGTATATGTGATATTTGTAATTTACTATGTGGTATCTGTAATTGTTTTTTATGCTATGGAATATGCTATGGAATTGTAACTGTTTCTTCTGTAAGCCGGCCAGTCGCTGTGCGAATGGGGCGGCATATAAATCGAAATACAAATACAGTAATACCTCGGATAACGACTGCATTGGATAACGCTAAAATCGGATAACGATCTGTTAGTGTTATCCGATACAGTCGTTCTTAGCAGCAGGGTGGCTGGAAAGCTGAACGGGGTTCTCTGTTCAGCTTCCCAGCCACCCTGCAGCTACGGAGGCAGGGGTGGGGTGGCTGGAAAGCTGACGGGGGGCTCCCCCATCGGCTTACCCAGCCACCCCACAGCTGCGGAGGCAAGGGCGGGTGGCTAGGGAAGCCGACAGGGAGTCCCCGTCAGCTTCCCCAGCCATCCTGCAGTTGTAGATCGGGTCCTCTGATCTCTCTGGAGCAGGCAGGGGGATCTGAGAGCCCAAAATGCGTTTTAAAAAGTCCGTTTTTTAAAACCAATTTTGGGCTCTCTGACTTCCCTGCCTGCTCCAGAGAGAACAGAGGACCCGATCTACAGCTGTTACTGGGCTTCCCCTACGTCCCCAGCCAGTGGAGCAAGCCAAAACGTCAGGGTTTGAACCCTGACGTTTTGGCTTGCTCCACTGGCTGGGGACGTCGGGGAAGCCCAGAAACAGCTTGGATTGGGTTTCCCACCTCCCTGGACCCGGCAGGGAAGTCAGAGAGCCCGAAATGGGTTAAAAAAGCGTCCTTCTCCTTTTGAACTAACCAAGATTATTGCTTACACATACAGTAAAACATCGGATAACGTTAAAACTTGGTTCCACAAGTCTTGGTGTTATCCGATTTTTAGTGTTATCCGATGCATGTTAAAATCCTATGGGATGGATCGGATAACGTTAAAGCTCCATAGAGATACATTGTAACCGCACAGGCTTTAGCGGTTGTTATCCGATCCATCCCATAGGACCTTAACATTATTCAATCCAATTCTCCTCCCCAGATTACTTAACGTTATGCGATTTTAGCGTTATCCAAGGTAAACGTTATCGGAGGTATTACTGTACTTAAAATGTTGGCTCAGTCATAACAAATATCTGTTCTACATCTGAAATAAAATGATCGAGAAGGGATAGAAGCGATATGCACCCTTTTCAGAGAAATAGCTGTCTTCAGTCTCTTGAAGCAGAAACAGAATTTAGGGGTATCTGAAAGACTTGACAGTTTTAAATTTTGGTAGACTTGCGCTAATCTGAAAAAGTGGATTACAGCTCACAAAAGCTCACATCAAATGAAATGTGTTAAATTATAATCATTACCAGAGCAGAAGAAAAGAAGATTTAGGGTTAAATTAAAAGCAAGCAGTCCAACATAATCCACTGTTTTGGAGCACATTTTGAAGTACAAATGTTCGCAAGGAACGTGCACAAATGACTATCGTGAGGAGACTGAAATCTAACATATGAAATGCCTATACCTCCTCCATAAAAATACTGTTTTCATTAATATGAACAATATTCGTGGTCAGCACAAAAAAAAAAATACATCTGGTCCATATTATCTTAAACCAGAAATCTTTCAAAATAAAGTGATTATGTTGGCAAACAGATGTCACAGTCCAGATGGACGTTTCACAGAGGTGTGTGTGTGTGTATGTGTGTGTGTGTGTGTACACAGAGAGAGAGAGAGAGAGAGAGAGAGAAGACTGCAAAATTCTGCCTTATTCCTGGCATGTAAATGGCATGCCGAGATGTCCTAAAGGGAAAGCAGGGGTGGGGTGGGGACATCAGACTGTCTTGATTATCCAGACTACTCTTCTTTGGCAGTTTAAGATTCTCTTTATCTTCAATTAGAAATGCCTTATCATCTTCTAGGTTGTGAAGCAATGAAAGAAAAAGCTTCAATCATTCCATGCAAATATGGAGCAGGAAAGAGATGAAGCCATTACGAAGGCAAACAAGGTCATAAAGGCCACCCTAGTCGGCTGCAGGGTGTGTGTGTGTCCTGTAGCACATTAAAAGCAAATATTTATACCACAATTTAGGATGCCACAAGTTACTGCTGGTGTAAGCTAGATATGGAGACCAATTTCCAATAGGAAGTGAACTCTTTGAAACTCATTTGTGTGATTCCATCCTCGCTACTCACCATTCCCATTGCAGTAGTAGATCCATTTCTCCTTGTTTTGGGCCGGGTCTGAAGATTTTTTCAAAACAGACTTTTCCACAATTGAACTGGGATCTTGTCTTGGTCCCTTCTTAAGTGTTCGTGAACTTTTACGGACACTGCACACAACGATCACCACGAGAACAAGCAGCAGCAGTAGGACTATCATCCACGGCAAGTGTTCGTTGATATCAAAATGCTTATGGGCATTTTGCCTTGGGGATCCTCTCTTAGGGGGTTTATAAGGAATGCTGGATTTTACACTGCCACTCATTTCCAGTGCTGGCTGTCCTTGCAGTATGGATGGGGTATGTTTGTGGTAATGGGTTTGCTGGTGATTTATAGGCTTTGGGGAATCCAGAGAGGTTGCATTGACAGCTCCTGTCTCATTCTTTGAGGTTTCACTCTCAATATCTTTCAGTTTCATCCTGTCTGTATACGTACTTGGGTCAGGAGTGGCAACAAAGCTGGAAGCTGAAAAGTTCACACCTACAGGAGAAACACAGTAACAGAAATGAAGCAACAAGTACAGAATCGACAAGTCATCAATACAATTCTCCCAACACAGCCTGTAAGTCTGATAGCCTTTTAGAGCTCTGCATTTAATTAAAAAAAAGCAGTTCGCACTGTATGTGTATTCACTGACTGGTCATTACATAAATTATTTTTTTTTTTAAATCAGTCTACAAATAAATCAGTCATTGTGCTCTGGAATCAAACTCACCATCTTACAGTCAGATGCACCCAGTTCTCTACAGCAGGGATTCCCAACGTTTTCAAGCCAGGGACCAGGCCATGTTCTCTCAGTCAGCTTCAAGGGCCGGATGGCCATTTTGCCCTGCCTGAATGGAGGTGGCCATTTTCTCCCAACAGTTTCAAAGGGGTGGCCATTTTGTTTCTTGAACGCCCATGGAACGGGGCACATCCAGCCCACAGGCCTTAGTTTGGGAACCCCTGCTCTACAGTAAAGAATTGCTTAACTCCAGGCTGGATGATTTATCAGCCTCCTACCCCAAGCAGTAAAATATGTCCCAAAACCCACATGCAGGGTTATCTAAGTAGTGGCTGCTCTTCTACAAACGTAGAAACAACATGGAAATGTAAGGCATAAAGTATGTGAGTTTGCGCTAGGGCAGAACATTTCTATACAAAAGTCTGCTTCTGCTGAGATGCTGTGTAACTTTATTCAAACAAGCTGCCAGAGCTGCACTGTGGACCTAAATGACAGGAACAAGGACTACAGATCTGCTGGATAGATACTAAAATGCCAATTTTAAATACTACCTCCCCTCCAAACTCATTCTGCAGCCTCTTTGTTAAAAGTGAAAGAATGATCAACAATGCAAATGCTTTTTAATAGAGGTCTCAAATTTTTAACTATACTCTAATGATGTGAATGGAGATTAGGTATTTTGTACGTAGGCACATGTACAGGCAGACATCAAGACAAATTAGAACAAAGAGACAAATTTTAAAAATCCACTGTCAAAACCAATCTGAGCCTACTCACCAGCTTATTGGTGAGAAACGTGTCCTACACTAAAAGCACTAAAGCAAAATGGCCACTCCCATAATGCAGGCAGGGCACCTGCTCTGGAAGTTTATTTATTTATTTATTTATTTATTTAATCGAATTTCTATTGCCGCCCAACTCGGCAACAACTCTGGGTGGCTAACAATTAAAAACAATAACAAAACTAAATAAAACCCCTTAAAAACCCATTAAAAATTCTCTAGACAGGCATTCTAAACTGCATGGGGTGCTTGACAAGCCCTTCCTTCCATGCAGTTCTCACAATCCCAAACAAAGAGGTTTTATACCAATTTTGTGGGGAATATAAATAATTTTATACCAACCGTTGGGAAGAAAAGTAGTAGAAGCAGCAGCTTTGGGGTGTTCCTCATTATCTTCTGGACTTGACAAAAGCCCAGCTGCATTCTGGGAAGATGACGGAAGTCCACAGATGTTGTCCCTCTCTTTCGTTCCTAGCTTTATCAACACCTTATTTTTCTGGGAACAGTCAGTGAATGTTTTGCATTTCAACACGCTAGAAGGCACATCAGAGAAAGTGCCACGAGGGCATGGCTTGCACTTGACATCTTCCGTGTCGGTTCCTTTTCTCCTGACGCCCCACCCGATGGGGCACTCCGAATAGAGGGTGCAGTTGTTGCCTTTGAGAAAAGTGCCAGGCCGACAGGCGCATTCACGGTCAGTTAAAGCTGTGCAATGTGTTCTTTCAATCATTGGCCACACACAAGGCTTTTTACAGGTATGGCATCTCTCCAACCCATTTTCATGCTTTGTGAAGGTTCCACTGCCACAAGAGGTACACTCTCTTAAGGTGGTCACTGTACAGTGCTTAGACACATAGTTTCCTGCAGGGCACTTGTCACAAGACAGCTGCTTGTTAGTGGCACGGTCAAGGTGGCTGTATCTGCCAGAAGAGAGGCTTATAGCATTTTGCTCAGAAGTCACTTTTGATTGAGCATCAATGGTGCCAAAGAACATAAATCCCTGAAACGTAATACAGAGGTAAGTCACGTGGCGCCCATAAAAAGCAAACTAGATCAAACCACATTAGCTTTGTGCTACTTATTAGCCATTAATTAAAGATAACAACATTGAAAACACATCAACTGGCTTCCTGTCCTGCACACGGTTTCTGCTGATTCACCAATTTCAGAACCTAATCAAAATGCCAACTGCACAGGGTTACTGTGTTTGCACCCAATGCGACTTGGCAAATTGAAGTACAGACAGTTGGCTACAGTGGTTAAATACTCAAACTTCACCAATGGAATTGCACACATTTTTAGAAATGAACATCAGAGCTCTTTTTTGACCAGTAACTCTTGGGTTAATAGCAATTTTATTTATGTAGCATCATTCAATTCACAATTTCTGTGAGAGATTACAAATGTGTAAATACCACACAATACTGCAGTATAAAGCAGCAGACAAACAATCATAGCAAAAGAAAGAAAATAAAGAAGTTCAAGATTTGGAGAATAAAAAAGTATTTTGTGGAGGGTCTCTTATCCCAAGGAGAGGCTTACAAAACTGAGACACTGCAACTGAAAAGGCTACTTCTCATTTGATTTTGGGTGATCTAAATATTTGGAAGAGAGCTTCAGAAGTGCAGTAAAACACCGGATAACGCTAAAACTTGGTTCCACAAGTCTTGGTGTTATCTGATTTTTAGTGTTATCCAATCCATGTTAAAATCCTATGGGATGGATCAGATAACGTTAAAGCTCCATAGAGATACACTGTAACCGCACAGGCTTTAGCGGTTGTTATCCAATCCATCCCATAGGACCTTAACGTTATTCGATCCAATTCTCCTCCCCAGATTACTTAACGTTATGGGATTTTAGCGTTATACAATCCAATCGTTATCCCGTGTTTTACTGTAGTTCCTGATGTACATGTAGAATATTGGGAGGGGGTGTTTGTCTCTCAATTATCCAGATTTTAAACTTGTGAACTGTTTTGGAATATCAGCATTCTGAACTGTCTTCAGAAACAAAAAGAAAGCTATATTCAGCTCTGAAAAGATCTATTCCTGATGTTCTACACCAGCTGGTATTCTATCTGGTACCAGCTAACTACAGCTGGGGGCAGGCTCTCAAATAGCCTAATACATTAGCTCTCCTAATAGAGCAGAGCTCCACCAATCAACCTGGGTTTAAATAGATCCTTTATTTATTTATTTATTTATTTATTTATTTATTTATTTATTTATATTTATCAGCCGCCCTTCTCACCGAGGTGACCCAGGGCAGCTTACAGTTCATAAAAATCACAATACAACATTCTTAAAAACACTCCCAACCCCCCCCCCCTCAAATTTAAAACTTTTAAAACCAGAATTTAAAATCTAAATTTTTGTAAAAGAATGCCAAATTACTACCGGTACATCTTGAGGGTGAGAGGGGCTTAAATCATCCAACGGCTGGGGTCATTGTACCTCCCTCACCCCATACCTGCCTTGCCAGCCATGTTTTTAAGTTATTCCTAAAGGGCAACAACTCCGTCTGGAGACGTAGCTCCTTTGGCAGGAGGTTCCATAGGGACAGGGCAGACACAGAGAAGGTCCTCCGCCTGGTGCCAGAGAGATGCACCTCTCTTATGCCAGTGAGATTTACCTGACTTACCATTCTGTGTTTGATCTAGTGGGTCTCCTCTAGATGGGACTAACAGTTGGATTTAAGTCAACATAGGGGGTGCTCAGACTGTGAGTAATATTTGAGTAAGCTCTGATGTTCATTTCTAGAAATGTATGCTAATAGAGCAAAGCTCCACATCAACCTGGGTGGGTGAAAAAAATTGCTTTGAGACATCTTGGCTTTCAGGCAGAGTTTGAAATTTTACTTTTAAGAAGTACTGTATGGAATAAAGCCATTAATCTATAACCAAACAGTGACAGGATGATGTTGCAGGTTCCAGAAAACCACCCCGCCAGTGCAATAATATTAATAAATAATTAAATATTAATAAATAATACTATTAACATTAATATTTAAATGATGATATTAATCAGGGCTTCTCAACCTGCAGCTCATGGGCTGGATGTGACCTGTGGCACCATTTCATGTTGGCCCCCACTGCCACCACACTAGGAAGTGCCATGTGGTGGAGGAAGAGCAAAATGGCCCTCTGGCCCCTGAAGCTGTCTGAGAGAGCGTGGCCTGGCCTCCGGCTTTAAAAGGTTGAGAACTCCTGATATAAATTATAATTAAGTATTTGTACAGACACAAGCATGCACCTTTGGATGAGAGGTAAACACCTATGTAAACAGATTAACTTGAGACTTATTGCCAAATAACCAAGCATACTACAGACACAATGCATGAATAGCGTGCACTTGATAATGAACAGCCGTGGTTGTGTGCTCTACAACCATGACATGTTACATACCAAACAGAAGAAACTAGTAAAAAATAAACTAGTAATACATAAACTCCATCACCAATCTCATCCCTTCAATTCATACCCATGTTGACTTAGAATCCAACTGCTAGTCCCATCTAGAGGAGACCCATTGGATCAAACATTGAATGGTAAGTCACCTCTCAAGTAAATCTCACTGACATAATGCATCTACTTAAACTGAGACTGGCAATCGGACTCAGGCCCCATTCTTGCAAATTTTCAGAAACAGCAAATCTCATGTTTTTCCCTTATGCCACAACACAGGATGGCAAAATGCATTTGAACATTACATTTGAAACATCTCTGGGCTTTATTCAACACAACATGGTGATTTTTATATTTATTGTATTGTTGCAGGACATAAGATTTATTTTAACAAACTAAATTTATTCCAATTAAGTTATTATTTCCCAATCATACTATGAAACTCCAAGCTCTTCCTGGCTGACTTAAAAAGACTTAAAGCAAACACAGTCCTAGCAGCATTGTTGCCCACAAAGCTTCTCCTGCTCCCACTTCACAGCCCTTGGCATTCTACCATTGGAAATCCAACATCAGATCTTGCCCACTGCTGCTAAATTAGACTGTTTTTCAAAGCTGCGGAATTTAAGCCAAATACATTAGCAATCCCCTTTCATCGAATGAATAACATCTGAACAAGTGAATGCAATTTTGGGTGTGTTGCCCTTGGGAGTACAATCTTCTTTGGGATAAAAAAAATCTACTTTCTGCAGATATATTTTAAGAGCACAAATAATAATCTATAAAAGCCACCTCAATATTTAATTTTGCTCTAATCATCAAACTCTCACTGCCAAATACATTTAGCTGCACAAGTGAAATTAAACTCATCAGCTTTGCAATGAAAAACAAGCTTCATGTTGTCCTTGAAGAATGCTGAACCTTAAGCTAGCATGAAGGCAGCCATGCAAGGGTATGAAGTCCTGAATGCATCTACTGAGTCAACAGTAAAATGCCTACACGGAAAATAACAATGCAAAGGAGATATTATTAATTTAATGATAATGATGAGCGATTGGGTCACTCCTGACTTATGGTGAAACTTTCCAGGGTTTTCTAGGTATTATTATTATTATTATTATTATTATTATTAAATTAGACTTATATGCTGCTCTACTCGCCTTACTGAGGCCACTCAGAGCAGCTCACATAACATAAGCAACATATACAGTATCACAATCTCAAATATAAATGCAGCATAATATAAAAATATAACAACAGATGCAGCACAGATAATGCAATCAATAAATTTTGCATAAAAAGAAAAAACAATAAAACAATACAATAAAATACAGTGTAAGAAATACAGTACGGTCAAGAGAGACAGCAGTCTTCGGCCAGCTGGCCCTCACTCCCCCTGTCCGACAGGCAGGAAGAGTTCTGTGATGTTCCTGGGGTGGTCATGGAGGCAGCAACAGCAGCAAGGTCTTTTATGGCTGGGCTAGCCGGTCCACACAGCTGGCCCTCATTCCCCCTGTCCGACAGGCAGGGAGAGTTCCATGATGTTCCTAGGGTGGAAAGTTAATCCCTTCTTCTGGGGGCACTTTGGGACTGTGGAGCTTACACCCAAGATCATTTGCAGGCTAGCTCTTCTCCCAAAGTGGGGGATCACACTCTCAACCTCTGGATCTGCAGCAGGATACTTAAACCAGATACAGATACAGTATGCAATTTTGTGTTCTGTTTTAGTTTTGCTGTTCAGTCGCACAGTCGATTCCGACCCTCTGCGACCCCATGGACCACTGTCCGCCAGGCACTCCTGTCCTCCACCATCCCCTCAACTCGCTCAGCTCTGAGCCCATTGTCTCTATAATACCATCTACCCATCTCATTTTGGGCCGTCCCCGTCTTCTTTTGCCCTCGACCTTTCCAAGCATCAAGGCTTTCTCAAGTGAATCTTCTCTTCTCATTTGATGTCCAAAGTACTTTAGCTTCATCTTTATTATTTGACCTTCTAAGGAGCAGTCAGGGTTGATTTCTTCTAAGATTGACCTATTTGTTCTCCTCGCTGTCCATGGGACTCTCAAAACTCTCCTCCAACACCACATCTCAAAGGCGTCTATTCTTCTGCACTCAGCTTTCCTAATGGTCCAGCTCTCGCAACCATACATTGCCACCGGGAATACCATTGCTTTGACTAGACGAATCTTTGTTTGTAATTTGATGTCTCTACTTTTCACTATGTTCCCCAGGTTTCTCATCGCTTGCCTCCCAAGAATCAGTCGCCTTTTTATTTCATGGCTGCAATCTCCATCTGCAGTGAGCTTTGATCCTAAGAAAGTAAAATCTGTCACTGCTTCTACTTCTTCCCCATCCATTTCCCAGGGACTGACAGGGCTTCCTAAATGTTAATTCCAGTATAGTGTTAGAAAAGAGGGGAAAGAATCACAATCCCCTTCTCCTTTTGAACTAACCAAGATTATTGCTTACACATACAGTAAAACACCGGATAACGTTAAAACTTGGTTCCACAAGTCTTGGTGTTATCCGATTTTTAGTGTTATCAGATCCATGTTAAAATCCTATGGGATGGATCGGATAACGTTAAAGCTCCATAGAGATACATTGTAACCGCACAGGTTTTAGCGGTTGTTATCCGATCCATCCCATAGGACCTTAACGTTATTCGATCCAATTCTCCTCCCCAGATTACTTAACGTTATGCGATTTTAGCATTATCCAATCAAATCGTTGTCCAGTGTTTTACTGTACATTGTACTTTGGGCAGATTTAGGAAAGGCTACCTCCTGAAACACTGGAGAGCCACTGCGGGACCACGTAGCGGACAACAACAATGCACTTGGGTCAACAGCCTATCTTGGTGAAAATTACCTTGTATTCCTTGGAACCTTCTGCCAACAGAATTGCGTCTCCAGATGGAGTTGCTGCCCTTTAGAAAGGGTGTTAAGACCTGGCTGGCTGGGCAGGTATGGGGTCTGGGCCAGACGGTCACTCTGTGTTCTTAGTTGTGTTTTAGCTGTATTGTATTTTTTATTTTTACTGTTTTTAAATTGTAACTTTTTATTACCGGTATATTTTGTGATGGGTGGGTTTATATTGTGGGATTGTATAATTGGTATGTTTTATTTGTTGTCAACTGCCCTGAGTCATTAGTGAGGAGGGCGGCATAGATGTATGATGATAAATAAATAAATAAAATTCCTAAATATTGCAATAGCCAGCACTGGCAAAAGGGAATGAGACGAAAGCAGCCTGTTCACATCAGCCCTAGGTAAAGGTAACCCTTGTTCAAAAGCCAGTTGTATCCGACTCTTGGGTTTGGTGCTCATCTCTGTTTATTGCCAAAGAGCCAGCAATGTCTACATATGCAGACGTTTCCATGGACATGTGGCAAACACGGGTAGACACTGGAGTGCTGTTTACCTTCCCACCAAAGTGGTACCTATTTATCTACTTGCAATTTCTTGCTCTCAAACTGCTAGGTTGGCAGGAGCTGGGACAGAGACAGAAGCTCATACTGTCGTGCAGCACTCAGGTTGCGAACTGCTGAACTGACAATCTTCCAGTCATCAAGTTCAGCGTCTTAACTACTAAGCCATCGCAGTCTCTTTACATCAGCCCTAGTCAGGTGTTACATAATCCAGTGCTGGGAACACACCCAGAGGCAGTGGTGGGCATCAGCAGGTTCGCACCAGTTTACCAGAACCGCTAGCAGAAAATCTGACTGGTCCTGCCCATCCAGGTTTTGAAATAAAGTAGTCCTAATTCGGGTGCAACGCAGTGCCTTCAATGTGGTAGTAAAAAAAAATTGAGCCCAACACTGCCCAGAGGGGGCTACTAAGCCCTGTCCTCGGTCATCACTTTCATCTCACAATTAGCCTCTGACACGGTGCTCTTCAGTTTCAGCACCATGACGGAAGAGAAGGCCCCCATTCATGTGTAAACTCGACACATAAGCAACAATCCAGGGGTTCTAAGATTGAGTGCCAGATGTGAAGCGGAGAGATGCTTGCATCTGTGTAGGTTCTATCCATGAATAGGAATCTGTATTTCCATCACCTGGACCAAGGTTTTGTCCTAGGCCTCTTATCCTGCCCCAATGCTTCATGGGACGAAGCAGCCATAATGGCACCATTAACAGTCTCTAAAGGGTGGTGATGCTATGATCCCCGGGACGCAGTGGAGTAGGACATGAGCCCCAGAGTCCAACCTCTAAAGTAGATCTTTCTCCAGGTAAGATAATACAGGTGTCTGAAAGTGCTTTTGTGACTGGAACCCCCAGAATTCTACCTAGGCAATTCCTGGAGAATTTTGGAAGCTGGGACAAAAAAAAAAAATCCAACCAGCACATTCCTATATAAGACAGTTTAACAAATTCATATCAGGTAAGATAAGAATTAGAGATTTAATGTTCGTCTCTGTTTATAGCCGAAGAGCCAGCACTGTCTGTGTCTGCAGATGTTTCCGTGGACATGTGGCAGGCATGTCTAGACACCGAAGTGCACGGAACGCATAAAACGTTGTGGAGCATCCACTTCATGTGTATTATGCTATGCTCAGCTGTACCAATAGGAATAAAAGGTAAAAGTTGCCCTTGCTCAAAAGCCCGTTGTGTCTGACTCTAGGAGGTGATGTTCATCTCCATTTACAGCCAAAAAAGCAGCGCTGTCTGAGTCTGCAGAGGTTTCCGAGTACATGTTGCAAGTATGCCTAGACGCTGGAGCGCACGGAACGCTATTACCTTCCCACCAAAGCAGTACCAATGTCTTGCTTTTGAATTGCTAGGTGGGTAGGAGCTGGGACAGAGACAGGAGCTCATTCCGTCCTGCAGCACTTGGGTTTCAAACTGCTGAGCTGCCAACCTTCCAGTCATTAAGTTCAGTGTCTTAACCACTAAGCCACCACTGTCCCTTACCAACAGGAATATAAGCTTACAAATAAAATAGTAGACTACGGAATCAGCTAGGGCTACGCTGCCCCACAAACACATCAACAACCACATCCTATTGTGTACCACCTCTACTGCTGATCTGCTGCAGTAAACAACTTGGGTTGTTGTTGGTGGGTCTACTATTTACTTTAAAAACATGTATATGGCACACAAACATTGTTTCAAAGGTAAACTGTGGCTCTCTATTTTGTACAACTGAAAAAAAAATGCTGGGGAATTGGCCTCAGAAAACCGGATAAAACCTATTGGACAGCAACTACATTTCAAAAATGATGGGCTCCAACCTGGTTCATGCTTTCTTTTGAAATTCCTACAAGATGGCCAATTGCCAATCATGACACTTACTGGATGGCTTCTGGTCAGTCGTTTTGTAAACCGTCCTAGCCTAACCCAAAGGACAGCTGAAACAGCACATCTGAGTGGGGCAAAAGAATCACATCCCTCACCTTGAACTTTTTGGAGGAAAGGATTAAAAATATGGCCAAAGATATATTGAAGAGTGGTTTATACTGGCCGGGGCAGAATCATTTCAAGCCTCTCACAGCCAGATAATCAGACACTGCATGGCAAGATCAAGGAGTCTGATCAGCAAATAACTGAAAGGCCATGTTTTGTACTGAGCAAGATTCACAGAACGGGGGGAATCTGTTATCCCTACCATGAGCCAATCCTGGGAAAATAGCTTTTTATCATCTTTTTGGGGGTAACATAGAAAGAGCCTCCTGGAAGACTGTGGTATTTTTTAACCTCATTTGGGCGTACCCAGGGCAACGGCCACCTCGTGCCGGTTAATCTTTCTCATACTAGGTAGGACAAAAGGAACTGCAGAATGAACTCACCAAAAGGTGCCTTCATTTTGGCAGTTTCATGTCTGGCCTAGACACGGAAGAAGAAAACCATCTTTTCTCTCCATGTAAAACCCCACCGCTAGCTTTGGTGGCTCCATTCCTTTTAGGAAGCCTCAGCTGTTCACAAATCTTGACAGGGGTTTTTGATTTCTGCAAAAGAGCAGTACATTAGCCAAGCACTACCAGCTGATATCTACGCTGTGTCCAAGAGTCTAAGGAACCCATTGCTTCTGTAAAGCAGCTGGTAAAGGTCGTCCTTGCTCGAAACTCAGTCATATCCAACGCTCAGGTTCGGTGCTCATCTCTGTTTCATAGCTGAAGAGCCAGTGCTGTAAAGCAGCTAGTAAGAAATCATAATGTAGCCAGAGAGCAAGAGAAGATACAAATCATCTTCAAGTTGCCTGCGGAGAGCCCAAGGAGCAGAGCTTTTCTCCAAAAAACAGGCGGCATCAGCATCTGAAGGGGAGGCACCCTGACCATATCCTTGCCCCCCCAGGAGAATGAGGAAAGGGACCAGCCTCCTCCTCTTCTGAAAGGCAGAAAGGCTGCAACCTCATTTGAACCAAGGATGGGAGGAGGGGGACACCCCCCCCCTCCAGCATCCGCAGCCAGGAAAGCAGTGATGAATCATAGGTGCTTTCTGCTGCAGGGGACCATGACTTAACAAGTTCCCACCCCAAAAGCTCCCCACTGCATGGCAGACCCAGGCACCCAAAGGCTTCTAGTGCCTTTGGTGTCCCTGATGCAGGGAGCAGAACCAAAGCCTATTTTTGAACCACAATTGGGCGTACCCCAGGGAAAGGGCTACCTTGTGCCGGCTAATCTTTCTCACGCTAGGGCGGGTGAAAGGAAATGCAGAATGAACTCACACACACCCAGAAAGGTGCCTTCGTTTTGGCAGCTTCGCATCTGGACACAGAAGAAAGCCATTTTTTCTCTCCAGTTCGGATTTAAAAGAAATAAACAAAAAAAAAGCAACCTCATATTCCTCTGCTTGGGGACTGGGCTCACCGTCTCCACGAAGCAACAACGGCAACTCTGAACATGTGCAGAGTGGCACACACACACACACACACACACACACACACACACACCTTCGTGGGACTGGGTTCACCGAGTGCACGAAGCAACGACAACTCTGAACATGTACAGAGTGACACACAAACCGATAACTCTGAATATATACTGTACAGCGTTTCTCTCCCTCTCTCTCTCTCTCTCACACACACCCCTCTTCGCGATCCATTAGGTAAGAAGGGAGCTTCCAAAGAAGCAGACAACCGGCGTCGGGGTAGAGGAGAAACCGAAGCCTTTCGGTTTCCAGGAGGAGGCAGCATCCCTTCGCTCAAGGCCAAAAGGGACGCTGGAAATGCTCGACCGGGGAGAGAGAGAGAGAGACGGCGCGGCAGCAATGCAGAGAGAGAGAGCCTCTCGCTCCCACCACCAACCCTCCCGGGCGCCGCCCCGGCTGGCTGCGACCCCGGCCAGCCTGCCCCCGGATGGCCCCCACGGACGACTCACCACGAGGAAGCCCGAGACGAAGGCGACGCCGCGGGAGGAGGCCCTCGGGAGGGCGGCGGCGGCGGCCCCGACGGCGGCCGAAGCAGCCTCCATGGCGGCAGCCCCTGAGCGCTGGGAAGGCCGGAGGGCGCTGCTAGGAAGCCACGGGGAGCAGCAGGAGCCGAGAGGGGCGCGCCGCCGGGCCCGCCGCCATGGGAGCTGCCGCTGCCGCTGCTGCCCATCTAGCTAGCAGCCGCGCTGCCTCCGTCCCATCGCCGGGCAAGGAAAGGAAGGAGGACCGGAGGGGCGGGCGGCGTCGGGGCGGAGCCTCAGCGGGCAAGGCGAGCCCGAGCCCAAGGAAGCGCCGGCCGCGGCCAGGAGCCCCGGGGGGGCCAGGAGGGGGCCAGCAGCGGCCGGGCGGCAGCAGCAGGAGCCACGCGGCGGGGCAGCGGGAGGAGGAGGAGGGCGGCTGGGCTGCTGGGCAGACGGCGCGGCGGGGCTCCCATCGTAGTAGTGGCCAAAAGAACAGCCGGAGGGGGCAAAGCAAGCCAAGGGCAGCGCAGCCTCCCAGTCCCGGTGGGCGGAGGAGGAGGAGAAAAGCCCCCCGCCACCCGGGTGGGCGCAAGCAAGGGCGTGGGTGTCCTTTGTGACGTCACCCCCTCTCTGGAAGGCTGCCCCGCCCTTCCCTTCATCATCTTTCAATTTTTGTTTTTTTAATAAGAGCTGTACATACTTCAATATAAGTCTAGTTTTTTAGGCCCCCCCCCCCCCAAAATGAGGTCCAAATGAGGTCAACAGCCTGGAGGAAAGGGGCACCAAAAAACCACAGTGGTGCCAATTCAAAGCTACATTTTTTAAAAAAGCACTTCCACTAAAAAACTCAAAAACATACCCACACACATTTCTGAATTAATTAATTTTACCATATTTTCAAGTACTGTATTTTAATTACTGAAACTCACTAGCTGCTGCTGCATTTTCCACCCCTGACTTATACTTGGGTCAATCTATTTTCCTAGTTAGAGGTCCGAATTAGGTACCTCGACTTATATTCAGGACGACTTACAGTCGAGTACTGTATATACAGTAGTCTGTGGTTCAGGCATATCAGAAAACAAAAACAAGAACAAAATAATAATAATAATAAAAACTGCAGCACTTTAAACAACTGCTATATTATATTCAATTCATCGTTAATTTTTTTAATATATTCAACTCATCGTTGATTTTTTTTAATAGGAGCCATTTTAGTCTGTGGTTCAGGCATATCAGAAAACTAAAACAACAACAAATAACAATAAAATAAAAACACTGCAGCACTTTAAATCACTAACTGCTATATTTTTACTGTGAGCTTTCGTGGATCAAGTCCACTTCTTCAGACAAGGAGTCAAACTTCCAGTCAGGGTTTATATACACCAGATGGAGGGGTTAAGATGTCCCAAGGCAAAAGGATCACAAAGCAATGAGGTAAATCAAGCAGAAAGACAGACACGCATGCATATCAATACAGCTTCCTACAACTAGCAGTACAATAGATTATTCAGATTAGTTTTAAATGTCTCCCTCCAAGGTGGTGGTGCAGAGGACACTACACCTGGTTCTCTGGGGGGGGAAACCATTCCCTCCCTCCGCAGTAGAGCAAAGGCACTGCTTTAGAGGTGCAGATCTGGGCGGACTACAAAGGATGTGACATGCTGTGGCCCATGGGGTAGCAAAGGGTCGGACTCAACTGTGCAACTGAACAACAAACATGACGATCTTGCAGCTGCTGTGGATCACAGGCTGAATCACAACAATGATTTTGCTACTGGGAATAACACATATGATTTATGTGATACTGAGTGTGCCGAGGTAAGCTATAGCTGTTCAAATAGTATTGGGTAATTAGAGCTCCCCCGGTGGCTTATTATTATTATTATTATTATTATTATTATTATTATTATTATTATTATTATTATTATTATTATTATTATTATTATTATTATTATTATTAATAATAATAATAATAATAATAATAATAATAATAATAATAATAATAATAATAATAATAATAATAATAATAAAATTTAATACCCCGCCCCAATCGGGAGGACCCGACTCTGGGCGGCTTACATCCAAAATAAAAACAAAAATAAAACCCAACACTAAAACGTCAGAGTTAAAACCATCAGAAGTTAAAAACAACACAGGGCTATATTCCAATGTTCCCAGAATCCAACCCAGGGGGGCAGTCCTTATATGAGCCATTTGGTATGGGAACCCATGTTCCCGGGTCCCCAAACCTGTCCTGCCAGCCAGGTTTTTAAACCCTTTCGGAAGGGCAGGAGCTCCGTCTGAAGGCGCAGTTCGGTGGGCAGGAGGTTCCAGAGGGCCGGGGCGGACACGGAGAAGGCTCTCCTCCTAGTACAGGCGAGGTGCGCCTTTCTCGCCGAGGGAATAACAAGGGAGCCTCTCCGATCCGCCCTGGTGTGCCGGACAGATGTTCTTGGGGTGACGCGGTCTCAGGGTGACGCGGTCTCTTTAGTGGTTAAAATGCTAAACTGGAGACTGGAAGGATGAGTTTCGATACTAAGAGTTGCACTTGGGGACATGAAAGGAGCATCATTCGTGTGTCCCCTAAAAATCCTTTCAACCCAGAGTAATCTCTGACACAAAAACAAACAAAATGTATTTTTACGTGGAAACATTATAACAGTTGCAGCTACCGCTATGCCTGCTGCTGCCTCAGCTGAATCACATCCCCTGGTGGCATGCATGTTCCAGCAGCAGCCGGTCATGTCTGGGCAAATCAGTGAGCTGACATCAGAAATAGGTATCTAAGGTGAAGATGGACCAAGGGCTTGTCTCTAGTGCAAAACCATCTTATTGGATAGTACAGCTAGGCCATAGTGAGTCTGTTTTGAGCTAAAGATGAGTAGGTGCAACAGGGTTAATAAACGGACAATTTTTGCTACATCTGTGGCAAAAATAACCCACTTGATTAATGCAGGAAACTAACCAAGAGGGTGAGATTTGCTTACTTAAGATCCTGACGTCCTAGGCAGAATCAGACGTCAGATTTGGATTCAGTGCACTTGATTTAGTATAGGACACATGGATTAGACCAAGTAGCAGACAATATTTATTTATTTATTTATTGTGATGCAGTGATATGAGTCAACAGTGTGATGTAGCCAACAGTGTGTTAGGCTGCAATAACAAAAGTTTATCAGAGAGTAAACAAAACAAAAACGTTGTAGCACTTTAAAGACAAACTGCTGTGTGGTTTTTTTTTTTTTAATTTTAGCTTTTGTGGATCAAGTCCACTTAGTCAGACAGATCTATACTCTCTAAAACGTGCGAGTTACTATTCACCTTCTATTCAGCACTAGTCAGAACACATTTAGAGTACTGTTTCCAATTCTGGGCAACATACTTTAAGAAAGGTGGTAACAGACTGGACCAGGTACAGAGGGGAGGGGGCAATAAGGATGATCAGAGGAATACAATCCAAGCCGTATTAGGAAAGACTTTAAAGAACTGGGCCTGTTTAGCCTTGATAAAAGGAGAGGGGAATATGATAGTACTCTTAAATACCTGAAAGATAACAATAAAGAGGAAGGGCAGGTTCTGTTCTCCGTCATCCCAGAGTGCAGGATGTGTAATATCTGGTTCAAACTAAAGGAAGCCCAGATATAGGCTGAATATCAGGGAAAACCTCTTAACTGTTAGAGCAGTATGACGGTGGAACCAACTGCCTCAAGAGGTGGTGAATGCACTCAATACTGGAAGCATTCAAGAGAGAATTGGACACCATATGTCAGATCTGCTTTGATTCAGATTCCTGCACTGAGCAGGAGGCTGGGCCTGATGGACTAAAAGGCCCCTTCCAACTCATAGAATTATTCTATGATTCTATGTGTTGATTTCTCATTCAGGTGTTGATTCAGTGCACCTCCTCTTAATTGAGACAAACAGTAGGATATTGATGGAAGACGTGGCTCCCCATCGCCAACATCCGGGCCAGAATAGGGAGACTGCGACCTTGAGGCTTATGAAAAAAGGAGGTTTCTTGTGAGTAGGCAGGGTAACCTCAGAAGGCAACTTAAAAATGAGTTAAAATGAACATTTAAATCTTTTTTTTAACTATTATTTGTTTGGATGTTTTTAATGATCGTTTGACAGCAATGCACTTTTTATTTTACAAATGTAGTTTAGTGTTTGAACTCAGGGATGAGAAGGACTTATTTGATTTCTTCAATGTCATGGGAAAAGGAAAGTTTTCAAGTCTTCCAGCACTCCATCACAAACAGTTTGGAATGAGGAGGCCAGAGCAAAAGGAAAGTCCAAATATTCTGTAGGACACTTGGCAGTCAAGCCAGAGGTTGGGAATTCGATTCCATGTTCTGTCTTCTGGCAGAAGAACCAGGTGATGTAGCCTTTGGCAAGCTGTATTGTCCCAGAGTGCCCCCCCAAAGAAGGGATTTTTATACCAGTTCTGATACTTTATACCTAGAAAACCCTGGGAAAGGTCTCTATAACTCTGAATCAACCTGACGGTGCACAACTTATTATTTCTGAAGCTAAGTGAGTCTTCTCCTTCCGTGTCAAAGTCAGACTTTAAACTGGCAAAACAAAACCACCTTTGAGTGAATTAATTCCACACTGTAGTTCCTTTTGCCTGACCTAATGTGAGAAAGATTAGCTGGCATAACAAGGTTGTCATTGCCCAGGATATGCCCGATTGTGGTTCAAAAATACCACAGTCTCCAAGGAGGTTCTTTCTGTGTACCCCAGCAAAATGAGTGACCTGGGCTGATCACAAACTCTCAACTTGACCTTTCTCAAATGGTTGTTGCAAAGATAAAGTGCAAAGGATTAAAACAAGCTATGCTCCTCTGTTGGACGAACAATGGCACCAAAATGTCAGAAACAAACGCTCCAAGATGGAGACTCCAGACTTGACGAATCAGCTTTAGGTGTGATGGTGTCAAGTTTCTCATCAATTGATGTGGAATGAATTGTTGCTCACCATGTCTGTAGTCAAAGTACTGGCAACCACTTAATGAATCTCTATTTGAAGCACAGGGATCCTTTTAGGGCAGAATTTTGCCAAATATCAAGGGTGTGTGATTCCTTCGACTTTACTAACTTGTTTATTCCTGTCTTTTGCTTGCTTAAAGGCTTGCTGGAATTTTATGTCAAACACTCAAAGTCTATTGTTCATTGTTCAGGGTTTATTGTTTAACTAGAGCTGATGACTAATTGCCCAGACAAGATGTTCTTGTTTACTGAAGATAGGTTATTCTAGGACGGTATTCTTTCTGAGTTGGCACTGATTACATTGATTGTTTAATGTTGAGTTGGCACTGATTACATTGATTGTTTAACTTTAAAATTGTGAGTTGATACAAAGAAAGGTAGGTCTTCAACACTATGTATATAAATTGCCTAAGAAAATTTTGTAAAAACAAAGTGCAAATAGGATGATGGGAGAGGGTAAGAATCACAGATGACCGTGTTGGTGTGCCACACAACCAGTCCCAAGAACCTGAGACCTTCACCTTGACTGCTGCCCCTATCCAGCTGACAGCAGAGAGTTTCCAGAGCCACACCAGAACCTACTAACTAGCCCAGTGATGGCGAATCTTTTAGAGACTGTGTGCCCAAACTGCAACCCCCAAAACACTTATTTATCGCAAAGTGCTAACCCAGCAACAGGGGAGAAAGTAAATGCTCCCATTGAGCTGCTGGGCAGAGGGTTGGAGCAAACTCTGTCCTGGGGGGAGGGAGGAAGCACTCCCATTGGGCTGCTGGGTAGAGGGGCAGGGCAAACTCTGTGCTTGAGTGACTGCACGAGTGCCCACAGTGAGGTCTCCAAGTGCCACCTCTGGCATGTGTGCCATTGGTTCGCCATCACTGTCCTAGCCCATGGTCCCTATGCCACTCCAGGACGGTGGGGAGTGACCCCTACAAGAGACAACAATCCTGGCAGAAGGCATGAAGGAAAGCTGTCAGGGACAAAAATGCAGGAAGGAGGTAAGGCAGCTATTCCAGAGTCAGAAAGGGAGCCTCAAAGGGATATAGTAGATACAGTACCTCATAATCAGTGGAAAGAATCCCAGGTGAGAGAAGTAGACTCCTCAGAGCAAGTAAGGGAAATTACAAGGGAGTGGGGGTGGGATTCCCACTCTAGAACCAGAGAAGAAACACCAAAGGAACAAGACAGGTGCCTCAACACAGGAGGGAGAATGTCAAGCCTCAGAAACCCAAAAGGCTGAAGGGAATAAAGAACCACCTCAAGGGAATAAGGACTATACAGATCCCCAGGAAGGGTGGCCAGATAACTGTGGGAGAAGGAGACCCCCAAGGAGGAAGGGCTCCCAGGTGACTGGGACTTAAGGAAGCAGGGAATTACTCTTCAGCCCAGTCTGTGTTCACTGGCTGGGAGTTGCAAAACAGAACACAGTTCTCAGTAGTAAGACTAAAAAGTTTTATTAGCTTTGGAAAGAGATGAATCATAGACCCACACTGTGTGACCAGGAAATGCTTTGTCTGATATAATGCATCTGTTTGCCCTGACTCAGTAAATACAAACTCCACACTAATGCCCAAATATGGTCACTTCCACTTCTCTCTCTCCCTCTCTCTCCTCATTCAGACTACATATATAAAGAGGCCCCCCCTCCGCATAAGATGTCTGAATCCATTTCTGGATTCTCAAGAGAGAGGCTACTAAATACAAGTATTATTAACCACCTCCTCGGCCCTTCTATTAGGGAGAGAGGAGAAAAGAGGTAGAGCAGGGGTGCCTAAATTTCGGCCCACAGGCCAGATCTGGCCCCTGACACCATCTCATCCAACTCACGAAGCCCTCATCACTCCCGGAAGCAGAAGTAAAACACACGTTTTACTTTCGCTTCCAGGAGTGGCAAGGTCTTGGTGAGCCAGATGAGTTGGTGTCAGGGGCCATATCCAGCCCACAGGCCATAGTGACTGGCCCCCTGAACCACATGACCAGCCTACGGCCTGAAAAGTTTGGGCACCCCTGGGCTATAGAAAAGCAAGAGAAGGAGAAAGGAGGTTATCTAAGGCCTTCCCAAACTAGAGTCTATCAGAGAAAGAGGCAGCAAGACCACCAGTGTCAAGAGACCGAGGGACAAGCTGTGTTGGAAGAAGAGCCCCAATATACCTGCCTTTAGTGTGGGCATACCACCTCTTGCTCCATGAGGCAGCTCTGCATGGCAGACACCAAGAGAACAGGACTGTGTTGAGTGGTTGTAGGGACTCAGTGAAGGAACATTAACTCCTTGGATGCAATCCAACCAATTTGATCTCACTGGAGTCCTCAAGAGTCCATGACATAGTCCTCTTAGGGCCATGATGGCAAACCTTGATACTCTAGGTGTCCTTAGACTTCATTTCCCAAAAACCCAAGTCAGCACTCCTGCTGATCAGGGCTTCTGGGAATCAAAGTTCAAGAACAGCTAGAATGGCAAAGTTCGCCATCACTGCCTTAGAGAGTGTTGGTAAAGGGAAGCAATGGAGACTTCTCCTCTCAAAGCCTACCTTGCTGTGCCTTCTGCCACTTGCATCTCCAACACCAAAGCTGAGTAGAGCTGGTGCTGTAGCTCCTTTGGGGTGATGTGGACACCAAAGAAGGGTGGCTCTGAATCTACTGGTGGCTGTGCTGTTGGAGCATCAGGTCCAGAATACTTTCTGTAGCCACATGGTCTGGGCAGGGTGGAAGAAGCTCCATCATTTGTCCCTGTTTGCCCCTCCGCAGTTGTGCAGAAGATGTAATCCTAGTCCTCAGATGCCTCTCCTCATGTCTCATCCAATGGGGGTGATAACAACCCCAAGCCCTGTGTATTGCCAACCCAGACTGCTTAGGTCCAGATAGGCTTAGGTTCTTTTTAGGATATCAGAGACAAAATAAGCATTTCAGTGGGTGATGCCTTATCTTCTGCAGCTGGACTCAGTACATCAGTACATCTTATCTGTTTTTAACCATTTCTTAAGCTTTGGAGGGGAAAACGGGCAATATCACCTAAAACTCCTTGCCATAACAATTTCCTTGTGTAATGCCAATACACCCTGTAACTCCTGCCTTCTCATTCCAACCACCACACTTTTCTCCAGCAGGCTAGGGGTTCAGGAGACTTGTCATTTCCTGGGCTCTCCTGTGTTTGTGGGTCAAGGTCAGCTGGCAGGAGGAGTGAACTCCCTCCCATTGCATATCCTTTAAAGACTAAGAGATTTATTGCCCGAAGGTTTTGACATTCACAGCAGCTTACACTAAAATCACTCTGCAATTTTAAGGCACCAGAATACTTTGGCTTGGGGTTTTTGTTTTATCTTTGTTGTAATACACATGATTACCTTATATTTCCAAAATGGCTGGTGGCTGTGAGAGCCGAACTGCTCTGAGACAATGATCCAGTTCATCTGATTTCCTAGAAATTATCCGTAAATTACATAAATCCTTTAGCAGTTGGCATCATAAAATGGAGGGGAATTGCAATGGGGGAAGGATTTGCCTGAATTCTAAAGAGGCACTATTAAACCCCCTTATCCAGCCCTGGCTAGGTATATAGAGACAGAGAAACCTCTATCAGATCCCGCTGGGGAGGGCTGAGATCCAATGCATGTCCAGGGAGGCAGCTATTTGCAAGGAAGTCAGCCATTTGTTAAGACAAAGAGGGGTGACAAATACCTTCTTGGTGGTGGTAGGCTGATTTCTATGTCAAATTATTTTTACATTATTGTTTCCCATCAACCTTTTATAGTTAACATAAAAAAGAAGTCTGAGAAGCTTTACAAATGAAGTTAAGGGTTTTTTTTTAACTGAGCAGTGTTGCTGGTCTCATACCGGTAGTTAAATTGGGTGTCTTATTTACAGAGGGTTAGAGATGCCAGTAGAACAATCAGTTCATTTTTGACAGGACAAATCACAGTGCCTTAAAAGCAATCTTCCAGAAACATTTTGAATCCCTGGATATCAGAGCATAAACAAAACAAAAAGTGGTGGCACCTTAAAGACTAACTGTTGTATTTTAACATCACCTTTTGTGGATCAGATCCACTTTGTCAGACATAAGAGTAAGACCTCACGTAGGGTTGCCATACGTCCCGGAGAACCAGGATTGTCCCAGATTCAAGGTCGGGAAAATTCTCTCAGCCAGTTCAATAAAAATCAGGTTAAAGTTCCGGATTTTAAAAATTTACTGATTGTGTATTGTAACACACCATTAAAATAAATTCAAACTCTTGCCATCAAATGAGCGATTTCCTGCCACATTGGAGTTGGAGTATACCTGGAGACAAATCTTAATGTCCTCACCTCACACCACTGCCCAATAAGTGTGACCAATGTGTTTCCTGGAACTGAGGACGTTAAGAGTTGCCCACAACACAACTTCTTGGAAGTACAACAGATTATCTTACAGTAAGAATTAACTGTTGTAAATAAATTGATTAATGTATTGATCTATTTAATGTAAAAGTGTTTTATAGCTATCATTATATTATGTTTGTTGGGAAAAACGACTATTTTGTAGATAACCCACCCATTTTTGTCAAGTATACTTCTGTCCCTGTTTTGTGGGAAAGAATCATGGCAACTCTAACCCCATGGCATCAATCACTGCTGCTGATTCCAGTCCCAATGGCAGAACTGTCAGTGGTGATTTTTGGATTTCAAAAATCCAGGCTCTCCAGCCCTCCCCCAAGCACTCAAAGCCTTCCCAAGAATCAAAGGAATTCATAGGGAGCCTTGATACTGGGGAAGGGTAGATTCAGAAATCTTTAATTAGCAATAGAAGGCTGTGACTGATGACATCATCATTTTTGTGCCCACAGAGAGGTGCCAGAAGTCAATGATGCTGATTCTAAGTAAATATTTTAAAATCAAAGCAGGAGACGGTACTGTTCTGTTCTTGTTTTGTGCTGATGCAGCAATTTGAGTTTGTATAAAATGCAAAACTGCATCTGCTCACAGTAGAACCCCGACATGAAAACGGTTCAACTTACAAAAAATGCAACATACAAATAGAAATCCTGGCAAAAAAATATTTGACATACAAATTTTTAATAGGAAAAATTTGACATACAAAAAAAATACGGTGACATCCAGTGGTCTCTTCTGGTGATGCAATGTGTTTTCGACCCACATTTTTTGACATACAAATAACCTCGTGGTATGGGGGGGATCGTATGTAGAGCTTTTACTTTTAAACTCTCCCATTGAGTCTGATTCCTAAAGGAGTGGGAACATGCTTTGAAAATACATATTTGTCTCTGTGTTAAAATGTTAATTACTAGAAACAAAGGATCTGGCCTTGACAAGATCTGCTCTGAAGCAAAACTAGTTTGGGTTAGAGAATGTACTCAGTGAAAGGGCTTTTGTTGTCTGGATCTCACTAAAGTCTCTGTAATTAATTATAAATGTTCTAGTGATGAGGACGGAATTTCAACAGTGGAGATCTTAATTTCAAAATATGCTATCTTTTTGAGGTCAGGTTGTTGTCATAGAGAAATAAAGATAGAATTAAGAAAAACATGTTTGATTAACAGAGAAGCCTAATAAATCATGGAAGATGTTGTCCAAGTCCTCTTTAAATGCATTTCCAATGACTTGATTTTAAGGGCATGTACATCTTCCATTCGTTCTCTTAAGGTGTGACTACACGGTCAGATTCAGCAGGGTTTGCTCTGCTTTATAAAACAAATGAATTTGAAGAATTTTTTAAATTAACCATGATGTACAGGCTGATTTAAATTGGTTCTGCCCTTTTTGCTCTGAAAGCAACACTTTTTCTGCCCACTGGAAGGGCTTCTGCTTTTTCAAGGTGGCACAGTTTAAATGGGGTTTCCCCATGTGGTTAGCTGTGATACATTCTTATAAAAAACAGTATGTTTGTGTCTGTAGGTGGTGTTTTGGTGACACAGACAGCTGGGGCATGATGTTCAGAACCAGAGAAACATGCCTCTTCATTCTTTTCCATGATCATCCTCAACATTTTTTAAAAAACCCTTGCATTTCTGAGATTAGCACTAGATCACACTATTACCTTTTTGATAGGTCATCATTCTGATTTTTTCCTATGTTTATGCCCCTGTTAGTTCCCCGCATAATAAAAGGATCCGCAGAGGAAGGAGGACAGTAAAAGGATCGTCAGAGGCAGAACCAGAGAACTGTGCACTATGTGCTCAAAGGTGAAGTGAATTGCATCCAGTGTGAACGTGAACTCCCAAAGCATCCCACATTTCCTGTGCGAGCACTGATTCTGATTTCAAACATAATACAAGCTGCAAATCTTTGCCTTCTTTTAAAGGGCCAATCAAGAAACTGCTTCTGTGGGCAGTTTCTTAATCCTTTAATATAAAGCAAGGAACACCTAAAATATTTTTTTATAACTGATGTAGTGTACAGATGTACCCCAAGGTTGGCAAGTACTCTTTGTTTCTATTTAATTCTATTGTTTAGATAGATTTGTGCTATTACATTTTAAACAGATATTTTTCTGTTATTTTCTTTCTCTTGTACAGTATATTAAAAAAAATTAAAAAAAAGATTTTCTCTGATGCATATTGACATTAGGTACAGCTCGAAACAATGTCTGCCTAGACAAGGTCAAAGCAAAGAAGGAACCTGGGGGACAGCTGACATCATTGTTTATGATCATTAGAACAAATCAACAAAACATGTACTTTGAACCTGAAAAGACCAGATTGCACCTTTATTGGACTTTCATTTTAAATGTGGCATATATTTTATAGGTACCAGGCAGGGGTGAAATAAACAATTAAAACCTTGATTGAATGCACTTTAGAAAGGTGAGAGTGGTGAGAAGCCAAAAACAGGATGGGAGGGTTGGGCAGAACTGTGGGTAACCAAACCGGTTATTGGGATGTGCATTCAACCGTACACCCTTTCATCTTGTCTGCAAACCCTTCTCACTGAAGTTGTGTTGTTATCATGTAAGCAATAATTTGCATGTGACAAGAACCGTGGAGAATTAGCTTCCTTGTTTTGCATGCTGAGTTTACTTAGAAGGAGCCGGTCCTCTCCAGGTGCAATGCTGAAATCATTGGGGAAATGAAGCCAGGATAAGGCAGGACTAGTCACCTCCCTCTTACATGTATGTGTACAAAACTGGATTACGGTATATAATGCCTCAATAAAGGTTATGTGATGGAATGGATCCTTATGTGATTATGTTTTTTTTTTAGTTAAACTAATTAATTGATTGTGCACTTGAGCTGTTTGTGGACTTTCAAAAATTATTAGAATAGAATTCAGTCTACTGTATGTATCCCTCACACCTTAAGACAGAAATAAAGCAAGCTGTTAAAATAAAAGATGGTTCTGGTATTTGGAATGTATAATCCAGGAGCTCCCAAACTACGGCCAAATAATCTAGCCCTCACCACTCCTGGAAGCTGAAGTTAAACATACGCGCGCATGCACGAAACGCTGCCGTAAATGCACCTGCGGCTATTGTAAACGCATTTGCAACAGCTGTGGGTGCATTTATGGCAGTGTTTTGCACATGCGCGGACATGTTTTACTTCTGCTTCTTGTGGGAAGAACCATGTAATCAGCCTGCTCAACCACGTGACTGGCCCCTGGTGGTTTGTGAACTCCTGATAACCTATATAGCCCTCTTAATGATACAGTTTTCACAGAGGTGAATCAGTTTCCTATACTAGTGATCTTTCCAAACCTGTGTATTCATTACAGGTCCAGTCTCTACTCTCCCTGGTTAAGAATTCCAGATTACTTCTGTCTTCATAGTAACAGGCCTATGGGATTCCTGTGTACTTTCAGTGTTATTGTTGCTACACTACATCCAGAAATGAGGACAAGAAAAATAATTATGATTTGCTTGAGAGTTTTTGCAACTAAAATGAAGTAAACTGCTGTATTTTATATATATATATATATAAATACAGCAGTTTACTTCATTTTAGTTGCAAAAAGTAGGAAGAAAAACTCTCAAGCAAATCATAATAATTTGCCATCTACCTGTGGATTTTATTTGAACACAAGCTTTGTAACTAAACATTTCTCTTTTCCTTCTGTTAAAGCTGTACCTGAGCATTTGTTCAACAGCTGAACTAACAGTGGGGAAAGGAGACTCGAGGATGGCTTGCATTTCAGAGTACAGTAAACCATCGGATAACGCTAAAACTTGGTTCCACAAGTCTTGGTGTTATCCGATTTTTAGTGTTATCTGATCCATGTTAAAATCCTATGGGATGGATCAGATAACGTTAAAGCTCCATAGAGATACATTGTAACCGCACAGGCTTTAGTGGTTGTTATCCAATCCTCCCATAGGACCTTAACGTTATGCGATCCAATTCTCCTCCCCAGATTACGTAACATTATGCGATTTAAGCGTTATCTACTCCAATCGTTATCTGGTGTTTTACTGTACAATATTCAGCCTTAATCCTTGGCTACAAACTAGGCCCCTTCCAACTCCAGTACAAATCACAGGGTAAATTGCAGTATAGTCCCACCTTTATTTTAAAAAGAAAACTTAGAATCAGGGTCAGCTGATGGGAGAAACAAACTGGGTGTTACGTCTAAAACCTGAGTAAAGCTGGACCAACCAGGTTAGTGAACAAGCAGGCCACTTCATTTACAAGAGTCCTTGTACATTTGCATTTGGTATTTCTAGTTTGGGGAAGAGTGCTGATTAGTCATTCAATCTGGAAGGCAAGTGCAAAAGGATCCAGAGATAATAAGATTTAGGAAAGTATCTACAATAGGCTTGAAAATGAAACTGAAGCCTTCCTGCATCCCCTCTGTATACACTCAAATTAAGAAAAAGGCATTAAAACTATGTATGGCCCACAACATAACACAGTTATGAAATGAAGACTAAATTAAGTTTACTTAAATGTTAGAGATTTATACTCATTCTATGTTTTTGAATGTGAGCGTTTTTGAATGTGAGTGATTTGAAGGTGAGGCTTGGATCATATTGGGCCCAATAGCAAATTAAGTGGAGGAGGAACTCTGATTCCCAACGGTCATGGAGGCGGAGGAAGAGGCCATGCCAGATGGACTGGCAGTGAAGGCGCACCTTGTCCATATTCTCAAGGCTGCGGCACTCCATTGCAGTCCCGGTGTTAAATCCTGTACGTCTCATTTCATATGTGCCACAGGAGAGGGCTCTGTGATCATAGTGTGTGGGTTATTTCATGGCAAGCTGGGATTCACCTTAAACAAATTCATGACAGTGGCATTCTCAGGTACGAGTTGCAGCCAAGATGATGTTTTTGAAGATCAGTTGAGAAATCTTAATCTCAGTTTTCAAACATTACAGGGTGAGTTTAAACAGGCTGATTGTTTGAGCTCAGAGTTTACATCACAAAGATACTTGGTCAGAGATTGGGATTAGTAAAGGGGAAGGCTACCTCCAGTGATGGGCAGCAACAGGCTTGCACCAGTTCGCCAGAACCGGTAGTAACTTTCCCCAGTATCCTAGAGAACCAGTAGCAGCTTTTCAGGGAAACCACCTTGGAGGCTTTCCTTTTCAACGGTTCCCCCACTGTGCATGCGCGCCAAGCACTTGGTGTGCATGCGGGGCCTCCACGCTGTCCTCCCAAGCGGGGAGGAGGAAGAGAAGTTGCTAGCCTGAGGCTCCCTATAGCCTGCTCCCCAGAGTAAGTGATTCACCTTTGGATGTGGTGTGTGTGTGTGTGTTTTAATGTGTATTTAATGTGTATTTATTTTTAATGTGTATTTTATGTGTTGTATGTGTATTTAATCTTTATTTTTATATGTTTTATGTCTATTTAATGTGTATTTATTTTAATGTGTATTTTATGTGTATTTTTATGTCTATTTAATTTGTATTTTTATGTGTACTTATTTATATGGGGTTTTTTTTACATTGGCTCCGCCCACATCATTGGCTCCACCCATGACATCATGACGTTGGCTCCACTCACTATGTTGGCTCTGCCCACAGTGTGGTAGTAAAATTTTTGGCTGCCCACCACTGGCTACCTCTGTGCCTTCTGCTTTGCTGTTGGCAATGCTAGCTGAAGCCGATAGAAACAATAGACCATGTCAACAAATGTACAGAGAGGCCCATGTGTTCCCTACTCACAGCCTATGTAGTTACAAAGGAGGCATGTTCTGTTCAGGAACCACAAGTCCCCTGGCACTCTTCAGTCCGTTTTACCACACTAGTAAGGCACAGTGGTCAGAGGTAGTCATTGCAGGAATTTTAATATTAAGGATCATTATATTAACCATTAGAATTTGTTTGTTTGCCAGAGAATTACCAATAGAGTAGTTTGTGGATTACTTGAAAGCTAAAGCAGTTAGTGAGTTGAAGGAAGGGCTAGAGCTCAGTGTTAGGCACTGTACGTGTATCAGGATGAGAGATTATTCCAATCTTCAAAATGTAAGTACAGTAAAACACCGGATAACGCTAAAACTTGATTCCACAAGTCTTGGTGTTATCCGATTTTTAGTGTTATCCGATCCATGTTAAAATCCTATGGGATGGATCGGATCACGTTAAAGCTCCATAGAGATACATTGTAACCGCACAGGCTTTAGCGGTTGTTATCCGATCTATCCCATAGGACCTTAATGTTATTCGATCCAATTCTCCTCCCTAAATTACTTAACGTTATGCGATTTTAGCGTAATCCGATCCAATCGTTATCTGGTAGTTCCAACATTACATTTGTTATTTTCATATGATAAGAAAGAAAATAAAAGGATTGGTTTTTAACTACAGTAGTAAATCATCAACTTTCTTATGTCTTGAAATAATAACTTTAGTTATTACTTTCTATGACTACATTGTTTCTGACACAGCAGAGTGGAGGGTTTGGTGTGTGTGTGTGTGTTTTATTACAAGAATTGCTTATTTTTCACTCTCTAACATTTATATCCTTCTTGCCTTTCAAGAAGTACAAGCGGCGTACATCCATATGCCCTGAAAATAGCAGCAGTATTGGGAGGTAAACTGGTAGTTCAAGAGATGCTCTAATCTACAGTATTCTTTTCTTTTCTAGTCTATTGGCTGAAACTCAAAGACAGACAATTGGCCTCTTTTCTACGAGAATTTAAACATAGCTTTTTTCAATTGCCATTTCAAACTTATTTCAAGGGGGGGGGCATTTCCTATGTTTCTGTTATTGAAGCTTGCTGGGTGGCTAGGCATGCACGACTATGTTGTGTCCTTTATATTTTGCGCCCCCTCCCTTTCTGCTGTAGATAGATAGCTTTTTTTTTCTAGCTAGTGTTCCCTTGTCTTTTGCAGGTGAAGCAGGGCAATTTTTGAGGGCACTTGGTACCTGTCCAAATATAGGCAGGTGACAATGAATCTGCAAACCCAGCTGCGGAAGCTGACCACAGCTCATCTGACTTTGGAAAGGGGTGATGCTTCCAGGATCACCCCCTTTCTGTATCTTGGCAATGCCATCGATGCCAGCAATGACAGGTTCCTAGAAATGCATAGGGTGACCACAGTAATCAATGCAACAAAGGATGTGCCCAACTCCCAAGTGCCTGGAATCACTTATTACCGGGTTCCAGTTGAGGACAAGTCATCAGAGGACATCAAGGACTACTTTGACGTTGTATCAGATGTGATACAGAGTGTGACCCAGGAGGGGGGCATACTCCTCCTCCACTGTGCAGCCGGTGTGAGCAGATCAGCCACACTCTGTATCGCATATCTCATGAAACACCATCAGAAGAACCTATACGAAGCATGTAAATGGGTGAAGAAGAAGCAGCCAGGCATTTACCCCAACCGAGGCTTCTGGAGGCAATTGAGAGCTTACGAGATGGAGATCTATGGAAGCAACAGTGTGGGCCTGAGCAGGAGGAAAAGTTCCCTGCAAATGATGCCAGGAGGGATTAATCCCCCACACCGGAGGAGCTATTACCACTATTATGACCCAGACTGAAAGGGGCATTTCGTAACTGCAATGATGATAATGTGTGTCAAGAGGTTGATTTCAACTCATGGCTATCCTTTCTAATATTCTCCAGGTAGAGAGTGCTCAGAAGTTGGCATTAACATCCTTCTCCTCTGGGAGCTCTTCTGGAACTGTGCCGCTCGCCCAAAGCCACACAGGCTGGCTCTTCTATAGGGGTGCACAGTAGAGAATTCTGACCTCTGGTTTTATAGTCAAATCCCTAACTCACTGAGCTTTATGTCACCTAAATATAACCATGTGAACCATTACATTCCTGTGGCCATGTATGTGTCTCTTTCTTTCTGTGTGTGCTTGTCTATCCATCTACCTTTCTGTGAGTTCTGAAGGTCTGTATAGCAATGGCAAAGAATTTGCTCCCCCTCAGTCCCCAGTTTCTGTTCCAGCAAGATGACTGCCCAGTCATGACCGAAGGGCATTTCATTGACCCGTTTTTATCCTAATCCAAACTATTATTTATTTATTTATTTATTTATTTAGATTTATATCACTGCCCACTCACCGTGATGACTCAGGGCGGTTTACAATCAGGAAAAAAACAAAAACAGAACAACAACACGCACACAACACAAACAGCTAAAATCCATTCCTCCTTCCGGCCAGAGGACAATAGTCTTTTCCTTTCCTGGGCAGATAGGGCCCAGGATTAGGAAGTGGTAGCTTCCATTTAAACCTTAAAACTTTTAAAATTTAAAATTAAAATATGAAAAAGATTAAAAACAGATTAAAAACACACCAAATGCTTTTGTTGTTGTTGTTGTTCAGTCGCAGTTGATTCCAACCCTCTGTGACCCCATGGACCACTGTCCGCCAGGCACTCCTGTCCTCCACCATCTCCCTCAACTCGCTCAGCTCTGTGCCCATTGTCTCTACAATACCATCTAGCCATCTCATTTTGGGCCGCCCCCTTCTTCTTTTGCCCTCGACCCTTCCAAGCATCAAGGCTTTCTCAAGTGAATCCTCTCTTCTCATTTGATGTCCAAAGTACCTTAGCTTCATCTTTATTATTTGACCTTCTAAGGAGCAGTCAGGTTTTATTTCTTCTAAGATTGACCTATTTGTTCTCCTCGCTGTCCAGGGGACTCTCAAAACTCTTCTCCAACACCACATCTCAAAGGCATCTATTCTTCTGTGCTCAGCTTTCCTAATGGTCCAGCTCTCACAACCATACATTGCCACCGGGAATACCATTGCTTTGACTAGATGAATCTTTGTTTGTAATTTGATGTCTCTACTTTTCACTATGCTCCCCAGGTTTCTCATCGCTTGCCTCCCAAGAATCAGTCGCCTTTTTACTTCATGGCTGCAATCACCATCTGCAGTGAGCTTTGATCCCAGGAAAGTAAAATCTGTCACTGCTTCTACTTCTTCCCCATCTATTTTCCAGGAACTGATAGGGCCTGTTGCCATGATCTTGGTTTTCTTGATATTGAGTCTCAAGTCAGCTTTTGCACTTTCTTCTTTCAACCTAACCAGGAGCTTCTTTAGGTCCTCCTCACTTTCTGCCATTAGGGTGGTATCATCTGCACATCTCAAATTGTTGTATTTCTCCCAGCAATTTTGATCCCAAATTGTGATTCCTCCAACCCTGCATTTCGCATTATGTGTTCTGTGTATAAGTTGAATAAGCAGGGTGACAAAATGCAGCCTTGTCTTACTCCTTTTCCTATTCCAAACCACTCAGTCATTCCATTTTCTGTCCTAACTGTGGCTTCTTGATTCATGTACAGATTTCTCATGAAGCCTATAAGGTGTTCCGGTATTCCCATCTCTTTAATTACTTGCCACATTTTGTTGTGGTCGACACAGTCAAAAGCCTTAGTGTAATCGATGAAACAGAAGTAGACTTGTTTCTGATATTCCCTTGCCTTCTCCATGATCCATCTTATGTTGGCGATGTGGTCTCTAGTCCCGATGCTACAACTACTAATTTAAAAGTAGAAAAAGAGAGGGGCTCAGATCATCCAATGTGCTGGGGTCATTATACCTTCCATACCCCATATCTGTCCTGCCAGCCATGTTTTTAGATTCTTCCTAAAGGGCAGCAACTCTGTCTGGAGACGTAGCTCCGTAGGCAGGAGGTTCCATAGGGCCGGAGCAGACACAGAAAAGGCCCTCCTTCTAGTGCCAGAGAGATGTGCCTCCCTGGCTGATGGAACAACTAGGGAGCCTCTCCGGTCCGCTCTGGTGGGACGGGCAGATGTTCTTAGGTTGAGGCGGTCTCTTATGTATCCTGGCCCACTACCATGTAGGGCTTTCAAGGTAATAACCAGCACCTTGAACTGCACTGGGAGGCAAACTGGCAACCAGTGCTGCTCCCGAAGCAGAGGTGAGGCAATGTGCATACCGCCCACACCCCATCACAACCCGGGCAGCCGCATTCTGGACCAGTTGAAGCCTCCGAATGGTCGTCAAGGGCAGCCCCATGTAGAGCGCATTACAGTAATCAAGTCTGGAGGTGACCAGAGCGTGTGTGATCATGAGCAAGGAGTCCCAATCTAGGAGTGGGCGTAACTGGCGAATCACACGAAGTTGTGTAAAAGCCCTCCTAGCCACGACTGCCACCTGCTCTTCGAGCAGTAGTTGCAAGTCCAGGAGGACCCCCAGATTATGCACCGGGTCTGTTTGGGGCAAAACCGCCCCATCCAGAACCAAAGATGGTAACTCCCGAGATAACGCAGGACCCCCGACCCACAGCCACTCAGTCTTGCTGGGATTCAGCTGAAGCCTGTTGTCCCCCATCCAGACCCTCACAGCCTCCAGGCACCTGGAAAGGATTATCTGGACCCGTTTCAGTCAGGATTCAGGCCCGGATATGGTACCGAAACCGCACTAGTGGCCTTGGTGGATGATCTCTGGAGAGAGCGGGACGGAGGGGAGCCGTCAGTTTTTGCTCTTCTCGATCTCTCAGCGGCTTTTGACACGATCGACCATGGCATCCTTCTGGGAAGGCTCCAGGGGTTGGGGATCCAGGGCACTGTGTTGTCCTGGTTCTCCTCATTCCTGAGGGGCAGGACCCAGTCGGTGTGCCTGGAGAAGGAGAGGTCCAGCCCTAGGCCCCTGCAATACGGGGTGCCTCAGGGCTCGGTGCTTTCTCCTCTCCTATTCAACATCTATATGAAGCCGCTGGGCGAGATCATCCGTTCCCATGGGGTTAGGTATCATCAATATGCAGATGATACCCAGTTATACATCTCTGCCCGTGGGGACCCAAGTGGTGCGGTGGAAGTCCTTTCCAGGTGCCTGAAGGCTGTTAAGGTCTGGATGGGGGACAACGGGCTACAGCTGAATCCTGGCAAGACTGAGTGGCTGTGGGTACGGGGGCCTGTGTTAACACAGGAGTTGCCATCTTTGGTGCTGGATGGGGCAGCCCTGCCCCAGACAGACCCGGTGCGTAACCTGGGGGTCCTCCTGGACTCACGGCTACTGTTCGAAGAGCAGGTGGCAGCCGTGGCCAGGAGGGCTTTTGCACAACTTCGTGTAATACGCCAGTTACGCCCCCTCCTGGACCGGGACTCCTTGCTCATGGTCACACATGCCTTGGTCACCTCCAGACTTGATTACTGTAATGCGCTCTACATGGGGCTGCCCCTGATGACCATCCGGAGACTCCAGCTGGTGCAAAATGCGGCGGCCCGGGTAGTGGCGGGGTGTGGGCGTTATGCTCGTGCTTCGCCGCTACTCCGGGAGCTGCACTGGTTGCCAGTATGTCTCCGGGTGCAATTCAAGGTGCTGGTTATTACCTTTAAAGCCCTATATGGTAGTGGGCCAGGATACCTAAGAGACCGCGTCACCCTAAGAACATCTGTCCGGCCCACCAGGGCGGATCGGAGAGGCTCCCTTGTTGTTCCATCAGCTAGAGAGGCACACCTCTCTAGCACTAGGAGGAGGGCCTTCTCCGTGTCCGCCCCAACCCTCTGGAACCTCCTGCCCATCGAATTGCGCCTGCAGACGGAGCTCTTGCCCTTCCGGAAGGGCTTGAAAACCTGGCTGGCAGGACATATTTGGGGACCAGGGAACACGGGTTCCCATACTAAGTGGCTCACTTAAGGAGTGCCACTTCGGATTTGAACCAGGGGGATACTGGCGTGAAGTTTGTACTGTTTTTTAACTTTAATTGATTTTAGATAATTTTTTAAATTTCATGATTTTATATGTTTTTATTTTTTGCCTCCGTTTTATGACGATGTAAGCCGCCCAGAGTCGGGTTCTCCCGAGTGGGGCGGGGTAATAAATTCAATAAAATAAAAATAAAAAATAAATTTCCACTGCATCACTAGGGTCCCCACAGGCTGAGATATATAACTGGGTATCATCTGTATATTGATGATACCTCACCCCGTGGGACCGGATGATCTCACCCAGTGGTTTCATGTAGATGTTAAATAGGAGAGGTGAGAGTACCAAGCCCTGAGGCACCCCATAACAAAGGGGCCTTGGGCTGGACACCTCGCCCTCCAACCACACCGACTGGGTCCAGCCCCTCAGAAATGAGGAAAACCAGGACAACACAGTGCCCTGGATCCCCAATCCTTGGAGCCTTTCCAGAAGGATACCATGGTCGATGGTATCGAATGCTGCTGAGAGGTCAAGAAGAGCCAGGACAGATGGATGACTGTCATCCCACTCTCGCCAGAGATCATCCACCAGCGCAACCAATGCAGTTTTGGTGCCATATCTGGGCCTGAATCCTGACTGGAAACTAGCCTACTTATAAATCTTCCTCTGTGTCATAATGCCTAAGAATGCCCACAACTAATCCTCTGTTCCCATACAAATTCCATTGTGCATCATTTTGCTAGACACTAACTGCACACACTGACATTATTACTGATTGACTCATGGCAGCAATGTCAAGTCTGAATGAACTTCAAGTTTGAGTTCAATACCAGGACTGAGTGTGAGTAATTTCCTAGGGCCCCCAGTCCTTACTATCCATGTCTCATTTCTCTCCCTTCTTTTCAACCCCCCCCCCCCTTCAAGCAGCCTTACTCCCTTCCTATTTTATGCTTTTTAAAATTTGTTCCCTATTTTCTCCTTCTTCTTTTTTTGCTTGGCATCCTTAAAGCTTTGGAGTTCTGTGGGTGTGAAGAAGAAGAAGAAGAAGAAGAAGAAGAAGAAGAAGAAGAAGAAGAAGAAGAAGAAGAAGAAGAAGAAGAAGAGGAAGAGGAAGAGGAAGAGGAAGAGGAAATATTAACAACATAATGTGTCTGAGAAATTTTTTAAAAATCACATTGAAAATATTTTTAGACTAGTGTAGCTTGCAGGACCTTCCTTTTCCCTTCCTATGCACTGTGGAAACAGTGGCAAAAACGTCACAGCCACGGTAAGTGATGAATTGCGACTTCCAGTGGTGGAGGGTGGGCGCGTTTTAGAGTCTAAAATGGTGCATGACTGCAATTTTAGAGTCTAAAATGCCGCTGGTGGTCTAATTCCCAGTCATAAGGTGAAAAATCGTTGTTAACCGGGATGTTATTTTCAAGGAATTTGCTGTCGTAAACTGCGACAAATGTAAACCAGAGATTTTGTAATCCGGGTTTTTACTAAACCTGTCAGTGGGATATTATTTTCAACCAGTCAAGTAAATACATAACCTACCTACCTACCTACCTACCTACCTACCTACCTACCTACCTACCTACCTACCTACCTACCTACCTACCTACCTACCTACCTACCTACCGACTTACTTACTTACTTACTTGGTTGACCCTTCACATGTCTAGTTTGTCATGGCAGATTGAAACATCATCTCCCATGAGATTTTAGCAGGCTCTCGCCATCGGGAGGTCTTACCGCTACCGTAGCGGGGTCTGATGGCACACAGGGGGCTAAGGCACATGTTTTCGATGCTTCTTTAGCCATTTTAAATACGACAACACAGCTGGCTGGGTTTATGTCAAAGTTGGTCATGTTAAGGCAATCCACTGGCCAGGTACATTTCCTGAGTACCCAACCCCACTTAGTTGTGCGGTTCCAGAATGGAGAACCATTCTGGACCTCTAGCCAATACACCTTTGTGGCATGGCTGAACCTACCAGGGGAATACACCCCTGCCACCATAGCTGTCAGATGACCAAGGTCACTGCTTCACCACAATGAGGCATGAGATTGGATTTGCAGCAGTGTAATTACATAGCTTGGGAGACAAGCTATGAGAAACCTGGGGAACAAAACAAACAAAAATTCGCATAGTCAAAACAATGGTATTCCTAGTGGTAATATATGGTTGAGAGAGCTGGACCATAAGGAAAGCTGAGCGCAGAAGAATAGATGCCTTTGAAATGTGGTGTTGGAGGAGAGTTTTGAGAGTCTCCTGGACAGCGAGGAGAACAAATAGGTTGATTCTAGAAGAAATCAACTGCTCCTTAGAAGGTCAAATAGTAAAGATGAAGCTAAAGTACTTTGGACACCAAATGAGGAGAAGATTCACTTGAGAAAGCCTTGATACTGGGAATGGTGGAGGGCAAAAGAAGAAGGGGGCCACCAAAGATGGGATGGCTAGGTGGTATTGTAGATGAAATGGGCACAAAGCTGGGCAGGGTGAGGAGGATGGTGGAAGACAGAAGTGCCTGGCGGGCAATGGAGTCACAAAGGGTCGGAATTGACTGTGCAACTGAACAACAGAAAAATTGCATAATATGTAATTGTCAAAGAAGTGGAAAATTATGTAGAATTGTACTGAAAACAGTACTAAATAATCTTAATATTGCTGGGGTTGTAGTGGCTCAGTGGTTAAAAAGCTCGCCTTGTTAACTGGAAGGCTGGCAAGTTGGTAGTTCGAGGCCTGGGTACTGCATAATGGATTGAGTGCCCGTCTCTGTCCCAGCTCCTGTAGACACGAAAGGAGCCTCATTTGGACGTTCCCTGAGCGGAATTTCTCCAGCAAAAATGCTTTCAACCCAGAATAAATTTTTGTCACAAAATTATAACTCTTATTTTGGACTGCACCACTAGGAGGCAATGTCACTCCAGAAACCAAACACATTTTTACAGACAGACTTCACTTACCTTAACAGTCTTCAGGCATGACATCACCAAAATTCATCAAGGAAGTACAGTACTGTAGTTGAAAGGTACTTTCCACTAGTATATTTTAAAACACTGAAATAACATCCACTCAAGACCTTTTATTTTCTAAACTTCTCATGTATGTTTGGCCACAGTAACGTCATGGATTCAACAAGACCATCAGCTAAGAGATGAAAATACAATACTTTTTTATTTTGCTTTTAAAAGATGGAACCCAGCTTTACAGTTTTAGTAAAGGTAAAGTTTTCCCTTGCTCGAAAGCCAGTCGTATCCGACTCAAGGGTTCAGTGCTCATCTCTGTTTCAAAGCCGAAGAGCCAGCGCTGTCTGCTTTTGCAGATGTTTCCGTGGTCATGACTAGACACCGGAGCGCAAGGAACACTGTTACCTTCCCATCAAAGTGGTCCCTATTTATCTACTTGCAATTTCTTTCGAACTGCGAGGTTGGCAGGAGGTTTACTCACTGAAAAACTCTTGTGAGCAGAAGGAGTATTTTGCATGGGATTCATAGAAGAGACAAAAGAGGGCGAGTTTGTGGCTTTACGGTTAAGGCTGAGTGCTTGAGCTGTTTACAAGTTTACATATACATATAGGGTAGCCAGATGTCCTCCTTTAAGAAGTATGGTTATCCATTTGAAGTATTGTTCTTTTTAGTGATGCATTTCCACCCTTTTGGCCATATGTTAAGTGACCACCCTTTGCCACCACAAGTTTCCCCAGCTAAGTAGGAAAAGTAAAGGCTTTGTTTAGTAAATGTATTTAATTGGCCCTTTCTCCCTATTTAAAAATTGTGCTTTTTTTGTGGGGGGAATCATATTATAAGAAACCATGTTAACCACACACACTGATGTAACTATGATCAATGGCATGGTACCTCAATTCCATATGAGACTTCAGACATGAGATGAGACTGGAATGGTTCTCAACCAATGGCCCATGGGCTGGATCCAGCCTACAGCACCAAATAATCTGCCCCCCCCACCTCACGTTTATTACAGCCGTACATGAATCTGCTACCATCATAAACATGTTTACTATAGCTGTGGATGCATTTTTATGGCAGTATTTACGGTTGGGGGGGGGGAGCCACCAGTCTGGCCCGCTCATCTGGCGCATGGCTGAAAAAGGTTGAGAACCCCTGGTTAAGGCCATTCCTCTGAAATAGCTGATGGTTTCCTAGCTAGATATTTCAACAAAATTACAGTGATCTCTGTTAATTTTCTTTCTTTATATACTCATCTACAGTAAGCTGCAGATAATAAAAGGTACAGGGCAGTTCAGAGAGCTATTAAACATCACACCTTATTTGATTTGATTTATTGAATTATTCAAAGCCCTAAAAGATGATGGAATTAAAACATTGCATTTTATATGCAAGCAGATTTGGAAAACACAACATTGGCCACAGGATTGGAAAAGATCAGTATAAGTTCCAATCCCCAAAAAGGGCAATGCCAAAGAATGCTCAAATTACCGAACAATTGCACTCATCCCGCCCGCTAGCAAGGTGATGCTCAAGATAATACAGGACAGGCTTCAGCAGAACATGAAGAGAGATTTAGCAGAAGTGCAGGCTGGGTTCAGAAGAGGCAGGGGAACTAGAGACCAAATTGCCAACATATGTTGGATCATGGAGAAAACAAAGGAATACCAGAAAGAAGCCTACTTCTGTTTCATTGACCGTGTGGACCACAATAAAATGTGGCAAGTAATTAAAGAGATGGGAATACCAGAACACCTTATATACCTCATGAGAAATCTGTACATGAGTCAAGAAGCAACAGGAGCACCTGGAGGTTTCCCTGCTGCCCTCAGATGTTGGATCAGCTGGGGAGGAGGACTCTGGCCAGGAGCGCCTGGACTCTTTCACCTGCCGGCGTTCCCGAGCCCTGCCCCCACGCCAGGCTCAAAAGACTGTTTGGCGGGTGGTTTCCCCACTGCCCACGGCCTCCGGCCTCGAGAGATTGGAATATAGCTGCGTGGCGTAGTCACCTGGCAGTAAGAATTGTTATATTATGTTATATAATATGCGCCTTCAGACAGAGCTCCTGCCCTTCCGGAAGGGCTTAAAAACCTGGCTGGCAGGACAAGTTTGGGGACCCGGGAACGTGGGTTCTCATACTAGGTGGCTTATTTAATGGATTGCCACCCCTGGATCTGAATGTGGGATTTGTGTGTTGTTTTTGTATTGTTTTTAACTTTTGATGACTTTTAACTCTTGATGATTTTTATTGATATAGATTGTTCTATGTTTTTATTTCTTATTTTGATGTAAGCCGCTCAGAGTCAGGTTCTCCCGATTGGGGCGGGGTAACAAATGCAATTAATAAATAATAAATAAATATATTGTGTTGATACTGTATTGTTGTGATTTTTTAAAACTGAATTTGGAGTTGATATTTTGATACTTTGTTTTTGTTTTTGTTCAAGACCCGCCTGAAAGTGTTCTCTGAAATTTTTTTTAATGATGTCTTAACTTTGTAATTGTGATGGGGGATTTTTTGAAATGTATGTGATATTTTGATATGTTATTTATATGTGATGTGTTACTTTGAAACAGCTGTGTGAGTCTTGCGTGGACGCTTGCCCAGCCAGTTTGGCTGAGGGGGAAAAGAATTAGCAGGGAATTGGACTTAGTGAGTGGGGTAGAGTTGTGATTTGTGTGAACTGTTCAAAGTGTTTTTGAAGTGTTTCTGAACTGTTTTTTATGATGTCTTAATTTTGTAATTGTGATGGGGGAAATTCCTTGAAATGTACAGTATGTGATATGTGATACTTTGATGTGTTATTGATATGTAACATGTGATATTTTGATATGTAACATGTGATATTTTGATATGTTATTGATATGTGATATTTTGATGTGTTATTGATATGCGATATGTAATACTTTGATATGTTTTGATATATGATATGTGATATGTTGTGATCTTTGTTGTTAGCCGCTCTGAGTCGCTTTGGTGAATAGAGCGGCATACAAATCCAAATCCAAATACAAACAGGACAGGATACGGAATGACAGAATGGTTTGAAATAGGAAAAGGAGTAAGACAAGGCTGCATTTTGTCACCCTGTTTATGTAACTTATACACAGAGCACATAATGCACAGTGCAGGGCTGGATGAATCAAAAGTTTGAGTTAAAATCCCTGGGAGAAACATCAAGAATTTGAGATATGCATATGATACTACCCTACTGACAGAAAGTGAGGAAGACCTAAAGAAGCTCCTGATTAGGTTGAAAGAGGAGAGTGCAAAAGCTGGCTTGAGACTCAATAAAAGAAAACCAAGATCATGGCAACAGGCCCTGTCAGTCCCTGGAAAATAGATGGGGAAGAAGTAGAAGCAGTGACAGACTTTACATTCTTAGGATCCAAGATCACTGCAGATGGTGAATGAAGCCATGAATAATTATTATTATTATCATCATCATCATCATTGTCGCCGTCGCCGTCATCGGCGTCGTCGGCGTCGTCGGCGTCGGTGGTGGTGGTGGTGTTGGTGGTGGTGTTGGTGGTGTTGGTGTTGTTATTCACATTATTATTATTAGGATTTCTATACCGCCCTACTTGGTGCAACCAACTCAAATAAAAAGGCGACTGATTCTTGGGAGACAAGCTGTGAGAAATTTGGGCAACATAGTTAAAAGTAGAGACATCACCTTGCAAACAAAAGTCTGTATAGTCAAAGCAATGCTATTTCCTGTGGCAATGTATGGTTGTGAGAGCTGGACCATTAGGAAAACTGAGGGCAGAAGAATAGATGCCTTTGAAATGTGGTCTTGGAGGAGAGTTTTGAGAGTCTCCTGGACAGCGAGGAGAACAAATAGGTCAATCTTAGAAAAAATAAATCCTGACTGCTCCTTGGAAGATCAAATGGTGAAGATGAAGCTAAAGTACTTTGGACATCAAATGATAAGAGAGGATTCACTTGAGAAAGCCTTGATGCTGAGAAAGGTTGAATGCAAAAGAAGAAGGGGGAAGCAGACAATGAGGCGGCTAGATGGTATTGTTGACGCAATGGGTACAAAGCTGGGTGGGCTGAGAAGGATGGTGGAGGATAGGGGTGCCTGGCATGCGGTGGTCCATGGGGTCCCGAAGGGTCAGAATTGACTGCAACTGAACAACAACAACAAATCCTGTTTCTTTCTGTTTTAAAAAAGTATGTTCTCCTTTCTGGTGTTCCTTGTCCTTCATGCCTGTTCTCTCTCTCTTTTGCAATGGAGCAGTGGCTACCCTTTTGTTAAGAGATAGTAGGGTCTTTATTTCCATTGAATGGGGGAGTTTTGGTGTAGGCCAACAGTGGTATATCTCTGCCTTGCATAGATATGGGGAGTCACAGAGTTGCTGTGTGACCTGGAACATGCCATGGTCATCTTCCTGCCAATAGTCTGGGAATGCAGAAACTATAGCTGCAACCAATGCATACTGGAAGAAACTATATGGCTAAGTGAGACCCATTTTTGCTCATCTGGGAAAATGAAATATTTTCCCAATAGAATAGAGGGGACTCTGCAAGGAGAAGAACTGGGGAGGGACACCTCTAAGGCAGGGGTGAGTGTTTTTAAGGAGTAATATTTAAAACTTCAGACTTCAATGTGGCCATTGGGCCCTTAAGTGGCCTATTTGGGCCATTTCAAAACAAAACATAATCATTTGTAAACAGGGGATTTCAAGACATAGACTCTTCTGTGTCACTGGAACAAGGGCAATAGTCTCAGGATTCAGAAAGCAGAGAGATGAATACAGACAATACTGTGGCTGAAAGAATTCCTGCCACTTCTCAGAGGAAGGGGAAATGTGTAATGGTGATAGATGATTCTCTGGTGATGGGAAGAGAAACAGCAGTGTCTCAGGAGATGTGCTGTTTCCCGGGTGGGAAAATCCACAAGATAATAAAGAGATTGTCAAGAGTCACAAAACCCACTGACCCTTATCCTTTATTTCTGATTTGTATGGGAGCAAATGATAGCCACAACCTTCAATACACAGCAGACAACTAGAAGATTTTGAATAGGAATGTAAAGATCCCTGAGACATAGGTGATTATTTCATCACTCCTTCCTGTCAAAAACTGTGCCCTAGAAAGAGAGAAAAAAACAGTTGAAGTGAACAGCTGGCTCTGCAGATAGTGAGATTAGGAACATTTCCCCTTTTATATAACGGTACAGTATGTCCGTTCACAACATATATCTGGCGTGAGATGGATAAAATCGTACCCAGAATGGAAAGAATCTGGTTTTACAAACATCATCAGGAAAGCTTTAAACCAGTGGTGGGCAGCAACAGGTATGCACCCCCCCGGGGGGGGGGGTGAGGAGAAAAATTGGGTGGCCTCTGGGCAGGGAGGTGGCAAAATTGGATGGCCTTCAGGCGGGGGGAGGTAGCAAAATTGGGTGGCCACGCCCACCTCCCTGCCCTGCCCCTTCAGGTTTTGTCCCTGCAAGTGGTTCAAGGTCTCCCTTGATCAAAAGCCAGTCATATCTGACTCTAGGGTGCAATGCTCATCTCCATTTAAAGCCAAAGAGCCAGTGCTGCCTGTTTGCAGATGTATACATTACCATATGGCAGGCATGACTAGATCGCCGATGAGGTATGCTCCGCCCATGACGTAGGCTCTGCCCATGACATAGGCTCTGCCCACAGAGTGGTAGCGAAAATTTTTGCTGCCCACCACTGCTTTAAACCAAATCCTCAGGGTGATGGAGACAGTGTTAGAAAGAAAAAAGGGCCATCAGGTATGTGGGACAAGAATTTCAGTGAAATATAGGAAAATGAGCTGGTGTGACAGGAGCCTGCTAAAGTGTGGCAAAAGATAACAAAGAAGAGGCTAGGTAGAATGAGCACATTTCTAGAGATCTCAGTGCCAGTAAAAGAAGCAAGGAAAACCAACAGGATGAACTTGAACTCTTACTTAACACAAGAAGGCTATGATGATTTTAAAGCATTATTTTGAAACCTGCTGGGATGAGGGGCATGACTGGAATGTAGTAATTGAAGGGTGTCAAGAGTGTCACAAGTTTAAAAGGAAGAGCAGCAGAGCAAAATAAACCTTAGCTTGAGAATTGTGGAGCTGTTGGAATCATTGTCTTTCCCACCCCAGATGTTCCCTAGTGTGTTATTCTGCCCCTAGCTGTGATCCCTTGGCTGTGTCTGCCTTTAGGAGGCTTTGACTGGACTTCTTGGACTCTTTCTGCTCATTGTTACAGTTGGGCCAACTTAATTCTATATTGTTTTTGGATTTCGAGATAGGATCTTTTTTACGTGCTTTAGCTAACTGTCTGGTAACGCTCTGTTTGTTTTGCTTGTGGTTTGCCTTTGGATTCCCTATTTGCTATCTCTCTCCTGCCACTGAAACCCCCTTGCCTGGAAGTAGGATGCTGTGATCGGGCACTGCAGGTCCAGGAGGGAGGCTGTTGCTCCATGGAAGCGCTGACCTGAGGTTCCTGACCTGCATCTCCCAGGTGGATTGTGGGAGCGAAGATGCTGAGCTAACTGGAGATTTTGAAGCCATGGAGGAGAACCTCTAGAAGAGTGGGAGGTGGGGCTGCTGGAAGAACTTGAAAAAGAGATCACAGCTGTGGGATTAGAGAACAATGTAGGGGCAGGTGGACCCGAGACACCTGTGGAAAGTGCCAGGGGAGAGACAAGTGGCCAATAAGTCCAAGAAAGGACATGCCAGTGGGGGAAATCCACTTTCCTGTTACCCCCTGGGCCAGATAGTGGGTGCACATCAAGGTACTCCAGGAGGTCATATACAAACAGGCTCACAAATGGAAGCCCTGTAAAGCATCCTATTGGGGTGAGAAGGAGTGCTGTGAGAGGCACTATAAGGTGACAACACAAGCTCCCAAATGTACACACAAACACACCCCAGTTTTCCAGCAATACCCAGTGTTCCTCCAAGTGTCCCAGTTGTTGTCACTGGCACGTCCACTGGTTTTGATGAGCCCAGAAAAAGACAAAGTCACAATCAGATGAAGTTGTGAATGGGTCAGTGGTGGGCAGCAACAGGTTCACACACCCCAGGGAGGGGGTTAGTAAAATTAGGTGGCCTCTAGGCAGGGGGACGGCAAAATTGGGTGGCCTTCAGGCAGAGGGGGTAGTGAAATTGGGTGGCCACACCCACTTCCCTGCCCTGTTCCATCAAGTTTTGTCCCTGCAAGTGGTTCAAGGCCTCCCTTGCTCAAAAGCCAGTCATATCTGACTCTAGGGTGCAAGTGCTCATCTCCAAAGAATTAGTGCTCCTTGTGTTTGCAGATGTATACATGGCCATATGGAAGGCATGACTAGATTGCCCACGATGTAGGCTCCGCCCATGACATAGGCTCCACCCATGACGTAGGCTCTGCCCATGGTGTAGTAGCAAAAATTTTTGTTGCCCACCATTGGAATGGGTGGCAGTGCTGGAACTCGTCCCCCACAACATGGACGTTAGAAGATTAGCGGGAGAAACCATTTATTTCTCACCCTGATATTTAACCTCTTGTTGAGTTATGTTGGAACTTGTTTTGACCCCAATGTGTTGTGACTATGTAGGAGACTGGAAAGATAGGAGATGCTCAAACAGTTGACAAAATCATTGCTGACATGATTCCTGTCTCACTGAGTACAGCTGAAAGAGGCCTTGTTCTCAAGAGAGCTGTAAGTGATGTACTAAGTGACAAGGGTAACACTGGAGAAAAAGATGGAAGGAATATGATGGAATAAAGGCTAGAGGTCATCCATTATTGTGGTGCTTTCTATCACCTTAATAACATCCATCTCTCCCTCCTATCCAAACCCATGAAAGTTCTTCAAGTTCTAAACCATGTCTATTGTAATAGACTGGAATAAGTTGAACAAGGAACCCAGTCAAGACCTAGATCCTCCCGATCAGTCAGAAAGCAGGTCACTGAACAGGGAATCAGTGTTTGTTGGAGGTGGCTACACTCTTCTTGAATACCCAGGTTTGCAGTTTATCTGTATTACGAATTCAGTCCTGATCCTGGGTGCATAGCATTTGCAGTATTTGCAAAGTCATGGTTAGTGCCTCAACTGCACCTGGCTGAAACTGATGGATCTAGCCATAGTGACACAAACCTTAGTTACATCCCATTTGAACTACTATGCAAGGCTACCATTGAAGAGTGCATCAGAACATCAGAAAGCGGTCAGACTGTTAAATGAGCTACTTACAGGCAATACATGACTCCTTTAGCTGGATGGATATCTCAGTGGCATCTGGCTGCAGAGTCAAGAGTTTGATTCTCCACTGTGCCTCCAGAGGAGCCAAGCTGTATTGTCATGGGCAAGCTACATAGTCCCAGGGTACCCACAAAAGAAGGTAATGATAAACCACTTCTGTATTTTAGGTAGTCCCAATGTAAAAAACCTTGGGAAAGGTTGCTGTCAAAATTGATTTGACGGCATACACACAACTCCCTTGTTTGGAGTTCATTTGTTTATGTTTCCCAGACAGAATTCAAAATTCTGATTGTTGGTCGGTCACCAATGTTCCTTTCTTGGCAAGCGAGTCTCATGTATGGTGGCTTCCCAAGCTCCAAAGGTTGCTGCATGAGATGGATTGCCCCAATTCATTCCGATTTGGAATTAGACTTGTTTATGGGTCAGAGGCTGCTTTTTGTCACTTCGGCTGCCCTACACTGGGAACTGGGCGGGGCAAACATCTCTGTGATTGTTCTGCTGGGCTTTCTGGTGGGTTTTGATAGACCGAACCATAGCATACTTTGAGGAGGCATTGTGTTACTTCTCTTCTGTCCAACATTCTATGAAACATTCTTTCCAACATTCATGAAATCCTTGGGAGAGTTTGGGAATTCATTTTGGGAGTTCAGGGCCACCAGTATGCAGGTGGCGTCCAACTCTCGCTTTCCTTTCCATCTAAATCCAAGACAATGGTTTAAGTTCTAAATCGATGCCTACTATCAGTAATGGACTGTATGAGGCTGAATAAATGAAAGCTTAGACAAGATAGGCAGAGGAGTTCCTGGCCAGTCTAAAGGCAGAGCAGGAGAACTTTCTTATCTACAACTGTTTATTCTTTACTGAGTAAAGTATATTTATTATTTACATTTCTACCTCAACAGGAAGACTATCAGCATGATGATAGCCAATATCCAGAATAGATATGGTACCTAAAGAAGAAGTTTATACCTCATTTTTCCTCCAATAAATAGCATATATGATTCTCCTCTTCCTCACTGTATCCTCACAACACCTCTGGGTCATGCTAGAGACTATGGTATACTAAATTGGACTAGAGTACAGTCAGTGGTGGGCAGCCAAAAAATTTACTAACACACTGTGGGTGGAGCCAACACAGTAGGCAGAGCCAACATCATGACATAATGGGTGGAGCCAATGTCATGATGTCATGGGCGGAGCCAATGATGTGGGTGGAACCAACGCCATTAAAAACCCATAAAAATAAGTACACATAAAAATATAAATTAAATAGATATAAAAATACATAAAAATACAAATTAAATACACATAAAACACATAAAATACACATTAAAAATAAATACACATTAAATCCACGTTAAATAGGCATAAGAACACATAAAAATACAAATTAAATACACATAAAACACATAAAAATACACATTAAAATACACCCACCCCCACCCCACATCCAAAGATGAGTCATTTACCCTGGGGAGCAGGCTGTAGGGAGCTTCAGACTAGCAGCTTCTCTTCCTCCCACTTGGGAGGACAGCAAGGAGGCCCCACATGCGCGCCAAATGCTGTAGGCATACATGCACACCAAGTGCTTGGTGTGCATGCGCAGTGTGGGAACCAGCAAAAAGGTAAGCCCCTGAGGTGGTTCTCCCCAAAAGCTGCTACTGGTTCTCCGGGACACTGGGAAACGTTACTACTGGTTCTGGCAAACTGGTGCAAACCTGTTGCTGCCCATCACTGGGTACAGTACAACCATTCTACTGATTCAGAAAAATCAATGAAATGTACAGAGGAATTGATTCACTAAATTCCTATCAATTTAATGGTTCTACTTTAGTGCAATATATTACTGTACTCAAAAACATGATTTTGGCCAATGACTGACAACTTGTACAGATGGTACAAACTTGATGCTCAGATCTTGGTTGTGGCAAGAAGCATGTTCCACAGTTTAAACCTGGCCATTAGCTGTATCCACTCCCTGAGATGTGTGATCTGGCAACAGTGAAATATGCATTTGAATTACTAAAACCTGCTGTACTAAAAAGCACACTTGCCTGTCTATTCTTTGTTAGAAATGTCCTTCTCTTTATCCTAGATAGCATGTTTGTTGGGAATGGAAGACTTTGGGTTGGAAGTCTGGTTGGGATCTCTTCCCAACCTCTGAAATTCCTTTCCAATACAGGTCAGAGAGCTGCCTCTGTTGACCTTTCATGGGCAGGCAAAGAATTCTGACTGATATATAACAAATTTCTATTGTTTTATTATAATTACTATTATTAAATGTTAAGGTCAATGGACAATAAACATCCACCTTATTTTCAACTGAGATGTTTCTAAATGGTTTAAACTGGTTCAATGTTTATAATGCATTTTTTATTGTACAGTTTTATCAATTATACTGGAAGCTGCCTTGAAGCTCAAGTCAGGAGCAAAAAGGATATACAGTAGGTCAATGAAATAAAAATAAAGAGATGTAAACAGAGATGGAGGCGATATGACCGAGATATTGTTACCTGTGTTTGCACACTTGTTTCTTTTCTGATATCGTTTCAGGGCAAACATGTTTCACGGGTTTTTGATGTACGGAAAGAGCTTGCTAAACCTGTTTCTTTTTACAGAGATGATGGCCAGACAGATAAACATGAAACAGGGGTAGCAACGGCTCTAATGTACCATTTTGAGTCTCCTTTTTAAGGAAAGGAGAAAGAAGAGTGGAAAATGTTCTCTCTTTTTTTTGTGCACTTGTGTTTTTTAACCAGAAAATTGTTTCCTTTGCTTGAAACAATACTGGCAAAAATTCATGTTATTCCTTCCAACAAAAACTCACACTGAATGTCTGTTATCACAATATCACCACTACAATCATCCATAACCAAAGATTGATGAAATCCTAATTTTTAAGAAACTTGTGCAAGGAAGGAACTGCTGAAAAACTCTCATCACTTAACTATGCAGCTACCTTTTAACAGCAAAGTCAGAAAAAATGCAGCCAAACAGCTCTGTCTTTTTCCATTTTAAATCAGAATTTCATCTTTCAACAAATGTATTCCTATTGTTTAGGAACTGCAGTGACTTAGTGGCTAAGACGCTGAACTTGATGACTAGAAGGTCAGCAGTTCAGCAGTTCGAGACCTGGGTGCTGCAGGATGGAGTGAGCTCCCGTCTCTGGCCCAGCTCTTGCTAACTTAGCAATTCAAAAGCAAAAAATTGCAAGTAGATAAATAGCTACCAGTTTGGTGGGAAGATAAACAGCATTCCATGCACTCCAATGTTTAGTCGTGCCTGCCACATGTCCACAGAAACATCTTCAAAAACATAGACAGCGCTGGCTCTTTGGCTGTAAACAGAGATGAGCACTGAACCCTAGAGTTGACTTTCAAGCAAGGGTGACCTATTCCTATTGTTTAATACAGTGGTTTAGGTATCCAGCTGTGAAATCAGAAGTTGGGAGTGATGCCTGACTGTGCCTCCTGGGAGAAGAGCCTGCCTTTGTAGCCTTGGACAAACTGCACATTCCCAGGGCACCCACAAAAGGAGGAAATGGTGAATGATTTCTGTGTGTTTTCTACCTAAAAAAGGGTCACCATAAGTCATAATCAACTTGATAGCACATGATTGTTATTATAAGGAAAACTCCAGGTTTATGAATACTAGACCTATGCATTTTTGAATTTTAACTAACCAAAAGAGAGGCTGACATCTGGCCATTCCTAAAGCACACTCATGAAGCATAACTTTCCATTCTCCTCTTGCTGAGGCATTCACATTTTCTGCCCTCTAATGAGAAGGTTCTGTAATTATAGCTTGGAAATATTTTATACTCACAAGCTAGTCATTTATTTAAAAAAGAAGTTGCTATTAAATTCAAATATTTCATAATACAGTACTTCAAGACCTCACACTATGTCTCATGTATATTAAATATCTATTCTATGTATCTTAAGTAAGTGTTGTTTGATCAAATAATTTAAATGTTATGTGATTAAGCTTAGAACAATTTTTTAAAAATCAAAGAAGGATGTAAGCAATTAAAACAAAGAGAAGAGTCTGGAGATTCTTCATGACAATAGTTTTTATTCGATAGCTCTGAGCTTGACAGCAGGTTTTGTGTTTGGTAGTCAAATGTTCTTTTCAGTTGCTGCTGAAGTTACTTGATTAATGTAGCCTTTCATTCCATTTTCTTACCACAGAAGATTTTCCTGGAAGTTCTCCTTCCATCTGATTGTAGGGCAGTGGAGAAAAAAGGTGGCACTGAACCAAGCATAATTAAAAGTTCAGAACTATAATGCAAGGCCAGCTTGTCGAAGAATGCAAAATTTACTTTTTCCTGCTAGAGGTGGTTCCTGTCTTGCTTCCTGTCTTACCTATTTCTGTTCCAGTCTCTGCTGCACTAGATGTAGATTTTCATAGTTTGTCTCTTTGCTTGTAAATTGCTGTTGTCAAGTCTGAACTGTCAGAATCCACTCTGCCATTTTTTGACATCACCCAATTGCCTTCTGTTGATAGGATCCATTGTTTTAATAAATAGTCTAGGATGGGAAGTCTGAAGGATGTTGATGCTTTTTCCTCTATCTTCAGGTAGCAGGGGGTGGGTATTTTGCCCTTGGATGGCAAATTCTGTGTCTATTTTGTGTGTATTCATGTTTATCTGTATCATCATCCTCGCTGAAAAAAACTACTTAGTGAGTTAATGCAGTGGATAAAAAGTCTATTTAACATTTACCCAGAAAGGGGATAAAACAAAAGAAGGGTGAATATACAAGCTTCAGTATCTTTTACACTATCTTCAATCTCTTACTGTTCATTTAGCTTTCAGTTATCTATTTTATTTCATTCTAGTCTTGGATACCACCTTTCTCCCTATATAAAGAACTGGAGACTGTTCACAACATTTTAAAATAACTATATAAAAAAGTAATAACTATTTTTTTAAAAAAATATACAAACAAACAAGAATGAAAGTAGATTAAAACATTAAAACCTATCTGTTAAATCAGAGGTTCTCAACCTACGGCCTGTGGCACAATTTCATGTGGCCCACTGCCACTGGAAGTTGAAGCAGATGTGTTTATGACATCTGTAAATGCACCCATGGGTGTCATAAACTCACCATAAATGCACCCGCGGCTGTCATAAATGCGCCTGTGGTTGTTGTAAACACGCCCTAAATGTGTTTACGACAGGCACAGGTGCATTTACGGCTTCAGTCGCGGTGGGACAAACCACCAGTTTAATCCAGCCTGCGGATTAAAAAGGTTGAGAACCCTTGTGTTAAAGCAATTGCCACTACTGTAAGGTTACTCTCGTCACAAACTTGTTCATGAGGCTTCTGTCACATTGTAAGAGAGAGGTAATCAATTTTTAAAAATTTCTTCCCTCAATTTTTGTCCAGCCTTCACAAGGCAACCACAATAAAAATGTGGTGTTTTTGTGTGTGTGTTATCCCTTCTTTGTTGTTTACCCTTTGAAGAAATTATTATCCATCCTTGTTTATAGAGGATTATTTTAGCTATACAGAATACCTGAGGTCATTGGTAGGTTACAGTTTATGTTTATCTGTGGTGGAGTCTGAAAGACATATAATACTATCACCGTATATACTCGAGTATAAGCTGACCCGAATATAAGTCAAGGTACCTAATTTTGACCTGAAAACCCAGGGAACTCTATTGACCCGAGTATAAGCCGAGGGTGGGAAACACAGCTGCTGCTAGTGAGTTTCAATAATCAAAATACATGAAATATGGTAAAATCAATTAAATTTTTGGCACATCTCAATTTGACACAGCCTTGGGACCCTCGTGGTCATTGACCCGAGTATAAGCCATTCCCCTTTTTGGGCTCATTTTTGGGACTGAAAAACTAGGCTTATACTCGAGTATATACAGTAATGATAATCACCCTGCCATTGTTTATCTTGTCAGTTCTTTAAAAGGAAGCATAGAAATGCAAGGATTTTTCTATCCTTTTATGAGTCTGCTATTGAGAAATCTACTGAATACATGGATATTTTTGAGAGTGAACTATACTCAAGTTGGTTTTGTATGTGACAGCTCAATGGTTTATGTATTTCGCTGTGGAGCCAAAGGTTTGATTCCCTATTTTGCTTGCTTGATGGGGTCTGAACTCAATGGCCCGTAGCATCCCTTCCAGCCCTGCAGTTCAATGATGACAAAATTCTACTTTCTTCACTACAGATGGTATTACACTAGAAGCTTAATTTTTTTCCATAGGCTTCCGGCAGACTACATTAGGTTGATGTGGATAAGATGCACCTCACTGAATAGAACTGGAGCATTTGTGGTAAAAACAAATTCTACAAGTTGTTACTTCTCTCCCTCTGTGAGGTTCCCCCCCCCCTGAGTGAAATTATTTTCTAGAAACCTTCTGATGTGGGTTTAGACGAAAATAGTCTGCCAGCAAATAAATTACACGCTGTTTCTAAAATTTGGGGATGAAACAGACTAAAGAGAGAGTCTAGTAAGAAAAGTAGTCACCATGCTAAATTTGTCCGATATGCTGCCTTGTTCTCATTTCATTTCCTGGCCAGTCACAAGTCTCCACTTCTGTCTTTAAATTTAGAGTGTGATCAACGAATGACATTATGCAACTAAACAAGGTCCTGAAAGAGTCACTTTAACAGGGGTGACTTCCCTTAAAATGAACCTTCTGTTCCTGGAGGGATCACTCCATCCCATACCCAAAAAGAAGTCATCCTGCTGCTGGGCCAAAAAGACCTAGTTTGGGCACAGAGCAGGGTCAGATAACAACACATTTTCCCACCAATGCCAGATTAACAATATAGCAAGAGTAGCAAATGCTACGTGCCCCGCGCCCCTGTGGGGGCCCCAGAGCTTGGTTACTGTGTAGTTGCCATAATTTTATTTATTTACGCATTTATATACCGCCCTATTTGCAAGAGACTCAGGGCGGTTTAACAACAAAAATAATCCCACATTAAAATTCATCTATGCCATAAACCCTATAAAATTTAGATTAAAATAATTTAAGAGTTAATTTGCCACAGCTGAACAAACTACAACTAACTATAAGTTTAAATTAAAAAAGCTGTCTGTAACAGCATCTTTGTGTATTTATAGGTAATGGTAAAGGTCACCTTTGCTCAAAAGCCAGTCATATCCAACTCGAGGATACAGTGTTCATCTCCGTTTACAGCCACAGAGTCAACGCTGTCTGTGTCTGCAGATGTTTCCATGGTCATGTGGCATGACTAGACACTGGAGTGCATGGGACGATGTTACCTTTTCTGCTGAAGCGATACCTGTTTATCTACTTGCAATCTCTTGCTTTTAAACTGCTAGGTTGGCAGGAGCTGGGACACAGATGGGAGCTCAGTCCATCGTGCAGCACTTGGTTCTTGGACTCCTGACCTTCCAGTTATCAAGTTCAGTGTCTTAAACACTAAAGCCACCACAATCCTCTCTGTATTTATGCAGAAGTACAAATCCCAACCTATTTATTAAGCCCCTTTCACGGGCAACTAGGCACAAGATTGCATTGTAAACTGCTTTAAGAATAAAATCTGATGGGTAAAGGAGCCTGCAGGTACTTTTTTGTGTTTTGACTGCTGGTGGTTCCTTAAGGTGGCACAGCTCCCAAGCTTTTCTTGTTTAATAATAATAATAATAATAATAATAATAATAATAATAATAATAATAATAATAATAATAATAATAATAATAATAATAATAATAATAATAATAATAATAATAATAATAATAATAATACACTGTCAAGCTGTAATCCTGAAGTGCTTATAAACCTCCAGCAGCATGGCCATGTAGGAGCCTCATCTGGATGCACCCAAGGACAGCATAGATACATGGCATCTTCTAAATGCTAACAGGAGGAGCCCTCCATCTGGAGAGGTCCCTGAACACCTGGTGCATGAAATAAATAAAATAATATCAAAAACACAGGGAAATTCAAAGATAAAACAAGCGATTCCACAAAAAACTTTTTATTACAATATGGGACTGCCTCATTTCCTGAATTTTGTGGCAGGTTCAACTGTTGCTGTAAAAAAAAAATGCCATTTTACTGGCCAAGCAACAATTGGCCCTTACACTCAATTATCAGCACTGCAGCCAAGCTACTGCCCAATAGAAATCCAGCAGTACTGCATTTTGATTTTAAAACAGTGCTGCTTGGGCCCTTGTTTTCTTCTACTACAGTACTGTTATTTTCTCTGTCACAGAAAATATGAGAGGAAGAAAGAGAGCATAGTGGCTTCTAATTCAAGACTGCAGAGATGCTCAACACTTCTTCCTCCTCCTCCTCCATGTCTAGGCCAGGTGTGAAACTGTGAAAATAAAGCTACCTTTTGGTGATTTCATTCTGTAGTTTCCTTTGCCTGACCTAGTGTGAGAAAAATTAGCTAGCAACACAAGGTTGTCATTACCAGGGTATGCCCAATTGTGGTTCAAAAGTACCACAATCGTCGAGGAGGCTCTTTCTGTGTACCCCATACTCAACACTATCAGGATCCCATTAAATCCCATGAATGAGACAAGGCAACAATATGAAATAAGAGTCTGCCAAAAAAAAATTCCTTTACACAAGAAAGGGTGGTGGTGGTGGTGGAAAACCAGTGCCTTTTTGTTCTTTGCCCTCAGTGGGTCCTTCTGAAATGGGGCTGCCTAGAGCTCTCTGTGAATGGACGTTTGCTTTGCTTTACCTCAGCTGCTCCTGTTTGCTCCAGGTAAGAGCTGGAGAAGACAAAGAACATCCAACATGAACAGAGCTGAGACTTTACATGGGAAAAGCCTCATCTGTGTCAAGCTTCTTCCCACCTAGCGTAGAGTATCATCATCATAATCAGAGAGTAAACAATACAAAGCATGTTGTGGCACCTTAAAGGCTAGGGGCCTTGGCAAAGTCTACAGGGAAGGGTGATTGTCCCCAAGTGGATTAAATCCCACTTTAATCCATCTTGATGGAGGGCAGCAGCTTCATCAGTACTGGCCTGGTGCTAATGAGGACCTTGTGTGGCAAAAGGGCTCAGGACCAGAAAGTGACTCACGGAGCTGGACCACCCTGGCAAAGTGGGGCTTCCCATAGGAATGCATTGAAAGGAGGCTTTGTTGCCCATCCTGAAAAAATATTTGTCCTCCCACATCTAGAATCCTGGCTATGGTCCTGAGCTGGATCAGTGGTGGTGGTGCGTCCTGCTGCAGTGCAAAAGGCAGATGAAAGGCCACAGCATTGTATTCGCAAGAAAGTCTTCATGGCTGATCGCCAATACTGTATCTGAATTGGATACAGCAGAACAAGACTAACTCCTGTACTGTATTTTAATTTGAGCTTTCGTGGACTTGTGCACCTTTGTACCTGATGTGTAAACTGATGCCATGAACTCTCACGCTGACGAAGTGGACTTGATCCACAAAAGCTCAAATTAAAATACAAGTTAGTCTGTAATGCAAGGGTGCCCAAACTTTTCAGACCAGTCATGTAGTTCAAGGGTGCTCAAACCAGAAGAGTAGCGTGCCTTGGTGGGGCCCCGTATAAAAATTTGTTTGGGGGCCCTTAGGAAGGGTAAAGATTTGTTTTGTTTATGCACGTTGGGGGCCCTTGTGGCCCGGGGCCCCGGTATAATTGATATGGCAGATACGGCGGTAGCTACGCCTCTGGCTCAAACTACGGCCCAGGGGCAGGATTCGGCTCCTGATGCCAATTTATCCAGCCTGCAACGCCCTCGTCACTCCCAGAAGCGGAAGTTGTTTTACTTCCGCTTCTGGGAGTGACGAGGGCATCGCGGGCCGGTCTGTATTGGCATTGGGGCCTGAATCTGGCCCCAGGCAGGTCATAGTTTTGGCATCCTTGCTTTAAAATGCCACAACGTGGGGCGGCGGCGGGGGGGTTTGGTAGTTTTGTTCACTCTCTATATGCTTGCACAGATTTAACACGGCTACCATTAAAAAAAAATCCTCCTCAACACATCCAGTTGCAAAGGTGGACTCCCACGCACGACGGAGAGCATGCCCTCCTCCTCCTGCTCCTCTCCATCCCCGTCTGCCCTCCTCCTCCCGCCAAGAGGGGGAAAGAAGAAAAGCATCGACGCCGCACCTGGCATGGGAAAAGCAGCCGGGGGTGGGGGGAGGTTGAGGTCTCGCGGGATCTGGAGGCGGCCCCCCTCCCCGCCACCTCCAGGCCGGCCCCCGTTTCCCACCAGCAGGCGGGCAGGACCAGCGGGAAACAAAGCTCGGAGCGCAGCAACACCCCGGGAGCCGCGGCGGGAGGCGGAGCGGCGGAGGTGTCGTGGCCGCTGCTGTTCCAGCCGCCGCCGCCAGGGAGCGCCCAGAGAGACGGTTCGGCCCGTTCCCCCCTCCTGCTGCTGCTGCTGCTGCTGCTTCTTCCTCCGCCGCCGCCGGAGCGGGTGGCGCTTCAAGCCCCGCCGCCCATGGACGAGGCGGCGTCGCCACGTCCGGCCTGAGAGTGGGACGGGAGCCCAAGGCAGGCCCGGGAGGAGGAGGAGGTTGGCGGAAAGCGAGCGAGCGAGCGAGCGGCGGGGGGAGTCTTTGCCGCAGCCCCGCCGGGCTCCCACAGCATGGGTAAGGGCGGAGGTCCTGGGGAGGGGAGGGGGGTGAAAGAAAGGGCGAGCGGGCAGGGTAGGGGGGGTCCGGTCCTCTTCCCTCCCTCCCTCCCTCCCTCGGGGGGCTCCTGGGGGGCAGCCGTTCCCGTGGGGGGCGCCTCTTCTAAGGCAAGCCGGGCAGCGGGGAAGGAGACTCACTTTCCTCCTTTCGGGACCTGCGCCCCCCCCCCCAGCCCCCCACCTGCCCCGGCCTTGGGGGCGCTCAGGTGGGCTCCGCCGCCTCCCAGTTTGGTGTCAGCCCCGCCCCCTGTGTATCGAAGTGGAGGGTTTGAAAAGTTTTTTTAAAAAGTGGGACCTCACTTTACGATTTACTCTCCGGGGAACGGGGAGAATACAGTGTATACTGTGTGTGTTCCTGTCTTTTTGAGTATTCACCCTGCAGGTTGTCAGGCAGCCAAGTAGGATACTGGGAAGAGGACTTGGCTAGGTTTCCTTGCCTTGCCCTGGAAAGAGATTGCTGACTTCCTGCTTATACCGAATCTTTCTTTCATTCTTCTTTTCTCCCTCCCTCCCTTCCTCACTTTGAAAGTTAGTTACTTTTGTGGCCTGATAGCCACCAGGAGAGGGAAGAAGAAAACGGTGTGTGTGTGATGAATGCTTCCTTTTCTTTTTCTGCCAGCTGTGTTGAGGTGGGTGTAAGCAGTAGATCAAGTGTGTTTGCTACACTTGTGAATCTTATGTGTGTGTGGTGTGTGTCTTGTTTTAGAGCATGTTTGGACTAGTGAAAGCCTATCACTATTTTGCAAGATGTAGTAGACACTGACTTGGAGGCGGAAGGTCAGCAGTTCAATTCCCAAGTACTGCAGGACGGAATGAGCGCCCATCTTTGTCCCAGCTTCTGCCAACCGAGCAGTTCGAAAGCAAGAAATTGCAAGTAGATAAATAGGGACCACTTCGGTGGGAAGGTAACAGCGTTCCGTGTGCTTGTCATGCCTGCCACATGACCACGGAAAGGTCTGCAGAAGTAGACGACACTGGCTCTTCGGCTTTGAAAGAGAGATGAGCACTGATCCCTAGAGTTGGATACCACTGGCTTTCGAGCAAGGGAAACCTTTACCTTTACTAGTAAGTGTTACTGGGTTTTTTTTACTATCTTACTTGATTACTTGGTTGATCCTGTTTCACAAGTCAAGAGGCAGATCATCAAGAGGCAGATCAAAGCATCAGAACCCACTGTTTCCGATCCCCTGCCAGTCTCATCCAGGGCCTTAGGAACTTTCCCCTGAACTGGTCTTCCCATCTGGTTGCTGGCCTTCCCAGTGGTCTTTTATGTCAAGTGGTATCCACACTGTGATAGCTTTCATCCTCCTACCACAGGGGTGCCCAAACTACGGCCTGGGGGCCGGATCCAGCCTTCTTTAGGGTTCCTTCCTTTTCAAGAGGTGGATAGTTCTTTCTTTCCACATAATAGTCCTGGCATTCTCTGCTGTTTCTTTCTTGGCTTTAATCTGAGAGGGGTGGGATGGTAGTGAAAGAGTAGCTATGCCTTTGATGTAGATTAAGCTTCCATTTTTTCAGTACTAGTTGCTATCCCTCTTCTCTTGTCACTGGGCAGAATGCCTAATAGATAATTGATTTTATCAACAACAACAAAAGGCTGGCTTCAGACATGTTGTAAAGATTCTACAGCTTCCATTGAACTTATTTTGCATGGGCCAAATGATATACAGTACTGTATACCCCCTACTCAACTGGGCTGGCTTATTTACTTATAGAGTAGCAGAGGGCCAAGTGTTTATGAACCCAACTGGCTCCTGATAGCTTTTGAAGAATATTGTTTCCTTGCAGAAACCTTTTACTTTGTATTTTGGTAATGTTTATACGGTCCAGAGTAACATCTAGATATTCAGAGGCAAAAAAAGTTCTAGTTACAGTATACATCCTTTCCAGTTAACCTACAGTTACTAAGATACTTTCTTTTCAGATTAAATGCACATATTTTATTCTTAGTGGAGTTGGGTTTCACTGTTTACAACATGTACAGAGTTCTTGTATTGGATTAGTAAAGTAACTGAGAATAGAATTGTATTACAAATCTGTCTGGAGATGCTGACACTATAAGACCTAGTTATTAATTTCATTTCTGCCACCACAGTAGCAATGTGCTACATAAGGCGTAATGTGACCAGTAGAATTGTTCTGTAGAATTTACTTGGGTTGGAAGTTAAAGTGCAAAACAAGTTGCATTAATGTGTGCGTTTTGAGTGAGGATGGGAAAAGGGTTCATTTGTGAGTTGAATCTCCTTGCTTGGGAGTTGTAGCCTCCAATGTAATTTTTTGCTTTATAGTGGAGGTTTTTCCTCTTTGGGGGAATAAGTCATTATGTATACGGTGCTGTTTTTGCTGCATTAGGTAAACATATGCATCATATGCTCCACTTTCATGCCGAATTTTAATGCTTGCCAATTTGTAAACAAAGTTAGAACAAATCCTGATGGCAAATCATGTACACTTCCTAGTGGGAAAAAGAGTCCTAGTATGTTGTTACCAAATGTTATAATACATACAGTTATATTGCTTCTCCACAAAATAAGGCCATGACTGCTGGGCTATGTTTAGAGAAATTTCTAATTAGTAATCAAAACAGGATTTAGGCTTTACACAGCCACAGAGAACTTCCTCCAATTATGGCATTGTTAATACTACTCATGTGGCCGTAAATCAGGAATTGTATTGTTTTCAAAAAATAATTTGTGGGCTCTCTTTGCAATGTGTCCTTCCTGAATTTTTCCTGCCACTTTAATTAAAGAAGACAACAAAGAAGGAGCTGTTGTTTTAATGAAAAAGTTGGATTACCCATAGGTTTGAGAAGCAGCTCTCTTGTGCCTTATTTTATAGGCCATTACCAGGAGGCCATTGCTGAGGAATACCACATAGTACTGGAATAGCAGAAGGTGTTGTCTTCTAAGTTAAAAGAATTCTTCATTGGATGAACAAGGCCAAAATCAAAAGGACAGACCAAAATGCTTAGTCAGATACCTTGCATCTGATTATTCAAATGCACAAACCCACTGATCCTGGGCACCCCATTTTCTTAGACATACTTGTAGTGTTCAGAGATATGGGCTCAATTTTCTGGTCATAGGCTTCCATTATTCCAAATGTAAGGGGCACCATAAATTTCCACAGAAAAATACAATTCACATAATAGGTTCCAGAGAACATGCACTACGTCCCTCTTTTCACTAACATATCTTGCAAGCCACCAGGAGTACCAGTACTAATAAGGCCATAGCACATCTGGCCTCCTGTCTCTTGTCACACTGTAAAAGTAAAGGTCACCTTTGCTTGAAAGCCAGTTGTATCTGACTCAAGGGTTCAGTGCTCATCTCTGTTTACAGTCAAAGAGTCAGCGCTGTCTGTGTTTGCAGGCGTTTCTGTGGTCATGTGGCAGGCATGACTAGACACTGGAGTGCACAGAATGCTGTTTACTTTCCCGCAGAAGCTGTACCTATTTATCTACTTGCAATTTCTTGCTTTCAAACTGTTAGGTTGGTAGCAGCTGGGACAGAGATGGAAGCTCACTTCGTCAGGCAGCACTCGGGTCTTAAACTGCGGACCTGCCCACCTTCCAGTCAAGTTCAGTGTCTTAATCGCTAAGCCTCCGCAGTCCCTTGTCACTGTACGTTGCCATAATTGCTTCATTTTTGCAAAGGACAATTTAAAAACCATTAGTCTGAGAGAAGTGGTGGCCTCAGGTGACAAGATGTGGGGGACAGCAAACTGCAACACTTCTCTTCCCTCATATTCCAACTGTTTGACCTCCCTCATTGCATCCTGCACCTGAACCACATGTGGTTCCTCACTTTCTATAGAGCCTCCTTTCTTGCTTGTTAACTTTGAGATAGCAACTGGCTACCTAGTGCTTTCTGTGGCACTTCACACTGTTAGACAGGGGGAATTTTTTTTGTTGTGTTTGGTTCTAGATAAGGAGAGAGGTTTTCTTTTTAAACAGTAGCACAATGGTGCTTGTAGCATATATTTACCTAAAGTGGAAACAAGGAAATAAGAAAGGTTTATCTGTATGTCCATTTTTGAATCAGAAGGGATGGGTTGATTTGTTCTCTGAATCTTTTTGCTTTGTTTATCCCCTCCATCAGTTTTTAGTAAGCTGAAGTTTTTTTCTGATGGAGGGAATAAACAAAGCAAACAAATACTAGTAAAAAGCACCTTGGATTACTGTACCGAATAGAACAACCTGTTCCAAGTTGTTATCTGGATTTCCAAGGAAATCACACCTACTCATAAAAGAGAAGGGGTGGCCATTTAAGTCTTTATTTTAAAATATATAGTTCTGCATACAGGAAGGTATTCTTCATAGATTTGCCCCTTCTGTAGGGGGCTGGTGAGCATTATAGTCCCAAACATCTAGTACAGTGATGGTGAACCTTTTAGAGACCTAGAGCGCAAGAAGTGGGAGGAGACAGCGTATAGGTAAGCATCACATATGCCGGCAACATGTGGATGTGGGTGCATGTGCAGTGCCTGCCTGTGTGCTGCCTCCCCCTTGGGCACTCACCCACGCAGACCTCACCTTGCTGGGATGACGGCACATGTGCCCACAGAGAGGGCTGTGTGTGCCCCCTGTGGCACGCATGACATAGGTTCACCACCACTGATCGAGTGGGTGCTGGGTTAGGGAAGATTAGTTTATCTAAAGGGAAGGTGAGGTTGCTGAACTAGCTGAACTTTCATCATGTAATTTTGGGGCATTCATGGGAAAGTCAGCAAATTATGGAGAGGAATGAAGAAAGCCCAGTACAGTACTTATTACAGTTCTTCCTAATGTCACTTGATTAATGGGTGTAGGTAGCTATGCTACGATGTGATCTCCCAACACTTTGTTTGAACCACTTTGGGAACATGGTGGGACACATCATACTCCAGTGACCAAATAATATACAGGCAAATGAGAACCAGCCCAAGCCTTACATATGATTATCTGCAGACTTTTATGTCCCTGGTAGGGGCTACTAATTTTTTTTCCATGTGGGTAGGATTTATCAGTTTTGATTTAGTGCTGGTATGGATGATCGTTGCTGTTCAACCAAAGTGAATTCTTAGCTGCCTGTATGCTTAATTGAATTGCTTTCTTCCACTCCTCCTATAAAGGGGAAGACAGAAGAGGATGTAAAGGATTTGGGGAGGCTTTTTTTTTTTTGGTGTGGGGCTGGGAGGATCCATTTAAAAGCCAATACTGTATCTGTTCAGTTGCAAGCCAGTTCAGTGATATGACACTTAAACTGACTCTTTTCAGCCCAATCCAGCTAGGGACAATTTGATTGTTTAATTGCACCCTCAGTCTTTTGTATCCAAACCAGCAAAGAGCCTTTGATACTTCAAAGGCTGGTATGTTTTACTTGACGGAGGCATTTGAGAACGAACCCTATAGTGACATTTGATGGAAAGGCTATGGACTACAAAAGCTTTTTAGATTTAAGGTACCAAAGGACAATTATTTCAAGAATGTTAAGTGTATTCTTGGTTTGCTCATAAAATATCATATTTGATGATTTAAATTTAAAGGAATAGTTTGTTCAGGGTACAATTAAGCATTTACTAAATGAATACATGATTGAGTATTACAATTTTAATACACTTTTTTTTGCTTTCTTAACATGTGTATACATTTTTCTGTCACCCTCTATATTATTTAGCAAAATGAAGCAGGATGTAAGGTGTCAGAATAGCTGTTTGTGGTTTGGCTCACAGCTTGCATCTGTACATAGTGACAGCTTCAAGCAGTATGTCTATCAGGTTTAGAGGCCCTTTCAAACAAGACATGCTCAGTGATTTACTTCTTTCTCACCACCTTTGCCCTGTTGCTTTTTATTCACATCTAGGCAGTGTCAGGTAGTTTGCTCAGGCTCATCTGATCCCTGCTTTTTTTAAAATACAAAAGTTCGTTATGCGAGTCGGACCGCTTAGCAAAAAACTTGCTTGTTATGTGAGTTTTTCGCTAAGCGAAACACTCGTTATGCGAGGTTTGACTATATAGATAGATAGATATAGATATAGATATGTGGGGGGGGGGACTTTAGGTCAGGGGTGCCCAAACTATGGCTTGTGGGCTGGATCTGGCCTGCGTCACCAATTCATCTGGCCCACAACATACTTGCTGCTCCCAGAAGTGGAGGTACAACACACATGCACAAAACACTACCATAAATGACCTGCGGCTGTCGTAAATGCATTTATGACAGCTGCAGGTCATTTAGAGCAGTGTTTTGCGCATGCGTGGGTGCATTTTACTTCCGTTTCCAGTAGGAGGAATCACGTGATTGGCCTGCTCAACCATGTGACCAGCCCATGGTTCATGGCCTGAAAGGTTTGGGCACCCCTGCTTTAGGTCCTTGAGTCCTGATGTCAGGGTGGGGTGGAGGCATGAGGGTATTGAGAAAAGGGCCCTGCCATTGTTCCTTTGGGGAGTGAGAGCCTGCCAAGTAATTTGCTTGTGGCTGCCATGATTACCATGATTCAGAAATTTAATTCTGGTGAGCCGAGGAATTCTGAATATCAGGACCCAATTATAGATGCCAAAAGGACAGAGACAGGAGCCGAAGACCTGAACCCATGAGTATGAGGAAGGACTCTCTGTTTGTTATTTCCTGGTAAGAAAGAATGTGTGTCCACACTTAAGTCATAGAATCCATTTGGTAGTGTCTAGCATGGAGGGGTGTGTGAAAGGAAAAGATGTCTAAGGTTGCCAGACAGAAAGGATTTTGTGCTTTGCGTAGTGGCTGAACAGATTGCAACAGACTAACCACCTGAATGATCATTGCTCTTCCCTCAGTTCATGGTGGAGTAGAAGAAAAATTGCAACCAGTATGATTTAACTGTCCTCTTCCCCTTTGAGGTTTGTGTTAGAGCTTGACGCGTGCCAGTGGCTTTTTTCCCCATCTTCTTTTTTCGTGTCCCAATCAAACCCTTGATTGCCAAAATGAAGCCACGTTCTTGGCTTTGTCATGGCCAAACTTAAGTCTTCATCGGTTCATGCTTCTGACACTAACTGGTAGACCAGTAAATAAGCCAGATTCTGTATCTCCACATGCATAGCACATATTGTTGTCTACCAGCAGCCCCCACTTGAGCATGTTGGTCATGCATTTAGGGACTCCAACCCTCAGCCTATTCAGGGTCCTCCAAGTGATCTAAGTGGCTAAGATGCTGACTGGAAGGCGGGAGGTCAGCAGTTCAATTCCTGTCTTTGCCCCAGCTCCTGCCAACCTAGCAGTTCGAAAGCAAGAAATTGCAAGTAGATAAATAGGGACAACTTTGGTGGGAAGGTAAACAGTGTTCTGTGTGCTCCAGTGTCTAGTCATGCCTGCCACATGACCATAGAAAAGTCTGCAGAAACAGACAGTGCTGGCTCTTCAGCTATGAAACAGAGATGAGCACTGAACCCTAGAGTCAGATACAACTGGCTTTCGAGCAAGGGGAACCTTTACTTTTACCTTTAAACATTGAAATGTGATTGATCTTCCGAGGCAAAATAGTTGGTGAATACTTGGTCATTGGAGATATTTATTTTAATTGAGTGCTGGATCTATGCCAGCTAAGAGTTCATCTTCATGTAGGAGAAAACAAAACAAAAAGACAAAAATGTTGTGGCACCGTAAAGAGTAGCAGAGACTACCACGGCTACCACTTCAAAAAATGTTGGCATAAGTGCTTCTTCTGTGTAGAGATGTAAAATTTCCAGAATTTTTGTAGCTTTTTTTTTGGGGGGGGGGGCAAGCAATTGTTATTTTTCTGTTTTTTAAAGAGAAAAAAGCCTGAAATTTTCAGAAAAATTGAAAAAATACAATATTAACATTTTTTTTTTACAGATTAAAAATCACTGTATTACTTTAGGAACATAAAATATGACCATATACAATTTGATTTGGCATTTAAACGACTATTACAAGCTGAATCTGTATTTATTTTAAAAATATTTTTTATTTGTAATTGTAACAAATGGTGCAACAGTCTCCTGAACTGTATGGACTCTTTGCTTTTGCTAGCTTTAGTGAAGTAGGCAAAAAACAAACAAACCACATTTTGTAAAAACCCAGAAGAAATAATTAACTTTAGTAACAAAATAAACTTATTTATATTTCTTATCTACAGTGTCAGATAGACATAAATAACTCATTCCTGTATTAAGTCTGACAAGGGAGAAGAAGTGTGTGGAAGGGACTAAAATGCAATTAATAGATATGAAATCAAGTCATACTCTTTTTCTGAGCTATACTGTTTATCAGTGGCGGCAAACCTATGGCACGTATGCCAGAGGTGGCACTCAGAGCCCTTTCTGTAGCCACCTGTACAGTCACCCCAGCACAGTTTGTCCCACCCTTCTACCCAGCAGCCCAATGGGAGTGCTTCCTCCCTCCCCCCCGCACAGAGTTCACCCCGCCCCTCTGCTCAGCAACCCAATGGGACCATTTCCTCCCTTCCCTGTTGCTGTGTTGGCATTTTATGATAAATAAGTTGTTTGGGGTTGCATTTTGAGGACTCAGACTCTAAAAGGTTCGCCATCACTGCTGTATATAGTTTTTAGAAATGATTTGAGAATACATGAACACTTTGTCTTAAATATTTTCTTCATCATGCTAAAATAAAACTTTCTATCATCGATTTCTTCCTCCTTGGATTTTCCAGAAAAAAACAAAAGAAAAAAGGTTTTATGAAAAATATAGATAAAACCACAGGATTTTTCTTATTTATTTTTTAACTTTTTTGAGCCTTCACATCTCTTGAGTAGAGGACACAGTTGGTTACCAGAGGGAAGCAAAACTATTTTGAAGTAGCCAGTTCAGAAGAGACACAGTATTAACATAAGTAGCAAAGTGATGGCTGCAACAGTCATCCTTCACATACGGTAGTGTGTATCTTCTCTTTATGGTGGGCTGTAGTATTGTTCTGGCACCCAGTTGGAGTAGACTTGGAGTATTATGTTTTGCTGTCCTGTTTCTGAGATTTGTCCATGGTGTTTGCAACCATAGAATTAAGATCATGAACTCTAGTAAACTTCTGAAAAGTGTAACTTTGGTTGTTTTGCAGAATTCTCGCCCAAGGTCTCCCTGATCATTCCTTCTAACCATACATCATGAAACCTCTTGCTGCTGTTGAGATTTCTTCTTTTGGGGCTGGTTACATCTCCTAAAATGATTAACATAGCACTCAAATTGCTTTGTTTAAGCTATCTGTCCCGAATCCCTTTTCTTTAGTTCTCCCTGCCTCTTGTTCTCCGTTGCTGAAACAGGAAGTGCTGGTATATGCAGAAAATGCTTGGGGTAGTCTGGGTAGTGGTATATTAAGCCATTTATAGACGCAGTAGAGGGAAAGTGGCAGACACACAGAAATAGCTGAAGTGAGCTTTTGATTATTGTGTATCAACATGAATCTGTGTTCTTGAGCAATGAGCTCTCCTAAAAGAAAATATAAAATAGGTAAAACTTTATTCTGGAAAGTTTTCATAAGTAGATTCATAAGAAAGTTCCATAGAATTGGACAAAGCATGCCCCTCAGCATTTCTATGTACAGTGGTACCTCGCTTAAAGAGCATAACACGTTCCACGGGATTGCTCTTTAAGCGAGTTTGCACTTTAGGTGAAACATTATTGTAAGTGACCAATTGTGACTTCGGGTGACGGGGATTGCGACCCCCAATTTCATTGTTAAAGCGGGTTTTTTGTTGGTTTTAGTTATTAAGCGAGGCAACCATTCAAAGAAAATTATGCTCTTTAAGCGAGTTACTCTTTAAACGAGGAGCTCTTTACGTGAGGTTTTACTGTATGTTTTTATTATTATATTTTATATAGGAAGATACAATGATCTGCACTTGCCCTTTTGGTTTTGGAAGACTAGTAGTCCTGATAACTCATCTTTGCTTCTGGAGGAGGATCATACATATATCCTTTCCCACACACCCCATTTTTGTCTAGTTACCAAAACTTTATCTTTTGGATACTTCGAAATCTAAGAAGTGTTAAGGTCCAAAGTTCTGCATTGTAACACATCTTCTTAATAAGCAAAAGTAAGAGTCATCTTATACCTTCTCATCCACCCTCGATTTGAGGATTACCGTAAATATGAGGAGTGGCCTGAATAGCTGAGCCCAAAATATCCATGCCAGTCACAAAAATGGCCCAGTAGCTGAGGAATGTGGTAAAAGATTTCATGCCTTGGAACATCCTCCTTTCCTGATATCATACAACAATTCTTGGCAAATACTCATCATTTTCTTGGGGAATACTCATCCTTATCCTTATCCTGGTATATTCTGAATGCAAAACAACAACAACAACAAACAAACAAACAAACAGAAGAAAGGGGAAAGCGCCCAGCAATACAATCTCAATTACTGCCATAATTAGTGAATACTCTGCAGTTCTTATCCTGAATTTCCTGACAAAGACCGGTGGATCTGAGGTAACCATTGTGGTTTAGCCCTAGTCATGGTTCTGTGCAGTGGTAGGCAGCAAACCTTTTTGCTACCACACCGTCCGCAGAGTCTATGTTGTAGGTGGAGCCTATGTCATGGGTGGAGCCTATGTTGTGGGCAATCTAGTCATGCCTGCCATATGGCCATGTATACACCTGCAAACAGACAGCACTGGCTCTTTGGCTGTAAATGAAGATGAGCACTGCACCCTAGAGTTGGATATGACTGACTTTTGAGCAAGGGAGACCTTGAACCACTTGCAGGGACAAAACCTGACGGGGCAGGGCAGGGAGGTGGGTGTGGTAACCCAATTTCGCCACCCCCTGCCCAGAGGCCACCCAATTTTGCTCTCCCCCCCCTCACAGGAAGGTGCGAACCTGTTGCTGCCCACCACTGGTCCTGTGCTTTCATGATAACATTGAAAATGCTTTGTTTTGTTCATAAAATACTATTCTGTTCAGGGTGGCTGCTGTTGACTTACAGGTTTTAGGAAAGTGGATACTGTATTAGCTTAGATTTCCCAGTGAGACTTGGCTATGTTTTCTTTTTGTTTATTGTGTTGGGCATAATATATATGGGAATTATGTAAAACAATGCAGATATTTATCATAAGTCTTTATTTAGAAGCAAGTACAGCTGGACTTGCTTCCTTCTAGCCTTGCTGTTGCAGATTTAGTCCAGGATTTTTGGTTCATTTTCTGTTCATAGCTAAGAAAGAAAGAATATAAGGTTTGCATTTCTAGGTGCTTGAATGACATACTGACCAATTTTTCTTCCATTCTAGTTGAATATGTTGTGGAGTACGATTATGATGCCGTGCATGATGATGAGCTAACCATTCGAGTTGGTGAAATCATAAGGAATGTGAAAAAACTAGAAGAGGAAGGATGGCTAGAGGGAGAACTAAATGGGAAAAGGGGAATGTTCCCCGACAACTTTGTTAAGGCAAGTATATTATGTTCATTTTACTTTCTCCCCATGGTTGTTGTGTAATTTGAACTGTTAAATTATATCTGTACTGCTTGACTTCAAGACCAGAAATTATTTAAATGACCATCAAACTAAAATTCCAGAATGTGTATCAGAAGCTGTTTTCTAATGTTGTAAATCTTTTTATTACTGACTATTATGTTGGTTTGCTTATTCTTCGCAGTCTATCAAATTTCTTTTATTAAAGCTTTTTCATAAAAGTCCACTTGCAAGGCTTGCAAACCAAGATCTAATTCTTTTTGTACTTCATCTGTTCTTCGATTTCATCTGTACTCTTCCCTGAAACTGAAATAACAAATCTTCAAGAAAAGAGTTGTAGTTGGTTTATAGTTAGGATCATAGTGGCTGAAATGTTATAATAAATTCTTAGTGGTTGAACATGTCCCCCATAGATCTAACCATCTGCTTCCCAATCATAAGATTTGGTAAAATTTGCATAAAATTATGATATCAGTAGAGCATCAATGTAATAGATGTTACGGAATAGGAAGAGTGAATAGGAAGAGTTGACAATGTATAAATACAGTTTTTTAGTTTGTCATTGGTATCTTAGTTTCATTACCCAAAATGACTTTGATTTTGGCCTTCTCCTAGCACATTAGTTATTTAGCATTCATATTTGGTTTGAAACTACTGAATGGATCAGAACTGGAGTGCTGAAATTATGTCTGTGTGGTAAGGATGGTTTGTGGTAGATGATATACATGGAAGATTCTATGTCACATGCAAGCTGGATATAATCCAGTTATATTTGGATTGGTTAGTTAGTGTATTCTTTTTACATTTGCATGCATATCAAATGGCATTCTATACGCTGGTTCATATGAGCTCTTTTGGGAAGCTTGAAAGCTCTAGCCAGCTTTAACATATCAGAATATAAGAATTGTTTGCACCTCTAATCGAGTGTTTCCCAACCTTTAGTTTTTGGGCTTCAAATCCCAGAAACCTAAGTCAATTCCCCAAAGCTCTGATCAGCCAATGTATTGACTTCTGGGAATTGAAGTTCCTCTGTGGGACTTGGGTCCCACATTGGGAACCACTGCTCTAATCCTAGTTGAACGTCTAATAGCTTGGATGAAAATTGTTATTTTCCTGCTGTCAGTAGTAGGGCAAGTGTGGACTTGATTGAGAGTTTTACATATACCCACACGCAAGACAGCCTAGGAGTGGTATGTTTTGAGTGTGAAAGAATAAGTGTAGGCAATAGGGTTGGTTGATTTTGAGAACATTCCCAACAATTCTGCACTTTTAATCTTGATAATGCAGAGCAGACTACATCCAGTGCTAGAAGGCAGACATCTGCTTACATAGGGGTATTTTAATTTTCTCATTATTCCACCTGCAGGTCTTCACATGTTTAAATATCTTCCCCAGAGAATCCTCAGTTCCTGCAATGCAGAATGAGAAGAGGTTGCAGGGAGAGAGAAAGAGTGGTGTTTTTTTTTTTTGGGGGGGGGGGAGGGGAGAATGATGATCTATTCTTCTTCCTGATACTATTCTTCTGGCAAATGGACACTCCTAGCTCTCTCTGTATAGAGAAGGCAGAAGACAGTACTAAGGTTAAGTCTTTCCTGAATAAATCCCTGAATGGGGACTTTGGTGACTAAACAAGTTCCCTCAGATATCAGGAAGAGATTTTAAAAAACTTTTATTTAGAAATAGAATTTTCTCCCCTAGCTGAATGTGGTGTTGAAGCTTTTTCCTGTTGTTTAAATGTTACTAAAAATTTTCTAATATAAAACAGAAAATACTCAGAATTTTGGAAAAACACAGTAAGGAAAATCACAATGTAGAAAACATGCTTGGCCATTGACTTGGACATTGACTAAAGCATCTGAAAAGAGAATCGAAGCTTTTGAAATGTGGATCCTCAGACGGGTGCATGTGAGTTGATCATGTGACTGACGTAGAAGTATTGTGCAGAATGGATAAAGAACAAGAACTATTCAAGACAATTAAGCAAAGAAAGCTCCAATACCTTGGCCCATATCATGAGGAAAAACTTAAAATATAGAATACTCCAACTCACTCTGCAAGGAAAGATCCCTGGGAAGAGAGGCCCTGAATATAGACTGACTTCATGGCTGAAGAACCTGAGAGACTGGTGTGGCATGTCCTCAGAAGAACTGCTCCAAGAAGTTAAGAACAGGAAGATTATCTCCATGGTGCACCACCACTGGGACCATTAGATATATTAAAGACCAGGTGTGGCCTGTTTTCTAGGTTCCCAATGACCAATCAAGCAGATAAAAGGTCTGGAGGTGGGTCTGAGTGTTACACTTGCATGTGTAGCTGTTCACTGGAACTCTCCACATGAGGTCCAACATTGGTGTTGCAATATCTCTTTGATGGCATGTCTTGATCTTCCTCTGGGCCTGCCTTATTCTCTTTGTCCTTCTTTTTTTGTATATGTACGGTTCTTCTTCTTGGTGGGGGGAAGGTTTCCCACTGCAATACCACAATTCATCAGGAATTTCCATAGCCAGCATTCCGACAGCTGTAGCCAAAATAACTGAGGTCCTCAAAGGAGTTTCAGAACATGCACATTCTTCTCTCATATCCAAGTCAAACTTTAGATTGTCAAAATGAAGTCATCTTCTTGGCTTTGTCATTGGTCAAATTTAAATCCTCATTGATACATGTTTCTGGCAGTAATCAGCAGACCAGCAAATGAGCCAAATTCTGTATCTCTCCAGATTCACACAGCATGTCGTTGTTTTCATTCAGTCCCTTTTTGAGCATGTTGGTCTTGTATTTAGGGAGTTTGACCCTCAGCCTATTCAGGGTCCTTGAGGTGACATAGGGAAGGTTGAGTTACTCAGCCATATCCTCCTTTAATGTTATTCCTTGTCCAGTGAGCTTCTTCCTCCATCTTCTGATTTAATTTTACTTTTGTGTGTACTCTCAAGAGTGTTTGTTCTTGCCATAAAGCTCTTCTTGGATCTGTGTCAGTGGACTAGGCTTACTAACCAGAGTGGGACTTTCATCCACTTTTTCCGTCCCTTCTATATCATCTACCCACCCCTCCTGCCACTCAGTAAATCCAGACAGTTTGTGCAACCAGGTAGCATTGTAGGACCATCCATCTTGAAATTGATAAGGCTTATGTAAGACATTATTCAGCTGTAAATAACCATGCAAGGTAGGAGGAGTGGCCTGGCACCCCAATAAGCAGCTGCTCATAAACCAGACTCAGTGAATATGGGCCAGCCAAAAAGATCACTCGGTTTTGTACTGAGGCGGCAATGATCCTCAAAAACCAAACACGTGCTCTTATGGAAAACAAAAATACTGTATTGTGGCACTTTTAAGACTTACAGATTTATTTTAGTGGAACTCTCTGTGGATATACAGTAAAACCCTGACTTACATATGCCTTGAGTTACATAAAATTCACCTTACATAATGATTTTTGCACTAAAACCATGTCCCGCTTTACATAAATGTCCTGATTTACATAACACAATTTCCATAATAAAGTAAGTAGTAGTACTAATTTCCTATGAGTTTACTTCGAGTTACGTTTAAAAAAAATCATTTTTCCTATGTGGTTGCTTCGATTTACATAAATATTTTTCTATGGGTTTGCTTCGAGTTAAGTAAAAAAACAATTTACATAAAAGCCTACGGCACAGACTTTTTCCATAAGTAGGGGTTTTACTGTAGTCTGCTTCTTCAGATACAGTGTCCGAAGAAAAGGGTATTATCCAGAAGAGCTCATTTGTGAAATGGTGGTAAAGTTGGAGCAGCACTTTAGTTTTTGCTTTGTTTTGATTCAGGTTGAATTAAACTAACATTACTATCTTTCTGAAAACAGCCAAATGTGTTTTGCTGAAACTCCATCATCCCGACTTTCGGTTGGAATAACATTAGCCGAAATCCCAGTCCATTTGGGACATGCAAGTTGTTGCAGATTTCTTGTCAGAAATCCAGTTTTATTTAGCAGTGTAACAGTTTATTCTGATCATGAGACAGTCTGGCTTTTTTAAAACTAGGAACTCTCATCACACTTTTTAAATATAATACTGTGTGAGTTAACTACAGTCTGTGGGAACATCAGGTAAAATGAAAGAAAAAGTGCACGGGGTCTCCTTGACAGCTAACAGATCTTTTAAATTTAGGTTAGGATTTTCTTGTGCTGTGTGAAAAAAAATCTATTTTCATTATTATTGTTATTGTTGTTTGTTTGTTAATTTATTTATTTAATTGCAATTCTTGTAAAAGAAATTCCATCTGATAGATTTGTTTGGAAGTTTTCAAGTCCCATAAGTCTTGAACAGTGAAATTACAGTAGGCTTTTGCACAACTGTTGTGTCATACACCAGTTACACCCGCTCCTAGAGCGGGACTCTTTGCTCATGGTCGCCCATGCTCTGGTCACCTCCAGTCTGAACTGTTGTAATGTGCTCTGCATGGGGCTGCCCTTGATGACCATTTAGTGGCTGTAACTGGTCCAGAATGCGGCTGCACTGGTGGTGATGGGGTGCGGGCGTTATGCCTGTGCCTCCACTGCTTCGGGAGCTGCACTTGCTACCGGTGTGCCTCCAGGTGCAATTCAAGGTGCTAGTAATGGGCCAGGATACTTAAGAGACTGCATCACCCCGAGAACATCTGTCTGTCCCACCAGAGCAGACCGGAGAGGCTCTCTTATTATGCACTCTGCTAAGGGAGGCTCACCTCTCTAGCCCCAGAAGGAGGGCCTTCTCTGTGTCTGCTCTGGCCCTATGGAACCTCCTGCCAGTTGAGCTGCGTCTGCAGATGGAGTTGCTGCCCTTCAGGAAAGAACTAAAAACCTGGCTGGCAAAACAGGTGTGGGGCACTGGGGATGCGGTGACCCCCACCTGCTGGCTGATAAAATAATAGCAATATCTTTCCCTCGCTCTTTTTAATCCTCATTCTTTTAATCTTTGTAGCTTTTTTAAATTGTTTTTTTAAAATGAGTTTTTAATGTTTTGGACTGTTGTGCTGTTTTTAATGTTGTGAGCCATCCAGAGTCATTTTGAGTTGGGCAGCTATACAAATTGAATAATAATAATAATAATAATAATAATAATAATAATTACAGCTGCTTCTGATCTTAGTGAAGTACAGCTGGTTATAGCAGTGTGCCTACATAGGTATGAGCAGCTGCAAACCCGGAAGCTTGTTGAGTTAATACTTGAACTTTGCTCAGTGTGCTAATTTCATTTAAAGCTTCCTTCAACACAAACATGCATGCTGACATATTTGGGTGTGTAGAAGCAACTATGTCTTTAGCAGAAGTAAGTTCATTTTGTTCCTTGCTAAAAGCTTAATAATCGTGATTTTTTTTGTCTGGTTAACTTATGTTTTTGTTTGACTCTGCTTTAATTTTGAAAAATAATTTAACTGAATGCTTAATTTCTTTGGCATAGTCAGATATGGTGTTTGTAAAGCATGCAAAATTTCCTAGCCTTGAACAGCTGTTTGTTTTTAGTTCTGTTTAATACTATGTTTAGAGTTAAAGTTTGCTTTTCCAATCCTTTTGCTGGCTTTTATAAATTCTGTTGGATTAATGAAGGTGAGCTTATTTATATGTAGGTGCTTTTTGTAGCAAAGTACGGTTTTGATCAAGACCTTTGTACTGTGTATGTATTTTTTTTGTTCAGGCTCCTAAAATGAAAGAATTAAATAAGCAGTGGTTGTTTCCTTGTGCCGATGAGGATATGTCCTAGGAAATTCTTTCCCACCCCAACTTCACTGCAAAGGTGAATGTGCTTTGTTCTGAATATTTGGTTGAAATATATGGAAATGCCTCTCCACTCCCACCTACCTCCGTAAATTCTCCCTTATGTTCCTTGCATCAAAGCTGACTTTAGATAATTACAACCGTAGGGTGTAATCAGTCATTGAGAAAGGATTGCATCTGATCTCACAAAAAAAAGGGGGGGATTGCTTTGCTGGGAACGATCTTCCTTAAAACAACTCATGTAAGAATTGATTCAGCCTGACTCCCCACAGAAAGAGGAGCCCTGCTCTTGGACCAAGAGAACTGCTTGGTCTTGGATTAGGATCAGACTGGATTGCTTGGAAATAGCTTGCACCAGACCATACCTCAAGTGGTCCAAAACATGAACCATTTTCCTGCTTGATCATGCTTTTAAAATGTTTAAATCATGGGTTCCCAACCAAAGGCCCATGGGCCAGTTCTGCCCCATGGTGCCATTTCATGTGAACCCCACCCCTCCAAGGGCATTTGAGAAACAAAATGACCACTCCTTTGAAGCTATTGGGACAAAATGACCACCTCCCACCATACAGGCAGTGCAAAATGGCCACCCAGCCCTCAGAGTTGACGGAGAGAGCGTGACCTGGCCTGCGGCTTGAAAAGGTTGGGAACCCCTAGTTTAAACAAAGGCTTTTGTGGCTCAAAGGAATATGTTCTGGTTCGTTATAACAAGACTATAATTTAAATGAAGCATCTGTTTTAAAAAGATTGACAGTGCAGATACTCAGGACACGTAGGTTCAAATCCTAGCTTGGTCGTGGAAACTGAGTGTGGTAGTGGTAAATTGCACATACATACTGCTCCATAACGCTTAGTGCACTCTCTGGACGGTTCACAAAGTAATTAGCATTTTGGTCCTAACATGCTAGGCACTAATATTACCAACCTCGGATGGAGGGGAGGCTAAGTCAACCTTGAACCACTTCAGGATTGAACTCACAACATTTTGGTTGCAGCACAGCAGTTTTGCCACTGTGCCACCTGTTAGTGTGTCATAAGTGACTTGACAGCACTATGTTTTAAAAACAATGATGTGGTCCAACAAGTACAGGAACAGGAATAAACCACCAGTCAACATCCCCCTTCTCTCCCCCTCTTCCTTTCTCCCTGCTGTTTAGATCTCAATTTCTCTGTACTATCTCAATTTTAAGCACTTCCTACAAAACCTTGGCTTGATCTTGTACCAAAAGATTTCGTACTTCTCCTTGTTATTTCATTGAGAAGATGTTTTTGTTTGTTATGTTGGGGTACATAATGCTTTTCTTCTTCTTTTATGTTGCACTTAAGTAGAGGCAAGCCTGTGTGTGGCTTTGAGCAAGCTGCATAATTTATTTTTATTTTATTTTATTTTATTGGGGGGGGGGGGGGAAGGAAATGATAAATTATTTCTGTGGATTCTCTACCTCGAAAACCCTAGAAATGGTCACCATAAATCAGAATTGACTTTACAGCACATGATTATTTATGAGTGGTTGCAAGGTCCTATGTCTTTTTGTTTCTCCTAAGTCTGACAAATCTCCTTATATTCCATTTGCCATCTTACTGTGGCTTTCCCCTTTTCTGCCTTGTACCAATAGATTTCAAAATGCAGCATGGCTGATTAAAATATGCTAGCCGTAAACCAGATTACTGTACAGTAATACCCCGGATAATGCTAGAATCGGATAACGATGCAAGGTTTTTGGAAAAAACTTGCATCGGATAACGATTCTGGATAATGATTCTTAGCGTTATCTGATGCAATGGCCTGCGGGTGTGGGGTGGTTTGGGTAGAACTACCCAATCCACCCCCCCCCCCCCGCGCAGCGGTCTCTGCGACTGCAGTAGGGTTGGGGAAAAGCACCCACCTTTCCCCCAACCCTACTGCAGTCGCAGAGACTCCTTTTCTCTTTCCCTCCCTGTATTTAAATTACAGGGAAGGGGGAAAGAGAGAGACGTGATTGGTTCTCTAGAGAACCAATCACCTCTCTCTCTTTCCCCCTCCCTGTAGTTTAAATACAGGGAGGAAAAAAGACGCGATCGCGAATGCATGCATTGGACAACGCTAAAAATCGGATAACGTCATGACTTGTGGAACCAAGTCATAACGTTATCCGGGGTATTACTGAAATTATGTGAATTTGTTTTCATATTTCAAAATTCTATCTAGATTATTTTTCTCTTTTCCTGTGTGACATCAACTCAACTTCATCTTGTAACCTTTGGCTATGTCGGTCCCAGTTGCTCTGTCATTAGGCTGCAACTCCCCACTACCCATGTGTCTCACTACTCATTAAAAGTTAAAGGTCACCCTTGGTCGAAAGCCAGTTGTATCTGACTCTAGGATTCAGTGCTCATCTCTGCTTATAGCCAAAGAGCCAGCGCTGTCAGCAGATGTTTCTGTGGACATGTGGCAGGCAAGAATAGACACCGGAGTGCACAGAACTGTTTACATTCCGACCAAAGTGGTACCTATTTATCTACAGTACTTGCTTTAAAACAGAGTAGATGAAAGAAAGGGAGGGAGGAATTGGGTCAGGCTGAAAAGAATGTGGTTCTCTGGGAAGAAGGCCTCCCTTCTCCTGGTCTCCATTCCATTGGGGGGAAATAAACAGTCCTACGACTGTACTGGATGAGGTTTAGTGTTAAAATTTATACATTATACCATTGTCCTCCAGGCACCTCTGTTCTCCACCATCCTCCTCAACCTGCCCACCTCTGTGCCCATTGTGTCTACAATACCATCTAGCCATCTCATCTGTAGCCGACCCTTTCTTCTTTTGCCCTCCACCTTTCCCAGCATCAAGGCTTTCTCAAGTGAGTCCTCTCTTCTCATTTGATGTCCAAAGTACTTCATCTTCATCTTTACTATTTGACCTTCTAAGGAGCAGTCAGGGTTGATTTCTTCTAAGATTGACCTATTTGTTCTCTTTGCTGTCCAACAATTCACCAGGAATTTCCTTAGCCAGCATTTTGGCAGCTGTAACCAAAAGAAAGTGAAGCCCTCAGAGGAGTTTCCACACAAGAGATCCAGCCTGTTCTTCTCTGCAGCCTTTGCTAGACTCAATGGGAACTACCAGGAGGTATGGGATTGGTACAAAGCCTAGTGAGCCGGGAGCCTATCTTTGTGCGTGCGCGCTCTGAAACTCCTCTGAGGACTTTAATTATTTGTCTACGATTCTGGCTGAAGGAATTCCTGGTGAATTGTAATTATGATTTTTAAAAATCCAGACTTATTCCTTAAGTGTCTGTTCCCTAGAAGGAGGTTACCCTATTTGCGGGCATAAAAGACTCTTTAAAATACACTGGGAAAATGGAGTGCATCTTGTACTGTATATAGTGGCCTACAGTGGGCTATTTTGGTAATACAGTAAAACACCGGATAACAATTGGATCGGATAACGCTAAAATCACATAACGTTAAGTAATCTGGGGAGGAGAATTGGATCGAATAACGTTAAGGTCCTATGGGATGGATTGGATAACAACCGCTAAAGCCTGTGCGGTTACAATGTATCTCTATGGAGCTTTAATGTTATCCGATCCATCCCATGGGATTTTAACATGCATCGGATAACACTAAAATTCGGATAACACCAAGACTTGTGGAACCAAGTTTTAGCGTTATCCAGTGTTTTACTGTAACAGGGTGTGTCTTATACTCCAGTGTGTCTTATATGCCGGCAAATACGGTAATGCCCACCCACCCCATTATTTTTCTATTAGCAGCAGTTGTCTTTTTATTCCTGGCAGTCCTTTGGCAAATGTTCTCACTTTAAGGTTCTTTTAACTAGATGGATGTTGTGGGGTTGTTATTTGTTTAAAAATTGTTTTTAAATTACATTTTCAGTGTTTTATGGTTTTATCCATTTTATGTTTTACTTCTGTTTGTTCTATTCAGTTTTAAGGTACCTTGAGTCCCGTTTGTGGGGAGGGGGGGGGGCAGAATACAAATCGAACCAAATCAAAAGGGTAAACCAAACTCCAGTCATGTGTAGATGTTTCCATGGGATGAGGCATATTAAACACAACAAATCTTTGAATTTAATGTTTTTTATTTGAAGTGTGGATATCACCAGAGAAATCTCTCTCTTTTTCAGATGAAGATAAAAAAAGCATTTAAACAGTTTTGGGGGCTAAATAAAACAGTATGGATGTCTCAACATTGGTGTTGTCAAACTCCTGCTTGATCTTCCCATCTAAACACTGTTTACGCTAACTTGTTAAAGCTGTAGTTATTTGCGCAGTCTCTTTTTTCTTATTTTGTTGTTCCTTCATATGCAGTACTTCAGGTAAGGTTTCATGTTTTTAGGCCTCCTGAAGATTCATATGCAGTAATTCAGGTAAGGTTTCATGTTTTTAGGCCTCCTGAATATTCATTTTTTCACTTTCAAGTTTTCTGCTACTTCTTGTCTCATCTCCTCATGTGTTATTAATAAGCAATCAGTCTTCTACCTTTATCATGTTTTCACAGCAAAAGATGAAATTACCAAAAAATATTTGTACAGTGCAATTCCTGGGGACACTAATAAGATTCCAGACCTCCTTCAGTTAGCATTAGAGTAAAAAGGGGGAGGAGGGTTAAGTTGCTCAGAATATTTTGATTTCAGATTAAATTACTGACAATTATGCCTGGAGCACACCATTAATAATTTAGACTCATCTATAACAATTTCTTTTGCTTTATCTTTACCAGGAAATTAAGAGAGATACAGAATCAAAAGACGATGGTTCGCCGATCAAGAGGGAAAGGCATGGAAACGTGGCCAATCTTGTTCAACGTATGAGCACTTACGGGCTTCCAGCAGGAGCGTTCCAGCCTCAGTCTCAGAGTAGATCTTTCAGGCGAAGTAGGTTACATTTTCCTAAGTACCTTGAACACTCTTGTGTGGTTATTATTTCTTCTGGGGGTACAAGAGAGTAGAGGGATGTACAGTTGTATATTTCAGTTTATCTCTGCGGTAATAAGTATAAAACATAATGAAGTAACACTGTGAAGCTCAGGGACCTAAGAAGAGGTTGGTAATTGTAGAAAAGGTCAATCTTGTGAGTTTGGAGACATCAGACAATATGGCTAATACATTGTGATACATGTTTGAGGAATAACTCAGAAAGGAATAAATTGTGGAGAGGAAGAGCCCATTTACAGAAAACACATACATCTCTTGAAACTTAGTTGATGATAGATATATACTCAATTGATTTCTAATGTTAAGCCAGGTTTTGAATTGAAATTAAAGTGCATTGAGCATATTAAAATGACAGAAATTTGTCTTAACAGTTTCTAAGCTGTGGTATAATAATTTTGTGTCAGAAATTATTCTGAGTCGAAAGGATTTTTGCTGAAGAAACTGCTCAGGAAACAACCAAATGAGGCTCCTTTTTTTATGTCCCCAAGATCTTTTCCCACCGAAGTGACTCCTATTTATCTGCTTGCAATTTCTTGCTTTCAAACTGCTAGGTTGGCAGGAGTTGGGACAGAGATGGGCATTCAAACTGTCATGTAGTACCTAAGTCTTAAACAGCTGACTTGCTGGCATTCCAGCTAACAAAGCAAGCTTCTTAACCACTGAGCCACCGTAGTCCTAACTGTGATGTCAGATTATATATCTGATAATGACTGATAAAACATAACAGGAAGACATATTGCCATTCTAAATACTTTTCCATCTTCCACATTTCAGTTCATTCTACAGTAAAACCCCGATTTACATATGCCCCGAGTTCCATAAAATTCGACTTACATAATGATTTTGTGCTAAAACCATGTCCCGATTTACATAAATGTCCCGATTTACATAAATTTACATAACACGATTTCCTATGGGTTTGCTTTGAGTTACATAAAAAGTTCATTTTTCCTATGGGTTTGTTTCGAGTTACGTTAAAAACCAATTTAAGCAAAAGCCTACGGAATGGACTTTTTACGTAAGTAGGGGTTACCCCCTCCTAGACCGGGAAGCCTTGCTCATGGTCACACATGCTTTGGACACCTCCAGACTTGATTTCTGTAATGCGCTCTACATGGGGCTGCCCTTGGTGACCATTCGGAGGCTTCAGCTGGTCCAGAATGCGGCAGCCCGGGTAGTGATGGTGTGCGGGCGTTATGCTCGGGCCTCACCACTGCTCCGGGAGCTGCACTGGTTGCCAGTTTGCCTCCGGGTGCAATTCAAGGTGCTGGTCATTACCTTTAAAGCCCTACATGGTAGTGGGCCAGGATACCTAAGAGACCGCGTCACCCTAAGAACGTCTGCCCCAGTGATGGGATGACAAAAATTCCACTACCACTCCATGATGTCACGGACGTCATGGGCGTGGCCAATGTCATGACATCATGACGTCATGGGCGGAGCTGACGTCATGACGTCATGACGTCGTGGGCGGGCCCAAAAAATAAATAATAATAAAAATCCACCCACCCCTCAACCCACCCACCCAACCAGACAACTACAACAAACCCATAAATAAATAAAATAAGGATATAAATAAAATAAAAATACAACCACCCACCCAAAACACAAATAAATCACCCACCCACCCTAAATACAAAACCCTAACTTACTTACCTTCCATGGCCCGGGGCTTGTCCCTCTTCTCCGGATCGGGGCCAGGCAGCCTCTGCGCTGGGGAAGAGCCAGGAGGCGGGGAGGAAGAGGGAGGAGGAGGGGGAAAGCAATGGAGAAAAAACCCTCCCCCCCTCCTCGGCAGGCAGCCAGGCTGCTTGTCGGCATCCGTCCTTCTCCGGATCGGAGCCAGACAGCCTCGGCGCTTCGGAAGAGCGGGGAGGAAGAGGGAGGAAAGCAATGTAGAAAAAACCCTCCCCCCCCCCTCAGCAGGCTGCTTGTCGCCATCCATCCTTCTCCAGATTGGAGCCAGGCAGCCTCGGCACTTCGGCGCTGGGGAAGAGCGGGGAGGAAGAGGGAGGAGGAGGAAAGCAATGGAAAAAACCCTTCCCCCTCCCTTCCGGACGAGAAGACCGGCTCAAGGATCAGAGGATCGCTGCCCGGCGGAACCCCAGAGCGCGGGAGCCCAGCCGGCCTCCCCCTCCCCTCCCCCGGCTCCCCTCCCCCCGAAAAGGGCTTCTCCAGGCTGGCTTCAGCTGTGCTCCCCCACCCCCTGCTGCCCGTCTTCTGGCTGTCGAGGACCCCCGGCAGCCCTGCAGAAGGGACCGCGCTCCAGGACCAGGCAATGCTACCAAGCCAGGAAGGGCTGTCGAAAGAAAAAAATTTAAAATTGGAGCCAAAAATGGCTCCAATTTAGTGCGCATGTGCAGAAACTCAATCTGACGCATGCGTAATGCACCAGATTGAGTTTCTGTGCATGCGCTCTAAATTGGAGCCATTTTGGCTCCAATTTTTTTTAAAAAAATTCCTGCCGGTGAGGCATCCGATCCGGACGCCTCAAAAATGGTATTACCCTCACGGAGAACCCTCCGGAAATCTTCCTAACGGTTCTGTGGATCCAGTCAGAACCGGTGTCATCCCATCACTGGTCTGCCCGTCCCACCAGGGCGGATCGGAGGGGCTCTCTTGTTACTCCATCGGCTAGGGAGGCTCACCTCACGAGCACCAGGAAGAGAGCCTTCTCTGTGTTCGCCCCGGCCCTTTGGAACCTCCTTCCGACAGAGTTGCGCCTGCAGGCGGAGCTTCTGCCCTTTCGAAAGGGCTTGAAGACATGGCTGGCGGGTCAAGTGTGGGGACATAGCAATGTAGGTTCCCATCCAGGATGGCTAATTTAAGAGCAGCCATCCCCCCCCCCAAAAAAAAATCTGGTAGCTGTTATTATGGGTTTTATCCGTTTTCACTGTTCAATGTTTTAAATTTTTTATGAATTTTATGAATTTTAAGGCCATATATATTATGAGCTATGCTGTAAGCCGCCCAGAGTCGGGTCCGCCCGATTGGGGCGGGATATTAAATGCAAATAAATAAATAAATAATTTACTGTATTGTATCTTATTATAAAATGTCAGAGAATGGGCATGTGGGCAGGAAACACTCTACAGGTTAGAATTCATAAAGCTACTTTGGGAGTTCAGATCAAATGGTTCAGTCTCATAGCTAACTAAATTTTGGACATATTTTTTAGAAATGAAAGTAAATATTATTCATTTTTTGAAATGGTAGCCGTGTTAGTCTTTGCAAGCATATCAGAGAGTAAACAGAACAAAACAAAAAACAAAAAACAAAAAATATTGTGGCTCCAAAAGACTAACTGCTGTATTTTGAAGTTACTTTTCATGGATCAGGTTCACTTCATCAGACATTAAATACCATGTGTTAGGATAATTAGTGCAGAGTGTAGGAGGCGGTGGCAAATGCCACACCCTGAGCCCTTAGAGTGTTTGTATAACTAGAAGACAAACAGAGTATGGCTTGGTTTCAGGAATCTATTTACAGTATTTACACAGAGCATACACAGAGTGCAGTCAAACACTTAGCTTTACTTCAGCAAGTGTTGGTGCTTGTCTTAGGAGTCTGTGTGAGCATTCCAGCTCATATCTTCACAAAGCATTAAAGACTAAAACTTATCTTGGCTCCACGGTCGTCTTTTGTAGAGTTTCAAAACAGCAGCTCGTTCAAAACGCAGCAACAAGCAGCAGGCAGGTGAACGAGTGAAAAATAAGGTCCATTCACAAAAACAGTTCACCAACAGTTATAGAGCAGTCTTACCACGATGTGGCAGAGTAAGTAGAATATCTTGCAAGGAACAGCAAGCGATACAATCCAGGTATCCTCAGTTGCAGGAGCAGGCAAACAGGAACGTGAGCTCAGCAACATGCAGGCAAAAGTGCAGGCTGGCTAAAGCAGAGCTGAGAGCTGCTCCATTTATCCTACAAACACAGCCAGAGATTCATTGCACCTGGCTGATGCTGACTGATGCTACTGGAATACTTTAAAGTGGTAGTCCTCAGTTTGCTCTCGTTGCAAACCAGTGCCACGCCCTAGGCACATATTCTAACATTCTCCCCCTTTGCTATGTGAGCATAAAAACAATGATGATTCACTGTCAAAAAAAATGAGTACAGGATACATATTACAGCATACCACACAGTTCGATACAGTATTTGTGCTTAGTTACAGGTAAGGGTTTTGTAAACATATCAGCAACGTTCTCTTCAGTGGGAATATATGCCAGCTTAATTACATTCCTACTTACTGAATCCCTTACATTTAAATACCTTAGATCTGTGTGTCTGGACCGACTTTTGACCCCAATACTATTAGCCGTAGTAATGGCAGACTGGTTATCTTCATAAACAACAATTGGGTCATTAGAACCTAACCCTAAATCTTTTATAAGCTGTTTGAGGTGGATCACCTCCGTGCAGGCAAGCGATAGGCAGGAAAATTCGGCTTCCATAGTGGATAAAGTAATGTGCTTTTGCTGCAGTGACCTCCAGTAAATAAGTGCATCTCCTAGCATTGCAGCTATACCGGAAGTAGATTTCTTGGTATCAGGATCCAATGCGAAACTAGCATCTGTGTATACTGACAGCTTCATATCTCCTTTAGGCTCGAGATACAGTCCCCTCCTTATAGAGAACTTCAGATATCTAAGAATCCTTTTGGCAGCTTGCCAGTGCCTGACTCTAGGGCATTTTGAATATCTGGCAAGTTGATTTACAGCAAAGGAGATGTCAGGTTGTGACCATGCTGCGAGATAGGATAGACTGCCTATCAGTGATCTATAGAGCTCTTTATCAAAATCTGGCCCTTCATTAGCTTCACGAAGGAAACCAGGAGTCATGGGAGTGTTACAAGGCTTTGCCATCTCAAGATTAAAACGCTTCAGTAGCTGAGATATCTTACCTACTTGTGAGAGTTTAAAACCATTTTCTGTTCTCTCTATATCAACGCCCACATAAGTTTTCACATCCCCCAGATCTCTAAGGTCAAATCGCTGTCTGATCTTTCCTATTAATTCTGCAGTAGCGTTCTCATCTGGAGCTATCACAGCTATATTGTCAGTAAACACCAGGAGCAACAACGTTGCGCTACCTGACCCTTTTTTAAAAAGACATGGGTCAGAGATCCCTTGATTAAAACCTAACTCCTTTAGAAAACTCACGAGCCATACGTTCCACTCATAGCCTGATTGGCGCAGGCCATACAGGCTTTTCATGAGTTTCCAGCAACTAGATCCATTACTTGAGTTAGATAGCGTCAGAGGCTTTCTTAGATACAATTCGTGCCTCAATGGGGCATTTAAATAGGCTGTAGTGATGTCTGCATGCTTCACAACATGTCTATACTTTGCACCCCAAGTTAGGGCAGCCCTTAAAGTGGTTGCCTTTAATGACGGGGCAAAGACCTCATCATAGTTCCCATCCATTTGATTGAAACCTTGGGCAACTAGTCGAGCTTTGCATATTTTCTGGCCATCCGTAGAGTTTTTAATTTTGAATACCCATTTACATCCTAGGATCTGCTTTCCTGGAGGGATGGGAACTAAAAACCTCTAGGCCTCTCATTGATGCAAGTTCTTTATTCATTGCTTCTTGCCATGGTCTCTGTTCTTCTTCTGGCAAGTTAGCCAACTCTGCAAAACTGGCTGGCTCAATTATTGCAGAACAAGCCTGGTACCTATCAGGCTGTCTCCTTTCTCTAGTTGATCGTCTAGGGATCACTGGCGGTGCGAGACCACTAGGAGACTCATCTTGAGAGTCATCATCTGTCTCCTCGAGCTTAGGTACTTCTCTTTCTTCACTAGGGTGTTCAGGAGCCTGATCCTCCCCATTCTCAGAAACATCCTCTCTCTTAAAATCAACTTTGTCTGACTCTATAGGTTTAAGACTAGAACCTTTAGACTCCCTTTGGATGTTATCGGGCACAGGATACCCATTAGTCCTTGTAGGCAGGGAGCCTTGCTCCAGCCTCTCCCAGCCTACAAACTCCAGGAACTTTGTGCTGGCACTATTTATTATCTGCCTAGTACCTGGTTTCCAAAACCTATAGCACTTCTTATTTGCCTCATACCCTATGAACACCAACTTACGGGCACGATGTTGTCCTTTTTTCCTAGGTTGTGCAGGGATATGCACCCATGATGGGCAGCCAAACACGCGCAAATGACTCAAGGTTCGGCTGATGTCCATGCCATAAAACATAGTGGAGTTTACGGTCAGATTGATCAAGTGGGTGGCAGTCAGGGTCACCTCCCCCCAAAGAGCATCTGGTAGCTGGGCATCATTTAATAGCGTGTGAACCATGCCCTGAAGGGTTTGTCCACAACGCTAATAGCTAACTAAATTTTGGACATATTTTTTAGAAATGAAAGTAAATATTATTCATTTTTTGAAATGGTAGCCGTGTTAGTCTTTGCAAGCATATCAGAGAGTAAACAGAACAAAACAATAAAAAGACAAAAAAATATTATGGCTCCAAAAGACTAACTGCTGTATTTTGAAGTTACTTTTCATGGATCAGGTTCACTTCATCAGACATTAAATGCCATGAAGTCTCACTCTTATGTCTGACGAAATGGACTTGATCCACGAAAGCTAACATCAGAATACATCAGCTATTTATTTCTTTGTTCAGATTTATATTGCCGCCCACTCGCCAAAGCAACTCAGTTCATCTTTAAGGTGCCACAGTGTTTTTTTTTATCTATTTGCTTAGTTCTTTTTACCCTCTAATATTATTCATGTTACAGTTGTACCTCGCTTAAAGAGCATAATGTGTTCCACAGGATTGCTCTTTAAGCAAAACACCATTGTAAATGACCAATTGTGACTTCTGGTGAGGGGGAACCCCAATTTATTTGTTAAGTGAGTTTTTGATTGGTTTTATTTGTTAAGTGAAGCGAACATTCAGAGAAAATTCTGCTCTTTAAGCGAGTTATTTTTTAAGCAAAGCACTCTTTATGCGAGGTTTGACTGTATACTGATTCATGAATTGTCAAGCTATCTCCATTGAAGTTTGCTCCATCTTTATTCCATATATTTTTTTAATACACAGAAATGCATATTTATGTTTGTGCACATTTTTCAAATGTAGATTTTATTGTGTGTATACTTCCATTATCTAAATTATGTTTGTGCATATTTTAGAACTGGACACAGTTTTCTTTGTGCATTTTCTAATGTGCATGTACAGTGGAAGGGATTATTAACTTTTACGGAAGTCATTCCAAGCTTGAAAGTGAACTACCCATATCACCTAGGGCAGGGATTCTCAACCTGAGGCCCATGGCACAATTTCATGTGGTCCTCCACTGCGTCCACCACACCAGGAAGTGTCTTGTGGTGGAGCAAGGGCAAAATGGCTGTCCAGCCCCTGAAGCTGTCTGAGGGAGCGTGACCTGCCCCTCAGCTTAAAAAGGTTGAGGACTCCTGATCTAGGGTGACATTTGCTTCCAAAACGTACAAACTGGATAAATCTATTAAAAATAAGGATGTTAATAATGACAGCAGCAATAATGGTAACAACAACCAGAATGAATTATTCATTCATAATTCTTTTGATGTCACAGCTATGCTGACAATTGCCATCTTAGAATTTCTTTAACAAGCAAAACATGAAAAACTGTTTCCAATATTTGGTTGCAGCAAACTCAATAAAGTGTAGCACTTTAGACCCATTAAACCAGGAGTTCCAAAACTTTTCACACCATGAGCCAGTTACATGGTTGATCGGGCTGGTCACATGGTTCTTCCCGCCATGTTTACAACAGCCACAGGTGCATTTGTGGCAGCATTTGCACATGCATGGACACGTTCTGCTTCTGGTAGCGGTGTGGGTTGTATGATTTGGTGCCGTGGGCTGGGTCCGGCCACCCCTGTGTTAATCCTTCTGGAAACTAGTTATAATGCTCAAATAGAGTGGCAACAACAAAAGGGGGATTGGAAGCTTCATCTTATTTTGACTAACTGTGGTTTGTCATTTCCACCTGAAAAGGATGTTTTTTGTTAGTTAGAACTAGACTTTATTGAAACAAGCCAGGGCTTTGATATATGCTTATCGTTTATCTCAGCAGAAGCTTCTGTTAGCACAATATCAGGCAGTAGATTATTTTGTGCTTATACATGGTTTGTTTTCAACAGGATCAAAAAAGCGGCAGTGTAAAGTTCTGTTTGAGTATATTCCGCAGAATGAGGATGAGTTGGAGCTGAAGCTAGGAGATGTTATAGATATTAATGAAGAGGTAAGTGTGAATTTAAATAAATAAAATGAAACTTTTTTTTTGGGTGGGAGTAAGTCAAGCAACCCTGAAAAAGAACTATTTTGGTAACTAGCGAGAAAAGCGTGGCCCTCACATCTTGGTAGTTTTCTTGTAAAACAGACGCAAGCTTGTCGTTGCTGCAGGCTTAACTTTATATACACCGGTGTTTTACTGTACTCTATAGCCAGGCAGGCAAACAGTGATAGTGCCGACCATAAAAAAACCCTTGTCAGCTATGTTTTACTTGTTTTGTGTATTTAGGGTGCAGCCCTTCTCAACTCTCCCTTATACTTTCCCACTAAACTCCTTCTTTTCTGGTTATTTTGTCTCCTACCACGATGTAGTTTGGCATGGAGTTCTGGCAAGGAGGGAGGGGTTATCCTTGAAACAAGCCACAAACTACAGTGTGGTCTCTTCTGCCTCATATGTAAAAATATTTGTCTCTTAAAACAAAGCTTGTTACACGGCTTGATTCTCTGCCATAGGGACCTGTTTTATTTACCTGGTGATTTAGGGCCAAATAGGTCTTTATGAAACTTCTCCTATATGGCACACACTAGAGGAGTGGGAGTCTGTTTTTAGTGAAAGCTATATGAAAGCTATATATTTGAACTTTTCAAAGCCCTACAAGATGATGGAATCAAATTATTGCATTCTGTATGCCAGCAGATTTGGAAAACAAAACAATGGCCACAGGATTGGAAAAGATCTGTATACGTTCCACTCCCCAAAAAGGGTAATGCTAAAGAATGTTCAAATTATCGAACAATTGCGCTCATCCCTCACGCTAGCAAGGTGATGCTCAAGATAATACAGAATAGACTGCAACAGTATGTGGAGAGAGAATTACCAGAAGTGCAGGCGGGTTTCAGAAGAGGCAGGGGGACTAGAGATCACATCGACAACATAAGATGGATCATGGAAAAAACAAAGGAATATCAGAAACAAGTCTACTTCTGTTTCATTGATTACACGAAGGCTTTTGATTGTGTCGACCACAACAAGATGTGACAAGTAATTAAAGAGCTGGGAATACCGGAACACCTTATAGGCCTCATGAGAAATCTGTACATGAATCAAGAGGCAACAGTTAGGACAGAAAGTGGAATGACGGAGTGGTTTGGAATAGGAAAAGGAGTAAGACAAGGCTGCATTTTGTCACCATGCTTATTCAATTTATACACAGAACACATAATGCGCAATGCAGGGATGGAGGAATCACAATTTGGGATCAAAATTGCTGGAAGAAATATCAACAATTTGAGATATGCAGATGATACCACCCTAATGGCAGAAAGTGAGGAGGACCTAAAGAGGCTCCTGATTAGGTTGAAAGAAGAAAGTGAAAAAGCTGGCTTGAGACTCAATATCAAAAAAAACCAAGATAATGGCAACAGGCCCTATCAGTCCCTGGAAAATAGATGGGGAAGAAGTAGAAGCAGTGACAGACTTTACTTTCTTAGGATCAAAGCTCACTGCAGATGGTGATTGCAGCCATGAAATAAAAAGGCGACTGATTCTTGGGAGGCAAGCGATGAGAAACCTGGGGAACATAGTGAAAAGTAGAGACATCACATTGAAAACAAAAATTCGCATAGTCAAAGCAATGGTATTCCCTGTGGCAATGTATGGTTGTGAGAGCTGGACCATTAGGAAAGCTGAACACAGAAGAATAGACGCCTTTGAGATGTGGTGTTGGAGGAGAGTTTTGAGAGTCCCCTGGACAGCGAGGAGAACAAATAGGTCAATCTTAGAAGAAATCATCCCTGACTGCTCCTTAGAAGGTCAAATAATAAAGATGAAGCTAAAGTACTTTGGACATCAAATGAGAAGAGAGGATTCACTTGAGAAAGCTTTGATGCTTGGAAGGGTCGAGGGCAAAAGAGGAAGGGGAAGGCCCAGGATGAGATGGCTAGATGGTGTTGTGGAGACGGTGGGTGCAGAGCTGAGCGAGTTGAGGGGGATGGTGGAGGACAGGAGTGCCTGGCGGACAGTGGTCCATGGGGTCGCAGAGAGTCGGAATCAACTGTGCGACTGAACAACAACAATATGAGAGTACTCACAATTACAATTACATCCAGTATAATTTGTTATATCTTCACTAGAATAATTATTGCTGCACTTATGTACAATCTTGACTGTAAGACTTCATAACATTTTATTCTGTCAAGCAATTTCTATCCAGAGAATGAGTGTCACATGTAGTCTTGTACAGATGTACAAGGTGCTTTTTGAATTCATAATGTTAACACATTATTTGCAATGGCCTCTGATTTCATGCTTACCTCTGATGGTGTTTAGAAAAAGAATATTACTAAACCTATGGGAAATTTTATTGAAGCGTTATTGGTAAAAGAAAACCATCTTGTCCACAGGTGGAAGAAGGCTGGTGGAGTGGAACATTAAATGGCAAATCAGGCCTATTTCCTTCTAACTTTGTGAAAGAGTTAGAGATAACAGATGATGGAGAAGCCCAAGAAGGCCTGGATGATGCAGGTAGTGTTCAGTTATGGCTAAGTGACTTGTTCATTAACAAGAACTAAGGAGAAAACTCAGCAGGATTTGTTTTAAAAATAGGCAAAATGCTGTACAGTAATACCTCGGATAACGCTAAGACTTGGTTCCACAAGTCTTGGTGTTATCCAATTTTTAGTGTTATCCGAACCATGTTAAAATCCTTTGGGATGGATCGGATAATGTTAAAGCTCCATAGAGATACATTGTAACCGCACAGGCTTTAGCGGTTGTTATCCGATCCATCCCATAGGACCTTAACGTTATTCGATCCAATTCTCCTCCCCAGATTACTTAACGTTATGCGATTTTAGCGTTATCCGAGGTAAACGTTATCCAAGGCATTACTGTACTTGCAGGTACTCAAATTATCATTAGTACCTTAAGGCAACCATAGAATTGTAATGAATCCAGGGTAGATTACAAGAATATCACTCCAGATTCTAATTTCAGAAAAGGCATACCAACAATTGTAGTAATCTTGGGAGTGAAAAATATATTTCCTGCTTCTCAAGATATATTTCCTCTTATTTCCTGCTTCTCAAGAAATGAGATAAACTTTTCCCATGTTTCCTGACTACTTACTGATATTATTGGCAAAATCACCTACTAGCGATTCTGTTGTGTCTAGGCCAGACATGAAACTGCCGAAATGAAGACACCTGTTGGTCCCTTCATTCTGCAGTTCCTTTTGCCTGACCTTGTGTGAGAAAGATTAGCTGGCAATGCAAGGGTTCAAAAATACCACAATCTTCAAGGAAATGAAATAGCTCCACTTGGATTCCTGATTGTGCCCAGTAAAGCAACACAGTAAAAAGATAAATTGAAACCTTATACAAACAAATTACTGAATTAGTAATAATTGCAGGTATAGAAGTAGTGCAATTCACAACTGAGTTTCTTGTACACACCAAAATAGTGCTGTACTAATTTTAAAAATCCAGATCTACAAGTGGCTGGTATATTTATTAGGACCTGACACAATTCCACAACAGTGTTCAAATTATTGAGTTCTTCAGGAGAAAGGACTGGGAAAGAAGAGACTTAGAAGTCTATGAATTTGGTTAGATGTTTTAGACATGAGGCCCTTAGTTAAATTCACTCCTGAGATGGAGAATACAGGCTTTATGAGTCACTAGTTGCTATAGAAGTATCAGATTCATACACAGCAATGTCTGTTGCAAAGGAGAGAAAATGATACTCATCTCTGGAAATACACGACTGGTTTGGTGCTTGTAGACACAGCAAGTCTTAGATTCAGATTTTAAATATTCAGTATATTGAATTTTAACATTAGGTTTAAATTTTTTAATCCTTTAAACTTTCATCCTTAACCATGCATATTAAACCTTTTTTTCTTATGACTTTCCAGAGTCTGTTTTTACTGGCCAACTCTCACCTGTAACTTCACCAGGAAATGACTCCGGTAATGAGTCTGCTCCTGCTCTGATACCACAACCAAAGAAAATAAGAGGTGTTGGGTTTGGAGATATTTTCAAAGAAGGTACAGTGAAGCTTAAAACAAGATTGTCAAGTAATGATTTGGAAGAGAAGAAACAAGATAAGGTAAGTCTGGAATGTCAGTATATTGTGGTTTTTATCACCAATGCAACATACTTTCTTAGGAGCATTATTTAATAACTTTCATCAACACTTGCAGGACAGCATGACATGGGCTACAGAAGAAGCTAGAGAACCATGCCATTGTTCCATAACCCTGTAACAGGGGAAATACTATTTAAAATTCCATTGCAGTTAAAATGTGTTATAGTTTGCAGTTATATGTAGTTCCATTTTCACCACCGGAAAAAGAAGTGAATTACAGGATGTGGGTAAAATCCTGCTGCAGTGGCTCTAGTGGCTAAGATGCTGACTGGAAGGCAGCAGGTCGGCAGTTCAATTCCCAAGTACTGTAGGACGGAATGAGCTCCCGTCTTTGTCCCAGCTCCTGCCAACCTAGCAGTTCAAAAGCAAGAAATTGCAAGTAGATAAATAGGGACCACTTTGGTGGGAAAGTAAACAGTGTTTTGTGTGCTCCAGTGTCTAGTCATGCCTGCCACATGACCATGGAAATGTCTGCAGAAGCAGACAGCGCTGGCTCTTCGGCTTTAAAACAGAGATGAACACTGAACCCAAGAGTCAGATAAGACTGGCTTTTGGGCAAGGGAAACCTTTACCTTTTACCTATCCAAGATCAGGCACTGGCAGCATTTAAAGTAATCAAAAGCTTATTCTCCTCTTCTTAGGTCCTGAAGATCCTTAGGACTTTCTTTGCCCTGGAGAAGCCTCGGAATAGGCGGAAGCCTTTAATAGTAAACAAATGGCCACTGGGTTGCCAGGCAGTAGCAATCTGGCAGCAATTCTTTTACTGTGAAAGACTCTCCCCCTTCAATCCCAAAGACTTCTCCAGGGCAAAAGATTGCTAAAAGGATGGGGAAAGGAAGCCTTAAATTACTTTAAATGGTTTCAGTGCCTAATCCAGATTATCCTGTGCAAAGTTATGGCAACAAGGTTCTGTCCAATGATTCATTTGTAACACACTAAACTCTGAGGAAAGCAGACACATTCATTTCCTTAGGCACCTTAGAGGCAGCTGAACTCTGAAAGTAAAATGTACATAAATCTGAATTCAGTTTCAGGTAACTGCAACAGGAAAGTATTTGTAGATTGTGTAAACACCAGTTTATTATCTTTTAAAATTTCTACTTTGATTTATGCAATATTAGTATTCTTACTAGTAGTTGATTATTTCCTACTGAATAATACCATCATGTTCATTCTGTTTTTTAATTAAGTATTTGAAAATTAAATAGGACAGTTTTTCTTTTTTAATGGGGAAAAGACTGTTTTAGCTTGAAGTACTAAACTGGTTCCCCACCTCTCTCCCATTATCTTTTTAACTTTTTAATCTTTTTAACGTTTAATTTCTTTAACCTTTTAATGTGTTTAAATGTGTTTTAATTATGTTTTTTTAATTTTGTAAGCTGCCCTGAGTCTTTCGATGAGGGCGATAAATGAATGAATGAATAAATAAATAAATAAAGCAAGCAAGCAAGCACATTGTGGGGTTTATGTGCTAGCAACAGGCAAGACAGTTCCAAATGTGGGGGCTGACCTACTGCTGGTAAATGACCTCTGACTTGATTGCCCACACTCCATTCATTGACTCTCTCTGTCTGTCACTCATTCACACACACACATTCTCTTCCCCAGCCCTTTTGTTTATTTAATTATAATCATTTTAAATATTTGGGTGATATTTCAAGGAAATGTTGCAACTTTTTCATGGGTAGCATTAACTGTTTGCCCTGTGGTAACATTTCTGAAAGACCACATTAATACTGTGTGTGTGTGGGGGTGTCTTTAAAATTTCACTGCCGTGTGCAGAGAGTGCTTTATTTCTAATTACTGATGAGAGCTGAGGTCAGCAGAGAAGCCAAATAAGGGTCTCCTATAGATTGCATTTAGCCTATGAATGGGAGGTTCCGCATCTTCATTTATGGTATTGCCACCATATGGTTTTCATTAGCCTTGTGGTTCTTATCCTTTTAATTGATTTAGCATACAATAAGGTTTACTTATCATGTCTGAAAATATTCTTTCTTTGTTCAAATTTTAATTTTCATCTTTATATCTTTTTTTTAGCCATCATCTAGCCATTTGTCTGGACCAAAAGTAACTCCATTTCCTGGTGCAACGAAATCAGAAATAGCAACAGAAATAGTAAAAGCAGAAACTGAAAATAAACAGAAAGGTAAGATGTGTTTATTGTCTGTCTCATTCTGTTTTGTAATCTTCAGTAATAAAACCATTCAAATGACAAATAGAACATGGTTGAATTTTAAGTATTATACAGGTTTTGTTTTTCAAATGTATCCACATGTTCTAATAGCGTGGACTAGTTTTTCTGTATGATTAAGAATTGGGCTGCATGAGCTAGTGTACTTCTGCCTCCTTGTCATCAACAGTTTTCTTCTTCCCCAGCCCTAGAACCTATATAAGGCTTTCTTCCAGCTTTTCTGTCATAATCCTTGGTTACAGTTTCTCTCAATTCCCCATCCTTTGTCCATTGTTTTTAAAGCACGCTGCCTTTTCCTGCTTTTCTTCCCATAGGATTATTTTCTTAATTTTTAAAACAATAAATAAAAATACACAGTATGAACAAACATACTCATCATAAAGACTAACAATAATAAAACTAACAATAATGACAACTAAAATAAAAAGACCTAAAAGAAAAAAACTCGTTATTACCAAAATGGCCCACTAGAGGCTTCTATATACAGTACAGTGAATACTGTATTTGCAGGCACACAAGATGCACTCCATTTTTCTGTTGTATTTTAAGGGTGTGTGTGTGCACATCTTATATGCCGGTATATTAACATGTATGTGCATACACCACCAATGGGACATTATACACCTTCAACCTATTATCAGAACACAACATTGACTTTATATAATTTTCCCGTTTCCAAAAAGCTATATATTCTTGTCCCAGTTCTATTTGTTTTGATTTAACTAAAACATATTTAACAAACTCTCCCCAAGTCTTTTTTAAACCAATCCCTTCTTTGACTTTAATTCACATGTCAATCTATCATTTATTGCTGTATTCCATAGTTCTTTATACCAATCGTCCAACACAAATTCACAATATATTTTCCATTTTTTTTAATAATAAGCAACCTCATAGCTATTATCATTACAATAATCATCTCTTTTTTATTTCTTCCTAACGTTTTATTTCCAAAATCCATTAATAATGCCTTTTTAGGACATATCCCTAATTTTAAAGACAATATTTGACTAAATTCTTCATAGACTTTTTCCCAAGTTCTCTTAACAACCTTACAATCTCATCATAAATGGAAATATGTCCCGATCCCATCCCTTGATCGTCAGTAATCCTTCTGGTATTTAGAGTCATAGTAGCTTAACCACACCAGAGTCGTATACAATCTCCATATTGTGTTATAATAATGCTCTTTAATTCTGACATATTTTTCCTATCCCACTCTTCTTCCTTAATTTCTGCATCTAGATCTCAGGTTTCCCAAGTTAATTTTAAAGCTTTCTGTGCATCATCATTCTCCATTTATATTATCTTGCTGACTAGCCCCTTTGTTGATATTTCTTTTTGTTCTAACTTCATTATCAGTTCTTCACACCTAGCTAACTTCCTACAAATTCCATATTTCATCCAGTATTTACAGTGCTACCTCGCATAAAGAGCATAATCCGTTCCACGGGATTGCTCTTTAAGCAAATTTGCTCTTTAAGCGAAACACCATTGTAAGTGACCAATTGTGACTTCTGGTGGGGGGATAGCGACCCCCAATTTAGTTGTTAAGCAAGTTTTTGGTTGGTTTTAGTTGTTAAGCGAGGCGGCCATTCAGAGAAAATCCTGCTCTTTAAGTGAGTTAGTCTCTAAGTGAGGCTCTCTTTTTGCAAGGTTTTACTATAGTCCATTTCAGCAACTGTACTCTATTAAACCACATCAATTTCATATCTTCAAATATCTTCTCCCTTTCTTCCCTATTCAAAACCTTATCTAGCCAATCCCTTGATTTTATCAATCCAATTCTTTTCTACTTCCTTTATTACTTCTTTCTTAAGATTGTCAAGAAACTTCTCTAAGTCACCTTTATGAGTTAATGGAGAGATTCTGGGACTAAGAACTTTTTAAATTTTCTGCCAGATTTCTAAACTGTTCTTTCAAAAATGATTTTGAATCCCTTTTATTATCTTTATATCTATATATTTTTTAAAAACAATTCTTATATATACCCTACAGATCACAGGAGTCAATATATCTCCATAGTGAACCCCCCCTTTGTGTGTGTGTGTGTGTGTGTGGTTAAAATGTTAATAATCTCCTTGATCTGGCCACATAATAATTTCTTAAATTTGGGATGCCCAATCCCCCATTCTGGGATATGTACCATAATTTTATTTATTCTCAATTTCTTATCTCCATTACAATAGTTATTGATCATATTTGGCCATTGTTTCCATTCTGCCTCTATTCATCTTATTGTTACCATCCAATAAGATGGACAACTCTTATTCTCTATCTCCCTTTATAGTTTTTGTATCTTTGCCCCCTCCATCCAAATTTAATTCGTTCTGCGAGGCTGCTCACTATGCAAGTTTTTCGCTATGCGAAACAAACTTGCATAGCAAAAATTCCTATGGGGAAACTTGCATAACGAGTGTTTCAAGGGGGAAAGCTAAAAAATTTTCGCTATGCGAGTTTTCCCCATGGAAATGCTTGTTATGCGAGTTTTTCCATAGGGAAAGTCTGACTCGCATAGCGAAAATTTTCATTATGTGAGTCGGACCACTTAGCGAAAAACCTGCTCATTATGCGAGTTTTTCACTAAGCAAAACGCTCATTATGCGACTTTTGACTGTGTAAAAACTGAAGAAAATAAGAGGCTAGCATTCTGGCTTTTGTGTTTGCCTCCCTCAAATAGGATTTATATTCACTTGCATCTAAGCATTTTTCTCAAATAAAATATTTCATTTCTTATTGCAATCTGTATGTTTGGCTATTGCATTACTGGTACCTTTTCACTTGGCAGTTTGAATGTTTTTTAACCTAGTGTTTTATCATTTATTTATATTTTAAAAACCTACAGGTTGTCTGATTCATAAGATTCCCAAGATCAGCCTTTTAGCTGTTAAATAAATCATGTAGTAATAATGTAGCTGTTCATTCCCATTATGCATCTTTATATCTCTGCGAGAACTGTCTTTTTTTCCACCATTTAATGCCAATTTTCTTCTGTTCTTCTAAACACTGAACATCAGAGAAGCCTTTGAACCAATATTTACTCGGTATCAATTTGCTGACACCCTTGATTCATGTAAACTCCTGATAAATTTGTTTTCTTTTCACCATTTGGCCAATTAAAGACCCTCCAATAGAGCATTAAATAACTAGTATGTAATGACTTCTCCAACTATAAACTGAGCTTTCAAAAAATTATTTTATGTTATATTAAGTAAAATTAATAATATTTTAACTAGTCTTTCTTTTAAATCACTTATTGGTAAACTTTATATATTTGTTTTTAATACAGTATTTAGGAATACTTCAGCAGGCTTAACACATATCTGTCTTCTTTTCAGCTAAGGAATATTGTAAAACCTTGTATGCCTATGAAGGTACAAATGAGGATGAACTTAGTTTCAAAGAAGGTGATATTATCCAACTAATAAGTAAGGTAAGAAGTTAGTCCCTAATTAAAATGGTATGTCTTTTTCTCTTAAGTCTAGACTTGCCAAAGTGAAACATGGCACAAGTAAAAATTTAATGAGTTGTGTTAGGTAAAACTAGAATTAGACTATCTAAACTAATGAGAAAGAACCATTTCCACTGTTAAGCAGTATCACACACATCTTTGCTTCTTAGGTTTTAGATGCGAATTTTAATTGAATCTAAATGTTAGGAAAATTCCTGACATTTACTCTAGAATATGTCCTGCATTATTCAGAAATAGAAATAAATTTTTTCACTTGTTTGCCTTATCTTGGGAACTTTTATATGCATCTGTAATTACTCTGTTATATAAATAACAAGTGAGAGAAACCCAACATAGCACATATTAATATAGCAAAACTCATCAGACAAGGGCTTTGTTCAGCTAATCGCACTAGTAATTGAAAAGAAATGGCTGTGTATTACAAACATGGCTAATAAACAGGAAAAAGGTGGAAAAGGAACAGGGAAGAGACCCTTAGTGGTGAAGTGTAGAACGAAAAATTTGTACAATAAAGCGTTTTTGCACTATTGGTGATACTCTGCATAATGAAAAAAATTCATTATATATATCCTTGCTTAATGAAACCCTGTTTAATGAACATTTTTTTATTATGTGGGGTATCACCAATAGCACTTTGTATAATGAAAAAACTCATCGCGAACAGCCCCGCAGAACGGAGTTTTTTTCCATTATGCGGGGTTCTACTGTATTGGTGCCTGAGAGCAGCACAGCATATCCAAACACCAAGTGCATACTGGCACTGTTGGTAGAAAAAGTGAGAGAATTTGGAAGAAAAAGTGAGAGAATTTGGAAGAAAAAGTGAGAGAATTTGGAAGAAAAAGTGAGAGAATTTGGAAGAAAACGTGAGAGAATTTGGAAGAAAACGTGAGAGAACTGAAGCAGTGTGGTTATACTTAAGGCTATAAGGGAGAATAAAGAGTATATAGACAGAACTCTCAAACAGCAGCATTCAATGAAGGTGCTGGTGGTGGAAGAACATCAAGATGAAGCAAAGGAGGAGAAAGTTGATGAGAAAGCAAAAGTAGTGGAGGAACCACCATGGAAAAGAGCCAAAGCAAGAAGCAAAAGAAAGAGAAGACCCTCTTCACCAGTGGAAATGCAAACCACTTTTAGATATTGAAGAGGAGTGATAGACAGCACGAAGAGGAAGAAAAACAGCACACCCCATGTGTCCTGTCAGAAGCACACCATGAGGATCAGTAATATTCAGATTCGCCATGAAGATCACCAATATTCAGATTTGAAAGAAGAAGGAGAAGAAAGTGAGGATCATAATAGTTAAAGCTTATCAAGAACTTACAGATGAAATATTTGTATGAAATAAATTTTGGGAATTTCAGAGATACATGATGTAGTAGTAATGGGAGATTTCAATTATCCTGCTATTGCTTGGAATTTGAAGACATTCAATAGAAAATTATACAACCATCTGTCATATCTGCTTTGATTTAAATTCTTGCATTGAGCAGGGGTTTGGACTTAATAGGGGTGGCAAAACTGCAGCCCGCAGCGCCATTTCATGTAGCCCCTGGCTACTCTCGCCACTACTGGAAGTGGAAACGGGCACGTTTACAACAGCCGTGAAATGTCCCCAGACATGCATAAATTCTGCTGTAAATGCACTCATGGCTGTTGTAAACACATTTACGACAGCCGCAGATGCATTTTGCGGCAGTGTTTATGGCGGGAGGAACCATGTGACTGGCCCACTCAAACATGTGACCTGCCCATAGTGCAAAAAGTTTGACCACTCCTGTTTTAGAGTATGGATTAGTTAAGATAGGTGATCCAGCATGGCGTCTCTGATGTAGCAGCTGTCCAATGAGCATTATGGCATTTTTGCAAACCAATGTGATAGTATAAATGTTCAGAATTAAAGTATGATTCCTCATCAGACTTGTAGCATCCCTCTCCCCAACAACTTGATGTTGGTTATTTCTAGTGTTTGCTGGTACCTGGAATAGTCCATATTTAATGTTTATAATCAGTAATGGGATAGGACTGCCATGGCTCAGTGGTTAAGAAGCTCGCCTTGTTCGCTGGAAGGCTGCCAGTTCAGCAGTTCAAGACCCGAGTGCTGCATAACTGAATGAGCACCTGTATCTGTCCCAGCTCCTGCCAACCTAGTAGATTGAAAGCAAGAAATTGCAAATAGATAAATAGGGACCACTTCGCTGGAAAAAAATATTGGGGACATGAAAGGAGCCTCATTCGGGTGCCCCCTAAGTGGAGTTTCTCCAGCAAAAATCCTTTCAACCTAGGTTGACATGAAGTTATTATTATTATACTGGTGATCGAAGTGTCAGCACAGTTTAGGATTTAGGTGTGTGGTGCTGTAGTGGCTTAACATAAATTTGTTCTTTGGAACATGAGATGTTCTCTGTAATAAGTGCTCATACAGCAATAATTTTAAAAAGTGTAACTTAAAAAGGCACTATTTATTCTAGGATACTGGAGAACCAGGTTGGTGGAAAGGTGAACTTAATGGTAAAGGAGGAGTTTTCCCAGACAACTTTGCACTTCAGATTCATGAGTCGGATAAAGATTTTCCTGTAAGTTCCCACATGGTATTGTTTTTTTAAAATTAATGACATTTCCTGACTTAAAGGCAGATAGAAATTCAGAATGCCTGGTGTACATCTGACAAAGATGTGATTTTATTTTTAGAAATCTCTTTAGTTCTTTTTTTTCCTATTTTCCAGATAAAGTCATAGTTCTTAAATACACTTTTGATTTAGGACATGCATACAATAAAGATGAAAATTATCAAATGTGGTCAAGGTAATATTGACTTATGGCTGCCTTTCCAAGGTTTCTGAGATATACTCAGAGGTGGTTTGAAATTCCCTTTCTCTACCAAGATACTCTGGAATCACATAGTTTGCCAACAGTGCTCTGCTTTTCTTCGAGTGGTATACCAATGCTGTCAATTTACAAGAAGGGAGAACTTGGCCACAGGCAGCAGGCCTTACTTATATATCAGTGGGAGAACTATAGAATCCTTTACTACAGGCATTCACAACTTATGGCCTGTGGGCTGGCCCTGGTCCCCGACGCCAAGTCATCTAGCCCTCGCCACTCCTGGAAGCGGAAGTAAAACCCACAGGTTCATAACACTGCCGCAAATGCATTCTGCACATGTGCGGGTGCATTTTACTTCTGCTTCTGGGTGGGAGGAACCATTTGACCAGCCTGATCAGCTGTCCGGGAGGTGTGGTCATGTCCGTGACCTGAAAACATTGAGAACCCCTGCTCTACTACGTCAGGGTTTCCCAGTCTTAGGCCTCCAGATATTCTTGGACTTCAAAAATCAGAAGCCCAAGTCAGAACACCTACTGATCAGGGCTACTGGGAACTGAAGTCCTAGAACATCGGGAGGCCCAAGGTTGGGAAACCCTGCTCTAAATGGTGCTGTCTTTAAAGATTATTTAGTGATTTTTGCACATAACAACAACAGTCAGAAGAGTTTGGTCACAGAAGCTTTCTCTTGAGTTTTATTCCTTTGCCACTATGCTGACTTCACTGATAGCCATTCTGTTTCTAGGTTCTGACTGTTACCTGTTTAAGTCTTGAACACCTTCAGATCAGGGCACCGTAAAGGAAGGACTATTCCGCTATAAGTCTGTATGTTCTTTGAAAAGGACTTCCTTGTTGCAGAATCTAGAGCAGGAGTTCTCAACCTTTTAAAGCCAGGGCCCGGGTCATGCTCCCTCAGACAGTTTCGGGGGCCGGACAACCATTTTGCCCTTCCTCCACCACATGGCACTTCCTGGTGTGGTGGAGGTGGTAGTGGGCCACATGAAATGGTGCTGTGGGCAACATTCAGCCCATGGGCTACAGGTTGAGAATCCCTGGTCTAGAAGATATGGTATTCCTTTATGTACCTAGGATTTGTTTTCATTCTTTTACTGCCAGTGTTCAATTAGTGCCATTTCTTCTTGCAGGTTCCTGAGTCTGACAGTTATTGGAATTCATTTCCTATCACTTCTTCCTTTCATTTATCTTTTCAAATTACGAAAAGCAAAGACACTGAAGTGCATCATTCTTTCTGGAAAGAATTTTAAAAACGCTTTTAAAAATGAAGTGATTCTGCACATCAGTATCAGTAGCAGAAGAGCAGTTCTTATACTGCGAGAAGTCACATGCCATTTGCAAGCAGGAAAGACTAAAATATTGATTGACTCCATGGGAGTTTCCAAACCGCCCCCAGGGACACTGTCTCAGCAGAGTGGCATATATCCTTGCTAAGGGGAAATTGAAACCTGTTCTCTCCCCCCCTCCCTCCCAGGCTAGAAATAGGCCATTCTCAATGTTGGGGTGGATTCCAGTAAGTTCTGCTGTCCACCAAAAACTGGAAGGAGAGGATCTCTTACCAAAAATTGTTTGTTTTATATCCCAGGAAGCCTCCATTTAAGTGGGGGATCAAATTCCAGAAACTGCAAATGGCTGGTTTTTTCAATGGCTGAAATCCTGTTATAACCAGTTAGCTGCAACTAGATTAGGCTTGTCGAACCAAATGAATTTAACAATTCAGTTGACCCTCTGGTTCAGTGGACCTGCAATAACTGCAAGTTACGATGCTAAGCCAAAGCATTTCATCCAGTCAGTGAGAAGTGGAGCCCAGACAGGAAAGAAATCCAATCTTCTCCTGAGAAAACAGACCTAAAAGAAGCCAATCATCTTCATCCTAGAGATTGGAAATTGAACCTTCTAATAACCTGCCAGGCCCTGTCATTTACTCTAGAGTCTCCTGGAATGCAGAAAATAAAAGTTAATTCTGAAAGAAAGGCTTTTCATCCCTGGCTTCAGTTTCTCTATACCACTGATGGTGAACCTTGGCACTCCAGGTGTTCTTAGACTTCAATTCCCAGAAGTCCAAGTCTCTGTGAATCCACACAAATGGGTTTACTGCATGTACTTGGGCTTCTGGGAAGCTACAGTGGAAACTTGGTTACCATAATTAATGCATTCTCCAGGACATTTCTTACAGTGAAAATTACTCTAACCAAATTTCCCGTAGGAATGAATTGTAAACCAAAATACTTTAACCGAAATGTAGTTTCCCATAGGAATGCATTGAAAACTAATTAATCTGTTCTGAAAAATTCCATAAACTGAGCCACTGTTTTCTATGGATTTCCTTTTGTTACATGATTCTCATGTTAACTGAGCCGTTAGTTAACCAAGGTTCCACTGTATCATCTTTTACATTTTCCTGACTGGATGCAGAGAGCAGAGTCTGGCCAAACTAAATGAGTCCTCTGAACCCAACTGATGAGTTTCCATTCTCTGTAGGCTCTGGCTTTCCTAGCAGGTCATGTGGATTGGAGAAACAGGCATACAGCTTAAGCTGCCTCTTTCTTGTGGATGCCCAGTGTGACTCAAGGACTGGCTTTCCTGTTTTGCTCTTTTGGTCTTTTCAGTAAAGGTTGTCCTTGCTAGAAAGCAAGTCGTATCTGATGCTAGGGTATGGTGCTCATCTCTGTTTACAGTCCAAAAGCCAGCGCTGTCTGCATCTGCATACATTTTTGTAGTAATGTTGCAGGCATGACTAGACACCGCAGTGCATGGAACACTGTTACCTTCCTACCGAAGTGATACTTATTTATGTACTTGCAATTTCTTGCTCTTAAACTGCTAGGTTGGCAGGAGCTGGGACAGAGATGGGAGCATGCTCAGTCGTGCAGCCCTTGGGTCTGTAACTGCTCACTTGTCAACCTTCCAGTCATCAAGTTCAGCATCTTCACCACTAAGGGTCCTTTCAGTAGGCTACCACTAAACCCTTCTATCTGTCCATATAGAGGCCAGTATAGCATCTGCGCTATCTTCCACCTGACAGCTTGGAGACAGAGTAGGAATGATTAGGCTATGTCAGCTATAAAAGTACAAACTTCCATCCTCACTTACAGACATCCCCAATCCAGCTATTACTGGCTAGGACTGATGGGAGCTGCTAACTAATAGCATCTGAAGACCCATACATTCTCTACCCTGAAAAAGCCCACTACTGTCAATGCTCTTTGGCAATAATTTTCCAGGTTTTTAGGCAAGGTTTTTCTGGTTATACCTGGAGATGTCAGGAATTGAATTTAGGGCCTTCTGTTTCCAAAGCACTGAATTAGCATGGCAATATATGAATTCTGCACCCAGATCCTGCATTTATGCTAGACATCAGTTCTCCTTTCATTTTCTTGTTCACTTCTAGTAAGCCGGCCAAAGTTAGAAATTAGGTGCTACACTTTCTGTTGTCCAGAACAGAAGGTCCCTATAGGACTCAGTCTTCAAGACCAAAAGCATCTAAATACACCTTGTCATAATAGCTAGACATCTACTTTATTTCCCCAATACAGGCTTTCTCAACCTTGGGCCCCCAAGACAGAGGATTTTAACAATTAAGGCTCTTCTGATCTTTTCGGTAAAGGTATAGCACAGGGGTGCCTAAATTTTTCAGCCCGTGGTCACATGGTTCAAGGGGCTAGTCACTATGGCCTATGGGTCAGATCCAGTCCCAAAGACAATTCATCTGGCCATGAAGCCCTCATCGCTCCCGGAAGTGGAAGTAAAATGCGCCTGGATGGACACATTTTACTTCCGCTTTCGGGAGCGATGAGGATTTCATGGGCCTGATGATTTGGCATTGGGGCCTGGATCTGGCCCACAGGCCATAATTTGGGCACCCCTAGTATAGCAGGTGTGCTGACTTGTTCTTCTGATAATTGAAGTCCAAGAACACCTGTGGACCCTTCCCTGTAGGAATCTGAACCAGATGCAGTCCTAAGGGATTGTAGTGGGTTCTTTGTAAAGGTATATACCCTGTGCTGCCTTCCAGGGATCTACTATTATTGATGAGATTTATAAAGCAGCTACATGAAGACAAGTGCCTTTCTACATAATATGTTTGCACCAACAGATGCAGCATTCAGATGACAAATCTTCTAAGGGGCTTTGTGACAACAGAATTTTTGATCTGAAAGTTCATCTGTCCTCTAATTTTATTCTAATGCATACTACCAATCTACATCACAATGATTGCTGTTCTCCCCTTTCTAATGCAGTCTTCTAATACTTCTGGATATGTAGAGAGATAGACAGGGATTCCTGGGATACCGTCTCATTTATTTCCACTTGCACACTGCCTTCTTGTTGAGTTCTGGGTTGCTATTCCCAGAGTGTTGCTGCCGCTCTCCTAGTCAGAATGAAGGAGATCGCTGGCCTTACAAGTTGTTAAACCAACTTGTTAAACCTTACAAGGTTTAACAAGTTGGTCCTGCCTGGTTAGTTGGGGGGGGGGGGCTTTCCACAGGATAATGACTGTCCTCTTGGCTTCTCTTTCTTAAAACAGAATCGACAGCTGTTAAAAGTGTACGATGCGGAGAAACCCTTAACCCTTTGACTTACATAAAAGCTACTGTTGCTTAATAACGTGTAAGGGTCAGCCACTCTTTCTTCTCTCTCATTAGTTAATAAAACCAGGAAATTTCACACTTCCCAAGGCATATCCAGAAGCAAACAAGGCACAGAGAGTGAAAGAATCACTTGTAATCCTAGAGAAAGTAACCTGCGGCAAATAGAATAGAGTTTCTGGCACTCCCTGAGATAGCAGCCAACTGTACAGTTTTTTTGTTAAACTGCCCAAGTCATTATAATGTCCTTTTTTTGCAGAAGCCAAAGAAGCCGCCTCCTCCAGCAAAATGTCCAGGTAGGTAAAAGTTAATTTTGTCATATTTTAACCGTGTCACAAAGTCTAAAGAAGCTGGAGCAGATTTTGTATCTCCAAAGAGATCATGCCAGGCCAAAGCTTAGAATGCTCTTTATCATTATTGTTAGTACTACTTGGCCAGAAAGAAACTTGGTACACACTGCATGTTATCTGTATCTTATTGGTTTTATATTTAAGTTCCTTTTAGTGGCTAGGACTGGTGCGGCAGCAGCTGCAACCACACCAGACTGGCTACTGAAAGGAATATAAATATAAAACCAGTAAGATGCAAATAACATGCAGTGTGTACCAAGTTTCTTTCTGGCAAAGTAGTGCTAACAATAGTGATACAGTAATACCGCGAATAACGTTTACCTCGGATAACACTAAAATCGCATAACGTTAAGTAATCTGGGGAGGAGAATTGGGTCGAATAACGTTAAGGTCCTATGGGATGGATCGGATAGCAACCGCTAAAGCCTGTGCGGTTACAATGTATCTCTATGGAGCTTTAACGATTTTAACATGCATCGGATAACACTAAAAATCGGATAACACCAAGACTTGTGGAACCAAGTCTTAGCGTTACCCGAGGTATTACTGTAGTTCCTTTTAGTGGCTACTTCTGGTACTGCTCCCTGAAAAGACATGAGACAATACAGAACAATAGTAGCCCTGCCATTTTCTTTCAAGATACATTGAACTCCAGTCCCCAAAACCAGCTGCTACCTGAGTTATGTTTCAGGAAACTGCCATGTTGGTTAGACTTAGGGAGACACATAACTCATCTATGATGCCTGCCATAGATGACAGAACTTGTGGTGGTGATGATGATGTATGCTTATTTAATAATTTTTATCATGCGTTATTTATTGGCTTTCCATTCAGGTTCAAAGCCAGAGCCTCTGTCTACAGAGAAGAAATCTCTTCCCAAGAATGAAGAAAAAGGTAAGAGAGAGAGGGAGAGTTTTCATTCCTGATGCTTTGAGAATGGAAATGGTCAGAACTGTATCTTAAAATAAAAACAGCCTTAACATTAATGAGAATACATTCCACATGGGTAAAAAAGAGGTTTAAAAAACCTGTAATGAATTTATTTTGTATTTTAAAACTATTATTTTAGTCTTTTGTAAATTATTAATAGTACAGTATCAGAATTCTCGATCGTTCCTTTTCAACTCTGAGAAGTCTAAAAACTATCAGAAACACTCCAGTTAGAAAGGAGGAGGTGAATATGAAAAAGTTGCTTTTCAAATCTCAGTGTTTATACTGAAATTTATAGATACAGTACTGTACATTTAAATGTAACTGGACCCACCCGTGCCCCCAGGTCTGGTTTATTATCCTGAGCTAAAGACCCTGTGAAATGAAAAGTCAGTCCCATATGCCAGAGGAAAAATTTCATTATATTGTTGGCCATTAGAGGGCACAAGAGAACTTTTCAGTTAAAAATTTATTTTTTTTCTCCATTAAAGCCAGTTTTTAGTTTATTTATTGCATTTTTATTTTTTAAAAACCCCACAATTGCAGCCTTTATTGTACATGACCATGGCTGTAACATTTATCAATAACAAAAATAAAAAGAAAATGAATCCTTTTAGTACCACTCTTTATGGAATGTACCTTTGGGGATTCCAATAAATCTGAAAAAAGAAAAGTACAGTTGTACTTCGCTTAAAGAGCATAACGCATTCCACAGGATTGCTCTTTAAGCGAGTTTGCTCTTTAAGCGCAACACCATTGTAAGTGACCAATTGTGGGGGAATTGTGAACCCCGATTTATTTGTTAAGTGAGTTTTTGGTGGTTTTATTTGTTAAGTGAAGCAACCATTCAGAGAAAATTCTGCTCTTTAAGCGAGTTACTCATTAAGCGAAACGCTCTTTATGCGAGGTTTGACTGTACAGTATTTATATCACCCATCCCAATATGTTGTTGCAGATATGTAGTTGGATGACCACAGGATTATTGGAGGACACAGAAAATGCCATGTGTCTTTGTCATCATGAGATGATACTCAAATTGAGTATCTATACTTAGGACAGAAGTCACATAGGATCGACATTTGCAACATATTAATTAATTTGAAAAATAGCCAATTAACCATCCCGACTATACCAAGAGAAGTACAGTGAATTTGTCAATAAGCTTTACAAGTTATTTTTATTTAGATGTGCAAAGAATTGAACTCTGCAGGGAGTAAGTGGACGATAATGGCAGATTAAAGATACATTTTTTCCACATGGTCTCTGTGACTCATACAGATAGGCCTTGTGCCTTCACAGAGGCATGTTTGGAATCTTCTAGAGCAGTGTTTCACAACTTGTGGTTTTTGGACTTCAGTTCCCAGAAGCCTAAGTCAATTCCCCAAAGCCCTGATTACCCACTGTACTGACTTAGGCTTCTGGTGGAAGCCCTGATCCATCACTCCTGCTGCCTTAGTTCAAGACTCTCAGTTCCTTTTGGCTGCTGCCAGAGCTTCCTTGCTTTTGCTTCATGCCTGTAATTCAAAAGTTCATGCAGCAAAATTTAAGAAACCCTTCGAAGTTAGGACTGAGCAAGTCCTTAAATTGTAATTGGTGTTGCAATTGTCAGTGGCTAATTTGAGACTCTGAAAAGAGGAGGAAGTCTCCCTAACTGTGCCATCTGATTACAGTAGGTTAACAAAAGTTGAAGAATGTAGTTCACAAAATGACTTTTTTTAGACTGACAGAGCACTTTAAAAGGTTGACCGATGAATTAGGACAATGGATGTTGTCAATAATGTCAGTTTATCAGAGAGCAAAACCTCTGACCTAACCATAGAAATATTTAAACATACTGAAGACAACCAATGAAACTTTGATCCAAGTATCAGAGAGGATAGGAGAAATCCTGAGATTTAAAAGAACAACCTTAGAATTGCAATTGCAGTTTTAGAACATAGAGAGCAAAGACGTGGAATGTAGAAAGTCCATAACTTTTTGAAGTTAACCCATGAGCTCATTCTTTTCTGATTGGACATGATTGAGTTTTTTGTTCAGTGCACAAACCATGCTTGAGCCTTTAGATTGCTGATACCAAAATAAACAGGTAACAGTATCAAAACTGTTATTGCAATTGAATCTGGAGAAATAGTTTGTGTGCTTTGCCAGTTTCATAACAAAAGATGCAATCTTAAAGAAATCCCACGAACTCAAACCATTTAACAAACCTAAAGTTAGCAAGACAAAAAAATAGGAATTTCTCAGCATCTGGGCTCAGAAATGTTATGAAAAGGGCAGCCTTTTAAAGCAAAAACTGAGAAATATCAGGCAACTCAATCTTATATGTAAGGCTACCTATTTCCCTTTTTAGTACACTTTGATGCAAGAACACACATACCAAGAAGCAAAGGGAGACCATAGTTCTGGAAAATATAGCAGCCTTAGGAAATGCTATAAAAGAGAAGCGCAAGATTTGGAATTGCGTCAGATAAAAGGCTTTGCTGGTGGTACAGCTCAAAAAGTTGGCAGACCTATTGCGGACTATCGGCATACTGCGAATGTAGAATAAAGAGACACTGTTGAAAACAATTGCCAAAAGGATTCTAGACAGTAACATGTGATTTTAAAATTATATGCTTGGGAGGTAAATACTTGATTCAGCCCCAGAGTCATTGAGACAAGAACAAAATGAAGGCTGATATATTGTCGGGGGGAGGGGGTGTTTGCAAGAGCTGCTCAGTTCTAGAATAGTGCTTTGGATTCCACATTGAGGCACTAGATCTCTCTAAAGCATGGGGCATTCAAAAAATGGTGGGAATGTACTTGTTAGCCATGTATTGCCAGTAGTTGCCTCAAACTTTCATATCTGATGAGAGAAACAGAGTAGAAGTGTGTTTGTGAAAGGTTATTTGGGGGATAAATCCATCCCTTGAGCCCTTGTTTATGCTTTAAACTCAGATCCAGTTCTGGAAGATGTCCATGACAAACTAGACTTGCTCATATCTGAAGGAGTTGCAGGGAGTGATTTGAGAATACAGTAAAACCTTGGTTAACATAATTAATGCATTCCCCAGGACATTTCTTAAAGCAAAAATTACTTAAACAGAATTTCCCGTAGGAATGCATTGCATGCTGTTTTCCATAGGAAGGCATTGAAAACCAAAATATGGTAACTGAAACACGGTTTTCCGTAGGAATGCATTTAAAACCAATTAATCAGTTCCAGGAAAAAAAAATCTGTAAACCAAGCCATTATTTTTGCAAGATACAAAATGTTTCCTATCAAGCCTGTTTTTATGCAGTCTAGATCGTTTGTGTCTGGTTCAGAGATAATAAATTACTTTGGCTGGTATGGTTTATACTAAGTTATTTTGTAAATGGAATCAGCATTCATGTTGCCAATATGCTGGTAACTGTCCTCATACTGGCTTTGAAGGGGTTAACTCTGACAGTCTTAAATAAGCACCAGTTGATAAATATGACAACCAATGAGACTATGATGGGCACGGCCCTAAAATAAGAGCCATTTGTAGAAGGCAAAGAGCAGCTAAATGCTAGACATGATGTTACAGCCCATATGAAATAGGAATCTTGGAAGAGTGAAGACAAGCAAAATGAACTGGGCAGTTCACAAATTAATTAGCATTTTGCCCCAAACATGCTGGGTACTCATTTTACTGACCTCGGAAGGATGGAAGGCTGAGACAAACTTGAGCCCTGGTCAGAATCGAACTTCCAACCTTTTGATTGCAAGACAGCAGTTTACTCACTCTTTGAGTCATACATACTAGAAATTGTAGGCATCCATCAGTTGAACTGACCGGGTGAAGGAATCCACCTCCCCCATAGCGATCCAAGTCAGTGCATGCATGCACTGAATCCAAGGTTGCTGGACGCTTGAAACTTGGGCGTCCAGCAATCTTGGAGTGAGCGCAGGCAGACGCTGAAGCCAAGGGTGCCAGATGCTCAAAACTCAGGCGTCTGGCACCCTTGGAGTAAGCGCCTGCTTGCACTCACTCCAAGGTTGCTGGACGCCTGCGTTTCGAGCGTGCAGCAACCTTGGAGTGAGCGCAGGCAGGCGCTTACTCCAAGGATGCCAAACGCCCGAGTTTCGAGCATCTGGCACCCTTGGGTCCAATCCACCACCACCACCCTGTAGTGATGGATTGCTACGGGGGTGGTGGATTGGTTTGAATCCAGCACTCCCGTAGCGATGAAACTAGGGTCGGGGAAAAGCGGGCAGGTGCGTATTTTCCGCCAACCCTAGTTTCATCGCTACAGGGACAAATGGTGCAGTTTGTCCCTGACGTCAGGGCTTTTTTTTTTTTAAATGGATCAGACAACGCTAAAAACCGGATAACGACATGACTTGTGGAACCAAGTCATAACGTTATCCGAGGTACTAGTGTACATGCAAATAGGGTTAGGTAACCCTTGTAGTGGGAGGGCAGGGGTTTTTCTAATTGGTTGGCTAGACACAAACAGATACATAGGTTACTTCTGCCTAGAAGGGCATTGTTCCCGTCCCATGGCTAGTTGTGTTAGCACTCTAGATATATGCCTAGGGTTACATTTACGCCTCTTAACAATTACAGTGGTTCTCACAACTAAGAACAGTGGGTTCATTTAAAACTACATAATGAGACCCAGTTTGCTTTATACTATATAGCTATGTTTTGAGTCCAGTTAAAAGACTAATCAAAGCACTAAGTTATGGCAAGAGATTTAGATGATTTGCCATATTGTTCTTAGACAATCACAGAGTAATTGGCATAATTGAAAATGGTAAGGGAGTGTTGGAGAATTAGTTTAATGTGGAGTTGTGAGGTGTTGAGAAATGGAGGAGTCTTAGGGAAGACAATGGGAACAATTAAACATTGCTTTAAATAATAAAATTCAAATCATTGTTAATAAGAAAACAATAAATATACTGTACATTAATATTTAGTTATTCAAATACATGCAGAGATCTAGGGGCGGAATATACTCTGATTGATAGCAACAGTGCCTTAAGGGAGGTGAGTTATATAACTTGCTGATGGGAAATTGCTCTTAGTTTTCCCAAGACTCAGGGATCATTGCACGACATGCATCTCATCAGTTATCAAATAATTCAAATTAATGAAAAACAGATTGCTGCCTTTAATTGAATTATAAATGGCTAAAATATTGCTTCAGATTGAAGTTTTGCTCAGCTACAATATATTACAAAATGGTGATTGCTTAAGATAAGCATTATTGCAAAAACTGTTCAGTATGTTGTATTCGGTCAAGAGCGTCAGCTTCTAGAGGTTTGGGGGGCTTTATATGCCAAGGCTCATAAACCCAGAAGGCCACAAAGCCCTGCCCCCCCCCCCACACACACACACCTCTGAAAGGATTCTTACATTCTATAGATATAGTGCAGGGAGGCAGTCTAGCCAGGTTTTCTGATCTCTTGAACCAAGAGAAGCCTTTTTTGAAAATAGGAAGTAAATTCCGTTTCTTTAAAAGAAGGTTCCTCAGGCCAAAAACAGCCCTTCTCCCTCATTCCAATCTTTGCAAAATTATCTCCACATACAGCTTATAGGAGGTTCTTATGTAAAACAGTGTTTTTAAAAATTAGACATAAGAATGCTGGACTGCTGTGCTTGGCCTGGAGCATACCCCATATTTGCAGAAGTAGTACATTTGTGGAATCTGGTGCAGATACTCACTCTGACAGGATTGTGCTGTATATAGGCCATTTAAATAATTCCCCACCCCACCCACCCCCAGTATGACTCTGTGAGACTGTGTGGAAGACAAAACAATAGTCCTAAGAATCATCTCGGGAATGCAACAATGGAACAGTTCTCAAACTCTCCTGTCCCCAAGGTCCACTGAAGATTGTTGCTATCCCCTTTGGAACATTAATAAACTTTGCATTACAGATCAGGCCGCCACACACTTAGCTCATATTTTATTTATTTCTTTTGTGTTCAGAAACTTGTTAATCAGCAAACTTTGAGGGGAAGATCTGTTTGATTGCGTCAAGACTATGGATATTTTATTCACATGTTTGATAATCTAGCCTTGATCTCAAGCATAGGAAAGATGATTCAAGAATAAAATTATTCTTAACTGTTCAGCAGTCTTTCTAACAGTGGCTTGCATGCCTTAGTTTGGGAACATTTGCATGAAGGCATGAATAAAAATGAGATGAAAACTCCAGCCAGCAGCCTTTAATTTTACTGACTTTGAGTTGCAGTTCTTACAACAGAAGAGCAAGATCCACTTTAGCTTAGGTATAAATAGGAAATTGCACACACAGTTCTTCAGTGCAATCTAATATGTGGATTGTAGACACAAAACCTTTTGTAGAAATCTCCTTGATCGAATGCTGAAGATGTAGAGCAGGGGAACTGAATTAGTCCCTTGTTTCTGCCAACCATCTGTCACTTTGCCAGCTTGCTAAAAAGGGGTGCCTGATTGCTCTACGGACATGTTAGGTACTCTAGTTTCTGTTCCATAGAGTATTTGGTGCATTAGTATCTAAAGCAGGGCAACTACCAGAGGACTGGTGGCCTTCCTAATCTCCCCACCTCCCACCCCAATGAACACTGGGCCTAAGTATTCTAAAGTATAGTTTGCACACACTAAAACTGCACCAAGGAAAACAGATAAAATTCATTTTTTTTTAAAAATGGTAGCATCTGCTTACATACTTCTGGGGGTAGGGAAGTAGGAAAAATGAAGCCAAGTGTGCAAGTAAGAAAGGGAAGCTTCTATATTATGACTCACATTTCTCACATTGGCTAAAAACAGATGTTTGAGACACAGAAAGCAATAGATTTCAACTGAGGCTACAGATTCTGTTATGGATAAAATATATGAAAATTATGTGTGATGACCATGTATTTAAACATTATACAGTAAAACCTCGCATAAAGAGTGCCTCACTTAGAGACTAACTTGCTTAAAGAAAAGAATTTTCTCTGAATGGTTGTCTCGCTTAACAACTTAAACCAACCTAAAACCCGCTTAACAACTAAATCGGGGTTCGCAATTCCCCCCGCCAGAAGTCATAGTTGGTCACTTATTGTACTTCATTTGAAAAATGTTCTACTCCTATCCATAGAATGCATAATGGAAAAATGTTTCCTTTCTATCAGCAAAGTATAGCTTGTTTCTTAGATTGATCATGTCTTGATAGATTTATGTTATGTAGAAAAGGAGCAGCTAGGCAAGAGTTTGGCAAACCAGTAGCCTAATATTGGAGAGCACCTTTGGATGTAGAGGAATTTCTTATATGTTTATTTAAGATAATTCATTTTCATCAACATTTAGATTATATATAATATCTGTGTTTTCAAGAAAGTCTGCAGAATATATCCTTCAGAATGTTGGACATTTCAAAGAAAGGAAAAAACTTTATTCATCAGATAAACTACTCTTATGACAAAAGCTGGAGAAAACCATTTGTTGAAAGAATAACATGTAATTCATTGAAAATGTGAACGATATTTAACATTTTGTTTGTTAAGGTAGAGAGATTTTGTACACATACTGTCATATTTTCAATAAGTGCCAGAATCCCTGCTGGGTGATTTATATTTATCTGTTGTACAGAACAACCCACATCTGCAGGAGAACCTCCTGACTAAATTGCATTTGTACAACTGGCATGATATCAAGACATGGAAATAGTTTGTTGTAGTTTTAAAGGTAAAACAGTTCCAACCACCTTAATAGTACTCGCAAATTTTTGTATGTTTGATTTGTTAGATGAAAAAGCAGCTTTGGATCTAAAAACGTCTACTAAGCCATTAGCCCCTCAAGTGCCACCCAAAAAGCCTGTCCCTCCAAATAAATCCAATAGCATACTAAGAAGTGGAATTTTGCATCAAAAATGGCCAGAGAAACCCATTTTGCAGCCACCGATATCTAAGTAAGTACTGTATATCTGTTTCTTCTGCATTATATTGTTCAGTTTGGCAGCTTGCAGCAACAGTGCTGCTATTTTTTCAGATGAAACTTGAACATGCAATTGTTTTAAATTATTATGCTTACTTATTGAATGTTAAAAGTTTGCATATTCATGAATAACCTATTGCATTGTAGTAGAGGTGTGTATCGCCAGTGGGTTGAGGGAGAATAAGACTTCTCTAGCTTTGGAATTACTTACACGAAAAGTCTGTTCCGTAGGCTTTTACTTAAATAGGTTTTTTATGTAACTCAAAGCAAACCCATAGGAAAAATGAAATTTTTATGTCAATCGAAGCAAACCCATAGGAAATTGTGTTACGTAAATTTATGTAAATCTGAACATTTATGTAAATCAGGACATGGTTTTAGCACAAAATCATTATGTAAGTCACATTTTTATGTAACTCGGGGCATTTGAAAGTTGGGCTTTTACTGTACTATTGATTGCTTGTTAGTGGTGGCAAAGTGAACTGCTATTTTAGTAGAGATGGGAGACGATATATATATTGTGTGTATGTGTATGCTTCTCTCACAGCCTAGCTAATGTCTGATGAAGACCCATGACGTAACGTTATATATTTCATTTGGATGGAACGTAGTCAGACTTTACAAATCTCATATTCTAATCTAAATCACGAGCTCTGAGCACTGGAAACATGCTGTGAACTCTAATGCTGCTGCTTGTACTGCTTTTCTCAAAGCTGGCTTCCCTCTTCTACTTCTTATTTGCTCTCAAATGTTGACTTTAAACCAGGGGTATCCAAACTACAGCCCATGGACTAGATCTGTCCCCTGACACCAATTCATACGGCCCGTGCCGCCCTTGCCACTTCGGGAAGCTGAAGTAAAACGTACCCTTATGGGTGCTTTTTACTTCCACGAATAGCAAGGTTGTATGAATTGGTGTCAGGGTCTGGATCCACCCCATGGGCTGTAGTTTGGGCACCCTTGGTTTAAGCAGAGAAAATGGCTGCCTAAAAATCTATCTCGTCCTGTTGCAAAACAGATTGCAAGGTGCGTTTTACTTCTGCTTCTGCTGGGATGAACCACGTAACCGGCCTGCTGAACCACATGACTGGCCCACAGCCCAAAAAGTTTGGGGGCCCCTGGTTTAAACTATGGTTTGAAGGGAATGTGAAAACCATCTTTCCTGTTGGTACCTTAACCACGGTGGGCTGATCTTATCATGGGAAGCTCTAGTTAGAGAAAAGCCCATCAGAGAGCAAGCAAGGGGAACCTACATGTCAGCAGGAAAACTTTGCACTGTTGAGACCTCAAATTAAGGATCATTATACCTATAATTGGGGGGTTTTTTTGTGTGTAAACCGCTATAAAGAACACTTTTTAAGTATGAATATAATATTATGAAGCTGCCTTGTCTCTGCTTAAATAGCTGATAAATTAAATTGTTTCTTTTTCAAACACAGGACAAATGGGGAAGTTGCTTCCTGGAGACCAAAATCTGAAATTGAACCTGCAGCAAAACCAAAGTTAGATTCTGAGCAGTTACCATTGAGACCTAAATCGGTAGAGGTAGATTCCATTGTAATAAAGAACTTGAAAGAAACAGGTAGGTGGAAAAAAATAGATAACGTTGAAAAATCTAGCTTTTCTACAAGGCAGTATTATGGGATAAGTTTTTCTAGACTCCCTTTTTTTTAGTATTAGTATTACTATCTGTCTGAAATTACTGAAATAAAATTCTTCAGTGTACACCACCCTCTGGACCTCTGGAATCAATGAAGGTTTTGGAACTTCTCCAACATTTTGGCAGCCACAACTAGGGATTTGCACAAAAGATGCATGCTACTGAGGACACACATATGTACTAAACATTGGTGCCAAAATGAGATGGCTAGATGGTATTGTAGACTCAATGGGTACAGAGCTGGGTGGGTTGAGCTGAGGAGGATGGTGGAGGTCAGAAGTGCCTGGGGGGCAATGGTCCATGGGGTTCCAAAGGGTCGGAATCGACTGTGCGACTGAACAACAATATAATATAGTGAAAGTGCAAACATGCACAATAAAAATGTGGTTTAAAAAAAACAACCATAGGATCCTTGATAGGAAAGAAACATAAAACTACCTTCCTGATAAATATATTTTTTCTCTGTATTTTTATGCTTAGATGATCAAATCTTTGTGTCTGTCCCTCTCTCCCTCCTGATGATGTCATCAGTTCAATAAATTTTGTTTTAAATTAATTAAATGCTTCATCCCACATATACACACACATTGCTACTCTCATGGTCCTAATCTCAGTGGTGGCGGTTTTGGGCAATTAAAGCCTCCCCCCCCCCTCAGGCTTCCAAAGACTTATCCAGGGAAAAAGGGAGATAGGAAGTATTTCAGTAATATAAAATAAATGTTATCAGTGCAATCTGACAATGTCATCAAAGTTCATTGAACAGAGTTTGGGGCTATTTGGCAGTGATTTAGCTTACAGTTGTTTGAACTATGTGGAGGTTGTTAAATTTATCAACACTTAACTCATGCAAGAATTGCTTCATTTGGCCTGCCATTGAGTCAGGTGTAAAGCAGATGCTATTTAATGCAAGTAGAGAAAAGTTTGCAAACTTTAAGTCTCTTTCCTATACTGTTTCCGATAGCCATCTTCACTGGCTCTTCACACCCACAATGTATACTGTATGTAAACCTGTGGCTAATATTTTATTTCATATGTTTGAGGAAGGAGTTTGTAATTTATGAAAGTGTACATCATACGTCTGAGTCAGTCCTTAAGGAGCCACAGTAGTGTTTTTTCCCCTTCTTTCTTTGCTTTGTTTTTGTTACACATTTGTTCTTTTGGCTCAAACCCCTTAAAATTCATCTTCCTTCCTTATTTGTTACTTATCCTCCACATCCTGTCATTTTCCTGTCATAAATAGTCTACTCTCTTATAAGCAAGGAACTTTATGAATCTCAACGTCCCACCCTCAGTCAGTTCAACCTACTCCCTTGTTGGGCTTTTTGTTACTCATGCTTCCAAACCTTACCTTTCAGTTGTTGTAAGCAAAAATACTCCTTTCACTAATTGAATGTACAGCATGACACCTTAATATACAAGCATTGCATCACAGTACAGTAATACCCCGGATAACGATTGCATTGGATAACGCTAGAATCTGATAACAATGCAAGTTTTTTGGGGAAAAAACTTGCATCGGATAACGATTCTGGATAATGATTCTTAGCTTTATCCGAGGCAATGGTCTATGGGTGTGGGGTGGTTTGGGTAGAACTACCCAATCCACCCCCCACCTGCAGCGGTCTCTGTGACTGCAGTAGGGTTGGGGAAAAGCACGCGCCTTTCCCCTGACCCTACTGCAGTCGCAGAGACTGCTTGTGTCTCTTTCCCTCCCTGTATTTAAACTACAGGGAGAGAGAAACTGCTTGTGTCTCTTTCCCTCCCTGTATTTAAACTACAGGGAGGGGGAAAGAGAGAGGCGTGATTGGTTCTCTACAGACCCAATCACGTCTCTCTTTTTCCCCCTCCCTGTAGTTTAAATACAGGGAAGGAAAGAGACACAAGCAGTCTCTGCGACTGCAGTAGGGTCGGGGGAAAGGCGCGTGCTTTTCCCCGACCCTACTGCAGTCACAGAGACCGCTGCAGGTGGGGGGAAGAGTTACCCTATTTTCTTTTAAATGTGGCCATGTTACATAACTCATAACAGCAAGCAATACAGAGCAGTTTTCGAGCAGAAATGTTAGACCAGGGTGGTATGATCTGTAGTGCACTAGAATTGTCACTGCTACTGATCACAAAAGCAAAGCAGCATGGGAAATGGAGTTCCACAACATCTGTAGAACTACAGGTTTCCAATCTCTCTATTAACATTCTGGAGCAGTTTACATATTCTTCCCTTTTGAGGTGGCTTCAGTGTTATGGTGCCATAGATGTTACTATGGCTTTGTCTTCCTAGCAATCTTCTTCCTCCGTGTCTAGGCCAGATGTGAAACTGCCAAAATGAAGGCACCTTTCGGTGAATTCATTCTGAAGTTCCTTTCGCCAGTACCTTGGTAAGGTTGCCAAGGTGTAAGGGTATGCCCGAGTGTGGTTCAGAAATACCACAATCTTCGAAGAAGCTCTTTTTGTGTACCCTAGCAATCTTATTTAATTCGTTCTGCGAGGTTGCTCGCTATGCGAAAAATTCGCTATGCGAGTCTGACTCACATAACGAATTTTTCACTATGCGAATCAGACTTTTCCCTATGGAAAAACTCGCATAACGAACGTTTCTAGGGGGGAAACTCGCATAGCGAAAAATCCGTTATGCGAGTCAGACCGCTTAGCAAAAAAACTTGCTTGTTATGCGAGTTCTCTACAGACCCAATCACGTCTCTCTCTTTCCCCCTCCCTGTAGTTTAAATACAGGGAGGGAAAGAGACACAAGCAGTCTCTGCGACTGCAGTAGGGTTGGGGGAAAGGCACGCCTTTCCCCGACCCTACTGCAGTCGCAGAGACCGGTGCGGGTAGGGGGTGGCTTTAAAGGGAGAGAGGAAAAGAGAGACCCAATCGGATCTCTTTCTTTCCCTGCCTGCCTTTAAAGCGGTTTGTCCCTGAAGTCAGGGCTTTTTTTTTTAGCATTGTTCGATGCATGCATCAGACAACGCTAAAAATCGGATAACATCATGACTTGTGGAACCAAGTCATAAAGTTATCCGGGGTATTACTGTATTTTTATTTACATCACAATATTAGAAATGCTGATTTAATTAACCCTTTAAAAATAAGCTTGTTTTTCCTTTTCATATGGTCCTCTTCCAACAAAAGCTCTTTGACGAGAAAAGCAGGAATGCTTCAACTTATTTCTATGATTGTTTTATACAATGTGTGCTGATTCACATCAAAAACATTCTGCAGAAGTGAGAGAGCTAGCATCTGGTTAAGTAGATTGGGACTTCACCGAGAATAGATAAAAGAAGCAGTGTTCACATTAGCAAAATAAAAACAGTGTATTAAAGCCTGCTGATTCCTTCTTTGGCTGTTATTTAAGAACTTGAGATTCCTTTAGACTTTCTTTTCTAACAAATAAAGTGAGAATATTTCTCAATCTGTTGGTTGCTAAACTAGAATTTATCGCACTGTTTTCTCACACAGATAAATCACATGTACAGTATTTAAAATCATTATTAGCTAGAAGTTTATGTTATATTAAAAGTATATTAACTGAAATTATTGTGAAAGAGAAAACTGAAAGCTGACTTGCTTACAATTCATTTATTGAACAGGCTTTCCCTCTTAGTAGGTTTTTCCCTTTGTTTCTGTTTTTTAATGTTTCTCACTCAACTCAGTTATCAGAGACCTGCCAAACATATACAATCAAACCTCGTGTAACGAGCGTTTTACTTAGCGAAAAACTCGCATAACGAGCAAGTTTTTTGCTAAGCGGTCTGACTCGCATAACGGATTTTTCGCTATGCGAGTTTTCCCCATAGAAATGCTCGTTATGCGAGTTTTTCCATAGGGAAAAGTCTGGTTTGCATAGCGAAAAATTCGTTATGTGAGTCAGACTCGCATAGCGAATTTTTCGCATAGCGAGCAACCTCGCAGAACGAATTATATTCGTTCTGCGAGGTATAACTGTACGTTCTCTTGATGTTTCATAGTTATTTCTCTATTGCAATCTCTTTTTAAGCCCAGTAGACCATTCTGATAAGTCGTAATTTATTACCCTCTCATTTTAAATTAGGCAGAGCACAAAAAAGAGAGCTTGTTATAATAAGATTGCTAGGGTACACAGAAAGAGCCTCCTCGAAGATTGTGGTATTTTTGAACCACAATCGGGCGTACCCTTACCCCTTGGCAACCTTACCAAGGTACTGGCAAAAGGAACTTCAGAATGAATTCACCGAAAGGTGCCTTCATTTTGGCAGTTTCACATCTGGCCTAGACACGGAGGAAGAAGATTGCTAGGAAGACAAAGCCATAGTAACATCTATGGCACCATAACACTGAAGCCACCTCAAAAGGGAAGAAAATGTAAACTGCTCCAGAATGTTAATAGAGAGATTGGAAACCTGTAGTTCTACAGATGTTGTGGAACTCCATTTCCCATGCTGCTTTGCTTTTGTGATCAGTAGCAGTGACAATTCTAGTGCACTACAGATCATACCACCCTGGTCTAACATTTCTGCTTGAAAACTGCTCTGTATTGCTTGCTGTTATGAGTTATGTAACATGGCCACATTTAAAAGAAAATAGGGTAACTCTTCCCCCTCCCCCATTTTGGAGAGTCCTGTAAAATAACAACCACATTAAAGTTTTGCACCAATTGTGGAAGCAATTTCAAATTGATAAAGTACAGTACTGTACTGTAATTCTTTTGTTACTAATTAATTTTATTTTTAAAAAACTCTGGCAATGCTTTTATAAATCCATTCAACTCATTAAAGATAGAATTGGCATTTCTGAAACAATTCAGTTCCCATCATATTTCTACTTTGATCTTTCCAGTTATGATTTTTTTTACCCTAACATTTTGTATGGAAAATTCTTATGTCACAAATACACAGTGATTCAAAACATTTTGCTACCCATAAGGGTTGAAACTCTGATGCCTGTTTATTTCCCAAGCTGACGTGATCTACCAGTGTTTCCCAAATGCTGGTTTTTGGACTTCAATTCCCAGAAGCCTAGGTCATTTCCCCAAAGCACTGATCAGCCAATGTACTGACTGAGGCTTCTGGGAATTGAAGTCCACTAGTGGGCTGTGTACCCCTTGTTGGGAACCACTGATCTAGACAAATGAGAACCTCATCTTTTACTTGTCAGGCAATACCTCCTAGGAAAATGGCATTTGGTATAGGGCTACCCCATTTAAAATGATTTCCTCATTCATCTCTTGCTATGTTGTATCGTTGTGTGTGGCAACACACACAAGGAAAGGTAAAGGTCCTCCTTGTTTTAAAGCCAGTCATATCTGACCCTCGGGTTCGGTGCTCATCTCCATTTATAGCCCAAGAGCCAGCACTGTCTGTGTCTGCAGACATTTCTGTGGTCATGTAGCAGACCTGACTAGATACCGAAGTGCACAGAATGCTGTTTACCTTTCCCGCTGAAGTGGTACCTATTTATCTACTTGCAATTTCTTGCTTTCGAACTGCTAGGTTGGCAGGAGCTAGGACAGAGACAGGAGCTCACTCCATCATGCATCACTCAGGCCTCCAACTGCTGACCTGCTGACTTTCCAGTCATCAAGTTCACCGTCTTTTACCTTGCTCTTCACCTTGGAACTGTTCTGGAATGGATTGTATGTGATTAATGAAAACAAAAGAGTCCCTGACAGGCATCTAGTCTAAAAGATACATAACAAAGTGAAAAAGGGGGCAGATGGAAGAAGAAAAGTACATTGATTATTAAAGTTAATGATTTGTTCTTATGATGACTGGTTATATAAGCATAAATAGACCTATTATGTCTGAGAAGTGTATTTAAAAAACCCCATCCTGTGGAATGCCTAATGTGATATAGTAGTAATGGACTAGGACTCAGAAGACCTGGATTTGTTGCCATGGAACAACACTGGGGGTGGAACTGGTAAATAATTATAATAATAATAATTGTGTGTGCTGTCAAGTCAATTCTGACTCGTGGTGACCCTTTTAGGGCTTTCTAGGTGTTGAGTACTCGGAAGTGGTTTACTGTTCTCTTCTTCTGGAGGCATCTTGAGATTGTGCAGCTTGTCCAAGCCCATACAAGCTGGTTCTACTCTCAAGAGGGAGTAGAACTCTCAATCTCCGCAGCCAAATAACATACTCACTGCTACTGCATAAATACTTATCATACTTCAAAACCCTGTTAAGGTTGCTGGAAGTCAGTTCTGACTTGATAGCACATAATAACAAACCCATCTTGTGGTTATCTAAGGATTTTATTGAGTAGCATTAATACCACATTTGTAAGTTATTTTATTTATTTATATTAAATTTATATAAATCTGTTGCAGTGTTCCTCTTTTGCAAATTATATGTCTGAAAAATTACTAGTGGAGTATCATAATCTTTGGTTTGTGTGCACACAGATCTACCTTATTTAGGTAGAGGGAACTACCTGTTGTGATGATACAGAGGAGGGTGACTATCAACTATTAGCGCTTCTGAGCAAGTTTGAGTTCTAGTTATGTTTCAGTTTGCATTTGACTGGATTTCCCTACACCTCTTCCTACCTGGACTAGATTTCAGTAAGAGTATTTTTCATGGTCCCTCTTCGGTTTGAAATGAGGCCAGACTTAATGTGTATGTTCAGGTATACATTATAAAATGGAAGCTTTTCTCTCCTTTGAATATGGAGATTTCACCTCCTTTTTCTGTGTCGTCCACCCAACCTTCATCGTCTGATCCCATCAGTCCAAGTTTAACAAATCTCATTATTCTCCTGTTTAATTTAATCCTGCTAGATTCCAGGGCACTGTGCAATATATGGTTTCTTTTTATATCCTGTCTCCCTCCCAGAACTGTTACTGTTACTGTTCAGCACATGATTGAGAAACATACAGATAAAGGCACAATAATTTATTGTGCTTAAGGAGAATTCAACAGTACAAAAATACTTCAGTTAAAGTATATCAAATATTAAACATTATAAAGAAGCACTAACAGCTAGTCAGTGACCTGCTTTAATAAAAGGGTCTTTTCATTATGTTACAGGGACAGCCTTAGAAGACAGAAGTGCCAAAGTTCTTGGTACACTAAAACACATGGCAAAAGCAGGGGAACCAACCTATAAATTGATCAAGTCATTCAGGCAGTGCTTTCACAGAGAGAGCATCTATAAGTGAATATCAGATAGTAATTTTAAATAAATAAATAAAACAAAAAAGACAAATGTGGCACTTAAAGACTAATGGCTACATTTTAATGTTAGCTTTCATCCGCTTCATCAGACATAAGAATGCGACTTTATGCTATTAATTATACATGGCCCCAAGATCAGGTGGGGATACAGAGGTATACAACCCACCAGGGATCTTTGGTCAATATCAGGTGTAAAAAGCCACACTGACTTGCATCTATAACTGCTATACTAACCAAACCACCTGATCCCCACCTGATTGAAGTCATGTATAAATTAATTCCATGAAGTCTCACTCTTATGTCTGATGACTTGGTCCACAAAAGCTAACATTAAAATATAGTAGTTAGTCTTTAAGGTTCCACAACATATTTGTCTTTTTTATTTTATTTATTATCTGATGCCCTTGCACAAACTAACATGGCTACCACTTCAGAAATGTTGACTATAAGTGAATAAGCTACCGTCGGTCATACCTTCTTTGACCCAGAGTATTTCATGAGTCATGTGTCTATTTTATATTATTTCTTCCAGTTGTTTGACTGTAATTTTTCCCCTGATGTTTTTTCATTGTACATTTCAGTTTTGCTAATACAGTACTGTCATTAAATAAAATATTTTCAGGTAAAACTTACTGGCCTAACATAACATGACAGGTGAATGCTTTCTGCCTACTTAGTTCCATTTGTGCTGTGAGTGGATAAACAAGCCAAAAAACTACAGTCATAATGTCCAAACTAGGAGGAATCAGCTCTCTAGATGTTTTCTCTGCCAGAAACCCAGATAAATCTGCTTAAAACAAACCTTGCATTTCTTTTTCTGGCTTGATGGGACAGAAGTAAACCAGAGCTCCAACTTTTGCTGAGTTTGGATGTCACAGTAACCAAACGAGAAGCAAAAAAGGTCTGTGGTTTGTTTAACTGCTCTCACTGCAAAGGGGAGCATTCGGCAATGGACCAATACACTATAGTATCTTGAACACACTTATATACTTAACTTTGCTGTAGTGTATTCTTCCATCCATATAATGGATATCACTGTATCAGGAGTGGCCAAACTTTTTACACTGCGGGGCTGACCATGCTCCCGGACAGCTGAGCGGGATCCCCAGAAGCGGAAGTGGACACATTTACGGCTATCATAAATGCACCTACTTCCCCATTTACAACAGCCATGGGCATGTTTGCATATGCTTGGGCACATTTTCAGGCTGATGTAAACACAACCACTTCCACTTCTGGGTATGACGGAGGTGGCAGCGAGCCAGATGGAAATGTGTCATGGGCTGGATCTGGCCTATAGGCTGTAGGTTGGGAATCCCTGCCCTATATCTTTGGTTGATAGTTTGAACCTCGGTTGTTTTATCTTAATTGAATTTGGGGTGAGGGGGTCTCATAAGCTGTGATTGAACCACAAACTGGCATTTGGTTTATAGTAATTGTACTTGTTCCAACTATGTCCAGGTTTACAAAGTTCATATAAATTTGGAATATGGTGGCTTTATTTCTGACATTCTATCAGAATTCCTCCATAAATATATGATTTTGGAAGACATGTGTTGAAAGTGTATAAATGGAAATTAAGATGTTCTGCCATTAACCTGTTTATTCAGAAGTACCTTTTTGATAGGCTGAATTTTAGTACTACTAAAAAGAAGACTATGGGCAATGTCCAGGGTTGTGATTAGCAGCCACAGTTGTATTTCATCTGCTTATTTAGAAGGATAACACAAACTCTTCCCTTTGGTTGATGTTGAATAAATGTAACTGAGTCAACACATTGTCCTGCTTTTATACTGAAGATAAAGTAGTCAATGAAGTTTTAATACTCCTGAAATGTACTTCTCCTGCAAGAATTTTTTTTTAAATTCAGAATCTTTTCTAGATATTCCTCTCCTTGACTTTTCTTTCCAGATTTTGTTTCCTATCCTGTTTGACAATGTTTCCCTTCTTACGTGTCAGGAACTTACCCTTCCCTTCTCCATTTTGGTAAGATAACCTTTCTATATGGCACTCCAAGTTCTTTGTTCCATCAATACGTTGGCTCTTGAATCTAGGCTTCTGTTCTTGCCCAATGTAGAATTAACTTTCATTTTAAGTCATATGTGCATAACATTTGTTTCAAAATCATTTCCAATTTATTCTTCTATGTGTCCAACTGCTCATCACTAGCATTAACTAACAAAACTGCATCTTGGGAGAGTTTTGCCACACTATTGCATTAAAATTTGAATTTTGTTCCAGTAGAGCCTTTATTTTTCTTGTTGATAATCCCCTCCCATTTTTAGATTATATTGGTCAGCCACTCATGTTGTATGCCTTGCATCTTATACATAGGGTTCAAACCAGAAGAGGCCCATGATTTCTGGGTTTTCTTAAGCTTTCATCTCTAAGCAGTGGTTGCAAAAGAATTAGGCACGCCAGTCCACAAAGCTTCAGTCTTGTTGTTGCCTTTGTGTTGATCTCCTGGAGAAGAGGCACTGAGCTATAGCTCCACACTTGTACTGTACTTTGATCACGGTATATACAAGGCTCGTGTCTCTGCCCCATTTCATTTGTAACTGAACACAACTGGAGACGGCCTCTTCTGTGCCACTTTGTGGGTCCAGGTTTGCACCTGCTGTATTTAACAGTGGTTTATTCTTCCATGGGTGCTGAAGGTTTGCCACTTATCCTACAACAGGGGTTCTCAACCTTTTCAAGCCAAGGGCCGGGTCACAATCCCTCAGACTGCTTTGGGAACCGGACGGCCATTTTGCCTTGCCTGCCACACAAGGCACTTCTGGGTATGGCGGAGGTGGTGGGGGACCACATGAGATGGTGTCACGGGCAGTAGGTTGAGAGCCCCTGCTCTACAATGTGCTATGCCAATAGTAATCTAATTATTATTTTGTGTGTGTGTGTAGTTTGTTTTTGCTTTTTGATCAAACTAACACTCTTTGATATATTACACACCTCTTCATGTGGTAGAAATCTCATGATAAATTAAATATGCCATATTAATATACTATACTACTGCACTATATTAAATGGTTGTGTCCATTCTTCCTTGGCAGTGTTGCTACCATTATATACATTAGATTACATTAGATAGGTGGTGTTAATTTTATAGAAAATATTGAATCTGAAAAGTTTCAGCTGCATATGATCAAAAGAATGTGATTAACAATGGTTTAAATGCGGTTACAATGGTTTAAATCAGGGGTGCCTAAACGACTTGGACCAGGGCCTGACCACGTCCCTGGAACAGCTGAGCAGGCCAGACCATGCCCCCAGAATGGGGCATGTTTACACATGCACAGCCATTTTACTTCCTGGTTTGCCACAGATATTTCTGCACATGCATGAAAAGCGGCCATTTTACTTCCTGATTTGGCACAGATGCATCTACACATGCATGAAAGTGGCTATTTAACTTCCTGGTTTGGCATAGACGCTTGTGCACATGCACAAAATCAGCCATTTTATTTCCTGGTTTTGCACAGACGCTTCTGTACATGCATGAAAGTGGCCATTTTACTTCGCAGAAACATCTGTGCCAAACCAGGAAGTGCTTTTCACGCATGCGCAGAAGTGTCCATATTTACTTCCTGGTTTGGCAAGGGCATCGTGGGCCTGATTGAATGCCTTCGGGGGCCGTGTCCGGCCTATGGGCCATAGTTTGGGCATGCCTGATTTAAATGTATATTATAAATATGTCTACAATTATGCTTTCAGCATTGCACCAGCACAAACATGGTGCATAAGCAGCCCTGCAGTAGCAATCACACCCTACCAAAAAATCAGAATGCCCTGCTAGTTCAGATCCAAAGTCTCTCCAGCATTCTAATCACAAAGTGGTCAATTTCTTGCCTGCAAGCAGAACAAGAATTATATATTATAATATATAGAGGTTCACTTGAGGGACATGCGTGAGAGCCTATTTCTTTTTGTGTTGCTCCCAAACAGTGGTTTGTTGGGGAGCAAAAGTTTTCTAGCTAGACCTCAAAATGTCTAATAATTGCTTTATTGTCTCAAAAATCTATTATCTGGACAACTGACCATTCAGTTCCATATTGTCTTGAATAAGGTACTGTACATACTTTACCAGGTTCCATTGGCTTTTCAGACCTGGGTTATCTTTATTTCCAGAGGCAGTTAAGACAACTGTAGTCTTTCCCAAGTAAGAATATCTAGATTACAGTCTTCTTCTTCCGTGTCTAATCCAGATGTGAAGCTGCCAAAATGAAAACATCTTTATTCATGTCAAACATAGGATTAAAATTAAAGATAGTTTGAGAACTGTCTTCAGATTGTTTATTGGGAATTGTTTATTGGGAACCAGCATTACTTAAGAATGTAACTGCAAAACATTTCACTAGAATAGCTTGTTGGGAAATTTCTCATCTACATTAAGACAATAATAATGAGATGTTCCTGCTAATTTGGTAACAATCTTAGTTCAGGATTCTTATATTGACCTGTAAACCTCTAACTTCTCTGGATCTCATTCTTCGTCTATTTTAAAAGGACTCAAATAGCCTCCTTCAGATCTTATGGTTGTTGTAGATGAGGCAGGTGGTGTCAAGTGACAAGAAGCTGTGGGTTGGAGCCCTGGTGGTTCAGTGGTTAAACTGCAGTCCTGTAACCAAAAGTTTGTGAGTTTGATCCTTACCAGGGCTCAAGCTTGACTTAGCCTTCCGTCCTTCCAAATATAATGAGTAGCCAGTATGTTGGGGACAAAATGCTAATTAAGTTTTGAACCTCCCAGAGAGTGCACTAAGCTCTATGGCAGAAGTTCTCAATCTTTTAAAGCCAGGGGCCGGGTCACGTTCCCTCGGACAGCTTCGGGGGTCGGAGGGCCATTTCCCCCCTGCTCTATGGGATGGTAAATACTGTATATACTTGTATAAGTCTAGTTTTTTAGCCACCAAAATGAGATCCAAAAAAGGGACTCAACTTATACTCAGGTCAACAACCCAAAGGGTCCAGAAACTACGGTGATGCAAATTTAAACATATATTTTTTTAAAAGCACTAACACTACCGTAAAAACTCAAAAACATACCCACATAAATGTCTGAATAAATTAATGTTACCATATTTTCATGTATTTTAATTACTGAAACTCACTAGCAGCTGCTGCATTTTCCACCCCTGATTTATACTCAGGTCAATCTATTTTCTAGTTTTAGAGACCTCAACTTATATTCAGGACCACTTATAGTCAAGTATATACAGTGTGATTGCTTTGCTTTGGATAGAAGAGAGATGAATCCAAGCAACATTACATGGAAGATGAGAATTTAAAGCAAAGCAAAGCAATCACACTTATATACTGCCCCATAACACTAAGTGCACTCTCAGGGCAGTTCACAAGTTAATTAGCATTTTGTCCCCAACATCCTGGGTACTCATTTTACCAATCTCAGAAGGATGGAAGGCTGAGTCAATCTTGTGCTGTGGTCAGGATCCAATTCACAACCTTCTGGTTGCAGGACAACAGTTTAACCACTGCGCCACCACTTCGCCACCAAGCTCTGGTCTTCTGACTGAGATCACCATTCTAGCACTGTGTGATCTTTTAAATTGGATATTCTGCTGCTTAGAATATTTCAGAAGATGCTGGTGGGAATGAATATACAGAACAGATTGTGGAAATATATTGTTAGAACAGTAACATTGGGTGAGTTTTGCATAAGGAAAGGTGTGGTAGATAATTTTGTTTTGTGAGTAGGATGAAAGGATGAGTGCATAAATGGGGAGGGAGGGAACAACTTGAACAATGTACAGATAACTTCTGTATTATTTGCTTGGTGTAAGAAAGATTACCCAAACCTTTGCAATTGCAAAACCTTTGTAGAGTTTCTCCAGCAAAAATCCTTTCAACCCAGAATAATGTGACATGTAACCTGCAGTTCTTAGTTAGCTGTAATTTGCTGCTGAGATTTACAAGGTTTCAATCTAGAGTAAAATCCCAATATCATTCTGGCCCTTGAAGATTTCATTGTTTTGCAATTACCTTCTAGGTCAGTGTTCTTGGACTTCAACTCCCAGAAGCCCTGCTCAGCAGGAGTACTAACTTGGGCTTCTGGTAATTGAACTCCAAGAACACCTGGAATGCTAAGGTTGGCTATCACTGTTCTAGGTCATACAAGAGATAGATCAGATATACGTACTTTAGTTGTATGCTTTGCTTAAGTGTTTAATTGCAAACACATTGTGAGAGAGATCAACTTGTTATACAGTCATACCTCGCATAACGAATTTAATTCATTCTGCGAGGCTGCTTGCTATGTGAGTTTTTCGCTATGCAAAACAAACTCGCATAGCAAAAATTCCGATGGGGAAACTTGCATAACGAGCATTTCAAGGGGGAAAACTCGCATAGTGAATTTTTCGCTATGCGAGTTTTCCCCATAAAAATGCTTGTTATGCAAGTTTTTCCATAGGGAAAGTCCAACTCGCATAGTGAACATTTTTGTTATGCGAGTCAGACTGCATAACGAGCAAGTTTTTCGCTAAGTGAAATGCTCATTATGTGAGGTTTGACTGTAAATTCCGTTCTACTTCTGCATTGAAAATGTAGCTTATATAGCTCCTAGTTTCTATTTCTACTTAAAATGTTAATAACTTTTTAAGCTTATTAGCAGCTGCTCTAGTTCTTGTTTCTAAAGACATGTAGAAGACAATAGCATATTGTTGGCTTTTTAAATTAACTTAATTCACAGTAGAGTCTAAAGTGCTACCTTCTGGAAACGTTCAACATTTTATACGCCTTCCTCTCTCAATTCTCTTCTAGATCTTTTAAGTTTTGATGACATTATATCTACCTCAGATAATTTATCACATCCCACAACAAACAGGCCGAAGATGCATGGCAGGAGGCTTCCTGCCCGCTTCAATGGCAACCATTCTGTGAGTACATCCATGATAAAGAATCTGCACATGTATTGGTCTCTCCAGGACTTGTTGCCCCAGTGACAAGAAACAAACAAGGATTATTTCAATTTTTAAATGGGTAAAAGACACTTTAATTAATTGTAATCTATTTAAATGTAGAAGCTTGCAGTACTGGGTTGAGCCCACTGTATGTGAGTTAGCAGGTTCCTTAGACGGAGGTTTGAGAAATTCTTAAAAGCAGTTGGTTCCTCAGGAAGTCAGAAGCCTGGTTTATGGCCCAAATACTTAGCTTGTTTTGAGTGGGACTCTGGAAAATCAGGCTATTTAATTCTTAATCTCTGCCTTTTTTTATTTGCCTGTCTCTGAGTCCAAGTTTATATGTGATAATTGCATGTGTGTTTGTGTAGGTGCACGCATCTGTGTGTATATACAGATGTGTATGCATGTATCAGTGTACACACATACACAAAAGGAAAACTCCATAACCTGATGTATGGAAAGAGCAAAGTAAGAACAGGGAGTGTTGAATCAATGCTGTTGTTATTGGGAGATGAAAGAAGAGGAATATTGAAAAACTAAGAGTACAAGATAGGGTTTCCATATTGCCTGGGAAAGGTACACTGTCTTCCTGCGACTGACCTTGGGTTGCACAAATCTGTGGCCTAAAGGTTTTGTACATTAAGTACACAAATGTTTAGATGGCCCATTCTTTTTTTATACCTCTAAATACTGTATACAGAAATATCAATTGAACAATTTCTCCACTTATAAGCATTCAGTTGACTATGTGAAAAATAAATGTTTATTAGAAACGGGTATAGTGTATTTAGAGCAGGAGTTCGTAACCTTTTAAAGCCGGGGCCCGGGTCATGCTCCCTCAGCTTGGGGGCCGGGGTACCATTTTGCCCTTCCCCCACCACATGGCAGTTCCTGGTGTGGTGCAGGCAGTGGGGACCACATGAAATGGTGTCGGGACCTCATCCGGCCCAAGGGCTGCAGGTTGAGAATCCTGATTTAGAGTATCACAACTAATATTTTTGAACATGCTGATTAAATGGCCTATAGATTTTCAAAGACCACTGCTTTCTCTGTTTCTTTCTCTCCCCCCCCCCCCCAATCTAGGCTACTCAGGCTCAGACCATTGAGAAAAGTGTGAAGGTGCTTAATAAGGAGGAGGAAGTTGTGGTGGATAGTGCCAAACCAAAGCCATCTGAAGTGAAAAAGGTACAATGTTGACGTTGCTTATCAGGATAATTACATGTTAATACTGTATGTGGATTTCATGCTGGACTTCTTATCTTGAGTAGTTCAGTACTTTTTATTGGGTGTAAATTTTCTTCCAGCATCCTGAGTAAAAACAAAGCATCATAGAATAACATCATAAATTTTGTTCTTCTTTGCTTCCTTTTACCACATTGGGTGTCGAGGGAGATGTAAGGTTCATCCTCTGGTCCTTCTAGCGGCCTCCCCCGGTGTTATTTGGTACTGTAATATTTCAAGAGCAATATTACAGTAAAACCCCGATTTGCGTATGTCTCTACTTACATAAAATTTGACTTGCATAAGGTTTCCCCCCATAAATCACATCCCAATTTACGTAAAAAACCGAGTTGCGTAAGGGGTTTCCTGGTGTGTTTAGATTTTAAAATGGTGGTGGCCCTATTTTAAAATCTAAAATTCCACCTTCCGCCACCCGTCCCCACCGCTGAAAGTCGCAAGATATCACTTACCACGGAGGCAGCAGCAGCAATGGTTTTCTGCAGTCCCTGCTTGCTTTTGCTGGGACTGAGAGAGTGCAGGGGGAATATCCACTCCCATCCACTGTTCTTGTGAGGTTTCTCCGGGATGCGCTTTGTGAACGGCCTTGAAGAAGAGTTTAAAATGTGTGTGTGTGTGGGGGGGGGGGGATTGTCTCTCATTACCAGAGATGGCCACTAGAGGCACAAAGCATGGTTTTCCATAGGAAAACCAATTTTAAGGCCATTTTTTAAATTTTTTAGTGCATCCCTATGGGGATGCATCGATTTATGTAAAACCCCTATTTATGTAAGAGGCTACAGAATAGACTTTTTATGTAAATCAGGGTTTTACTGGATTATTGAAGAGAAACATTACAAGAAATTTTTTTATCAAAACAAAATAGTGTTTTAATCAGTTGTTATAGAAAAAGGTGTAATTGTCATGTGGATAAACAATGAATTCTGATCTGTTGCTTCATGATCATTGAAAGGGATGTGTTTTAAATTGTAATAGAGCTACTAAATATCTAGATAAACAAAATATTTGAAGTAGAAATATGCACTTAGCAACAAAATTTGCTTTTGGCATTCAGAATTACAGCACTTTAGATTCAGAATTTTTAAAAAATTGAATTGCAAGATATATGAAACCCCATTACAGTCAATATGAATACTATGTAGTCATTGTTTTCTCCTACTGTACTATAAAACACAAAATAATACAAAAATCCCAGTGATTTTACCAAACAAAAAATATCACATGCCAATAGCCAGCGGTGCCTAAGTATTAGGAAACCACTGTAATGGGAATGCTGGTTTGCACCCTGAAAGGTGAGAATGCTGGAAAGAAGTGCCAGCAGTATTGGGGAAGCAAAGGACAGGTTTTACTGGGGAGTGGGCAAGTATCCTGGGCAACTTTGGCAGGCAGCCTGGGACAGAAAATAGCCTGTGGTGGTTGGGAACTTTGCTAGCAGCATGGGCAGTGGTGAGCACCAGCAGGTTCACACCAGTTTGCCAGAACCGGTAGCAGAAATTCTGGCTGGCCCCTCTGCCCATCCAAATTTTAAAATAAAGTAGTCCTAATTCGGGTGCAGTGCAGGGCTTTCCCCCTGGCCACCTCCACCATACCACGCCCACAGTGTGGTAGTAAAAAAATTTTTTAGCCCATCACTGAGCATGGGGCAAAGAACAGTTGACTGAATGGGCATAATCTTGGAGAATCAGTAGGAAGAATGAAAGAGACAGAAGGGAGGGGGTAGCAGACTGAACCATGAGTGTGTCATTCTCTCTTAACGGGGACTCAAAGGCAGCCCAGCAATGGTAGAAAAATAAGTTTTCCTATAACTCCAGATGTGAGTGGTGTAGATTGACAATATTTCCTGCCCACGGGGCACATTAGTTGATGGCAAGACAGCCACCTTGGCCTGACCTCTCCAAACAGACCCCTTCTCTAGCCCAGTAAGAAAAGGGATGGGTCTCTTTGGGTTTGCAGGTCTCCTGCATATCATCCTGTACTCTGCCTCTGCCTTTTCCTTGTCCTTTTTCTGGGATGGTGTCTCTGGAGGCAGTCCCCTTCCATGCTTGTCAAGACAGTTTCTCAAAAAGCTTGCCCTGTTGTTGCTGCTTCTTCAGTGAGGCATAAGTCAGAGGCAACTTTCCTGCACATAACGAGTTAAATTTTACTCTTATTTCAGCCATCTGCATTTACTTCACCATTTCTATCTTCATCACCAAGACCAAGTTCTGTTGTACTAAATGCCGCTGCTGTGGAAATAAAGCTTAAACAAGAAACTGATGAAAAGGAAAAACCTTCTTTGGAAGAGCTCAAATCTCAGGTCTTTGAACTGCTAACTGTTGTGGAACGACTGAAAAAGGAGCACGGGTAAGAACAGCTCACGTTTCACCTAACTTTATAGGATCGAAGATACAAGGTATACCTTCATAGATTAGATTTTTAAAATATATCTTTCATCAGTATCATAGGGGGCTGCGGTGGCTCAGTGGGTAAGAAGCTCGTCTTGCTAGCTGGAAGGCTGGCAAGTTGGCAGTTCGAGACCCAGGTACTGCATGACGGATTGAGCACCCATCTCTGTCCCCGCTCTTGGGACATGATAGGAGCCTCATTTGGGCATTCCCTGAGCTGAGTTTCTCCCGCAAGAATCTTTCAACCCAGAATAATTTCTGACTCGAAATTATTATTATCAGTATCATCACTGAGGTTTTATTTAGAGATCTTAACTGAAGTGGCTCAAGTGGCTAAGATGCTGACTGGGAGGTGGAAGGTCAGCAGTTCGATTCCCGAGTACTGCAGAATGGAATGAGCTCCCGTCTTTGTCCCAGCTCCTGCCAGCCTTCGGTGGGAAGGTAACAGCGTTCCGTGCGCTCCTATGTCTAGTCATGCCTGCTACATGACTATGGAAACATCTGCAGAAGCAGACAACGCTGGCTCTTCGGCTTTGAAACAGAGATGAGCACTGACCCCTAGAGTCGGATATGACTGGCTTTCGAGCAAGGGAAACCTTTACCTAACAAACTTCTGTAGTTAGTTGTAAAAATTACTGCCAGATTCACTTGTCAGCACTATTCATTTCAGCAGAGAAAGCATTGTGGGGAGAGGTCTTTCCACTAGGTTTCTTCTTTCTGGATCCTGGAGAACCTGCACTAGAGTTAGAGAAGGATCTTTTCAGCTCACTTCACAGATCAGCGTGAGAGCACAGGAGTGTGGAGCCTGCTCCCAAACTGGTTCAGTTGCCCACTCCAGCCCCTACTTTTGTGCACGCTTGTCATTTTTCAATCCAAGCGTATTTGTAAATTGTAGATTTCCTTTGTTTGGCAGCCTGGCCTAGCAAAATACAGTACCTAAATGACAACATTAATGTTTAATTTTAAAGGAAAGAACTGGAAAAACTGAAAAGAGAGTTGGAGGAAGAGAAACAGTTGCGGAACAACTTAGAGGTAAAGTATTTGAGTAAGATATTGGGAGCAATGATAGAAGACTGTACTTTTTCAGATCCATACCCCACCACCACCACCCCCAGCTAATGTATTGTCAAAAGTATGATGTTCTTAATAATTAGTTTCTCTTGTATCTTCATCTTCTGAGAAGGGTTTGGGGATCCTCTGAAATAATGAATTAAAATTAAACACACACACCCCAAAAAACCACAAATCCACAGCCAAATGCTTCTAGGAGCCCAAAACCCACCTTTAAATGGAAGGATGCCTTTTGGATCTAACTCACTGAATCTGATCACTTCATGGGCAATGGTCAAGAGACTATTATTTATTCAGTTTATACCCTCGCTTTCTCCAAGGAATGGGATTTAGGGTGACTTAGAAGAGAATAGGAAAGTAATTAAACATTTAAAAAATAATAATAATAACCCATATAGCTAGGGAGATAGAATCGTGGTAGGCCAAGCTCCAGCTGCTTCTCCATGTGAGTGGCTGCAGGCATGCATATACAAGAACCACAAGGCCTTTGTCAGTCCACCTGGATGCCCTTTCTCTAAGCCAGGGGAGCCCAAACTTTTCAGGCTGCAGGCCGGTCATGTGGCCGAGTGTGTCGGTCACGGGGTCCCTCCCACCCAGAAGTGGAAGTAAAATGTGCATGTGCAGAAAATGCCTGCCCATGCACAACGCTGCTGTAAATGACCTGCGTTCAGTCACTGGTCATATACGCAGTGTTGTTGTTGTTCGATTTCTATGCCGCCCAGTGATGGGATGTCAAAAATTCTACTACCACGCCATGACGTCATGGACGTCATGGGCGTGGCCAATGTCATGACGTCATGACGTCATGGGCGGAGCCAACGTCATGACATCATGACGTTGTGGGCAAGGCCAAAAATAAAATAAAAATAAAAAAATAAACACGCACACAGACCCGTAAATAACTTAAAGAAATAAAATAAAGAAATAAATAAAATAAAAATTAAATAAAAGTACAACCACCCACCCAAAACACAAATAAATCACCCACCCACCCTAAATATAAAAGCCTCACTTACCTTCCTTGGCGCCGACGAACCTCCATGTGGCCCGGGGCCACCCGGCAACACACGCTGCCCCCAACTGCGGCCGTTTCCTCCTACGAAGGCCGCGGCCACGGGCGGCCAGGGCCTGCGGGGAGCAGTGGGTATGGTGGCGGCTGGGCTAAAAAGGGACCGGCCCAAGGAGGAGGCCACAGGGATGCAGGCAGCAGCAGGTCCGGCGGCGGGGGGCGGCAGCTGCAGGCACCCAGTCCACAGGCGCCCGGCGGAGGAGGAGGCGGCAGCGGTGCGCCGCGCGTCCCCAGGGCATGGGGCTTGTCGGCAGCGGATGGCCCAGGCAGCCCTCAACGTGCCGTGGGGGAGGTGCCCTCCTCAGAGGGCTGGTGCCGCTGCCCCCGCCGCCGTCCTGAAAGCAGTAAAACAATTTTTTTAAAATCGGAGCTAAAATGGCTCCAATTGACTGCGCATGCGCAGAAACTCAATCTGACGCATGCGCAATGCATCAGATTGAGTTTCTGCGCATGCGCAGTCAATTGGAGCCATTTTAGCTCCGATTAAAAAAAAAAATCCTTTCGGTGAGGCGTCCGGAACCGGACACCCCCAAAGTGGACTCCCCTCCCGGAGAACCCTCCGGAATTGTTCCTACCGGTTCCAGGGAACCGTCTGGAACCGGGGACATCCCATCACTGATGCCGCCCCACTCTCTTATAGCGACTCTGGGCGGCTCACAATGAAACAATATAACAAAATTACAATATCAAATGACAAAGTATCAACTAACATAAACATACATGTTCTGTGTATGTGCATTTTACTTCCGTTTCCTGGAGCGGTGCGGGCTAGATTAATTAGCGCTGTGGGCCAGTACTGGTCCATGGGCTATAGTTTGGGCACCCCTGCGCTAAGCTGTGATATGACAGCAGACCACACACGTGTTCAGCTTAAAAGCAAGTTCAGCATTCTGAATATTTTAAAAAGCCACAACGAGATAGAGCGGGTTTGGTGACTAGCCAGAGTAGTCACGTTAAAGGAAGCTGCAGACCAACTCCAAAGGAGGAAAGGGGACTTGGTTAGTTTCTGATCAGCTTCCTCACGAAAAGATCTACTCTTGGAAAAGATCCCACCTAAAATTTATATAGGGCTGTGCTGTGCATGTGTCCGTGTACATGTTGGCAAGTGAGAGACTATGTAAGCAACACCAGTAATACCTTGGATAACGCTAAGACTTGGTTCCACAAGTCTTGGTGTTATCCGATTTTTAGTGTTATCCGATGCATGTTAAAATCCTATGGGATGGATCGGATAACGTTAAAGCTCCATAGAGATACATTGTAACCGCACAGGCTTTAGCGGTTGTTATCGGATCCATCCCATAGGACCTTAACATTGTTCGATCCAATTCTCCTCCCCAGATTACTTAACGTTATGCGATTTTAGCATTATCTGAGGTAAACGTTATCCGAGGTATTACTGTATCTCACACTATTGGTTACATTTTAGGTTGAGTGGACTATGTTGCTGAATCTTGGAACACATATAGATCTGGTTGCATATAGAATCAACATAAATATTTATTGCATTCTTAATGTCTCAATGTTTTTTATCCACAGGTGGAAATAGAAAAGCTCAAGAGAGCTGTTGGAAGTTCATTGAAAGAGCCATAAACTGTGGAGTCCTCTGTTGTGCCAGGAATTCAGTCAAAAAAAAAGACCCAATGAAGTCATGTGTTTATTGTTGCTGTTTTTTACTTTATGCCAATTAATTGTTACATTCCGTTTTTAAAAAAAATGAATATATGATTCTTGTATTCAATGAGCTAAGAGAAGAAAATGGATACTTTTTTGTTCCTTGCCAATATAGGAGAGGCCTTATTTCTTATTGTGCTGAAGAGTAAACCTTTATATATATATATATTTGGTTTGCTTGGAAATACTACTGAATCTGTATATAAATAAATATATATATATAAAAGGGGGGGATCTGAATAGTTTATTATTGAATATCTATAGTCTAATTTTTAAGACACCTGTATGATAAACAAGGCAATATATCTTTGCAAAATAATCTGTAAAAAAGGTCTATAAAAAGGCACATGGTGTAGCCTTGCAATTATTACAGTCACTACTTTTTTCACCATGCTAAAAGGAATATGATGTTTGTATATTTTTATAATATTTACATTCCTGCCTGGAGTTACACTGTTTTGTCTGTCTACAGCGAGAGTATTTATAATATACTATTTTATAGTACACGACAATACCATGTTTGTTCTCCCTATGGAATAGATGAGTCAGCAGACCTAAGCAGTACAACATATAAAATATATCTTAAATGGAGAAGAGTATATCACTTGCACTGTAAGATTGATGAAAGGGACGTACTGTATAGGAAAAACAGCATACCAAGATGAATGCTTAAAAATGCAAGAAATCTGTATGTAAGATTGAAATACCCTTACAGTTTTAACCTTTTGTGCCTAAATATCACAGACTTTGTCATGGTAAGGATTTTCCAAGTGTTAAACTCTCTTTGCTTTCACAAATGTATCCTGCAGCTTTAATTTTTTTAGCACAAATTATGATGTTAAAAATGTCATATGCAAATGAAATGCTTTACAGCTACTTGGTTAACTACATGCAATCTTAAAATGACATATATGACCCACAAAACTGCTAAGTAAGTTCCAAACTGTTAGAAAAATAGTTGACTATGCATACAATAGTATTTCAGAAGGTGAAAGGTTTAGCTTGTTGTAGTAAGGTGTGTTTTTTAAGTATTTCTTGTGTATGTTTTTATTTCCTTCCTGGCTTAGTTGTTACCATGATGGAGAAGACTAAACATTTACATTGCCATGCATTTCACTCATGCCATGGCTAAAAATGCGATCTCAGCTTCTCTTCATGTCTTCTAAATCATTATGAAAAGAGGAAATAATTTCATAATGGTTTTAAAATCATTTGTATTAAATTAAAAGGAAATCCTAATCCTTGTTGTCTTAGTGGAAAGCTCTTGATCTCCTGCCTTCCTCTTAACTAGTCAGAATGTGGGTGTATGGTTTAAGATTAAATACAAATGAAGTTAGATGTGTAGTTATTTTGTTTTTATGCACAAGAGTTTGTGTCTTGGTGACTAGAGTTCAAATTTCTCCCATCCCAGTCGTGCCTTCTCCCCAAATTTGTGGTCCTTCCTATGTACAGGTGTTCTGTTGTTGTTTTTAAAAGAAGTCACTTTACACCTATTGAAGAGGGTGTTTTTTAACCTCTTAGCAGGTTTGAAGGGAATACATTAAAGCAGGGATTCTCAACCTGCAGCCTGTGGGCCAGATGCAGCCTGCAGCACCATTTCATGTGGCCCTCCACCACACCAGGAAGTGCCATGTGGTGGAGGAAGGGCAAAATGAGTCAGCAGACCTCAGCCACCCGGCCTCGAAGGGAGAGAACTTGGGGGTCTTGGGCGGCAATAGAGGACTTAATGGGGGGGGAGGTTGGTGGGATGTTGTTTTGTTTAGTATGGAAGCCGCCTAGAGTCAGGTTCGCCTGAGCGAGGCAGGGTATAAATTTGAAGAATAAATAAATAATAAATAAATAAAATGGCTGTCCGGGCCCCAAAGTTGTCTGAGGGAGTGTGACCCGGCCCCTGTCTTTAAAAGATTGAGAACTCCTTCATTAAAGCATTTCCTACATATGTACAATGAGCCTGGTCTCAGTCAAGGGTTCCTGTACTTACCTATGAGTGTTAAACATTAATTCAAGCTGCAAGCTATGTGTTCAATAGAATATGTAGCATAACTCAAAATTTGATTATTATTTTTAAAATGTCAACTTGTACTTGTTCACAAGTAAAAATGTGTTTGTCCTTGCAAATAAATGAGCTGCAAATTAGTAGTTTAAAATGTGTAAATGAAGAAATGGGGTGTATGAAGTCGTGAAGCTTTGTTTGCTTACAGTTGGTACATAACTAATGACAAATGACAAATTGTTGGGTTGCTTAATGATTGACTTTTGTTACCAGTTTGGGTTATAAGTAATTTGAATAATAACAAATGCATCTCAGATTAACTTGCTGCGGAAAAGGTGTCACTCCTGTAAACTAACCAGGTACTTATTTGTAATTGTCACTGACCCAGCATCTTCTGGCTTACTAACCAAATCCATTAACGACATTAGTCTTGACCCTTCCTGGCCCTGAATCCCTGGATAGAAAACCTGGGGAAGCGAAGCTTGTTTACCTTTGGACTGGCCTTTTGGGGGAAAGGCAAGTAGAACCTCATTGCTGCCACCATTTGAGATGGCACAGGGAAATGCCCCTACCTTCTTCTTTGTAGAAAGAATGAAGTAGTAGTGCTTGTATCCCACAACGCTGAACTTTTGCAGGGAAGCATCAGGCTTGTTTTCATTTTACCTCTTACCTGACACCCCCCTGAAAAAACATCCCAGTGAAAAAGGAGCAGCTGCTTCTAACTTGAAGCCAGTCCAATATTCCTCTGTGCACTGAGGAGTTGCTGCAGATTGGGCTTTTTGAGCATGTTCTGTCAGTAGCACTTCCTTCCTACCTCTTACAAGAGCTGAACAGGAAATTGCCTGCTTTCTAGAGAACACCAATGCATGGTTTCTGGTTTTGTTTTCTGCAAGATATTACGGAGGTGAAAATGGTTTTCCTTCCTTCCTTCCTTCCCTGGAGACATGTTCTCCCACAGAATGCCAGTCGTATGGTGGAAGCACAGATGCACGTCAGACAGGGTGAAACACTCACCTTGCATGCAAGAAAGCAGTTGGAATTTGTTGTGTGCTTGTTCACCTGCACCACTTGTCTTACCAATTGCCTCTGTGTGTACTGCCTACCGGGGGGGGGGGGGGAATGAGCAGCAAAAGAACTCTTCCTCCCTGACATTAACTCATTGAGATTCTTCTCTGATTATGCAAAACAAGAATGAGGTTAGTAAAAGGAAACTTCTTGTATATTATTTTCACTGTGATCCAGCGAGAGCGTGCACAGCAAAATATTACTGAGAAATTGCTGTATGACAGCTTCGTCTGCCTTGAAGCTTATAGCAGAGGAATAGGACAAGACAATCAGTTAAATTGGAAGTGTTAATTATTAAATGGCCTTTTTTTGCTGGAGCAATAAATGACCATGTGCATTGACAATTTAATTAACAAATCTTCTGAAAGTTGCTGCTATGAGTGGGGTTTTTTTAGCAATAAACACCTGCCTAATATACAGTATCTGTCTTAAATTAATGTTGTGTAATGGGAAATAGGGGAAAGGGTGCAAACATTCCAAAGAATGCAAGTTATTTCAAGCAGTATACTTCACTGACTTGTTTACAGGTGCTGTAAAATCATGTATGTATCAGAATTTCACAAATAAAATTATACGCTGTTATTATGTTTGCATTTTTGGTCAGGATTTTTTAAAAGTTTAAATAAGAATACACCACACACACAAAAACTACAGTTCTCCAAAATAACATATACAGCAGGAGCATTGGATGGTATTACTAAGTTAAATTATAGCCTGAAAATAATTATCTTAATTTCACTGCAGATATCAAGTAAATTGTCAGGCCAGTAGAGCTCAAATATGTCTTGTCAACTGCGAAATGATGGCTAAGAATTGGATGTGGTTTCCTAGATGAGCCATAGGGGGACCAATGAGAAAGGACCTTCAGATTAGATTTGGAATTAGATTAGACTGGAATGCCAAGTAGGAAATCAAAAAGTAAATGGAATAACAGGCAAGTTTGGTCTTGGAACACAGAATGAAGCAGGCTAAAAACTGATAGAGTTCTGCCAAGATAACGCACTGGTCATAGCAAACACTCTCTTCCAGCAACACAAAAGGAGACTTTACACATGGACATCACCAGATGGCCAACATCGAAACCAGATTGACTACATACTCTGCAGCCAAAGATGGAGAACCTCCATACAGTCAGCAAAAACAAGACCAGGAGCAGATTGTGGTTCAGATCACAACCTACTGATCACAAAATTCAGGCTTGGACTCAAAAAAATAGGGAAAACAACTAGGCCAGACAGGTATGACCTAGACAACATCCCTAAAGAATACATGGTGGAGGTGTGGAACAGATTCAATAGCTTGGACCAGATAGACAGAGTGCCAGAAGAATTATGGACAGAGATGCGGGACATCATGCAGGAGGCAGCAAAGAAAACCATACCAAAAGAAAAGAAGCATAAGAAAGCTAAGTGGTTGTCCGATGAGGCTCTTAAAATAGCAGAGGAAAGAAGGGACGCAAAAGGCAAAGGAGAAAGGGGAAAATACAATCACTTGAATACAGAATTTCAAAGAAAAGCAAGGAGAGATAAGGAAACCTGCCTGAATGAACAGTGCAAAGAAATAGAGCAAAACAATATCAGGGGTAGGACTAGAGATCTTTTCCAAAAAAATTGGGGAAATCAAGGGAACGTTTAAAGCAAAAATGACCATTATAAAAGACAAAGATGGCAAGGAGTTAGCAGATGCAGAAGAGATTAAGAAAAGATGGAAAGAGTGCACAGAGGAACTCTACAAAAAGGACCTCAACACCCCTGATAATCACAATGATGAGAACATTGAACATGAGCCAGACATCCTAGAGAGTGAAGTCAAAAAGGCCCTAAAAAGCACTGCAAACAACAAAGCCAGCGGAGATGATGGTATCCAGGTTGAACTTTTCAAAGCCCTAAAAGATGATGGAATCATATTATTACATTCTATATGCCAGCAGATTTGGAAAACACAACAATGGCCACAGGATTGGAAAAGATCAGTATACATTCCAATCCCCAAAAAGGGTAATGCCAAAGAATGTTAAAATTATCGAACAATTGCGCTCGTCCCACATGATAGCAAGGTGATGCTCAAGAGAATACAGGATAGACTGCAACAGCATGTGGAGAGAGAATTACCAGAAGTGCAGGCAGGTTTCAGAAGAGGCAGGGGGACTAGAGAACACATTGCCAACATAAGATGTATCATGGAAAAAACAAAGGAATATCAGAAACAAGTATACTTCTGTTTCATTGATTACACTAAGGCCTTTGACTGCATGGACCACAACAAAATGTGGCAAGTAATTAAAGAGATGGGAATACCAGAACACCTTATATGCCTCATGAGAATTCTGTACATGAATCAAGAAACAACAGTTAGGACTGAATATGAAATGACTGAGTGGTTTGGAATAGGAAAATGAGTAAGACAAGGCTGCATTTTGTCACCCAGCTTATTCAACTTATACACAGAGCACATAATGCGCAATGCAGGGATGGAGGAATCACAAATTGAGATCAAAATTGCTGGGAGAAACATTAACAATTTGAGATATGCAGATGATACCACCCTAATGGCAGAAAGTGAGGAGGTCCTAAAGAAGCTCCTGAGTAGGTTGAAAGAAGAGAGTGAAAAAGCTGGCTTGAGACTCAATATAAAGAAAACCAAGATCATGGCAACAGGCCCTGTCAGTCCCTGGAAAATAGATGGGGAAGAAGTAGAGGCAGTGACAGATTTTACTTTCCTGGGATCAAAGCTGACTGCAGATGGTGATTGTAGCCACGAAATAAAAGGCGACTGATTCTTGGGGGGCAAGCAATGAGAAACCTGGGGAGCATAGTGAAAAGTAGAGACATCACATTGAAAACAAAAATTTGCATAGTCAAAGCAATGGTATTCCCTGTGGCAATGTATGGTTGTGAGAGCTGGACCATTAGGAAAGCTGAGTGCAGAAGAATAGACGCCTTTGAGATGTGGTGTTGGAGGAGAGTTTTGAGAGTCCCCTGGACAGCGAGGAGAACAAATAGGTCAATCTTAGAAGAAATCAACCCTGACTGCTCCCTAGAAGGTCAAATATTAAAGATGAAGCTGAAGAGAGGATTCACTTGAGAAAGCCTTGATGCTGGGAAGAGTGGATTGCAAAAGAAGAAGGGGGCGGCCCAAAATGAGATGGCTAGATGGTATTGTAGAGACAATGTGCACAAAGCTGAGCGAGTTGAGGAGGATGGTGGAGGACAGAAGTGCCTGGTGGACAGTGGTCCATGGGGTCGCAGAAGGTCGGAATCGACTGTGCGACTGAACAACAAAATCTGGAGCCTAGACCTGATGGTGCATTAGTCTTCTGGAAGATTAAAATTAGAATTCATCTTCTGTCCGGTTCTTGCTCTTTTTATGCTCATAGCTTTTGAATTAAAATCATCATCCATAATACATTAGTCAGTTGTCCATATTTGGAACTAGCACCTTTGGTATAAAACCTTGTTTGCTAAATTTTGTCACAATCTGAATCTGACTGAGCTTTCCCCTCTGGGATGGTAAGTAAAAACGTGTTGCTTAATTATCTATTTCATTTCTGTAAAACACTACAGTGACTTAACTAGGGTGTGAAGCTCCTAAGGCATCAATATTTCTGGCTGAGTAAGTTCATAATATAAGAAGCCGTGTCTGTCTTAACTTTGCATATAATAAAATCTTACTCCAATTAATGGCCTACAACTTCCCTGGCAGTTACAAACTAGTATCCTTAAGGCAGAAATTTAACTAGACTAGTGATGTCTGTTTAATGTGTAATTCTAAAACTGGACCACTACCCACAGAAGCACAAGTTCTGGGCCCTGCCTCTTTCTTTGGCAAACATCACATTTACAATATGAATGATGGGATGTTCACTACAACTTATCAGTACTTAAAACTGCAGTTGTCAGTCAGATCCCATGCTTCCATGGAGCTTAATTTGATCTCAAGGCAGATTTTGGAGACCTTGTGATGATTTATTCAAAGCAGGCTGATTCTCTTTCAGACTCAGTTAAGACTGCAATGCTAAATATATTCAACTAGAAAGCTTGTGTCACCAAAGAGCTGCTAGATTCTAGGGATGATATCTGAACGGTAGTTGCATCCTGTTCCGAGCTGGAGTTTATGAGTCCAATGCAAAATGCCAACTATATGGGACTATGCAACTCAAGGATCAATGAATGTCTAGGAGGAAGGTGAAGAGAGCATAGAAGTCTAAAGAAGTCTTAGATGGAATGGCTAAGTACTTGTGTGTTGGAATTCACAATGGATTCAAGTGTTCACTCCACATTTCTCAATTTGTTTTAGATGAATATACAACATCCACATGCACAGTGACTAAAACTCTTGTCAAGCATAGCAAGTTGCCCTGGCTGAACAACTGTAAAGTTGTGGTAGGTAAAGTGAGGCAAGATTGACCCAAATCCTTGTCCAAAAATCTCTGGGTTTTCACCGTCTCTTGATCAAGTGACAGTGAAAACCCAGAGATTTTTGGACAAGGAAGAATCTTGTTCTTCCTGCACATGATGTAATTTAAAAAAACTGGCTTCAAGAACAGTCCTGAGTTCACTTAACCATTACAAGCAACATAACACATTAACTTTCTATATCCTCAAAAAATAAACAACTACAGTCAAACCTCGCATAAAGAGTAACTCGCTTAGAGAGCAGAATTTTCTCTGAATGTTCACTTCACTTAACAAATAAAACCAACCAGAAACTTGCTTAACAAATAAATCGGGGTTCACAATCCCCCAACCAGAAGTCACAATTGGTCATTTTCAATGGTGTTTCACTTAAAGAGCCTACTCACTTAAAGAGCAATCCCGTGGAACGCATTATGCTCTTTAAGCGAGGTACCACTGTATCTTATTTCCACTGCCAGATTTACTTAAGGCAGTGACAGAATATGTACTGTTGGCATAACATCTGTTCAAATCATATGGCTGGAAAAGGGAAAATACAAACAAAACTTCAAATTATTCTGGTGCGGTGAATCCCGTGCATGAACTGAAGACGGCATAAAGTTATGTGGAATAGATCAGTCATTGTTCTTAAAAAGTGAAAAGAGATTAAATGAGTTAATGTTGGGTCTCATGATAAGATTGATATTTGAAAGTGTATTCTTTAGAAATCGTCCTCGGGCCACCCCACAATAGGGACATGCCATCAGTGATACTTTAGTGCTTCCTCAGGGTTGTGTTTCTTTTGATTCCTGTCATGTTACTCAATAAATCCCCTGTACCCTGTTTCTCCAGATTCTTGTTTAGATAACTCATGTCATGAATATATCACCCGACTACAATTGCAGGAGCAGATGATGAAAACATGATATCTTCAAAATACTGTAAACCAGGATTGAGGAATGTAGTGAACCCTTCCAGAAGTTTGAACATAAGTCTCATCCTTGATCACTGAAAATTGCAGTCTCAATATCTGTAGGAAACTAAAATGCTGTTCCCTGCTAAAAACATTTGACGCTAACTCCATGCAAGAAAATTAGACGTAGTGTGTTCTGAAGGGGTGGTTTCTCAGCCTCTGCTTCAAGATTAGGTCACAGAGCAAATGTGAGAGAGACCTCCACCAATCCTCACACTGACTGGGCCTTCTGTTGATCTGCTCCTTCCACCAATAGGTGTTCCACCAAACAAACCTCCAGCCAGTAACTGAAGCCTATTATATCTAGCCTTGTGCTCTGCAACAACAGCAGAGGACAAAACTTTACCGCCTTCTGCCTGATAGCCTACCATGTTTTCAAAGCCTGAAACCTTCAGTTTTCTCTCTTTCCAGAAGAAATATGCTCAGTTCCTTTCTTCACACCAATTGTTTTCTGAGCCCCTGGCTGTTTTCTTTGTTTCTCACTGAACAAGATATCCACACTGTGAATCAGTCCCTATAATGGGAGAAGACAGTGTCATTAGGAGGAAACATCCTACCAACTTGGTTCCAGGCTCTTCCATTAGATGGAACTTGATCAGACAGAATGTCTTTTTTGCTTCAAAGGGTCCTCAGAGACTGGAGGGAACTTTTGCTGATCAACTTGCTGTGTTCTGAGATGTAGATATATGTGTGACAAGAACAGGATGGGGAAAGGGTTCTCCCTTCTTAGGCCAGCAAACAGATTTCTAATGTGCAGCAGTCACCATCTTGAACACAACATGGATGTCAGCGTAGGCGCAGCCAGTCAGATAATATCCATCTCACAAAAAGACAAACTAATTGAGGTTCAAAGATGAGTTGAAATGTTTAAAATGACATATGGCATTTGGGTTGCCTGGAAGAATACCATTGTCAGAGGAGGAAATGAGTTTTGCTTTAATATAAAAGCTGACTTAATAATAGGCTGTGTCCAGTGTCTCATATTGGGGATTTGGCCATCTGCTACTTTGGCTTTTTGATGAACAATTACGTCAAAACCCTAGCTTCTCTTGTCTGCGTATGGCAGGGGTGCCCAAACTTTTTGGGCCATGGCCTGGTCACGATCAGCGGGCGGGTCACGTGGTTCCTCCCACCAGAAGTGAAAGTAAAACGTGCCTTGCAATCTGTTTTGCAACAGGATGAGATAGATTTTAAGCTGCCATTTTCTCTGCTTAAACCAGGGATGGCCAATGTTGGATATTTAAAAGTATAAGCGGCGGGAAAATCGCTGTCTCCAATTGGTCAGTGGGCTGGGTCAAGCAGGGTATTTAAACCCTTGCTGACCCAGCCGTTGTTGTTGTTGTTACCAGCGGTCACAATAAACATACGTGTTGTTTGGTTCACCATCAATGGCGTCCGTGTCCTCACTCCCGCGCAAGGATCTCCGGATCTAACACTGGCGACGAGGATGGGATCCTGAGGAACGGACAGAACCAACACACGCCAGAGCCACCACTCTCGAAGCCACCTCGCCATGGCTACTTACGTCCCTCCGGCACCCTTCCAGCCGAAGGACGAGAGATGGAAGAGCTATATGGACAGGTTTGAATTCTCCCTCATGGCTGCAGAGCTGGGAGAGATCGCACCGGAGCGGAAGAAAGCGTTCTTCCTGACCCATTGAGGGCCCAAAGTTTACGAAGTGGCCCAGTCCCTGGTGGACCCCACGTCAATTCTGGACGTCTTGTGGGAAGCACTACAGCGGGCCCTCAAGAATCACTACGCGCCGGAGCCCTCGAGATTTGTGTTCAGACTTCAGTTCCGGGACCGATTCCAGATGTCGGGGGAAACCATCGGCGAGTACGTGGCCGCCCTAAGGTGGCCGCCCTAAGGACAGCAGCCGTTCCGGCGGTCTTCGGGGCATTTCTCGAGGACTCCCTAACCGAGCAGCTCATCAGGGGAGTCCGCGACAACAAACTTCGCAAGAGACTATTGGCCCGGAGAGACCTGACCCTGGCCGCGGCCATCGAGGAAGCCAGAGCCTTCGAACTCTCGACGACAACAACATCCTCCTTCAACCGGCCCCCGTCGGCGCCCCGCCAAGCCTCCACTCACCATCAAGAGGTCGTTCCCGATGAGGACGAAGATGAAGAAGCGGAGGTGTGTGCGACCGACGGGGGAAACTCGGGCAGGAGCGGTCAGCGCTGCGCTAGCTGCGGAGGGCCACACCAGCGGGCACATTGCCGCTTCAGGGACGCCATCTGCCGTTTTTGCGAAAAGAGGGGACACATTGAAAAGGTCTGCCGGGCCAGGCAAGCGGAGAGCCACGCTGACCGGCACATTCAAAAGTTCCCGCCGGGCAAGATGGCCGCCAACCAGAGGGCGAATCAGAGGCGCCAAGGACGACACAGCGGCAAATTCGAAGATGCCGAGACGCACACGCTAACGATAAGCCACACCGCCACACAGAAAGGAGGAAAGTACCACACCACAGTCACGATCGACGGGGCTGAGTGTCCCATGGAGGTCGACTCTGGGGCCGCCATATCCATCATCCCGTGGCGGTGGATGAAGAAGGCATTCCCGTCTCTGAAGGTAGCGGACCTCCAGACTCAGCGGATCCGGATCAAGGACTGCCAGGGCAGATTCCTCTCCGTCGCAGGGCAGAAGTGGGTCCAAGTGAAGTACGGACCAAAGGAGGAACGCCTCCCACTGACCATCGTCCACGGCAACATTCCAACGCTGCTAGGCACAAACTGGTTCCCCGCCCTGGGACTGTCCATCGCCGGCATCCACAACACCGCGACGGACCAGCCCGGAGACGCCTCGCTGAGAAACGACCTGATGACCGAATTCCAAGACGTTTTCGGGGAAGGCTTAGGCAGGTATGTGGGGTCCCCTATTTCTTTTGCGCTCAACCCAAGCGTCGCCCCCATTAGACTCAAGGCTCGGAGAGTTCCGCTGGCACTTAAACCCAGGGTCGAGAAGGAACTCGACAAACTGGTGGCCCAAGGAATCCTCGTTCCCGTGGACCATGCTAGGTGGGAGACCCCCATAGTGACCCCCATCAAGCCGGACGGGTCAGTGCGCATCTGTGCAGACTACAAATGCACGATCAACAAGGCACTAGAGCCGAGCGCGTACCCGGTTCCCGTCATAGACCACTTACTCCATTCGCTGGGCCCGGGCAAGATCTTTGCCAAGTTAGACCTGGCCCAAGCCTACCAACAGCTCCCGGTGGACGACGCCACGGCCGAAGCCCAAACCATTGTCACACACCGGGGGGCATTCAAGTGCACGAGGCTGCAGTTTGGGGTCAGCATAGCTCCGGGACTGTTTCAGAGCACGATGGAACGGCTCCTCCAAGGACTCCCGGGGGTGGTCCCATATTTTGACGACGTACTGATAATTGCAGGGGATTCCGGACAGCTAAAGGACAGGGTCGCCGCTGTCCTGGCTAAATTCAGAGCCGCTGGGCTCAAGGTAAAAAAGGACAAGTGCCTGCTGGGGGTCCCCTCCGTGGATTTCTTGGGATTCCGCATTGACGCCAAGGGCATCCACCCGACAAAGGGGAAGGTAGAGGCAATCCGGAACGCCCCGGCCCCAAAAAACAAGCAGGAGCTGCAGGCGTTCCTGGGTCTTCTGAATTTCTACGCGGCCTTCCTGAAAGGGAAGGCCACGGCGGCTGAACCCCTACACAGACTGTTAGCGGCAAGGGCAGAGTGGGTGTGGGGTCCCGAACAAAAGTCGGCCTTCGCCACTGTAAAAAATCTCCTCTCCCAGGACAGTTTCCTGATACAGTACAACGCGACCCTGCCACTGGTCCTCGCCTGCGACGCGTCTCCCTACGGCGTCGGCGCGGTCCTGGCCCACCGTCTACCCAACGGCCTCGAGGCGCCCATCGCCTATTATTCCAGGACCATGTCGCTGACCGAGAGGAACTACGGCCAGATCGATAAGGAGGCGCTGGCGGCAGTGGCAGGGGTAAGGAAATTTCATGATTACTTATATGGCCGGGACTTTGAACTCGTGACTGATCATAAACCCTTGTTGGGACTTCTGGCTGGTGACCGGCCTACACCCTCTGCCTTGTCTCCCCGGATGCAACGTTGGGCCCTTTTCCTGTCGGGGTACTCATACACCTTGGTCTACCGCCCCGGGAAACACATGGGCAACGCTGACGCCTTAAGCAGATGCCCCCTTCCAACCCAGGAAGGCGCGGAAAAGGGGGAGGCGTCGGTTCTTGCCCTAGACGTCCTGGATTCTTCTCCCACTACATCGGCCGAGGTTGCCAGGGAAACGGCGAGAGACGCCGACCTCCGGACTGTGTCCAGCTGGGTTCACCGGGGTTGGCCGGACAAGGGGGAAGGGGAATTCAAGGTATTTCACGACAAAAGGAACGAGATGTGTTACGTGGGGGGTTGCTTGCTGTGGGGGGACCGGGTAGTGATTCCCAGGAAACTCCGTCCCAAGGTATTAGACACTCTGCACACCAGCCACCCGGGAATAGTAAAAATGAAAGGATTGGCCCGAAGTTACGTGTGGTGGCCTGGCATCGACAAAGACATAGAGTCATGGGTGGCCAAATGTACACCTTGTCAATCATCACGGCCCAATCCCCCGGCAGCCCCGATCAGGGAATGGGAACAACCCTCGGGCCCATGGCAGAGGATTCACATTGACCTCGCCGGCCCATTCCATGGCCAAACGTTCCTGATTGTCGTGGATGCATACTCAAAATGGTTGGAAGTCCGACTCTTGAGTAGCACCACAGCTAGAACAATAATCAGGCAACTCAGACAAATCTTTGCCACGCACGGCATCCCCGACACACTCGTCTCCGATAACGGGCCTCAGTTCACGGCCACGGAGTTCGAGCAGTACCTGGCATCCCTGGGAACCAGACACGCTCTCACATCCCCGTTCAGGGCACAAGGGAACGGGCAGGCAGAGAGGTTTGTACGAAGCGCAAAGGAAGCCCTGGGAAGGCTAGGTCCGGGGGACTGGCAGGAACGCGTGGACACGTTCTTGTTGGCCCAACACAACCTTCCCTGCGCTGCCACAGGAAGGGCCCCCGCGGAGTTGCTCATGGGTAGGAGACTCCGCTGTCATCTCGATCGGTTACATCCCAGGTACTCCCCAGACAAATTCAAGGGAGATCAACCACAGGGCAGGACACTAGCCATTGAATCACCAATCTTTGCCAGGAACTATGCGCCCGGCCCACCGTGGGAAGAGGGAACCGTCAGCGAGATGCTGGGTCCCTACACCTACATGGTTCGCCTCGCTGATGGTCGGACATGGAAACGCCATGTCGACCAACTCAGGAGGCGAACAAGCCCCGACACGGATAGCAACCTTCCCCAGGGAGTGCAGACCGGCGCTGAGCCAGACATGCACCCGATGGACGAACCGGTCACCGACCCGGTTCGGCCAGAAGACACCCCCAGTTACGCAGCACCACCACCAGTCAACTTACCGTGTGGAGCAGGCTCACCCCCGATCACCGCGGAGCCCGACGGTCGTGTCCCGGAACCGCCAGCGGCCCAGCCGGGGCAGAGCGAGAGCGACAGGTCCGCTCTGCTCGATGCCCCAGCGCCGATTGAACTGCGCAGGTCCGATCGTGTACGGACACGCCCCCGTCACCTGAACGATTATATATGTAAATAGCGGACTAAGGCATTCTGGGGGGAAGGGGTGTTGGATATTTAAAAGTATAAGCGGCGGGAAAATCGCTGTCTCCAATTGGTCAGTGGGCTGGGTCAAGCAGGGTATTTAAACCCTTGCTGACCCAGCCGTTGTTGTTGTTGTTACCAGCGGTCACAATAAACATACGTGTTGTTTGGTTCACCATCAATGGCGTCCGTGTCCTCACTCCCGCGCAAGGATCTCCGGATCTAACAGCCAAACTATGGTCCATGGCTCAGATCTGGCCCCCAACGCCAATTCATCTGACCAACACCGCCCTCATTGCTCCTGGAAGCAGAAGTAAATCGTGCCTGTATGGACCAGATGAATTGGTTCCGGCGGCCAGATCTGGCCCATGGGCCGTAGTTTGGGCACCCTTGGTGTATAGAATATAGTTGCAAAAAGTTATGCACAGGTCTAGGAGGGTCAAGTTTCTGTTAAAAGAAATTGTAGCTCTCTAGAAACTTTCTTATATAAACATGCATACAAACCCTAAAGAAATATTTTGGAAATACTGTACACAGATGTACATGTATGCAAACATCATCCATTCTGCATTTAACTGTGTTGAATTAAAAGTTTGATTTACTCTGTGACCTTGATCAGACGCTTTTCACATATACAAAGTCAGTACTCTCTGCATTCACACGTTGCTGTTTTATTCCAGACAGCCACTAAAGGTGCAAATGTAATGCAAACTGACATTTCACTACACTAGTTTTTCTTCTCATGTCTATGCAGTGACCCAAGGGGGATTTGAAAAGTGACTTCAGAGGTCTCTGTGTGAAGCACTTACAGGCAATACTAAAGTCAATTGTTTTGTAAGTGATGCTTCCTGTTAAGAAGCAACTAAACAGGCAATTCCATTTCTTTACTAACTTGTGTGTTGTTGTTTTACAAACCAGCAGTTAAATTGGTGAGCACTTGTACTTATTTTGCATTTCTTGTAGTATGAAGAACTGGAGGTATTTTGGTCCCTCCTTATCATAGTCTATAGCAGGAGTTCTCAACCTTTTTAAGACAGGGGCCGGTCATGCTCCCTCAGACAGCTTCAGGGGTCGGACGGCCATTTTGCCCTTCCTCCTCCACATGGCACTTCCTGGTGTGGTGGAGGATGTGGGGGGCCACTTGGAATGGTGGCGTGGGCCAAAGGTTGAGAATCCCTAGTCTATAGGCACTACGATGGCTCTACTGGTTAAGACACTGACCTCACTGACTGGAAGGTCAGAGTTTGATTCCTGAGTACTGCAGGATGGAGTGAGCTCCTGTCTCTGTCCCAGCTCCTGCCAACCTAGCAGTTCAAAAGCAAGAAATTGGAAGTAGATAAATAGGGACCACTTTGGTGGGAAGGTAAATAGCATTCTGTGCACTCCGGTGTTGAGGCATGCCTGCCACATGTCCACAGAAACATCTGCAGACGCAGACAACACTGGCTCTTTGGTTATAAACCGAGATGAGCACTGAACCCTAGAGTTGGATACAACTGGCTTTTGAGCAAGGGTGACCTTTACCTTTATCATAGTCTGTCTCGGTTCAGACAATGTGAAAATGGATGAGTCATGAATCCCAAATTGCTGTTTGTTACTGGATGTGTATTTCACATTCCAGCACTATATATCTTGCTGTTTCTTTTCTTTTTATTTTCCTTCTTTGTGAGAAGTATGGCATTGGCAAGGAAACTTAGACTTTTCAGCCTTCTGCCATTTCAACGCCTGCCCATGCTGTCTGTTATACAGTTAAGACCTTTGTTACCATTGCTTGCTTGCCACAAATAAAGCACACGTTATTCTAGGTGACTAACAATATTAATTTATATTTATTTATTTATTTATTGGATTTCTATACCGCCCTACTTGGTGCGACCAACTCAGGGCGGTGTACAACATAAATTAATATAAATTAATAGTCCAACAATAAGGCAGAAACATACAATATAAAAAATGTAACAATATAATAGCAAGATAATATTCCATCCAGCATTACAAATATAATTCAGTGTCATAAATACAAATATCAAGTCACAAATACGAATACAAATATCATCAACTTTCACAAGTATAACGTACGCCCGCCAATAGCTGTTCCTAATCAACTGTCCTCTCGTCGCCCCTGCCGCCAGTCTTTTATCGGCCTCCGGGCCGAGATGGGAAGAGGGCGGGGGGGGACGCCTCACCGGCCACAGCTGCGGCTGTTTGTTCCATCCCCGGGTGAGGTGGAAAAGACCCGGGGAGAAGCGGGAGCGTCTTCTCGTCGCCCCCGCCGCCAGTCTTTTATTGGCCTCCGGGCCGAGATGGGAAGAGGGCGGGGGGGGGACGCCTCACCGGCCACAGCTGCGGCTGTTTGTTCCATCCCCGGGCGAGGTGGAAAAGACCCAGGGAGAAGCGGGGAGAAGCGGGAGCGTCTTCTCGTCGCCCCCGCCACCAGTCTTTTATCAGCCTCCAGGCCGAGATGGGAAGAGGGCGGGGGGGGGGACGCCTCACCGGCCACAGCTGCGGCTGTTTGTTCCATCCCCGGGCGAGGTGGAAAAGACCCGGGGAGAAGCGGGAGCTTCAATAAACAATACCACTACAAATAAAACAAAATTACCAGCATGATGAAATCCATAACTCAACAAATTTAGATGATGACCATAACATTTCATGTCGTTCCTATTATGAAGCAGAACAAATTTTTAAAAGCTTCCTTGTAGTTCAGTGATCAGATAGACATAGAGGAAAATGCTTGTTTCAACAGGAAGATTTTTAGTTGTTTCTGAAAACCCATCCAAATGGAAGCAGATCTGATTTCCACAGGCAGCTTGTTCCACATTAAAGGAGCCACAGCAGAGAATGCTCTTGACCAAATCACCACCAGTTTATTTCTTTGGATGTGACAGAATGCAATTTAAGCATCTGGGAGCTGTGAGTAAAATTTCTCAGGAAAAGGCACTCCTGCAGATAACATGATCCAAAATGCTTAAGGGCTTTATATATTACTATTAGCATCTGTAATTTAGCTCAGTATACAACAGGCTGTTGTGATCCAGTCATCGTCAGACTCTGAGGATGGCCTGGATCGGGGGGCACTCCCTATGCCCAGTCCAGTTCTGCCTGCACCCAACCCTGAGGATGTCCTGAGCCAGAGATCTCAGCCTGTCAGATCAGGGGTCTGGCTCTGACAGTGATCAGCCCTCAGTCAGGGAAAGGTCTAGAAAAGAGCTGCACCTGAGATGCAGGCAGCCTAGAGCGAAGTATCAAAGAAGGCTCCTAGCTGATACCGATTATCTGGGAGGCTTATAAACAAGCTTGTTGCAGCCTGCCAGTGTCGGTACAACTCTCGTGCAAAGACCAACACCCTGCTCAACTCCAGACTGCCTGCCTAGACCCTGACCTGCCTGTCATGACCCGGACTTCTCTGCCAACCCTGACGATGCCCCTGGATACCCTTTGGATTAGACACTTGTTCGGACTACCAGTAAACAGACCTCAGCTTGGCTTTGGGACTTTGATATCTGGACTCTCCTCGAATAGATTCTCTGTGTAGTGCTGCCATGCGGCGACCATGCCTGCTCAGCTGGGTCAGCACATGGGCAGTCAATGCAGACTTGCCAGAACTGGAGTGTTATGGTCAGTGATGGGATTACAAAAATTCTACTACCATGCCATGATGTCACGGATGTCATGGGCGTGGCCAATGTCATGACATCATGACATCATGGGTGGAGCCAACGTCATGACATCATGACGTTGTGGGCAGGGCCTAAAATAAAAAATAAAATAAAAACAAATAAAATAAAATAAAAATACACACACACACACACACACACACACACACACCCCTCAACCCACCCACCCAACCAGGCAGCTACAACACAAACCGTAAATAACTTAAAGAAATAAAATAAAGAAATAAATAAAATAAAAATTAAATAAAAATACAACCACCCACCCAAAACACAAATAAATCACCCACCCACCCCAAATACAAAACCCTCACTTACCTTCCTTGGGGCCGACGAACCCCCATGGCCCGGGGCCACCCGGCAAGGCATGCTGCCCCCAACTGCGGCCTCCTCCTCCTACGAAGGTTGCGGCCACAGGAGCCACCACCTGCAGCTGCCGGCCGTGGCCGCCACAGCCGCTGCCGCCTGCAGCCCCTGGCCGGCCACCGAGCTCCCACGGGCACGTTGGTGCCTGCCCAGGCCGTCCGCTGCCGCCGCGTCCTCCCAGGGACTTGGGCCCAACAAGCCCCCATGCCCTGGGTAAGCCCGGCGGGGCGCGCCACCGCCACATCCTCCTCCGCCGGGCATCTGCAGCTTCCTTGGGCCGGTGCCTTTTCAGCCTGGCTCCGGCTGCGGCCACGGGCGGCCAGGGCCTGCGGGCAGCGGTGGCTCCAGCCCCTGGCCGTGGCTGGAGCCGCCACCAGAGCCACCACTGCCCGCAGGCCCTGGCCGCCCGTGGCCGCAGCCGGAGCCGGGCCGAAAAGGCACCGGGCTGAGGAAGTTGCAGGTGCCGGGTGGAGGAGGATGCGGCGGTGGCGCGCCCTGCCGGGCTTACCCAGGGCATGGGGGCTTGTCGGGCCCAAGTCCCTGGGAGGGCGCGGCGGCGGCGGACGGCCTGGGCAGGCACCAACGTGCCTGTGGGAGCTCAGTGGCCGGCCAGGGGAGGTGCCCTCCTCTGAGGGCTGCTGCCGCTGCTGCCAGAGCCGCTCAAAAAAGGGGCAGCTCCAGCTCCGAAAGAATTTTTTTTTAAAATTGGAACCATTTGGCTCCAATTTAGTGTGCATGCACAGAAACTCAATCTGACGCATGCGCAATGCGTCAGATTGAGTTTCTGCGCATGTACACTAAATTGGAGCCATTTTTGCTCCAATTTAAAAAAAATTCTTTTCTTTCGGTGAGGCGTCCGGAACTGGAAGCCTTAAAAATGGGCTACCCTCTCGGAGAACCCTCCGAGATTGTTTCTATCGGTTCCGGGGAACCAGATGGAACCAGGGTAATCCCATCACTGGTTATGGTCATAAAGAACAATACCTGTCACGAGTCTAGCAGCTGCATTTTGTTCCAGTTGAAGCCTCCATACCAACCTCAACAGCAGCCCTATGTAGGCAGCATTGCAGTAGTCAGTTCTGGGGATTACCAGAGCATAGATCTGACTCTTGCTTTTGACTTGCTGACTGTGTATAACAACATTATTACTACTGCTACCACTACCATCACCTCCTACTCTTCTTCTTCCTCTTCTGTATCTAGACCAGATGTGAAACTGCAAAAATGAAGGCACCTTTTGAACTGCTTGACTGCCAGTAGCATAGCGGGGGGTGGGGTGGGTGGGCAGGGGGTGACCTGCCCCGGGTGGCACTTTTTTGGGGTGGCCTTTTACCTGGGCACTGCTTCCTCGGTCTGGGAGGGCTGGATGGGGTATAGCAGGGTAGCCCCCACCATCCTGATGTCACTTGCAGTTCATCCCCAAGGCAGCAGAAACCCCTGCAAAGTGGATCGGTGGCTTGTTAAAAAAAATTCGTTGTGGCCTCTTTGAAATCCACGGTGATAGGGACCTCACGGCAATGACTACATTTCCCAGACTCCCTTGGCCCACAGCACTGAGGGAGTCGGGGAAATGTAGTCATTGCTGCGAGGTCCCTAACGCCTCGGATTTCAAAGAGAAGACACAACGAAATTTTTTTACAAGGCAGCAATCCACTCTGGCAGGGGTTTCTGCTGCCTTGGGAACGAGCAGATCCAAGTGGGCAGGGAGGAGCGAGGGCAGACTGGGCAGAATAGGAACGGGTGCCGTGGAGGGGTAGGGTTGAGCATAGATGGAGAGGCAGCAAGTTTGGCTGTGCCCCGGGAGGCTGAAACCCGAGCTACGCGACTGTTGACTGCATCTCTTGGATAAAAAAACTATTCTCTTTTCCAGTTTAACCCTCAACTGCTGCTGTATTCACCTTTGTATATCCTTCACCAAGTTGTCCTCACCCCCAACACTGCAGAAGGACTTTGTTTGCTAGATCTTTGTATCCCTTTGTCCTGTTTCTGGAGTCTTCTCATTTGTTCTATTCTTGACTCAGATTGCCAAGACTCTGCCCTCAGGACCAGCATAGCTGGAGATAGGACAGGGAAGTAGGGAGGTGAAAAGGAGTAGTAGCACCAGAAATATTTAAAAGCAAAACCAGAGATTTAAAACAACGCCATAATATTTGAAGTTGGCACTCAAACCGATGGGTATGTAAGACCTGCTGGAATCAGATAAAGAATTAAGTTTCTTATTTTAAAATTATTATTATTGAAGGAACATACACACAAAATCCTAAAATTAAACACCTGCGAAGTCTAACTTCATGCTTATGAAGGATGGCAATTATGAAAGAAAGATGGCATCTTGAGTAACGTTACTTTTTTTATCAACACAAATCTAGTCACCAACAATACTAACAATGCACAGTTTTGTAAGTGGAATCGGACAGTAAATAAAACCAAACAAAATAAAGAAATATAGATAGAAACATTAATAAAGACTAACTGCTATACAGTTGTACCTCGCTTAAAGAGCATAATGTGTTCCACAGGATTGTTCTTTAAGCAACTTTGCTCTTTAAGTGGAACACCATTGTAAGTGACCAATTGTGACTTCTGGTGGGGGGGGGATTGCAAACCCCAATTTGTTAAGTGAGTTTTTGGTTGGTTTTATTTGTTAAATGAAGTGAACATTCACAGAAAATTCCACTCTTTAAGCGAGTTACTGTTTAAGCGAGGCGCTTTTTATGGGAGGTTTGACTGTATTTAAATGTTAACTTTGATGGTTCAAGTTCACTTCTTCAGACATAAGAGGAGTCGGGTGTGCTGGGCACCATGGGAAGGCTGCCCCCAGGTCACCGCCCCTCGCTTGCTCCGCCCGGCACGTGGCACTTTAGAATAAGTCATTGCTCCAAACTAAAGGATGTTGCTTGGAGCAATGGCTTGATCTAAAGTGCAGCACGCCGGGTGGATAAAATAATAATAAAATTATTATTTGTGCCCCAGGGCACCAGAGGTGAGGGTGCACAGGGATGAATCCTTTTGTCCCGGTGACTCAGCCCATGCCTAAGAGGAGTGAGACTTCATGGCAATAATTTATACATGGACCATGATCAGGTGACGGTACATAACTACACAGTGGTTAGTTAGTATAATAGATATAAGTGCAAATCAGTGTGACTTTTTACACCTGGTCATAACTGAAGATTCCTGATTGATATTCAGGTTTATTGGTTCTGTAATATAGTAAACAGATGCAAAATAATCATCATGGTATTACACAATTGGTAATGAGTTTATCTTTCAGACCTTGAATTTGTAGATGAAGTTGTGTGAAAATGACAATGGTTGAGAACTGGCCTCAGTTAGCAGGTGCCATCCTTTATTCTGTGAGGTGGCCTGAGGCCATGGATAACATATGTTGATGAATAAGAATCATTGACTATGTTTCTGAAGTTTGTTCTGTAATGGTAGATTGGGCCTAAACCCAGCTACAAATCAAGATTTGCCCCACATTTACTCTGGCAACACTATTACTGGACCCAACTATGTAACACACAACATTAAGAGCAGTTTTACTTTTTCTTCTGCTAATGTGATTTATGCCATCTCTTGCTAAAAATGCCCCTCAGCACTCTACATAGAACAAACAGGACAATTTCTGCACCAAAGAGTTAATGGACATAAATCAGACATCAAGAATGGCAAGGCAGAGAAATGTATTTTAAATCCCTGCAGTCTGCCTGGACACTTTTCACAAGACTTGAAAGTTGCCATCCTGGAACAGAAAATATAACAAGACAAGGATCCAGAGAGAGACATCAGAGTTAAAATATATACCCATGCTGGATACTCATCTCAATGGTTTGAATATTAGGTAAGGGTTTGGGGTATGTTATCAAATTTGAAACACCACAAGTATTAGGTTGTTGTATGCTGTGGTTTATACAAAAGATGCCACAACATTTTTGTTGTTAGTTTTTCTTTGTTTTGTTTACTGTGATACATCTACAAAAGCTAATTTTAACCAATACAGTTTTAAATTGCAGTCATTATGTGAATGTACTCTTGCTTCTTCTTTGCTTTGCTTCCTGTTTTATCCCATCAGGTGTTGAGGGTGAATGTATTCTTGCACCTGGAAAATCTAATACTGTATGTGCATTTTTACTATGGTATGCGAGTTGACTTCCTTTCACTCAGAATTCAATTCTGTCACTGGAATTATGCATTATTTAAAAATGATCACTAATAATTATCACATACTTTGCGGGGTTTTAAATTTTAAGGGACCTGTGAAAAATTCTCTAAAGCTGATGGCACTTGGTTCAGAAGTGTTGGGTGGACTATTCCCTTAGTGACTTTTCTTTTTCTCACTATTTTAGTAAATAGGTTATAACATTACTAATGCATTTACCATTTCCACAGAGATTTAAGCATTTCATTCCACATGCCAACAAACGTGTAGCGTACACTGCAGGCTGTGGAGCCAAACGAGAGAAAGCAGTAAGTGCAACAACAACGAGAAACCCTTTCCTCCACCCCAGAAAACCAAAAAGGACCCTGATTGAGGTCAAAGAACACACTGTCACACTGAAAAACAAAATGTAAATAGGAGCCGTTAAGGCAAAAAATCAGTAAGCTAGACCCATAGTGCATAGGTTGTGAATTAATTCTTTCATACACTGCTGGCTGGATAGTTGTGTGGTTTAGGTATATGGCTGTGCCTCATAGGAGACAAGCCAGTTGGTGTGGCCTTGGGCATGCTGCACAGACCCAGGGTGCCCCCAGGAGAAGGGAATGGTGAACCATTTCTGTGTATTCTCAACCTAGAAAACTCTGGGAAGATGTTGTCAAATCAGATTTGACTTGATGGCACATGATGAAAAATACACCACATCCCTGAGTAACCCCACTTCCTGTACCAGCTGTTGGACATGTAGGGGAAGCTATCATTCATCTCAAAGACTCGTTTCTTTTCACAACAAACAGCAACTGTAGTGGTGGAGCCTAGACATCCCTTACCACATGACTAGGGAAACTTGAATTTGTCATCCAAACTCAACCCTGCTTGCCCACTCTCTCTCCCTGACACCATCTCTCTTTCAAAAAAGGAAGAGTAACTACATGATGGTCTCAAAAAACACTTCTTCCACTTGCAGTTCAGTTTGTTTGCAGCTCTTCTCCAGTTTTGAAAGAATAACTGGGGGGGGGGGGAAGAGAACATAAAGGACAGAGAGCCCAGAAATATAAATCTAGATGTCAACAAATATTTCCCTAGGACAGTGGTGGCGAACCTTGGCACCAGAATCCCAAGTCAGCATTCCTGCTGATCAGGGCTTCTGGGAATTGAAGTCCACGAACAGCTGGCATGCCAAGGTTTGCCACCACAGCCCTAGAATGACAAAAGAAGGGGAGATCGTAGTAGACCCTACTACTTACCTGGATGCTCAGGTCTAGATGAGCTGTTCCTTCAAGTGACAGCCGAGTCTCCTTTTCAGAGAGGCTTCCACAGTACATCTTCTGTATGTGCAGGTTTAGAAAAGCCATTAATGACTTAGGGCTGTGATGGCAAACCGTGGCACTCCAGGCAGTGATGGGATGTAACAGGTTTGCACCAGTTCGCTAGAACTGGTAGTAACTTTTCCCAGTGTCCTGGAGAACCGGCAGCAGCTTTTTTTTGGGGGGGGGGGAACCCCCTTCAGGGCTTACTTTTTAACTGGTTCCCCCACTGCGCATGTGCGCCAAGCACTTGGTGTGCATGCACGCCTACAGTGCTTGGCGCATATGCATGACCTCCTTGCTGTCCTCCCAAGTGGGGAGGAGGAGGAGGAGAAGCCGCTAGCCTGAAGCTCCTATAGCCTGCTCCCCAGGGTAAGTGACTCACCTTTGGATGTGGTGTGTCTGTGTGTATTTTAATGTGTATTTAATACCTTGACCTATATTGACGTACTACCACAGTTCCTAAAAAGGCCTGGTGGCCTGGCCTGCGGTTTTTAAGCAAAGTCTTGGAGTTACCTCATCAATAAGCTACACCTGTGCTGTTTCAATTGCTGTTCCAATTGGAAAACCGTTAAGGAGGTACAGCTGTTTTACATTTACATCAAGGCATATTATCCTAGAGAATTGGTTAGGCAAAGACTTAGGACCTAACTTCTTTAACTGTTGAAAATTTGAAAAGTGCCAAAATGAAGCCATCTTGTGGTGAGTTCATTCTGTAGTTCCTTTCATCTGACCTAGTGTGAGAAAGATTAGCCAGAATAAGCTTTAAGCTCTGGTTTAAAAGCTCTGGTTGATTTGTGTTTGGGGTGGGTGTATTTTAATGTATTTTTTATTTTATTTATTTATTTATTTATTGAATTTATCTATGGGTTTGTGTTGTGGGTGGGTGGGTGGGTTGAGTGTGTGTGTGTGTGTGTGCTTATTTTTATTTTATTTTTATTATTTATTTATTTTATTTTTTCCTTTGGCCCCGCCCACAACATCATGACATCAGGACATTGGCTCCACCCACAATGTCATGACATCATGATGTTGGCTCCGCCCACACTGTGATGAAATCACAGTGGGGTAGTAAAATTTTTGACATCCCACCACTGACTCCAGGTCTTCTTGGACTTCAATACCAGAAGCCCAAGTCAGCACTCCTGCTGATCAGGGCTTCTGGGAATTGAAGTCCAAGAACAGCTGGAGTGCCAAAGTTCACCATCACTGCCTTAGAATGTGGACACGAGGATGAGGTTCCCAAATGTGTTAGGACTGTTGAAAGTTGATAATCAAAAATTGTAATAATCTCACCCAGAAGTAGGATGATAAATAGATATTTTAAGATATGAAGATAACACCATCTTACTGACAGAAAGCATCAATAACTTGAAACAACTTTAATTTGTTTATTTATTTACTTTTCCAACATTAAGAAGTTTAAATAGCCCCATAATTTGCTTCAAACAAATCCTTGATGTAACACTGTTCAAGCAAGTTACCACAGATTAGCAGGTGATCAACTTCTTGTTTCTTGCCACATTCACATTGTTCACCTTTGTCCATGTGGCTCCACCTCTTTAGGTTTTCTTTGCATTGTGTCACCCCAATTAATGACAATTGAAGGAAAAAGTGCCAATCCAGGGCTACATCAAAAAGGCAAAAAACATCACTATAGAAGAACTACACAACTTTAATGTTAACAATGAAAACATCTAAGTTGTTAAAAGATTTTTGCATGCCTTAGTACCATCATAGGTGCTTCGAAAGCATGGCTTGTGCAAATTACATAACATCATTGCATAAAGACTTCAAATAGCAGGTCATATTTCCTTATGGAGAAAAACAGGATCCCTAAGGTGGCAATAAGATGGACCCTTCCTAATGCCAAATGACAACAAGGATGCCCTCAAATTACACGGTGAAGAACTTTCATGGGAGTTTTAAGGACCCTGAAAATGACATGGGAGGATGCTGAAGTACTCACCCAAGACTGAAACTGTTGGAGATCCCTTGCTGCCCGATAGGGTACATAGCATAGGAGGATCTAAGTAAATACAGTAAAACCTGACATAAAGAGCGCCTCACATAGAGACTAAATCACTTAAAAGGCCAGAATTTTCTCTGAATGGTCGCCTCATAGAACCCAAAACTCACTTAACAACTACTTTGGGGTTCTCAATCTCCCTGCCAGGAGTCATGATCGGTCACTTACCATGGCAGCAGCAAGTGTTTTGCTTAAAGAGCAACTCACTTAAAGAGCAATCCTGTGGAACACATTATGTTCTTTAAGTGAGGTACCACTTGTAGTTCAATCATCCATTCAAATGGAGACTTCAGCCAAGATATCCGAAGAAAACTGAAACTTGGAAGGGCAGTAATGAATAAATTAGAAAAGATCATTAAGTGTAAGGGTGTATCATTGGAAACCAAGATTATTCACATTATTGTGTTTCCAATCACCATGTATGGGTGTATAATCTGGACAGTAAATAAGGCTGACTGGAAAAACATGCTGTTTGAAATATGATACTGGAAGACAGCTCTGTTGAAACCCTGGACTGGCAGAAAGATGAGCAAGTGTGTCCAAGAGCAAATCAAACCTGAACTATCTCTGGAGACAAAAATGACAAAGGGCTGTCAATAATGCTGCAGAAAAAGAGGAAGACCAAACTTAATATGGATTGATTCCCTAAGGAAAAGCACAGCTTTGAAAGGACAAAAATTGAGCAGGGTTGTTGAGTACAGGACATTTTGGAAATAGCTGATTCATGGGATCCTCATAGTTTGAAGATGACTTGACAGCACAGAACAAAATCAACAGAAAGATTGGCAGCTACACCCAGTTAACTTCCCATCGCTTATCACTCTAAGCATATACCTGTACATGTAGAGATGAAGATAAGATATCCCTGCTTCCTCTCCAGAAATAGTAGCATTTTGTTTTTTGTCCTAGGGGTATCTTCTAACATAAACACTCATGAAAACCATCTTTAGGAACTTGTAAACTAAGGGCTCTATTACACTGTAAAAATATATCAGGAGCTGGTTCAGCTTTTTTGAAGATGAATAAATGCCATGTGGTCTTTATATCACTGTATTTATTTATTTATTCCTGCATTAATTAATTAAATAATTTTTTTATTCTCGCATTAATTCCCAGAGATAATTAAATATAAGTTTCAAATTTTCTGCTCCTGCAAAAAAAATTTCAATAGAGGTAGATATTTGGACACATTTTACTGCTGGACAGATGCCCTGATTTAATTCACTCTCCTCCTGGCCAAAGTGAAACAGTGGTGTAATATGAAACAAGGATAGATATAAAACAAAGATAGCTTGTTTCACTCTCAAGGTTCCCCTTATCGCAGCATAATTCCTTCAAACCATACAATTTACACGCATGTAGGTGAACTCATCAGATTAATTTAATTAATTTAATTTAATTTTTCAATTTCTATCCCACCCAGCCGGGGGAACCCAACTTAGGGTGGCTTACGATTAAAAGTATAAACACAAGTATAAACACAGGTAATAATACAAATAATACAATAGTTACATCACATTCAGAAGAACATACAAAATAGACAGTTTCAGTTACAATTACAATTATCATAATACAAAAACATTTCAAGACATGTCAGGGGAAAAAAGATCCCAATTACAATATCAAAGTATCAGATCATCATACAAAAACACTTCACAGAAAAATCACAGAAAAACATCAAAAAGTCATCCCCACCAACTATGTCCCAAGGGAGAGTCCGGTAGTGGTGGCAGCGTTTCCATGACCGGCTGGCGGAGATGCGCAGCTGTTTCCCCTTCCCGCAGCCCGACTTGCTGAGGACAAGTCTGTTGGAGGAAGCGGTGGCCGCATCGGCGTTTTTGTGGCCGGCGGCTGGGGTCCACAGCTGTTTCCCCTTCCCTCAGCCCGTCTGGCTGAGGGCGAGTCCGGTGGTCTCGCCGGTTTATGGTCTGTTGTCTGATCCAAAATGACCCATTCTATGAATTTGAGCCAAAGTCCCATGAATTTATGATCTCACTCGCTGACATAGTGTATGTTACTCATTCAAGGTCGCTCACGTGAGTTTCACAACTGACAAGGGGATATGAACTCTGATTCCTTGAGTTCCAGCTCAACACTAACCAACAAACTTCAATTGCTTTCTGGGAAACTCATAGACTAGGGTAGAGTAGGGGCCACCTCACTCTCAAATTTTGAGGCTTGCCCCTTGCCCCAGCTACGCACTTTTTATGTTATTAAGGCAATAGTTTTACCCAAACGAAGGCTTTTCTCCGTAACTGAAGTGTCTAGTTTTTTCCATAATTTATGCAAACCACAATGAGTGTAATTCATCAGCATTTTAAGTGTTCAGTATATTTAAACCAATTAGAACATGCTGAGATGATGACTGTAATTCTGATGACAGCAGATGGGACTTCTGCCCCTCTTTGACATTGAAGACAACTGTCGTTTTGCGGTGTGTGTTTACACTAATACTCTACTAGTGAAGTTGGGCATGTTTCATTCTGAATAAACAGATGGAAGCTGACATTGCCTTTTTAAAACAGGGCCACCTCAACTGTTAAGCAATTGCTATTTATCCTTCCTTCCATCCCTAGGAGGGGAGGTGTATTCAATGGCACCATTTGCCCTATATGCAAGGGAAAGAGATGGAAAGAAAGAAAATAAGAAATAGAATAGCATTTCCCCACCAAGTTGACAATTGTACAAGCAAAAAGCTTCCAAAACAACTTCTCCAAAACAATTACAGTTGTACCTCGCTTAAAGAGCATAATGCGTTCCACAGGATTGCTCTTTAAGCAAGTTTCCTCTTTAAGCGAAACACCATTGTAAGTGACCAATTGTGACTTCTGGTGGGGGGCATTGTGAAGCCCGATTTATTTGTGAAGTGAGTTTTTGGTTGGTTTTATTTGTTAAGTGAAGCGAACATTAAGAGAAAATTCTACTCTTTAAGCGAGTTGCTCTTTAAGCGAGGCACTCTTTATGCGAGGTTTGACTGTACCGTATTTGGAACAGGAAGGTGGAAGACTGGATTAGCAGTGTCCTTGGATTCTCACTGTGACTACTATGAGCCCAAGCTAAGTAGAGTCAATGAGGATAGAATTTCAGAGTGAGAGTCTGGAGATCTAGGTTCAAATCTCTGCATGCCAGTAGAAACATACTTGGAGGAAGGGCTCCTTAAATCCTTCCTAATACCTTGAAAACCTTTTTAGGGGTCCTTCTAGTTGAATGAGACTTGATGGTATGACTTGGGGGCAGGATTAACAGCACTGAATCTGGTGCTTTTCAACATTTTCATTAATGACATTTTCATTAATGACTTGGAGGATTGAGAACAGGGAATACTTTGCAGATGGCACAAAATTGAGAAGAATAGCTAGCTGCTAATATATTGGAAGACAGGAAGAAAATTCAAAACAATCTTGAGAGGCTTGAGCATTGGGCTGAAAGCAACAAAAATAAATTTAACATGGATAAGTGCAAAGTTCAACACCTAGGGGGGAAATGCAGTTGCAGGATAGGATATACATGGAACCTCATGCAACAATTGCCCTGTATAGCAACGAAATCGCATAACAGTTAGGTTTTGGAGGGAAATGACGTCCCGCCTAACAATTTTCCCTATAGAAAAAGTCATACAACAATTTTTCAGTGGGAAAAACCACTTAGCGAAAAAAAAAATCATTGTACGATGAGACTTGGCCAAAAGACGCTACCTGGCTGTGCGGGTGGCCGCCGCACTGTGACATTTACAGCCGAGATGAGTGGCTGCGGTGACGTTCAGCCTTGGACTCGTTCCACCTGCCCCCAGGATTGCGCCCTGCTGAGGGGCTTTAAGAGACTCTGTATGGTGGACAAAGAGGCTTGTTACCTGTCGTGGTGCTTTGTTTAATTTTGTTTAATTTTGTTTCTTTCTGTAAATTTGAATGAGGTTTATCGAATTTTTTGTTATTGTTTATTGAATTCTTTGTTACTGTAATAATATTTATGCTTTGGTATTCTGTAATGCTGATATCGACTACAGTAATACCTCATATAACATTAGTATCGAATAACACGAAAATCGCATAACATTAAGGAATCTGGGGGGAAGAATTGCATCAGATAACATTAAGATCCTATGGGATGCTTCAGATAACAACCGCGAAAGCCTGTGTGGTTACAATGTATCTCTATGGATCCCATAGAGGATCAGATAACACGAAAAATCATATAACACGAAGACTTGTGGAACCAGGTTTTAGTGTTATATGAGGTTTTACTGTATTATGATTTATTAATATATTGTCTAGGAACTTGTAACTGTAATTTTACTGTAATTTTATATGTATTGTAAACCGCCCTGAGTTGGCTATGCCAAGTAGGGCGGTATAGAAATTGAAATATAATAATAATAATAATAATAATAATAATAATAATAATAATAATAATAATAATAATAATAATAATAATAATAATAATAATAATAATCCACAGGGGAAATCGCTATATGATGCATGCATCGTATAGCAATTGTTTCGTACAACAACGAGCCCTGTGGAACGGGTTAAAATCATTGTATGAGGTACCACTGTACATGGCTCAGTAATACTACAAGGGAGAATTGTTTTAGATTGCAAGCTGAATCTAGCCAACAGTGCAATGTGGCTGCAAAAAAGGCAAACATTATTTTAGGCTGTATGAACAGAATCCTTGAGAAAAGGACTGAGAAGGGCCAAGACACCTGCGGCCGGGGGAAGAGGCGGCTGCCGCGCCCAGCCCGGGACACTCTCCACCTGCGCGCTGGGGCAGGGGGCTTAAAAGCCCAGCAGGACATTTCGCTCCCCGCCGCCGCCGCCAAGACACCTGCGGCCGGGGGAAGAGGCGGCTGCCGCGCCCAGGCTGGGACACTCTCCACCTGCGCGCTGGGGCAGGGGGCTTAAAAGCCCAGCAGGACATTTCGCTCCCCGCCGCCGCCGCCGCCAAGACACCTGCGGCCGGGGGAAGAGGCGGCTGCCGCACCCAGGCCGGGACACTCTCCACCTGTGCGCTGGGGCAGGGGGCTTAAAAGCCCAGCAGGACATTTCGCTCCCCGCCGCCGCCGCCAAGGCACTTGCGGCCGGGGGAAGAGGCGGCTGCCGCACCCAGCCCGGGACACTCTCCACCTGCGCGCTGGGGCAGGGGGCTTAAAAGCCCAGCAGGACATTTCGCTCCCCGCCGCCGCCGCCAAGACACCTGTGGCCGGGGGAAGAGGCGGCTGCCGCGCCCAGCCCGGGACACTCTCCACCTGCGTCCTGAGGCTGCGCTGGGACAGGGGGCTTAAAAGCCCAGCAGGACATTTCGCTCCCCGCCGCCGCCGCCAAGACACCTGCGGCTGGGGGAAGAGGCGGCTGCCGCGCCCAGCCCGGGACACTCTCCACCTGCGTCCTGAGGCTGCACTGGGGCAGGGGGCTTAAAAGCCGCAGCGGTGGCTGGACTGTTGGTATTGTTCTAATTTTTGTGTAAATTTGATGATTTCTGTAATTTCTTATTGTTGTTGAAATTGATACCTATTGAATTTTGATTATGTAATGATGTTGAGATGTTTTGTGGTGTTGATACAGTGCTGATTATTATTTTTTCCTATATTTACATGTTGTGTTTATAAATTTGTTGTTTCTCTGTGCTTGTGAACCGCCCTGAGTCGGCCCAATCCGAGTAGGGCGGTATAAAAATCGGAAAAATAAATAAATAAATAAATAATGATAGCACTCTTCAAGTGATTAACTATTTCAAGACATGCTTTTCCCTTTATGGATTTTTAATCTAAAAACTGTGTTTTCATGTTTAAGGACTTTAGGGCCTTAGAGATGTATTCCTTGTGGTTTTGAATGTGCCATTTTAGACTAAAAGGCCCTTTTATTTTCAGAATGTAATTGAAGCTGTCCTTTTGGGATTTTATTACACTTTTGAGTACAGTATTAAGTTTTTACAGCAGGCTAAAATGGATTTATGCTTTAAGCAAGCATTATTTTGTATTTTTTGTGTTTCTCATGATCCTGTATGTAATTTTGACATACATATTTACCTGGAACTTAAGTTTAGTTTCCATATATTTTAAAATGTTTATGCCTACAATTTTTATGGCTCCAAGACTTTTTGATATTTCACAATTGTGAAAAATACCTCGAAGCAATTTGTCTATATAGAACATTGAATCAATTTAGATGAACAAAGATTGTAGAAATAGACCAGCCGATGTACCTGGAATTGTTGCAACACTGAAAAGTTTTTTAACACACACCCCATGGGAAAATCTATAGATTCTATAGGATTCCTGGGACAGATACATGACCTTGATATATGATTAGGCATGTCTTGTTTTGGTGTGTGATCAATTTCTTCTTGGATGCTTTCATAAAATCTATCAGTTTCATCTTCAGCATCAGTTTTGGGAGCGTAGACTTCAACGATGGTTATATTGGTAGGTTTTTCGTGTAGTCAGGTTGGTATTATTCAGTCAGACTTTACATTATAGCCTCTAGCGGTGGGAAAAGATCTTGGGGACATGAAAGGAGTCTTGTTCAGGCATCCCCAGAACAGAGTTTCTCCAGCAAAAATCCTTTCAACCCAGAATAATTTCTGATATGAAATTATTATTATTACTGCCTGAGCTACATTTTTCCTTATTATTAGAGCTACACCATTTCTTCTGAGCCTATCATTTCCAGAATAGAACATTTTGTACTTCTCTGACTGATACTATCCCGTTCCAGTCCACTTTGCTTCACTCACATCAACCACTGCAACATTTATATGTTCCATTTTCTTGCTTTAGTTTACCTTGATTCATACTTCTCATGTTTCATTTTTCCTTTCCTGTGCACGTCAATTAATATGTCTTTTTGGCATTAACCTAGTTGTGTCTTTAGCAACAATGAAAGTCATACTTGTCCTTTGCTCTTCATCATTAGCTAACTGAATGCTTTCCATCATGGGAGTCTCATATTTCAGCACTATCTCTTATTTTGGGCTGTCTCATCATAGAGATTTCAAGGTAAGAAAAGTTTAGCAGTGGTGGGAAGGTGTTCCATGCACTCTGATGTCTAGTCATGTCTGTCACATGACCATGGAAACATCTGCAGACACAGACAGTGCTGGTTCTTTGGCTGTAAACGGAGGTGAGCACTGAAATCTGCCTAGGCCAAGTCAGATGCAACTGGCTTTTGAGCAAGGGTGACCTTTATGTTACCTTGAGCCCTGGTGGTGCAGTGGTTAAACTACTGTTTTGCAACCGAAACATTGTGAGTTCGATTCTGACCTCAAGGTTGACTCAGCCTTCCTATGGAACTCCTGCCAATTGAGCTGCGTCTCCAAACAGAGTTGCTGTATGATGGAGGAATCACAATTTGGAATCAAAATTGCTGGGAGAAACATCAACAATTTGATGATACCACCCTAATGGCAGAAAGTGAGGAGGACTTTAAAAAGCTCCTGATTAGGTTGAAAGAAAAGAGTGCAAAAGCTGGCTTGAGACTCAATATAAAGAAAACCAAGATAATGGCAACAGGCCCTATCAGTCCCTGGAAAATAGATGGGGAAGAAGTAGAAGCAGTGACAGATTTTACTTTCTTAGGATCGAAGCTCACTGCAGATGGTGATTGCAGCCATGAAATAAAAAGGCGACTGATTCTTGGGAGGCAAGCAATGAGAAACCTGGGGAACATAGTGAAAAGTAGAGACATCACCTTGAAAACAAAAAGTTGGTATAGTCGAAGCAATGGTATTCCCTATGGCAATGTATGGTTGGGAGAGCTGGACCATTAGGAAAGCTGAGCGCAGAAGAATAGATGCCTTTGAGATGTGGTGTTGGAGGAGAGTTTTGAGAGTCCTCTGGACAGCGAGGAGAACAAATAGGTCGATCGTAGAAGAAATCAACCCTGACTGCTCCTTAGAAGGTCAAATAATAAAGATGAAGCTAAAGTACTTTGGACATCAAATGAGAAGAGAAGATTCACTTGAGAAAGCCTTGATGCTGGGAAGGGTGGAGGGCAAAAGAAGAAGGGGGCGGCCCAAAATGAGATGGCTAGATGGTATTGAAGACACAATGGGCACAGAGCTGAGCGAGTTGAGGGGGATGGTGGAGCACAGGAGTGCCTGGCGGACAGTGGTCCACCATGGGGTCGCAGAGGGTCGGAATCGACTGTGCGACAGAACAACAACAACAAAAGAAAACACCGTCCCGTGCACTCAGGTGTCGAGGCCTTGCCTGCCACATGTCCACAGAAACGTGGCTGAAGCAGAGCATCCCTGGTTGGACTGACAAGAGACACTCTCCCTCCCTCCCTCCTTCCCTCCCTCCCGCTCGCGCTCCGCTTCCTTGGCGAGGGCGCGACTCGCTCCCCTTCCCCGACGGAGCCCGGCTCGAAGAGGGGGGGCGGGTCTCCGAGGGGCTGGGCTTGGCTTCTAGAAAACCGGCGCGCCCCCGTGGCGCGTGGCGCGTCCGGCGGCTCTCCCGCGAGTTCGCGCCCAGCCGCGAAGGTGCCGAGAGACTAGGGAGGCGTATATGGGAGCCCCGGGAGCGGCGCCTTCGAGGCTGAGGGAAACCCCGCCCCGCCCCCCCGGCACCCGCCGTCCAGGCTTAGCTTCCCCCGCTCGCCTCGGATGCCGGAGGAGCACGCGGGGAAGAGCTGGTCCTGCTCCGGAGGGGATCCCCGCCCAGCCCTGCCACGCTCCAGACTCCAGGTAACGATGGCGAACCCCCTTCTGCGCGCGTTAGGTGCGGCGGGGCTCTTTCCGGGTAAAGGGATGCCTTTACAACTTGGAGCGAAAGGCTGAGGAAGTTGGAGGGATCGTCCCCCCCCCCTTTGTAACGGTCAAGGTCGCCCTTGCTCGAAAACCTGTCGCATCCGACTCTAGGGTTCAGTGCTCATCTCTGTTTATAGCCGAGAGCCAGCGCTGTCTGTGTCTGCAGACGTTTCCGTGGTCATGTGGCAGGCATGACTAGACACCTGAGTGCACGGAACGCTGTTTACCTTCCCTCCGAAGTGGTCCCTATTTATCTACTTGCAATTTCTTGCTTTCGAACCGCTAGGTTGGGAGGAGCTGGGACAAAGACGGGAGCTCACTCTGTCGTGCAGTCCCCGGGAATCGAACTCTGACCTTCCAATCTTTGAGTTCAGCGTCTTAACCACTTGAGCCTACAATTCTGTTTAACCTTCTCGATAGATTTAAAGTTTCTCACTCACCTACCATTAAAAATGTTTTTAATGCGCTCTTTAGAAAGTACAATGGCAAGGCGTGAGCCAGTCCAAACTAGGTGCTATTTCGTTTCAGTAAAAGAAATTTGCACAGTGCAAAGGTGGAACCTTTGTGTATTTATAAATTGCTGGAAATTTTGTGTACTTATAAATTGCTGGAAATTTACTAGGTAAACGTCTCCCTTGCTCAAAAGCCAGTCGTATCTGGGTCTAGGATTCAGTGCTCATCTCTGTTTACAACCAAAGAGCCATGCTGTCAGCGTTTGCAGACATTTCCATGGACATGTGGCAGGCATGACTAGACAACAGAGTACACTGAACACTGTTTACCTTCCCACCAAAGTGGTTCCTATTTATCTTCTTGCAATATCTTGCTTATGAACTGCTAGGTTGGCAGAAGCTGGGACAGATGTCAGGAGTTCATTCCCTTCTGTAGCACTCAAGTCTCAAACTGTTGATCTGCCTACCTTCCTGTCGTCAAGTTCAGCGTCTTAACTATTAAGCCACTGCAGTCCCCTGGAAATTGAATACTCTGTTGTAAATAAAGGCGCTGAATTATAATGGGAACCATTTGCTAAACTATACCAGTTGGAGTCAAGGAATCTGAAGGGGGTTTCTTCTGCCCTCCCAACTGCAGAGTAAATTAACAGGATTTATTCCTTGCTAAGTACTTTGGACATCAAATGAGAAGAGAAGACTCACTTGAGAAAGCCTTGATGCTTGGGAAAGTCGAGGGCAAAAGAAGAAGGAGGCGGCCAAAAGTGAGATGGCTAGAAGATATTGTAGACACAGTGGGCACAGAGCTGAGCGAGTTGAGGAGGATGGTGGAGGACAGAAGTGCCTGGCGGATGGTGGTTCATGGGGTTGCAAAGGGTCTGAATCGACTGTGCGACTGAACAAGGGAGTATCTGATTGCAACTTTAAAATACAAAAACCTTTGGATAACACCTGCATTTGCCTGAAGTTCTGAACATTACCTTGTTTTCATTTATTAAAATTTCAGAAGATAAAAAGTAGCTATCTGTTGAAGAGCTGAATAACTCTCTGTGTGTTTTTCTGTTTACTGTGCTAATTTTTTAAAAAATGTATGTATATAGTTTTTAAAAGTTGGAGACTCCTGCCCTTTGGTAGCAGGTTCTGAGCACAGCTGTTCACCACTTTTGTGGTATAGTTGAAAGAATGTCATGTCAGTAAAGATTGGGGATTTAAAAATTTTAAGTATTGTGTGTGTGTGTGTGTGTGTGTGTGTGTGTGTGTGTGTGTGTGTGTGTGTATAAAATATTCATAAGTATATCTCAAACTGAATACTTAGCTCAGTAACTTGTTTCAGTATAGGGGACCACATACTCGTCTCTTTGTGTTACCACATAGGTGATCTTTCTACCATTACTGATAAGTTACTCTTGTTTCAAACTGCAGGGTTTACAATTAAGTTCACAACATAAAACAAGGTAGCATAAAAGAAACAGGTGGCCAGCAATCTTTTTTTTTTTTTAAATCATGGTTAGAAAGAATTTCTGATGAACTTCTATTCATATAAGCAAAATGAGCATTATGTTTTAATCCTAACATGAAATCGATTAAATAAATAAATATATGATGCCATGCCTGCAAGACTTGAGCAGGGATATTGATGAGAGAATGTTTTGGAGTTCCCAAATTCATGCAGTCGCTATAAAATGGGATTGATTTAACAATGAATAAGACATATAAAGTACATTACAGTATTTTAAAAACCTCTTTCTGAAATCTTCATAGTCCTGCAGTATTGTAAAGTTCTTACGGGGTATTATGGATACAATGTCAAACTGGAACATAGGAGACCGGGCATCAGACCCTCTCATCCCTGGAAACTCACTGAGGGTTTGCAGTGGTAAACCATTCCTTGAAAATGTCACAAACCTTAAAAGTTTTATTAGGTTTGGGATAAATTGGAAGCAACTGGTTGGCATACAACAGCACCCCAAACTGTATTGCACCTCCTCAGATGTGTTCCCACTGTTGGGATTTAATACTCCTTTCTAAATGCTGATGTATCTGTCCTAAATCAGGTACTGTTTCTCTAGGCTAATTGGAGATAGGGTAAAAAAAACCTCTCCAAGAAACACCACCTTTTTGCCAAGAAGTGGTAGGCAGTGAATGAAAGAGACTTCAAAAGAAATCAAACTACAGGAAAAACTCTTACACAGCTGCATTTTCTTTTTCACACCATTTGTCTGCCTTGCTTTCCTTTGCTTTAGTGCCTACCTCTGTTTTGTCCCTCACTATAGAAATATAGACTATAGAAAGGACTTCAGAAGAGCTGTTTTTAGCTAGAGCAGTTACAATGTTGACAGCCTCAAAATACAATGCAGTCAGTACATATAAAAATCCCCAACACTTTAAATCTAATTTTTCTAAGGAAAAGAGTATATAAAAGGTCTGATTAATAGGATACAAAATGGTTTAAAACTATGAATACAATGAGATGTAATTCTGTTTTTTTATCTTCCTCTTAATATATAGATAATCACCTACTCTCAGTAAAACCCACTTAACCAATATAACGTTAGGTTGACAACAACCTGATTGCATCATGTTGTATTTTATCATAAATGTCAATTCTTTAAGTTGGTTCATAGCTTCAAAGAAAGACTTACAGTTGGAGCTTAGAACTGAATTAATACATTGTTGTTCTATCTGTATTATCTTAGTGTAAATATAGAAACCAAACGATTGGTATTGCTTAGCATTAAAGCCAACTAAAGGTGCCTCTTGACAATCAAAAGAATTGAGTTTCCAATCTTTTCTTTTGAACAGAAATCAAATTAAGATGACGTGGTGTTTGTCTCAATTTGCACATCCTTTGTGAAACCTTTTCAGAATTTTTTTAAACCCTGCAGTTGTTACCAAGTTAAGTAACTTCCTGAATTCGCTCTTCCCCTCTGGCTATCACCAGTCAGCTGTTAGGTGGCTGGCCTCTATTCCAAAAAAAGGGGAGAGGAATTTCTCGCCCTGAAGTCATTGCTTCTGCCTCCAGCTCTGCTACAGAGCTGTTTGTGGCTGCGGCACCCTTGGGCACAGCCCCCATTGCCGTTGTTCCACACCCAACAGCTACTGCCAATTATTATTAATTTTTTATTACCTTTGACTGTATACCTTTGACTGCTATAATGCAGCAGTAATTCTTTGGCAGGACGGCAAGCAAACCGCTGAAATGTTGTGGCATTATAACTCTAGGTAATAGGGAGAAACCATTTTTTGGTTGCAGGGAATCCTGCAAACTTTGCAGGGCAATAAAAGAGGTGCAATATGCGCTGACGCATACAGTAAAACCCCATATAACGAAAAACTCAATTCCACGGAGCTCTTTGCTATACGGTTTTTTCGTTATATGGATTGCTATGGGCGTTGCACCGTATAACGAAGAAAATGTTCGTAATATTAATCGCTCTTGGCGATACCCCATGCAATGAATTTTTTCCGCCATTGTACGAGGTATTGCCAATAACAGTTGGTATAATGAACTTTCCCCCCGTTATATAGTTCATCACAAATAGCGCATGAACGCTTCATTGTAGAATTTTTTCGTTATATGAAGTGTTCATTATACAGGGTACCATTGTACCTGCACACAAAAGAATATGGCAGTTCATGAGCTGGTGAAAACTAAACGCACCATTATGGGTGATTTAAAATAACCCACTCTTTGGCAGGTTAATGTGCCCCTCAGCGTCATGAATTCATTGGTCTTTGAATCAATTTTAAACCTAGCAAAAGTGACCCAAATGTAGGACTTTTTGCTACTCAAGACACACCCTAAGTCTGTGTCACCTTAGTGTTTGCTCCAGCAATGCATATCAGCTAATATAGGTTTTTCCTTCTTCTTTAGATAAATGTCCTATCTATCTATCTATATCCATAATCTCTCTCTCTCTCTCTCTCTCTCTCTCTCTCTCTCTCTCTCTCTCTCTCTCTCTCTCTCTCTTTCTCTCTCTCTCTCTCTCTCTCTGGTTAGGTATCTCTGCTTGGGTGCTTCTGTTGCATACAGTCTTAACTAAAGGAATACTGTACAGTAAATCCTTGGGTTAAGACCGCTTCGGGTAACATTTGCTGCGGTTTACAATGGCAAATCCTATGGAAATGCTGTCTTGGGTTATGAATATTTAATGGGATTGTTTCAGTTATGATGATCAATTCGCTACCATTTTCTACATTCTCATTGCATCCCTATGGATGTTTTGGGTTACAATTTTTTTTTTGCATTATGACGGAGGCTATTGGAACGGACCTCCATCGTAACATTTACTGTACATTTATACTTTCATTCCAGTTTCTAAACTAGATATAAACTTTTCTTTATTGAGGGGACCATATTGTCCTCCCTGCACAAAATGTATTCAGCAAAAGTTTCTTGCTTCCTTTCCAAGGAAGTGTGTCATAAATTAAAAAAAACTCTCAGCATTTTTTTCCTGTAAAGCTTCTAATGATTACAGGTGCATGCTGTTTATGTTCTTCAGTTGTCTTGATTCTGAAGAATTATCCCCTTTTCCTAGATCTACTTTTTAAGGGAGACATTAACTTATATACTGCCACCTTGCGATAAGTAATTTTCATGCATTGAAAAATTGTGTACTTCTGGATTGATATGATTCTGGTATTGTTCTGGCAGAATGATGCTAATTTAAATCCTTCTCCTGAGCCACTAATAATTTTAACTTCTAGAACGGAGGCTTGTTTAAAACATTATCTAGCTCAGATATGCTTAAATAATTGCTCTAGACAGAAAAGTGTGTGTGTGTGTGTGTGTGTGTGTGTGTGTGTGTGTGTGTGTGTGTGTGTGTGTGTGTGTGTGTGTGTGTGTGTGTGTGTGTAATAATCTATTCTCATGTAAGAGTTGTCAAGTGCAAGTGGATGGAGTTTTTAAAATTTTAAATAACTTTGTTATTAGGTTCTGCCAAGAGTATTCCAATTTATACTGGCCATCTGAATGATGTTTTATATACAGTCAAACCTCGCATAAAGAGCGCCTCGCTTAAAGAGTAACTCACTTAAAGATCAGAATTTTCTCTCAATGTTCGCTTCGCTTAACAAATAAAACCAACCAAAAACTCACTTAACAACTAAATCGGGGTTTGCAACCCCCCCCCCCAGAAGTCACAATTGGTCATTTACAATGGTGTTTCACTTAAAGAGCAAACTCACTTAAAGAGCAATCCTGTGAAACACATTATGCTCTTTAAGCGAGGTACCACTGTAATATTTTATAAAATACAGTCATACCTCGCATAACAAATTTAATTCGTTCTGCGAGGCTGCTCGCTATGCGAGTTTTTCGCTATGTGAGTCGGACTCGCATAGCGAAAATTCCTATGGAAAAACTTGCATAACGAGCTTTTTTAGGGGTGAAATTCGCATAGCGAATTTTTTTCGTTGTGCAAGTTTTTCCTCATAGAATTGCTCACTATGCGACCATTTCCATAGGGAAAGTCTGACTCGTATAGCGAATTTTTTTTCGTTATGCGAGTTTTACCCCATAGAAACACTCACTATACGATCATTTCCATAGGGAAAGTTATGCGAGTCGGATTGCTTTTTCAAAAACCCGCTCATTATGTGAGTTTTTCGCTATGTGAGTCGCTCGCTGAGCGAGGTTTGACTGTATAGACATTCAGGGATACATCAAGGATCATACAGTACTCAAATTGCAATTGTGTCTTATATCTCCAAGGCAAACCAAACACAGTCTAACCAAACACAGCAGTACAGTAAAATATCGGATAAGGCTAAAACTTGGTTCCACAAATCTTGGTGTTACCCGATTTTTAGTGTTATCCGATCCATGTTAAAATCCTATGGGATGGATCAGATCACGTTAAAGCTCCATAGAGATACACTGTAACCACACAGGCTTTAGCGGTTGTTATCCAATCCATCCCAAAAGACCTTAACGTTATTCTATCCAATTCTCCTCCCCAGATTACTTAACGTTATGCAATTTTAATGTTATCTGATCCAATTGTTATCCGGTGTTTTACTGTATCTTGATTTATTTGTCTTTACCCAACAGATAAAGTAGCAAACATGTGGTAATGATTTGTTTCTTAGCAATCTTGTGAGCATATTGAGAACTACAGAGGCTCTAGATATTTGTTTCCTACAGAAAGAACCTGCTGCCACTTCTGCTTTGGCCAGTGCAGCAACCAGGGCGTTACATATAAGGAAGCACCTGCTGCTTTATTCCTCCCTTTTGTCATTCTCTAAGTTCTAGATATGCAAAGTCACCTTTTAACTTTAAAGCTCTTTAATTTAAACCTGAAACGTGACATTACTCGCTTAGATTGTTCTGCCGACTACTGAATCAGTTAAAAGCAAATGTACACCAGGGCAAACAGTTTCATGATCTTTTATGCTTAAATGGATTCTCTTTGCTGTTTGGGGCTGAAACACGCCTACATGGCCTCCAGGGTGAACATACTTTCATGTCATGTCGGTAAGGAACTTGAAGTATTTCCCAGACTTTAGTTGGATTGCTTTAAAAAGATAGGAACATTATGTCAGCTGTGAGTTGTTAAATGTTGTTTTGCTCCTCAGCTACTGATCTCTACATGGCTAGAATGGACCCAGGACAAAATGTTTCATCTGAAGATGAATATTTGCCTCACTACCAGCGAAATGAAGACCCTTTTGCATCAAAACTCTCAAATGAAGCTGACATAATAGCTGGAATTTATTTGTTGATTATTGGTAAGATTCATATACTGTATTCTTTCAGCGAGCCCACTGTATTATGTTTTCTCTGGGTATTTACAGCTTATAGTTGGATGTGGGGGAAAAAGTCGCAGATGTTTTATTTTCAATATGGTCACTTTGTCTTGCTTACTTTGCTTGTGCTATGCTGCATATTCATTCAGCAGCCATAGTTGCTGAGGACCAATTTTAAACAACATGCTGGTTATGATATATCTGGAACCACCTTCTATAGTCCCCACGTCTGAACTCTATTCTGTTTATTTACTTAGTTAGTAGTAATCACATATTTCTTGTCCTTCAAAATAAACTTCCAGTAAAATACAACGAAGAAGCAACACATGCATAGAGCAGTGCAGTTGGTAAAAGCATTTAAGTGCCCACTACTAAAGTTAAACTTCTTGAAATGCTAGAACAATGAGACTTACTTTCAGGAGGACATCAAGGCAGTCACCAGGTAAGCTTACTTTGGGGAAAGCACTTTGAAATCAAGATGGCTCCATCAAGAAAGTCCTAGGCTGAGTTACAGCCTGCTGCATCTGAAGTTGAAAAGACAGGGCATAGTAGACTCATATGGATGCAGATAATCCTGAAGGAACCTTGTTCACAAATTTAAGAATTTTAAAAATTAGCACCAACATTTTTATTTGAACTTGCAACCAGACTGGGAGCTAGGACTAAGGTATGTTTTTCACCTTCTGCACTTTATGAACCATAAGAATTAAAGGCAGCCTCACAGTTCATACGTTACAGTACAGTAATACAGTAATACCTCGGATAACGTTTACCTCAGATAACGCTAAAATCGCATAACGTTAAGTAATCTGGGGAGGAGAATTGGATCGAATAACGTTAAGGTCCTATGGGATGTATCGGATAACAACCGCTAAAGCCTGTGCGGTTACAATGTATCTCTATGGAGCTTTAACGTGATCCGATCCATCCCATAGGATTTTAACATGGATTGGATAACACTAAAAATCGGATAACACCAAGACTTGTGGAACCAAGTCTTAGCGTTATCCGAGGTATTACTGTAGTCCGTTCTGGAGGAGATGGATAACTGAAGCCAGACTATCTCTGTCCAGGAAAGGTCAACTTTGGTACAGAAACTGGGTAAGGAGGCATCTTGCTATAAAGGTGACATATCTCCTGGGACAATGCAGGATTTAGGAGCAATCTCAAACTGGAGACTTTTCTATAGGGGGAGTACAGAAGTAGTTGAGCACCAGTGTTCTGGGTACTTCTGCTATAAGGGTTGAGTATGTTTGGGAGTTGCACGCCTGTGTTGAGGTAATGTTTTGTTCCATCTCAGTTTTAGTTATTAAAGTTGTGCATCCAACTTTTGCTGATAGCATTGATGTATGTCTGAAGAAAAATTTCATTCCAGAAAAGAAAAAGATGGAGGGAAGTTAAGGTAAAGGTAAAGGTTTCCCTTGCTCGAAAGCCGGTTGTATCTGACTCTAGGGGTCAGTGCTCATCTCTGTTTCTAAGCCAAAGAGCCAGCGCTGTCTGCTTCTGCAGACGTTTCCATGGTCATGTGGCAGGCATGACTAGACACCGGAGCGCATGGAATGCTGTTACCTTCCCACCGAAGTGGTCCCTATTTATCTACTTGCAATTTCTTGCTTTCGAACTGCTAGGTTGGCAGGAGCTGGGACAGAGACGGGAGCTCATTCCGTCCTACAGTACTCGGGAATCGAGCTGCTGACCTTCCGCCTCCCAGTCAGCGTCTTAGTGACTCGAGCCACTGCAAAGAACATATGAATAAAGAGCTATAGAGAGCTCTTACATGAAAAATATTTTTTTAAAAAAAATTGTTTTAAACATCTGTAAGAATTATTAAAAATAATATATACAACATCAAATGCTGGTTCAGTAAAATGAAACAATTGCTTTTTCCTCCCAACCAACTTTGCATTCATGGCTTTTGTTAACATGATTTTGCCCAATATGTGTAATTTAATAAATTAAAAACTTTTGCCTGGTGTTTTCTGAAATTTAGATTTTAAATTAGGTTTTGAGGTTGTCTAACTAAAATCTTATTGAATTGGGCTTTTTGCACAAACATCCCAAGGTCTGACTATTTCTTTCTAGATGCTGAAAGGACAGTTATTTCTTATTATCACAATAAAGGGAGAATGTCATGAACAGATGGGCAAAAATACTGCAGCAAATGAAGACAGGTGGGCATGGTTCATCCTGAATATGGGTGCACAGTGGGAGAAATGTGAATTGAGCCGATGTGAATTCATACCAGGGAAGTTAGGTTTTTCTAGGTTAATTTACTCTAGGTGATCATAAAGGAGTCAGCAGTGGGAGTGGGAGGAGGAGGAAATCAACAAGCTGCAAACAAGGCTGATAGATAATTTCCTCCCCTTTCTTTGATGATTTGATAGTCTTTTTCTTTTGGCCACCTAGCTGCCTTTAAAAGGTTTGCAGGCCTTCAAAGCAAAAACAACACCCAGAACAGAAAGGGAATAAAATATGAAAACAAGCAGACTTAGGCACTCCGTTTGGATAAAGATGTCTGAAGGGGCAGTCTCTTCATTTGTTGTTTGACCCCATTCTTTCTGAAGAGCATACTCTGGACCCAGTGATGGGCAGCAACAGGTTCGCACCCCCCTAGGAGTGGGTGGCCTCTGGGCAGGGTGGTGGTGAAATTGGGTGGCCTTCAGGCGGGGAGGGGGTAGCGAAATTGGGTGGCCACGCCCATCTTGCTGTCCTGCCACATCAGGTTTTGTCCCTGCAAATGGTTCAAGGTCTCCGTTGCTCAAAAGCCAGTCATATCCGACTCTAGGACTGCAGTGCTCATCTCCATTCACAGCCAAAGAGCCAGTGCTGCCTGTGTTTGCAGATATATACATGGCCATATGGCAGGCATGACTAGATCGCCCATGACATAGGCTCTGCCCATGATATAGGCTCTGCCTATGATGTAGGCCCCGCCCATGGTGTGGTAGCAAACGTTTTTGCTGCCCACCACTATCTGGACCTGATAGTAGATGGTAATTTTGGAATGAAGGAATCCTCTGCAGTTTACTTGTGAGGATTGATGACTACCTTCTGTGGTTTGGATTCAGTAGGCCTGAAGCCAAACTGAAGTCTTTTCCAGATATTACTAACAACAAAGCTAGTGGAGATGATGGCATTCCAGTTGAGCTATTTAAAGCCCTAAAAGAAGATGCTGTTAAAGTGTTGCACTCAATATGCCAGCAGATTTGAAAAACACAACAGTAGCCACAAGATTGGAAAAGTGCAGTCTATGTTCCAATTCCAAAGACGGGCAATGCCAAAGAATGTTCAAATTATCGTACAATTGCGCTCATCTCACACACTAGCATGATCATGCTCAAGATCTTACAAGCTAGGCTTCAGCAGTACGTGGATAGAGAACTTCCAGAAGTACTGTATTTGCTGGCGTATAAGACTACTTTTCCCCCCTGAAAAACATGCCTCCAAGTGGGGGGGGGGTCATCTTATACGCCGGGTGCACTTCAGTTGGGATAGACATAGCTGCCCATAGTGGTCTCGCGATGCTCGCCTGGTGCCCATAGTGGCCTCCCGATGCCCGCCCACCTCATTCTACATACCATCCAGTATCACGCGGTATCCAGCGTGGCTGCACCGAGCATCACCAGTGAGACAGGGGTGCCAGCCTTTTTGGTGTGACCGGCCCATTCTGCTCGGTGGGAAGCAGCAGCGCTTTGCCCCACCCCTTGTCTACGCAGAGCTCGCACATGCACACTAGTGCGGGCCACAGGGATGTTGAAATCAAATCTGATGTTCTTTTATGTTTTATTTGGTGTGTGGAAGGTGTGCGGAAGAGGGGGTAGTCTTATACGGCGAGTATATAACAAATTCTATATTTTGAGTGGAAATGTTGGGGGGTCGTCTCATACGCCCAGTCGTCTTATACGCCGGCAAATACAGTACATCCTGGATTCCAAAGTGGCAGAGGAACTAGAGACCAAATTGCCAACGTTTGCTGGATCGTGGAGAAAGCAAGGGAGTACTAGAAAAATGTCTACTTCTGTTTCATTGACTAAACCAAACCCTTTGATTGTGTGGATAACAATAAACTGTGGCAAGTCCTTAAAGAGATGGGAGTACCAGACCACCTCACCTGTCCCCTGATAAATCTGAATGTGGGTCAAGAAGCGACAGGACAGAATATGGAAGAACTGATTGGTTTAGAATAGAAAAAGGAGTATGACAAGGCTGTATATTGTCACCCTGTTTATTTAACTTATATGCAGAGGACATCATGCATAATGCAGGGCTGGAAGAAGCATAGGCTGGGATTAAAATTGCTGGGAGAAATATCAGCAACCTGAGATATGCAGATGACACTACCCTAATGGCAGAAAGTGAAGAAGACCTAAAGAATCTGTTGATGAGGGTGAAAGAGGAGAGTGCAAAAGCTGGCCTGAAATTTAACCCCACCCCACCCCCACCCCCGATTATGGCATCTGGTCTAATCACCCCCTGGCAAATAGAAGGGGAGGAAATGGAAGCGGTGACAGACTTCACCTTCTTGGGTCTAAGATCACAACAGATGGTGGCTGCAGCCATGAAATAAAAAGACACTTACTTCTTGGGAGGCAAGCTACGGCAAACCTAGGCAGCATGATAAACAGTAGAGACATCACCCTGCCAACAGAAGTCCACATAGTCAAAGCAGTGGTATTTCCAGTAGTAATGTATGGCTGCGAGAGATGGACCATAAGGAAGGCTGAGCGCAGAAGAATAGACACCTTTGAACTATGGTGCTGGAGGAGACTCTTGAGAGTCTCCTGGACTGCAAAGAGATCAAACCATCCAATCCTAAAGAAAATAAATCCTGACTGCTCCTTTGAAGGACAAATACTGAAGCTGAAGTTGAAGTACTTTGACCACCAAACGAGAAGAGAGGACTAGCTGGAGAAGGCCCTGATGCTAGGAAAGATCGAAGGCAAAAGGAGAAGCGGGAGGCAGAAGATTAGATGGCATCATTGATGCGGTGGGCATAGATCTGGGCAGACTACGGAGGGTGGCAGATGACAGAGGAGCCTGGCGTGGGGTGGTCCATGGGGTCGCAAAAAGTCGGACTTGACTGTGCAACTGAACAACATTCATTGTATCACATAGGCTTGCTTTTAACTGCGTATACTTATATTTTTTTCCTTTTAAATTTTATTTGTTTGTCAGTTTTGCTATAACCTGTGTTGAGCTCCATTTTGGGAAGAAATATGAGATATAAATCCAGTGAATGAATGGCCATTAGAGACCCAGACAACCTTTGTGACGGAAAGGATATTTTTTTATTGCTTTTGGCTGATACCTCCAGCTGCTACCTTATCTGAACAAAGAAAACTTGGCTATAATAAAAAAAAGGCCTCTGAGTCACTTCATGGGACTGGCCTGAAAACACTCTTCAAAGCTACAGTAGGTTCAGACAAGGAATGCAAGATTCTTAACTAGGGCTGGGCCTTAGGACTCGGAGCATACTACACCTATACCTCACCATCAACTGCACTGGCTTCAGGATCCATTTCCCCGTTCTTGTTTTAATGTTTAAAGCCCTAAATACCTTCATGTAAAAAATGACCACAGAACTTTTCCATCATCAGTGGAACAGAAGAATCCAGCACAAGGGGGTGAAGTAGGAGTAACAGGTAGCGCCAAATGGATGTTAATGTGGCTACATACACAAAGGCAAGTAAACAGATGTACCCAGATGCGCAGAGTAGAAAGAATACAGTCCAGAACCTGACCCTCCTTCTTTAGTAAGGAGGCAGCTGGCTGGCTGGCGATGAGGATAAGCTGAGCCTGAAGTGGGGTAGTTCCCTATTTGCCCTAAGAGACAAACTGCCATTGCCTCAGTGGTGTAGCGTGGGGGCAGGGGGCGGGCCGCCCCGGGTGGCACTTTCCAGGGGGTGGCAAAATGTTCCAGCCTCCAAGGAGTGCAGCCAGTGGAGAGCCCCGGGGCAGGCTTGGACCTTGGAAGGGTGCCTCCACAATCTCGGGACTCCAGTGGTAGCCATGGAGATTTCCCCTCCCTCCCCCTTCCACTGGTTTGATGCCACCCTCGCTGCCCGCCAGGAGCCAAGCCGCTGCCAAGTGGCTTTATATACAGCCCGGCAGCAGGGAGTGCATGTGTCTGCCTGGGAAGGTGGTCAGCCAAGGCAGCAAGCGGATGAATACCCACCCATGCGCAGAGAAAACATGCACACACGCTCACAAGCAGGGTCGTTGTCGTCAAGGGCTCTCCCCAACCTGGGTCCGGGCCCCAGGGGCCTTGGCATGGGCAGCAAGGGGTTAACTGGGTCCCCTGGGGGTGTGTGAGCCTAGAATAGGGGTGGTGAGTTTGGCCTGCTTCCCGGGCTCCTGAAACCCGCACTACACCACTGCACTGCCTCCCACCGGAGGATCCTCTTTTGAGCCCTTGTTCTGAGTGCTTTTGCCAAATGAGTTGAGGGAGTAGTCTAGTTAAAGGTTAGGAACTCCAGGGTGCTCTCCACCTAATACCATGTTTATGTCAGATAAACATTCCAAGCTTTTCAAACAGTTTTCATTTTGGGTCTCTCGAGGTCAGGTGAAAGGAACTGCAGACTGAGTTGACAGAAAGATGACTTCTTTTTGGCAGTTTCAAGTATGGGCTAGACATGGAAAAAAGTTTAAAATCCAGCCCATTTTTAATCATTTGGAATAGTAGCCGTGATAGTCTGTGGTTCATCCATATCAAAAATTAAATAAAATAAAAAACACTGTAGCACTTTAAAGACTAACTGCTATATTGTTATTGTTAGCTTTGTGGATCAAGTCCACTTCAGACAAGGAGTGAAACTTACAGGCATGGTTTTTATACACCAAATTCAGGGGGTCAAAGGGAGAAGGGTATGTTCAAGCAAAATGACAGACAAGCAAGCACAGCTTGACACAGCCATCAGCAGCAATAGATTATTCAGATTAGCTCTAAATGTCTCCCTTTCAATCTCAAAGGGTTTGCAGGTCAAAGGTTGATCAGAGACCAGGATGGGCTTTCTCAGACACTTTGAGATTGAAAGGGAGACATTTAGAATCTACGGAACGCTGTCTACTTTCCAACCAAATGGTATATATTTATCTACTTGCAGTTTCTTGCTTTCAAACTGCTAGATTGGCAGGAGCTGGGACAGAGACAGGAGCTCACTCCGTTCTGCAGCACTCAAGTCTCAAACTGCTGACCTGCCGAATTTCCAATCAAATTCAGCATCTTAACCATTAAGCCACCATAGTCACTAAAAAGTAGATAAATTAATGTTAAGCTTATAATGCCTGTTTGTAATATTTGAGACTTCAAGTCTTTCTGGCATGTTGCTCTGCCATGAATTGTGGTTAATAGTTGATATGTTTTTTTTATTACCTGCTGTGCTCCAGCATGGGCAGAGTATACCAAATGGGACAGAAGTGTGTTGCCTTTTGTGGTTATCATTGCACGGGTTTTGGGGCAGCCTTGAATTGAAAATTGCAACCTTTATAATAGGAGAGGAGGAAGTGGCAGAGGAGGAGATGATGGCTGCATCAGCAGAATATAATAGATATCCCAGTGGTGATGATGGTGGTAGCTACTGGGCAGCAGCAGTAGCTGAAAGTGACTCTGGTGAAGAAGGCAACAGCAATGACACTCAATCTAACTTTTGTTAATACCTGTACTGTGCAAAAGGTAGCGGTGTTAAATCCTTGAAGAACTTTTCCTAGCACGAAAACCCTGCAAAGAGACAGTCCAAAATGAAACAAGATATAGTGCTGGAAGATGAAACTTCCTGATTGGAAAGCATTTGGTCATCTATTGGGAAAGAGCAAAGGAAAAATATGAATAACTCTGCTGTTAATGACACATAAATTGAAGCTAAAAGGACATCTAGTGTTTGACGTGTACAAAAGTGAAAAGAAAATCTGAAGCAGCACAACATGTACCATTGGAACTTGGAAAGTGAGAAGTCAGTATGAACCAAGATTAACTGGAAATTATAAAGTAAGAAATGAATTGTATAAACATTGCAGTGCTTAAAGTGGACTGGAATGTGAAGCGAATACAAAGTGGTTTACTCTGGAAATGACAGACTCGGAAGAAATAATGTAGCTCTAATACTGAGGCAAGATGTAACAGTAGCAGGTAGGGAGTATAATGCAGAATAAAATCAGACTCTGGAAAAACTGTCAACATAATTCAAGTCCTCCAACTACTGATGCTAAAGAAGAGAAAATTGACTATGGAAAGACATAAAGGTAAAGGTGTTAGACAAGAGTGCATTTTATCCCCTTATCTGTTCAATTTGTATGCAGATTATACCATATGGCAAAACATTAGATTCTTATGGAGGAGGAGTAAAAATTTGTGAAGAACATCAGTAATTTAAGATATGCAGATGACACCATCTTACTAGCAGGTAGCAGCAATGACTTGAAATGAGTTTTAATTAACATGAAAGAAGAAAGTGCCAAAGCAGGATTTACACACCAAGAAGAAGAAAAAGCATAGCTACAGAAGAACTCTATAACTTGAGAGTGTGTAAATTAAAATAGTAAAAGAATTTGTGTATCTTGGTTCAATCATCAATCCAAGTGGAGTCTGCATCTAAGAAATTGGAAGAAGACTGAGACTCAGAAGGGTAGCAATGGAAGAATTAGAAAACATCATCAGGTGAAAAGATGTCACTAGAGACCAAGACCATCTACACGCTTGTATTTCTGATCACCATATATGGGGTATGAAAGCTGGACAGATTTTTTTGACTCGTTTTAAATATGGTGCTGAAAAAGCTCTGCAGATACCCCCGGCTGCCAGAAAGATGACTGAGTGAGTCCTAGAACAAATTAAGGTTGAACTATCTCTAGAGGCAAAAATGATGTGCCCTATTTTGGGCACATTGTGAGAAGGCAGGACTCTGGAGAAGACAATGCTGAGAAAGATTAAAGGTAGCAAGAAATGGTGAAGACCAAATGTGAGATGGACAAGATTCCCTTGAGTTTACAAAAGCTGAGCAGGGCTATTGGGAACAGAACATTTTGGAGAGTTCTCATTCATAGGGTTGCTAAAGTTGGAGATGACTTGATGGCATGTAATTAAAACTGTCCAAGATTGTGCATTTGGAAGCTGCTTAGAATCTGAGACTCAAAATCTCAGTGTCTGCAAAACAACAACATTTTTAAAATAAGTATAATTTATTGTAAATCCATTTTTGCAGTTTTTGAAGATTATTCACATGACCTTTGGAGTTCATATTATTGGATGATCTGTAGCTGACTGAAAACCACATCCACTACAGGTTCAAAAGGTTGTGTGAGTGAACAAAAACATTGAGGGGTTTTGTTTTTTGTTTCTTAAAGCAGGAGTCTCGTAAATTTCATTTGACCATAAAATAGGAGAAGGTATGTTGTTGAGATTTGCCATATAGTATTTATCATAGCTTTTGGAAATATATTAGCTGAATAAGTAGTATTTGTAGATTAAAAAAACATGATTCAGTTCAATATGAAAAATAGACAGACAGAAAGATTTGCACATTGCTGCAGTAATGTTTTTGTTCTTCCGGGAATTAGAATAACTGATGGACTAAGTCCAACTAAGTCCAAACATTCAATCTTGAAGTATTTACTCTCCAACATATCCCCCCCTTCTGATGGGAACTATTTGTAGCTAATGTTTTCTCAGAGTGCTCTCTCATAACAGAAGCAACATATGATTCAAAATTGCACTGTTATAGCATTTAATACTTTCCTCTTCGTTATGTTTAGTTTTAGAATGAAAGAATAAGGGGTAATTAGTCCTGTTGGTGACCTCTTCAGTGGTGTTATCAGTTTCCCCATACAGCCCAAAGCTGTGGACTATATGGAAAAGTTAATAATAGCCTTAAAATGGTATCAAGTCAGATCACTGATTTCTGTGGTTCTTACCACAGACTCCATTAGCTATTTTCTCTGTTACTTAATTTTTATTGTAGCAGTTTTAAATTGCCATGAACCACTCTAACTTGGAGATAGATTCTATTGGGGAATTTTGTTTCTTTTGGTTATTGGATGTTGAAGAACCCCAGGATCCTAGGGCCGTGATGGCAAACCTTGGCACTCCAGATGTTCTTGAACTTCAATTCCCAGAAGCCCAAGTACCCTGTGAATCCACACGAATGGGTTTACTGCAATTCATCCGGCCCGCACCGCCCTCATTGCTCCCAGAAGTGGAAGTAAAATGCGCCAGTATGGGCGCCATCATGGTCCTAGGGAATTTCACCACCCCCGCAGAGATAAAATCCTTCAGTTCTAGGAGGGAGAGTGTTGGCTCGCAGGGAACTTTGTAGAGCTCTCCCTAACTATCCCTGGCTCCCACCTCAATATGCAAGCACTCAAGAGCTGAGCGTGAGAGCGCAAAGAGCTCGCTAGCATTCTAGGCGTCTTGGGCAAGATGGTAGTCGTGAACTTGTTGCATGGGATAACTGAAAAGCGATGCATCAAGTGAAAATGTCTGTATTTCTTTTGTTTCAGTTCTTTTTGGGGAGGAATGCCGCATTCCTTTTTGTACTTTTTTAAATGTCCTGATCCATTCATTCTACACAAAGGAGAAAGTCTCTCCCAGGTTTTCTATTTGCATTTCCCCGTTTGTATTTTCTGGCACTCCAAAAACCAGAACCTTCAAAAACTTCTGCAACCCTCAAAAGCACTCTTTAAAACGGTTCAGAAATGAAGAAGCAGCATAAGAGGGACTCAGCCTATTCCGAAACCAGACAGCAATGTACCAGAAGTTATAATCATTAGAACTGTTCAGCCAGTAGTTTATAATACCACATTCATTCTCATAATTGAAAAAGAAAAACAATAGTATGCATTCAATATTCCGCTCACCCAGCACATCAGACTCCATACATTGTCAAACAGCAGCTCACCACAGCCATTATAGTAAATAACAAGAGATATGGGAGCATCAGAAGAAGCAGGAGATCCATGTTCTAAGTAGGGGAAGGTAGGCACCTCATCTCAACATTGCATGCTTAGCACCCACTCCAAAGATGAACTGCCCTGTGTCAGGAGGGCTACAAAATGTCTATCCCTGGCCTACAGATTTATCAGTCTAATCCAGTGGTTCCCAACAAGGGGTACACAGCCCACTAGTGGACCAATTCCCAGAAGCCTAAGTCAGTACATTGGCTGATCAGTGCTTTGGAGAAATGACTTCGGCATCTGGGAATTGAAGTCCAAAAACCAGCATTTGGGAAACACTGGATCAGTGTTTCCCAACCTTTGGTGTTTGGACTTCAGTTCCCAGAAGCCTAAGTCATTTCCCCAAAGCACTGATCAACCAATGTTCTGACTTAGGCTTCTGGGAATTGAAGTCTCCCTGTTGGACGAGGGCTCCACATTGGGAAACCCTGGTTTAAATGAATCCAACTTGATTGGATCATCCTGACCACTTCATGTTGTTTCAAAAAAGCTTTCTGAAAAATATAATGAAATTGTTTTCTATTTGATAGAGTTCTCTTGAGTTTTGATTTTATCCTGTAAAACAAATTCATATGTATGTATGAAATGTCACATACAGCTTATGTTTAAAAAAGGGCCTGAGAAATATATTGGTGAGATTTGTATGGATGGATGTTTATACTGTTAACTCTTATGTATCTCCAAAATATTTGTGTCTTATTTTATGATATTTTTGAAATTGTCAACTTGATGGCTGTGAACAGCTCTTCTCCAGCTGTTTTATCTTCAGAAATCTAAAATTGTTTTGCTTTCATCTCTTCTGTGTTTATGTATTGTTTGGGGTTAACTGTAATTCACATTAATCCTGTTTTTAAAAACTGCAACAACAGAAAAGAGGATGTGTGTGTGTGAGCACACACACATGCATATTGTGTGTTGTGTAGAATTAGGGTTATGAAGAGTAAAAATAGACTGGTCCCTTGATACAAATAATTGATGTGAATGAAAACAAATGACCCAACAAAAATATATACAGTACAGTAATTTGAATTTAACTGCCTTTTCAGTTACACTAATAGGAATTTATTCTTTGTTGTTTTTTTCTTCTGTGAACACTTAACCTTTCATGGAAAATGTGAATGAATCTATTGTAGTGCCAAGAAGTGTCATGTCTCATGATTTTATTAATAGATTTTTTCTGAATACAGCAAAGCCCATATAACAATTTTAATTGGTTCTAATGGGTCCATTGTTGTACGAAAAAATAGCTATATGATACATGTATCGTATAGTGATTTCCCCTATGGAATGATTCGTACAACGATTTTCACCATGGAAATGCATCCCTTTCGCTAACAGCATAGGGTTGCTTTTGCCCTGAGAAGTGTTTTCCCGGGTAAAGTGCTTCCCAGGGCAATAGCAACCCTGCCCTATTAGCGAAAAGGATTCTCGGTGCCCCCCTGCTGCTTGTGCAAGGAGACCAGTGAGAATCCCTTTGCTAACAGCGCAAGGGTGCCTTTGACTGGAGAAGCCCTTTCCCAGGGGTAACGCGCTTCTCCAGCCAAAGGCACCCCTGCGCTGTTAGCGAAAGGATTCTCACTGGTCCCCCTGCTCCCCCACGCCCCCCCCCCAATGCACCTCCTTTTCCCTTAAAAAAATTGTATCATACAACAATGAAAATCATTGTATGATACAATGTTTTAAACAAAAGGCAATCATACGATTTCATCGCTGTATGATGCAATTGTTATATGGGGTTTTACTGTACTGTGAGTTGCCACTATGTGTAAAGGTATGCTATTTATTTTTCACCATACTTTTATGCAACTGAAAAAAACACATGATGCGGGGGCTGGGGGTGGTGACAGGTCAATAGGAATGGACTTTAGGAGAAAAGGTCTTCTTACCAACAGTGGTTGCAACTGGAGGTCTTTTATATGGTTGGTGCTGGCTGGGAAAGAATAAACCCCGTTGAGCTCTTCCAGTTTCACTTGGATTGCTGTGTTTTGCCTAGTACAAATCAGCTGTATCTTCAGTCAATGGCCTGCATGTACTGTGCCTGTATTATCAAGTGAAAAACAAAAAAGTCTAGATAAATCTCTCTTGAGATGGAAGTCAGCCTCATGAAACTCAATGCTACTTGATTCTCCTGACCTACATTTTGTAAATACACTTCCCACCTTAAAATATTCCTGTACACAGAAAACAAGCATGTGGGAAGGAGTTATGATGAGATGTCTTTCCTAATGAGCTATATTCTGTGTGTTGTCTGAGATGCTCTTGATCTCCTAGCTAGGATTTGTACACATGTAGTGACCTTTTCCTAGGGAGAGATTTTGGCTGTGGTTAAAAATAGTCTAGTTTAAACTATTGCAAGGTGTTTGTGTGTGATTTGAATCCATGCCAGGCCTGCTGATCTTTTAAAAACCATCACTCCATGTAGGGTGCAATCTGTGTATTCCGTGAAGGGCTATACTTCCTATACTCCCTTCCATTCTCCCCCTTTTAATAGAAAGGGGAGAACTTAAATTTGTGCATCCATTGCCAAAATCCTGTTGCTTAGCGTAACAAATCACACTAGAGGAAACCCATTGAATCAATGGGGATTTAGTGAATCAATCCCTCCATAAGTTCTGTTGATTCAAATGAATCTCTTCTAATCGAGACTTAATATGCTAAGTAGAAGTTAGAATAGCCCCATTTGAGTCAATGGAATTTATGGAGGATTACAGTTTACTACACCAAGCAACAGGATTTTGGCCACTGTGTTGCAAACTGTACCTTCTGCCTACAAAGTATGTAATTTGTTGTTATGTGCCATCAGGTCAGATCTAGCTTAGAGTGATTCTAATAACATTTTAAAAGTAAGAATTTAGTGGTTTACCACTTCCACACACCTCAATGAAATTCCATTGCAAAGCCAGGAAATGGGTCCCAACTCTTCTGATTCCCATTCCATTACTCTATCCACTACCTTATCCTGTGTTCTCAGGCATATCATTGTTCTAAAAAAACACAAAAGTAAAATCCATATTAAATTAGTTTACTGATAAAAAAGAGAAGTAAAGAGAAATTCATTTGTTACATTTATCTTTCCTAAATTCCCTGAAGCCTAAGTCAGTACATTGGCTGATCAGCGCTTTGAGAAATTGACTTAGGCTTCTGGGAATTGTAGATAAAAAACCAAAGGTTGAGAAACACTGATCTAGCCAGAATCCCCAGTTTGGATTCTGGCAGTTTTCAGACAGGTTTTTGGGATTGTCCAGCAGCAGTTCTGTCACAGTAACCTTGCCAGGACCACCCAATTTTCAATGGTCTGGTAGTTTTAAATTGCCCACCATTTAAAATGGCCAGCATCTAAATGGCTTTCATGGCCAACTTCCTTCTAGCCAGACAATTAATTTTAACTAAATACTTTTTGGTAATGAATTAATGTAATTAATAGATCTAAGTTACTTTTAAAGTATACAGGCAATACCAAAGTGGCTATACATCCTGTGAAGCACCTGTTTACTTCTAAATTTTATATTCTAATCTAAGGACATTTAAAGCATTTTTGAGACATTTTGGAAGGAAATTTTCAAGTTTTATTAATTTTTCATTTTTCAAATAGCAAGAGGACTAAATTTTTATTTGTCTCACGTATATTTCCGAGGAGCATTTGTGGCTGTTAGCCAAATAAGGGAGAGGGCAGAGACAATTTATCTCAGGTCTTGGCAGGGATATTGAGAGAGTAGTAATAACGTACTCTCACAATACACTCTGGCACTATCTTTTGTCCTTTAATATTTTTTATTACAGGGATCATGTCCACTTTGGGGAATGGCTATGTTATTTATATGGCTAGCCAACGGAAAAAGAAACTAAGACCTGCCGAGTTAATGACTGTCAATTTAGCAGTGTTTGACCTGGGAATTTCAGGTAAGTTAACTTCATATGGGCTAGATATTTTCAAAATTTGGCTTCTGAAAATAACAGTAGGCTTGTGGATGGGCATGATATATAGGCTAAAGTGTGAAACATTGTTTTGATAGCATACTTTGGGGCAGTTTGTCTGGTTGAGTAATGTGTTTTTCCTGTGTGTTTTCCAGTGGCAGGAAAGCCATTCAGCATTATTGCCTTCTTCTCTCACCGCTGGATATTTGGCTGGAGTGGTTGCCGGTGGTATGGCTGGACTGGGTTCTTCTTTGGTATTGGAAGCCTTATTACCATGACAGTTGTCAGCCTGGATAGATATTTTAAAATCTGTCACTTATCCTATGGTAAGCAAAAAATGGAAAGGAACGATTTCTTTACTTTCCTTAGTACCTCTTGGATCAGTTTCTGTTTCAGTTGGTATTAATAGCAGACTGTCACATACAGTACTGTATTATCCAATAATATATGACCAAGACTGATTTTAAAAACAACAACGAGACTCATCATTATGCAGCTTAGAAAAGATTTTATAGTTGTAAACAATCTGAGCATGGAAGGGGCTGAGAAAGTTGTGCTGATCCCCAGCCTGTGTTTTTTTTTTGGGAATGGCTATTCAAAGCTGTCCCCTAGAAAACCAAGGGTGTGTGTGTTTCTCTATTGCTCTGCTAGGGCTTTCTTTGAAATGTTCAGGCTGCCAGCCAAAAGCTTAACTCCCACTGGCTTAAAATATCCCTTAGTGAAGATTTATTCTCAGTTGGAGTTTAACTTTGTTTTTGTTTTTTTAAAATAATTTTGTTTACTGCCTATCTGTAATCAGTTCTAACAAAGCTGGAAGTATATTTGAAAAATCTAATTGCCAGAATACTGTTGGTGATGTATATGTGCATGTGTAACATTTAATTTAATTTTTAGTTTTCTATGCCGCCTCATTCGCGAAAGCAACTCTAGGCGGCTTATAGAATATACAGCAATACAGTATATACAACAATTATACAATACACATCCAAAGGACGGAAAAGAAAAACAGCGCTTAACAACAATAATTATACAATATCCAATATCCAATATATAATAATACAGTATGCACAAAAATTACACAATAAAACATCCTACAAAAATGGCCCATAACAGAAACAATAATCAATACACAATACAAAAATTATGCAATAATCACAAAAATCACAACATATCAAACACCACAGTACAATAAAATGAAAATGCAATAAAAGGTAACAGTACAATAAAACGTAAAAGACCAACACATACATGGACAACTGTGGCAAAGGGACCATCATCTCCTGAATCAGCAAGTCTTAATGGCAAGTTGCTACTAATTAATAAGGAACAACAATAAAAACCTTTATTAAAATTATAGTCCAACACAGTGTAAATTGTGGGGGCCGGCTCCTGCCTGATGTGGGTTCAAGAGGCTGGTCCCGAACGGAAGGCTGTTAGATTCTCCAATACTCCACCACTCCCTTCAATAGCCGACCGTCACCTCTCCGTTCCAGAACCCAGGGGTTGCTCCAACTTCCAATATGCCACAGGAAGTGTGGATGTTGTTGTGGTAGCATGTAAAGCAGAGAGCAAGGTGCCTGGCTATGCCCAAGTAGAGTCCAACTCAGTAGAGTTGTAAATCCCAAAAAGAACTTTTTGGGATTTACAAAAAGATCAGTTGGGCAGGGTCTCTCTCCAAGCTGGAAATCCAGTAAGCCGCGGTGGGCGACATCCTGTTTTAGTTCCCTCCAGGGAATTTTGTTTCAGCCAACAAGAACCCTTGTGGCACTCTGTTAGAGAACTGGGTTGGTGTCCAAAAGTGCCCCCTTAAATAGGGGAACGGAGGGCTTCCTCTCCCTAAAGAATGCATGATGTCATTGGAAAGTTTAGATCATGGAAAGCACCTGGACTCCCATGATGCTGTGAGTTCTCACCTATTCCCCATGTCCTATGCCATCTCATCCCTGGATGTGAGAGTTCAAAGGGCCAAAGGTTGAGAATGGGGTCTGCTTCCCTTGATGTCACTTCTGGTATTGAACAACACCTGGTGCCTTATCTATAAGGAATGTGTAAACATAGGAAAGAATGCAGACCGCTGTGTCATGGTTACCTTAACCTTAAAAAGGGCAGGTAAACTGCCAATGCCATTAGGAAAGGAAAGAGTTAAAATGTTAATATTTGATTCTAGGAGCGAGATGTATGACTGGGGCAACATTTGCTTGAGTAATCCATATAAGGCCAGAACTGAGATCCTAGTTAGTCAGAAAACGATGGAAATCTGTGGTTTCGTATGCAGCACAGAAGGTGTTTTTTTGTTTGTTTGTTTCTGCCTTTTTGAACCCTGAAAAGAGTGGGGAAAGTTAAATGACAGGAACATTCGAGTGGAAAGGGGGAGCTTTGCTTGCAATGTCATGGAGGGACATCTGCAGTTAAGCAGATGGGGAGAGGCCCTTCTATAGTCACAGGTCATATGGGTTTGGTGTAGAATGCGAGTTCTGACATAGTGAACACAGTGTTTGTAAACCATTTATACACATTTGTTCTCTTCTAGGTACTTGGCTGAAGAGACACCATGCTTTTATCTGCTTGGGAATCGTCTGGGCATATGCTAGCTTTTGGGCAACAATCCCATTCGCTGGCTTGGGGAACTACGCTCCTGAACCATTTGGAACCTCTTGCACCTTGGACTGGTGGCTTGCTCAAACTTCAGTGGCAGGACAAGCTTTTATTCTAAATATCCTTTTCTTCTGTCTCGTATTCCCCACGGCTGTGATTGTGTTTTGCTATGTTAAAATAATAGCGAAGGTCAAGTCCTCAAAAAAAGAAGTGGCTCATTTTGACACCAGGGCTCAAAACTCAAGTGCCCTGGAAATGAAGTTAACTAAGGTAGGTGTAGAATGTCTAGTGGTTTGGAAGATAAACAACAGGGGATCTGGGCAGTAGCTTTACCCAGAGCCAGCTTTCAGTATTGCCCAAGGTCTATCACGATACTGTTGATAGTTAAGCTCTGTTTGTATATTTCTGTGTCTAATAATTACTAAACAGTAGCTGTGGTTCATAAAAAGAAATGTAGGTTTCCATTACAGTCAAACCTTGCATAACGAATTTATGCGAATTCTGCGAGGCTGCTCGCTATGCAAGTTTTTTGCTATGCAAAAAAAACTAACATAGCAAAAATTCCTATGGGGAAACTCGCATAACAAGCATTTCAAGGGGGAAAACTCACATAGCGAGAATTTTTCGCTATGCGAGTTTTCCCCATAGAAATACTCGTTATCCGAATTTTTCCATAGGGAAAGTCCGACTCGCATAGCGAAAATTTTCGTTATGCGTATTAGACCACTTAGCAAAAAACCTGTTTGTTATGCGAGTTTTTCACTAAGCGAAATGCTCGTTAAGTGAGGTTTGACTGTACTTCAGGATGTTATTCCATTTTCAGGATGTTGTTTAATAATACTCTGGCACAGAGATATTTGGTTACAAGTTAATACTACTATTGACCCATATAAATATAATATCATATGCCATCCTTCCCAATGATTTTTAATCTTATCCCTCTTGGGACCAAACTTACAGCTGATGGCTGATGGAAAGGGAATCATCCAGTCAGCAGTTGTTTTCAGAAATTAGCGACTTCTTTCCCCCATCCAGCTTCCCCAAGATGAAGGAAACCCAAGGGACCTTCAGGACCTTAGGGAATGGTCAGATATTTTTAATATCTAAAAAATGAATGTCATCAGTCTTTTGCTGCATAAATCATGATACTGGATTTCAGCTAATCTTTTATTGTAGATTATATAATATTGTAACCATCACAGCAGTGAATAGTCCATATCAGCTCATAGAAGTCCATGAAAATGAGTGGTCCCATGCAAAATTCTTACAGTTGAAAAACAAACTTGTTTGAACTCAGTTCTGTGGTCTCACTTGGAAAATTGTATGGAACCTGGAGGCATTTTCTCTAACTCAATATTGCTCTTAACTTGGTCCTGATTAGATACATACCTTAGTGATCTCTGGGTAAGAGTAGTGCCAGGTCTTTCAGAGATGACACTGGGTATTATTTCCATACTCAGATATGCCACAGATCTTGGACATATCATATGAAATAAGGAACAGGATGACTCATTCCCATTTGGTCACTGGGGAGGGAAATTGTGTAATTTTTCACATTTGTGTGAGTCATCTATTTAGTGGCGCAGCAGTAGAAAGATATCTCTTGTAATTTTTCAATTGGCTGTAATTTCTTTAAACGATGTCCTCTCAATTCTCTGCCCTTTTCATTTAAAAAAATTACCCCCAGTACTATAAAGTTATCTATTTACAAATCCTCTTGAAACAGTGGTGTTACCTCTGAGTAGACATGTATTGGATTGTAATGTTATTTTCCTATAACTGGCCAGACCTTAAAGAACATAATTCTGTTAGCATGTGTAACAAATATAAAGACAAAGAATTTCAGCACTTTAAAGACCAGTGTGTTGATACCCTTGCATCTAAAAAGGTGGATTATAAGCCAAGAGGGATGACACTGAAATAAACCTATTCTTTAATGTGCTATGCATTAATAGAATTCTTGGACATGTCAACTGGAAAGAAAATTAAAGAGACATGTATGCTGGTTTTTATTAAATGTGCATACTGAGACTGTGGATTATTTGCTTCCATGCTGTAAGGCTTCAAAATACTACACACTTTGTTGGTACTATAAGGCATAATGTGAAATAGATCTGTTGCACATGAATGTCCTTTCCTTTCACTAGGTGGCGATGTTGATCTGTACGGGATTTCTAATCGCCTGGATTCCGTATGCAGTAGTATCAGTGTGGTCAGCTTTTGGAAGTTCAGATTCAGTTCCTATAAAAGTGTCAGTGGTGCCAACTTTACTTGCAAAGTCAGCAGCCATGTACAACCCTGTAATTTACCAGGTCATTGACTGCAAATTCTCCTGTTGCCGGACAGGTAGCCCCAATAGACTTCAGATAACAAATACCTTCAAGGAACCCAGGTATGTTGGCCAGGAGTGTATAGTCATAGCATCTTTTGGAAGAAGTGTGAGTTGTCTTATGAATGACACCCATCTGTGAAGGTACAGTAATACCTCGGATAACGCTAAAACTTGGTTCCACAAGTTTTGGTGTTACCCGATTTTTAGTGTTATCCGATGCATGTTAAAATCCTATGGGATGGATCGGATAACGTTAAAGCTCCATAGAAATACATTGTAACCGCACAGGCTTTAGCGGTTGTTATCCGATCCATTCCATAGGACCTTAACGTTATTCGATCCAATTCTCCTCCCCAGATTACTTAACGTTACGCGATTTTAGTGTTATCCAAGGTAAATGTTATCTGAGGTATTACTGTACATGGATGTGTCATGGGAAGGGAGCTGTTCTAGTGTTTGAATATACTGTAGAACAGGGGTTCTCAATGTTTTCAGGTCATGTGCCTGACTACACCCCCCAGACAGCTGATCATGCCAGTCACATGGTTCTTCTCACTAGAAGGGGAAGTAAAATGTGCCCCGTGCATGTGCAGAATGCCTTTTATGGAGCATTCTGTGTATGTGTGGGCGTGTTTTACTTCCACTTCTGGGAGTGGTGCAGGCTGGATAAATTGGCATCAGGGGCCAGGTCTGATCCACAGGCCATAGATTACGAATACCTGCTGTAGAACTTAAATCAGGCTTTCCTTTAGTGACTGGCTGTCTAAGAGGAAGTTCTTAAAACAGGATTACTTTTGCCTTGTTTGTTTGTTTGTTTATTACATTTATATCCTTTCCTCATCCAAGGACTCAGGGCGGCTTACAAAATTAAAACAGTTAAAAACACATTACTCATATTGAAGTTTAATTTAAAAAAAAGTTAAAAGGATTAAAAAGTAAAAAAAAATAGGGAGAGAGGTGGGGTTATTCAAAGGAACTGTGTCTTTTAAATGTGTTTTCAGTCTTGTTTTCATATACCGTTTTTAATGTGATATTTGTGTAATTCTCTTTTAGTATGGTAATTGTTTTCAGTTTTCATATTGCCTGTTTAAAATGACATAGACTGCTTTGGGTCCTTTATAGGAGAAAGGTGAGGTAAAAATATATATTTAAATAAATAATTTTCTGTTATTAACATCTAGGACGACAAAAAAAGGCATGGACAGTGCACGAGACTCTTTGAATGTAAGGGCACAGAAACCTCCAGATGGTAGGTAGGTAGCTGTGTTAATCTATTGCCACTACACTGACAAAGAATCCTGTGGCATCTTACCAACATTTTCATTTGACAGCAATGTTTGTGGACTGCAGTTTAGCAGGGTGGGATTATACAGTGGGAAGTAAGCAAATAGGTTTCCCAGGGCTAATCTGTTTAAGAAAGAGGAGGAAATCAGCCCTGTTTGCAGCTTGTTAACCATTGGAATCCTCTGTTCCAATACTGATGCCTGGGGCTGCTTCCCTCCCTCCCTCTCTCCAGAGCACTACTCTATGCTTCCTGCATATCTGGTTGGCCAGAGTGTAGTTCAAACTTCTTCCTCTCTCGCTGATTCCTCTTTTTTTTCCCTCCCCCCTTGGCTGGCCAGCTTCTTCTGCTGTGTTTAGGCCAGATGTGAAACTGACAAAATGAAGGTACCTTTGGTTGAGTTCCTTCTGCAGTTCCTTCCACTTGACCTAGTGTGAGAAAGGTACACCTGATTGTGGTTCAAAAATACCACAATCTTCAAGGAGCCTTTTTCTGTGTACCCTGACTGGCCAGCTGTCCTAGTGGTAGGATAGCAAGGCTTTTTAAAAAAAAAAGAGAGAGAGAGAGAGAGAAGGTGAAGGGAAGATGAAAGCAGACCCAAGTCCCAATTTTGGGGAGGCTTTCAAATTCCAGCCAGTTTCCCCTGCTGCCCTGCCTTTCTCCCTGCTGCTATAGCTGGTTACATTCAGACAGGAGTGTTTAGCTCCCATAAACATCTTCATTATTTATTGATTGTGCATGGATTTTAATTGGTGGCAATGAGGTTGGGGGTTCAGGTTAGGATCACTATGTGGGGTGGAATCTGAACAAAGGTGGGGGCACCATCTGTATGCAGGGACAGTGTGCTTCCGCATGTCAGTCTGTGGTGACTGCCAGAGTAGGAATGAAGCAGCATTTGTGTCCTGCTGGCAGGCTTTCTGTCAGCTCTTGATTGGCCATTGGGCAACCAGAATCCTCCATTAGCCATGTCTTTGGCCCGATGCCTATTTCTTACGTTAATTTGTTCCCCAGAATATTCTGCTTGTTAGAAAAAGAAACTGAGCATCAAAGTAGTAGAAGCAAATGTGGGCAGTAGGTTTCTTTAAGGTTCTACAAATTATACAGCTTTTGTTGCTGTTGTTCAGTCGCACAGTCAGTTCCGACCCTCTGCGACCCCATGGACAGCTGTCCGCCAGGCACTTCTGTCCTCCACCATCCTCCTCAACTCGCTCAGCTCTGTGCCCATTGTCTCTACAATACCATTTAGCCATCTCATTTTTGGCCATCCCCTTTTTCTATTGCCCTCCACCTTTCCCAGCATCAAGGCTTTCTCAAGCGAATCCTCTCTTTTTATTTGATGTCCAAAGTACTTTAGCTTCATCTTTACTATTTGACCTTCTAAGGAGCAGCTTTACTTGGCACTAATTAGTTTTTCAATAATCTGCAAGAATGATGATTTCGTATTAAATGAGTATTTCTCTTCCACAGGTTATACACAATATCTGCTGACAAAAAGTTTGAAGGAATGAATGAAACTCAACTGGACCGTGTATGAAGCCCTGTAAAACAATCAGTTAATCAACCCATCAGCTGTTTTCTTCTCAATTGCTTCTTTTACATTCATGTTTACAATAATGGCAGCTTCATGTCACTTTCTTCTGATCATGTCTTGCATAGAATGCATCTCTCCCCCCCCCCCAACCTGTTTGGAACCTGGACACTTTTCAAAGTATCTTCATTAAGTTCATTTTGTTTAAGATATGTGATCACAGACTTTCTTCACTAGTCTTAGGATATATATATTTTTAAAAACCACTATTTCATAAACTTCATATGTGAATTATTTTTATTCTATTTATCATCATTAATGCTGATACCTGAGGTTCTCAGCCTCCTTCTAGTAATTCAGATATCAGCAGTCACCCTACAACAGCCAGCCTCTTGGCCTTGAGGCCAGAGCTACAACTTAGAGCAGTGGTTGGCAACCTTTTTAGGTCAGGGGCCAGACTGTTGAAGGGGCTGGATTGGTGTTTCCCTGCCACAAATGTTACCGTAAACTCATACGTGGCTATTGTAAACACGACTGCAGCCATTTCCGCTGGTGGCTGGAGCAGAGGCGCAGGCTGGATGATTTGGCACCATGGGCTGGATCCGGGCCACAGGCCATAGGTTGCCAACCCCTGGCTTAGTGCAAGCAAACTGGACCTTATAGCACACATTTATCATTTGGTTGAGAATAGTCAAGTAGAATTGTAGAACGGTGTGGACATTGTCCTCCCTTATTTGTTATCTAAGTACAGTAATACCCCAGATAACGCAAGTACCTTATAGCGCGAAAACCGCATAACGTTACAAGATTTTCGGAAAAATCTTGTATCAAATAACGCGATTTTTAACGTTATCCGATACAGTCGTTCTTAGCAGCAGGGTGGCTGGAAAGCTGAACGGGGTTCTCTGTTCAGCTTCCCAGCCACCCTGCAGCTACGGAGGCAGGGGTGGGGAGGCTGGAAAGCTGATGGGGGGCTCCCCTGTCGGCTTCCCCAGCCACCCCAGAGCTGCGGAGGCAAGGGCGGGTGGCTAGGGAAGTCGACAGGGAGTCCCCGTCAGCTTCCCCAGCCACCCTGCAGCTGTATATCGGGTCCTCTGATCTCTCTGGAGCAGGCAGGGGACACGATCCAAGCTGTTTCTGGGCTTCCCCGACATCCTCAGCCAGTGCAGCAAGCCAGAATGTCAGAGTTCGAATCCTGACATTCTGGCTTGCTGCACTGGCTGAGGACGTCAGGGAAGCCCAGAAATAGCTTGGATCGGGTCTCCACACCTCCCTGGACCCGTCCATTTTTTTTACCAATTTTGGGGTCTCTGACCCCCCTCCCCGGCCGGGTCCAGGGAGGTGGGGAGACCCAATCCAAGCTGTTTCTGGGCTTCCCCGACGTCCTGAGCCAGTGCAGCAAGCCAAAACGTCAGGGTTCGAATCCCGACATTCTGGCTTGCTGCAGCCTCAAAGAGGGTGGGGGAACTTCAAAAATAGCGCGCATCGGCTCTAGGGAGGTCGGGAGACCCTATGCGTGCTAATTTTGAAGTTCCCCCACCTTCTTTGAGGCTGCAGCAAGCCAGAATGTCGGGATTCGAACCCTGACATTTTGGCTTGCTGCACTGGCTGAGGACGTTGGGGAAGCCCAGAAACAGCTTGGATCGGGTCTCCCCACCTCCCTGGACCCGGCAGAGGAGTCAGAGATCCCAAAAATTGGTTTAAAAAATGACATTTTTTTTAACCAATTTTGGGGTCTCTGACCCCCCCTGCCGGGTCCAGGGAGGTGGGGAGACCCGATCCAAGCTGTTTCCAAAGTTCCCCCACCTCCCTGGAGGCTGCAGCAAGCCAAAATGTCAGGATTCAAATCCCGACGTTCTGGCTTGCTGCAGCCTCCAAGGAAACAGGGCTTTTTTTAACATTGTGTGATCAATGTATCGCACAATGTTAAAAACCGGATAACGATGAGACTTGTGGAACCAAGTCATAACGTTATCCGGGGTACTAGTGTACTGTACAGTGTCAAATAAAACACTTGCATGCCAATAATGGCATTTTAATGCTGCAGTATGCTTCCAAGAGAGGAGAAGGAACAGTTACAAGATGTTTGGTTGCCCTCCTGATTATCATTCAGTTGTCTTCTGAAACCAGTAGCTTGTACCCCCTGCCCCAGCTGACACAGACAGTCCCCATATGTAGTGAAGTCACCTGATGCATTTTTTTTTACACTTCTTTGTCTCCACTGCTCTTAGCTCGGTGTCTGTCTTGTGAGTGTGGGGATAAGTGCCCACCTCTGACACCCTCAGGTGCTGGAAGGACAGGCTGGTATCCACTCTTTCATCACTCATTGTCAAAATTGTGTTCCATTTCAGGTCTGGAGCTGAATGTAGACGGTGTGAAATGTTAGTTAATATAAATATAAACCTTCCCTATTCTTGTTACAGAGACCTCTTAGGTGGCTGAAACAGTAAAAATAATTGTTATCTTGGATTTATTGCTGAAAAACCCTTGACCAGGAGTTCTCAACCTTTTAAAGCTAGGGACTGTGTCAGGCTCCCTCAGACAGCTTCGGGGGCTGGACGGCCATTTTGCCCTTCCTCCACCACATGGCACTTTCAAGTTTGGTGGAGGGGGGGGGGAGAGAGAGACATGAAATTTCACCGTGGGCTGCATTTGGCCCATGGACCACAGGTTGAGAATCCCTGCCCTAGATGGTAGTACCAGCCATTGTATCAGTTGTACATTAAACAGTTATCAGACATGGAAAGCTTATACTTTTATCATTATTTATGAGACAAAAATGAATGCAGTGTTCATGTCACCCTAATCGCCACCCTGCCTGGCTCTGAACCATGGGCTGGGAATTCCAGGCTCCACTCCAGTGTCTGGGATCACTCGGATCACCTGCAGCTGATGTGTGACGGCATAATGTGCCCTTCCACCTTGGGTGATCCTGGACAACCTGCAGGACGCTACTGGAAAGAAGGAAGGTTAAACCACTGCTGAGTACTTAATGTCTAGAAAATCCTTGGAAGGGCTGTCATGAGTCAGAATCAACCCAATGGTACATTAAAATAATTGATAATCACAAACAGGAAAAATATTTAAGATCTGACTTGTGAATATGATTGTTAGTAGTTTAGTTGGAAATAACTTTTAAAGGCAAGAGAGGACAACTCGAATTCAGACAGCTGGCAATATTTTTGTCAGATCTGTGGGACAAATCAGAGCAGCCTTGGCAACCGTTTTCTGTGACCTAGCAGCTTACTGTGAACCTATTGAAATATTACAGCTATTTGTGGAAGGTAATGATACAGAAATAGTCTTTTTATTAAATAGGAACTCTAGATAAGATAGTGGAAGGCATTATTTTGTGTAAATGGGATAATTCATTCTGTATTTATTTTTATTTAAAATAAGTATGTGGCTGTGTAATTAGGGTAATTGCTCTATATATGTTTATGTCCATAAGGGGAAGGAATCAGAGTAGCAGGAGAGGAAGCAATTTCCTAAAGTACGGACATTGTTTACAGACAATTTGCTCAGTCCAGTATAATAAAGGATTAATAATAAGGGATTAATGAACGTCTATAAACAGGTTCAGAGACTACGGTGGCTTTGTGGTTAAGACCCTGAATTTGATGAGCAGAATGTCAGCAGGTTGAGACTTGAGTGCTGCACAATGGAGCTGAGCTCCTGTTTCTGTCCCAGCTCCTACCAACCTAGCAGTTTGAAAGTAAGAAATTGAAAGTAGATAAATAGGTACCGCTTCAGTGGAAAAGGTAACAGTGTTTGTGTGCTCTGGCATCTAGTGATGCCAGCCATATGACCATGAAAATGTCTGCAGATGCAGACAGTGCTGGCTCTTTGGCTCTAAACGGAGATGAGCATCGCACCCTAGAGTTGGATAAAACTGGCTCTTGAGCAAGTGTGACCTTTACTTTACCTATGAACAGGTACAAGGAGCAGGAACTTGGTCAATACTAATAGTTGCACCTGGTAGGGAACAATCAACTAGGCAGCCTTTAAAGCAGGAGTTCTCAACCTTTTTTAAGCCAGGGGCCGGGTCACGCTCCCTCAGACAGCTTTGGGGGCCAGATGGCCATTTTGCCCTTCCTCCACCACATGGCACTTCCTGGTGTGGTGGTGCGGCCACATAAAATGGCGCCATGGGCTGCATCCGGCCTGTGGGCCACAGGTTGAGAATCCCTGCTTTAAAGTGTCATACCTCATATATTTCTGCCTGTTCATGTTGTCATAATGTGAGTATTATATGACTCACCTAAAAGAAGAAACTGAACCTACTTTGAAAATCTAAGGTCTGTTCCTTTTGTTCATAAACAGCAATGAATTTTGAGAAGAAGAAAAAGGTGAAATCAAATAACATGTCCTAAAAAGCCACTTTATTTTCTGTCATCAAACCAGAATCTAAAGACAGTAGGGCTAGTTCATACGTTCAGCATTTGAAAACTTTATCCCTTGGACTGCAGATCCCAGAACCCCCTGGCCAGCAAGGACATTAACTGTACTGGCTTGGGTGATTCTGAGAGGTGCAATCCAAATAAGAAAGAAAGAATAATGAATGAAAGAAAGATTTTCAAGCTCTGGCTTCTGGGCACCTTCCATCCATGGGCCAACAGTGAGGTGCCCATGGGACTACAAGATTCAGCTGCCAAGAGTGAGAGGCAACCATCCAACAAGTCAATTGTATGAAGGGGCAAAGAGGAAGATGACACTGTTTCCCTCAATGATGGAGGAGTTGGCGTATTAAGCAGACAGTGACAGAGGAAAAGACCCTACAGGATTATTTGATATCGAGTGGGAAAGGAGGATGAAGAAGGATTCTGGTTTTGCTGTTTTGAACTGCCTAGAGTTTCCTTACCTCTGCAGTGGGTCTGGTGAACTGGTTTCTGACCCCCAGGGTTCCTTGTTCAGTGGTCTGCAGTAATTGTGGGTACCAGCCCTTTGTGGTGTCTGAAAAACATCCTAGACTAGAGATTATAAAGTACAAGACATGTGAGGGGTTCTTAAAAGCATTAAGGTGTAGAAAGTATGTACCAGCTGTTTGCAAGCAAGTTACATTTGTCTAGAAGATACTAGATTAAAGGTCATCTGCTCCAGCCCCTTCCTAGGGCAGGAAATCAAGAAGGGTCCATGTTTTGAGATTGGGCTTGTTCCATATTACACAAAGGATTTTCTTTCTCACTGTTCTTGTTTTTTACATGTAATATTGTCATCTATGTGGTAAAAGCTGCAATCCTACATAGTACAGTGGTACCTTGCTTAAAGAGCACAATGCGTTACACGGGATTGCTCTTTAAGCGAGTTTGCTCTTTAAGCAAAACACTGTTGTAAGTGACCAATTGTGACTTCTGGCCCGGGGGGGGGATTGTGAACCCCAATTTAGTTGTTAAGTGAGTTTTTGGTTGGTTTTAGTTGCTAAGCGAGGCGACCATTCAGAGAAAATTCTGCTCTTTAAGCGAGTTACTCTCTAAGCGAGGCACTCTTTAAGCAAGGTTTTACTGTATTGTGTTCCTCTATCACATTGGCTACACTGTGCTTTAGATACCTGACTGTGACTTGCATTGTGATCATCACTTGTTGTCTGGCTGTGAAAAACAGAAAAAAATTATCTACTTGGAACAGATTGCCCGAAGGAACTGTGACATTTTCTCTTCAGAAGTTTTAAGAAGACAGCGAATGAACTAAACATAAAGGTAGCTCAGGAACAGCAAGTCCATGTATTCAGGCTACATGCTGTCTTGGAGGAATCTTTGATATATGTGATTCTTTTTGGTCCCCTGCTAATTCAAATTTCTCTTTCAACGTCTCTGTGAAGTCTAAGACTTTTCTGACAAAGTAAGTGCTCAGACTTCAATATCTGATAATAATGTCATGTCAGAAATTATTCTAGGTTGAAAGGATTTTTGCGGGAGAACCTTCACTCGGGGGACATCTGAATGAGGCTCATTTCATGTTCCCAAGAGCTAGGACAGAGACAGACACTCAGACCATCATGCAGTACCCAGGTCTCGAACTGCTGACTTGCCAGCCTTCCAGCTAACAAGGCGAGCTTCTTAACCACTGTGCCACCACTTAGTGGAATCTACACTAGTGTCCAGCCTTACTTATCTGACAACTGGTTGTTGTTACTAACTTGCCCAGCTCACCTTCACAGCATAACAAAATATCTGTAGTATGTTTATAACTAGAGGCTGATGCTAGGAATTATGTCCCTCCCCTTCCTTGTTTTATTTAAATCAGGGATTCTCAACCTGTGCCCTGTGGGCCAGATGCACCCTGTGGCACCATTTCATGTGGCCCACCTCCACCGCACCAGGAAGTGCCATGTGGTAGAGGAAGGGCAAAATGGCCGTCCGGCCCCTGAAGCTGTCTGAAGGAATGTCACCCAGCCCCCCAACTTTAAAAGGTTGAGAACTTATTTAAATGAATCTGGAATTGGTTCTGGATCTAGATTTCAGTAGAATGGAAGAAGATATGGCAGTGGGTTCGTGCACCTAAACATTTCATTAAATTCTTTTTCTGCTTCTGTTTTATTTATTTTATTTATTTGTTTTATTAATCAAATTTATATTCTGCCCTACTTGCACAGGCGACTCAGGACGGAGCACAACCGGCATGTAATACACCACCAAAAACACCAAAAGAACAAAATAAAAATTAAAACCAATTAAAAAACAACATCTCATTCCCTAGACTGAAGAAAACCGAATAAAAGGAATGAGGGTAGGAATAGGAGGGTAGATGAAGGAAGTTAAATAAGCCAGCCGGGTATGTGTGTCAATAAACCATCACTACCCCACACCATTCCTGCCAGCCAGGTTTTCAGGCCTTTTATAAAAGCCAGTAATCCCATCTGGAGTTGCAACTCCAGAGGCAGGCGCTTCCACGACGCCGGGGCGAACAGGGAGAAGGCCCTCTTTCTCGTGCCAGACAGTCGAGCCTCTCTGGCAGATGGTACAACTAAGGCACCTCTCCGGTCCACTTTAGTGGGACAAATAGATACCCTTGGATACCCTTGGGGAGATGCTTCTCTTTCTTACTCTTGCTATGTTACTTCCATTGTGAATTGGAAATTACATAACAGGATCCACATCTGGTTGTGAAACCATGCCATGTTCTGGGGTGTAGAAAAATTGATACTTAATACCACTCCATCCCCCTTGTTCACTAGCAACCTAAGCTTAACCCCCCCCCCCTACAATAACCACTTTTTAGACCACCAGGAAACATCATTACTACCAGTAAAGCATCTGAAAATACTGCCTGCACCTAAAGTAAACACACGTGAAATTTACGGTATTTTCACAAAATTGCACATGAAACCATGGCCTGTATTTCAACTTTAATATAAAAATGCTTACAGGTTTCACAGAAGACTTATAGATCAAGATTCCCAAAACAATAGCTTGAATTGATACACATGTACATAGCCAAGCATGAAGAAAGAGATAACATGGTAAAACACCAAGAAATGGAACAAACCTACTGCATGCATAGCCATACCCTCAAGTAGGGAACAAGCTTTAGAACATCATCAAATGATTCCTATGTTATCCATGTAAAACACCTTAAATAAATAACATGAAAATTATAAATAACTATTGAACTGTAAAATTTGGACTTGCAAAATTCAAGCATAACAGGAAATAGCTCTGTGCATGTCCTGTCGCAGGCTCAGGTTTTTACAAAACAACCAGGGTAACTTATCACTCGAATTTCCCCTTCAACAAAATGACAAAATATTAATAGCAACACTGTTGTCCCAGGCTGTGAAACTGTAAGCTTGACTGTTCTGTATAGCAATCTTCTGCCTGTTGGGTTATTGTTTTTTATGTGGCTGATTGAATGAAGGACTCAAATTACCAGGAACTGAATCTGTGGAATGGAGAGGGCAAAGCCCACCATCTCACCGTCCTGGAGCTACAGTACCTGCAAGGAAACATTAGCTGTCCTATTAGTAACAGGCAGTGAAGGATGGCTGACACGTGACTGTGTCAGAACAAATTATGACCAAGGAAAGCAAGATCAAATTATCTTTCTAGAGTCATACGTGTTTTTCTGGTGAGATAGGAAAAAGCATTTCCTAGATTTGTACCACGTCTCTCAGTCTCACCCCATACCACCTACCAGGCTTAGTAGACAGTTTGGTGTATGGAGAGCATGTAGTAAGGATTCTCCCTTGCTTGTTGGGCATATATGTTTTTCTGTTTGTATTTTTAATCAATTTTTTATTTATTCAGCTTTTATAATACCCATCTAAGCAACTACAGTAGGTGCTTAATAACAGTGCAGAAATAAGCTTGCAACTCTGTAAGTAAACAATAAAATCGAAGCACCTATAAAAATGAATAGTAGACTTCTGAACCACCCATTAATGGCAGCTGTAAGCCAAATTATAAATGGAGGACAGAATCATTCTAAGGGCAAAATGTTATGACATGCCTCCATAAACAATTTATTGTAGCTCTTAATAATGTCCAGAAAGCTAGAAGTGTTGGAGCCCAGTAAACATGAATAGGTAAGCTGTTCCATAGAGTCAAGGCCACCACTGAAAGGGAATGTGCTCTTGTCACTGACTTTGGAGCTCTCCTCAGGAAGGGCACTCTCAGTCCACCTCCCCGCTGGAAGAAATGTTTGGACATGACTTGTTAACTACGAGTGAGGAACATTTGATGCTTGATTTGATTTGGATAAAATTGTGCATTAGTCCATTAGCTTTCTTCATGAGTAGGAAAATGAAGTTAGGTACAAGTGCAGTAAAGTTTAAAAATTACATTCTCTGATATAGCCTGAATAGTTTATACAGTACAACTATGTTGAATAGGTAAAATTATAAAGATTCTGAGTACAAGCTAGTAGTCCTATCTAGTAATCCTACCCACCCATCCTGGAAGTCCAAATGGAGACAATTGTCTCACTCCTTCCTCTTGGAAATCAAATAGCATGTGGGAAGGGAATCTCAAGGAGTGTCTGGCTTCTATGCTCTTATCTCATCATGTGCTGTTAACTATAGCCTGAGCATATTGTAATGTTCTGTTGCATTATTGCTTGTTTACCTAAGAAAGAAAAACATTAAATTTGTTTTTAAAACACACATAATACCAAGGGAGTTATTGTTCAATGGCTCCATATCAGCCTAAAGGGAGTCCCCAGGTGAAGTAACATAGGGCTCTGTCTTTTATGCATCATTCATTTTTCTTCATTAGCTTGGATGAGATGGTTAAGAGAATGCTTATCAACCTAGCATGCAATGAAATTGGTGGACACTTTAGTTATATCTAGAGATGTAGTGAGGCTTCTAAGAGTTTCAGTGGTCCAATTTTGTTGGAAGTTTTACGTAAGCAGAAACTTCCAAAAGATGCTTTTAGGAAAAGTTTAGCAGATACTACACTTGATCTTAGCCAAAAGGCCGAGGAGCAACTTAAAGGTATGCACAATGTTTCATAGAATGGTGCTTCAAAACTATCTTCATTTGAACAGAAGTCACCACAAATTACTTCAGTGCTCAAATTTAGGCAAAGTACTATAGTAGATTAACTGTGTAGTAAAGTGTGATTTACAATGTAAAATTGAACTGTACAAAAAAAGCTTATGATTAATCACTGTATTAAAATATATATTTGTTGTCTTCACTTGATTCCTGCTTTTTCTTCTCAAATAGTAGTCAACAGCTGCAATAACAGGTGTAGATTTTTCTATCAATATGGTTTGGCTTGATGTAATTTTAAATATATATATAAATTAGATTCATCACATCCTTTTTTAGTACTTTGTGTATTTTATTTATTTTAAATATATAGTCTTTTTTCAGTAACAGAGCCTCCAAGGTTAAGAGTTTTAAAAGGATAAAACACAGCAGAACAACAACAATTAAGGTTAACAGAATGTGGATGTAAACAGAAGGAGCAAGAGAATAGAAGTGATGGTACAATATTGTAATTTAAAAAGCCTAGGCAACAGGAAAAACAAAACTGCCTTATGTATGAATTGGAGGACACCAAATGTCTGAATCCTACACAGAAAGAAGAATACTTAATGTCAACTGAAACTGGGACTTGATTTTGTGAAAGTCCATCCTCTCCACCATTAGGTAAAGATGCTTGATTTAACACTACTTTTCTTTACCTAAATCAGCACCTAAAACCACCTCTAACCTTGCCAATATAAAGATTGTTGAATAAGACCATCCTACTGTGATTTTGTTTAGTGGTCTAATAAAGGTATCACACACCATTGCCTTCCAGCACTGGAAGCATTCAAGAGAGAATTGGAACACCATCTGTCAGATTTGCTTTGATTCGGATTCCTGCATTGAGCAGGGAATTGGATTCGGCCTAAAACAGGGGTGCCCAAACTATGGCCCATGGGCTGGATCCGGCCCCTGATGACCAATGCATCTGGCCCACAAAGCCCTTGTTGCTCCTGGAAGTGGCCATACGGACGCGTTTTACTTCCACTTCCGGGAGCAACAAGGGCTTTGTGGGCTGGATGAATTGCCATTGGCCAGATCTGGTCCATGGGCTGTAGTGACTGGCTCCCTGAACCATGTGACCAGCACGCGGCCTGAAATGTTTGGGCACCCCTGGCCTGAAAGGCCCCTTCCAACTCAGTTATTCTGTGATTCTCTGCAGGTATCACTTTATTCCCTCCTTCCTCCCCGCATTTTTTTGTGTGAAACTCCACTATGAATCTCATTTCCTACTACCGTGATGGCAAACCTTGGCACCCCAGGTGTTCTTGGACATAAATTCCCAGAAGCCCAAGAGAATCCACATGAAAGTGTTTACTATGTGTACACATTCGTGGGGATTCGCAGAGGCTTGGGCTTCTGGGAATTGAAGTTCAAGAACAGCTGGAGTGCCAAGATTTGCCATAAGGCCTCTACTACAATGTAGCCCATAGTATTAAAACAAAATACTAGTGTTGATGCTTTAGTAAAATAAACCCTGAGGGCTTTTGTATGTTCTAGATACAAATGTACAGATTTAAACTAAGGATATTAACATAGTTTAAAAACCCAGCAACATTATGGACAAGAGCAAAACTGTCCACTCCTGCCCAAGAAGATGCCTGTAAGGTTTTAAAAAAGACTCCTTCTCAACCTATTTAAATGCACCTTTTCCTCTGTGAAAAGTGGACACTTCTACTTTTCTGTTTTATTGGAGGATTATCATACTATTGATAGTGGATTGGGGTTGCTACTTTTTAATGTTTAAATCTGGAAGGATTTTGTCATTGCCAAGGTAGGGATATTTTAAAGTATGTGTACTTGATCTGGGAGAAATTGCTAACACATTAAGTAGCACTGCAGGGAGTTACAGAACAAGGAAAGTGTAAAAGCACATGAATAATTCAAATTAAGGGAAGTTGAGGCTCACAATATGCATGAAGAGTTAGGGAAACGCTACCAAAAATAAAGGTTGACAAATCAGGTACACCGAAATGGTTATGCAAGAATACCAAAGAAGTTCACAGTGCTCTGCTTGTATTGAAAAGGCTTTTCAGTCCTGCTTTCAACTGAAGTTGTGTATTTGAGCTGCTACCTCTTTAGTCATGGAAAAATCTGAAGAGAAGGATGCTCTTATATTCCTGGTAGCATGAGCTGCAATATTGGGGGAGGGAAGAGATGGCTCATGTGAACAGGTCACCAGGGTTGACCCTTCTCCTTCAATTCAGGTATTTGTGTGGGTGTGTGTTAATGAATGTTCCTGAGTTAATGTAAGATCCATGGGCTTTAACGCATGATGGATGTGATGGTTGCATTGCTATGAACGAATATTTTATAGAAATTAATAAAAACCAATTTGGTTCTATAAGCACCTTCTTTGGAATCAAAGGGATCTTCAGACTCATGTCTGAATATGTGGCTCCATCTACATCAAAAAGAAGACTACCGGTTTGTGGCTCTTGGGCTGAAGCACTGGCCAGGTTGGGCTCTTCCAGCTGGTGCTTGATTTCTCTCCACCATCTTCACTTTCCACCATGTTTCCCTTCATCTGAAAGACAATGGACACGGGGCACCTTCAGCTGGTGTTTCAACTCCCAACAAGATCCTCCTGTCCCACAGATTTACCTGAGCACAATGTGTGGTACGTTGGCACTGCAGTAGGGTAGAGTAAGGAAATATGTAACTACCCATATATACTCGACTATAAGTCATCCCGAATATAAGTCAAGGTACCTAATTTGGACCTCTAAAACTAGGAAAATAGATTGACCCAAGTATAAGTTGGGGGTGGAAAATGCAACAGCTGCTAGTGAGCTTCAATAAATAAAATACATGATAATACAGTAAAATTAATTAATTTAGACATTTGTGTGGGCATGTTTTTGAGTTTTTACAGTTGTGTTAATGCTTTTTAAAAATGTATGTTTGAATTTGCACCACCTCATTTTGGGATCCTTGGGGTCATTGACCCGAGTATAAGTCAAGTCCCCTCTTTGGTCCTTATTTGGGGGGCGGCGGCTAAAAAACTAGACTTATACTTGAGTACATACAATACATGTATTTTAGAAGTGCAGGAAAAAAGCAATACTTTTATTCGATCACTAAAAAAAAAAAAAAACGTGAGGTTTTGTGATTCAAGAATACTTCTTCAGGCACGCACCAATCCCTGTGAATAGTATAGGAAAATTATCAATGAGACACAGAAAATCAGGTATCTGCATAATGTTCCCCTTTATAAATTTTGATGTAACTGCAGGACTTTACAGCAGCCCTAGTTAACCTGGTGTTCTTTGATATTTTGCTCTGCACTTTCCACAGTTCTTTACCTTGGTTGGTGTGGCCTATTGCTGGCAGGAGTTGTTTAAAACATTTAGAAGATGCTGGGTAGCTCCTTTGATTTACAGACAGAGAGAACGGCTTCCTGGCTGTTAATGGAGTGCTTTTGTAAATGAGACTTTTTGCTTTTCTTCTGTAAAGGACTATAACAGTTTAAAACAGCTCAAGGTAGTTAAAAGAAATAACAGGCAGTTTAGAGCCACAATGTTAACTAAAACCAAACATAAAAACAGATCAATTAAAGTGAAATTAAAAACTCATCTCAAGAAATAGCAGAACCAAATCAATTTAAAAAGGCTTATAGCAGCAGGTTAGCCTGAACAGAAAGAACAGAAAGGTCACAGAGAGGGAGCCAGTCTGACCTCCCCACAATAGGCAGCCCCAGAGTTTGAGGCTGGCCACTGAAAAGGCCTTAATGTGCATCTGGACCAAGGTTCCCAAATGCCCATTGGATCCATTTTTGTGCAAAATTCCAAAACGAATTCATCTTTTGTGCAGTGTTCTAAGGCACGCAAGCCTATCCATTTTCCATTAGTAAAGTGCAGAAGCTAAAGTGCATTTTCAGTGCATGCATTTTTAACTGTCTGTCCTTTCTTCATCCCTAAGAACTGGGACACAGTAACTACCAGGAATTATGTTGTAATCAAGCATTCCACCAGATGATAGATTCAAATCTCAGTTTTCTTACAGCTTCAACTAACGGGTAGGGCTCCCATGATGCTGTCCCTTCCTTGGCCCTACTGGAAGTGCTGCCTTCTCTCTCTCTCTCTTTGAAACAAGCTTGGATGTTGGCATCTAGTAAGCCAGGTTTTAGATAAGTATCAGTAACGTGGGGTCCTGGCTGGTGCTCTGGGGCCCAAATAAAGAATCTGATGAGTATCAGGGGACTTGCTCCCAAAGGAAGCACTGAGCCTCACATCAAATGGAAGCTGGAGGGCTTGGGATGATTATGGTCCTGTGGGAGCCCAAGACACAATGGATCAGACTGCTAGAGCAGGGGTGGCCAAACTTTTCTGGCTGCAGGCCAGCCATGTGGTTCAGGGGCCCAGTCATTATGGCCTGTGGGCCGGATATGGCCCCCAACACCAATTCATCTGGCATGCAAAGCCCTCATTGATCCAGGAAGCGGAAGTAAAAACATGCCTGTACGGGCACATTTTACTTCCACTTCTAGGAGCAATGAGGGCTTCATGGGTTGGATGAATTGGTGTTGGGGGCTGGATCCAGCTCCCAGGCTGTAATTTGGGGACCCCTGTGCTAGAGCAAGGCCTGGTGGGAAAGGATTCTCAACAGAGAAAGATCTGAGACACTATGGGGATACAGCTGTCAGGAAAGGCATTTACTCACAAGTAGGTCTTCTTGCCCACTAGTGATTGCTTCCCTGCTTCCGAGCTACCCCCTCCTAGCTAAGCAACCCAGGAGTCTAGATTAGTGTAGATAAGGTAGCATAGAGCCAAGCAAACACTCCAGGCCTCTTCAGGTATTTTAAAAGTATATTGTAATCAAAGTAAATTACGGAAGAATGTTCACTAAAAGTTCAGAAAGCACATCAAAGTAAAGAAAGCTGCTCTATGGGGAAAGCCTAGTAGGGGGCCCTTCTGGCTTAAGCAACTAGGTAAATGTGTTACCTGAATTTCAGATTCCAAGGCCTTAGAGCTGCAGGCATCCAGGCCAAAAAGTCTGAAATCATTTTATTTTTAATATTTAAGAACCTTTTCACAGACGGAAGCTTTAAAAATGAGCCATAGACCAATTGTTTGATACATAATAAAGAAGTTTACTTGAAAATCAAATTAAAAGAAAAGAAAACAATAATTAATACAGATTTAAACAGGGAAAGAGCCTGTGGGTTTTGACCTATCTCTAGGCAGATGGTAAAGCCAGGAGAATAGGTAAAATCTACTGACTGCAGAGTTTAGTTTTTATATGTTTTAGGGGGCCCAAACTAACTCTTACAGTTCCAGTAAAAAAGAAAAGAAAAGCAGGTCATGACTATTCAATTAAAATAAGTACACAAATTAAAGAGTAAATGTTACAGTTTTACAATCACAAAAGAAACAACAGCTTTTGGAATTCACAGGTCTCTGCATTCCTTTCTTGATGAGTTCTCATAGAAGTGTTAATCCAAAAGACATCAGCAAACATCAGGAGAGGAAGTACTCAGCTCCTTTCCTTAGGCAAATTATCAGATGTTCTCCTTAGCAGTGCAGGGAGGCTTCCTTTTAATACACTATTGTATTCTGTATTGATTTAATATCAAAATTATCCTGTTAGTTGTAATTTTTCCATCTGACTGTCCCTTGGAATGAGGAGACACAAAATCCAACATTAATATCATTGTCAAATACAAACATCTGACTGTCCCATGGAATGAGGAGACACAAAATCCAACATTAATATATTGTCAAATACAAACAGAAATTATTCCATAGAGGTTCCCTATATATTCCTATCTTAAAGGAATCAAACTTCAGTGGACCAAAAGTCTTATGTCAAACATTTGCATTGTCTAGCAGGCAAGATGAGATTAACATTTTAGCATTATCTCAAAGGTGAGGAACTGCAGGTCACTACCTGGTCAAATTCCACTAATTTCCAGGCTCAATTTGAGTGTATTGTGTGAAACTTAGGTTCATGAAAGGGGGTGGGGTATAAAGGAAATCTCCATTAATTAAAAGGAAATCTCTATTGGTATGAGATTAAAGTATGACCTAGGACATGAGTGTTAATTGATGCAGGCATTGTCTGCCATCAAGGTCTGTGTTCTGGGGAATATGAACGTGTGATGATCACTTCAGGGGCCATCTCAACAGAAACTGAAGGGGTTCAAACAACTTTATTTAAAAATAAATGACTATGTCTTAAACTAAAGGGTGAATTTCAAATTTTATGTAACAAAGGTAAAGGTTTCCCTTGCTCGAAAGCCAGTTGTATCCGACTCTACGGTTCAGTGCTCATCTCTCTTTCAAAGCCGAAGAGCCAGCGCTGTCTGCTTCTGCAGACATTTCCATAGTCATGTGGCAGGCATGACTAGATACCAGAGCGCACAGAATGCTGTTCCTTCCCACCTAAGTGGTCCCTAGTGATCTACAGTACTTGCAATTTCTTGCTTTCACATGCTTGCAGTTCACCCTTAGCTCAGAGCCTTCGATCGAGAGAGCCTCTGGGTTTTATCTTCTTATACATGATCCACCCCCTTGCCATTCCCCTGAAGGGATCCAGCCAATGACCACACAGCATAACATGTCCGTCATACATTAGACTCCATCTCTTCCAACCCATGAGGCCAGCATGTCTACACATTCCAATCCTTTTGGTATGCGAGAAAGGGATCGCTCACGGATTGAAATCTCCATCTTGGATGAGGCTGAAACTAAGGCATGAATTATCCCCTGACAACGGCCTTCCCCCAATCTGCTAATGTCCCTTGTCTCTGGGGTTGTGGGGGAGGATTGCTGCACAGGAGTCCTAACCCCAATTTTTGACTGACAATGACTAGATAGTAGACAACTGCCCCCTCGGTTTATAGGAAAGGTTACTCCCAGAGGCTTATCTGAGGTTGGTTCTGTCACCACTACTCCCCCAGCCCCTTGGGCCACATTTCATAGTGTTTGGCCAACCCATTCCTAAAGAGCAGACAAGCCACAGATGAAGCCACCTCATGGGCAGAGGGTTTTCCCCCCATTGGCTATGTGGCCTTGGACACTTCCTAGTAACATCCTCTTCTGACTATTCCCCTGAAGCTCTTCTGACCTTCTGTCATATGCCCTACTGTTCTGCTCTTTTGTCCTTCTAGGTTCTCTCCTGTGTCCTGTCAGTTCTTCTGCCTACAGCTTCTGCTTTTCCCTCTCATCCTTCCCCTTCCTCTGTCCTCAGTGACTCTCCCCCCACCCCCCAACATCTTCCCTGGCCTACTTTCCTGCCTCGCTGCTTTCTCTCATCACTCTTCTGCCAGGCAAACTCCTGCTAAGATGGTGCACCCCGCCATCACTTTCCCTTTCACATGCCACTGCAGAGAGAGAGAGAGAGAAGCATGAAACACAGTTCCAACCTAGTGGGCAAGCTAAGAGATGTGTGGCTTACCTCAATCATGGCCTCTGAGTTGCCATCAACTCTGGGAGGTGCAGTGGCAGACTGCAAGAGCTGGCACACAGCTACCGCCTCCCCCTCCAAGATTGCCTCAGGTCCTGCCAATAATCCACATACATCATGTGCAATCTCTCGTGTCAAAACCAGATACAAGTGAGCCATTGCAGAGGGGCATGATCTGTCACCAGAGTCCTCCACATAAGTAGTAATAGAGGGCATAAACAGCCCTCAAACTGCTAGAGATTCCCACTTCATGACTACAACTACTTGCTGGTGTATGTGTGTGTGTGTGATATATAAACTTATCAATAAGATACAAGATGGGGTATTTTGCCCTCTTCATCTCTTGGGTGAGAAAATCAGGCCACCACAACCCGCTAATTGAAGAAACAGTTGGACTTGTCTTTTGATACAAGGGTGGGGCTAGATGGATACTTGCTCTGCTGTCCCCTGAACAAGTCACATATTGCCATTTCCTGCTGTGCAACCTAGACATCATACTTCTGTGTAACACACCTTGAATGGATTGTAACACCTCTAAGACTCCCTGTAAATGACACGACTAGCTAAATGCAATAATGTCATCAATATAGGCTGCAGCGCTGTTCTGGACAAAGTGCAAAGCCAAATCCATAATCCTCTGGAAATGGCCAATGTTTTATGTAGCCCAAATAGCATGTGAGTAAAATGAAATACAGTAAAACCTTGCATAAAGAACGACTCGCTTAGAGACTAACTCGCTTAAAGAGCAGAATTTTCTCTGAATGGTCGCCTCGCTTAACAACCAAAAGCAACCAAAAACTTGCTTAACAAATAAATTAGGGTTCACAATCTCTCCCACCAGAAGTCACAATTGATCACTTATAACGGTGTTTCGCTTAAAGAGCAGTTCCATGGAACGCATTGTGCTCTTTAAGCGAGGTACCACTGTAACACCTTATTGGGTTATGAAGGCTGTCTTTTCTTTATCTTCTTGCTCAGGAAGAATTTGCTAGTACTGTACTCCTTGGCTGTAATGATATCAGATGCTATGCCTGGGCTGAAGCACACCAGTAATTCATCTTCCTGATGCACCATCTTTTGACACCTCGTTAAATCTGCAAAACTCAACACAAAACTAGTTTCTGCCATCTAGCTTGGGAACTAGGATGACTGACTTCACCACAGGCTTTCAGACTCTTCAATGATCACCAACAGAGAATGTCCTCTACCTCCTTCTCTATGAGTGAGAGCAGCTGTCTTCTGGACCCCTTGTTACTAAGGATGGGTCTTTTGTTGAAGGGGAAAAATGGGTTGGGGGAGGTGGATGAAAAGAGTCTGGTTTGTTCTTTGTTTTGTTCTTCTTCCTCGTTTGTCAAAAGGCTAGGAAACTTTCCAGCCTACTTTGGCCAATTTGTGCAGCTTTCTTAGGAGAGAAGGATTTTGGATGGCTTTGTGACATACAGAGAAGTTGCCTTGAATATTGCTGATGAGGGTGAGGTTCAGTGGTGGGCTGCAAAAAAGTTTACTACCACACTGTGGGTGTGGTATGGTGGGTGTGACCAGGGGAAAAGCCCTGTGTTGCACCCAAATTAAGACTACTTTATTTCAAAACTTGGATGGGCGGGGCCAGCCAGAATTTCTGCTACCGGTTCTGGTGAACTGGTGTGAACCTGCTGATGCCTACCATTGGTGAGGTTAGATTGCATAGGGAAACAGCCAGGAAGGAGTTTGTCTCTTATGTGTCCTTCTGCATCTCCCATGTTGGTATCAACAAACTGTGGCTGAAGGCTGAGAGCCTTGCTAGAAGGACCGGTGGGCTTCATCCACCATTGAATACCATCTCCTGAAATCTTGAGGAGGCTAAACACTAGGACACAGAACAGTAACATTTTATGGATTGTATGGAGTAGGAGAGCAGAAAAGTCCAGAGATCAACAACCTACTGATTTCCTAGAGTAGTCCCTAAGGGTGTGAATGGTGAACATTTTAAGGAAACAAGACAGAAGGAGGCAGAAGTGGGGTGGGTACAGTGGTGGGATGTCAAAATGTTTACTACCCCACCATGATGTCATCACAGTGTGGGTGGAGCTATGATGTGGGTGGGGCCAAAGAAAAATAATATTAAAATAAAAAAATAATAATAAAATAAAATAAAAATAAGCGTGCACACATGCACACACGCACACACACACCCCTCAACTCACCCACAACACAAACCCATAAATAAATTAAATAAATAAATAAATAAATTAAAATAAAAAATATTATTAAAATACACCCACCTACCCAAACTTGGCACACATGTGCAGTGGGGGAACCAGTGAAAAGGTAAGCCCCGAAGGTGGTTCCCCCCAAAAGCTGCTACCAGTTATCCGGGACACTGGGAAAACTTTTGCTGTTAGACTGCTTGCCTTCTGACTATTTGTATTAGACTGTTTCTCCCACATTTTCTATGGACTGGTAAGAAGAAAGGAATACAGTTGTACCTCACTTAAAGAGCATAATGTGTTTCACAGGATTGCTCTTTAAACGAGTTTGCTCTTTAAGCGAAACACCATTGTAAGTGACCAATTGTGACTTCTGGGGGGGGGATTGTGAACCCCAATTTAGTTGTTAGGGGAGTTTTTGGTTGGTTTTATTTGCTAAGTGAAGTGAACATTCAGAGAAAATTCTGCTCTTTAAGCGAGTTACTCTTTAAGCGAGGCGCTCTTTAAGCGAGATTTGACTGTACTTCTGATTTGCTTTGGAACACCATTCTGCTGTTTCCTACCACAGTATTGTGTTTTGCTTGTAAGAGACTTTGCCTTTGAACCTTTACTTTCAACATTTGCTTTGCCACCAGTAAACAACCTTTTGCACACTACAGTATCTGTTTGATTGTTCACTGTACTCTCAGCCCTTTTGCTGCCATGCCCTTGCTAACCCAAGGGCTACTCTCTTCAACCTAACAGGGGTGAAGTGTTTTTCCATTGTAAGTTGGGGTAGAGGTTCATCAGATGCTTCAGGCTTTAAAATCTCTTCCAAATCTGTGAAAAGGCCCTCCCACTCCAGCCAGGCTTTTAACAAATTAGTGTAAAATGTTTACAGGGATTCAAATCTCATAATAAACAGCTAGCACCCATCAAATGACCCCAAACAATGCGCAATGACATTGAGGAAATAGGAGTAATAACATCTGTTGGCCAGGCTGAAACTCTTGCAAAACTCCTATTTAAAAAGGTCCCAGACATATTACTCTTTATGTATATGCTGGGTATGGCTTAGCACAGTGATGGCCAACCGTGGCACTCCAGGTGTTCTTGGACTTCAATTTCCAGAAGCCCAAGTCAGTACACCCACTAATTGGGGCTTCTGGGAATTGAAGTTCAAGAACATCTGAAGTGCCACGGTTGGCCATCATTGGCTTAGCACCTTCTGGTCTGCCTAGTGTAGATGCATCCTCATCTCTCAAAACGTACTGGAGCATGGATCACGGTTTATCCCATTCCTCTTTCTAATCCTGTTTCATCAAATTACCATCCAATTAGCCATTTAATTGGTAAAAATCCTATTGAAGTTTGGAGTCCATCCCTTACCTTAGTCATAAAAGGAGTTGACGCTGCTGTTGGCTGCTCCTAACTTCCATAACATCTCTGGCAGTGATGGCGGCCCTGAGAAAATATCTCACCTCTTCATCTGCAGTAGGTAAGGCAACATGGAATCGATGCCCTGATTGCAATGGTATCAGCCACTCAAGCTGCTGAGCCCCATTTGTGGCCTGGCTGCACAATGGAGGGGTTTTTACCCTTCCTTGCTCTGATTTACCATGTTTTCTATTTGCTAGGCTTTCCTGGGATCCTAGACCCATTTATCCAGATTCCTTTCATGCTCATTTACGTAATCATTGGCCCAGAAACAATTCTTCTCCCTCACATATTAGTCAATTCCACGTGTCTTAATGTCACATAGATCCAACTAGGAATGCATGACCTTGATGCCATTTGTTCAACAACCACTGTGCTTGTATGTACTTTCCTGCCGGACGGTTGCTGTTCTTTATGGGCCATTCTTGGTTTTGCATGTGCACGTAACTACTGGATAAGCATCTGTATTGTCTCTGCTTACAGTCAAAGCATATCATCCTGAATCCTAGCTCTCCTACACCCTGTGCAAGTCAAACAGCACAAATCTCAAAAATAAATTGCTGCTAATTAAGGACTTGAGGCTTGTGTTCCTCGTCACACTCCAGTTGCATAAATAATACGATTCAGGGTATTACACTATATCTATGATTATAGCAATTTGTTTGCACAGTAGCCCAGGGGAACACACAAAAAGCTCAAGAACACTCTCCATTTGCTCTCCAAAGAAACCAATACTGAAGGGCATGTTGTTTTTCTTTCTGAAGAATTACTACACAGCCATGGTGACTAATTGATTGATTGATTTTATTTTCCATAAATTTGTCTAATCCTCCCCTACCCTTTTTATAGCTTCTCTAGTGGGCATCGATCACTACATCTTGTGACAGTTGAATTCCATAATTTAACTACTGTATTTTTCGGACCATAAGACCAGTGGTGGGATGTCAAAAAATTTACTACCCCACCGTGACGTCATCACAGTGTGGGCGGAGCTAACATCATGATGTCATGGGCGGGGCCAAAGAATTTTTTTTAAAAAATAAAAAATAATAATAAATAAAATAAGCGCACACGCGCACACACACACACACACCTCAACCCACCCATCCACAACAGAAACCCATAAATAAATTAAATAAATAAATAAATAAATAAATAACACATTAAAATACAGCCAGCCACCCCAAACACAAATCAACCAGAGCTTTTAAACCAGAGCTTAAAGCATATTCTGGCTAATCTTTCTCACACTAGCTCAGATGGAAGGAACTACAGAATGAACTCACCACAAGATGGCTTCATTTTGGCACTTTTCAACTTTTCAATAGTTAAAAACGTTAGGTACTAAGTCTTTACCTAACTAGTTCTCTAGGATAATATGCCTTAATGTAAATGTAAAACAGCTGTACCTCCTTAAGGGTTCTCAAATTGGAACATCATTTGGAACAGCACAAGTGTAGCTTATTGATGAGGTAACTCCAAGACATTGCTTAAAAATCCCAAGCCAGGCCTCCAGGCCTTTTTAGGAACTGTGGTAGTACGTCAATATTGGTAAAGGTATTAAATACACATTAAAATACACACAGACACACCACATCCAAAGGTGAGTCACCCTGGGGAGCAGGCTATAGGGACCTTCAGGCTAGTAGCTTCTCTTCCTCCTCCTCGCTTGGGAGGACAGCAAGGAGACCGTGCATACGCGCCAAGCACTGTAGGCATGCATGTACACCAAGTGCTTGGTGCGCATGTGCAGTGGGAGAACCAGTGAAAAGGTAAGCCTCGAAGGTGGTTCCCGCAAAAAAGCTCCTACTGGTTCTCCAGCACACTGGGAAAAGTTACTACCGGTTCTGGAGAACTGGTGAGAACCTGTTACATCCCATCACTGCATAAAACACACTTTTTTCTCCCCAAAAGTGTGTGTGTGTGGGGAAATGAGGGTGCATCTTATGGTCCGAATGTTCAGAATATTTTTTTCCTTGTTTTCCTGCTCTAAAAACTAGGTGTGTCTTATGGCCAGGTGTGTCTTATGGTCTGAAAAATACGGTGTGTGGTTTTTGTCAAGAAGCACATCTGTCTATTTATCCTGAATCTCTCTCTCTCTCTCTCTCTCTCTCTCTCTCTCTCTCTCTCTCACACACACACACACACACACACACACACCTCCTGCCTGGTTCGGCTTCAGTTGGTAAACCTGAGCTTCTGGTAATAGGAGAAAGTTTATCATTCCTGCTTTCCTCCACAACTTCTAAAATATTAATCCCTCTCTCATAGTCCCAATTCAGAAAGAATGTTCACATGGAAAAGGCTCACCAACTTTTCAGCTGGAAAAGATTTTCTGTGTTAGAGGGAAAATGGACAAAATGAGAGGATTTAGCCTTTCGAAAATGGTGTGAAAAATGCCTTCAGCACAATATATACGCTGCTAGATCCGGAGATCTATGCGCGGGAATGAGGATGCGGGAAGCCAATGTAGTTGAACCGAACAGCACGTCTGTTTATTGTGAGGACAACATAACAACAACAACAACGGCCGGGGAGGCAGGACTTTAAATACCTTGCTTGACCCAGCCCACTGACCAATAGGATGCGGCGATTTTCCCGCCGCTGAACTTTTGAATATCCAACACCCCTTCCCCCCAGAATGCACTGCAACCTTATTTACATACAAAATCAGCCAGATGAACCCTACTGGACCTGCGCAGTTCAGTCGGCGCCGGGGCATCGAGCGGAGTGGACCTGTCGCTCCCGCTCTGCCCCGTTCTGGCAGGGGCCTGCTCCAGATTTCCTGTGGTGGCTTCAACGGTGACTGGGGTTGGACCTGTTTCCCCAGGTAAGTCTACCGGCACCAGGCCTGAGCTAGAGGGGGTGTTGTAGGGCTGAACCGGGTCGGTGACCGGTTCAACTAGTGCTGGTGTGTCTGGTTCGGGGATGACTGGCCCCTCGGAATTGAAGTCGTTCTGCGTGTCGGGACTCGTCCGCCTCCTGAGCTGGTCGATATGGCGTTTCCATATTCGGCCATCAGCAAGGTGGACCTTGTAAGTGTAGGGGCCCAGCACGTCACCTATGGTACCCTCCTCCCATGGCGGGCCAGCTGCAAAATTCCTGGCGTAGACAGGGGTGTCTATGGGGAAAGTGCGGCCTCGCGTGTGTCCCTCTCGGAATTTGTCTGGGGAGTACCGGGGGTGTAGGCGGTCCAGTTGGCAGCGGAGCCTCCGGCCCATCAGGAGCTCCGAGGGAGCCTTTCCGGTGGCAGCACAGGGAAGATTATGCTGGGCTAACAGGAAGGTGTCTATTCTTTCCTGCCAGTCCCCAGTCCCCAGCCTGCCCAAGGCTTCATTCGTGCTGCGCACGAACCTCTCTGCTTGCCCGTTCCCTTGTGCCCTGAATGGGGAGGTGAGTGCGTGCCTGGTTCCTAGGGAAGCCAGGTACTGCTCGAATTCCGTGGCCGTGAACTGTGGGCCATTATCCGAGACCAGGGTGTTGGGAATGCCGTGTGTGGCGAACCAGCTGCCTGAGCTCTAGGATGATTGCCCTGGCAGAGGTGCTTCTCAAGAGTCTCACCTCTAGCCACTTTGAGTAGGCATCCACGACAATGAGGAATATTTGGCCGTGGAAGGGGCCAGCTAGGTCGATGTGGAGCCTCTGCCACGGACCCGAGGGTTGTTCCCACTCCCTGACTGGTGCCACCGGGGGATTTGGCCGGGACAATTGACAGGGTGCGCACTTGCTGACCCACTCTTCTATGTCCTTGTCAATCCGGGGCCACCACAAGTAGCTCCTTGCCAAGCCTTTCATCTTAACCACCCCCGGATGGCTGGTATGTAACGTTTCCAGCACTGCCGTACGCAATTTCTTGGGAATTACCACCCGATCTCCCCACAACAAACATCCCCCCACACAGCACAAGTCATCCCGCTTGTCGAAAAATGTCTTGGACTCCCCTTCCCCCTTTTCCGGCCAACCACGCTGAATCCAACTGGAGACAGTCCGGAGCTCGGTGTCTTTTGCCATAGCCCTGGCAACTTCAGCCGAGGAGATAGGGGCAGAGTCCAAAACGTCCAGCAAAAGGACCGACGCCTCCCCCCGCTCTGCGCCGTCCTGGTCAGGGAGGGGGCACCTGCTCAAGGCATCCGCGTTGCCCATGTGCTTCCCGGGGTGATAAGTCAGTGTGTAGGAGTACCCTGACAAAAATAGGGCCCAGCGTTGCATGTGGGGGGACAGTGCAGACGGCGTGGGGCGGTCCCCCGCCAAGAGTCCAAGTAGGGGTTTGTGGTCAGTGACGAGCTCAAAATCCCGTCCATAGAGGTAGTCGTGGAACTTTCTTACCCCTGCCACAGCTGCTAACGCCTCCTTGTCTATTTGTCCGTAGTTCCGTTCTGTCAGAGACATTGTCCTAGAGTAGTAGGCGATGGGTACCTCAAGTCCGTTGGGCAGCCGGTGGGCGAGGACTGCGCCAACTCCGTAGGGTGAGGCGTTGCAGGCGAGGACGAGCGGCAGGGTGGCGTTATACTGGATCAGGAAGCTGTCCTGAGATAGGAGATTTTTTACAGTCTTAAACGCCGCCTCTTGTTCGTGACCCCACTTCCAACCCGTTTTGGCCGCTAGAAGTCTATGCAGCGGCTCGGCAGCGGTGGCTTTGCCCTTGAGGAATGCCGTGTAGAAATTCAAGAGACCCAGGAAAGCCTGTAACTCTTGCTTGTTTTTCGGGGCCGGGGCGTTCCGTATCGCCTTTACCTTGCCCTCGGTCGGGTGTATGCCATTCCGGTCTATGCGGAAACCCAGAAATTCTACGGAGGGTACCCCCAACAAACACTTGTCCCGTTTTACCTTCAACCCGGCAGCCCTGAACTTCGCAAGGACAGCCGCGACTCTGTCCTTGAGTTGCCCCGGGTCCTCCGCGATGATCAGGACGTCATCAAAATAGGGTACCACCCCCGGGAGGCCATGGAGGAGTCTCTCCATAGTGCTTTGGAAAAGTCCTGGTGCTATGCTGACCCCAAATTGTAAACGGGTACATTTGAACGCTCCTCGGTGGGTCACTATGGTCTGCGCCTCAGCCGTGGCATTGTCCACCGGTAGCTGCTGGTAAGCTTGTGCCAGGTCTAGCTTGGCAAAAATCTTTCCAGGGCCTAACGTGTGTAGCAAGTGATAGATGACGGGAACCGGGTAGGCGCTTGGTTGCAGGGCCTTGTTAATGGTGCATTTGTAGTCCGCACAAATCCGCACCGATCCGTCCGGCTTTATGGGGGTCACTATGGGGGTCTCCTACCTGGCATGGTCAACCGGAACGAGTATTCCCTGGGCTACCAGCTTGTCCAGTTCCCTTTCCACCCTGGGCTTTAGGGCCAAGGGAACCCTCCTAGCTTTAAGGCGGATCGGGGCAACCCTTGGGTCTAGTGAGAAAGAGATAGGTGACCCCACATACCTGCCCAGTTCCTCCCCAAAGACGTCCTGGAATTCCGCCATCAGGTCCTCCCGCAGCGAGGTCTCACTGGGCTGTTCGATAGTTGAACTGTGGATGCCCACGATGGTCAGCCCCAGGGCCAGAAACCAGTTCGTTCCCAGGAGAGTTGGAACTTTTCCGTTGACTACGGTGATCGGTAGGGTCGATTCCTTCTCTCCGTACTTGACGTGGACCCGTTTCTGGCCTGCGACGGGGAGGAATTTGCCTTGGCAATCCTTCACGCTGAGTTGTTGGGGAATCAGGTCAGCCTCTCTGAGGGAGGGGAAGGCTTGCTTCATCCACCTCCAGGATATGAGGGACACGGCGGCCCCCGAGTCGACCTCCATCCTGCACTCCTTTCCGTCGATCCGGACTGTTGTGTGGAACTTCCGTCCCTTCTCTGTGTTAGCATGGCTGATGGTGATGGTGTGTGCCTCAGCATCTTTGAATCTGGCGCCATTGTTTGCTTGGCGCCTGTGATTCATCCGGTGATTGGCGGCCACCTTGGTCAGTGGGAGATTTTGAATCTACCAGTCAGTTTGGTTTCCGGTTTGTTTCGTGTGGCAGGCCCTCGCAATATGCCCCCGTTTGTCGCAATGGCGGCAAATTGCATCTCTAAAATGACAATGCGCCCGTTGATGGGGCCCCCCGCAGCTGGCACAATGGTGACCGCTCTTGCCCAGGCTTGCCCCGTCGGTCACGCATACCTCCACTTCCTTGTCGTCGTCCTCCTCGGGGACGGTATCCTCGTGGTGGACGGTGGCTGGGCGCTGCGCCGACGGGGCCCGGTGGAGAGAGGATGCGGCCGAAGAAGAGACCTCATAGGCTCTCGCCTCATCTAACACGGTGGCCAGAGTTAATTCTCTTCGGGCTAAGAGGCGCCTTCTGAGTTTGGTGTCCAGGACCCCACGGATAATCTGTTCGATCAGGGCATCTTCGAGGTTCGGCCCAAATGCAGCCGGAATGGCTGCTGCTCGCAGAGCTGCTACGAACTCACTTATGGGCTCCCCAACCCTCTGGTAACGGTCTCAGAAGTGGATCCGAAAGACAAATTTCGAGGGGGCCGGAGAGAAGTGTTCCTTGAGGGCGGACTGCAAGGTCTGCCACGAAACCTGCATGATAGGCGTCGGAGCCACCAGGGCTTGGGCCACCTCGTAGACCTTCGAACCACAATGGGTGAGGAAGAACGCCTTCTTCCTCCCTTCCGAAATTTCTCCCAGCTCAGTGGCTAGGAGGGAGAATTCGAAGCGGTCCAGGTAGCTCTCCCACTTCTCGTCCTTCGGCTGGAAAGGTGGCGGGGGAGTATAGGTAGCCATGGCGTTGTGCCGATTCAGCTGGCTCGATGTGTCCTTGTGGTTCTGGCTCGATCCTCAGAATCCCATCCTCGTCGCCAGTGCTAGATCCGGAGATCTATGCGCGGGAATGAGGACGCGGGAAGCCAATGTAGTTGAACCAAACAGCACGTCTGTTTATTGTGAGGACAACATAACAACAACAACAACGGCCGGGGAGGCAGGACTTTAAATACCCTGCTTGACCCAGCCCACTGACCAATAGGATGCGGCGATTTTCCCGCCGCTGAACTTTTGAATATCCAACATACGCCTTCTCTGGAAACAGCATGAGAGTCAAAGGAACTACAAACAGCTGAAGAAAGTGCAAAAGTCCAGTGTGAGAAAGGCCCTCTCTGTAAACATTAACTCTCCCAGTAGAAAGTATTGACAATTTCTTTTCTAAAAAAGGTCATGGCCTCCATCTTCTGCAGACTTGCACAAGATTTTTGCCGCAATGACTAAAGGGAAGACTAAATTATCTACCAGAATTTCAAAAGCTTTTCTTTGTGTTTGAGCTCAAGAGTGGACAACATACAGTGTCAATTTTCCTCTAACACAGTGATGGTGAACCTTTTAGAGACTGAGTGTCCAAACAGAGGGTGTGGGTTGAATATTGTGCTGGGGGGAGGAAGGAAACGCTCCGATTGGGCTGTTGAGCAGAGGGGCGGGGTGAACTCTGTGCTGGAGGAGGGAGGAAGCGCTCACACTGGGCTGCTGGACATAGGGGCGGGGTGAATTTTGTGCTGGGGTGACGGTGTGTGCATGCCATAGATTCGCCATAACTGTTCTAACAGCTCTCTCTTACACTGTTTTTGTAGCTTTTAGCTCACCTGTTCCAACTTCTAGGGGAAATGGAAAGTTAAAATAGTTCTGATGGAGCAATACAAGACAGGACATATCTCAGCTCCTGCCTCTTCTTTTTTTATTGTCAATAAAATGAATAATATCCATCCATTTCTATTTTTCCTTGATTGCAAAATAAATGCACACTTTCCCCACGAGAGCTCAAACTATGACTGTGACAAGTATATACATTATTTTACTAAATAATTATTTTCTTCCTTTCTTGCCAGACTTTGCCAGACAGTCTATTCTTTTTGTTAACAAGAGTAATCAAATACAACCCTAAAAAATGGTGGGAGACAAAGTTGGTTTTTAAATTAAAGATTTGAATGTTAATTATGTGAGGATAAATGTACTCTCCGCAACCAACAGTTCTACACAATTTTCAGAAGCTGCCTGAAGCTGCAACATGAAATTGTACAAATCAACTGAGCAATAATGTTTCTCTTAAATGTTTTCTGAACATAATTGCAAAGCATTATCCTAAGCCATTGGTTTTCAACTCTGCTCCTAAATACTTTGATGTACAAAGATAAACATAATTTCAGGGTCATCTAGACAGACATAAAGTCCGCTCTTAAGAGTGATCTATGGGTCACTTGGTCTGGGTTTCTTTTACACACATGTTGGATATTGGGCTGGCACAATTGTGTCCCACCCACCCACCAGTGTGTGCACTTTGAGACCCTGTCTAGGGGTTCATATTTTTTGGTGCACATCCTTATATGGCATTCCCATTGCCTGTCAACACTGTAGCAGCAGTTGTCAAAAGCTGCTTCTGGAATAAATGTCTATTAAACCCTAAAAAACACTGCAAACAACAAAGCCAGTGGAGTTGATGGTATCCGAGTTGAACTTTTCAAAGTCCTGCAAGATGATGGAATCAAATTATTGCATTCTATATGCCAGCAGATTTGGAAAACACAACAATGGCCAGAGGATTGGAAAAGATCTGTATACGTTCCACTCCCCAAAAATGGTAATGCCAAAGAATGTTCAAATTATCGAACAATCGCGCTCATCCCTCACGCTAGCAAGGTGATGCTCAAGATAATACAGGATAGACTGCAACAGCATGTGGAGAGAGAATTACCAGAAGTGCAGGCGGGGTTCAGAAGAGGCAGGGGGACTAGAGACCACATCGCCAACATAAGATGGATCACGGAAAAAACAAAGGAATATCAGAAACAAGTCTACTTCTGTTTCATTGATTACACTAAGGCTTTTGACTGTGTTGACCACAACAAAATGTGGCAAGTAATTAAAGAGATGGGAATTCCGGAACACCTTATAGGCCTCATGAGAAATCTGTGCATGAATCAAGAAGCAACAGTTAGGACAGAAAATGGAATGACGGAGTGGTTTGGAATAGGAAAAGGAGTAAGACAAGGCTGCATTTTGTCACCCTGCTTATTCAACTTATACACAGAACACATAATGTGCAATGTAGGAAAGGAGGAATCACAATTTCAAAATAGCTGGGAGAAACATCAACAATTTGAGATATGCAGATGATACCACCCTAATGGCAGAAATTGAGGAGGACCTAAAGAAGCTCCTGATTAGTTTGAAAGAAGAAAGTGCAAAAGCTGGCATGAGACTCAATATCAAGAAAACCAAGATCATGGCAACAGGCCCTGTCAGTCCCTGGAAAATAGATGGGGAAGAAGTAGAAGCAGTGACAGATTTTACTTTCCTAAGATCAAAGCTCACTGTAGATGGTGACTGTAGCCATGAAAAAAAAAAGGCGACTGATTCTTGGGAGGCAAGCGATGAGAAACCTGGGAGCATAGTGAAAAGTAGAGACATTAAATTGCAAACGAAGATTCGCATAGTCAAAGCAATGGTATTCCCTGTGGCAATGTATGGTTGTGAGAGCTGGACCATTAGGAAAGCAGAGCGCAGAAGAATAGACGCCTTTGAGATGTGGTGTTGGAGGAGAGTTTTGAGAGTCCCCTGGACAGTGAGGAGAACAAATAGGTCAATCTTAGAAGAAATCAACCCTGACTGCTCCTTAGAAGGTCAAGTAATAAAGATGAAGCTAAAGTACTTTGGACATCAAATGAGAAGAGAGAATTCACTTGAGAAAGCCTTGATGCTTGGAAGGGTCGAGGGCAAAAGAAGAAGGGGGCGGCCCAAAATGAGATGGCTAGATGGTATTGTAGAGATAATGGGCACAGAGCTGAGCGAGTTGAGGGGGATGGTGGAGGACAGAAGTGCCTGGCGGACAGTGGTCCATGGGGTCGCAAAGGGTCAGAATCGACTGTGCGACTGAACAACAACAACAACAAAAGCCTCCTCAAAGATTGTGGTATTTTTGAACCACAATCAGGCATACCCTGGTAACGTCCACCTTGTGTTGCTGGCTAACCTTTCTCACACTCAGTTAGGTGGGAGGAACTGCAGAATGAACTCACCAAAGGTTGCCTTCATTTTGACAGTTTCACATCTGGCCTAGACACAGAAGAAGCCAATGAACCCCTACAGCACATCAGATATTAAACTCTTCCCCTGCTTATCTAAAAAATGGCGAAGGTGAAATATTTTTTTTACATCTTCTAGAAGATTATCGCTGAAGTAATGCATCACTTTTTAAAAAAATTAAAAATGTCTTTGCATGCCTGTGTGTATTGCCAAATGAAACTGTGGCAGTCATGTTTTTTTTATCAGCAATACATGCAGACACAGAAATATTTTTTTTAAAAAAAGTTTAAGCAAAGTGATTAATTGCATCAGTGATGATCTAGAAGCCATAAAAATTATTTCACTTCCAGCTTTTCATAGATGACCCAGGAAGTGCTCAAAACACTGAAAGAGTAGTTTTCCATTCAGATGGAAGTAACTTACTAAATGATGAATCGTGCCTTCTCCTGATCAGATACTGATGCGTTTCCAACCAGTCTATGTGCACATTTAGTGGGAAGCCTTGACAAACCTTCAGGTTTTTAAAAAAATCAAACTAAATAGTTTCAACATGTGTGGGAAACTTTATTATATAAGAAAGAGGGGGAGGGAGAAAATTGGAACAGATTCATTTCCCCTCCAAGGAGACAAATAAATATCTCCACTTTGGTAAGATGCTTTGAGAAAATAGGAACTGTAAAATAATTCAAGCCAGGAAGTGCTATGTGGTGGAGGAAGGGCGAAATGGCCATCTGGGTCCCAAAGCTGTCTGAGGGAGCGTGACCTGGGCCCCGGCTTAAAAAGGTTGAGAACTCCTGTCCTAGAATGATAAAGTAGCCCAAACAAAGATGCTAGCTGCTTGAGGCCCATGGCCTGTCTCGCCCAGGGGTGTGTGGTGTTTGCTTCCTGTCACATTTATTCTCAACCCCACCAAGAATTCCACAGTAACGACACACCTACTAACTGTTAGGGCCATTGGTGGCTTAGTGGTTAAGATGCTGAATTTGACGACTGAAAGGTCGGCAGGTCAGCAGTTCAAGACCCAAGTACTGCTGAGTGAGCTCCTGTCTCCTTCCCAACTCCTGATAACCTAGCAATTCGAAAGCAATAAATTGTAAGTATATAAATAGATACCACTTTGGTGGGAAGGTAACAGTGTTCCATGCACTCCTGTGTTTAGTCATGCCTGTCACATGACCACAGAAACATCTGCAAATGCAGATAGCACTGGTTCTTTAGCAATAAACAGAGATGAACACTGAACCCTAGAGTTGGATATGACCGGTTTTCGAGCAAGGGTGGACTTTACCTTTACCTTACTGTTATTCTCTCATGCACACACGCACACACATGCACGCACGCACGCACGCACGCACCTAATGATGTGTAAAACATGTAAAATTTCATACCAATAGATTTCTGATCTGTTCTTTCCAGAAGGAGAGTTTGAAGGCACTGCTTTATAGGGGCTTTAGTTTTTCCTCAGAGGGTACTGCTAGAGATTTTCGCCTTGATGCTCTGGCTATTGGGGTTTTCCAAGGTATTATCTTCTTTAAAAATAAAAACTTCAGTGCAGTTTATTTAATTACAAGTCATTAGCAGAAGAAAACAAAAATGTAGCCATTCAGGAAATAAATCCCTCGTAACAAATAAAAAACAAAAGCATCGCATCCTGTTTTATGTATTTCACATATTCCACCACATTCTGCTTGCATAGCTGGTGGGGCCATCATCTATTGGCTATGCCTACTGATATGTGAAATTAGTTTCATAAAAAATAAACAGGGAATAGCTCCACTTAGTTTTATAGACATTGTGGCTTTCCTAAAATAGAGTATAGGCTTGAGGAGACTGCTGAGAATATTAGACATTCCTACCATCTCTCATATAGTCTAGAGATCCCGGGAGAAATATGCTAGCTATTAATTCAGTTTGTCTTAAATGTAGTTATGGCTCAACTGCTGAATGCTAACCTCAGTTCCAACTTTTTTTTCTGGTGAATGTATCTTTGGGGTTTAATTTGAAAGGCAGACGTTGAGCCTGACAGCTCCCCTTTATTACCGCTTGTGTTTCCTTGTTTCTGTTGCCTCTGAATATAGGGAGCAGTATATCCTGTGGAACAGTCTTCTACAGCTCATTAAGTTTCATTCCGGCTCTTTGAAATGTAGAACTGTTGATAAAATGTTGCACGAAAGCATAATGAGTCTTTGAATCCCAGTCATGGTTTCCCCTTGGGATAATGTAAGAACAGAGGTTACAGTATTTCTTCGCTTCTACAGAAGCTCAGGCCTGAATTAAGGAGAAAAGCGAGACATGAATTGTTGTTCCCCCCCGCCCAAAATAATAATAATAATATGCCAATCAGTTACTGTGTAAATCTTGAAAAATAAGCCCCACCCCCTTTTAATAGACTTTTTCTTGTAATAGATTTTCTTGGGGAAATGGAAGGCTTAAAGACAAATGGAAGCTGAGTAAAAATAGCGGTGGAACATGGTTGCAAAGAAGACCAAGGCTATTTTAGTCTGCATCAGCCGAAGTATAGCCTCCAGAAGCCTTGAGGTACTAACTAGTCCCCCTCTATTCAGCACTTGTTATAGCACCTCTAGAGTACTGTGTCCAATTATGGGCAATGTGCTTTTTAAAAGAGGCTAAGAAATTAGAGAGGCACAGAGAAGGGCCAGACAGATGATTAGAGAACTGGAAACTAAGCCATATGAGGAATGGCTCAAAGCATTTTTGGTCTTGAGAAAAGGTGTGGTGGCTTAGTGGTTAAGATGCTGGATTTGATTACTGGAAGGTCAGACAGGTCAGCAGTTTGAGATCCGACTGCTTCTGTCTCTGTCCCAGCTCCTACCAATTTAGCAGTTCAAAAACGAGAAATTGCAAGTAGATAAATAGGTATCACTTTAGTGAGAAGGTAAACAGTGTTCCATGCAGTAGTAGGATTCAAAAAAAATACTACCTACTCTGTAGGCATGGTGTGGTGGGTGTGGCCAGGGGGAAAGCCCTGCGTTGCACCCAAATTAGGACTACTTTATTTCAAAACTTGGATAGGTGGGACCAGGCGGAATTTCTGCTACTGGTTCCAGCAAACTGTCTAGCATGCCTGCCACATGTCCACGGAAATGTCTGCAGGCACAGACCGCACTGGCTCTTGGGCTGTAAATGGAGATGAACACTGTACCCTAGAGTCGGATATGACTGACTTTCAAGCAAGGACAACCTTTACCTTTACCTTTACGTAATGGACATCGACTACAAAATAATTAATTTCAAATTTACTAACAATGGCTAGATTAATATGAGCAAGGAACTGAAAAGTAAAACATGATTTACAATTAAATGTGTGGTATAAAGAAATGTGGAATATAGCTATTAATGGCAAGTTAGCAGGCAGTCTTAAAGTAAAGAAGAGACTGACAAACAATAATATTTTTATAATTTTATATACATTTTAAATAGATTTATAGGCTGTAAACAGAGATCAGCACCAAAACCTAGAGTCGGATACAACTGACTTTTGAGCAAGGGTGACATATATAGATGTTTACATAGATTTTATGGATTTTTATAGACCCCTCATGCACCAGTGGTTTAACTGCTGTACTAAAGCTAAAATTGCTGACGTTGTTAGTTTAGTCCTGACATGGATCAAGGTTGACTCAGCCTTCCAAACTTCCAAGGTCAGTAAAAGGAGCACCTAGCATATTTGGGGGTGGGGGTGGGAATGCTATTTACCATGTGAACCACCTAGAGAGTGCTCTAAAAGGGGTGGTTTTGTTCAGTTGCACAGTCGATTCTGACCCTTTGTGACCCTATGGCTATTGCCCGCCAGGCACCTCTGTCTTCCACAATCCTCCTCAGCCTGCCTAGCTCTGTGCCCATTGCATCTACAATACCATCTAGCCATCTCATTTTTGGCCGCTCCCTTCTTCTTTTGCCCTCCACTTTTCCAAGCATCAAGGCTTTCTCAAGTGAATCTTCTCATTTGATGTCCAAAGTACTTTAGCTTCATCTTTACTATTTGATCTTCTAAGGAGCAGTCAGGGTTGATTTCTTCTAGAATCGACCTATTTGTTCTCCTCACTGTGCAGGGGACTCTCAAAACTCTCCTTCAACACCACATTTCAAAGGTATCTATTCTTCTGGTGGTATATAAGTGTAATTGCTATTGGTATGGGGGGGGCGCAATTCTTGATTATATATGAATAAAAAGAAAGGTTGCACACTTTCAGAATAATCAGTGCAATTTTGGAAGGTGCTTGTTCTCTCCCTGTAGGAAAACAAATGGATTATTATTATTATCGAAATGGTCCCTGGGGATGGATGGGGTGCACAGTTTGTTTGTTTGTTTTTTCTTTCTATTTTATCTTATCTTATTGTTTAAGTAGATTTGTGTCATCAGGTTTTAAGTAGGTGTTTTTATCTTTAGTTTGTGTTTTTCTCTCTCTTTTGTATTTTGAAACATTTGATTTTTAAAAAAGAAAAAAGAAACAAGGAACAGGATCTAATCAGCTGAAGAAAGCTCTTGTAAGAAATTGATTGGGTTTGCACTGGAAACTTACAAGAGACCAGAGAGTACAGTATTGTCATCTGATGTCTACCATCATTTGAAGAAAAGCAGCTGTGAAGATTGTTTTATATTATCATTTGACCTCAGATTAATTGATTTGATCTGCACTTCCCAGAGTAATGAGTGGATTGGGAACTTTCTCTGGCTTGTGAAATTCCTGTATATTAACAGTTTACAGATCTAAAAAGTATCAAAATGCATTCCAAGATGAAGACTTTGAAAAATGTTTTTTTAAAATAAAAATAAAAATGCATATTTTAATGTATTTTATGGATTAAAATATAATTCAGGAACAAGTTTTCATGGACTCATGAGCAAACACTAGCAAAAGCAGCAGGGGCTGGAAATGCACTCACTTGTCTATCCATAGGCTGCAGGCAATGCAAATTACTGTATGTATTATCAAGCATTTATACAGACGAAGCATCTCTTATATGAAACCCAAGTTAATTAGTTATGCTCTCCTCTACCCCAAATACAGTTGCTAAATATAGACTAATTTTACCCATGAATTTTAATTGGGATGTGGCAGAAATAGTTACTGTTGTCTTCAAGGAGCCAACTGCTAGTACAGTATATTTAAGGAGTGTATGATCTGTTTTCCACATACTGATTTGGACCTAGGATCTGCTTTCCAACAATTATTTTTTATTTATTTATTTCCTTCGACTTATTATCCCACCCAATCGGGTCAAAAACCCAACTCTGGGCGGCCTACATACACAATTTAAAAATACATAGCTAAACCACAACTCAATATAAAACCACAAATCAATATACGATAGCCCACCCACAGTTAAAATATAAACCAATACAATAATTAAAAGTCAAGCTAAAAGAAATTAAATATTTCCAAGTTATAAAATTATGCAATTATTAAAAAACAGAACCAGGGTAGGAAGGTAAGAACAGCGGGTGGCTGACTCATCTGATAAGCCACCCAACATGAGATCCGGTATTTCCGGATCCCCAAACTTGTCCTGCCAGCCAGGTTTTAAGACCTTTCCGGAAGGGCAGGAGCTCTGTTTGTTGACGTAGATCGATAGGCAGGAGGTTCCACAGGGCTGGGGCGGTCACGGAGAAGGCCCTCCTTCTGGTGCTAGAGAGGCGAGCCTCTCTAGCTGATGGAATTGCAAGGGAGCCTCTCCGATCCGCCCTGGTGAGACGGACAGACGTTCTTGGGGTGACGCGGTCTCTGAGGTATCCTGGCCCACTACCATATAGGGCTTTAAAGGTAATGACCAGCACCTTGAATTGCACCCGGAGACATACTGGCAACCAGTGCAGCTGTCGAAGCAGTGGTGAGGCACGAGCGTAACGCCCGCACCCCATCACTACCCGAGCAGCCGCATTCTGGGCCAGCTGGAGTTTCCGAATGGTCACCAAGGGCAGCCCCATGTAGAGCGCATTACAATAATCAAGTCTGGAGGTGACCAGTGCATGTGTGACCCTGAGCAAGGAGTCCCGATCCAGGAGTGGGCGTAACTGGTATATTACACGAAGTTGTGCAAAAACCCTCCTGGCCACGCCTGCCACCTGTTCTTCGAACAGTAGTCGTGAGTCCAGGAGGACCCCCAGATTACGCACCGGATCTGTCTGGGGCAAAACTGCCCCATCCAGAACCAAAGCTGGAAGCTCCCGGGATAACACAGGGCCCCTCACCCATAGCCACTCAGTCTTGCCGGGATTCAGCTGTAGCCCGTTTTCCCCCATCCAGACCCTGACAGCCTCCAGGCACCTGGAGAGGACTTCTACTGCACCGCTTGGGTCCCCACGGGCTGAGATGTACAGTTGGGTATCATCAGCATATTGATGGTACCTTACCCCGTGGGAACGGATGATCTCACCCAGCGGCTTCATATAGATGTTAAACAGGAGAGGTGAGAGTACCGAGCCCTGAGGCACCCCATATTGGAGGAGCCTAGGGCTGGACCTCTCATTCTCCAGACATACCGTCTGGGTCCTGCCCCTCAGAAATGAGGAAAACCAGGCCAACACAGTGCCCTGGATCCCCAATCCTTGGAGCCTTCCCAAGAGAATGTTGTGATCCACGGTATCGAAGGCCGCTGAGAGATCGAGAAGAGCAAGGATGGTCGGATGGCCTCCATCCCGCTCTCTCCAGAGATCATCCACCAAAGCGACCAGTGCAGTTTCCGTACCATATCCGGGCCTGAATCCTGACTGAAAAGGGTCCAGATAATCCGCTTCATCCAGAACTTCCTTTAACTGCTGTGCCACAGCCTTTTCCAGCACCTTAGCCAGAAAGGGTAGATTAGATACTGGGCGGTAGTTCGAAATTACCTTGGGGTCGAGAGATGGTTTTTTTAGGAGGGGGCGCACCAAAGCATGTTTTAATGGTGCTGGGCAAGACCCCTCCTCCAATGATGAATTTATAATTTTCTCAACCCAACCACCTGCCACCACCTTTGATGCTTTAACTAGCCAGGCAGGGTACAAAGGTTGTACTCTCACAAGTACAATACAAAGGTTGTACTCTCACAAGTACCTTTGTTTGATTTACAGGGAGGCCCCAACCCCAGCACCACATCCCATCCTGTTTTGTAGAGTTCCTTCAGACCACTGTCATCACCACCACCATCACCACCACACACACACCAGCTGGACGTGCCTCAAACTAAATCCAGTTCCATCCCATCTGTTCTGTCCTGTCCTGTCCCCATCCTGTTGGATGTATTTCTTGTTACATATTTGTTCTGGCTCTCCTCTTTTCCCCCTTTTGTTCCAGACTCATTTATCCATTCTTTTATTTGGATTTATCTTTTTCTACTGCCTTTACTGCAGCAGTGTGACCAGCTTCTCTATGGAGATCATTATCTGAGAGGGTTTTAGGGCAAGCGATTGTAGCTCAGTATCATCTCTGAGGCCACGTTGCTCACAGGGCCTCACTCTTAACCAGAACCTTTCAGAGTGAGACATTGGCCTCACTGAGCACTCCAGGCAGCTGCATTAGAAGCCTGTGCCATAGTGGGACAGTAGCAAGGGACGTATCCGAAGCATCCACCCAAATATTCTCAGAGGCCCAGCATTTAATGGCAGTGATGTAGACCATAGGTCAATGAGGGTGAGCCTTGGCACTCCAGGTGTTCTGGAACTTTAATTCCAAGAAGCCCTGATCACCAGGAGTGCTAAGGTTCACCATCACTCCATAGGTCCTCAAACTTGGCTCTCCGGGTGTTCTTGGACTTTAATTATCAGAAGCCCAAGTCAGCACACCTGCTGATTAGAGCTTCTGGAAATTGAAGTCCAAGAACATCTGGAGAGCCAGGTTTGAGGACCTATGATCTATCCCAATGTTTCCCAACCTTTGGTTTTTGGACTTCAATTCCCAGAAGCCTAAGTCAATTCCCAAAAGCACTGAACAGCCAATGTACTGACTTAGGCTTCTGGTAATTGACATCCCCCTGTGGGACATGTGCCACACATTGGGAACCACTAATCTCTAGACAATGTGGATGGACATGAACTACCACCCCTTTGGATCAGTCACCCAAAAGCAAGGGCCTCACTCTGATGCTCAGGAGAGCCAAACATGCCTGGGAAACACTACAGGTCTCAGGAGTTACTCCACTATTGCACCCCAGGCTCTGCTTCATCATATGGCTTATCAACTACGAGGACCTCTCTCTCTCTTCTTTCCCCATGTGTATCTATTGTCTATCCTGGTAAGGAAGGAAGGGATTTTGAACAGTAGGGAACAGCAGAGAAGATGCTTTAGTTAGAGATAGGAAGACTGTCAGGGAAGAGGCCAATTCACTTCTGAGCCTCAGATTCGTTTGGAAATTATTTGATTTTTTTCACCTCTGCCCCAGGAAGAAGTCCAACTGCTTCTCTGTTCATCCAAAATAAACAGGCAACAGTTTACCTATTTCTCCTCCTTTGACTTATTTTAAGGCCCAAGTGATAAAATATCATTACACACTGAGAAAGTCTACTCTGGATGGCCCTGTGTGGACACACTGATGATAAGGTAAGAGACTGGAAAGTAGGCAGGTTCAAAGTAATTCACTGCCATTGTCTTCCTGGAACAGGCAATAATTTCCAGTATACATCTGGCTGAGTTTGCTGTCCCAAACAATGTATTGCTCTGGTTCTTCAAAAAACAAAACAAAACACCAAGGTAGGAGGAAAACATTGTTGAAGAGTAATCGTCCCATTCACTTAAGCTACCTTTTGATTCCAAAAGGTAACTACGAAATAGTGGTCAACCAGTTGCCCCTGGGAAACCCAGAAGGACATAACTGCAATGACATCCTCATGCTTGTGTTTACTGATGCACTGCTGTAGAGCAGAAGGACTACAAAGCCAACAAGATTAGGAGCCACTGGTTGGCTTATCCTCAATGAATTTGTCTCACCCCTTTTTAACTTTCATACACCACAACACATTTCAGGTTCCCAGGTGATGTATGGTCATGCATGATGGACGTAGAAGACCTGTGGTACAACATTGTCCCAGCCATGGCAATGAACTGACCGCACACATTTTATGCTACAACCAGTCAGCCAGTCAGCCAGCCAGCAAGCAATACCTCCTAAAATATGCTAGCCAGAATCCAATTGTGTATCAAAGTGTGGCTAGCTGATGGAATGACACTTCTTTGTTCACATGACTAATTGCATTACCAAGATGTCGTCCCAGCATCCTGCAATAAGTCACAGCAAGTTACACAAAACATAAGTAAACTATGTGAGATTCTGTCCACTGATTTTTGCCCTTTAGAACACTTTATTGTCCCAGCCAATACAATGTAATGAGGCAAAAATAAACCCAACCAATTGAAATGATGATGCATTGAAGGAGAGAGGACACAACTCTGATTGCCAATTGATTGGCTCTATGTGAAGGAAACAGGCATTTCTTATGGGGGGGGGGGGAGGTGGAGACATGGAATGCCTCACTAAAGTGTTTATTTCACCAGACTGTTTCTTACTTTTATTTCACTCTGTGTTTTCTGACTCTAAAATTTTGGGTGAAACACACTGGATTCTGGACACATACATTCCATCAGAAGGAGGCCATTTAATGCTCCATAATACTTTGACTTTCTCAGAGAGGTCAGGAAATAATCCACAATTCAGACAATGCAAGTACTGTAACTTCTTGGTCGGCTGTTGAAGTTTGAAGCTGCTCAAATTGTCATTCATCGCTATGTCTTGTGGTAGGCAATCCCAGTTTAACTATGCCCAATTTTATTGGTCTTGAGTTGCCCACCATTCCACTTCATTGTTGTTCAGTCGCACAGTCGATTCCGACCCTCTGCGACCCCACGGACCACCGTCCGCCAGGCACTTCTGTCCTCCACCATCCTCCTCAACTCACTCAGCTCTGTGCCCATTGTGTCTTCATTAAGTTCTAGTATTATGGCAACAATGAGGGGAGGCATCTCCCCAGCTACTTTATGTGCACGAGATGTAATTTTGCAAACTAGTATCACATCTCCAGTTAGTTGCCTTTCCCCCCAAAGCATTAAATGATGTATCCTAATAGAAGACTTTTTGATCACTTTTACATTATCCTTTCTGAAATACAGTGCCCAGGGTATTGCATGGCAATTCACATCTGGTCACTCTACAGCTGTATGATAGTGCCATTATTCTTTTTAAATTCCCTTTCTAATTATTCCCAATTTGGATCTTTCCATTCTCACAGAAGCTGCACAAATGGGAGTATACTGTACATTTGAATCCCCTGAAGCTACTACTGTTTTCAACAGCCTCAAACAGTTACCCTACATGCTTTCCTCGATCATTCCAATGCCACTTATATACCACCTTTGATTTAAAAGCAAGCAGCCTATTCTCTAAATTAGGCCATTTATTTATTTAAAATATCTATCTTCCAACTTTCAATATTTATATGAAAGACAGCTATAAAATTGTTCTGTTTAAGACAGGTATTCATTGTTGGAGAAACCAGCTACAGTAGACACATACAAATAGCATGCCAACACGTGTAGCAAAAATAACAACTAGTTTGTGTGAACAGTTCAATTGCCTTAAAAACACAGGTTAACTGTATACAGGAATCTTTTTCTGTAAAGCTTAAGAATTAAAAACACCAAACATCTTAGATAATGTAGCTCTGCCATTGTATTTATGGCACCTTAGATTCAGTTTTACTAGCAGTTTAAGCCATCAGTTTTGCAGCCCTATGCAATCTATTCAGAAGAAGGGCGTGTTGAGTTCAAGGGCACTTGCTCTCATTGAAGTAGGTATAGGACTGCAAATCTCAATAGCTTAATCAAGCAATAATGAAAATGGAAGTAGAAGCTATTAGATGCTAAACATTTCTGAAAACTAGGCCATATTTCTATGCCTAAATAATTCAGCCTGAAATGAATTTTTCAAGAGCCTAAATATAATCATCCACTTTCCCACAGTGGATTTTTTCCTTAAATATGCATCCCTGGTCTTAATGGATATTCTGTGCAAAGTGGAAATAGTCCTAGTGTGAAGCCCTCTGCTATTCCCATAGACCTTGGGTCCCCAAACTATGGCCCATGGACCAGATCCGGCACATGGCACAAAATCATCTGGCCCATGCCTACGCTTCAGCCACTACCACCACTTCAATCTTTGTCCCCTCCACTTGGCTTGCCATGTCCATGCCAGCACTCCATAGCAGGGCAGATGTTGTAAGGCTTGCAACATCTGCCCTGCTATGGAGAGCCACTAGGGACACACCAAGCCAAGTGGAGAGGACAAGGATTGAGGTGGTGGCAGTGGAAGCAGGCATCCATAGATGTCTTTCCCGAGGGTCACTCTGGCTGAGCATGTCTTTTCCAGAGGCTGTGGGTGGCCGCGTGCATCTTTCCCGGGGGCCGCGTTCAGCCAGAGTGGCTCCCAGGAAAGATGCATATGGCCACTGGGAAAGTCGTGTTCGGCCAGAGCATCTGCTGGGAAAGCCAGACCCATCCACCAGGAAAGCCGCACTCGGCCAAGAACAGGCCTCCATCCTTGTCCCCTCCACTTGGCTTAGCATGTCCCTAATGGCACTCCATAGCAGGGTGGATGTTGTGAGGCAAGTGGAGGGGATAAGGATTGAGGCAGAAGCAGCGGACATGGGTGGATGCGTTCATCTTTCCTGGGGGCCACTCTGGCCAAGCACGGCTTTCTCAGTGGATGCATGCATCTTTCCCAGGGGCCTCTCTGGCCAAACACAGCTTTCCTAGAGGACATGGGTGGCCATGTACATCTTTCCTGGCAGATGCTCTGGCCGAGCGTGGCTTTCCTGGCAGCCATGGGCGAGAAGGACAGCCTGGACCCCTCCTTCACCCATGCCATGCAGTTCCTCCAGGGAAGTGGTGGGGAGAGGGGGAAGTGGGGGCATGGGGTGGGAAGTGTGGAATGTGGGGGGCTTGGGGGAGTGGGGGGCTCAGAAGTGGGAGGCTTGGGAGGGTCAAGGAGGTTGCCACTGCCACCACCAGTCCAGCCCCTCAACAATCTGATGGGGAATGAACTGGCCCCCGGCTTAAAAAAGATATAGCACAATTGGATATTTGGAAGGTCTGTGGCAGAGGTTCCCAAACTTTTTAAATGCAGATTCTCATATCAGATTAGCATCTGACACAAATAAAGAAAGATCATATGGTTATATGATATATTGATATACAGTACAGTATATATTAAAAATCTACAAATTAAGAGCATGACAACTGGTACCAATTGAGGCTAGAGAGAGGGGGGTGGCTGTGGCCAATGGACAATAGACCCAAGGGTAGCATTAGACAGGGCAAACTAATTTTGTTTTTAGATCTGACCTTGTCCCCTGCAATGCTACTGTAGTATAACTACTTAGCATATCGTATTTTAAACTGAAGTAAAGAATACAGTAATCTCTTATCTTGGCACACAAGGTTTCCACACTAGCATATCTGTAGCAATGGCAAACTTCAACTGCTTTTGTAGTTGTTGGAAGCCCTGTTCTGCCAAGAATGTCAGGACCAACAGATCCCTCACATGGCTAGCTCATAAGTTGTATCTTCCAGAAGGTGAAAGCAGCAGCAAAGGGATTCGATCTTCCCAATCTTGCCCTTGCAAGATTGCTATGCAGAATGCCTTTCCCCCCTCCAAGCCTAATCACGATGCAATTTCATCGCTGTATGGGGCGATCGTTATACGGAGTTTTACTGTATGTCTACAGTGAATGGAAGAACAGAGAATAGAGTTGCTGCTCAGGAAAGATAATAAACATTAATGGATGTAAATACAAAAGGAATAACTCAAATCCCATTTTGCTTTTGTTGTCTACTCTCTAATGGGAAATTGTGTGCAAAACAGCACGTAGCATACACAGTTGAGCTCCTTAGGTAATGTGCATGAGGATTTTGCTACCAAAATATTGACTTAATTCCTCCAGTTATTATCCATAAAACAATTGCCCCAGGATCTCAGAGGCCATTTCCTAATTTTAACATAATTAAATGCAGATAAAGTCATCTAAGGGATTCAGTGGCAATAAACAGGGAATTATAAAAGGCATTGTTGCAATATTCCAAATGCACATTTGATAATAGCTACATAAATATCTTCTACACCGGGCTGCCCAAACATTTCAGGCATGGGCCAGCCATGTGGTTCAGGGAGCTGTTCACTATGGCTCGGAGGCCAGATCTGTCCCCGACACCAATTCATCTGGCCCACAAAGCCCTCGTCACTCCTGGAAACGGAAGTAAAACATGCCTGTATGGGCACATTTTACTTCCACTTCCAGGAGCGATGAGGGCTTCATGGGCTGGACCATAGTTTGGGCATCCCTGTTCTACACAATTTGTTATAAATCTGTGAAATAACATGGATGATGGTTTCCTTTCTGATGCTGACACAGCATCTTAAATCCTCCTGACTTTAGCAAAGAATTGCTGTGACCCGAAAAAGACACATTCATGGGTTCAGACAATGGCTGCATTCACACATGACATTAGTCCATAAGCAGTTGTTTTTAATTTTTTTATTTAAAATATTGTAAAAAAATACATACATCAACAAAAGAAAAATACTTACACATAATATATGACTACAATACAGTGCAGACCCATCACCCAGTGGGCAATACCTCTTTTCCAAAGTTGTTGCTTAATGCAGTTATACAAGTTGCATAAGTCTTTATTCTTCCTTGTCTCCAAAATATCCTGTGATCATGTCCAGGTTTAATTCCATTAAACTTTCCCAACACAAATTCAATAAATTCTCCCCAAATGTCAACAAGCTCATTTTTCTTAATAATACCTTTTTTCACTTTTAATTCATATGTTAATTTATTTTTTAATCACCATATTCCACAGTTCCTTGTATCACACCTTCAGTCCTAAATATCTATGTTTTCCTATGTCTGGAAATTACAGTTCTTGCTACTGTCATCATCATAATAATATCTTTCTTGCATTTCCCCACATTTAGTCCTCTTAACTCATGGATTCCATTCCCCTTCCATAACTCCACTTTTCAATTCCACTTCCAATATTTCTCTCAGTGGTCTCTCTGGGCAGTTTCTTGTTCTGTTAATATTGTATAAAGCTTACTAACTGTACCCTTTAAGTGAACAATGTTTTCCCCTGATATAATTGATACATAAATTCTTCAAGTTTTGTTTGTTCTCCATATTGTCTCTGTTTCAACACCCAAATCCTCTCTCCACTTCTCCAACTGTAATTTTTCAAACCAATTCAAATGACATTGTTTATAAATCTCTTCTTTATCTTGTCTAGTTCTAATCTTTTCTGTCCAATCCTTTATAGCTTTCAGTACTTTCCCCTCCATTATATCCAGATCCTCATCCTTCAATTTAACTGGCAAGTTGTCCAGTTTTCTAATATTTGCCAATAAGGAAATACTTGGGAATCCTTCACGACTGCTTGCCATCATGTTAAACTATTTTTGCAAAAAGGATTTTGCATTTTCTTAATGACATTCACATCATTTATCTTTAATTTATACTTTTCCTGACATAGCCAACCTTATTTTATTTTTATTTTCTTTATAGTCTATATCTTTCCATCTTATCTCTTCTTCAAACATTATTCTTAATATCTCTTTAATCTGGAAAGCAATATAATAATTTTTAATATATGGAATCCCTAATCCTCCCATCTTTTGAGGGGTATACCACAATTTATTATTTATTCTTGCTTTTTTATTCACATTACAAAATTTATCTATCAAAGTCTGTTATATCTTTAAATGTTTATCTGTCATTTTGATGGGAATCATAGTAAATAAGTAAGTAATTAATGCTAGAATTTTCATTTTACAGATTGCACCCTAACGAACCATGATAAATTGAATTTGGCATACTTTTCAATAGGTTTGCCCATGGGTTGTTTGAACCATGGCTTATATCGGGGGAAAAGGGGACTGCAGTGGCTTAGCGGTTAAGACGCTGAACTTGATGACTGGAAGGTTGGCAGGTTAGCAGTTTGAGGCCCGAGTGCTGAACGATGGTGTGAGCTCCCGACTCTGTCCCAGCTCCCACCATCCTAGCAGTTTGAAAGCAATAAATTGCATGTAGATAAATAGGGACCACTTCGGTGTGAAGGTAAACAGTGTTCCATGCACCTAACCATGCCTGCCACATGTCCACAGAAATGCCTGCAGATGCTGACACCACTGGTTCTTTGGCTATAAACAGAAATGAGCACTGAACCCTAGAATGGGGTACGACTGGCTTTACCTTCACATAAATATCTTCTACACAGTTTGTTATAAATCAGTGAAATAACATTGACGCTGCCGTAAGTACACGTGTGGCTGTCATAAACGTGTTTATGACAGCTGCGGGTGCATTTACAGCAGCGTTCTGCACATGTGCGGGCACGTTTTACTTCCACTTCTGGGAGCAGCAAGGGTGGCGTGGGCTGGAATAATTGGTATTGGGGGCCAGATCTGGTCCATGGGCCATAGTTTGGGCACCCCTGGTTTATATCAAATAAGAAGGAACAGTCTTGCAGTGAGCAAAGAACTGTTCTGACAGTTCCTGTTTGGTATCCAGGATGTCTTTTGTGGACTTTTCAAATGATTAAAACAAATTATGAATTAGTGTCATCCGCCCAGTTCCTCCCACAGGGTTTTCTTGGAATCTGTTAGCAAGCCACATAGGAGGTTTAGCAGACATGAAGGGACATGTTAAAAGTTATCCCTCTGACATGGAATCATTCCAGAGTAAAATGCAAGTTGTACCTTCTCTCTTGTTAGCAATCAGGAGCTCTAAGTATCCACCAAGGAACTGTAGCAAATATGGATGTTTACCATCCATCACTCCACTCGACTCGAGCCTTTTGCCCATACGATGTGCACATCAACCACAGGAAACAAAATATTTTGCATGCACTTGAGATTATAAGTGTCAGCAATTAGTTTACTGCTGAACCTTCCCTGAAATCTACCCACATAAACTCTTCTCTCTATAACTGAACCCATTCATCCAATAAACATACAGGTTTGGTCAAAGGTGGCAGAGAGAGAGGGGCTATAAAAGGAAATGTCTTAACTGCTGAAAGCATCTGAAAGTATAGAAGGAACTGTTCTCACTTCACATCATCTGCAAACTGGTTTGCTTTGGTATGCGGTTGGTCTTCCAAAAGTAACTACGAGATTTCTTTGAAGTCTAATTTCTCAAGCAAAAAGTCTACCTGAATCACTAAAACAAGAGGGCAGACTACCAATGGTCTGCCAGCAGCCACCATTTACCTGTTGCTAACCAGGAAGATCTTCTGTAACTATAGAACAGGGGTGCCCAAACTTTTTGGGCTGTGGGCACGTCATGTGGTTCAGGGAGCCGGTCACTATGGCCTGGGAGCCAGATCCTCCCCCCCCCCCCATGCCAATTCATCTTGCCCAAGAAGCCCTCATCGCTCCTGGAAGCGGAAGTAAAACATGCCCAGGAATGAAGGCTTTGTGGGCCAGATGAATTGGCATTGGGGGCTAGATCTGGCCCCAAGGCTGTAGTTAGGGTACCCCTGCTATAGAACATTCTGCCCACCCCCACAGATGGCAGCTTCCCACTGCTGATAATGCTACATCACTAAGATATTTTCTTCTCCTTTCCCCCTATTACTCTTTCCGTTTCCCTCTTCCTCCCCTCCATTCACTGAACCAGCCTCATTTAGTGAACAAGGAAATATAAGCAGAAAATTTTTGTTTGTGGATTGCATTTCCCAGAATCCTCCAGACAATATGTTCCCTGGTTTGGACATTCTGACTAGGGCACTCTGAGACAACTATCCCCCCCCCCCCAAAATAAATAAATAAATAATGTTTTCAAGTTTTGAGTTCCTCGAATGAAGATGGTTATCATAGGCACAGCCTGCCTGTTAAAAAGGAGTATTGAAAAAGTGGGTTCTATCAACAGTCAAGACCTTTGGACAAAGTTCATAATACTTCCTTTTACACTCCTAAGGACACATGCAATCTCCTCAGGATCTTATTTTATTGCTCTGCCATCTTCCCTATCCTTTGATTTTCAGTGTATGCTCAACACACAGTCATTGTCCCCTGAGCAAGGGCAGATGCCATGTCTTATTGCTTTAAATGCGGGCACATAACCTTTGTGCTTGTCCGCTTCTGATACCTAACACTGTGTTAGTTTAGCTGCCATTTAAAAACTTTCTAAATATTTTTGTAGAGTTCTTTTTAGAATGATATTTTAATTTCACAATCACATAGGATAGAGCCAATGAAGGGTGTGTCTTGCTTGGAAGCAGGGCTCATTGAATTCTTCTTCCTCCTTCTCCTCCGTTTCTCGTCTAGATGTGAAAATTCCAAAATGAAGGCACCCTTTGGTGAGTTCATTCTGCAGTTCCTTCTGCCTGACCTAGTGTGAGAAAGATTAGCCAGCAACAGAAGGTGGCCGTTACCAGGGTATGTACGCAAAATTGTGATTCAAAAATACCACAAATCGAGGAGGCTCTTTCCGTGTTCTCCTTGCTTAAGAATCAGAACCCCATCTCAGATGGGGAATGTTTTCTGCTGGCCAGACTCCTTTCAGCCATCTGTCAACATCTAAATGTGTTTAAAAAGTAGCCAATCTTCTTCTGCTTCATTTGTGGCAAAGATTTTGATGGTAAGAGTATTTATCTCAATCTCTCTCTCCTCTTGTTTGCTGGGAAAATAACAAGCTTGCATGCTCTTTTTACTCTGGTTGTCAGTGGGAGGGGGCTTCAGAGTCTCATGTGTCTGTCCTTTGACATTAACTAATTAGCAGCCCCACCACCACCACCACCACCACCACCACCCCTTTCCTGGCATTTGAGGCAGACCTGCGTGTTTTTACCCTTCTTCTTCCTGTTTGCTTCAATTTTTGCTTGTTTGTTCCTACTAAGCTCCAGACCATGCCCATCTCCTTTTATTTCTTCTGGTTGTAACTAAACATCATAAATATAAGTAGACATGCCCTCCCCCCCCCCTACTTAAGATGCTTTTAGAGATTTTCTTTTACTATTTTAAGTACAGTCATACCTTGCATAATGAATTTAATGTGTTCTGCGAGGCTGCTCGCTATGCGAAAAATTCGCTATGCAAGTCAGACTCACATAACGAATTTTTTGCTATGCGAGTCAGACTTTTCCCTGTGGAATAACTCACATAACAAGCGTTTCTATGGGGAAAACTCGCATATTTTCGCTATGCGAGTTTTCCCCATAGAAACACTCGTTATGAGAGTTTTTCCATAGGGAAAAGTCCGACTCACATAGTGAAAAATGCGTTATGCGAGTCAGACCACTTAGCAAAAAACTTGCTCGTTATGCGAGTTTTTCGCTAAGCGAAATGCTCGTTATGCGAGGTTTGACTGTATTAGCTAGTGAAGGGGGTGGATTCTGAAAACTTGGGTTGCTTTCCCACATTTCCCCCCTGAAACTTGTTATTGCTGGGTTGTTGTGGGGTGTTTTTTTTTTGTTGTTGTTGTTCTTTAAGAGCTACTAATTAAGAAAGGAATTACTGGTACCAAAATTTGGTATCTATACTTAATCTCAACTGTGTTCCCTTTAAATGAGCAGCAAATATTTTTTTGGAACTGCTTCTGGGATTGATTTGGTTCCATCTGGGTTAAAACAAGTGCTAAGGCATTTATCCTGAAACCTGCCATGCTATTGCCAGAATTTAGAGCTGGCATTTACATATACACTTTAAAAAAATAATAAAAGGATGAAAACGAAGGCTTTGACAAGAGAGTGTTTTGGGCTCTGCAGAGTCCTACCTCCTTGATGCAAAAAGAAAAGGATCACTTGTTATTCTTTCAAGCCCTTTCCATTAGTTTTCATCTTTATATGAGGGTCGTGAAAAGCCCAGTTGCCTATTGGTGCAAAGTTGGGGATTCCAGGAGAGTAGAAACAAGCAAACAAATAAACATTCAATGCATAAATGGCCTAGTTCCTTCAATTCAGTTTTCAGTTTTTCTTTCAATTCTGAGTCGTACCTGAGAACAAACTGTTCTGGAGTGTAAGAGGGCTCAGGGAGAGAGTATAATGCAATTAATGGATATGTGAGGCTTCCTCATGGTTTAGAACCACCTGTCTACCTCAGTTGAAAGTGGGTATTTGGCAGGACAAACGTTCGACACACAGCCTGTTCATAATCAAGTTTTAAAATGCTTGTTGTACCAAAAATGTAGCATTAAAGTCCAGTTTAAAATTTCAACACAAAGTCACTCATATGAAGTCACACATTCATATGATGGAAATACAGTATTTTTAGCATGACAATTCTGTAACCAAAACATGAATCTCTAGATTTAAAAAAACCCACCAGACCACACACTAAATCCAGTTTTTCAGTTTCAATTGAATCATTTAGGATGTTAATTTCAACAGTAGATTATAACAAAGGAAATAACATGTTTTACTTCTCTGGGGGAACAGACCTCCATGGAGAAGTGATTGCTGACAATACTGTAATTTCAATTTTACTGATATTAGTTGCAATAAAATAAGTAGGGTAGACATCATCACAAGCAAGTTGGCATAAATTTGAGGAAACATATTTTTTCAAAATGGCCACCAGTCCTTCTCTTGCAGCACTAATTACATGGAAAATGGCACCTGACGCCATACAATATATGTCAAACAATTGTTTTGGCATGAAACGCAGCTGTTTCAGTAAACCCTTTCACATTAATTTTTTAAAAATCATTTTTAAAAATCTCAAGTTGAGTAAAATATATTTGGACATTATTTATTAACAACTTCAAAAAACCCTAATGTGCAATAGACTGTGTTGTTAGTAGCTAAATACAATTACAAACTATGAATATGCACACGCAAGTGGATGGATACACATGGATTGCAATGCATGCTGCTTGCAGTTGATGCAAGTACAAAAATAGTGCAATCAACATCTATTCTATGACATATAAGACTGTTTCAGGCAGCAAAAGATGTGGTGAACTTATGGCACGCATAACAGAGGGGGAACTCTGAGCCCGCTCTGTGGGCATGCACGCCGTCACCCCAGCACAGAGTCTGCCCCACCCCTCTGCCCAGCAGCCCAATGGGAGTGCTTCATCCCCCAGCAGAGTCTGCCCCACCCCTCTGCCCAGCAGCCCAATGAGAGCGCTTCCTCCCTCCCCCAACGCAGAGTTCACCCTGCCCCTCTGTGGCGCCTGTTGAGTTTGGGAAATCAAGTCTCTAAAAGGTTTGCCATCACTGGACTAGAAGGACAGAATGGTAGAAGAAAGGAGGCAGTAGTATGCATTCATACTCCTATCACCTTGATTTATACCATCTAAGTTATTGCAATGTTGCATCGTGGGAACACAAAGAAGCTACAGTATGTGACTTTATAGTGAAAGTAATATGCATGGGATCGCCTCAAGAGATGTCCTTCTGTTTGTTCCCCCCCCCCCAAAAAAATGGAGTTCATCAAAAGCCTGTAGTTACAGTACAGTACTTGTATGAGGTATTCATCAGCTGTGTCTGAGTCCAAATCTTAAGTACTGTAATGTCTCTACTGCAAGGGAAAAAATGGTTGGGACAAAACTTCTAAAATATCATTTATAAAAAGTTCTACACAAACATAAACCAGGGGTCCCCAAATGTTTTGGGCTGCAGGCCGGTCATGTGGTTGAGTGGGCCAGTCATATGGTTCTTCCCACTGGAAGCGGAAGTAAAACGCACCCATGCATGCACAAAATGCTGCTGTAAATGCACCCGTGGCTGTTGTAAATGCGTTTACGGCAGCAGTGGGTGCTTTATGCCAGTGCCTCGTGCATGCACGGGTGCATTTTACTTCCACTTTTAGAAACGGTGATGGTGGCATGGGCCAGATTATTAGGTGCCATGGGCAGATCTGGCCCACAGGCCACAGTTTGGGCAGCCCTACAGTAAACAGTTGAATGCGTTTAGGCTGGAAGCAATTCTCCATAGATACATAGCACTGAACAGGCTTTTAACCTTTCCGGTAACTGAGGTGTTCTTTTCAAAGCAACACCTCTATGAATCTCTGAAACTGGACAGAAATGTTTATGCTGCATTTAATAACTGCTGATTCTAGGGAGATGACCTCATCTATCTTTCACAGTCCTCCAAATGTGTCTAAAACTTGACAAAGTGTTCAGTTGTTACCTGCCTAACTGCCAATGTAGCATCAATAATAATGAATGTTGGAAGTGGAAGTGCAATTGCAAATGAGTAAATCAGAATTTTGAACACCACCTGCTTCTTTTGATAATGGAATGCTCTTTTGCTATGCTATCAGTGTCTAATAAAATATTGGTTGACAATAGATCACATTTGAGAAATGACTACAAGTGAATTTCTTCTAGCTATTACAATGTTAATTATTTTCTGAGCATGTGAAATGCTCCTTGGATCTGAATTTGCTTTAAGGTACCTTAGCAAATGAGCTTGCTAAGGTACCTTAAAGCAAATTTAGATGCAAGGAACATTTCACACGCTCAAAATAGAAAGCACAGTGGGCTACACAGAAAGACCTTCCTCGAAGATTGTGGTATTTTTGAAGCACAATCAGGTGTACCCTGGTAACGGCAACCCTGTGTTGCTGGCTAATCTTCCTCACACTAGGTCAGGCGAAAGGAACTGCAGAATGAACTCACCAAAAGATGTCTTTGTTTTGGCAGTTTCATGTGTGCCCTAGACACAGAAGAAGCAAGCTCACTAAATCAAACAATGATAAGAGTGACTTCACTTTCTTGCCAGTCATTTTTATTTTTGTTTTATCGACTAGCAAGCCATCTAAGAATTTGGTATAAATTTTGGCTTCATTTTCTGTAAAATGCAGGAGTTAATAGCTAAACTGATTTGTTTAGTAACATTGTAAATGGTTATCCTAAATCTTACTATAAGGATTCTCTTCTTGTGTACCTACTGACTGCCTTCGCAGGCAACTCTAGGTTTGGTTTTTCAGCCATCTCATTTGTTCTGTTGTTTCATGGTTTGCATCTGTGACTTGTTATAAAATTGTTTCAGCTTATAGCAGACCAGTTCCCACAGAGAAACTCACTTGGCCTGACTTGTTTGCCCAACCAAATTCTTAATGCTCCTCCTGGAATCGCTGCATTGTTTGCTCCGGCTTTATGTCAGAAGCATAAAGTCTGTGGATTCTGTTCCACAACAAAGTTGCTCAAAACTTTATAAAAGCATCTGTATGATGCATTTTTCCAGAGTGTATCACTATAGGTAAATGATTGCTATAGGTAATCAAAGCTCCCCATTTTTGTTGATGACTACAATAATATTTTAGGATTGTCTGAAGTTCAGTTACCTTCATATCTGAACCAATTAGATTCTCCCTAACCCCAGCAAAATCAAAATCTGATCTTAGTAAGAATACATTTATGATTTCTTCTGACAAGGTTTCAAAAGAACTTTGGAAAGAATGTGTGGGTTGAAGTCCTGCTGCTTAGCATAGTAAATTGCACTAAAGTAGGCCCACTGAACCCATGGTTATTTAGTGAGTCTTCTCTAAAAGTTCTACTGATTCATTTGGCTTACTCTCGTTGTGTAACAGTTAGTCTTCAAAGTGCTATAGCGTTTTCGTTTTGTCTACTCTCTGATTCACATGCTAAGTGGATTATGAACATTCATTTATTTACCATCACCGATCACTGTCCAGAATGAATTCCTTTTCATACAGTTTATGCCTTCTGGCAGAATTAGCATTCCACACATAATATGTATGATTCATTACTCACTCTACCACACTGAAGCCAAAAGGTCCAATTTCCTCAAAAGCACCAGCAGTTTCACTTCCATAGAGGTGTTTGCTTGTACAGTGCTGTGGAATCTTGGTGATATGAAAGTATATGAATTAGATTATAATTCACATATGAATTAGATTATAAGATTTATCTAGAGACCCTTGAAACACCACTAGTATGGGGGATGGAGTTCTCATCACAGGAGGAAGAACACTGAGCTATGATACAATACTGAGGACTATGCATGACAGTATGTGCCAGTAGGACTCTAATATTCATTACTGATAATAATTTGACAATGTAAATTGTTCTCTGTTTTGAGTTTAGGTAGTAAATTGTCATGTTCTGTAGGCATGACAAATTACCCAGTCCTTGGCTATTGGAGTTCCCATGCCAATCTGCTGGGTCTCCTTTGAACATTGGTGCAAGTTAAGTAATATTACCAACCAAAGATGAGGTTCCTCATGAGACCTAAAGTCCAGTGTATAAACCTACCCAATTGCACATCACATCTAGAGAGTTATATGCTGAAGGGTAAAATGGTAGATCTAACAGTGTTCTCAGGAGTAGATATTCATCATGTCATACCATATATTGTAAACTTGATCTGTGAAACTATTAGGAACAGAAATACCTTTATTATACATTTTACTTGCCCAAATGCCACTGATAACACCTTTGAATGTGTTACACTTTGCTTTGTTCCAGCCAAAGTTCATAGTTAGACATGCATTTTGTGGATAAAGGACCTATGGTTCATGAGAATGTCACACTGCAAGAGTTTAGTTGATAGTTGTTTTAGAAAATAGCTTCCACTGATGTATGTCAACCTGCTCGTGATGTCTATTCAATTTGTTTCCCTTTCAGACTACATTTTCTATGCTACTTAAATGGAAACTGCCATCACCAGTGACTTTCCTGTGGAAGTCTATTACAGGAACAATTTGAGAAGTAACAGAAAATACTCAAGGAGATTTTGAGATCTCCCAAGCTATATTTTGGGAGACGCTTCTCTTAAAATGTAAAATGGCACAGTGAAACCCATGTGGTGGTACAGGATAGTTTCCACAATACATCAGAGGGAGGAACAACAGCTCTGAGGTAATAGACATACTTGGCATGCAGAACATTCACTCTCTAACCTCTGTTGCCCCCAAGTCAAAAGAATACATGTGCTACAGTCATACATGTCTACCACCATTCATAGTTAGGGTCAGATAAACCAATAAGAGATTTTATGTTCTTGGAAAATATGGCTTGGGGTCAAATAACTAGCTAACCAGAAAAATTTTATAGTATTGGTACCATGGAACAAGATTATCTGTTTTAATAAATTAAAAAAATATGCAAAGAATGCAGGTGGGATGCAATGCCTTTATTGGATCACTAAAGAAACAAAACATTACACGAGCTTTAGAGATCAAGGTCTCTTCATCAGGCAGACATAAAATTATTAAGATTATTAAGATTTCATGGTGTTTTTATATCTGCCCCCACAGGAAGCTGGATGTTGTTTCTCCAACATGCATTTCTATGACGAAGCGCCTGGCACAACAGCACCGTGCCACGAACTTTCATTAATAATTTATCTCCCCCAGTGGCTTAGCGGTTAAGACACTGAGCTTGGAGGCTGGAAGGTCACGTTTAGATACCCGAGGGCTGCACTTGGGAACATGAAAGGAGACTCATTCAGGCGTCCCCTGAGCGGAGTTTCTCGAGCAAAAATCCTTTCAACCTGGAGTAATCTCTGACATGAAATTATTATTAATAATAATAATTTTCTGCCTGCCTGATGAAGAGACCTTGGTCTCAAAAGCTCACGCGTTTTGATTTTTTTAGTGATCCAATAAAGGTATTGCCTCCCTCCTGCATTTTTTGTATTTTTTAATGATTTGAACATGGTTTACACGGCTAATTTCCTTTGTTTTAATAACGAACATGGCTTAACACGTGTAGTTTAGATCAGTGTAGAGATCAACAGAACCTTTCCCCTTGTTTGCCAGAATTGTGCAGCCATTTCTTTCAGGAGCAGAACCATGAGGATCTCCCATCCACACTGCCATTCAGGCATCCTCTCCTGCTCCCAGTCTTTGCTTACGAGTTCGTCCACCCCAACAATTTGCATACCAGTTGGAGAAGGAAAAGAGGGCATTGCTGATCACCAGGTTAGTCACTTCTCACATGCACAGCTGCACCCAGGTCAAGAAGTTATGATCTGAAACTAAACAGATCTCTTTTGAAAGGAATCAGTATCAACCCCCATCCCACACTACATTTCTTCTAAACATTGATCATAATACTGCATACATAATACATTTTCAGGAAGACATTGCTTGTTTATGCAAGGCTGGATGCATTTAAGAATGCATAATGTATATCTTTTCTAAAATGCTTTTGAAAAGAGAAATATGTGGCTTAACTCAGGGTGGAATTTCACCCTATAACTCAGTTTTATTGGATCATTCTCTTTCCATTCCTCCTATTGCGCTTCTAAGCATGAATATTCTGTAAAGCAAGGGCTATACTTTTTGTTACAGTATAAATCTAATCTCATGCAGTAAGAGACAGATTTACTGCATTAATCTGTAATTCTCAAAAGATAGAAAGCTTTGTTTTGCCACAGACATTCTATGAGGAACTTAATAATGCTTTATTTAAAAAAATCAATTTCCAAAGCAGCCTGGTATTATTTTTATGTTTAATAAAACATAACTGGATTTGTTTGCCTTTTCTGGTGACAAAAGGCATACGTAATTGAGTGGTTTTCCAAAAGGGATGCAAAACACATGCAGCATTTCAAGAGGGGAATGGTGTAATTTCGCATACGTGGCACCTACCAGTGCTCTGTGCTCGAGACTTGATTTCAAGCACAAAATGTCACCGAGATGTGTCTATGGAGGGTGATCTATTGACATATCTGCCTGATTAGTATTCTGTGTCTCATGTTACTGGGTAGGAGGCAAAAGGACAGCACTGCAGTCATCATGGGGTGTACTGCAGTAGCTGAGACCTGGGATGTTTCACAAAATTCAAGTATTCTTTAAGAGCTCTCTGACCACACTGAGAGCACTCGCCAACACCTGTCTGTCTTCTAGAAGCTAAAATACTCTAGTAAGTTCTTCTCCAACACATACAGTGCTTACATTTCAGGACAGTGTCAATTCCCCTCTCTGGAAAAAAAAAACCTGACGAACTTTAGTTGTAGTCTGTGGCTACATAACGATAGAGTAGAGGTGGGAAGTACTTTGGCTTGGAATGACTGAATATCTATTGCCCAGCTGCATAGTTTATTCTTAGACTGGCAAGTTTAAAAAACATGATCAGTAAAATGGCCACAAATACCTTTTCCTATACACACTTGTTGCTTTTTCTGGTTTGAAACCCATGTAACTTTTTTAAAAATCTCAGTGATTTAACCAAACATTGGAATTTCACTTGTGTTGCAGTTGGTGTGTTCTTTTGGATAAAACTGCCAAAAAAACAATTTGCTCTCATGAGGCAGTACAATTAAAGGAAGAAACTGTGAAATGTTGTTTTTCCTTTCTATTTTTTCCTTCCTCCCCCCTTCTAAAAAGTGTGGTTAAGAAGCTCGCCTTGTTAGCTGGAAGGCCAGCAAGTTGGCAGTTCAAGACGCGGGTACTGCATGACAGACTGAGCGCCCGTCCCTGTCCCAGCTCCTGCCAACCTAGCAGATCGAAAGCAAGGAATTACAAGTAGGTAAATGGGACCACTTCAGTGGGAAAAGATCTGGGGGACATGAAAGGAGCCTCATTCGGGTGTCCCCTGAGTGGAGTTTCTCCAGCAAAAATCCTTTCAACCCAGAATAATTTCTGACACGAAATTATTATTGTTACCTTAAGAACACTTTCACTTCCCTGTGTCCCAACACACCTTCCTTGGCCGTGTTCCACATGGGCCAACACAAGCAGTGGAGCTATGGGAGTCTACTTTCCCTGCAGCTCTGTGTAACCTTTTTTTGAAAAATATAGTAAAAAAACAACAACACATGTGTTTTGTGTAACTTTCAGACTGCAGTCACATGGTCAGGATCCTCTTGAATCTCTATGCATTCAATTTCTTCCCGCTCCTTTCTTTTGGCCCGTTTCTTTTTCTTGTGGTGCCTTTTGGAGGGTGGGAAAAATGTTAGGAAGACGGGTAGAATAACAAAACAGTGCAGAAGTGTGCAACTGCCGGCAAGCAGCAAGCATTTGAACAGTGTGAAGGTCAAGTTTGAAGGCACAAAAAGGAGGGGGACCAACCCAATTAGAAAAGAAGTAACATTTTGCAAAATAGCTGTCCCATGTTCTTGGAGTGCACTTTTTATACACTGAGTTCGGGTGTGCTCAGTGGCTAGTACAAATGTGTAAAGCAGGGGTGCACAGTGGTCAATGGAAAAATTCAGTGTGTAAATAAGGCACAATATAGAAATGCAATCCATCTCTACATCCCATAAAGTCATCAAGCCCAGGACACCCAGCTCTATTGAGGTGACCGTGAGAATTAACCAGAAATTCCCCAGAGGATGAATGACCAGGAAAAAGGTAAGTAATAACACCAGCAAGAGGCCAAAGCATGAAATCAAGACAGGCATCGTTACTGAGAGGCTGTATTGGTCCATGAAGACAAAGGTTGGGTTGAACACTATGAACTTGATGCTTTGCTTCAGAGAGAGTGGCCTGAGTTTCTCTAGTAACTCTATAACATCTCTCTGTGTTTTTTCACTTGTCCTAGCCACCAGGTACATGCGGGAAGCAATGATACTATTCACATTGCCAGCTTTGGAAAAAATGATGTCATTTTTGAAGTGCTGGAATTCTGGCTTTCTCAGAAACGAGGTTTGGAGGATGCTAAGGAAATCACTCTTATTTGTGGCACTAATGTTCCCAACTTTCAGATACTGGTAATATTGCTGAAGCCATGATAGGGTGTTGAAACCTTCACTCAGTTTCTTTAAGTCATCTTGCACAGTGCCATTCCAGTACTCAAGAGGTTCGTAGATATAGAACCCTATCACTGGACTGTAGTTGCTGAAGTACTTCTGCTGAATGGCAGCATAGGACACACTTGGGGAGTCACTGGAGAGGAGATTGATAATATTAGCCCCATCACTGATCTGCAAGCAGCCCATAAAGGAGAAAGAAGCATAAATGAGGTACAGTATCACTACAAATGGCTTAACGTAGATGTTGGTAATCCATTCGTTGTAATGCTCCCGTAGGAAATGCTGGATAAAATGATTCTGGTATGGGTCAGTCTCGTGATGAGACGTCTGTTGGTGGCCATCACTCATCATGGTTTGGAACCAAACAGGTTTTCTGTCCAGGTATTCCGCCGAGGGGATTTTACAGCAGAAGATGCTGTGGTAGCGATTCTGCTCCAACTGTCCAGCAAAGACCAGACAGGAGCCAAAGAATGAGAAGATATAGAAGTAGTTCAGCAGGATAGAGATGCACATATTCTGGCAGAAGATTTTCACAGCCTCAATGTTGGTAAAAGGACTGGCACCCATGCCAAAAGCTATAAAATACAAGGAGCTTGTCATGGTGTAGGAAACCATCACATCAGAGTAGGCATCTGCAACCCTGTCTTTGAATGGCAAGTGTTCTTGGGTCCGGCGCCATCCTGACAGAAGCTCAAATACTCCTTTTGTCCCATGACCTGGAGCAATGACAATGAGGAGACATATTAATTTATTTCCATTGATAATCACATTCCCTTCTCTACCTGCACTCATGAGTTGAGCATCACAAATGCCCATAACTGTTTATAACATAATTATATTAATAAGTGGAACAAATGCTCAGTCATTTGGGCAATAACTGCAAGATTTATTTTGTTGTTTTCTTATTAAGTCATTTTGCCTGACAGAAATCACAGTTATGCCAATGTGAGAGTGAAACGGTACGCACAACCACATCAGTCCTATGAATGGGACTCAACAAATGCACTCTCTAAAGCAGTGGCTCCCAACATGGGGCCCATGCCATATTCATTACCCAGCTTCTAGTCAATTTTAATAATTGGGTCACATTATATAAGGGGTGCCCAAGCTTTTCAGGCCATGGGCCGGTCACGTGATTCAGTGGGTTGGTCACATGGTTCCTCCCACCAGACGTTTAAGTAAAACATGCTCACACATGTGCAAAATGCTGCCATAAATGTGCCCACAGTTGTCATAAATGCGTTTATGACAGCTATGGGTGCATTTATGGCACTGTTTTGCACATGGGTGGCACATTTTACTTTGCTTCCGGGAGCAGCATGGGCTGGATGATTTGGTGCTTTGGGCTGGATCCATCCCACAGGCTGTAGTTTGGGCATCCTTGCATTACATCAAGATATCTTACCTTGCTCCCTTCCTAGTATTTCCATTATTTGATCTTTATTAGATGATTTACTTATTTATTGTATTTGTATATCACCAGATTTAGTGACAGATACTACTCATGGAGGTTTACAAAAAACATACATAAATAGCAATAGGCAAACAATAACACAAACAGGATTCAATGCAAAACTACATATGATTAAAACACAGCTGGCAAAATTTTCCATATCATAGGCTGTCAAATGCAGCCTCTCCAAAATCTATAGATACAAAGAAAGCAACGTCATAAGATACACAATTAAACATCTGCCCCCACCCTGCCCCATCTCTCAATCCTTTCATCCCCATGTTTAATAACTTTATCCTCTTCATGCCCTCTGGGCTTTACTGCTCAGATGGAATCTTTGTTTTTTCCCCCTTGAACACCAAAATTTTATTTTATTTATTTCTATTTAGACATTGCAACAGTCACTTTTCATGTTTGTAAAGGCCTTACAGGTATGGTGCATTGATTTCAAATGTTTGGTTTCAAAGTTACAACTTTTTTGTAACTTGGTTTCAAGGTTACATTTTTTGTTTGGTGTTTAATTATTATTATTATTTAGAATTACCTTGAAGAATGCTGTTTTGTTCTTCTAGCAAAATATCATCACCCATGAAGTGATAATAAGACCTGGGTAGTTTTCTTCTGGAATTGTTATGGAACCCAACTTTGGAGCACAAGCCACTTGAATCAATCTCATCAGGAGTCAGGCAGACTGCTATTAAAACTCCTTATAGGTTGTACAGTAAAACATTGGATAACGCTAAAACTTGGTTCCACAAGTCTTGGTGTTATCCGATTTTTAGTGTTATCCGATGCATGTTAAAATCCTATGGGATGGATCGGATAATGTTAAAGCTCCATAGAGATACATTGTAACCGCACAGGCTTTAGCGGTTGTTATCTGATACGTCCCATAGGACCTTAATGTTATTCGATCCAATTCTCCCCCCCAGATTGCTTAACATTATGCGATTTTAGCGTTATCCGATCAAATCGTTATCCGGTGTTTTACTGTATCTCAGTCAAAGTCACCGGCACAACCCATAAATGGCAACACCAGGAGAAACCATGGGTAACACAGTTGCTACTGGAAGAACTCAAGTGTTCCCAATCTTGCTACATTGAGGACTAGAGTATTTTAAACCTGAACAAAACAAAATGCTTCATTGCATTATAGACTCAACTAGAAAAGGGGACGGAACAAACTGACATTGGAAATTCCTGAACTATGTGAGTCTGCAATTGGATGCAGTTTTAAATTACAGTACTCTTCTTTGTGTTATAGAGTATCTCACCCCTGCATAAAAAAACCCCCGGAAAGTATTTTTTTTCTCCACCTCATACCCTATTTCAGTGGTGCTCAAACTGAGGCCCGGGGGCCGGGTGTGGCCCCTGAGGCCAATTCATCCGGCCCGTGAAGCCCTCATCACTCCTGGAAGCGGAAGTAAATGGGCACGTTTTACTTCCGCTTCCAGAAGCGATGAGGGCTTCGCGGGCCGGATGAATTGGCCTCGGGGCCGCGCCCGGCCCCCAGGCCTTAGTGACCAGCTTCTTGAACCACATGATCGGCCCACAGCCCAAAAAGTTTGGGCACCTCTGCCCTAATTCTTGATTTGTATTGAGGTGGTGCATAAGTATAGTGTTTTTAAAAATTGTATTGCTGATTCCAATAAAATTAAGCTAAATAAATGAAATAAACAAAGTACCCTGGCGATCAACGGTATTTCTCATAAAAATCTTGCTTGCTCATCTTTACTATGACTGCTTGAGGCTATCTGTTTGCTAAATTAAAACCGCAAGCAGTGCCCCCAGACTTCCCCAGAGTGTGCTTAACTATATGCCCTTCCATTGGATGACGTTTACCGCATGAATATGGTTGCAAGGAGTTTATTTCAGTGAATAGGCATGAAACGTTCCTATTAACAGAAATTACTTTTTTTTTTCCAGACACCAAGCACGAAGAGAGGGAGGGGAGGGAACCTTAAATTTTAAGATCCACCTCATTATCTTTGAATATGCATGGCACAACCCAGCCAACCTACACATTTTTAAACATCACAGCCCTGAGTAGGTTTTCTCCTAAATGCAGGAAGTATTTGCCAATGTACCAGCAAAAGGGCTAGCGCTAGCCAGGTAGTGTTGCTCGTAGCCATCTTTGCCTAAAACAGAGAGCTGATTTCAAAATCCTCCTGAGCCAATTACTGTCCAGATGCTGGGACTTAGAGCAGGGATTCTCAACCTCTGGACCATGGGCCGGGTGCGGCCCATGGCACCATTTCATGTGCCCCCCCACTGCCTCCACCACACCAGGAAGTGTCATGTGGTGGAGGCAGAGGCGTAGCTACCGCCGTATCAGCCGTATCAATTATACGGGGCCCCGGGCTACGGGGGCCCCCAACGGCAAAAAATAAAATTAAAAATAAAAAAGAGCAAAAATTTACTGCGCATGCGCAGAAACTCAATCTGATGCATTGCGCATGTGTCAGATTGAGTTTCTGCGCATGCGCACTTTATTGGAGCCATTTTTGGCTCCAATTTTTTAAAAAAAGCCGGAGTCGGAGAGTCGGAGTCTGAGCCGCAGCTTTTAAGCAGCGAGGCAGCCCCGACTCCGAGGCCCTCCCCCCGGTCGCCGCGGGGGCTCCCTGCCTGCGCCAGCCCGGGCGGCGCTCTCCATGGTCGCCGCTGGGGTGGGAGTCCACCAGCTGCAGGACCAGCTCGCGGGCGCGCCCCGTTCCGCGGCAGGCGGCAGGTCACTTGGAGCGCGCCTGGAGCTGACCTACCGCGCGCGCCTGGAGCTCACCTGCCGCCTGCGTGCATGATGGGGCGCGCGAGCTGGTCCTGCAGCTGGTGGACTCCCACCCCAGCATCGAGGTGGAGAGCCCCGCCCGGGCTGGCGCAGCCTGCCAGGGAGCCCCCGCGGCAACCGGGGGGAGGGCCTCGGGGCTGCCTAGCTTCGCCCGCTCGCCTTCCACAACTGCCCCTTGCCTTCGCCGTGCGCGGCGAGGGAGCGATCGGCAGCAGCAGCGGCGTGGCGGCGGTGACAGCAGAGGCGGAGGAAGAAGAGGCCCCAGGATTAAGGTAAGTGAGGTTTTTGTGTTTCGGGTGGGTGGGTGGGTGGGTGGGTTGAGGTGTGTGTGGTTTTTTTTTTTACATTTTAATTCTATTTTATTTATTTTATTTTTATTTATTTTATTTTTATTTTTGGCCCCGCCCACGACGTCATGACGTCATGACGTTGGCTCCCCCCATGACGTCATGATGTCATGACGTTAGCTCCGCCCCACATCTAAAGGGCCCCCAAACAATTTTTATACGGGGCCCCGGCAAGGTAAGCTACGCTTCTGGGTGGAGGAAGGGCAAAATGGCCATCCCGCCCCCGAAGCTATCTGAGGGAGTGTGACCCACCCCCCAGCTTAAAAGGGTTACGAACTCATGACATTAGAGCTCTATGTATCTGTCTTTTGTTTTATTGCCAAGTACCACTACTAAACCCTAATATCCTCCCTCTCTCCTATAAACCAGGGCTCCTGTCTACTACACCGATAACATATTATAGAAATCGATCTTAAGAGGATGGTATATTAAATAATTTTTTGATAAGGGTTTTACCAATATGTACGTGTACATGAAAACTTTGGTAAAAACATGAAGAACACAAAATCCTTCTTGTGTAAGGATTCCCAATGTGTAAGACTGCAGGAGCATATCAGCAAAGTACAGTGGGAACCTCAGTTAACACAATGCGTTCTCTGGGATGTTTCTTACAGTAAAAATTACTTTAACCAAGTTTCCCATAGGAATGCTTTTAATACAATTTCCCATTGGAATGCATTGAAAACCAAAATACATTAACCAAAATGCATATCAAAAAACAAAACAAAATAAACAAAATAAAATAAAAATAAAATAAAAAATACTGTAGCACTTTAAAGACTAACTGCTTTATTTTTATTGTTAGCTTTCATGGATCATTTCTGATCAGAGACCAGAATGGACTTTCTCAGCAACCTTGAGACTGAAAGGGAGTCATTTAGAGCTAATCTGAATAATCTATTGTTGCTAATGGCTGTGTGAAGCTGTATTGTTGTGCTTGCTTGTCTGTCATCTTGCTTGACCACACCCCTTTTCCCTTTGACCCGCTGAATTTGGTGTATAAAAACCATGCCTGTAAGTTTTACTCTTTGTCTGAAGAAGTGGACTTGATCCACGAAAGCTAGTCTTTAAAGTGCTACAGTATTTTTTTATTTTATTTTGTTTATTTTGTTTTGTTTTCTGATATGCCTGAACCACAGACTAACACGGCTACTATTCCAAAAAAATAACCAAAATGCACTTTCCCATAGGAATGCATTGAAAACCAATTAATCCATTCAGGGGGAAAAAATCTGTAAACCATGCCACTATTTTCTATGGATTTCCTTTTGTTTTGCAATTTTCATGTTAACTGAGCCATTTGTTAACTGAGGTTTCACTGTACTGCATAAACATTTTGATGCAGTTATAATATTAAGGTTATAGTTGCATGAGAGTGCAGTAATGATTTTGTGCAGTGATGACATGCTCTAAGAACATTCCTAAAATGGAGGCAACCCCAACCAAAAATGTAACTTTTACATTGGGGTTTGGATCAGCACAGTTATAACAGATAGTTTGCTCTTGCTCTGTGCCAAATTTTAGGACATTAGGACAAGAGTTTTGAGTTACAAAATTTTAAAAAGGAAAATATTTTAACCCCCTTTTAGAAATAGGCAACCCCAAACTACCCCAGATTTAAAATGTCACCACACCTTTGAGATTGAAAGGGAGACATTTAAAACTAATCTGAATAATCTATTGTTATTGATAGCTGTAGGAAGCTGTATTGTTATGCTTGCTTGTCTGTCATTCTGCTTGCTCTTTAAGTGAGTTTGCTTTTTAACCAAAACACAATTGTAAGTGACCAATTATGACTTCTGGTGGGGAGGGGATTGCGAACCCCAATTTAGTTGTTAACGTTTTTGGATGGTTTTAGTTGTTAAGTGAGATGACCATTCAGAGAAAATTCTGCTCTTTAAGCAAGTTTGTCTCTAAGCGAGGTGCTCTTTATGTGAGGTTTTACTGTACTCCCAAACAAATTTCATTTTATTCTTTATGAGGATGGTGGTAATTTACTTTATGCAGTTCGAAAGCAAGCAATTGCAAGTAAATAAACAGGGACCACTTTGTTGGGAAGGTAAACAGCATGCCTTCCACATGTCCTTGGAAACATCTGCAGATGCAGACAGTGCTGGTTCTTCGGCTATGAAACAAATGAGCACTGAACCCTAGAGTTGGATACGACTGGCTTTTGAGCAGGGGCAACCTTTACTTTACCTATCCAAACTTTTCTCTTGCTGCTCTCATAAACAGCTCTTTTTTATTTTAAAAAAATGCAAATCTCACATCAATGTCCTAAGGAAAAATCCTGCCTCCAGAGTTTCAGACCAACTCAATACAATCACTCTAGATCCTTTTGAACCTAAACCACATTTGGTACAGCAATTTAAATCCATTCAGACAACATATCCCTAAGATTACCTCCATCTTCAGCACCTCCTTCCAGAAATCCACAGTTTCATATTTTTCCTCTAACCACTGTTCTCCAAATGAACCAGCTTGTTATAAATTTCAGTAGGTTTGCCAATATAAATTCCCAGTACAGTATTAGCTTTAGCAATTTTATCATTTTCTTTCACTTTTGAGCTCAAACGTTTAATTTGGTCTTTAACCTCAACTCTGTCTTCATCCTGCCTTGACTCCTGCCTGCTTATCTCATCTATAGATCGCTGAATCTTCAAGAAAGTCACCGATTGTTGCAGTTTCATCAAACTCAGCCTGTTGTAATTTTTATAAGCTCTGATCAAAGAGGTGAGATCTATCCATTCCCCACCTTGGTTCTTTTGTCTTCTGAGCACTGAAACAAGGAAAGCCAAATTCACCAAGGACAGAGCTCATAAGAACTTCACTCCAGCCTCTTTTTAGAAGCATCTTTTTTCTCTTACAGAATATGCTCTGAAGTACAGTAATAGCAGTGTCTTAGTGGGATTGCAGTGATTCAAGTGGCTAAGACGTTGACTGAAAAGAGGGAGGTCACCAGTTTGATACCTGGGTACTTCAGGACGAATTGAGCTCCCAGCTCCTGCCAGCCTAGCAGTTTGAAAGCAAGAAATTGCAAGTAGATAAATAGGGACCACTTTGGTGAGAAGGTAAACAGCGTTCTGTGCGCTCCAGTATCTAGTCATGCCTGCCACATGACCACGGAAACATCTGCAGAAGCAGACAGCACTGGCTCTTCGGCTTGGAAAGAGAGATGAGCACTGAACCCTAGAATCGGATACAACTGGCTTTCGAGCAAGGGAAACGTGTACCTAATAGCAAATAATGTTAATTACAGTAATACCTCATATAACATTAGTATCGAATAACACGAAAATCGCATAACATCAAGGAATCTGGGGGGAAGAATTGCATCAGATAACATTAAGATCCTATGGGATGCTTCAGATAACAACCGCGAAAGCCTGTGTGGTTACAATGTATCTCTATGGATCCCATAGAGGATCAGATAACACGAAAAATCATATAACACGAAGACTTGTGGAACCAGGTTTTAGTGTTATATGAGGTTTTACTGTATTGGTTTAGCATTTCCATATGATCAGGATGGTTATTTTAAAATTTTAAGGCTGAGGGAGAAGGGGACTAGTTCTTTTCCTTATGGCCTTGAGGTGTATGTGATTATAATTGATCATTTTCCTGATTTCATTCAGTGTGTTAATTACAGGAGATTGTTTTGCAAAATATGTCATTATGTTCATATTCACATAAATTTATATATTCAAATTTAGCATATTCACACCTAGCTCAAGCAAAGTCTATATACGACAGAAATACTGCCTAGGGGAATCATTAAACGTACAGTGTTTCTCCTTAGAGTTTTCCTCTTCTGAAATTTATTCTAGTTTTCTTTGAATTATTATATGCTCATTTCAGATTCAGTAATCCCTTTGATCTTTATTTTCTATATTTAGTCTTCCTCTTATATCCAAGTAGTCAAATGCACCAATTTAGTTCATGTTGACGTTATTGACAGAACAGTTTAAGATTGCTAACTAATTCTTTTTCTTGTTCATGCTTCTCAATTAAAAAACAAACATGAAACAACTATACATGGTATTCTTCCAAACGTCTATTTTCCTATGTCTGTGTGTGTGTGTGGGGGGGGGGGGGGGGAGACAGAACATAAATCTGTTTGAAATTAGTCTAGATTCAGATAACAGATGGAGAAGGCTTTACTGAGCAAACATAATAGAAAATAAGGTGCTTTAAAAAATCTTCTCAGGCAATGTTGAGCTGTATACTTTTCATCAAAATATAACTGTGTGACTATATCAGAAGTACACCCAAATTAAAACAGGTAGTTTCTGTTGTTGAAATTCCTGTATTCAACCACATAGGAAATCATAAATTATACAGTTGCAAGAGTTAACATTGCCAAAAAAATTTAGTTGGGTCACAATCTTCCACCTTGATTTCTCCCTCACTCTTTTGAAAAATTTAGCAAATGGGTTCCCAACCTACAGTCTGTGGGGTGGGCCCGGCCCACAAGGCCATTCCATCTGGAAGTAGAAGTGGGCACAAATGTGCCTGAGGCTGTCATAAACATGGAAGTGGCTGCATTTATGACAGCCATAAATGCGTCCACTTCCACTTCTGGGTGTGGTCTAGTCCACTCAGCTGTCTGCAGCCATGGTCTGGCACGCAGCGTAAAAGGTTGGCCACCCCCGATTCAGCAGGTGATGCAGGGCTTACTTGATATGAAAGTTTGTCAGCTTAATGCAGCTCAGGACTTTTGTTGTTCAGTCGCACAGTCGATTCCGACCCTTTGCAACCCCATGGACCATTGCCCTCCAGGCACCTCTGTCCTCTACCATCCTCCTCAACCCGTCCAGCTCTGTGCTCATTGTGTCTACAATACCATCTATTCTAGCCATCTCATTTTTTACCACCCCCTTCTTCTTTTGCCCTCCACCTTTCCCAGCATCAAGGCTTTCTCAAGTGAATCCTCTCTTCTCATTTGATGTCCAAAGTACTTTAGCTTCATCTTTACTACTTGACCTTCTAAGCCCACTCTGTTGACATACACACCATCACCCCAGCACAGAGTTTGCCCTGCCTCTCTACCCAGCAGCCCAATGGGAGTGCTTCCTCCCTCCCCCCAACAGAGAGTTCACTCCGCCCCTCTCTTTGTGCACTCAGTCTCTAAAAGGTTCGCCATCACTGCTATATGAGAATGACGAATGTAACACATTTAATTCCATAGGATTTGTTTGTAATTTTTAGTTTCTCAGCAAATTGTCAGGTCTCTCTTCTTTACTTGGACAATATTGTATAAACCCCTCTATGTTGTCTGTGCCTGAAGAAACGTTGTGTGCCTAGATAATTCCTGTTAAGGTGACATGATATAATAATAATCCAATGTCTCCTTTTTGTCTCTTTATGTTTGCTAACGCTGCTCTTCAAACAGTCAAACACACATAATCTCCTAAATGATAACTAAGGCTTCCCAGCTGCTCCCATAAGAGAAGGAGCAAAAGCTAGAACACTGTGTACCACTCTTCCACTTCAGTGGCCTTTCTGCTAAAAGACTATACATAGCTCTGAGACTGAATGTGCACTGTTGAGATATTTGTAAAATTTAATGGGGATTCTAAAGCGTAATGAGAACTGGGAGGCGGAAGGTAAACAGTTCGATTCCGGAGTACTGCAAGATGAAATAAGCTCCCGTCTTTGTCCCAGCTCCTGCCAACCTAGCAGTTCGAAAGCAAGAAATTACAAGTAGATAAATAGGGACCACTTTAGTGGGAAGGTAACAGCATTCTGTGCGCTCCGGTGTCTAGTCATGCTTGACACATGACCACAGAAACATCTGCAGAAGCAGACAGCGCTGGCTCTTCAGCTTTGAAACAGAGATGAGCACTGAACCCTAGAGTCGGATATGACTGGCTTAATAGCAAGGGAAACCTTTACCTTTACCTATGGGGATTTGTCCTATGGCAGTGATGATTAACCTCTTAGAGACTGAGTGTCCAAACAGAGGGGCAGGGTGAACTGTGTGCTGGGGGAGGGAGGAAGTGTTCCCATTGGGCTGCTCAGCAGAGGGGCAGGATTATGTGCTGGCCTGATAGTGGTAATGCCAACAGAGAGGCCATAGGTTCCCCACCACTGTTATAAGATGTCTATGTCTAGGATAATATTAGGAGGAATGTGCTTTGTATGCAGCCAAATCCTTTTCTCAGGCTCATTCAGAAATACATGGAAGCAGTGGTGGGCTCCAAAAAAAATTACTACCACACTGTGGGCGTGGTATGGTGGGAGTGGCCAGGGGGAAAGCCCTGTGTTGCACCCAAATTAGGACTACTTTATTTCAAAACTTGGATGGGCAGAGGGGCCAGCCAGAATTTCTGCTACCGGTTCTGGCAAACTGGTGCGAGCCTGCTGATGCCCACCACTGCATGGAAGGTGTCCAGATCAAAGAAAGGCTCATCTGACTAAACCTTTGCTAATGTGTTATCAATTATTCAGGTAGGAAAAAAAATTGAGCTGTGTAGTTCCAAAAACTGAGAAGGATGTTGTCCATGGAGGAGAGGAAGAAAGTGGTATGGTTTTTTTAAAGGGCACTTTCAATTATTATTTTATTATTATTTATTAAATTTATATCCCACCCTTCTGAGAAAAACTTTCCTACCCAGGGCAGCTTACAGCATAAAATTCAAAAATAAAAACTGACACAAATATTAAAATTTTCATATAAAACCCCTCAAAACCCAAACACCCTAGTAAGAAATCCTATGTTAGAATGCAGTGAATGCAGTGGGCAGAATAAAATGCCTAACAATCAGCCAATGGTAAAATATTGCCAAAGCCCTTTTTAAAAAGGGAAGTTTTCAAATGGTTTTTAAAAACATGGAAAGATGACACCAGGTGCAGCTCCATTGGGAGGGAATTCCACAGCATTGGTGCCACCAATGAGAAGGCCCTCTTCCTAGTCACGGCCTTTGTAGCTAATCTCGGGGTCAGCACCTGGAGCATCATCATCATGGAGGAGCGAGTGATGTGGCCTGTTGTCCTGACAGTAAGACGTTCCACCAGGTAGGAAAGTCCCAAACTGTTTAGGACTTTGAAAGTTTGAATTAACACCTTGTACCTGATATGGAAAGAAACTGGGAGCCAGTGCAGCCTTGTCAAGACTGGGAAAATATGATCAATGGGATTATGGTCTGGGAGGGGATCTGAATGCAGTTGGAGCATCAATTTGTACCCCAACAAATGGAGCAGAATATGTTGACTGACAATTTAGAAACAAAGGCAGCTACCTATTTTATTTATTTTTTGCTATCCAAATGAACTTTAGGAGGGAAACCCTGGAAAAGTAATGCCCAACATATTGCTTAAGCGGTTGATCTGAAAAGGCTGAATTGTTATTCTTTGAGCCTAATTCCTTTGCTGTGCTTTCAGACTTGTAAACTTGCCTGATTAGCTACCTTATTAAACCACCAATTATGAAACCCATTAAGGATGGTCAGTATAGAATCTGTTAACATGTTTGAGTCTTGATTACAGAGGCAGATTATTGATTTGTATGTTCAGCTCATGGAACAGGACCAGAGTGCAGGTGGACAAACAGGTCTACTGTGAGCAAATTCATATCATGTTTGCCTTGGTTATAGGTAACAGTAAATAGAGAGGGTGCAAAAATGTATACACATTTCAAGAAAGGAAAAAACTCTATCTAAATTGTAATACTCAATATATACTGATAATAAAATAATACAATACAATTATCAGAATACAATGAATACAAGAGGTGCTCAAAGTGATTACCATCGGCATCCAGACATTTCTGATTACAATAAACTACTGCTTGAGTAACGTTGACCAAAGTGTCTCAGATCTTCCCTTGTCCACACCACACACAGTACCACACATCTTAAACTTATCACGAATATGTGCAATTGTTAGGCATGTTGGCGGTTCTGTTGCATATTCTCTTTCCACTGTTGCACTTCCACAACATTCTTGTATTTCAAAGACCACTTCAAAATGGTCTTGCACACTTCAAAACAACCACGTTTGTGCCATTTTCTTTGACACTCCTGCCTGTCTCATGGTGATGCTAGAATTAATTCCTTGAGCCAACATTGTACTACACATTATTACCATAATTCAACTCAACTTTGAAAAAATAAAACATTGTTAACATGTCTTACAATGTGTATACATCTAGCACCCTCTATATAGAGATGATACTACCCTAATGGCAGAAAGTGAGGAAGACCTAAAGAAGCTCCTGATTAGATTGAAAGAAGAGAGTGAAAAAGCTGGCTTGAGACTCAATACCAAGAAAACCAAGATCATGGCAACAGGCCCTCTCAGTCCCTGGAAAATAGATGGGGAAGAAGTAGAAGCAGTGACAGATTTTACTTTTTTAGGATCTAAGGTCACTGCAGATGGTGATTGAAGCCATGAAATAAAAAGGTGACTGATGCTTGGGAGACAAGCTATGAGATATTTGGGCAACATAGTTAAAAGTAGAGACATCACCTTGCAAACAAAAGTCCACACAGTCAAAGCAATGATATTTCCGGTAGTAATGTATGGTTATGAGAGCTGGACCATTAGGAAAGCTGAGTGCAGAATAACAGGTGCCTTTGAAATGTGGTGTTAGAGGAGAGTTTTGAGGGTCCCCTGGACAGCAAGGAGAACAAATAGGTCAATCTTAGAAGAAATTAACCCTGACCGCTCCTTAGAAGGTCAAATAGTAAAGATGAAGCTAAAGTACTTTGGACATCAAATGAGAAGAGAGGATTCACTTGAGAAGGCCTTGATGCTGGGAAAGGTGGAGGGCAAAAGAAGAAGGGGGCGGCCAAAATGAGATGGCTAGATGGTATTGTAGACTCAATGGGCACAGAGCTGGGTGGGTTGAGATGGATGGTGGAGGACAGAGGTGCCTGGCGGGCAATGGTCCATGGTGTCGCAAAGGGTCGGAAACGGAATCAACTGTGCAACTGAACAACAAGAAATATAGAGCTCTTAGACTGCAGTGGCTTAGAGCTTAAGACACTAAACTTGACAACTGGAATGTTGGCAGGACAGCAGTTCGAGACCTGAGTACAGGGCAACAGAGTGAGTGCCCATCTCTGTCCCAGTTCCTGCCTGCCAACCTAGCAGTTCAAAAGCAAGAAATAGCAAGTAGATAAATAGGTACCACTTTGGTAGGAAGGTAAACAGTGTTCTGTGCACTCCAGCATCTAGTCATGCCTGACACACGTCTACAGAAACATCTGAAAACACAGACAGTGCTGGCTCTTTGGCTGTAAACAGAGATGAGCACTGAACCTAGAGTGGGATAAGGCTTTCGAGCATGGCAACCTTTACCTTTACTATATAGAGCTCTGATTGTGTCCACTGCACCTGCGCCCCAGCAGGTTGGGAAACTGAGTCAGGACAAAATAATTAAGCTGAAATGAAACGGAAAAGCAGCCACAGTACACCTAAGTGAGAATTTGATTTCCAGCAATATCACCAAAACAGATATACATTTGTGTACAAGCAAGTAAGAGGAAAAATGTTTGTATTAAGTAGTGGAACAACTCTTTGTTCCCCTTCTTATCACCACAATGCACAAAGAACAGCATTCATCATTCTAAAGAACACTTTTTTCCTCACCTTCAAAGCTCAGCCTCCCCATGTGATCCAACATAAAGTGTGGTTTGGGTTTATTTTTGGTGGATCTGTTTTTCTTGTTTTAACTTAAAATAATCCCTTACCCTTTGAAAAAAAAATGCTGGTTCTAAACTCACTTAATTCATTTTTTCCACCTGCAGGATACAACAGAGTGAGTCCTTGAGAAACAGAAAATGTCCCCCTCCCTCCCCAATTTCTCCTGTCCCCTAAGACCTCTCCCTCCAAGCCACTAAAAAGTCAGTTATTTACTGAGTCAGAAGCCGAAGAAGTTGCCAAAATATAGAGACAAGTCACACAACCTCAGGAAGACTCTTTTATTAAAGACACAACTGTATCCTAATTATTTCAGGGATCATCTAGCTACCTGCCTCACCTGCCCGAATGGAAGTTCGATATTTCTAAACTTTCAGATGAGCCCACTGCTATGGATTTTCAGAATAAGATCTCTGACTGACTGTTGAATAAACCCAGTCAGGAGTCATGATACAGACTAAGAATGGGCCTCACTGCAAAATATTATCATAGAAGCCCCTGAGGAAACCACTGGTTTTGCGAAAAAGAAGAGGTGAGACTGGTTTGATGGCAACAATGATGAAATCTCATGACTCATCAATGCCAAATGGGAAGCCTATCCAGGACTCTAGATTTGTGTGTGTGTGAAGGCTGTCCAACACACATGACCTCAGGGACTTTAATGATGGCATAAAAGAACTATATGGACCACCTCTCTCTTCATCAGGCCCCCTGAAAGCAGCTGGCAATGCTACAGACAGCCAGAAAATCCTGAAGTGCTGGAAGGAACACTTTTGCATGGTTTTAAACCAAAACTCTACCGCTGCTGAGGATTTTCTTTGAGAAGTGCTACAACATCCCCACCAGCCACAGATGGCAACTCCACCAACATGCCTGGAATTTTGTGAGGCTATGAATAAACTGAAACCCAGAAAGACTCCCGGACCAGATAACATCCCTCTGGAGTTAATCCAGAAGGAAGGGGTGCCTCTAAAGACAAGGCTCTTCACACTCATTCTCTTGGTTTGAGAAACTGGTAAAGTGCCTGATGGCCTTAAGAATGCCACCATTATGAGCATCTTTATGAAAGGTGATTTTAGTACTTGTGGCAACTATCGTGGCATATATTGTTATCCATTGCTGGAAAGGTTTTCGCAAGAATCCTGTTCAGTCGCCTGCAAATTATTTCCGAAAGAGTCCTCCCAGAATCTCAATGTGGTTTCCGTATTTCCTGAGGCACAATGGACATGATTTTCGGTGCAAGACAACTTCAGGAAAAATGCAGAGAGCAACAGAATCAGTGCTTAGTATTTTATGACATGGAAAAGGCTTTCAGTTCTGTCCCAAGACCTGCTATGTGGGCTGTGCTGAGACGTTTTGGTTACCCTGAGTGTTTTGTAGATCTGATCCAGGTGCTTCACAATGGCATGTCTAGGAGGGTTCTCCATCAAAACAGCATATCAGATGCCTTCCCAATCTCCTACGGATTGAAGCATGGTTGCTCCATCCATTTGTGCCCTTTACTTGGCTGCAATGCAAAATGAAACATCTAATAACAACACAGGTGTAGAGATTGCATACCTCTTCGACGAAGGACTCTAATTTGGCTAGACTACACTCCTGAAGACTTACCAGTGCTAACAGGGTAACAGAAATGCAATATGCCAACGATACTGCATCGCCTGCTCTCACACCTGAGGAACTGCAACAGTCAGTCAACTGTTTCAAGAATGCATGTGATCATTTTGGCCTCACCATAAATGCTAAGAAAACCAAGGTATTTGCATAACCTGCCCCAAGGACAGCCCTTCCAGAGTTCAGTATCAACATCTTCGATTCAACACTGGAACAGGTAGACCAGTTTTCTTACCTTGGTCTAAAACTGCACCTGTGAACAGGACATGGTGAAGAGAATTGGTGCTGGCCATTCTGCCTTTGGTTGCCTATCACACCGGGTCTTCATAAACAAAGATTTAACAATCCAGACTTAGCTCATGGTATACCAAGCTGTTGTTATCTCGGTGTTACTGTATGGCCATGAAACATGGACCCTCTATCACCAAGACATCACAAAGCTTGAGCACTCTCATCAACAGAAGCAAAGGTCTATCTTGAACATCAAGTGGGATGACTATGTCACCAACATTGCAGTCCTCGAGAAGGCAAATGTAAATAGCATTGAAGCTTCCATCATAAGCCATCATCTTAGATGGATAGGGCATGTCCGTCGTATAGATGGTTCCAGGCTTCCTCGTTAAATTCTTTATGGGGAACTTAGCTCCAGTACAAGACCTCACGGAGCTCTTTTGAAGTGTTATAAGGACCAGCTGAAACAAACCATGAAGGTGTCAAGTGTAAACCCACAAACCTGGGAAGCAGTGGCTGTAGATCACCCACTTTGGCATCAAGCTATCTCTGCTGTTACCGATCACTTCTAAGGAAAATGCCACAGTCATGAAGAGGTTAAGTGACAAACAAGAAGGCTTCATCAAACTCAACTATGCCCTCTACCATCTATTCAGTGTAATGTGTGTAGTCACATGTTTCATTCCAGGATAGGTTATTGAGTCACCAGAGACACATCCATCAACTGAGAAAATGACTTCCAGGGAACTACTTGGATACGAGTAGCAGCCGCCACCGCCAATTTCAGGGGAATGAATAAAAGCAGAAAATGGAAATAGGTAGAGCTGTTCTTCTAGAATGTTCTACTTTCTTAGAGTCTTATAAAAGTTTCTGAGGCAGACAGTAGGAGCAAAGGCCAAGAGCAGAACAGACAGAAATGCATGCATTGCAGCCAACATAAAAACTTGCTTCAAGCTAATAAAAGATAGAAGAAAAATAATGTCTTTAGGGAAATACAGCTGAGTGGAGGAATAGGGGGGAGAATTGGGGGGAGGGGCTGGCAAGTACAGCAGTGTCATCTCCTCACTTGAAATAAGAAACCACATCTGAGACTATGCCTTGTAAAGTAGGGCACATGACCACTCCAGTTTAAGCATGGACTCTTTTTCCTCACTCGATAATCCTCCTCTACAGGGTTTGCAAAGTCACATAACTATGCTATTTCTGTTTATGTGAAGAACCCACAGCTCACAATTATTGCTATAGTACACAAATAATGGGACATACAGATTAATGGCATTATGGGGGCTCTGCAGGCAACAGCTGATGGAAAGGCAAGAGCATTAAATTGGAATCCTCTGGACGCTTCCGGCTGGGTACAGCTTGGCAACACCGAAAAATAGATGTTTATGGTATGGGAAATAATCTGAAGCCAAGGAATCTTTTGTTTCTTATGGGGTTTTTTGGCTATTACTGGGTGATTTTTTAGCCTCCTAGAAGACTGTGGTATTTTTGAACCACTATCAAGTGTACCCTGGTAACAGCAACCTTGTGTTGCTGACTAATCTTTCTCACACTAGGTCAGGCAAAAGGAACTGCAGAATGAACTTACCAAAAGGTGCCTTCATTTTGGCAGTTTCACGTCCAGCCTAGATACAGAAGAAGAAGCTGTCCTGAGTGGTTCTTATACCAAAAGGATAGGGTATAAATGTGAATAAACAAACAAACAACAAATCAATCAATCAAATGGGGAAACAATTTTTCTGTCTGAAATGTTCTTTAAAATCAATTTCTAAATTAATTTAGACATAACACATAGTCCTGACCTTCCTAAAAAGTAACATTAGTTCTTAGGTTTTAAAAATAGTTCCATGTTTTGGTTTTAAAATTTTACAAGGTGGGGTGTGGATTGTTCCTTATTATATTTCCGCTGATGGCAGCAGTTCTATCAGAGGAATGACAATGTGGGATCCCAAATCTTTGTTTTTATTGTACAGTGGTACCTCACTCAAAGAGCATAATGCGTTCCATGGGATTGCTCTTTAAGCGAGTTTGCTCTTTAAGCGAAACACCATTGTAAGTGCTACTCACAATTTTGGAGAGAATATATAATTGGCAATGAGTTGCCTTTATAACATGATGATTTTGCAGTGTTCTTTGTCATTTGGATTAGACCGCATGCTCAGGAATATTAAAAACTGACATAAAACTAGAACTATTATTAATTTGGGCAATATTTCAAAAGTGCTAATATTTGTCCTTTTGCAGAAAAAATTACAAACTGCTGCAAGAGAAAAGATTCATAAATAAACCCTTAGGTGTATTTTAAAATCATTTTCTTTATGCTGATTTATTTGTAAAAGCCAGCAGGTTGATTAATTTACTTTCTGATGGTTTTGATTATGCACTCATTATAATATAGTTAAAATTCGTTATAACAATTCCACATTCTGTGCGCTGCAGTGTCTATACATTCCTGCCACATGACCATGGAAACATCTGCAGAAGCAGACAGTGCTGGCACTTCGGCTTTGAAACAGAGATGAGCACTGAACCCTAGAGTCAGATATGACTGGCTTTCGAGCAAGGGAAACCTTTACCTTATACTGTACCTCTATTCACCAGTTTGGTTATGCACTTAATTTTCTCCTTCTAAACTGCTTTGCTGATCCATACAGGAAAGTCCTACTCAACAGTTTTTTTTTCTCCCCATCTTTTATGCTATGGAGAAAAGATCAAGGAGTAAGATGTGCTGACAGCTTTGGCTACAATCCAGATGCCAGAGTAAATGTGGCAGAGGCAGCTGAGGGCCCAGAAGCCAAAGAGCACACAAGCTTTGGCAAGACAATTGAACTACTAAATGTCTGCCTGGTTAGACCAGTGGCCAACTAGTATAAAGAGGCCAAGCATTGGTTGTAGCGAAATTTGTGGCCCACATTCCCTGGAAGATAGAGTAAGTGAGAACATAAAGATACTGTACCTTCCAGGAATCAGGGGTCTTGAAACACTGGGTGATTCTCATCGCTGGGGGATAGACCTTTCATACCAGACTAGGGAATCAAAAGTATTTTGTCCCTCTGGGTGGTTTGTTGTTGTTGCTCTTGTTGCTTGGTAAGAACAACCACAAGTCTCATGGCATTTTAAAAACTAACATTTTAAAGCAGTGGTGGCGAACCTATGGCACACGTGCCAGAGGGAGCACTCAGAGCCATCTCTGTGGACATGCACACCGTCACCCCAGCACAGAGTTCACCCCACCCATCTATCCAGCAGCCCAATGGGAGCACTTCCTCCTCTCCCCAGTACAGTTTGCTCACCCCTCTACCCAGCAGCCCAATGGGAGCACTTCCTCCCACTCCCCAGTACAGTTTGCCCCGCCCCTCTACCCAGCAGCCCAATGGGAGCACATCCTCCCTCCACCAGCACAGATTTCCCCCGGCCCCTCTGTGCTGCAGATTGTAGCCTGTTGAGTTTGGGCACTCAGTGTCTAAAAGGTTCTCCATCACTGAAAGCCATGCTCTGCCTAAGTATCCACACACTGCAGCTCACCTGAAGAAATGGGCTGCAGTCCCTGAAAATCTCTAAATCTCTGGCAAGAAACTAAAGCAGACTGACCTGTTCCTGCAAGAGGAGACGCCACTCAAGCATCAACATGCCTACTTTTGCCAGTGTAATCTAAGGGCATGTCTGCACTGGCCCTTGACAGCCAATTTAGCACAGCTTTTTAAAAGTCTCCTGAAACCAGGAGGAGGAGCAAAATACTGTTTGGCACAATCCCAGTGTCCCAATAGCATTTTGCCCCACCATTGTTAGCACATTCCAGATGATGGAGGTAACTCTTCCCCCCCCCCTGCCCCCAATCACCTGAGAACCAGCTCCTGCAGCCACACTCTTTTATCCCATCCCCATGCTGAGGGGATTTTAGTAAAACCCCTTGACGGAGTCTCAAAATCAGACAGACTTGGGGCTGACTGGCCTGATCTAGCACATGGCAAGTGTGCACACAATAAGATTTACCTGCCCCCAAACCACCCTCAAAAGTGGACTATATGCCCACGTAGAAAGCTTCTATGTTTTTTTGAGTTTGGACAAGGGGAAAGGGAGATAATAAAAGCAGCTACGAACACTGTTGTCTACAGCCAAGCCTTAGATATAATTGCATCTGCTCAGATCCACAGGATAAAGACTACAAACTCATGGGTCTACAAAAGGCATTTCTCAGACAACAACAATAACCACCCAATATAGTTAAAGAACAAATTGATAGGGCAAGATGGATTCCCAGAAACAACTACTGCAAGACAGACTCAGAAGAGAAAATGATCAAGCACCATTAATTTTTATTTCTGCACATAAGTGAGACCACGTCACACATATTATAAACAATCTGCAACTCATTCCCTACAACAAGGGTGCCCAAACTACAGCCCACAGGCTGGGGCTGGCCCACGGGATGTCATCATCTGGCACATTCTCTCCAACACAGAAAGTGACTCATTAGCCAAAATCATGTCGGAAAAGCACTGAAAACACACCGGAAAAATTACAAACGGCACAAAAATGGTCTGAGTTTGCTCACTCCTCCATTGGAAGCAGTGAGGGTGCAAAAAAAAAAAAAGCCTGAAAGCAAGCATTGAATTAACATGCTGCCAGCGCCAGGAGGAACCATGTGACTGGCCTGCTCAGCTGTTTGAGGGAGCATGGTCAGTCCCCTGGCAGGAAATTTTGGGCACCTCTGTTCCACAATAAGACTTCAGTTTCCCAAACCCTGGATGGATGCCTTGTACTTACGGTACTTACAGACAACACCCTCCCCATCTCAAACATCTGTTGACACATACCAGACTACATAACACAGATTTTGTAAACAATTTCAAGATTGCTTCTTACCCTATATGACAACTCTATTTTACCATACAATGGTTTCTGGTAATTGAATTCCAAGAACTCTTGGAGTGCCAAGGTACGCCACCACTGTGAGTGACATGTTCTTTTATTATAGTGCTCATTCAAGAGACAAAGATCACAACGAATATCTCTGCATCTGATTTAATGATGCTATCGGTCAAGAGGAATCTGACTGATCTTTTTGTTTACTGGCTTTTGACATTTCTACAATCTTTGTGTCTTCTTGGGTTGTTTACCTATCATTGTCAGTGCTTTTGCTGATCAGGGCTTTTGGGAATTAAAGTTCCAGAACACCTGGAGTGCCAAGGTTCGCCATCACTGCCCCAGACCAATCAAGATTTATCCTCCAAAGACTAATAACACTCCCTGTACACAGAACATTGGCTGCCACTTACATTAGTAAAAAGAAATGTCACTTATATTATCCATCAATACACAGAAAACATTTGCTCATTTGGAATGGGGGTGTTATATTTGGACTTTTAGGAAGAATAAACAGTGGGCAAAACTTTATAAATATGACAATCAGGTTTGTTTGATTGTTTATTATTTGATTTATATTGTTGCCCAATTCAAAACACTCTGGGCGGCACACAGATAACAAAACCAATCACAATTTTAAAACTTTAAAACCTATTTTAAAAACCCACTAAAACTCTTACCAAAAAATTACTCCAACCCCTACAGATTAAAAGAGAGAGCGAGAGTGTGTGTTCTTCCTAAATCAGCCAGCAGGCAGGGGTCACCACATCACTGGTGCTCCACACCTGGTTTGCCAGCCAGGTTTTTAGGCCTTTCCTAAAGGGCACCAACTCTGTCTGGAGATGCAACTCAATTGGCAGGAGGTTCCAAAGGGCCAGAGCAGACACAGAGAAGGCCCTCTTTCTGGTGCTAGAGAGACGCGCCTCTCTAGCAGATGGAACAATTAGAAAGCCTCTCCGGTCTGCTCTGGTGTGACGGACAGATGTTTTTGGGTCTCTTAAGTATCCTGGCCCACTACCATGTAGGGCTTTAAAAGTAATTACCAGCACCTAGAAGGCACACCGACAACCAGTGCAGCTCCTTAAGCAGTTACGAGGCACAGGCATACTGCCTGCACCCCATCACCACCCAAGCAGCTGCGTTCTGGACCAGTTGAAGCCTCTGAATGGTCATCAAAGGCAGCCCCATGTAGAGCACATTACAATAGTCAAGTCTGGAGGTGACCAGAGCGTGCGTGACCATGAGCAAGGAGTCCCGATCTAGGAGCGGGAGTAACTGGCATGTAACCTGAAGTTGTGCAAAAGCCCTCCTGGCCATGACTGTCACCTGCTCAAGCAGGAGTTGCAAGTCCAGGAAGACTCACAGATTACGCACCGGGTTTGTTTGGGGCAAAATAGCCCCATCCAGATCCAAAGATGGTAGCTCCCAAGATAATGCAGAGCTCCTGACCCATAGCCACTCAGTCTTGCCAGGATTCATTTGTAGCCCATTGTCCCCTATCCAGACCCCAACAGCCTCCAGATACTTGGACAGGACTCTGACTGCGTCACTGCGATCACCACTGGCCAAGATGTACAGTTGAGTATCATCAGCATACTGATGATACCTCACACCATGGGAACAGATGATCTCTCCCAGGTTAACGAAAATCAAAATCTAGAGTGAGAGTAATGCTTCTTCATAAGCAGAGGAACTAAGTAAAGGTAAAGAGAAAGGTTGCCCTTGCTTGAAAACCAGTCGTATCTGACTCTAGGATTCAGGGCTCAAATCTATTTATAGCCAAAGAGCCAGCGCTGTCTGCGTCTACAGACATTTCTGTTGATGTGTAGCAGGCATGCCTCAACACCGGAGTGCACAGAATACTGTTAACCTTCCCACCAAAGTGGTTCCTATTTATCGACTTGCAATTTTTTGCATTCGAACTGCTAGATTGGCAGGAGTTCGAATCCCGGATACTGCATGACAAAATGAGTTCCCACCTCTGTCCCAGTTCCTGCCAACCTAGAAACAAAGTAGGCTTGTGCTTTTTCAGCTTTGCTTTTTGTCCTCTATTCAGAACCTTTTCCCTCTGCCATGAGGGAAAACAGCATTATTAGAGGTTTAGAAGTAAATGGTCAAATACATAATTTTACCATGTCTGCTGCTAATGTATACATAAATGTTAAATCTAAAATACAACATGATACAATACTGGCAGCCTACCACTTCATGAATCATTCAGCTACCTGGGAGTAATTAATTGCAAAGAATTTAAACAAACTTCAGCAACTAAATTTTAATCCACTGTAAATTTTGACAATCATAGGCAAAACCAGTGCACTGACAAAATTAATTTTTTTTTTGAAACTCTCCCCAAAGTAATTAATTCAATAAATTTGGCCCATTGGCAAAAATAGTCACTAGTTTCATCAATCAAGATAAAAGGTCCTGGCTTGTGAAGACTTTGAGTCAAAAGTGATTGGCAAAGCAGGTTGGGAAGAATCCAGTATACAAAAATATTATGAGACAAACCAATTAAAAACCATTGGTATTACCGTATATTTGGAGGAAACCTCAGAGAACATATAGGTGGGTAAGGAAGCCATGGGGAGACATCTACAATAAATTTTATAAATTATACTTGAAATGGATATACAGTACTTGAAACAGATATAAAATGAGTAGATAACCCCTTTTTATATGCTACATTAAACTGAGGACTAACTCACCCCAATGCATTATGTGGTCAAGAACATTATGTGGTCATGTTAGTTTGTATTAAGTGTAGGTTATAAATTAGCCAAAATATAATTGTGGTCTTGTACTGTATGGTTGCAATGTGATTACATTCTTAATACAGTACAGTACTGTAAACCAAAACATATGTAACAACAGAAGATCTAATTATAAAAAATGAAAACATTCTTTCTTTCTTAACTGGATGCCTCCTTCATACAGCTTGTGATATCCTGCTTACCCTTCTTTAATGTATCCAAAGCAGTGGTTCCCAACGTGGTGCCCCCACCCCCACACGGGGGGGGGGGATTTGATTTTTAACGGGAACAAGTAGAAGCTTGTCTAGACCATGCCTGCTTTGATGAAAGAGCACTCCCAATCACGGCTAATGCCTTTTGAGCCCCAGTCAGGAGGGGTTCGGGTTTTTTGGCACGTCTCCCATATGTTCCGTTCCCAGTGTCCACAGGTCCATATATTGATGACTGAAGCTGCACCCACAGCCCTGGTTTCAATCAGCAAGACACAGACACACACTTTTTAGTATATAATTTAGAAGTGATACATCTCTTCAGCAATGACTTCTTCTTCAAGTGCCATATCCAATTCTGAATATTGGCTATCCTCATGGCCATCACTCATGAAGATTGTCCTGGGAGAACCATAATGCAGTGAACTTCCATTTGCCTCTTGCATCGCATAATGTTACCTATGCTACTGATCCAGTTCCACGAGAGACTTACTGATCTTGAGCCCTTTGGGCACACAAAGTCCTCCTCAGCCCCAGGCCAGGATGGATGAAGCTACTGCCCTCCATCAAGATGGATTCAAGTGGGATTTAATCCACTTGGGGACCATCACCCTTGCCTGAGGGCTTCGGCACCCAAGGCCATTAGTTCTCAGGGTTGTCAGGTTAGTTAACTGCTGCCTGACATTCAGCGTTGAGTCGCTGGCAGTAGAGTCTGCTCTATTACCATAGCAGGATAACCTGGCCAGACTGGGCAGCAATGACTAGCAGATGTAAAAAGAAGATACTTTCCCTGACCATTTCCCCAACTATCAGGGGAAGTGTTCAATCAACACTGAAAGAAACAAGTTCCCATTTGGATGGGAAGAATGCCCTGTAGGGCCCATTGCTTCTCCCTTTGGATATTTTTCTGGCCGATCTAGGTGGGCAGTCCAGACAAGGCTTTGAACAGTTGTACCCATTGGGAGTGGAACAGAGACAGGGGAGGACACGCCGGGACAAAGCGCCCCAGATGCTGTCCTGTCCCCATCTCCCACATGTTTCTACTGCATCAGTCATTCTCTGAGTGTCACACAGCCTGCTTAATGTCATTAACAGGTAAACAGAATAAAACACCTGTATCAGAAAGACTAAACAAATCTTCTGTTTGTAGAAATCACCTACATTGCAATAGGCTCTTTTTAAGACACTTCTAACCATTACTGGGGTTTTCCAAAACGAAACTCATGACATAATATTTGGGATATATGATCTAAGTGTCTACAGAGAAAGACCTCCCTGCTAGGCTGGCAGACAGTGCTTTGTTTCGATTCCATGCAGGGCATGTGGAGATTCTTTGGGGAAATAAAATGTCACCACGTAACTCAGATGAACAAACATCTTTCTTGTCAAAAAGAAGTCTTGTCAAAGTCTGCCCCCAAAGCTACACTAATATTCCACACAAGAAAACAAAAACTCACACTATATCCATCATTAAATTTGGATGTGCAGCTCGATACTCAAAATCCAGGCCATTTACCAGGAGAAATTCTTCTTTGAACAGGAGCCATAACAGGAAAAGATAGATAGAAAGGAGGCTTACTTTAGTCACTATTAACTACCCTATTATCAGAAGTAATAGGATGCCCCTGAAAAAGTAAAATCAAATGAGTCTATAGCAGGGGTCCCCAAACTATGGCCCATGGGCCAGATCCAGCCTGCAGCATCAAATCATCCAGCCCACGCCCTTGCTCCAGCTGACGCTTCCACTGCTGCCTCAAACCTTGTCCCCTCCTGTTGGCTTGGCATGTCCCTGCCAGCACTCCATAGTAGGACAGATGTTGTAAGGCTTACAACATCTGCCCTGCTACGGAGTGCCATTAGGGACATGCCAAGCCAACCAGAAGGGACAAAGTTTGAGGAGGAGGTGGAGGAAGTAGTGGCCACTTTGACTAAGAGTGGCTTTCCTGATGACTGCAGGCGGAGTTCCCATCCATGCAGCTCCTCCAGGCCAGTAAGCAGGGAAGCGGTGAAAGGGGGATTGGGGGGACTTGGAGGAGTGGGGGAGGGCTCGGTTTGGTCACCACCACAATTGGTGGTGGGAGTGGGAGTGGGGTGGGTTCAGGGTGATCGCTGTCAGGTTTGTCAGGGGGAGTGGAGTGAGTTTGGCAACAATTGGGGGACCACCAGTCTGGCCCCTCAACAGTCTCGGGGAGTGTGGCTTTACCTGATCGGGATTACCTGATTGGGGCGGGATAGCAAATATGAGTAGTAAAGTAAAGTAAAGTAAAGTAAAGTGGCTTGGTCCCTGGCTTAAAAGGTTTGGTGGGCCTGTCTATAGCCAAGATAAGTTTCTGAAGTGCATGTAAGGTTTTTCTGATAGAGGCTTCTTTGGTGATGGGGTTGTGCTTATGAGAAAAGTAGCTACCGAAAGTTAGCATTCATGTTGTTTATTCCAAAGTATATATTGTTCTCTCTACCTCTTTCTTTAGGATTTTCTTCAGAGTAAATACCTTACAAAATCAGTTACAAATGTATCACCACTATTGGAGTCAACAGGATTTTATTCCAAAGGAATGAGAATTTTAATCTTCCCAATTTACAACACATTTACCCATCTTAAATCTTTACTTTGTATGTAACAGAGAGGGTGGGTGATAGCGTGCAAGAAATCTTTCCATTTTTAACCTCTCTTCTTCCCAGCCATAACAGTTCCCCCCTTCTTATCAGTCCTCTATCAAAGTCTATCCATTCCCTCTGCTGAGCCGACTAGTTTTCAATAACAATTTCTCCTTCATTTTGTAACTTGGATCAATAAAACACCTCTCTCAAATTGCCTGAAGTTCTAACACAGTCATTTCACCCTTGCCATTTCCTTTTGTTTGGGGATTTTTCTCTCTTTCCCTGGCAAAGGGACAGATCAATTTAGAACCGGGGGGGGGGGAGGGCACTTGAAAATAAATAAATGAATGAAATGAAACCCGGTATCTTTGGAGCACAGGAGACAATTTACTATCCTGCTATTAAGCCGTGCTAATCCTATTATTATGATGAAGATAAATAATTACCCATCACGAAGAAAGGGATTCCCAACAGAGTCGAGTTATATTTTCCATCAGTAATGAAAAAAATCCCGGCCGCGGTGACACTGGAGATGCAGATTGTGAGCACTCCCAGAAGGCCAAGGAAAGGTTTGCTGCGAAGGCAGTCTTTCATGGAGCTGGAAAGGATGGCAGCCGTCAGAATGAGCATGAGGCTTACCAGGATCTTACCCCTGGCCAGGGTGCTGGTCTTATGGAAGTCCCTCCACAAGCTGAAGGAGGCAAGAGAATAGAGCTGTAGGTCCTGGTGGAGCAGCTGCAATTTGTGCATCAGCCTGCAAAACTCATTCTCCCATTTTTCGCCGATGAGATCCTGGGCTGCAGAATGGTAGGTCTGGAGGTAGTACGTGATCTGGATGGCTCTAGCTGACTTGACCCTTGGCTCCTTGCTGTTGGGTAGCTCCATGACCCCACCAAGCTGATGGCCAATAAAACTGCTTCTTCCATCCTGTGCGGAGGGAAGGGGAGGGGGTTTAGGAACAAATCATTTCATCATGAGCAGTAACACGTGTGTTAATGTAATAGCCTCTTATGTCCACTAATAAACAAAATAACAATAGCCATTGTTTAGAACCACCAGTTCCACCCCTTAAAACCAGCAGTTGTAACACTGTTCAATAGCTTTATTATTATTATTATTATTTATTAAATTTAATACCCCGCCCCAATCGGGAGAACCCGACTCTGGGCGGCCCACAATCAGAATAAAACAAGAATAAAACAAGAATAAAACCATCACTAAAACGTCAGAATTAAAAAATCGGAAGATTAAAAACAACACAGGGATAGATACCAATAAAATCCCATGATCCAACCCAGGGGGGGCAGTCCTTAAATGAGCCACTTGGTATGGGAGCCCATGGTCCCGGGTCCCCAAATCTGTCCCGCCAGCCAGGTTTTCAAGCCCTTTCGGAAGGGCAGGAGCTCGGTCTGAAGGCGCAATTCGGTGGGCAGGAGGTTCCAGAGGGCTGGGGCGAACACGGAGAAGGCTCTCCTCCTAGTACAGGCGAGGTGCGCCTTCCTCGCCGAGGGAATAACAAGGGAGCCTCTCCGATCCGCCCTGGTGGGCCGGGCAGATGTTCTTGGGGTGACGCGGTCTCCATTAAGCAACATGGCTAAAGCTTTAAAGTATGAGATGGAGAGGAAATCAAAGGGGTTGGGGGCTTAAGAGAAGACTGCAGCTCATTGGGAGGTGACAAGCAGTGGAAATCCACATATTTATATATGAGCTTTAAGAACCTGCGGTCACAGCTATTGTGGAGAGAAAGAAAGAACTTGCTCACCCCTCTGGGCTGCACACCTTTGTAGTTTAGCATACATGCAAGGCGATTCCTCCCATCATCCCTTGAATGCAAAGGATAAAAAGGCCTTCCCACATACTCCCACATAACACAGACCTGAGGTGGACAGGAACGATGGGTTTTTCCCAGCATACAAAAGACCATACATTCTGCTGCTTTAGTGGCTTGCCATCTTTTAATTCCATTCTTCCTCCAAGAATTCAGCTCAATAGGCTTCCTGAGCAGGTAGGAGGGAGCTGATCCCCATACCCAGGGTGATGGCCAAGAACAGGGTTGCCCAAACAATTGGCCTGTGGGCCAGATCCAGCCCCCGACATCAATCTATCTGGTCCACGCCACCCTCGTCGCTCCTGGAAGCAGAAGTAAAATGTACCCATAGGGGAATGTTTTACTTCCGCTTCTGGGAGCAATGAGGGCGGTGTGGGCCAGATGAATTGGCATTGTGGCCAGATCTGGCCCACAGGCCATAATTTGGGCAACCCAAGTTGTTTAAGCATGAAAAAATGGCAGCTTAAAATCTATGTCATCCTGTTGCAAAACAGATTGCAAGGCATGTTTAACTTTCACTTGTGGTGGGAGGAACCACATGACTGGCCGATGCCCCAAAACGTTTGGGCACCCCTAATCAAGAACATAAGCAGTTTGTAATGGTGGAGGGAAGGATGAAAATTTGGCGTGACGTTGTTCCTTCTGTATTCATGAGTCATCCTAGCTGAGAGCAAGGGAAGAAATGAACTATTCCATGTTGCATGAAAATTGAACTTTATGGTTGCTACGCTGATCTGTTGACTGAGCAGTTTTTACTTCCCACATTTTACTATGTCTTATAAAAATTGCATGATTCATCTTTGAGAGCACTGGAAAGCACTTATAACGTGCATAGACCATCAGACTAGGGTAGGCAACCTGGGTTCAACTCCTCACTCATGCATTGTGGATTACTTGGCCCAGTAACACTACAAATGAGAAGGATCTTGGGATTGTTGTAGATGACAGGCTAAATATGAGTCAACACTATGACATGGCTGCAGGAAAGGCCAACGCTGTTTTGGGCTGCATTAACAGAAGTACCTTCACCAAAACCCATGAGGAACTAGTTCCTCTCTATTCAGCACCAGTTAAACTACATTTAGAGTACTGTACTACGTTCAATTGTGGGCATCAAACTTTAAGAAAGATGCAAAGGTACAGAGAAGGGCAACAAGGATGATCAGAGGACTAGAAACCAGGCTATATGAGGAAAGATGGAAGCAACTGGGCATGTTTAGCCTTGAGAAAAAGAGACTGAGATGAGGTATGACAGTACTTTTCAAATACCTGAAAGATTGTTATAAAGAGGAGGTGTGGGATTTATTTATTTTTATTTATTATTCATGCTTGTTTATTGCCCCCTCCCTGAAGTGACTTGGGGCAATTCACAACACGTCATCAATAACAATCAAATAATTAAAACTGATTAAAAGATTAAAAGATTAAAAACAAGATTAAAAAGACTAAAACTAGGAGTTACAGCTAAAAGGCATGGGGGATTAAATCATCCAACTGGCTGGGGATATTGTTAAACCCATCCCCCAGACCTGACCCACCAGCCAGGTTTTCACTCCTTTCCTAAAGGACAGCAGCTCTGTCTGCATGCGTAACTCTATTGGCAGGAGGTTCCATAGGGCCAAGGCGGACACAGAGAAGGCCCTCCTTCTAGTACCAGAGAGGTGCACCTTTCTGGCCAATGGCACAACCAGAGAGCCTCTCCGGTCCGCTCTGGTGGGACAGACAGATCTGTTCTCAGTCATCCCAGAGTCCAGGATACATAATAGCAGGCTCAAATTAAAAGACGCCAGATATAGGCTGAATGTCAGGAAAAACCTCTTAATAATGGTTAGAGCAGTATGACAGTGGAACCAACTACCTCGAGAGGTGGTGAGCACTCCAACACTGGAAGTATTCAAGAGAGAATTGAGCAACCATCTGTCATATCTTCCAACTCAATGGTTCTGTGATTCTTTGAGGCTTCCTGAGCAACTTCAGACCTCTAACCTACCTCCCAGGGTTGTTCATTCATTCAATCATCAATTACAGTAGAACCCTGTATAACAAATGCCTCATACAGTGAAAAACCTGTACAACGAAGAGGATTTGAAGAAAGCATTGTGCCCCATATACAGTCAAACCTCGCATAAAGAGCACCTCGCTTAAAGAGCGCCTCACTTAAAGAGCAAAATTTTCTCTGAATGTTCGCTTCGCTTAACAAATAAAACCAACCAAAAACTCGCTTAACAAATAAATCTGGGTTCACAATCCCACACACACACACAATTGGTCACTTACAGTGGTGTTTCGCTTAAAGAGCAAACTCGCTTAAAGAGCAATCCTGTGGAACGCATTATGCTCATTAAGCAAGGTACAACTGTAACTAAATTTTTCATTATACGATGCAATGCACCTCTATGGGAAAAATCGTACAACGAAAATCTCTATGGGGAAAATCATACAACGAAAATTTTTTCATTGTATGATTTTTCCCATAGATATTTTCATTGTACGATTTTTCCCACAGGGATTTTCATTGTACAATGCATGCATTGTATAACAAAGTGCCTCATAGAACAAATTATTTTCGTTATAGGGGGTTCTACTGTAATTTGTTCATTTTATTTACATCCCAATTTCCCCAAACAGAGAAACTATAGGTATCTTACAATTTTAAAAAAAACCCAGTTGAAATACAATAAATTAAAATATTAAAAATAAAATGTATGGCATATTTAAACCACCAAATGCAACAATTTAAAATATTTTAACAACACATTTAAAAGCTTACATATACAATATCCCCACATTAAAGCCCCTTCCATGGCAAGCTAGTAAAGGTAAAGGTTTGCCTTGGTCAAAAGCCAGTCATATCCGACTCTAGGGTTCAGTGCTCATCTCTGTTTCAAAGGCGAAGAGCCAGCACTGTCTGCTTCTGCAGACGTTTCTGTGGTCATGTGGCAGGCACCAGAGTGCATGGAAAACTGTTTACCTTCCCACTGAAGTGGTCCCGATTAATCTACTTGCAATTTCTTGCTTTCGAACTGCTAGGTTGGCAGGAGCTGGGACAAAGACGGGAGCTCATTCTATCCTGCAGTACCCGGGAATCAAACTGCTGACCTGCCACCTTCCAGTCAGGTCTTAGCCACTTGAGCCACTGTAGGCTATAACTTGCCAAATTCCTGCCTGATGAGAAGGGTCTTTGCCAGCTCATGGAAACGAAAGATAGCAAAGAGAAGTCCAAAATGGCTTCTCATTGGAAGAGGCTCCACAGACATTAGAAAAGCTTATGAGGATGGAGGACCTAGAGCAGTGTTTCCCAACCTTTGGTTTTTGAACTTTAATTCCCAGAAGCCTAAGTCAATTCCCCAAAGCACTGATCAGACAATGTACTGACTTAGGCTTCTGGAAATTGAAGTTCCTTTGTGGGGCATGTGGGAGCCACTGACCTAGATGAAGACTGCCACAGAAGATCTTAAAACATGGGGAAGCTCATATAAGGAAAGACAGTCTGAACCTAAGAAATTTAAGGCTTTATATTACTTTCAATCATGCCCAGAAAAGGACCAGCAGCCAGTGAAGCTATCATAACAAACAAACAAAATTCAGCTCTCACCTTAGCTAACTCCAGTCAACAGTCTGGTCACAATATCTTGGACCCAACAAAGGTTCTGAACACAGATGCAATTCTGAACACAGAGCGTGGAAATTCAAGCAGGATGTTATAAAGTCATGTGTCGCTGTGGACAGACAGACATCTCCAGGAATGGGCACAGCTAGTGCACATGTTTTAATGGTACAAATGCACCCAACCCCAAGACCTGGTCAACACCAAGACCTGGGTACTTAGGCTCATAGATGAATCTAGGAGCGCATTCAGGATGCAAACCAGAGTTTTCAAGCAGAGCAGAGCTCCATCCAGCACACTCCAAATCCCTATTCCTTGACCTGCCCTTCAACTGTAGTAGCACCTTTATCTTTTCTGGACTAAGCTTCCATTTTTTATTGCTGATCCAGGCCATTATGGACACCGGACACCAATCTAGAATCAGAATAGTTTCCTTTTATTTAGATGGAAGGAGGAAATATTTGCAACTGGTAGCACTGAACCTAAACACTTAAAAAAAAACCCACACCTTTCCCAGCAATTACATATACTGTGCACTGTATTTTAAAGAGCAGGGATGATTGAGCAGAGCCATAAAAGACTCTATGGATCAGTAGCCAGAGCCGTTCCAGTGCATCTGCTTCAGCCCTGGCTCATTCTGGAAGGACAGGAATCAACGTGAGACAGTACCTCCAAGACCCACCATGTAGAGATGGTGTGGTCCATCGTGTCTCAAAGGGACATACAATGGACCCCTCACTCAACAAATCTAATGCATTCTCCAGGACCTTTTGTGCTATGAAAAATTTGTAAAGCAAATTTCCTATAGGAATGCATTGAATGCAATTTCCCATAGGAATGCATTGGAAAAATGAAACAGTTTCCCATAGGAATGCACTGAAAACTAATTAATCCATTTAAAAAATAGTTAACCAAGCCACTATTTTCTATGGATTTCCTTTTGTTATGCAAATTTTGTGTTAAGCGAGCTGTTTCTTAAGCGAGGGTCCACTGTACAGTAAAACCTTGCATAAAGAGTGCCTCGCTTAGAGACTAACTTGGTTCAAGAGCAGAATTTTCTCTGAATGATTGCCTCGCTTAACAACTAAAACCAACCAAAAACTCACTTAACAACTAAATTGGGGTTCGCAATCCCTCCTACCAGAAGTCACAATGATGTTTTGCTTAAAGAGCAAACTTGCTTAAAGAGCAAACCTATGAAATGCATTATGCTCTTTAAGTGAAGTACCACTGTACTTAGGATATCCAGCAGCAGGTCACCTTACCAAACTTACTGAAAATGCAAAAGAAAGGAAGAACCATTGCACTACTTTAAGCTTAGTATGAAATTTAAAGGAAGTCATTGACCCATTTGCAGTTCTAGGACACAATTAATAAACTGTAAAGGTGTTATTAAAGCTCTAAATCCTGGAGACTTATAACGTAATACAAAGTTTCTCTTTGCCTCTCAAATGGTTTAAGAATTTATCATCATGAAATCTGGATATTAGGAATCACATGATTTTCATTTTCTAACCCATTGTTTCCCCTATTCCTGTGAAACAGAAATAGCAGCCTGGAAAATTGTTTTGTTCCATTTTTCATTTCATTTCTGACATGCTTGTTATTTTCTCCTCATCTCCTATATTTCAGCTTTCCTTCTTTAAGGTTCCATTTGTTCTTCATTTCTCTTTTCTTTTTTTACACTGATTTACCATGAAAATTCAGCCTGTCTGCTGATGCTTTTTTACCTTTGGTATTTTCCATCCAAATGGCCTGCAATTTTCAGGTGTTACATAACACCCCCATGGCAGCAGGTCTGCCACGTTTGAGATAGGCAAAGAGTTCTCATTTAGAAGCAATTACAAAGAGTGGCAACAGCATCTAAGTTTTCCATCACTTTATGTTTCCCATTGGAAGTTTTGCAAGTCTGAGCAGTTTCAGAACAGTCCGATCTCCGTCCTCCTTGCAGAATGTTCCCTGAAGGTGGCTGTTGACTCAGCAAATGCACTGCAGTCCTTCTCCTCTGATTCAAGAATCCCTCCTTTGGGAAATGAACAGGAGAAATTAAACGAAAGGATTTGCATTCATTCCTTTCCTCCATTTCTAAATCTTCATTTGTTTCACTTAGAGCAGGGCTTCTTAACCTTTTCCAGCCGTACGCTGGGCCACGTCCCCTCAGACAGCTGAGCAGGCTGGACACATGGTGTCCCCCACCCCGCTGTATCCACAGCTGTTGTAAATGCGTTTACAACAGCTGTGGATGCATTTAGGGCGCATTTTCAGCTGTTTTCAGCACTTCTGGCGGCAGCGAGGACAGCACATTTTGGGCTGTTTTTGATGCTTCTCCTGTTTCCAGTGGCAGCAGCAGTGGTGGGAGTGAGGGTAGTGGACCACATGAAATGGCACTGCAGCCTGGGTCCAGCCTGTGGCCCATAGGCTGCGAATCCTTGATATAGAGATTAATGGAAAACCACCAATTTTTCTTTTCATTAGCTCAGAAAATGCTAAGATTGTTTCACAAAACCAAGAGCTAAAGGTAAAAGTCACCCTTGCTTGAAAGCCAGTTGTATCCGACTCTAGGGTTCAGTGCTCATCTCTGTTTATAGTCGAAGAGATTTATATATCTCTGTCTGCTTCTGCAGATGTTTCTGTGGTCATCTGGCAGGCATGACTAGACACCGGAGTGCACGGGGGGCTGTTTACCTTCCCACCGAAGTAGTCTCTATCTACTTGCAATTTCTTCTAACTATAATTTTAAAGTGCATGGATTGGGAGGGTATTTTTAGTGTTTTTAACGGTTTTTAGTGTTTTAAGGTTCTGTAATTTTTGATGTGTAGAATGTTTTATACAGTAAAACACCAGATAATGATTGGATTGGGTAACACTAAAATCACATAACGTTAAGTAATATGGGGAGGAGAATTGGATCGAATAACGTTAAGGTCCTATGGGATGGATCGGATAACAACCACTAAAGCCTGTGCGGTTACAATGTATCTCTATGGAGCTTTAATGTTATCCGATCCATCCCATAGGATTTTAACATGGATCGGATAACACTAAAAATCGGATAACACAAAGACTTGTGGAACCAAGTCTTAGCGTTATCCGAGGTATTACTGTATCTGTGAGCCGCCCTGAGTCGCCTTGGCGAGTGGGCGCCAATACAAGTTCAAATATTAACTTAAATCAATTTAACTTAAACTTAACTTAAATTAAATTAAAGTGCTTGCTTTCAAACTACCAAGGTGGAAAATCACCCCAGCATTCTACTTTCCATAAGAGTGTCATCACTAGGATTCATGACCTCTAGCCATGAAAAGTAATTATATCAGATCCTATCATGTTGACTCATACTCAGTTCTTCCAAAAAACACTTCTCATTTAGGAATGTGAGATATTGTGTTTCTATATCAGGAGTTGTCAACCTTTTAAAGCTGGGGGCCGGGTCATGCTCCCTCAGACAGCTTGGGGGAGGGGTTGGATGGCCATTTTGCCTTTCCTCCACCACTTAAGAGACCGCGTCACCCCAAGAACATCTGTCCGTCCCACCAGGGCGGATCGGAGAGGCTCTCTTATCATTCCATTGGCTAGAGAGGCGCATCTCTCTAGCACCAGAAGGAGGGCCTTCTCCGTGTCCGCCCCGGCCCTTTGGAACCTCCTGCCAACTGAGTTATGTCTGCAGACAGAGCTCCTGCCCTTTCGGAAGGACCTAAAAACCTGGCTGGCAGGGCAGGTGTGGGGCCCCAGGAATGTGGGGTCCCATGTTGGGTAGCTGATCTGATAGGACAGCCACCCTTCTCGCTGTTTTAAACTTTTAACTTTAACTTTTAAATCTGTTTTTTAGTATTTTGCTAATTATAGCCAAATCTTTTAATTAATTGTGTATTTATTGTTCTGGGTTTATCTAAATTGTGATGATTTTTAATCCGTAGTGTGATGTTATTTGATCATGTGTAGCTTGTGACTGTATCTTGTATTCCTGTAAGCCGCCCAGAGTCGCTTTTGTGAGAGGGTGCGGCATAAAAGTCTAAAAATTAAATTAAATTAAATTAAATTCCTCCACCACATGGCACTTCCCAATGTGGTGCAGGTGGGGGGGGGGGGACATGAAATGGTGCCACAGGCCGCATTTGGCCCATGGGCCACAGGTTGAGAATCCCTGTTCTATATTCATGATTCAAAGGGCTAAGAAATGGCCCAATACTGCTGCACAACATCATGCCCAAAGAGTCAGCAGGAAAAAGGACGCCAAGCTTTACATAGCAAAGGCCAGCCTGAATGTTGACAATACCAACGGCAGCACCAACGATCTACAAGATACACTCTTGTGGTTACTACCATGCACCCTTGTCAAAAACATCCATGATAATTGCTTTGTGTTTAGGTTAACTGATGAAAAAAAGGAGCCCGCTTCTGGGAATTTCCCTTGTTTGCTGTCTCCATGTGAATGGTACTATTCTCTATGTGAATGTAGACCATCTTAACTGCTGCCATTTCATGGTGTTTTGAATCATGGATAGGTAAAGGGTAAAGTTTGCCCTTGCTCAAAAGCCAGTTGCATCCGACTCTAGGGTTCAGTGCTCATTTCTGTTTATAGCTAAAGAGCCAGTGCTGTCTGTGTTTGCAGAAGATTCCGTGGACGTGTGGCAGACACCGAAACACACGGAATACTGTTTACCTTCCCACCGAAGTGGTACCTATTTATCTATTTGCAATTTCTTGCTTTCGAACTGCTAGGTTGGCAGGAGCTGGGATAGAGACGGAAGCTCACTCCGTTGTGCAGCACTCAGGTCTCAAACTGCTGACCTGCTGACCTTCCGGTCATGAAGTTCAGCATCTTAACCACTAAGCCACCCCATTCACTTGAATCATGGATACAAAATGAGAATACTGTATCCCGCATTCATAAACTGGAGGGTTTGGGAAGAAATTCAACTTCCTGTAATTTTAATCTGACGAAGTGGACTTGATCCACAAAAGGTCACAGGAGTTTGTCTTTAAGACGCCACAAATTTTTTTTGTCTTTTTTGTTGTCTCTCTAATATGCTTGCACAGACTAACCACTTCAAACATTTCAACTTAACATGAGATGCTGTTGGTTTGCAAAATACGGATAGAGCTGTGCTTGTGGCCACTGGCCTACAGCCACTCAATTATTGCAAGTGAAAAACCACAAGAAAGAAAGAAAAACAGGGTCAGGCTTCTGCCAAGTCAGAGGTATCACCAACTGTCTGAGAATGCCAAACCTGTATTAAATCCATTCCAATATGTTTTGTGCTGTGGAGGATGGTCTTTCAGTGCAAGACAGACAATAAAACAAACACAGAGACTTTAAAGCAAGGGTGTCCAAACTACAGCCCGTGGGCCCAATCTGGCCCCTGACACCAATTCATCCGTCCGCTCCCAGACACCTTCATTGCTCCCGGAAGAGGAAGTAAAACACACCCGGGCATATTTTACTTCTGCTTCTGGGAGTAACGAGGGCAGTGTAGGCCGGCATCAAGAACTGGATCTGGCCCACAGGCTGTAGTTTGGGCAATACTGCTTTAAAGCAAGGCCACAACATCTACAGAAAGCTTAAAAAGTCTAAAACCAGTTCATCAGCTGTAGTGCTGACAGTTTTTTCAAACAGTCACATGAAAACCCAAAAGATATCAATCTCAGCAATAAACAAACTTCTCTTGGGAAAGTATTTCAAAATCAAGGTATCATGACCAAGAAAAATCTCCCTCTGGGCATCGTCCATCATACCTCTGATGACAGGCAAAATGAGAAGAAGACCAACACAGATTTAGATGGTCAATTTGGCAGGAGGTGAGCCAGTTCCCAAATCATTCAAAGCTTTATTAGCTATGGATAGAAGCTTGGATTGACAAGCAGAGCTGATGAGGTCTAAGTAATACCCCAGTTAACGTTTGCACCACACAATGTTATAACTGGATAACGTTGGGAAATCTGGGGGGAAATTTGCACTGCACAATGTTAACGTTGTATGGTGCATCCATCCCCCCCCATTCCCTGCAGAGATCTCTGCCCCAAAGCCGGCAGGGCTGTTCTCCACCTGGGAGACCAGCCCTGCCAGGTTTGGGGCAGAGATCTCCTAGGTGCCAACGCTGGTCTCCCCCTGGGAAGGTGCTTCCCAGGCAGAGATCAGCCCTGCTGGCTTTGGGGTTTGGATCTCCTCTTGCTTGCCTCTTCGGAAAGGGGCTAGGATGGCCGGGTTGACCAGGGAGGCGATGTTCGGCCCCCTCCTCAATGGCCAAGTCCTGGCACCAAAACAACACAATGCCAGCCATTAGGCATAGCCGCTTTGACATTGAGGACTGAGGTGCCTAGGAGCTGCCCTGGCTGGCACTGAGTCCCCCCCCCCCCGGCCCTTCTCAACTCAAACCTGCCACAGTGGGCTTTGGTTTAACGTTGTGCGATAAATGTATCACACAACATTTAAAACCGCATAATGTTAAAGCTTGTGGAACCAAGCTTTAGCATTATCCGGGGTTTTACTGTATTCCTTTTAGCTGACCCCAGACAATTTAGCTGTTCTATTTTAAAGTTACTGAAGTTTTCAAACACAGGACAAAACTATGCAGTCTTTACTGACATGAGACACACCACACCTAGAGAGGACAGTTCCACGAGTCACTTTCTGGTCTTGAGCCCTTTTGGTACACAAAGTCCTCCTCAGCCCCAGGCCAGTATTGATGAAGCTGCTGCCCTCCATTAAGATGGGTTCAAGTAGGATTTAATCCACTTAGGAACCATCACCTTTTGCCACCTAAGAGTCCTCAGTGCTGTCAGGTTAACCACCACCTGACAATCAGCATTGAGTCACTGGTGGTAGGGTCTACTCTATTACCATAGCAGGATAACCTGGCAAGACATCTGTCTAGGCTCTGCTAATTAAGAGCTTGATACCATTCCTGTGTTAACGATGTACTATCGTGTCATCTATTATTTATATCATAACCTGGACCAGCATTTCCCAAACTATGTTCCGCAGAACACCAGTGGACTTCAATTCCCAGAAGCCTTAGTCAGTACACTGTCTGATCAGTGCTTTGGAGAATTGATTTAGGCTCTTACCATCATGGAGATTGACAGGATATGTATTTGCACGCATTGTGTCTGAAGCAATCAATTCTGATCCATAAAAACTCGTACTGAAATAAATCTATTAATATTTAAAGTGCTGTAATATTATGTCTAATTTTCTATTATACTTGGGGGTGGGGTTCATATCTTGTAAGCCACCCAGAGTGGGAAAATATCACAGATGGGCGGCATATAAATATAATAAATAAATAAATAAATAAATAACTTTTACTTTAAAATTACTGTTACCACTTATTCCAAGCACCAGTTTTTATATATACCCAACACAAATTTGTCTACAACAGGTTTAACATGATTTTTTCAGTCAGAAAAATATTTACATTAACCAATCCTCCAAAGTTCTAAAACTTGTAAAAGGATGAACTAATTAATATGAAGCAATCTCAGATATGTTATTCAGAGTTTTCATCAGCACCTCCAGTGTTTGATTTGCAGTCTTAATATGATTGAAATTGTAATGAGTGTTCCCGTTTGGTTTACAGATTGAATTAGAAATGCAGTGCTTACATTGGTAATGCAATTGGCATGCCAATCTAAACCACAGTCCTTCTTTCTTTCCTTCTCATGTTCCAGCCTATGCCCATCTTTCCTCTGTGTGATTCCAGTTCTTTTATGCTTTAAAAACTTAAGTAGATGAGAATAGTGCTATATCACCCCATCACCTTATTGCTAGTTCTCCATGCTTATGATTATTTCCTGAATTTAGCTTTCTGTTGTTTCCTAAGACAGCACTGGTAGAAGAAGCCATCAAGATGAAATGAAAAGTGTTGCCCCTTAGTTTTGAAAGTGTTACACAGTGTTGCAGAAAAGGTAGCAACATTCCAAACACATTGCAGGAACATGTCTCATTTCATAAGAACAGGCAGCAAAAAATAATACGAATTCACCCAACTTCAGATACAGAGCATATCCTGACATATTTGATGACGTAGTCAGCCACATACAGTATTTCTGAATTATACTTACATCATTCATATAAAGGTCATCATGTGCATTAATAAATATTAAGAACAAAAGCATGAAGCAAGTCTCATTTTATTGTATCAGACTTACCTCTAAGAAGAAAAGTTTAGGACTGGGCATTAACAAAGGGTTCTCTTGTTGACAGTCTCCAATGGAGACAGCTAACTTTGTTCCTAACGTCCAGGTTCATTTTCTACACCACCAAGTCACATCCTGGACTCAACTATGGCTTCTAAAAATGCTTTTTCTTTCAGAACATAAAAGATAAACTACAGGTGTACCTCGCTTAAAGAGCATAATGAGTCCCAAAGGATTGCTCTTTAAGCGAGTTTGCTCTTTAAGTGAAACACCATTGTTAGTGATCAATTGTGGGGGGGATTGGGAACCCCAATTTATTTGTTAAGTGAGTATTTAGTTGGTTTTATTTGTTAAGTGAAGTGAACATTCAGAGAAAATTCTGCTCTTTAAACGAGTTACTCTTTAAGCGAAACACTCCTTATGCGAGATTTGACTGTATTGCTGATGATAGCCAAAAGCTCATGAATAGATGTCTTAAGCACGGGAAACAATATTTCCCTTGTTTATTTAAATTACTAATTAATGTTTCAGTTCAAAAACTGAGTTCTGTGTTTGAAGCAAGAGGTGGGCAAGGCTGAAAAATCCAGGAACAATTTTTCTTTCCCCGGATCTTCTAAAAACTGTGAGTCCTGCCAAACAATGGTGGGAGAAAAGAACCAGATGTTGCCAGAAGTCAACATCTAATTTTTTGGGGAAAATTATGTTTGCTTGTAGTAAATATGGGTGCACATATGTGCACACTGTGTTCTATTTTAAGGGTGCATAGCTACTCCTGCGGCTGTAGGAGTAGCTATTAAAGGTTGCCAATCAACCTTTAATTTTGCTCGGGCAAGTCATTGAGAGCAAACAGGATGGAAGATTTGGATAGGACAGGAAGTCACAGAAACAGCCCCAGGTTAAAGTAATCCTGTGGGTAAACTCTAAGTTATTGTATCTCATCCCATCCTTGTTTCAGCTTTATGAGCCAAAGTTCTTTCTCTCTGTGGAATTGAATGGGCTATGACAGTAAGCTAACAGACTTGGTATCCCTCTTCCTGATACTTTACATCAGGAGTTCTCAACCTTTTAAAGCCAGGGGCCGGGTCATGCTCCCTCAGATAACTTTGGGGCAGGATGACCATTTTGCTCTTCCTCCACCACATGGCACTTTGGGGTGTGGTGGAGGCGGGGGGGGTACATGAAATGGTGCCATGGGCTGCATCTGCCTATGGGCCTCAGGTTGAGAATCCCTGCTTTACATTTTCATGGTTTGATCTCAGTCAGTGATAGCACCTTCCCTCCCATTAGGATATTTTAGCACCTGGATTAGTACCACTGGTAAAGTTGTGGCAACCAGACAACCATTTGATTCAGTTTATAAAGTGTCCTTCCTGAGACTTCCAGAAGAACCACGGCATGTGTTGCAGGACATTTAATAACTTTGGGCTAGGCCATTTCCCCAGGCAAAATGTACTCTAGTCTCCTTTTTGCCCCATGGGTGCAGGTGGTATAATAAAGTTAGATATTGTTGACCAACTCAATAATTTTTTTAAAAATGGATGCTTTTGTTCAGAAAATCCACCTTCTGATCTCAAGGACACAAGTGTAAACTCAACTGCTAACTGAATCTTGGCTGTTGCATGCTGCAGTAAACAAAATACAAAAATAAACCATACTGTCAACAAGAAAAAACAAAAAAGAAGAAGAATCCAACTGACATTGTGGAAAGAAAAGTGAGAATGGCTGTTTATCCTGGCTGAACAATAATGTGCCAGTTCTGAAAGTTCTGCCTCAGCAAACTCATCTACAAATGGTGTCTCTGTCAGTGCCAAGAGTCCACTGAACTGACACACTCAGCAGTAAGACGTATCTTACTGTGTGTTGACTTGATGGCCAAAGACTACATATTCATCAGAATGTATTTATTTTTACAAATTTTGCTAAAACAGTTCTAACCTGCCTTAGATCAAGGAATGACCAGGAGTGACACAGTCAGTATAATAATTCAACATAAAACCCTAACACAAGAATATATAACCCACAATAGTAATAATCACTATGACATCTGCAGTATGAACTGAAGCAAATTAAATCTGAACCTAACTGAGTCCCCAAGGGGAGAGCATTCAATACCTGGGCATTGCTGCCAAAAGGAAAGCCTCTGGGCATGTTAGAGGCTCGCTCCAAGCACGGAAATGCAGAGGACAACCTCCTGGCAAATCTTCATATTCAGATAGATGTATATAAGGAGAGGCAATCCCTCAGATATTGTGGCCCTGACCTATTTATGCATATAAACGTCTGCACAAACAGACTTCTTCTTCTTCTGTGTCTAGGCGAGACATGAAACTGTCAAAATGCAATTCTTTTAAAATGAAACCATGTTTCTTTTCCAGTGACCAAATGCAACACTAATTCATCCGGCCCACTGAGCCCTTGTCGTTCCTGGAAACAGAAGTAACGCTCCTGGAAGCGGAAGTGACGAGGGCTTCACAGGTTGGATGAATTGGCGTCAAGGGCTGGATCCAGGCCCCTGGTCATAGTGACCGGCTCCCTGAACCACGTGACTGGCCTGTGGCCTGAAATGTTTGGGCACCACTGCCCTAAATCAAAAGAGAAGGTGAAAAGAAGACATTCTTATGGGCCACTGCAAGCTTTAAGGTGGGGTCTACCAGAGAAGGAAAGTGTTCAATGTTATGACTGCAGGGTCAGTCAGGCTGATGCTTATCCCATCAAGAAACCACCTGGAGTTGCTTGAAATTTGGGTGCTTGGAAGTACAAAAGGACTCCTGCAGGCAGGAGAACCAAACATTGATGAGACTCTCCAATAAAGCTGCTTCTAAGGTCCCTTGAGGAATCTCACTGACATCTCATGGTCTTCAGTTGCAAGCATTAAATAGAAAAATGGGTGGCCTCAGAAGAGTGACTTCCAGTTGTAGAAAACTGGAACAATTACTGTATTTGCCGGCTTATAAGATGCATCAAAAGTATAAGATGCACTCCATTTTTTCTAGTGTATTTTAAGGGGGGATGTGTTTATATGCCAGGAAATACGGTAGACACATCAGAGTAGTTTTCCGGGTGTATTTTAAGAGGAGAGTGAGTCTTATATCCCGGCAAATATGGTACTTCATTTTAAAAGAGAGTTTAGAAACCTCAAGTGCATAATTTGTCCTAGATTTTTCTCAGCTGATCTCTCTAGACAAAATGTTAAGTTCGCTTTAGCTGTGGTGGTGGTGGTGGGACACTGAACATGATGGAATAGTGCTGTATAGCAAGTTACATAAAAATTGCAGGGACTCTCTCTGTGTGTCCAAGGTACTATTTTAGCACACTCCTGATGCACAACACAATGGAGTGCTCTCTTTAGCATGTTCAATGGCCTGTGGCTTGATTTGTCCTGAACCGATCTCAGATGTTCCTTATGTCCAAGAGATACCAAGTGGAATGACAACAGTATTAAGCCCCTTCAGTTCTACTATCCACTTAGAAAGCATGACTGCACAAACATGACTACAAACAGAATGTGCTAACTGATGCCCCCCTTCAGGTAGAAACCAATTAACTAAAATTAAATCATACTTTTTAATTTCTTGTTGTTCAGTCACACAGTTCATTCCGACCATTTGCAACCCCATGGACCATGGCATGCCAGGCACCTCTATCATCCACCATCCTTCTCAACCCGCCCAGCTTTGCACCCATTGTATCAACAATGCCATCTAGCCATCTCATTTTCTGCCACCCCCTTCTTCTTTTGCCCTCCACCCTTCCCAGCATCAAGGCTTTCTCAAGCAAATCCTCTCTTCTCATCTTGATGTCTAAAGTACTTTAGCTTCATCTTCAATATTTTACCTTCTAAGGGGCAGTCAGGGTTCATTTCTTTGAAGATCGGCCTATTTATTCACTTTGCTGTCCAGGGTACTCTCAAAATTCTCCTCTAGCACCACATCTCAAAGGGGTCTATTCTTCTGCGCTCAACTTTCCTTATGGTCCAGCTGTCACGGTCATACATTACTACCATAAATATAATTGCTTTGACTGTGTGGACTTTTGTTTGCAAGGTGATGTCTCTACTTTTAACTATGTTGCCCAAATATCTCATAGCTTGTCTCCCAAGCATCAGTCACCTTTTTCATTTCATGGTTGCAATCACCATCTGCAGTGAGCTTTGATCCTAAGAAAGTAAAGTCTGTCTCTGCTTCTACTTCTGCCCCATCTATTCTCCAGGGACTGAGAGGGCCTGTTGCCATTATCTTGGTTTTCTTGATGTTGAGTCTCGAGCCAGCTTTTGCACTCTCTTCTTTCAACCTAAGCAGGAGCTTATTTATGTCTTCCTAACTTTCTGCCATTAGGGTAGTGTCATCTGCATATCTCAAATAGTTGATGTTCCTTCCAGCAATTTTAATTCCAACTTTTGATTCATCCAGCCCTGCATTGTGCATATGTACTCTGCGTACGAGTTAAATAAGCAGGGTGACAAAATGCAGCCTTGTCTTACTCCTTTTCCTTTTCCAAACCACTCCGTTATTCAGGTACAGATTTCTCATGAGGCATATAAGGTGTTCTGGTATTCCCATCTCTTTAATTACTTGCCATATTTTGTAATGGTCCACACAGTCAAAGGCCTTGGTGTAATCAATGAAACAGAAGTAGAATTGTTTCTGGTATTCCTTTGTTTTCTCCATGATCCAATGTATGTTGGCAATTTGGTCTCTAGTTCCCTTGCCTCTTCGGAACCCAGCCTGCACATCAGGAGGAATGAAAATAAATGGAAAGTCAATGGTAGTGTGGGGAGTGTATGATGAGTTGAGATAAAAGGAATATCGTACGGGTGGTAGGAAGAATGCTGGTAACATCACTGCAGAACCTAGTTCTTTAAGGAAAACAAATAATTCCAGTTGGAAGAGCCATTAAGAATTGAGATCTTCAAGAAATGCATATGCAAACTTTGAACTTTTGGGGCTACTTTCCAAATAGCATGTTTGGTGCATGGGGAAGGGCCACAGCTCAGTGAAAAAGTACATGCCTTGCATGCAGAAAGTCCTACATACAATCCACAGCATATCTAGCTAAAAGAACATGACAGTAGGCATGCTGAATAGTTCAGTGGTTTAGGTATCTGGCTGCAACTTCAGTCCCCCACTGTGACTCCTTAGTACAGGCTGGATTTGGTGATCCATAGGCTTCTTTCCAGCCCTATGGTTCTAAGGTCTAAGATTTATTGTTGGGATATATTTCCTACCGAAGGATAGGGGAAGCTGCTGCCTGTCAGCATAGAAAGAAAACATGTAAAATATGAATTTTTGGAATATGAAATTTTTTTCCTGTAAAATATGGTATCAAAAAACTCCATTTGTTTGCATTCAGTTTCCCACTGAATGAGAAGGGCATTGAGATAGAAAACGGTAGAATCTTCTGGTAGGAATTCTTCATCTTACAATGCTAGAAAGTGAAAGCAAGTGGCATCTGCATGCAAATGAATAGAGTAGAATCACATTGGCATTTAGCTGGCAATGGTCCTGGAGACCATGGTAGTTTAGAGTAGATTTACCCTTGCTGCAATCTGAAAGGTTTGCTCCTTGTGGAATTTCTTATGCTGGGAAATTCAACAGAAAGTGACTAGACACAAAGCACAGCATCACATCAACACCGACAACTCTCAATACATTTAAAATAAAGAGGGGGTTCATTTACCATCAATCAGTTCAGAGGCTTAGTCAGCAATTTGGAAAACAGCTGAATTTAGCTCTGGCAAATTGAGAAGCCTGTTAATCTGACTGTGATCCAAATGAGAATCCTAATTAGGAAATCCAAATCTTTGTGCCTCCTGTCCAGAGTGACTGGAGGCCATTAAATGAATAAAGCTTTTCTTTGTTTGTCTGAATTGGATGAAACAAGCGGTCCTCAACATCCCTTTATAATTTGCATCTATTCAATTGCTAAAAAGGAGGAATGACAGTTCTATGGTACACATTTCCCCCCCATCTTTTTAAAAAAGAGGTAAATATGAAGGAGTGTCTTGGTCAAATTGGCTGAACTTTGCAGAATACATCTCTGCTTCTAACAGGATGGTGCTTATTAAGCTTCAGATGAACAGAGAAAAGAAAGTTTGTGTAAGAGCAAACTTTATAGTTGGCTGATTCCAAAACAGGACATGCCTATCTCCATGCAATTCTTTTGTAGTCAATGTCTATTAAAAATGACCCAAAGCACTGTAAAATTTCAGAAGAATAAAATGTAGTGGTTTGGTCTGGTTTTGATAAAAGGAAGCCTAAAGGGGCAGGAGTGATTTGTTGTACCTTATCATCCTCCATATGTGTTTTGGGATGGTCTACCAAAATCTTTATAGAGAAGGCCCCAGAGAAGATGCCTTCTGAAGGACAGGTTGGCGAGTTATGAATCATTAAGAAAGTTAAAGATATTTCTGCTCAATAGAACCAAAAGCATGGAAAGGAAATGGGCAAAATGAATGTACAGTGTGCCATGGCAGAGGCTAAAGAACACTGAATATTCAGCATTTTCCAAGCAACCAGCCAAAGCTGTCTCCAATCACAGATTCAACCAATATTTTTTTATAGCCTCTGCACTTGTGCGGTAGAAAAAAACAGCAAACAGCACTCAACATTTGATGAATCCTGCAATATATTACTGTAACACGTCTTCATTAAAGCACTGGCGTTGGAGAACTCTGATAAAACCACCTACACTGATTAAAAGCTAGAGTTGTTTATTTATTTATTTATTCATATTTACCCACCGCCCTCCTCACCGAGGTGACTCAGGGCAGTTTACACATCATAAAAAACACAACAATGAAGACATAAAAACATTCTCTCTTCACCCCATCTTTCTCATTCTGTCATATGATGATGATGATGATGATGATGATGATGATGATGATGATGATGATGATGATGATGATGATGATGATGATGATGATGATGATGATTTGCTTAGGAATAAGTACTGTATATCAGTTTTTGGAGAAATTCCTGTTACTCTGTCTGAAGATGCTAAGAAATTCTTAGGAGAGTTCAGACTGGGATTCAATCCGCCTTTGAAAAGTCCACATATATTCAGACATCTCCTAAATCTGTTCAAATCAGTCTGATACAGATTGAGATTTAGATTAATAGACCTAATAATTAAACCTGAGAGGAAGATAGGAGAATTGATTTCTGCCTCTTTCCAAACGGGACAAGGTGGCACCATGCTTCAGCTGTCTTATGCCTGCAGTCTCCATGGACTGTGGTGGCTTAGTGGTTAAGATGCTGAATTTGATGACTGGAAGGTTGAGAGGTCAGCAGTTCAAGAACTGAGTGTTGCATGATGGAGTGAGTTCTCATCTCTGTCCCAGCTCCTACCAACCAACGTCTGCAAATGTTTCCACGGCTATGTGGCAGGTATGACTAGACACCCAAACGGAACACTATTTATCTTCCCACCAAAGTGGTACCTATTTATCAACTTGCAGTTTCTTGCTTTCCAACTGCTAGGTTGGCAGGAACTGGGACAGAGATGGGAGCTCACTCTGTTGTGCAGCACTTGGATCTCAAACTGCTGACCCATCAACCTTCCAGTCATCAAGTTCAGCATCTTAACCACTAATCCACTCTAGTCCCCTCTCAGATACCTCACCTGGTCCATTACTCTGTCTAAGCCGTGATCCAGAGCATCCACCTATATAAGGTGAAAATGAGAAATAGCTCCATGTTGGTGACATATGAATAATCTGTATCCAACTTTTTGGGTAAAGTATTGGAAAAGGCAGTGGCATGGCGGCTACAGGAGATCCTGGATGAAGCGGATTATCTGGACCCTTTTCAGTCAGGATTCAGGCCCGGATATAGTACGGAAACTGCATTGGTCGCGCTGGTGGATGATCTCTGGAGGGAGCAGGATGGCGGACATCCAGCTGTCCTAGATCTTCTTGACCTCTCAGCGGCGTTCGATACTGTCAACCACGGTATCCTTCTGGATTGAGGATCCAGGGCCTGGTTTTCCTCATTTCTGAAGGGCCGGACCCAATCGGTGTGGCTGGAGGGTGAGGTGTCCAGCCCTAGGCTGCTCCAATATGGGGTGCCTCAGGGCTCAGGGCTCTCGCCTCTCCTACTGGTATTTGATATCTACATGAAACCGCTGGGTGAGATCATCCATTCCCACAGGGTTAGGTACCATCAGTATGCACATGACACCCAACTGTATATCTCAGCCCATGGGGACCCTAGCGATGCAGTGGAAGTCCTTTCCAGGTGCCTGGAGGCTGTCAAGCTGAATCCTGGCAAGACTGAGTGGCTGTGGGTAGGGGGTCCTGTGTGTTAGAATATGTGCCTAGGGCGTGGCACTGGTTTGCAATGAGAGCAAATGGAGGATTACCACTTTAAGGTATTCCAGTAGCATCAGTCAGCATCAGCCAGGTGCAATGAATCTCTGGCTGTGTTTGTAGGATAAATGGAGCAGCTCCCAGCTCTGCTTTAGCCAGCCTGCACTTTTGTCTGCATGTTGCTGAGTTCACGTTCCAGTTTGCCTGATCCCGCGACTGAGGATACCTGGATTGTATCGCTTGCTGTTCCTTGCAAGATATTCTACTCACTCAGCCACATCGTGGTAAGACTGCTCTATGACTGTTGGTGAACTGTTTTTGTGAATGGACCTTATTTTTCACTCGTTCACCTGCCTGCTGCTTGTTGCTGCGTTTTGAACAAGCTGCTGTTTTGGAACTTTACAAAAGACAACCGTGGAGCCAAGATGAATTTTAGTCTTTAATGCTTTGTGAAGATATGAGCTGGAATGCTCACACAGACTCCTAAGACAAGCACCAACACTTGCTGAACTGAAGCTAAGTGTTTGACTGCACTCTGTGTAAATACTGTAAATAGATTCCTGAAACCAAGCCATACTCTGTTTGTCTTCTGTTTATACAAACACTCTAAGGGCTCAGGGTGTGGCATTAGCAACCACCTCCAACACTCTGCACTAACTATCCTAACACTGTGTTATCTCGGGAACTACCATCTTTGGTTTTGGATGGGACAGCTCTGCCCCAAACAGACCCGTTACGTAATCTAGGGGTCCTCCTGGACTCGCGACTACTGCTCAAAGAGTAGGTGGCAGTCGTGGCCAGGAGGGCCTTTGCACAACTTCGTGTGATTCGCCAGCTACAGCCGTTCCTAGACCGGGACTCCTTGCTCATGCTCACACATGCCTTGGTCACCTCCAGACTTGATTATTGTAATGCCCTTAGTGACCATTTGGAGGCTAAGGCTGGTCCAGAATGCGGCTGCACAAGTGGTGCTGGAATATGGGCATTATGCCTGTAGCTCACCACTGCTGAGGGAGCTGCACTGGCTCCCAGTTCGCCTCCGGGTGCAATTCAAGGTGCTGGTTATCACCTTTAAAGCCCTATATGGTAGTGGACCAGGATACTTGAGAGACCGCATCGTCCCAAGGACATCTGTCCTTCCCACCAGAGCGGACCGGAGAGGCTCTCTGGTTGTGCCATTGGCCAGAGAGGTGCACCTCTCTAGCACTAGGAGGAGGGTCTTCTCGGTGTCCGCTCCGGCCCCATGGAACCTCCTCCCAATAGAACTACGCCTGCAGACGGAGCTGCTGTCCTTCAGGAAAGGAGTAAAAACCTAGTTGGCAAGTCAGGTCTGGGGAATGGATGGATCAGTTTCCCCAGGCGGCTGGATGGTTTGAACAAATTTACCCCCAGTGCCTCCTAGCTACAACGCCTAGTTTTTAATGATAGGTTTTTAAGCTTCTTTTAAAACTTTTAATTTTTTGAACTGGTTTTAAATTGTTGTTGATGCTGATGTGTTGTAAATCGCCCTGGGTCCCTTTGGGGAGGAGGGCGATAAACAAATTTTAAAATAAATAAAATAAAAATCTGATTTCTTTAAATGTTAGAGAGGATTAATTTGAGAAAGCCTTGATGCTGGGAAAGGTTGAGGGCAAAAGAAGAAGGGGGTGGCAGAGAATGAGACGGCTAAATGGTATTGTAGACACAATGGTCACAGAACTGAGAGGGTTGAGGAGGATGCTGGATGGGCGCGTTGAGGAGAATGGTGAAAGTCCTGAAGATCTACATGGCACAAACACCACAGGACAAAGCAGTAATCATCAGCATTCTCATCTGTTTTGTTTCTTGACTCGGGAAGAAATACTGCATTCCCTTTTCTCTAATGAACAAAGTGGGGTACACAGAAAGAGCCTTCTTGAAGATGGTGGTATTTCTGAACCACAATTGGGTGGCAATGGCCATCTTGTGCTGGCTAATCTTTCTCACACTAGGTCAAGCCAAAGGTGGCCACCTAAAAGGTGGTGTCATTTTGGCAGCTTCATACCTGGCCGAGACACAGAAGAAAAGAAGAAGAATGGACAAAGTATGTCCCCTACAGTCAAATGCATACACAAAATCATAAGGAAAGCTCCCTTAGCCAAGTGGCCTGGGGCATTTCTTATTACAGTAATACCTCGGATAACGTTTACCTCAGATAATGCTAAAATTGCATAACGTTAAGTAATCTGGGGAGGAGAATTGCATCGAATAACGTCAAGGTCCTATGGGATGCATCGGATAACAACTGCTAAAGCCTGTGCGGTTACAATGTATCTCTATGGAGCTTTAACGTTATCTGAGCCATCCCATAGGATTTTAACATGCTTCGGATAATACTGAAAATCGGATAACACCAAGTCTTGTGGAACCAAGTCTTAGCATTACCCGAGGTATTACTGTATATGCAGTGACCAAACTTAAGTTATATTTGAATTAAAAAGCTTGTACTATTATTGTACTTGAGCACTGCTTAGTGCCATTAGATATTTTAAAAACATGGTCCTGTTTCTTAAAAGGGTTCTGCATGGTACCAGACCATGAGATAAACTAATACAAAAAGTAAACATTACTAGAATAACCACTGATGAAGTATCTTTGTGTCAGGTTATTGGACATCAGTAGTTGCCAGGATATCTGCTATGGATCCCATATGATTTGTGCCACAATGCCATAGCAGTCCCAATTCTATATGCCACCAATGCCAAGCAATATGTTTAGCAGAAACCTGGTTTTGTATTTACCTTCCATCAGGGAAGGATAATTCCTGGTTCCCATAAATATGTAAGCTAGATATGATAAGAGTGATCTCAGGGAAGCTGGAGAGGAAATCATCAAACAGTTTGTTATAATTTTATGTTGAGATATGTCTCTTCAACAAAGAAGGAAGTCCAAAGCTTTACCCCCCAAGGAGGGCATTTGAATGACACAACAACATTTGCAAGTCAGATTTACACAGGACAATTTAATCTCAAATAAGAGTTTCAGAAAAATGGGGCACATATGTATGTGTGCAAGACAACATTTTTAGTGTTACCTTAAGCTGCTTATTGTCTGGCCAGACATCCTGCTATGGTAATGGAATAGACCATACAGCCAGAGACTCAACACCGAGTGTTAGGCGGTGGTTAAGTAACCTGACTCCCTAAAGGAGCCAATGGCTAAGGGCTGATGAGCCCCTTTAGGTGGGGTGATGGTCCCCTCGGTGGAGGAAATGCCACTGGAAACCATCATTTTGGGCCGAACAGCAAATTGAGTAAAGGAGGAACTCTCATTTCAATGCTCATGGAGGCAGAAGAGGCCATGCCAGATAGACTGACTGTGAAGGCACACCTTGTCCATATCCTCAAGGCTGAGGCAGTCCATTGCAGCCCTGGTGTTGAATACTACACATCTCATTTTATGTGTGCCGCAGAGGATGGCTCCAAGATCATAGTGTGTGGGTCACTTTATGGCAAGCTGGGATTCACCTTAAACAAATTCACACCAATGACATTTTTCCTGCTTCAGGAAAAAAGTGCATTCTCAGATACGAGTTGCAGTCGACGACGACGGCAAGGCTGCTTAGGCACATCATGTACTGCAGTTAAGTAGCTGGTCACATTCAAAAATAAAAAGAAATTATTTTAGCTACTTTTCAGACATTACATTAGAAATTTACAGTTGTAACTCTCTAGTTTTGGGGATCTTGGAACTGTAACGATAGTTAATTATCTCTTGCAAGGTAACTATCTGAGCTCCAGGTTTCAAATAACTATCTGAGCTCCAGATTTTCAGCAACTCTCTTGTCAAGGGCACAAGCCCTTCCGGATTTTGATAGTCAGATTGCCCTTACATAAGATGACAGCCAGGGAATGATCTTGGGACCATTTGTATAGGTAAAGATTTCTTAGAATGTAGCCTTTGTCCAAAACATTCTAAAGCGATAAACACATGTAAGAATATATTATAATGTGCATTTTTCAAAGCTTTTTGGGACTCCTGCAAGGATGGGTATCAGCCTACAGGCAGTTTGTCCCCAGGGTCTTTGCCACCACTGCCATAGCTTGCACAATAGGAAGCTTACAAGTCCCAGCTTTGTCCCTTCACTCTTGGTCTTGTTTCTCATGGCATGGATGCCCTGGAGCATTCACATGTTAGTTCTCCCTTCATTCTCATCAATGCTGCACAAGCTCAATGCACAGAACTCGCTTGCAGTAAACCATTAAATCCTGGTGCTGGTTGAGGAACGGTAGAGATGGAAACGTGTGTGTGTGTGTGTGTGTGTGTGTGTGTGTGTGTGTGTGTGTGTGTGTGTGTGTGTGTGTGTGTGTGTGTGTGTGTGTGTGTGTGTGTGTGTGTGTGTGTGTGTGTGTGAGAGAGAGAGAGAGAGAGAGAGAGAGAGAGAGAGAGAGAGAAATCACCTTCCCCACAAAAAATAAAGTCAAAATCACTTTTTCTCTTCCCCCTGAGATAGATGTTCCTTCTTAGGGACCCAGACAATGGAGAACCCAAAAGCTCATCATATATGTAACATTTCAGCATCCATAAAAGTACAAGCATGCCAAAGATTTTGTTAGTATAAGCCAGCCTCTTATTGCCAAAACAAACAAGTTTATTTAAGGTATATGACCAGAATAAAATACAGTCAAACCTCGCATAAAGAGTGCCTTGTTTAAAGAGTAACTTGCTTAAAGAGCAGAATTTTCTCTGAATGTTCCCTTCGCTTAACAAATAAAACCAACCAAAACTCACTTAACAAATAAATTGGGGTTCACGATCCCACTCACCAGAAGTCACAATTGGTCACTTACAATGGTGTTTCGCTTAAAGAGCAAACTCGCTTAAAGAGCAATCCTGTGGAAGACATTATGCTCCTTAAGCAAGGTACCACTGTATACCAATATACAAATGCACAGATTGGGTACTAAGAATTCCAAGCCATATAAATCAGTAGAGGTTAAAATAACATTAAAATGGCCAAGTGCCTCATTTTTTCAACGGCATTTGCAAGGCTCTTCTGCCCTTTTGGCAGCTTTTGTTCAGGATGTGACTACATTGGAAATGTGATTTGATTTAGACCTGGTATTATGTTTGAAATGGCAATCAATGAGCATATTGGGTTTGTGGGTTGAATCAGTAGTTCACTGATCATACTGAATGTGATCGCATTCCAGCCCACAGCCTGCCTTCTTTTCTTCCTTTCTATGGCCCTGCCTCTATCAATCCTTTTAAGGTTCACTGTAAAGCTGCTTTCTCATCTAGAATGAGATTGCCACATTTTCAAAAAAAAAAAAATCCATAGAAAAATAATATGGAAAGGCACTTCATATTCTAAGAATAGGTAAGCTAAAGGTCATACCTGTTCGAAAGCCAGTTGTATTCGACTCATATCTATTTACAGCCAAAGAGCCAGTGCTGTTTGTGCCTGCAGAAAATTCCATGGTCATGTGGCAGGCATGACTAGATGCACATGTTACTTTCCCTGCCGGAGCGGTACCTGTTTACCTACTTGCAATTTCTTGCTTTTAAACTGCTACATTGGCAGGAGCTGGAGCAGAGACGGGAGCTCACTCCATCATGCAGCACTTTGGTCTCAAACTGCTGACCTGCCAACTTCCCAGTGATCAAGCTCAACAGCTTAACCCTAAGCTTCCACAGTCCCTCATTCTAAGAATATAGAACATCAAAGGTTTGAACAGTAATTTAGCAAAACACATCATGATTCACATGTTGGAATGATTCCATACAGGGTCAGCACTTCCCATCATCTATCCATTCATCACTCTTTTCCTTTACTTTCAAGAAATGCATGCAGGAATTACCTCATCTCTGGTCACATATAGTTTTTAAACTAGCTTAAAGCCATATGTTTTCAAACAGATAAACATGAATAGATTGAATTCATCCTTTGCATCATGCAGCCAGTGGGAAATAGTTCAAATTCACCCATTTGACAAACAGAGCAAATCCTGCAGTATTTGACCTTGTATTCACACTCCCCATTTAGCATCGCCTGTGAAATTCATTAGCATACCTGCTACTACTTTACTGATAATTAATGAAGAGGTTAAGCAAGATGAGAACAAACCAACGTAACATGGGTACAGCTAGTAGACATCTCCCTGCTATCTATTATTATTTTGCTAATGATCACGTTCTCACAGTTCAGTGCTTCCTTTTCCCGTCACACCACAGGTAACCATTCTAACCCAAAGAACAAACGATGACTCACTTGTTGGTTATTTATTTATTTGCTCTATGGGCATTCCCAAAGGCCTGAGTGATATCTGCCCTGGTGGTGCAGTGGTTAAACTGCTGTACTGTAACCAAAAGGTTGTGAGTTCACTCCTGACCAGGGTTCAATGTTGACTCAGCCTTCCATCCTCCCAAGGTCGGTAAAATGAGTAGGCAGTGTGTTGAGGCAAAATACTAATTAACTTGTGAATCACAGAGAGAGTGCACTAAATGCTGTGGCGGTATAAAAGTGTGATTGCATTCCTTTTGTAGCTTTAATATGTGTTGGTGTTTTTTTAAAAAAAGAAGGACCGGCAAATGACTCCATATACTGAGCCTTGGAATTTCCATCTTGCCTCTTCAATTCTTGTCTTTTCACCACAGTTGACAAAATGCTTGGCCCTTCTGATGATAAAGGTTTTTTTCCCTTTAGTGCTATGAACTTACAAGGTCCCTTCTTAGATCTGTGCAATTGGTTTAATGCTTCTACTTGCACAAGATGCTGCACAATTCTAGTGCAAGAACAATAATATCTTGGGATTTAGTTTCATTTTTTAAATGTAATATGTGCATACAACAGGGGTTGCCAAGCTTTTTAAGTTGGGGGGACGGGCGGGTCACGCTCCCTCAGGTAGTTGAAGGGTCAAGACTGGTGGTCTCCCTGCTGTAAACTCTGCTGTAAAATGCATCCGAGATTGTGTTTATAACAGTCATAGACACATTTACAGCTGTTTACGTCCCCTCAGGTGGCAGTGGAAGTGAGGGTATGAGGGCCGGATAAGAGACTAGGACAGCGATGGCAAACCTCGATGGCAAAACTCTTGCTGATCAGGACTTCTGGGAATTGAAATTCAAGAACAGCTGGAGTGCCAGGGTTCTCCATCACAGGACTAGGAGGGTCAAGATATAAATCCAGGGTCCCTTGCCCTGTTCTTGAGGAGAAGTGACTGGGACAGCAGACAACTTAATTCTGATATAATTATGCAGCTCTTTGTATAAATGTATAAGATACAGTCAAACCTTGCATAAAGAGCACCTCACTTAAAGAGTAACTCACTTAAAGAGCAGAATTTTCCCTGAATGTTTGCTTTGCTTAACAAATAAACCCAACCAAAAACTTGCTTAACAAATAAATCGAGGTTTGCAATCCCCCCCCCCCCACACACACACACACCAGAAGTCACAATTGGTCACGTACAATGGTGTTTCGCTTAAAGAGCAAACTTGCTTAAAGAGCAATCCTGTAGAACACATTATGCTCTTTAAGCGAGGTACAACTGCATAGACATACCATACTTATAACAATAATGTAATCATGTAAAAATGACAGGCAGGTCAACAGTCTATAGGTGTATTAATAACCTTTGCACACACCCATCCAGAATAATTTTTTCTGGATGCCCTTGCTTCATTAAGAGCTTCTGGTTCATGCGGACCTTCAAAATGCCATTTAGCATGATTTTTTAAAAAATCTGTTTGTCATCTATCACTGCTCTTTTAAAAAAAAATAATTTAATTCTGCTTTTTATTTCTGAAATAATTTTATCAGAATTTCCTCTGTTCTTTTTTAACATAAAAAATGAAAATCAATCCACATGTTAAAGGAAATGCATATTTCTTGCTACTATAACACTTTCCTTCTGATGAAGTGGACTTGATCCACAATAGCTCACATTTTGATATAACAGTTAGTCTTTAAAGCACTACAGCGGTTTGGTTTGGTTTGGTTTATTCTCTGACTTTCCTTTCCGGCACACAATTTCTTCAATACTCTGTGCTTGAGCAATCAGATTTGCAAATGATGCCAATATTTACAGAAACAAGGTAAATGGCAACATATGGACTCAGCCTACCATTCTTCCAAGGTCATTAAAATGAGTACCCAACATGTTGGGAGCAAAAGAGTGCACTAAGCGTTATGGGGTGGTATATAAGTGTAATTGCTATTGCTATATGGAATGAGGCCAGCTTCTAGCAGGATAGACAGTCATCTTTAAACTCCTAAGGGAAATCTGCTTTAATGATGCATTAACTCCATCATGTAGTTTGACCTTGAGATTCCGTGCCAGCTAATGGTCCAAATGAATCATGGCTGGCCAAGATCAAATCTGGCTGAGCAAGCCATATGGCAATCCTGACAAGGCTGATTCCAAAACCTGGCTGCTTGACAGGAAATATATTGCATCCATTGGAATGCTTGTTTATCAATGGATCGTCAAACCATTTTTGTCCACATTTCAACAATCTCATTGAACCAATGATTAGTCTGAGCTTTTATTCACGTTTTTATAAATCTGTATGTCACCTTTTCTCTAAGTAGTTACAGCTGCAATACCTACAACTTGGAATAAAGCTCTATTAAATTGAGTGCCACTTATTTCTGAGAATGAAGCAGCATGGTTCATGCAGGGGTTCCTTTGGGATGCCTTTTTAAGGGCAATAAACAGTCAATTACCGAGGTCTTGTTATGTATCATGAAGCTTCTATTTCTGAGTCAGATCCCAACAGACCTAATCCCTGTCAAGGTGTCATCCTATTTTATCCTTACAGTTACTTTGTGAAATAGGTTAGGCTCAGTGGACCCGACTTCATGGTTCAGAAAACAGTTTAACCCGGGATTCTCTTTCTTATACCCACCTGATACATCACAGGGGCTCCTGTTCTTAGATCTTGCTAGAATGTGGGAAAGGTAAAGTGTTTCCTATTTCACCTTGTTACAGGAATATACTGCAGCATCTGCTCATGTGATAAAACTGGAAGCAATAACCTCTGATTAGTTCTACCGACTTACTGGCAAATTGTCTTCCTCTGAGGCACAAAAAACCAAGGGCCTCTATGTATTCTTAGGTATTTAATTCCTGTAGCTGTTTTTTTGATGATAAGTTTTGAGGGAGAAAAGAATGCAAAAATCACTGATTAACAGCCTTTGGCATGTAATAGCTTAAGGCTGCAGTTCTTATGACAACTTCGAAGTACAGTATGTGGGAATATGGCAAGCGATCTCTCAGTGAGGCTTTGGGACTCATGTGAGTACACAAAATTCACCTACAGAAAAGCTCTTGGTGTTTTTTTCCAAAGACTTAGCTGTAATGTCCTGTGACTGACCCATGCTCTAAAACCAGTCATATCCGACTCTAGGTTTCAGTGCTCATCTGTTTCATAGCCCAAGAGCCAGCACTGTCTGCTTCTGCAAATGTTTCCATGGTCATGGAAGTACACAGAATGCTGTTTACCTTCCCACTAAGTGGTCCCTATTTATCTACTTGCAATTTCTTGCTTTCATACTGCTAAGTTGGCAGGACCTGGAACAAAGACGGGAGCTCATTCCATCCTGCAGTATTCGGGTATCGAAGTGGTGACCTGCCGCCTTCCAGTCAGCATCTTAGCTGGGTGGTGATGGGAGCCTTCTCCCCTCAATGTGCTCCACTAGGTCTGCCAGGCAAATGGAGCAAGAGCACAAGCTTCCGGCACAGCAGATATAAAGCTGGCTGGGCCCCTCCTCCACGTTGCTTAACTATGGCTCTTACAGTAATTATGTACTTTATCATATTTTTTATGCACTTGCACCTTCCAATTCCACCCTCCCCACTTACTAGTCCATGGAAAAATTGTTTAGCATGAAACCACTCCGTGTTGCAAAAAAGAAAAAGTTGGGGACCCCCTGCCTTATAGGGTAGCATCCTGGTATCATTACTTTTTAACATTTTAACACAAATGATTAACCAACACTCCCATGTTGCTTTATGCTGATGATCTTGCTTGAAGGTCCAGGAAGAAATTTTTGAGTCCATTGAGCACTAACTAACTTCTGTCTTAGAAGATCTTTCCTTATTTTTTTTAAAGCTGAAATCAAACCCTTTAAAAACCAGAGATGTGGTCCTTCTAATTAAAAACAACAACAACAGAGAAGCAGTTAGGAAACTTGAGTTATTTGGAAAGGCAGGATTTTAGAACATTGCCCCTGCCCCAGAATATTTGGGTAAAACCCTACAAATCATTGTCTATACTCCAAACAGAAGGTTGATGCCAGAAATAACATACAGTACAGTACAGTACTTAGAAAACTGGCTAGATCCAACTGGGGTGCACATTCACAAACAAGAACAGCTCTGCCCCTGTGCTACCCTAAAGCAGAATATGTAATGTTGTATAACAGGGGTTCCCAACCTTTTTACTCGGTGGGCTTGACCATGCCCCTGGACAGCTGAGCCATGCCTCTGGAAGCAGAAGCATTTACAACAGCCATAAATGCACCCACTTCCACATTTACAACAGACGCGAGTGCGTTTTACGGCTGATGTAAATGCATCCGCTTCCACTTCCGGGAGCGGTGAGGGTGGCTGTGGGCCACATGAAATGGTGCCATGGGCCAGGACCTGCCTGTGGGCCATAGGTTGGGAACCCCTGTTGTAGAGTATAAATCAGCACATGCCAAACACCTTAGAAGCCTGGATAATGAAAAAACTCCGTTCCATGGAGCTCTTCGCTATGCGGTTTTTTTCGTTACACAGTTCCCTATGGGAGATGCCCTGCATAGTGGGGTGGGTGGGTTAGTTAGTTAACTGGGGTTCCCATTTATAGGAAATACATATAAAATTCAAATAAATTTAAAGGTCAAAGTGATTAGCCTGTTGTTGATCAGAAGCAGGCCATTTCCATTGTGCTATCTCAGCTGTTTACAAGATCTTCTTTGCTACACATGGTGGGGCATAAATTGCATGTGCATAAATGCTGTATTGATTGAATTTTTCCACATTAAAGATTATTAAGTGGGTTCCCATTAAGCGGGTATACCCTGGTTACAAAAAAAACCCCACTTCGTTATGCAATTTTTTTGCAATGTGTTTGTTATGCAAGGTACCACTGTATCTCTTAATTAATCATGCAGGATTATTACTGGCTATCTGAAGCCTACCTTCACTGAATAAGTCTATTAATTAGCTAGCATTGCCCTCCAGAAGTACATTGAGAGGTGTTAGCAACTATAAAACCATGATAAGTTAACACAACATGAAACCAATCCATTTCATGGAAACCAATCCATTTAATGATGGCTAAAATCAAGGGGGGAAATTCTGCATATTCTTCTAGCTGTAAATCAGAAGAGGCTAGGCTAAACGTTTGTTACTATGAGCCATCAAGTCATCTATGACTTCTGTCAACCCCATGAAGGAGAGATCTCCAAAATGTTCTATCTTCAAAGCCCTGCTCAACTCCTGGAAGTTATAACTTGTGATGTCTCTTAAGAAATCTTGTATTTGGCTTTCCTCCATAGGCTAAACCTATGGAGAGCAGAACAACACACAGTGGTACCTCGCTTAAAGAGCATAATGCGTTCCACAGGATTGCTCTTTAAGCGAGTTTGCTCTTTAAGCGAAACACCACTGAAAGTGACCAATTGTGGGGGGGATTGTGAACCCCAATTTATTTGTTAGGCGAGTTTTCGGTTGGTTTTATTTGTTAAGCGAAGCGAACATTCAGAGAAAATTCTGCTTTTAAGCGAGTTACTCTATAAGCGAGGCACTCTTAATGCGAGGTTTGACTGTACCTGGTTTCATCAACAGAAGTTATGACTATACAATGCTAACAGGTTTAAAATACTACATAAAACTTATACTAAAAATAATTAAATATTAGTCTCAGATGAAGGTGATTGGAATGGTAAAAGGTCTAGAACAGGGATTCTCAACCTGCGACTCATGGGCCAGATGCGGCCCATGGCACCATTGAATGTGGGCCCACACTGCTTCCACCACACTTGGAAGTGCCATATGGCAGAGGAAGGGTAAAATGGCCGTCCAGCCCCTGAAGCTGTCTGAGAGCGCTTGACCCGCCGCCCCCAGCTTTAAAAGGTTGAGAACTGCTGGTCTAGAAACTAAGCTCTGTAAAGACTGATTAAGGGAGAAATAATACTTTTAGCGATATAATAGCCACGTTCTTGTCTGCCACGTGGGAGATGGAGCAAGCTTGTTTTCTCAAGCTCCAGAGGTTGGGACTGTGAGTAATGGATTCAAATTGCAAGAAAGGAATTTTCAACTGAAAATTAGGAAAAATGTCATAACAGTAATAAATGTGCTACATTGGAATGGATTGCCTAGGATGGCAGTAAATGCACCCTCAATATTTTATATACAGTACATCAATAGTTAATTATACTCATCCATGTCCATAATTTTAAACAAACACTGTAGTAGAAAGAAAGAAAGAAAGAAAGAAAGAAAGAAAGAAAGAAAGAAAGAAAGAAAGAAAGAAAGAAAGAAAGAAAGAAAGAAAGAAAGAAAGAAAGACCAGAAGAAATCCTGTAGAGCTGCCTCATCAAGACATTAGGGCTGTGGTGGCTTGATGCTTAAGAAGCTCACCTTGTTAGCTGGAAGGCTGGCAAGTCAGCAGTTCAAGACCCGGGTACTGCATGACAGTTTGAGCGCCTGACTCTGTTCCAGCTCTTGGGGACATGACAGGAGCTTCATTTGGGTGTTCCCTGAGTGGAGTTTCTAACACAAAAATCCTTTCAACACAGAATAATTTCTGATACTAAATAACAACAAGAACAACCACAACAACAACAATCATCATCATCATCATCAAGATGTTATATAGAGATGTTTTCTGTATAAAAGCATGGAAGAACACTAATACAACTAAAACAACAGAGAGTCTTATTTTGTCCTTTTTCAATCAACTGAAAATTCTTTACAAATATTTGTTTGTAGGGGTGCTTTCACTGATCCCATATCAATTAACCCATAGCAATGAATGCTGATGGTGTGTGTGTGTGGGGGGGGGATTATAGTCCAGAAAAAAGACCTTTTTTGAAGCTTTGACATTATGCATCTTTCTGCATTTCCTGCTTCTGCAAGAGGGGTTGAACTTGATGACTGTTGCAGTCCTTTCCACTCTACCATTTTCCAAATCAATATGTCCATGATCCTGTGGCCTTCCAGAAACATTAGGTTCCAATTTCTTTCCCCCTGGTTTCTAGGAACTCATCTAAGAGTATAGGTAGGTTCTGCCCCGATGACAGCAACATTTTGGAATAATAAGCAAGCAAACATACAAATAAACATATGAATCTGCTTCTTATTTTCCTTTGTTATGACTGATCTCAAGGTTGGCATGAATCTTCAATTATAAGTAGCTCATTCTACCTACCTTTGTCTTCATTTGATTCTTTAAACTGCTTACCTAAGTGCATGGCTTGTTAAATTATGAGTCTTAAATGAGCCAAACTATTTCCAGAGTAGCTAACCGGAACAACTTAATGATAAAGATTGGTATAAAATCACACACAAACATCTATTCTAAAGACAAGTTATAAAATCAGCTAAGAGATATTATTTTGATTTGCTGTATGTATTTTCATTGTATCTTTTTACAAAAAAAATTAAATCTTAAAAATCAGCAAATGTTGTTTGTAAAATTCATGAATCTAACAGCCTAGTGGGTGGGGAAAAGGTGTCCATATGTTGTCAAAAAGATAACAAAGTTGGCATCTCTGAAGAAGTTCCACGAGCACACCCCACTACTTGAAAAAAAGATTTAGTCCAGTTACTAATCATATTATCTATTAGTTGTTAAATCTGAGGTAGGACCTGAGGAAAAACCCTCAGAACCCTGGAAGGCTGATGTGAAGAGCAAGTATTCCTTTAAGTAACTTGCTCCCAAGCTTTATATAACTCCAAAACTGTGTAGATGTGTTCTTGGAAGTAACCCCAGAGTAGCTGCTATTCTTATTAGTACCACCCCCCAGCTTTAATACTATTTTTGATAGTATTCAAGAGTAGCTTCAGATAAAATTCATTGCACAGGTAAATTCTGGATGTAACTGGAAGATGGCTAAATGTATGACTACACCAACCAAAACCACTGGATTTGCTTCACTTATGGGTGAATTTGATTTTTTTTTTTTACTGACCACATGAAATGAAGCCACTTTTTGCTCCCAATTTATTTTTCTTCTTCTACCAGAGGGCTTCTACTTTTAATGTCTGAAAAATTAAATTGGGTTCTCCTCCATGTGGTAAATTGTGATTCCTTGCTATAAAGGGGTATGTGCATGTCTGTAGGTGGCGTTTGCAAAACAGGCATGTTGTTCAGGACTGGGAGAACATGACCCACATTTCTTCCTCTCCTCCCCCCCCCCCCAAGTATCCTCTATTTTTTGCTTTAAATTGAGATTAGCTCTAGAGTAGCCTTTCACCTGATCACTGGGTCAGTAACTGAACAAGTCAGCAAGGCCCAAGAAAGAGAAAGGAGTTTATTCAGGAATCTCTCTTTATTAAGAGAAAAGTGCCACCAATGGAAAGAGAGTTCTAAGGCTCTCAGACTAGAAATAGGAAGAAGGAATCCTGTTAGTTTAATGTGTGTGCATGCACACTTATTTTAAAGCCCTGTCTGTTTTCCCTCTACCATAGCCAAAAAGGAAGAGAGGGAATTGTTAGTAATAGAGCAAACTTACATCTTATCCTTGTGTTAATAACTGAGCAAATAGGGAAAAGGAGAGAGAGTGAATCTCCATTTATGTGTTCTCTCTGTGTGCTCATTTATCAAAGCCCTGAATATTTTACCTTAGTCCTAGAGTTCTCAACCTGTTCAAGCTGGGGGCCGGGTCATGCTCCCCCAGACAACTTTGGGGGCTGAACGGCCATTTTGCCTTTCCTCCACCTCATAGCACTTCTGGGTGTGGTAGAGATAGTGGGGGGCACATGAAGTAGTGCTGCAGGCCACATCTAGCCGTCTGACCACAGGTTGAGAATCCCTGCCTTAGTGGGTCATCTTCTAACATTCTTGGGCTGGTATTAATAAGGTGACTAAGGAGGTTTCTTTTTGTGATTTTGATTGTTTCCTCTAATTCCACAAATAAAACAATCAGACAGAGAATCACAACAGGATGGGGAAAGCCAGGACCAGAGGAAGAAAGAAAAGAAGGGGGGGTTGTGGGCTGGAATGCCAATTGCATCTCATCAGATGTGAACACTGAACTCCTGATTCTAACCACAAGTCCAGGGTGAGCACTGATTACAATTTCAGACGTAGTAAAAACTGTGGTTCAAATGTAGCCATACCCTAATGGTGTCTAGATTCTCCTTATCCAGAAGACACTACAAATGAAAAACAACCTCAAAAAATGAAAGGTGCTCTATTCCACAGAAGCTATTTTTCTTCAGATCGCATAACTCTTTCACCTTTTACTACAGATTCCCATGGAGAGGAACATTACTAAATAAATAAATACTTCTAAGATGGATTCAGGAGCAATTCCAAAGTAGGTTCCTGATCTCGTGGTGGGAATGCAAAGCCCTACAGAACACTCTTTCCTCAACAGAGAGAACACTTGTGTATGTTTATATTGTCAAAATTATGTTTCACCTACTGTCCATCACCCAGTCCTATACCAACTCCAGCCACCATTTAACACTTCCACTGCCTTACCTGATGCAGATATTTTTTTTAAAAAAAAAATGGTTATGTGTCTCTACACCAGTGGTTCCCAATGTGGGACCCATGCCCCACAGAAGGACTTCAATTCCCAGAAGCCTGAGTCAGTACATTGGCTGATCAGTGCTTTGGGGAATTGACTCAGACTTCTGGAAATTGAAGGCCAAAAACCAAAGGTTGAGAAACATTGCTCTACATGGTGGTAAGATCTCACGCCATATCCTGAGATGGTGTTTACCCATGGTTTCACACAGAAGTTGAGAAGCATGGGGGACATGACTTGTGATATAAGAGCCACAGCCACAAAGTTAATAAATAGTCTCCAGAGTCATTTTCTAGTAGCATCCATATCTGGAGTAGGACCACTGGAACACCTCATTTCCAACTCTCTACGATGGAAACCTATTTCTAGTTGTTATTATCAAATGCCATTAAGAAGTCTGAGAAAAAGAGCAAACAACAATAAAAATCTACCTTCAAGCAGAAGTGACATCATTAGAAAGACAAGGGGACTTTCCTGTGCCAAAATTGGGCCTGAAATCATACTAGAATGGATCTGAATATGTTATCCTCATCCAGGAAGCCAAGAGTACCCTACCCAAGAAAGAAATATTTGGGTCTGACTGAAGGTCCACACATGATTTTGTTAGGACTGGTCCTCACAATCACATTTCAAGGTGGTCAACTCTGGTCCTCACAATCACATCTTTCAAGGTGGTCAACTCTGCTCTTTCTTTCAATGAGGATTTCATTACCTCCTCAATCTAGTGGGATATTATCAGCCACAAAGGGCAAAGATTCAGTGAACACATAGTAGCCTGCACCAGTCCAAGCAAAAATGTCCTACAACAAGGAACCGGCACCTGGTGCTTTTCATCTGTAAAACTGTTGCCATCTAATTCATACTAGATACAAATGATTTTACCCACAAAGTATCTGATAAACATGTCACAACATGCTTCGGGGGGGGGGGGGTATTTTCCATATTGAAATTCTTTCACGTGTAGAACATTACTGTATATGGAAAAATGAAATGCATGAAACCGCTGAAACAAACATGTAAGCCAAAATCCTGCAAAGATCAAATAATAAGGAAGCCTCAGTAACATTACTGGGGTGGATTGTGCAACGAACCCCTGTGTATAGAAATAAAATAGATTCTCTATTTGTTTAATGGGGCTGATTCCCAGTATGCAAAAGACTGCAGTAAGTATGCCTTAACAATAAGTGTCTTGTCCCATTTATCTCAATGGGATTTATACTTTACTAGTATTTCATGTATGGACTGTGATTGTAACATCCTTATGGCTTGGTTTTTAAATTAACATGGGTAATAGCCCCCAAAGGGCTACAAATATGAAAAGAAAGTGAAGAAAGTTATAAAGTAGCTTCCCAAAACTTGTAATTGGCCCAGAGGGAGATACAGCTCTGAAAAGGTTGAAGAGTATAGATAGCAGTGAAACTTGTAAATACAGTTGTACCTCGCTTAAAGAGCATAATGCGTTCCATAGGGTTGCTCTATAAGCGAGTTTGCTCTTTAAGTGAAACACCATTGTAAGTGACCAATTGTGGGGTGCTTTGGGAACCCCAATTTATTTGTTAAGCGAGTTTTTGGTTGGTTTTATTTGTAAAGCAAAGCAAACATTCAGAGAAAATTCTGTTCTATAAGCGAGTTACTCTTTAAGCGAAGCACTCTTTACGCGAGGTTTGACTGAACAGTATTTTCAAATCATTCTAGGTAATATTGCAGTTCTCCATCTATTGAAGCCAATAGCCAGGCCCCTAATGACGGTAAAGGTTATGCCTGAAATTCTGTCTGTTTAGCAACCATATAAATTTTCTTCAGCAAAAGTAAAGGACAAAACAGTAGTGCTACAGGGGAAATTTAGACTCTGTATTAACAGATGGGTTTAATATTGTTTGGCTCTGAAACATCACACACAGAAACAAAGACAGACTTAATGTTAGTTATAAAACATGAAAGATGGGTAGCAAGGTCGCCTAGCTGTAGTGACTAGGTTTATTTCCTGAGATGGGATTGGGCAGTAGGGTTCCCTAAATACCTAAATGACAGGACCAAGCAATTATGTTAAAATGAGGAATTGACTTGAAGGGGAAAGGAAAAAATGAAGTCTTTTTTGTATTCTGATTTGGTTATTTATTTGGCTATGTAAGAATGGCAAAAGTTTCAAGTGGCATTCAAAAAGGAAATTAAACACCTTATTATGTATTGAGTGTGGCTTAGATGAAGCCAGTTCCCATGTGTTCAGAATGGACAGGTTTCACAGCAGTTGACAAAGTTACCTTGAACATTTTTATTTGCAAGCAGATTCCATATTGCCTTTAAAAAAAAACCCTCCTCTAATATGCACATTTTAATACACTTTCCTTATTCTATACATTTGTGTATTCTGTTTTTTGTAATTGTAAATGTTCCAAAAATTGCACCACAAAATTCTCAGAAGTGTAATGTGTTTCAGCTCAGATTTGAGAAGCGGGAACAGCTGAGTGTGAGGTTGAAAACAAACCGATTTCAGTTCTCCTCCATCCCTGATCAAGAAGCATCCTAAAACAAAATTCAGGAGTGAAGAGGAGAAATTCTGCAAAGCCAAGATGCGGTCCCATTTAAAAAAAAACTTAACAGCTGTTTACCTTGGGGCATGAAACATTTTAACTGTTCTGTTCTGACAGAAACTTTCAACCCCCCAATTCGTGACCCTTTTCTTAGAGAATTGCATGTTGTGTGCTGCACTGTAATACGCCAGACCAATGAGAAGATGGGCCATTCTGATACTGGACTTCCTACCCAATCCCTTAGCCATGCGGCTGATATGAACATAATTCCTAGAATCACTGCAATACTTGTTATCAAACCATGCTGGCTTCCATATAAGGCATCTCAGAGAAGCCTGTTCTGGACCACGTATAAAAGGAAGGCTATCCCACCAGGATGAGTTTGTGGATGTGTGTGTGCAAAATACGACCTTTGCTTTAGAAACCTCTCGTGTCCTGATAGCCAGACAGCTCAGCTAAACTATGCTCTGATGGGTTAACCCTTGACCACAGATGGTATTGCAGTGGCTTCCCTTCAGCTGATTCTCCGCTGAGCTCCAAAGGGGTCCATTTCTTTCTTTCCTTCCTTCCCATCCACCCACCGTCCCTCTGTCCTCAAACGGAAACATGGCATCAGGTGCCTTCTTCTTCTTCTTCTTCTTCAAACCACAAGAGGAACATCATCATCATCAACAACAAACAGCAGCATCCGACAAGAAAGGCTTCTTTACCCTGCTGAGGACAAGAAATGAAGTGCTGCCTCTTTAATTGGCGAAAGCATGCAGTTGAGAGCATACCTTTAATTTAGTGTTGGGATAGCTCACTTGCACCCTGGCTGTTGTCTTATTGGAGAGGGCAGCCTGCCTCAGATCCTCTAGCACTGAAATTATATCATCCAGCACGCATTTCTTATCCTGATTTCTCAACACACACAGATGGGAAAAAGTATAATTATAGCCTTTGTGGTTCACCTTCATTTCCAGCACGGCTCGGTGGATCTGCAGCAGTCCTTCAGCCTGATGCAAAATATTGCCTCCGGGCTTGGCGAGGACGAGGAGCCGGCCGTACCGTCCCGGGGTGTGCAAGTCCGAATAGAGCTGGCTTTTGGAGCGGTCCAGGGGGAAAAGGCTGTTGGCTAAGCTGCGCTCGATCTTGGCCAGGCTGTGGCTCGGCGCCACCAGCATCTCCAGGTCCTTCTCCAGCTGGAAGCGGCTGAGGACGCTGGAGCCGAAGACCAGGGTCAGCACGGCCGGCACGGTGAGGAAGAACACCGGGTGCCGGCTCACGAACAAGCCCAGCCCGCGGCAGAAGGAGCGCAGCCCTCGGTGGATCGCCTGCCGCAGCATCCTCCGCCGACGCCGCCCGAGCCAGCTTGCAGAGGCGCCCGACGCTCCCAGCCCCAGGAAGAAGCACATGTGACATCGGGAGCTCCCAGCCCCAGCCGACGCCACTACTCCTTTCAAACACTGCAGCAAGTTGCAGCAAGGAGGCGACCCAAGATTGATCAATGGGGCGCGCGCCTGCCTGCCTGCCTCCCTGCCTGCTTGCGCGCCTGCGTGTGTGCGCGCCTGCGCGTGCGCGCCGCGAGTGTGTGTGTGTGACGGGGGAGGGGGGAAGCGAAGGGAGATCCCGCCAGTGACCGGGGGGGGGGTTCCCCTGGGGGAGGGAGTTCCCTCGCTCTCTCTCCCTCCTCTTCCCAGACCCCCCACTCTCCCCTCAGTCACCTCAGCCCCACATCACTAGCGCCCCCCCCTCTCTCTCACACACACAGTCTTTCTTAATGTCTACGGGGGAACAACACGCACACGAACACACACACACAGTCTTTCTTAAGGTCTACAGGAGGCACACACACACACAATAATCTTAATGTCTACAGGAGGTACAACACACACACCCTGCCTCTCTTAATGTATACAGGGGGGAACAACACTCTCTCTCTCTCTCTCTCTCTCTCTCTCTCTCTCTCTTAGGGTCTACAGGAGGTACTCACACACACACAATCTTAAGGTCTATAGGAGGTATAACACACACACACACACACACACACACACACACAGTCTTTCTTAAGGTCTACAGGAGGTACAACACACACACACACACACACACACACACAGAGTCTTTCTTAGGGTCTACAGGAGGTACCCACACACACACACAATATTATGGTCTATAGGAGGTATCACACACACACTTTCTTAGGGTCTACAGGAGGTACTCACACACACACACAATCTTAAGGTCTATAGGAGGTACAAAACACACACACACACACACACACACACACACACACCTGTCTTTCTTAAGGTCTACAGGAGATAAATAAATACTACTAATAACAATACCAACAATAATTAAAATAATAAAATCACTTGTGCGCGAGCGGGTCGGGCATGCCTTGGCGAGCGGGAGGATCCGAAGGGTTTACCTACGGAGGGAAGACCCCGCGGCTGAGAGGGGGGGGGGGAGGTGGACGCGGAGGCGGAGGCGTTGGAAGCGTGGCTTGGAAACCGTCCCTGCCTACCTGAAGCTCGCCTGGCTTGCTCTCGGGTGTACTGAGGGGATTCGGCCCGGGTGGAGGGAGGGGAGCAAGAGCAGGATGCTGCATTTCAATCCGGTCCGGCTCCGCTCGTTGCTGCTTCGCTTGCTTGCTGCTCGTCCCCCGCACTGGCTTAGCAAAGAGGGGCGAAGAAGGCGACCCTTGCCCGGGCTCGACCTTCAGGGAGTCACCTCCGTCGCGGACACCTTCCCTTCCTTCCTTCCTTCCTCTTCCATCCCGACCCTGCAAGAGATGAGGCCGGGTCGGATGAGGTTAAGAAGAGGCTTTCGTGAAGGGGAAGGGTGGTGGCCCTCAGTAGACACAGACCAGGGAAAATAAAATCAACCCTAACTGCTTCTTGGAAGGGCAAATATTGAAGATGAAGCTAAAGTACTTTGGACATCAAATGAGAAGAGAGGATTCACTTGAGAAAGCCTTGATGCTGGGATGGGTGGAGGGCAAAAGAAGAAGGGGTGGCCAAAAATGAGATGGCTAGATGGTATTGTAGATGCAATGGGCACGGAGCTGGGTGAGTTGAGGAGGATGGTGGAGGATGGAGGGCAGGCTGGTCCATGGATTTTTTTCATGGCATCCAGACATGTTGGGCACAGGAGTGGGCCTGGTTCTCCCCAACATACTCCTTTTGAGCCCCAGTTAACAAGCCCATCCATATTACTCTTCTTACTTTACTCACTTGAGGTAGGAGTGAATACTAAATAATTCCAATAAGAAAAATGTGAATGATCAAAGTTCATCAAAGATTCAGCACAAACTGCACAGTTGAAAATGGGGATTTTCAGTAACTGAAAACTAGTGCTTTTTCTATATCTTTTTGATTAGCATTTTAATATTGTAATATGTTTTGTTGTATTTTAATATTATAAAACTATTACTATTACTATTACTATTACTATTACTATTACTATTACTATTACTATTACTATTACATAGAGAGTAACTAGCTTAAAGAGCAGAATTTTCTCTGAATGGTCGCTTCACTTAACAACTAAAATCAACCAAAAACTCACTTAACAAATAAACTGGGGTTCACAATCCCACCCCCGCCAGAAGTCACAATTGGTCTCTTACAATGGTGTTTCACTTAAAGAGCAAACTCACTTAAAGAGCAATCCTGTGGAACGCATTATGCTCTATAAGTGAGGTACAACTGTATTGTACATTATACTGTACAGTATTGTACAGATAAAATGTACAATATTATAATATTGTATGTTTTATCTGTACCCTTTGAGTCCCTGTTTTAGAAGATATAAGGAATAGAAGACAAAGAAAGAAAGAAAAAATCAATGATGGCTTTATACATTTAAACCACCATTCCAGTACCTGGTCATAGAATCTTGACTTTCTTTAAACAATTGCATTTTTAATGTTTGTTTGCATATCAACATTCTGATTGCCAGTCTCATGTTACATCCCCAAGCCACATATACCTAAATATACTAACTAAGCAACAAAAGCAAACTTCAGGCAACAGATGCAACACAAGTTATCCTGCCAATGTTAGAATTGCCAATAATTAGAAATTAATGGACGAATGATGTATTTTTATTTTAATCAAGGTGTCATAAAATGCACAGTGAGGCAAAGTGTGATAACTGGTTCTATATGATAACTGTTAAAATAGTAGTATTTGATTTGTTTGTTTATTTATTTTCACCCTTGTGATCTATTGGCCATCCTTTTGTCCAGGCTATGTGCGTGTGTGCATGCGTGCACCCTTTCATCAAAGGAAAAGACAGTCATTTGATACATTACTCTTATACTAGAGCCAAAATATCTCATAGGACTCAGCAATTTCTTGATGGGGTGTCTAGTTGTCTTAGAGGATCTGGCCCCAGTATTAGCAACAGTGATACTTTTTCCATATGATATTAGACTTACTGTACTGTGATATTTTGTTTCCCACTGGTAACTTGATAACAAATATTGGTTCCTTTCAAATCCTCTGACAAAGATGTTAATGTTTGCGACATTATATTTGTCAAGGCAGTAATACTTCCATGTACAATTCTTCAGGAAAGAAAATCTCTCTGCTTTATGAATACACATATGGGATATTGTGTTTCTGTATCTGTGATTCAAAAACCAGGAAATGGTCCCATATTGCTGAATGTTGTGCCTGTTTTGAATTTCTGGTTAAATTCCTTTTAGCTGTGCAGTAGAAGTGCAAAGACCCACAGGAGAGAACAACTACAAGTCGCCCCAAGTTCACCTCTTTCTCATTAACTGATATGCACAGTCTTAATAAGTCACATTGTGGCATTTGTGAATGAAAGAATAAAAATGTTTCCTTACTTACACTTTCTTGCTTATGTTGCTTTCTTTACTGAATGCTTGCTACCAACCAACTAAATCAGGGGTGCCCAAACTACGGCCCACATGCCAAATCATCCAGCCTGCGCCGCCTGTGGCACCCCTGAACTATATGGATGAATATCAACAAACAACTGACAACCACCACTAAAAGAGAAGGAATGAACATGGAGCCAAAAGAGGTAGGGCTCTCTTTGCATTCAGAGGTGGGAAGGAATGATTAGTTAGTGCTAGAAAAATAGACAGTCGCTCCAGCCTAGAAAATTTCTTCCCAGTCACTATAACTAAACTAAGCTATAACTAAAGTTGTAAAAAAAAAATCCATCAAAACTTGCTTTACTGGTTTACTTTTTTTAAAATTATAACTTTAAAACCCTTTGCCCAAACTTCCTCAGATTTGGCACAGACTGTCTACTATAACTCTGCTAAATTTAATTCTGATCTAAACTCCAGTTTCAAAGTTACAAATTTTTGTTGCCTTGCATAATGCTGATTTGTTTAGCTGCACAGTAACAGCACTGCACTATATTCCATTCAGATCTATCTACTTTTAATTTTTAATTTTCAGCTAACACTAGAAATCATTTTTTATTTTATTTTTATTTTTATTTTGTTTTGTTCATTTTATTTTGTTTTCTGATATACTAGAAATCAAATTATTGTCAAATTCTTTTTGCAGATGTCCAGTCTAAGTTTTAAAAAAAATTAAAAGCCATCTTCAGCCAATATCTTTTCAACTTTGTTTCTACTGTTATTTTGTTTCAGTTATAGTTCCACTATTGTGCTTTAAATCTGTTTTGTGCATGTATTATATTACAGTACAGTATTCAGTTTTACATTTTTATAAGCCACTTTGTGAATAGACTTTGAGAGAAGCAAGGTGGACATTTAGTTTATAGCAATCTCCTTGAATAATCCTTTTACATTTATGCTGGCTAGGGATCCAGCAGACTCCTTGACAGTTTTCTTCTTTCAGATGTATTTATAGCATGTTTCCTTGCATTCAGGTCTTTTAGAAATACAGTGCTTCAATTACTTTTTGATTCCCTTGTTGTCGAAACCAGTGTTTTGCTGTTTTGCTTGAGCTTGTGTTCCACTTTCTAGAGTTTGTGTTGCTGGTGGGTATCTATTTTGCTGCCAGATGAGGAGGAGGTGGGGAAACCAGCATTAACACATAGATTAGGGGAATGAAGGGGTTAGGTTCAAAGCATATTAGCTAGTGTTGAATAATGTGGTACAAAGCAAATCAGCAAATTAAGAGTTAAGCCAAGGGCTCCAAATCAACAGTTTAAAGTAACCAATCAGGGAACTAGTTGTTTTTCCTCTCCTGTTTCTTAAAGTGGGATTGTTACAAGTCCTATTCATTGAGTTCTCAGGATATTATTGACAGAGTGTCCCATTGTTCTGTCATAAATTCCAGCTGTATCACTTAAACCCATCACAAGTCCTGTCTGATGTTATGAGAGTACTAAATTATGCAATAAAGCCACCAGTTGTGTTCAACTCAAGTAACTTGTCTTTTTGCTTTATTGGAGATAGAGAAATGCTGCTGGACAGCCAGCTATACATTTAACCTCCTCTGACTGGCTCTCATCTCCCTATTTTGTCTAATTTACTCTGCTACCTATATCTAAATATACACCTTCAGCAGGCCATATGGCTTAGGAAGAGTTTTATTTGTACTCAAAAAGCTAATGTTCTCATGCTGCTTCTCATCCAATAGCTCTCCACCCTGACATTCTAATAACTTAAGCTGTAACTGGCCCAATGAAAGGAAGCAAATGATAGATCGTAGCACTAACAGATTCAGAGACAACTCTGGCTTTAATCCAGGGTGATTCCCAGGAGCTGTGTCAGATATGAGAAGTGTCTAGCTAAAATAGAACAGTGATCACAGTGCCCATAAAATTCTGGACAGTTGCCAGAATGTCCAGTATTTCACATTTAATTTCAAAAGAGGAAACCTATTAAAAAGTGAGGATATTAATCAAAAGGAAACTGACTTGGAGAATCAGGGAGGTCAAATCTTTCCAAGATGGCTGGAGTTAAATAGGGGTGGGCAAATGTGCAACCCTCCAGATATTGCTAGGCTGCAACCAATGGCAAGGGATGCATGGAATTACAGGCCAACAACCACTGGAGGGGATTCACTGTACCCGTCTCCTGATTTACAACAACACTAGCCATTCAGCTGCAATGCATATCTGCAGAGATCAGGAATCCTCCCAAGAAAGATAGTTAACAAGCTGAGCTCAGGGAGATGTTAAAGGAAGGACATATCCAAAAGAGAATGAGAGATGGAGCCAGAAATAAAGAGGGAAGATGGCAAGATGTGGGACTGAGGTAAGAGCATGTTTATTTAACTAATGGAACTTGAAGAATTAGGACAGTATTAACCATCAACCATTTGAAGCCTAACCCAAGCAACAACTCATGTGTGCGCTTTCTATCTTTGAAATTGAGAGGCATGGTTTGAGCTGGATGTTACATGGCAAGGGAAATTATTTATTTCATTTATTTATTATTTAGACTTATTCATTGCCCTCCTCGCCGAAGTGACCCAGGTCGATTTTACAACAAGAAGAAAAACATCAGTAATAATTAAAGCCAGTTTAAAAATTATTAAATCAAAATTTAAAACTAAAACTGATTAACAGATTGACTGGATGCTCTTTTTTAAGCAGCTCTGCCTGAATATCAATGCTAAATTTAGTATGAGGAACAATATCATCAGGAAACTCACAAACTATACATGGGGAACTCAACCATCCACACTGCATACATCAGTTTGGGCCCTGAGCATCTCTGCAGCAAAGTATGCTGCTCCAGTATGAAGTGCAACCACACATGCAAAACAAGTTGACACCACTGCTAACGAAGCAATGTGTAGAGTGACAGGATGCCTGAAACCTACACCAGTTGAGAAAATATATTCTCTTGTTGGTATCACTCCGCTTAAGATAAGGAGAGAAGTAGCAGCAGAGGCTGAGAGAACAAAGCCAGAGAATGACTCTCAACATCCTCTGAATGAATATGTGCCTCAAGCCTGCCAGCTCAGATCCAGGAAGAGCTTTATGGCAAGAACAAACATTCTTGAGGATAAGCAACATCAAATTAGAAGATGAAGGGACTCACTGGATAAAGAATAACATTAAAGGAGGATATAGCTGAGGAACTCAACCTCCCCTATGTTACTTGAAGGACCCTGAATAGACTGAAGGTCTGAGTGCCTGAATGTAAGACCAACATGCTCAAGTGGGGGCTTCTGACAGATAATGACACGCTGTGTGAATGTGGAAAGATACAGAATCTGGTTCATTTGCTGATTTGCTGATTACTACCAGAAAAATGTACCGATGAGGATTTAATCTTGGCCAATGACAAAGCCAAGAAAGTAACTTCTTTTTGGCAGTTTAATATTTGATGTGGCAAGTAATTAAAGATATGGGAATACCAGAACACCTTATATGCCTCATGAGAAATCTATACACAAATCAAGAAGCAACAGTTAGGACTGAATATGGAATGACTGAGTGGTTTGGAATAGGAAAAGGAGTAAGACAAGGTTGCATTTTGTCACCCTGCTTATTCAACTTATACACAGAGCACATAATGCGCAATGCAGGGATGGAGGAATCACAAATTGGGATCAAAATTGCTGGGAGAAACATTAACAATTTGAGATATGCAGATGATACCACCCTAATGGCAGAAAGTGAGGAGGACCTAAAGAAGCTCCTGATTAGGTTGAAAGAAGAGAGTGAAAAAGCTGGCTTGAGACTCAATATAAAGAAAACCAAGATCATGGCAACAGACCCTATCAGTCCCTGGAAAATAGATGGGGAAGAAGTAGAAGCAGTGACAGATTTTACTTTCTTAGGATCAAAGCTCACTGCAGATGGTGATTGCAGCCATGAAATAAAAAGGCGACTGATTCTTGGGAGGCAAGCAATGAGAAACCTGGGGAACATAGTGAAAAGTAGAGACATCACATTGCAAACAAAAATTCACATAGTCAAAGCAATGGTATTTCCTGTGGCAATGTATGGTTGTGAGAGTTGGACCATTAGGAAAGCTGAGCGCAGAAGAATACATGCCTTTGAAATGTGGTGTTGGAGTAGAGTTTTGAGAGTCCCCTGGACACCGAGGAGAACAAATAGGTCAATCTTAGAAGAAATCAACCCTGACTGCTCCCTAGAAGGTCAAATAGTAAAGATGAAGCTGAAGTACTTTGGACATCAAATGAGAAGAGAGGATTCGCTTGAGAAAGCCTTGATGCTGGGAAGGGTGGAGGGCAAAAGAAGAAGGGGGCGGCCAAAAATGAGATGGCTAGATGGTATTGTAGACACAATGGGCACAAAGCTGAGTGAGTTGAGGAGGATGGTGGAGGACAGAAGTGCCTGGCGGACAGTGGTCCATGGGGTCGCAGAGGGTCGGAATCGACTGTGCGACTGAACAACAACAATATTTGATCAGGACACAAAAGGGGGGAAAACTAATGGAAATAAGGAAAGACCAGCAGAAAGCCTAACCTACATCTACCAGACATCAAGCCTGTTTCAGTTCAGAGAAGGGCAACTGCCCCATGCAGTTTCAAGTAGCCATCATTTCTCACCATGGCCCATGCTGGCTGGCCTGATGGGGGCTGGAGTCCCATACCCTGTGAAGGGCTATGTAGACCTCAGTCCTGTTCATTATAATTTCTAGTTTTCCTCTAGCTGCTAGAGTGATTTCAGAGCCTTCCAACTACTCAGAAGAAGCTTTAAGCTCAGTGCAGAGCAGAAAGGTTTTTACCACAAAATGGGTTTTCTATAAGCACTCTTTTTCCAAGACATGTAGATAACTATTGCTAGTTCATGGAATGATTATGCATATATTTAAGGGTTTTGAAACACTGTAGACAATTTAACAGATTTGACCTGTATCAATTTATCTCTTCTTTCAAAACCCCCCCAAAATACAAATATCAACTAGCCCATCTTGTACTGATAGTGCTTGTATTATTGAATGGGGCCCATATTTAAACAATCCCTTATTTAGACAATATTCGTCACTTCTAAAGTCAGAATTGAAGGACCCTGATTTAGATTATATTTGTGGCTATTAAAATTGGAATTGTAAGTACCGGTACACTTAAAGTAAGTGAAAGCCATGGAATTCAATAGGATGTACAGTATTCTTAAGTAAACACAGGATTAGGTAGACAGGTCATTGGTTTCACAAAGGTATCTGAGTTCACATTTTCATATCTTCAATTGAAATCAACAGGGCTAAAGCCCACTTCTTGTCTGGGCAGGTTATCCTGCTATGGTAACAGAGTAGAGCATACTGCCAGTGACTCAACGCCAATGTCAGCCAGTGGTTAACTAACCTGACCACCCTGAGGACTAACGGCCTTGGGTGCCAGAGTCCACAGGGAAGGGTGATGGACCCAAGTGGATTAAATCCCTTTTGAATCCTTCTTGGTGGAGAGCAGCAGCTTCATCAATACTGGCCTTTGTGTGCCAAAAGGGCTCAGGACCAGAAAGTGACTTGCAGAACTGGATCAGTGGTACGGGGGTCACACTACGATGCAGATGGCAGATGAAAGGCCACTGCATTATATTCTCAGGACAGTCTTCATGGCTGATCGCCATGATGATCACCAGTATTTCGATTCAGATACAGCAGCAGCAGAAGAAAGCCCACTTAACACTGGGCATGTTGTGCCATATCTTTGACAGTAATAAATCTTCTGTGATTAAGTTAAGGTATCACAGCCTTCTGGAGCCTGTGAGCAGCATTTTAAGCCTTTTTTTAGACTGTTGCAGACAAACTGTTTATAAGCATAGAAAATTTTATCCAAATCCGTTCAAGATAAGATTATCAATGTCATGTAACCCCATGCTCAGAATATCACTGACACTGAGATTGGCAGGAGCTGGGAGTGAATGACAGGAGCAAAATGGATTACTTCATTATTGTCTGTGAGCTTCTTTTTGGACACCTAGTTGTAATCATTAAAGCACATTGCCCTCTTCAGTGATTCAGTATATCTGGCATCCACGCCTCCAGTTTTCTCTCTTTCTTCATTAGCATACTCAGTCTGCCTTATGTTCACTCCTCCAATGCTTTCAATCACATATGGGCTGTACTATTCCTATGGCACTAGAACAGGAGTGCTAGGCTACGGCAAAAATAGGAATAACCCATTTCTAGTGTTTTTAACTACTGCTACATTACTGTTAGCCCCCCAGGAACCAAGCAGGGCCAACCTATCGAGAAGACCTTGCAGGCAAGTTGACAAATTGCCGCCAACTCTACATACATTGAGCTCAGCCTGACAAAGCTATAGCAGAGAACGCTAAGTAACTGCTTGCAATAGTAAGTGACTTATGATATCTCCTCAGTAGGCAACGCCATTACTAGTATGGCTACATCACAGGTGATCCCTGCATTACATCCAGGATGCAGACCTGAGCTCAACTGAGACAAAGCACTGGATGGCAGTGATCATGGAGTAAAGAATGATGCTTTTCTTCTTGGTAAGAAGGCACACAGTTCAGAATAGAGTGTGCCTCTTTCGTCTACTCCACAATGCTACCCTTAGCATATACATCATGGGTAATATTAAATGAGTTGTGTTGCATGAGTGATGTGTCTTAGTAAAGGTAAAGGTAAAGGTAAAGGTTTCCAGTCATATCCAACTCCAGGGTTTAGTGCTCATCTCTGTTTCAAAGCCGAAGAGCCAGCGCTGTCTGCTTCTGCAGACATTTCTATGGTCATGTGGCAGGCATGACTAGACACTGGAGTGCACAGAATGCTATTTAGCTTCCCATCAAAGTGGTGCCTATTTATCTACTTGCAATGTCTTGCTTTCGAACTGCTAGGTTGGCAGGAGCTGGGGCAAAGATGGGAGCTCATTCTGCTCTGTAGTACTTGGGAATCGAACTGCTGACCTCCCGCCTTCCAGTCAGTGTCTTAGTCACTTCCATTGGCTTGTCATTTATGTCATATCCAAAGTCCAGTGACCAATGTATAATTTTAGACTTATCAGGTGATCTGTACCACTGATCAAACTGTATCAGACCCCCTGTGGCACAGTAGTTAATTTGCAGTATTGCAGCCAAAATTCTGCTTACGATCTGAGTTCAGCCCTGACAGGCGCAAGGTGGACTCAGCCTTCCATCTTTCTGAGGTCAGTAAAATGAGTACCCAGCATGTTGAGGACAAAATGCTAATCATTTTGTGAACTGCCCAGAGAGTGCTCTAAGCACTAGTAAAGGTAAAGGTCACCCTTGCTCGAGAGCCAGTCATATCCGACTCTAGGGTTCAGTGCTCATCTCTGTTTATAGCCAAAGTGCCAGCACTGTCTGCATTTGCAGATATTTCCGTGGACATGTGGCAGGCTAAGGGGCTGTAAACAGTGGTGGGCAGTCAAAATTTTTACTACTACACTGTGGGTGGAGCCAACATCATGACATCATGGGTGGAGCCAACATCATGATGTCATGGACAGAGCCGATGATATGGGCGGAGCCAACATAAAAAACCCATAAAAATAAGTACACATAAAAATACAAATTAAATAGACATAAAACACATAAAAATACACATTAAAAATAAATACACATTAAATAGACATAAAACACATAAAAATACAAATTAAATAGACATAAAACATATAAAAATACACATTAAAAATAAATACACATTAAATATACGTTAAAATACACACCCAAAGGTGAGTCACTTACCCTGGGGCTATAGGGAGGCTATAGGAAGCTTCAGGCTAACAGCTTTTCTTCCTCCTCCCCGCTTGGGAGGACAGCAAGGAGGCCACGCATGCACACCAAGCGCTTGGCATGCATGCGCAGGGGGGGAACCAGTTAAAAGGTAAGTCCCCAAAGTGGTTCCCTCCAAAGCCACTACCGGTTCTCCGGGACACTGGGAAAAGTTACTACTAGTTCTGGCGAACTGGCGCGAACGTGTTGCTGCCCATCATTGGCTGTAAATATATGTAGTAGCTATTGTTAAAACTGAGATTGACAGTTCTCCATTCAGTTTTATTGGTTTTTGAAATAATTGCATACTGCTAAACCTAAAATTGCAAAACATCTTTTCATTACCATACACAGATGCGGCCACTGAACTTAATAGGTGAGAAACATGGGATTCCGTCTGATACCTCAAGTCATAACTTGGGGCCATCTTGCTTAGTCTTTCCTAGAAATTCTATCTATGCAATGAATTGAGAACATTCTGCACAGAAAACATGTACCATTCCTAATACATTATGGTTAACACACTCACACACACAGTCTCAGTAACACTCAAGGTCAGCAGATAATATGTACACTTTCAGCCAGGGTGCATATTTGAACTCTTCCTGTTAATCATTTGCTCTCATAGGTCCAAAACTGGAGTCTCACTCAAAGTAGAGAATGAATACCACGCGGTTCAAGTGCTGCTTTGTGCTCTGTTGTGGTTCTTCAGGCAACAACAAAGTGAACAACAAAGTGTTCTGTGCTACAACGTGTACGATTCAGAATTTTATAAAAGTAATTTTGTCAAAAATACTTTTAAGAAAGAGAAAAGGCTTCTCTAAAAATCATTAACTATCGAGTTCAGAAGTATAATTACTTTAATTAATTAATTCTGAACTGCTTTCAGAAAGTAACTTGACATGCAACTGTTATTCCTGTATTTCCAATCTATAAATGAGTCTTCATTCTGTTTAGGCATTGGAATGGAAATGATTTTTTTAAATGTATCTCCTGAAATAGAAAGAAAATTAGCTAGAGTACAACACAAAGACAGATGGTGCTCCTAACTGCTCCATTTTTATCAAAAGTATGCTTCATTAATTTTGTATTTTTAAAAGAGGTTCAACAATTTATTTATCAACAAGCAGCTCAAGGCAGCATACATATGGCCCTCAGAGTTATGCCATTTTCTCTTCACAATAACACTTTGAATAAACCTTATTTTCTTTTGAAGCTCAGCTAACTTTTATAAAAAGCATGCTCAGCAAGCCTTCGAAGTAAATGAAAAGAACAAACAGCAGAGGGAGAATTGTCTCAAATCTATAATAACATACTTGTAGCAGAAGGAGAATTGTCTCAAATCTATAATAACATACTTGTAGCAGAGGGAGAATTGCCTCAAATCTATAATAGCATACATGCGTGTATGTTATTATAGATTTCACACAGTTCTCCCCCTGCTATTTCTTCTCTGCATTTTCTTGTCACATTTGGAATAGCTGTTTCTTAGCTCTTGGGGACCCACAATACATTAATATTTTATTTTATTTATATACCTCTTTTCTCCCCATGAGCCCTCAACGCTGCTCACAATCCATTAAAGCATGGTGTTGTCAATGTTCTATGCAGTCATGTCACCTCTGATTTATGGCAACCCATTGAATAAGCAATCTCAAAAATATTATGTTCTCAACAGTACTTCTCAGGTCTTCTAGACTCCAGAATTTGGCTTTCTTTAGGAAATTAGGTCTGAAGAAGTGGACTTGCTCCATAAAAGCTAAGAATATAAATATAGCAGTTAGTCTTTAAAATGCTACAGTGTTTTGTTTTGTTTTTGTTCTCTGATATGCCTGAACCACAGACTAACACGGCTACTATTCCAAAAAATTTAGGAAATTAGTCCATCTCCTGCTGCCTTCAGCCTTTCGCAGCATTATTATATTTTCCAAAGAATCTTATTTTCTTGTGATGTGCCCAAAGTGGGCCAGCTTCCGTTTCATCATTTTTGCCTTCAGAGGTAGCAGTTTTTGGCTTCTTTGTGTTCACGTCCAGTTTTGGCATTCCTAAAATCGACACTTGTCCAAATCAGTTAACAGCCAGCTTGAAAAGAAAGGTCTTTGCTTGTCAGTAGGACAGAAAGAAGGTGGCCAAATTCTTAAGGGGAATGCAATGGCTAAGGTTTGTGACATGAGCACTTAATTGCCTGCTTTAATAAAAAGGAAAGACAGCAGGGTAGAGGCAAACCTAGTCTTTTGTGCAAGAAGTTACAGAAGATGGGAGCAGACAAAAAAGAAGGCCATCTCTTCAGTCTTGAACAAAATGACCTGTAAAGGAAGCGGGGCCTCTCTGGTGGATGATAAACCTTGGGTGGGTTTATAGTGCGAGAATTTAGTTTTACAGATAGCCTGGAGCCATGCTGTATAGGACTGTATAAGTCAAGACTTTGTTTTGTACCCAGAAATGGACTGGTAGCTGGTGAAGCTGTTGTTGGAAAATATTTGCACAGTGGTGCGGCTATCACGTGCCAAGGATTAAAGCTGAATACTTTGAAATGCAAGCCCTCCTGAATTCCCCTTTTCTTTCTTTTTAGTTCCTATTGTACAAATGCTCAGGCACAGCTTTAGCAGAAGGAAAAAGAATATTTACTTACAAGCCTTGTGTTTAAATAAAGTTGTCAGTAGATCACACAAATGTAATACAGCAGTTCACTTCATCTTGGTTGCAAAAAGCAGGAAGCAAAACCTCTCAAATAAATGATGATTGCAAGAGAGCACTAAGCCACTAGCTTTCTGAGACTAAAACATTTTGAGGCAGAAAGAAGTAGGCTGAACCACTGAATGCTCAAACTACCATATTTGCTGGTGTATAAGATGCACTTCTCCCATTAAAATCCATCAGAAAAATTGAGTGCATCTTATATTCTGATGTGTCTTATATGCCAGCAACATCCATATTTGCTGGCGTATAAGCACACTTTGTTAGCCTTAAAATACACCAGAAAAATCAAGTGCATATTATACTCCGATGCCTCTTATACTCTGGCAAATACAGTAAATCAAACTACAATATAGACACAGAACTCAGAATGGAAAACAGCTACTTTGGAGGGAAGAAACATTTTGCCTGTTGATTGGCTGTTTAGATTCAAAAAGGCAATAAATACAATTGTTAAATCCAGGCCCTTCATTTTTCCATGGTACTATGTAAAACAAATACAAAAAGAAAGCATGATAGGATTTCTGCTGTAAGCGCAACAGCTGTTGTAGAAAAGGAATAATTTCCTCCCTATACCTATATCTAACGCCAGTCAGTAGTTTGGCTTCACTGTTTGGACCAATTGAAATTTTCACACATTCTTCAAGAGCAGTCTGATAAAGGGTGCATTACAATAATCCACTCTGGATATAACTAAAACATGTATCACTGTAGTAAAGTCAGACATCTCCAGGAACAGGTAAAACTGCCCCTATCACGACCAGTGCACCTGCCTCACAGCTGAATCCATGAGCAAAATGCATCCATGAACTCAAGTTTTCAAGAAACTGTAACTTTTGGTTCCTTGATGTACCTTTTGATTGAATCCCTCCATCTTGCATGGATGAAGCTTCAGTTTGTTCACCTTAGACAAGTCTACACCGATTTCAGTTGCTGATTCAGAGCCAAAACAAATTCTTCATCTTTAGGTGGAAAAAAAGAGACAGAGCAAGGGGACATTTTGGCCATTAGAAAGATGACTGGGGCTTTTTAGTTAAAAAGTTACTTTTTGAAACTACCATTATTATTATTTTACATTTTGCACTGGTGAGGCAAAGGAATGGGTGCATGCCTCCAAAGTCAAGGATCAGATGCATGCAACCCTTAAATCTCTGCAGATTGCCCAGTTCTTTTATGTACCATCATGTAGGAATTGATATATAACAACCCTATCAGGGCTATTAATGTAAGTGAGATATTTAAGGAATGGTTTTTAAAAAACCAGTTTTGCCCTCTCAGTGAGCTTCCTATAGCCCATCAATCTATCCACTATGCCACACTTGGTATCACTGGCTGCCCACCCCTACCTTAAAAGAATGACTCCCAGGCTTGAAGCCTGGTAAGCTGCATCTGGAACAGCTCCCTTCTGTTGCCTTCTCTTAGCAGATGGAACGTCACATCAGTGTACTTTGTGGATTAATCAGTTCTCAGTTTGTGGGAGACTTGGGCAGCTTTGATTGTCCTTCATGCTGTCTGTATGGGCTTTGGTTCTGTTATTTCCTGATCCTCAAACAACTAGCATGGTCATATAGGTTCCTGGCAGCTGGTCCAGCAGAAGAGATTGCCACTATTTTTGGTTGCCCTAGAAGATGACATTGTTATCTCACCTGTCTGGCTCACTCATCCACTTCCATAAAAGAACAAGTCCTTCTTTGTGGAGCTGAAATCTGCATAATCTGCGGAACTCACTGGTCTGCTACAGAAAGTTATTTTTGTAGATGTAGTCACTACATCAGCATCCTTGACCCTTATGTCTCCTAGGATTTTCAAAATCTTTGAGAGGGGGCTGAGAAGATATCCTTGATTGTGGTGGCATTTGTTTTCTCCACAGTCAATGTTATTTCTGTCGCTTAGAATCAAGTTAAAAATATATGTCATAAGTACTGTATATCATTAGTTACAGTCTGGCCGGATATCCTGCTACGGTAATGGAGCAAACCGTACAGCCAGCGACTAAACGCTGAATGTTGGGTGGCAGTAAATAACCTGACTCCCTAAAGGGGCCAATGGCTATAGGCGGATGAGCCCTTTTAAGTGGGGTGATGCTACTGGAAACCATCATATTGGGCCCAATGGCAAAATGAGTGGAGGAGGAACTCTGATTCCCAGTGGTCATGGAGGCAGAAGAGGCCATGCCAGATGGCCTAGCTGTGAAGGCACACCTTGTCCATATCCTCAAGGCTGCAGCAGTCCATTGCAGTCCCGCCGTTAGATCCTGCATGTCCCATTTCATATGTGGCACAGGAGATGGCTCTGTGATCATAGTGTGTGGGTCACTTCATGGCAAGCTGGGATCCACCTGAAACAAATTTATGCCAATGGCATTTTTCCTGCTTCATGAAAAAAAAATGCATTCTTGAATACGCGTTGCAGTCGATGACAATGACAATATCACGTGTAGAGACATAGCTCTTGCTTGAAATTTCCATGTACTGGTGTTCTGTCTCCAGAAGGATACTATTGCTGATGCAAACGAAAGCTGCCAAAATATCCCAGAGAATCAACCAGGTACCACTCATTCCTGCCCAATCTTCTATCAACAAGGTCGCCCACAAAAAGACCACGTCAGTTTTTGTCCCAGAACCAGGCCTAAAACCTAATTGAAATGAATCAAGACAGTAAAGTTCATTTAAGACTGTCCAGAAGTGGGTGGCAATGACTCAGCCAAGCATCTTGCATGGGAAGATACTGGCATCAGGCCAGTTCTCCTTAATATCTCCAGCCTAAAATCCTATTGACAGTCTAATTACTGTTTCCTTTAAATAAGAGCATATCACAAAGAAGAAGTAATAATCATCCATATCCAGTCAGCTATCCCCTTTCCTGTTAGTTGTAATAAAAGTGAAGAGCAAATATGCATGTAATTCACAGAATTTGTCTACATCTTTAAACAACTGAAAAACATCCAATAAACCTAAACTAGTGAGTGTACTGGATGCTTTTACTATCTAAACCTTTGGAGTCCAGGTTGTGATAGAAGAAAGATAACTTGGTCTTCCAAGTACAGTTGTACCTCGCTTAAAGAGCATAATGCATTCCACAGGATTGTTCTTTAAGCGAGTTTGCTCTCTAAGCGAAACACCATTGTAAATGACCAATGGTGGGGGGGATCGCGAACCCCGATTTATTTGTTAAGCAAGTTTTTGGTTGGTTTTATTTGTTAAGCGATGCGAACACTTTAAGCGAGTTACTCTTTAAGCGAGGCACTCTTTATGCGAGGTTTGACTGTATCTCATATACTGATGTGTCACAGCATGGTGCTTAAGACTCTGTGACATCACTCACTGAGTCAGGTTATAGGAAACTGTAAGCTACTGAGCCAGGCTGTGAGAAGAAAATTCAATGGGAAATAGTGATTAAGAATACTGACTCACCTCTTAATCCTTACCTATTTTTTTTAACTTGGGTGAAGACAAATGTCAAATAAGACTTATAGTGGATTCCTCCTAGCTTTGAAGCAGATAGACATAAAGACCCACAATTTAATGGCTGATTCAGCCTTCCTTTTTCAGCCATACCTAGTATTTTTCTTTGACCTCCTGTAGCTGGAAAAACTGAGCAAAACACACCACAGCCTTACATCTAAGATAGGATGGGTTAATAGAAACAAAATACTATGTTCAGTGGTGGGCAGCAACAGGTTCACACACACACACCCCTGGAAGGGGGGGGTATAGCAAAATTGGCCTCTGAGCAGGGGATGGCAAAATTGGGTGGCCTTTGGGCAGGGTGGGTAGCGAAATTAGGTGGCCATGCCCATCTCCCTGCCCTGCCCTGCCCCGCCCCATCAGGTTTTGCCCCTGCAAGAGGTTCAAGGTCTCCCTTGCTTAAAAGCCAGCCATATCCGACTCTAGGGCCCAGTGCTCATCTCCATTTACAGCCAAAGAGCCAGTGCTGCCTGTGTTTGCAGATGTATACATGGCCATATGGGAGGCATGACTAGATCGCCCATGATGTAGGCTCTGCCCATGATGTAGGCTCCACCCATGGTGTGGTAGCGAACCTTTTTGCTGCCCACCACTGACTACGTTATAATAAAAGTCTGGTTTGTATTGAGCTCATACAGAAATAGGACATCTTCTCAATGTATATGCCAGCCAGCTACAGTTTGTCAAGTTATTCTGTAAGTGACCTTCAACTTTGATCATAATCTACATTACTTCACCCTTGTCAGTAGAGCCTTCATGTTCATTTTGGGATGCAGTAATAGAGACTTTTTGAAAAGGTCAGCTTTGGAATTCAGCCTATTAATCAAAATGTGAACTCTTCACTGCAGGTTAAGTGGTAGGTTCCATTTAGATGTAACTTGAGGATACATGGCTCATCCTTTTAGACTGGCTAAAGGTGTCATTAATGGAAATGCTGAAACAAATGATAAGTCACTGCTGACGAAGAGGACAACAGGTGTGTATAGTTCTGGGTGCTGGCAGATTGCTGGTCTCACAAAAAACCTCACACACACTCATTTTGTTTATATATGTTCAGCATAACATCTGGATTTTTCAGACCCAGCCTGTGCATTACTAGAACCTCAGCGCATTCCAGTGAGACATTTATCAGGAGAATCTTTCTTTGTTCATTCAAATAGTAAGTAAGGGCAGACAATTCTGTCAAAAGACCAAAATTTCTGGGCATGCCTATTCTGAGGAAACTCCACTCTTTTCTAAAATATAGCAATTACTGCATTGTTAAAAGTAACTGTGTTTGTCATCTGGAGTGACTGTCACTATGAGCCAAGTTTTTGCCTTCAGTCATTTTCCCTTAATTCTATTTTAAGACTCTGAACAAATCCACTTCATTATTTCAAAGTCAAGTTAGCCTTTTCCTCTCTCTGCTCCATCATCTTCTTGACTGATGAAACTCTGTAAACCGTGAAATCTGGTCAACTGTTTTTCAGTTGGTCCTAACATACTCATTGCCAGGCAGTGGCTTTTGGTAACTGCCTTTGTGCATTTTTGCCCGAACCCCTACCCATGAACCTACCAAATACTGCAAGGCTTACTGCTTCCATTGTTGTTATGCATTGTCAAATTCCTTCCAAATTATGCCAGTCCAGATGATGCCAGTGATGGTGAACCTTTTAGAGACCGAGTGCTCAAACAAAGGGGCAAGGCAAACTCTGTGCTGGGGGGGTGGGAGAGAAAGTGCTCCCATTGGGCTGCTGAGCAGAGGGGTGGGGTGAACTCTGTGCTAGGGCAATCATGCATGTGCCAACAGAGAGGGTACTGAGTGCCACCAATGGCACGCGTGCCACAGGTTTGCCACCATTAAGATAGGATGTTTAAGATATGGGGATATTAAAGGAGTGGTTTTACCAGTCTCACTCTCCCCAGTGAGTTTTTGTTGCCAAGCAAGAATTTGAACCCAGGTCTCCTGAGTTCTAATCCAACATTATATGATATAGCACATTGTCCCTCACTACATCTATTGCTATGGACTAGTTCGTTTTAGGTACCTCAGTATGTGATAGGCAGAAGTGTCCTGCAAGTCCCATCTCTGTGTGGGGTGGGACCCTGGTTCACAATTGGCTGCCTGCATTCTGAAGTGAACAAGATTATCGTTTTGACTTGCATTTTATAGCATTTATTGTCTGACCTTCAAGTGGGCAGTGTTGAGGCTACTGAATTGCAGTTTATCAAAAGGTTCCAGTCTCTTATCAGCAAGCTTGCATCTGAAAGAAAGTTTCTTATCACACATAGCCAATTGGCTTATCCAGTGCCAGGATATTTAGGTTGCTAAGACAGACTGTTTTGGAGAAATGGCTATTGTTAACATAAACGTGATCATAGATACTTTTTGTCTTTAATTTTTCTCCTGTTGCAGTTCTTCCAACCTCTCCAAAATGTGCGTCCGTGCATGCGTCTGTCTGAAATTCTACATAACATTTCATATGTCTGAAAAATGGGCTAGAGTCCAAAAAGGTTACACATTTTGATAAATATATCAAATAATATCATTTTTTATTTTAGCATGGTTTATGTCTATGAAACACTTTCATATTTTTCACTTGTTCTCTTTTTCATCGTTGTCGGCTGCTACTCATATCTGAGAATACATTCCCCCCCCCCCCTTGAAGCAGGAAAAATGCCATTGGTGTGAATTTGTTTAAGGTGGATCCCAGCTTGCCATGAAGTAACTGCACACTATGATCACAGAGCAATTTCCTGCGGCACATATGAGATGAGATATGCAGGATTTAACACCAGGACTGCAATGGACTGTCGCAACCTTGAGGCTATTAACACGGTGTGCCTCCACAGTCAGCCCATCTGGCATGGCCTCTTCCGCTTCCAGGACCATTGGGAATCAGAGTTCCTCCTCTGCTAATTTTGCCATTGGGCCCAATAGGATGGTTTCCAGTGGCATTTCCTCCACTGAGGGGACCATCACCCCAGCCTAAAGGGGCTCATCTGCCCATAGCTGCTGGTCCTTTTAGGGAGTCAGGTTATTTACTTACTACCACCCAACACTCGGTGTTGAGTTGCTGGCTGTACAGTCTACTCCATTACCATAGCAGGATGTCGGGCCAGACAGATCTTCTATCGTGCCTAGAAAATAAAAGTCTGGGCTCTTATTTTGTTATTAATGAAATTTTGGAAATACCTGGAAAATACTGCTTTTGAGTGATATTAAAATGGAATTGTCAGATGGAGGTAGCTAGAACATGTTTTAGCTGTAATATAACCACTTTAACTGGTTTTATTACATTGATGCCAGGCATGAAATTAATTCATAGCTCTACATAGCTTCCCTAATATCTGGGGATTAGTGTGTGCTTTGGCTTCAAGCCAATCCTGAATCCTTAGCAAATTGGTGGTGATTCTGACGATTTAGGAGATGTCCAAATCAAAGTGGAACTCATCCAAGATGAATTAAATCTGAACATTCTTGAAGATCTATTAGCAATGTGGATTTGCAGGAAAAACTAATATTTCTACCCCATGATGTCCATGTTGGAGAGGAAAGTACCATAGATGACGGTGAACAGTGTTGTGACTGACAATAATTCTTGCTAGTTCTGCATCCCAGAAGCAGGAAGTTTAAAGTTGTTTTGTTGACTTATGTGAGACCTGGGAGGATGTAGCATTGATTAATTTTGACACATTCCTGAAATAACTGGGTATAGGCATTCCAACCCAATATTCCCCAATTATGACACATAAAGGGATGAGTGAGACATTTTTACTGAGAGAAGAATGCTAAAAAACTATGTGTGTGAGAGTTAATCTTTTGAAAGATGACTTCTGTCTACTAATATGAAGTGCTTGGCATACAGTTGATTTGTTAATAAATAAAGCAGAACTCCTACTCACCTCTCACATCCATTATGCATCCTCGTTGGAAAGTGGGTAAAATTGTTGCCAGTTTTGTAGAGAAAGCTTGACTTGCAAGAATTCAGATACAGTCTCTGTATGTGTATCACTATATATTACTATAATGATTGATTCTCTCTGCAGAAACTCAGAATCTAGTGGTTGAAGAAGGGTCACATTTATCCACAATTAAACAAAACCCTATGAAACTAGAAACCAAGGCTGGTGTCTTAAAAGATGTGCCACTTGAACCTGAATGATGTTGTGCACTGTCAAAAATTGTCCTTGCTTGTATTTTAACCTCCAAGAACCCATACTCTTATTTCAGACCCAAATCCAGATGGACAAGGAGGAGTGCCTGGGACTAGCAAAAATTGTCCTTCCTCATCTTGGTCTTCTATTGTCTCCTATGAATCTACTGAGCTTTGCAGTATTTCTAGATCAGGACTGGGGAACCATTTTAAGAGAGCTGACCACCTATCTCCCTCTGACCACCCACAGGCAGGATGAGATCAGGAGGTACAGTCATGACCTTGATTTACTGGTCTTATCACCGTCAATATCAGCTGAAATGTAGTCCAACTACTGCTTTGGCTGTGGAGCTATTGTGTCTCCTTCCTCATCTTCTCTGCATGGGGAATGCACAGAAGGAGCAAGGCAGGATATACTCAAGCAGGATATAGATTTTGAGGGCTAGGACTTTGTTCTTCCATTGCCTCCCTATTTGGAATTCAAAATCATCCCTAATGCAAGACCAATCCATCACAGATTGGCCATGGTACACAGAAAGAGCCTCCTCAAAGATTATGGTAATTTTGAACCACAGTCTGGCATACCCCGGTAACGGCAAACTTGGGTTGCTGGCTAATCTTTCTCACTAGGTCAGGCGAAAGGAACTGCAGAATGAACTCACCAAAAGGTGCCTTCATTTTGCCAGTTTCATGTCTGGCCTAGACATGGAAGAAGAACAGATTGGTCCAGGGTTGGAGCCTGCTGTTCATTTGGAATGATTAAGGATCATTCCAATTAAACATGTTTCCTTGAGGTGCAGTTCCTTACATCACTCTGGTGTCAATTTGCCCATATTGTAAAGTGATTTATTACACATGCTACATCCAGATACAGTATTGGCAAATTAATCACTTCCCCTGCTCAGCAGAAAGCAGGGGGTAATTTTTTTTCTTTAAGCATATTGCTGATGTGATATGTCAGTTGTTGTTGTTTTTTAAACTTTTCTTGCCTGGTTGCTCTTTATCTCCTGGCTATTGCATCCAGCACTGCTTGGTTGAGCTGACAACCTTCCCTTGCTTTCTTTCTTGTCCTCCTTCCTTCCCTTTTATGATTATGATTATGATTATGATTATGATTATGATTATGATTATGATTATGATTATTATTTGCCCAATTCACAGACTGTTTCATTCTCCTCCCCCAACTTATTTCGCTCCCAACTCTTTCTCTCAACTATTGTCTTTTCTTTACCTCATCAGGTTACTCAACCAGCACAGTAAGATGACAAATTCTTAACTGATTCTGAGTTGTCTACAATTGGGGCTACCTACTGGATAAGCTAAATTTTAACCCCAAGTCCCCGATGGTGGTCTCCATGTTTTTGATTTGCCCTTTCCCTATCTAGTTTCAAATGAAGGTCATGTGTGCATGTGTGGGGGCATTATGCAGATACCTATTTCCTGTGTGTCTGAGAAGTAGAGCATACTATCCATTCAAAAGCTATCTAATACAGTCTGCTGTGTTTTTAACTCACCTTCAAGAATCAAGACCTGGCACAACATCTTGTCTCGAACAAATGAGCACTGCCTCCTAGAGTCAGATATGACTGGCTTTCCAGTCTTGCTCAACCATAATTCAATTTTTTCCTTAATTAAAAGGTAAAAGTCACCCTTGCTTGAAAGCCAGTCATATCCGACTCTAGGGTTCAGTGCTCATATCTGTTTCATAGCCAAAAAGCCAGCGCTGTCTACTTCTGCAGACGTTCCCATGGTCATGTATCAGGCATGACTAGACACTGGAGCACATGGAATGCTGTTTACCTTCCCATCAAAATGGTCCCTATTTATCTACTTGCAATTTCTTGCTTTCAAACTGCTAGGTTGGCAGGAACTGGGACAAAAACGGGAGCTCATTCCATCCTGCAGTATTCGGGTATCGAACTGTTGACCTGCTGCCTTCCAGTCAGCATCTTAGCCACTTGAGCCACTGTAGCCCCTTTCTCCTTAATTAGTGTATTTTAAAAAACCAACACAAAAAACTCAGATTTAGTTCTCCTGACCAGCATTTGTTCCTGCATAAATGTGAATTATTATTATTATTTGTTAGAACAATTTTGACTTGGGAATACACACTATTCAGAACCTCCTGACTCCCTCTAGCATGAGAAGGAGACAAGAGCCTCTTTCCCCTCATGCATTCTGAGTAAAACATCTGCACAAATTAAGCATCTTTTGTTTCCATGAAGCAAAGCACATCCTGCAAACACAGAATGACTGATACAAATAATCCGTCTGATGCCTCAGATATTTAAACATCTGTGCATCACAGCAGCAGCTATGGCAGTAAACTGCAATTTGGGCTGTTTATACAAATAGAGAAACCTATCTGATGCCAGAAAGACATTTCTTGTCATCTGGTGATGAAAAAAATAACACACTTCTTTGTTCTCACACATAAAATGAAACTTGCTTGGATTTACAGGCCTAGTATTAATACATTTAAATAGTTGATAATAATTTCAGCGGCATTAAGAGATACACCTACTTCATTAGGCAAGCATTGCATCTAAGAGATAAAGATCTGAAGACTATACCATGTAAGGGTGGCTTTATTTATTTATTTTTAATGAAGATCATCATTGACAGATACTCTTTCTGAGCCAACTGTATTGACAAATTAATCTGTCTGACTGAAATCTATCATGAGACAGATTATGTGCATTTTGTTAACTATAAAAGTACAGGCAGAAAATGTTAATTAGGTCATATGAAAATTGGGCTGTAAAATATGAGGGGGGGGGAGTTTTTAGATCACATGGCCAAGTTAAGGTATATCCAAGGCTCCGAGCTAATCAGCTACACTTCACATTTTTGAAAAGCAGTGTCATATTCCAGGTCGTCAGAAGATACAAAAAGTTCAAACAACTTGGCACAGTAGTTTAAACTGCTGTACAAAAGATTGTAAGTTTGATCCAGACCCAGGACTCAAGTTTGATTCAGCCTTCCATCCTTCCAATGTCAGTAAAATGAGTACCCAGCATTTTGGGGGTGAAATGCTAATTAACTTGTGAACCGCCCAGAGAGTGCACTAAGTGCTACGGGGTGGTATGTAAGTGTAATTGCTTTTTTTAACCTTTGATTATTATTAGATGTTTTGGCTACGTATGTCTAGAAAAATGTAGGCTGCCAGTCTGTTTGTTAAAATGTGTCATTTTACCCCTATGAAGATTTAAGCATCTCTGTTTTCTAATCAGCTACTACACTTGCCAGAATCTCCCAACCAGCATAGTCACAGACGTGTGTGTGTGTGTGTGTGTGTGTGTGTGTGTGTGTGTGTGTGTGTGTGTGTGTGTGTGTGTGTGTGTGTGTGCGTGTGTGTGTAAATATAAAATCAATTTCCACCATTTTACCACATGTGTCTATCAATCTATCGATCAATGTGGTGAAATGGTGGGAATAGATTTGATATTTACACACACACACACACACACGTCTGTGACTATGCTGGTTGGGAGATTCTGGAAAGTGTAGTAGCTGATTAGAAAACAGAGATGGTTAAATCTTCAAAGGGGTAAAATGACACATTTTAACAAATAGACTGGCGGGAGCCTATATTTTTCGATCGATAGATCTATATAAAATCTATTTCCACCATTTCACCCATATCCTGAGAATTCTCAAAGGTTAGCAGTATTGAAAGAACATTTCCAGGTTCCTTCAGCAGCTTGAGATGTAATTCATCTGATCCTGGAGTTCTGAGCTAATTTTAAGTACTGTAGCTGGTTTTCTCTATTATGTTGACTGACCCAGTTTGCAGGTTCTTCCTTATATCCCATGTTCTCCCCTTCCCATGTTGAACACAGTTCCCCTTCCAGGAGAAGACTGTGGATCAAACCAAATGTTACAAGGAATATATATTTTCTCCAATGAACTTGTTTTGCTTCTTACAAGATGTCCAAAAAAGACATGTGCTTTAGGAACCAGAATAGCAAATGAGACCTATATTTACATTTCAATAACCAATCACAAAACAAAGACACTAAGGAGAATATATAGTGTTGAGGAAAACCATGTGCAGTGTCATACCCATGACGCTGGTCACATCTTTCACATTTTAAGTTAGCCCCTCTTCTGAAAATGTGTAAAGTGAATGTGATAGCTTGAACTTTAGGCAAATCAGATGCTGAATGGTTTTCTCCACTCAATTACCGATTAATGTTCCTTAAAATAATAATTATGTGCAACTAGATTTATTCCAACTGATGGGAATCCTTGCCTGGCTTTTTCACATATAAAATACCCAAAAAATGATCTGCTATTCTTTTCTTCTACTGACACTCTAGGCCTATGAGCTTGCCCAAGGCTACACATGTTTGCTTCTCTCTTAACAGGCACAGTAGAGTTTTGCACTGGATAATTTTGGTTATTATTTTTTGCTTAACAAAAAAAAAAACACCCCTTAATTCCCCCGACAATATGTCAGGTAACTCTTGATTTTTAAGCATGCCTCTTGTCATATCCAAAAGAGATCTCAGCTTTTACTTTCAGCTATTCTATTCTGCTTAGGAGTAGACACAGAATTATTCTTATGCAAAATGCTTGCTGTACAAGGAAGGCCTTGAGTTTCCTTTCAAACCTGTTGTTCACCACGGCCACATACTTCTTGAGCAGCTCCTGTTTCTCACTCTTCTCCTTCAGTAGGTAGGTCACACTGTAACTTGAGAAACCATCCACACAGTGACCCACACAGATATTGGCACATTAAGTGGACCACACAGGTATATTAGATCCAGCACATACCTTGATACCTATGGCAAAGTTGTGGTTCTCCAGCTTAAAGACTTCCTTTGAATCACTGTCTGCTAAGCAAAAGTGCCAAAGCTTCATGCTGGTGTGTTGCCTTGTCTCCGGGCTTCTGCTGTGTTAGCTATCTGGGCTAAAAGACTCAGTTTGTAGATACTGTATTTTTAGATTTAGGAGCTCAAAAACATACTTCATCCATCCATCCATCACATTTATATATTGTCCATCAGGATGGTATTTCCACTCTGAACATTTTATTTTATTTTATTTACAAATTACAACAATCAAAACAATCAATCCAATCTCCACTGGTGATGACAGAGGTAAATAATAAATTAAATTGAAAACTAAACTATTATCTGGCATTATTTTTCATTACTATGCACTCTCAATTTTCAGTATGTATGGAAAAACCTTTGTTATCTAACACTTGAACACTTGACCTGCTTCACTGCAGATCAAGATACTTTTAGAATTATTTCAAACCAGAGAGACTTAATAATTCAAGATCAATATTGTTGATGTGTTGCATACCATTGGATAATATTTTAAAAATACAAAAAAGTACTTTAAAAAAATGTCAGATGCGATTGTCTGCCATCCCCACAAAAAGCAACGGAGCAATCTCCCTAACTTTTCCATGTCATCTGGGGGTCTTATCTAAAGACAACTATGGCACTGCATTGTGACTTCGGGTGAAGGGGCGGTGGCCATTTTGAATCCTAACATGGTGGTGGTGGCCATTTTGAACTCTAAAATGCTTGCCAAGATTTCTGGGAGATGTAGTCCTAAACTCTAAAATGGCCACCGCCACCATGTTAGGATTCAAAATGTCCACTGTTCCCCCCCCCCCCAAGTCACAATGCAGTACTTGCTGCTGCAGAGATGCCATTGTCATCATTGGATAAGGTCCCCAAATGGCGTGGAAAAGGTAGGGAGATCGCTCCCATCTTAGAGTTTAAAATATTGTAGCACAATTTTTGATCATAAACCGAAAATCAGTAGTAACCCGGGGAATTTTTTTAATTAAATGTGAGGTCGTAACCCACGGCAAACGTAACCCAGGGCAGTCGTATGCCAGGGTTTTACTGTATTCTTATTTACACCAATACACAAATGAGCAAAAACAAATTACTATAAAACTTTAGAATCAGAACGTTGAGCAAATAATCTAAAAAAGTGGAGATTCGAGGATAGAGGAAATATCAATTTTATGGTACTTTCCTAGCACAATATATTATCATATGGTTCTCACAGAAGAATCAGCTAAGCATCACTATGTACAGTATCATGCATAGTATGACTGCCTTTATCTTTAACATAAAATACTAAAGCCCTGAACAAATAAAATACGTGGCAAGAACATTGAACAGCAATTGCCTAGTTCTGGCACTGACAACCACACTGTGCATTTCCTGATTGAAAACCCAGCAAATCCCGGCAAGGACAAGAGGGATTTGTTACATCTGGCATTAAGACTGGTATGCTAGTGTGCTTTAATGGAGCCTGTCCTTTCAACCTACAGTCTATTGTAGAAAAAAAAATCAGTAGCAATTTAAATTCCAACTCCTGTTGTGAAGCTGTTAGGAATGCATTCTAAGTCCTTTCAAAAATTCCTTTAATTTTCCTAGCTACTAAAGCTTATACCACACAGCTAAGCACCTGCCTATGCGCTCTTCTGATAAGCAAATGCATAAAGCTTTTGTTACATAAAATGCTAAATATAGACAATGCAAAGGCTATTAAATAATTTCAAAAGAAGTGACAGGGAATGGATTTCCCTTGTTTAATATCCATTCAATCCCAGAAGAATTTCTAAAATTAATTTTAGAACTGGAACAGTTCTCAGTTCAGATGTACAGTATTTTATTCCATCTAGGTATTCCAAATGCACATGTGCACATTGATGAAGCTGTGCCAAAAGACAATAAAAAAACCTTAATGTGATTATATGCAATAATGAGTCATAATTTTGGCATAGGCAATCCTTTTTGCAGGGTTGTGGGGCATGAGGACTTGGAAAGTGACTTTTTAAAAAGATGAATGGAGCTACAGCACTATCTTACTACTGCTCAGCTATAGATAGCCTCAGCTTGTCATCATGTGTGTTCTTTAAAAAAAATCCTCTCCTTCCAGCCATAATCTTAATGCTACCTTGCTTCAGTATGCCTTTTCTATGTTACAGAAAAATTAAACATGGGCTCTGAAGACTGTGGTAGATTGAGATCTAGCAGATCTAATTAGCTTCAGCCACATTAGGAATGGCTAATGCTCTGGCCAAAACCCAAAGGGAGGTTATTAGTGTGAAAATGCTTACTGGACTAGATGAGGCGGGAGATGATGATCCTTGGCTTTCCATTTTTTAAATTGTACTACTCCTTGTTGTCTAACCATTTTTGATACCGCTGGCACTTATGGTGCCGTTGTAATGCCAATAAAAGTGTATGCATGTTGTTTTTTTAGGGCAGGTAGAAATCTTCAGAAGACACTGTGGAGCCCTTGCTTCACAGTGTGTGGGATTTTTACCCACTAAAACCACCTCCCATTACGCCACGCTGCCCTGCAGAATCACCACCAGGCATTACTTTGTGGGGGGCAGACTGGCTGCTGAAAACCCTCATCCTCTTTGGCTACTTGCCCTCCTCCTCTATGCCTCTGGCTGCCCTCTTCACAGTTTCTCCACACATCTAAGTTCCAAGATGACCCCGACCACATAATTGGACATCACAACCCATGTTGACTCCCTGCTCAACATTTCTCTGATGTCTTCCAGAGACAGCTGTTGTTGAAGATGCCTCTGTAAAATTTCTCGTTCTGCATCAAAGCATGGACAGTGAAAAAACACGTACTCCTTCACGGGCTGGCAGATGGGGCACGAAGCACCATTATCCAGCCTGAAACAGTGTTAGTAGGCTCTGAAAAAACCATGCCCTATCAACAGCTGTGTGAGGTAGTAATCCATCTCTCCATGCTGTCTTGTTGACCACGCACTGATGACTGGGATGGGGTGATGAGTCCACCATCTCTTGGTTGATGTATCCCAGATCTGCTGCCATCGTGCTATCCTCTCTATCCTGGCTTCCATAGCAATTGTGCGTCATTCCATCACCTGATTTTCTCGCCTCTCCCAGTAAATCTCCACCTGTTCCTCTGCCATCAGATGGATCAGCAGATGTACCGTATGTAACTAGATGTGCTAGTTCAGCTTTTCTTTCTTTTCTTTTTGCCATGGTGCTACTTTCAATCTGCCCATGTTAGACAAAATTGCACTTAACACATTTTTGTCTGCCATTACCTCTGTAAGAGCAATGGTCCTGCTGCTCCTAGGATGGGAAAAATATCCCAGATGAGCAGGATATAAATGTAAGAAATAAATAAATCTGTTGAGTATTCTACTGTAGTGCAACCCCCAGGGTGCAGTAACCAGAGAGACAGGAAAGATTAGCTTGACCTAAATGAAGTTGTTTTGCATTGTTTGCCTGTAATTACAATTAGAAAGGTTCTTTCCTGCCTCAGAAGCCACATGATTGTATTTTGATGTCTTAAGTTCTTTGTTTTGTTCTGGCCTTCTCTCTCTTGCTTTCAGCTTAGGAAGAGGAAAGATGTCCTTTTGAGCTCCAGACATCTTCAAGGCCACATGGATGGAAGCAGGACTTTATATTACTTCTTTCTAAACCATCTTCACCAAGACTCCTAAGCACATGTCTCTCCTGACCTAATTTTGTGAGTAAATGATATATTTTTTCTTTCTCTCAAGTGTGTTTATTAGCTGGGTGAAATGGGAGACTTGCAGTCAACCATAGCATTGCCTAAAACCTGCCCCACTTTGCTGTGCTGCTGATACAAATAACTTAACAGAAAGGACGTCTATTATGCCAGGAAATCTGTGCGTAACTGCTGCATGACATGCAGGAAACTTGCCTGGGGTTTCCCATCTGTTCGCAATAGCGTTTGGAGAGAGAGACAACACACAATCAGCTCTTGGCCATGGCGCAGTGCAGATGCATGTCATGAAAAAGTGTATCCTGGCAAATATGGCCCTTTCAAGAATTTCCTAGTTTGTGTGGCTGATACGTTTCTCGTATGAAACATAGAGGAAGAAACTAGAGGAGCAGCTATCGGATATCCTTGACTTGATTCTAAGCAATAGAGGTTGTTTGGTGGAAGAAGTGGTCACTCTGAAAACAATTAGTAATAACTAGAAGCCAATATGGATTTGTCAAGAACAAATCCTGTTGTAAACATAATATATCTTAGCTTCAACAAAGATTTTGATAAAGGGCCCTATAATATTGTGATTAGTAAGCTAACTAGTGTCCCCTTGCAGAGATGGGATGTAACAGGTTCTCACCAGTTCATCAGAACCGGTAGTAACTTTTCCCAGTGTCCCGGAGAACCAGTAGCAGCTTTTGGTGGGAACCACCTTCGGGGCTTACCTTTTCACTGGTTTCACTGGTTACCCCACTGCGCATGCGCGCCAAGCACTTGGTGTGCATGCACGCCTACAGTGCTTGGCGCTTATGCACAACCTCCTTACTGTCCTCCCAAGCAGGGAGGAGGAAGAGAAGCTGCTAGCCTGAAGCTCCCTATAGCCTGCTCCCCAGGGTAAGTGACTCACCTTTGGATGTGGTGTGTCTGTGTGTATTTTAATGTTTATTTAATACCTGGTGGCCTGGCTTGGGATTTTTAAGCAAAGTCTTGGAGTTACCTCATGAATAAGCTACACCTGTGCTGTTCCAATTGCTGTTTCAATTGGACACCCTTAAGGAGGTACAGCTGTTTTACATTTACATTAAGGCAAATTATCCTAGAGAACTGGTTAGGCAAATACTTAATACCTAACTTCTTTAACTGTTGAAAAGTTGAAAATTGCCAAAATGAAGCCATCTTGTGGTGAGTTCATTCTATAGTTCCTTCCATCTGACCTAGTGTGAGAAAGTTTAGCCCGAATAAGCTTTAAGCTCTGGTTTAAAAGCTCTGGTTGATTTGTGTTTGGGGTGGGTGGGTGGGTGTATTTTAATGTATTTTTATTTTATTTATTTATTTATTTAATTTATTTACGGGTTTGTGTTGTGAGTGGGTGGGTGGGTTGAGGGGTGTGTGTGTGTGCTTATTTTTATTTATTTTCTATTATAATTTTTTTCCTTTTTTTCCCTTTGGCCCCGCCCATGACATCATGATGTCATGATGTTATCTCTGCCCAAACTGTGATGACATCATGGTGGGGTGGTAGTAAAATTTTTGACATCCCACCACTGTCCCCTTCTTACCTGAATTTCAGACTCCATGACCTTAGAGCTGCAGGCATCCAGCCCAAAAAGTCTGAAATCATTTTATTTTTAATATTAAAGAACTGTTCACAGGCTGAAGCTTTAAAAATGAGCCATAGACCAATTGTTTGATACATATTAAATAAGTTTACTTGAAAATCAAATTAAAATAAAAAACAAACAATAATTAATACAGATTTAAACAGGCAAAGAGCCTGTGGTTTTTGACCTATCTCTAGGCAGATGGTAAAGCCAGGAAAATAGGTAAAGTCTACTGACTGCAGAGTTCAATTTTATATGTTTCAGGGGCCCCAAACTAACTCTTACAATTTCAGTAAAACAAAGAAAGGAAGATCATCACTATTCAATTAAAATAAATACACAGATTAAAGAGTAAATATTACAGTTTTACAATCACAAAAGAAACAACAACTTTTGGAATTTCCCAGATCTCTGCATTCTTCTCTTGATGAGTTCTCCTAGCACAGTGTTAATCCAACAATAGAAAGACATCAGCAAACATCTGGAGGGATGGGCAGGAGAGGAAATATTCAGCTCCTTTCCTTAGGCAAGATTATCAGATGTTCTCTTTAGCAGTGCAGGGAGACAGTATTGTAGTCTGTATTGATTTAATATCAAAATTATCATGTTAGTTATAATCAGTGGTGGGATGTCAAAAATTTTACTGCCCCACTGTGATGCCATCACAGTGTGGGCGGAGCTAACATCATGACATCATGACATAATGGGTGGAGCCAACATCATGATGTTGTGGGTGGGGCCAAATAAAAAATAATAATAAAAAACAAAATAAAAATAAGCACACACACGCACGCGCACACACACACACACCCCTCAGCCCGCCCGCCCACCAACCCACAGCACAAACCCGTAAATAAATTAAATAAATAAATTAAGTTAATTAATTTGAATGAACTCACCACAAGATGGCTTTATTTTGGCACTTTTCAACTTTTCAACAGTTAAAGAAGTTAGGTACTAAGTTTTTGCCTAACCAGTTATCTAGGATAATATGCCTTAATGTAAATGTAAAACAGCTGTACCTCCTTAAGGGTTCTCCAATTGGAACAGCAATTGGAACAGCACAGGTGTAGCTTATTGATGAGGTAACTCCAAGACTTTGCTTAAAAACCGAAAGCCAGGCCTTTTTAGGAACTGTGGTAGTACGTCAATATAGGTAAAAGTATTAAATACACATTAAAATACACACAGACACACCACATCCAAAGGTGAGTCACTTACCCTGGGGAGCAGGCTATAGGGAGCTTCAGGCTAGCAGCTTCTCTTCCTCCTCCCCACTTGGGAGGACAGCAAGGAGGCCATGCATACGCGCCAAGCACTGAGTAGGCATGCATGCACACCAAGTGCTTGGCGCGCATGCGCAGTGGGGGAACCAGTGAAAAGGTAAGCCCCAAAGGTGGTTCCCCCCAAAAGCTGCTACCAGTTCTCCAGGACACTGGGGAAAGTTACTACCAGTTCTGGCGAACTGGTGAGAACCGGTTACATCCCATTACTGGTTATAATTTTTCATCTGATTGTCCCATGGTCCATGAAGGGGGTGGGGGTACATGTCTTTATTTTCCAGGTGTGCCCATTGTCTATTTGTTTGTTTGTTGTCTAGCAAGCATCACAGTTTACATAGGGTAAATAGAGATTCCAGGGAGGAAATAGGTGATGGAGGAAATTCAGAGAATAGTCCTCTGGCTCAGGAACTTCTTTGAGTAGGGTGTGACCTTCAAAGGATTGTGCTTAATTGGTTTCTAGGTGAGAGGTCGCAATATCCTGCTTGAAAATACAACCAGAACATGTTAAGAATCAAAGTATTACAGAGCAAGGGAAATACTGTATTTGCTGGCGTATAAGACTACTTTCCCCCCCTGAAAAACATGCCTCCAAGTGGGAGGGGGGTGTCGTCTTATACGCTGGGTGCACTTCAGTTGGGATAGACATAGCTGCCCATAGTGGCCTCCCGATGCCTGCCTGGTGCCCATAGTGGCCTCCCGATGCCCACCCACCCACCTCATTCTACATACCATCCAGTATCGCGCAGTAACCAGCGTGGTTGCGGCGAGCAGCAGCAGCAAGACAGGGGTGCCAGCCTTTTCGGCGTGACGGCCCGTTCTGCTCAGCACGAAGCAGTAGTGCTCCACCCCGCCCCTTGTCTACGCAGAGCTCGCACATGCACACTTGCACACTATTGCCAGCCACAGGGAGATGTTGAAATCAAATCTGATGTTCTTTTATGTTTTATTTGGTGTGTGGAAGGTGTGCGGAAGAGGGGGTAGTCTTATATGGCAAGTATATAACATACTCTATATTTTGAGTGGAAATGTTGGGGTGGTCGTCTTATACGCCCAGTCGTCTTATACGCCGGCATATACGGTACCAAAAAAAATACTTTTATTAGTATAAGAGCAATTTAAGAATCCCCACTCATGATCTGCAGCTCCAAGCCAGTCATATTAATAGCTGGCCCCTAAGGCAATTAACACCTTTTCTTCAAGGTAAACACTCCCAGGACAATCAGAGACATTCTATGGTGTGAAGAGGAAATAAGGAAATTCTGGTTTGAATTGAAAGGTTTAAAGCACGTTCCTAGGTTAAGGCGTCCAACACCTTACAAAACTGAGTCCGGGACAGTGGGGCGGGGCCAACGTCACGACGTCATGGGCGGGGCCAACGTCACGACGTCATGGGCAGGGCCAACGTCACGACGTCACGACGTCATGGGCGGGGCCAAAAAAATAAAGGAGCAAAAAATGGCTCCAATAGTCAGCTGACATTTTTTGCCATTTTTGGGAGGAAAAAGAATATAAAAGCCATGGCTTATAATAGGGGAAACAGTATTGGACCAATACTGTTTCCTCTATTATAAGCCATGGCTTTTATTCTTTTTTTCCCCAAAAAAATGGCAAAAAATGGCCTGATGGCTTCTTTTCGGGGGGTGGCTTATATTTCTATATACTGCATGCTCGGACACAGAGAATAACACCCCCCAACTCTGCTTACCTTCAAGCTCTGCTTATTTTCTCTCCCGACGAACAGCTGATGATCAGACTCACTCGGAGGCTTTTTTTAAAACTACAGTAGGCAGGGAAACAAGGAAGGGGGAGAAAAAATTCAGCGATTTGATTGGATCTCTATGTCAGCTGACATGGAGAGCCAATCACATTGCTGAATAGGGGAAACACCTATTCAGCGATGTGATTGGATCTCTATGTCAGCTGACATAGAGAGCCAATCAAATCGCTGAATTTCTCCCCCTTGTTGTAGTTTTAAAAAAAGCCTCTTTAGTCTGATCAGCTGTTCGTCGGGAGAGAAAAAAAGCAGAGCTTGAAGGTAAGCAGAGTTGGGGGGGGTGTATTATTCTCTGTGTCCGAGCAGGCAGTGGGGTGGCTGTGTTTTCATAACACATGGCTTATTTTCGGGGGGTGCCTTATATTTTTAGAGCCCCCCGAAAATCGACACATGGGTGGCTTATTTTCCAATAAACTGTGCATGCGCAGAAACTCAATCTGATGCATGCGCAATGCATCAGATTGAGTTTCTGCGCATGCACAGTTTATTGGAGCCATTTTTTTTGCTCCTTTTTTTTTTTAAATGCCTGCTGCCGAAGAGAAATCGGGACAGCCGGGACGTCATGGGGGAATTCCGTGACCATTTTCCTAAAAATGGTAACTCGGGATTCCCCCTCTCAAATCGGGACTGTCCCGGAGAATCCGTGACGGTTGGCCGCTATATGACCTAGGTATAACAGCAGTTTGAGATCTTTATGAAATTATTAAAAATCAACTCTTTACCTGCAAGTAATCATGGTATAGTGTGGTGTTTGTGAACATGAAAGACTAAACTTGAAGTGGATGGCAAATTAAAATGAGAGAAGCATATTTTATTGGAAATTAAAGTATATATAATACTAAACATGCTAATTTCAAAATTAGGGTTACACCCTGGATAGCACGAGATGGATACAGAGTTAGTTACAGAATTGTACTCAGAGACTGCTTATTAATGGCTCATTCTCAAATGGAGAGGGAATAACAAGAGGGGTACCTCAAGGCTGAGTCCTGAACCAGTGCTTCTCAACATTTTCATTAAGTACTTGGAAGAGGGAGTGCAGGGAATACTTAGCAAATGTGTGAATGGTACAAAATTAGGTGGAATAGATAATACTATGAAAGAGACAGTAACAGAATGGGCTTGAACACTGGGTTGAAAACAACAGAATGAAATTTAACAGGGCAAAGTTCTGTACCGGGTGTGTGTGTGTGTGTGTGTCCAAATCCACAGTTATAAGTTGGGAGATACTTGGCTCAGTAATACTATGAGCGAGAAAGATCTTAGAATTGTTATAGGTCACAAGCAGAATATAAGTCAGAAATGTGATGTGCCTGCAAAAAAGGCCAAGACTGTTTTAGGCTGCATTAACAGAAGCATAGTCTCCAAAACCCGTGAAGTACTAATTGTTGATTTTAAAAAAAGATATATGTAGCAGCAGCACAGCAGTAGGCGGGGCAGGTTTAAACAAAAATAGTTACAGTAAGCAAGTTCTCCAAAAATCTAATACAGTCAGACCTCGCATAAAGAACGCCTCGCATAAAGAGTAACTCGCCTAAAGAGCAGAATTTTCTCTGAATGTTCGCTTCGCTTAACAAATAAAACCAACCAAAAGCTCACTTAACAAATAAATCAGGGTTCTCAATCCCCCTCCACAACTGGTCACTTACAATGGTGTTTCGCCTAAAGAGCAAACTCGCTTAAAGAGCAATCCTGTGAAACGTATTATGCTCTTTAAGCGAGGTACAACTGTACTCCTATTCTAGCCCAGTAAATACAAAATTCTCCACATATCTTGAGGTTTAATAACAATTCTTTACTTACAGTTCCTTTCTTGAAATAGAAGAATAAACAGTTGCATTTCTTGATAAACAGTTCTGTACAATCATTTAAACAAATACACTTTGCCTGTAAGGCAAAAATAAAGAGTGAGAAAGAGGAGATAATATTAACATGACAAATGAAAAATATTTCAGAGACACTGAATGCTATCTGACAGAAAAATGAATAGCAAGCAGTCTAATCAGGTCAGATGACCCTACAGGCAGGAAAAACAGAGAACTCTTCCTATTGGCTAGATATTGTTACCTGAAATTTTAGGTACTCGGTTCATGCCCTGGCAGAGAAATATTGCGCCCTAGGAACTCAAAAGCGAGGCAAGGTTTTGATCAAAACAAAATTGGTTTATTGGTATTAAAAGGGTTCTAATTTACAGTGGCCAGGCTATAAACTAGAAATCTCTACCTCACCCGTTTTGAAGAAAACCACCCTCGTGAACCCATCCACGCTATTCTGTGAATGAGCTGAAGTCCCTCCCACTCCCCAACATTTTTATACATTTACACTAGTCGACAATCAAGTTTAGACAGATACAAATGCTGTTTACTGAAAATGGGGCAATTAAATGAGCCTTTACACTTCTTGATTACATGTTACAAAAGCGTAGTTTGATAGTACAAGGCAATTTCCAAAAGTACATATAGCAATTTATTTATTATTTTTTATTTATATTTCACACTTGCTAACCCGCCCCAATCGGGCAAGCCCGACTCTGGGCGGCTTACAACCCAAGTTAAAACACATCAATAAAAAATTTAAAAATTCATAGACTAAAACAGTATCTGGGGGTGTCGTCAGAAGGGTAAAATCCTTAGACTAACCACCCCACATGGGATCCCACATCCCTGGAACCCCACACATGTCCTGCCAGCCAGGTCTTTAAGCTCTTCCGGAAGGACAGGAGCTCTGTCTGCATGCGCAGTTCAGTTGGGAGGAGGTTCCAGAGGGCCGGGGCGAACACGGAGAAGGCCCTCTTCCTGGTGCTAGCGAGGTGAGCCTCCCTAGCCGATGGTACAACAAGAGAGCCCCTCCGATCCGCCCTGGTGGGACGGACAGATGTTCTTAGGGTGACGCAGTCTCTTAGGTATCCTGGCCCACTACCATATAGGGCTTTAAAGGTAATGACCAGCACCTTGAATTGCACCCGGAGACAAACTGGCAACCAATGCAGCTCCCTAAGCAGTGGAGAGGCACGAGCATAACGCCCGCGCCCCATCACTACCCGGGCTGCCGCATTTTGGACCAGCTGCAGTCTCCGAATGGTCACCAAGGGCAGCCCCATGTAGAGCGCATTACAGTAGTCAAGTCTGGAGGTGACCAAAGCGTGCGTGACCATAAGCAAGGCGTCCCGGTCGAGGAGCGGGCGTAACTGGCGTATTACACGAAGTTGTGCAAAAGCCCTCTTGGCCACGGCTGCCACCTGCTCATTGAACAGTAGCCGTGAGTCCAGGAGGACCCCCAGATTACGCACACGGGCATTGGTAAGGGCAGCGAGCAATCCATTGTTTCTAGTGGAAGCAATCTCCCCAGGTGGTCTTGAAACTGTTACAAAGTGTCATTTTGCGGTCAGGAAGTATTTGCGGAGTGAAACAATGTATCCAGTCATTTTTATGAATGAATCAAAGGCTATATAGCGAGTGAACAGTCTAGCGTGCTTTAACCAATCAGGAGCGTTCTCCTGTTGCTGTCCTCCAATAGCGTTAGGAGGCGGGAGGCTTCTGGTGTCAGCCTGAGGTGAAAGCTCCGCTAAGCCGCTCCTTGCCTTTGCAGGCTTGGAAATCGCTTATTGTAAAAGCCGGGTTATCTTAAGAGATGGAAACAAAGAAAATGATTAAGTCATGGATTCCAACCGACTCTTGACTGGGTAATTTAAGGAAACCCTTGGGGGGGAGAAACCAATTCTCAATTGACAGGTTTTAATCCACTGTAATTGCCCACATTGCGTACGTGACGGACAGGACTTCTCTTTTAATCATGTTTCCCTTGCAAGGGTTTTCTGGTGCTTTCATATTAAGCCTTATAAAATTTTGTTGTATTTCCTTTTAATCAAGCCCCCCCTTTTTCAGAGGTTATATCGATCTTGTATTAAGCGTTGGTTTCTCCCCCTTATATCCTATCCCTTTGGCTCATGTGTGTACTGGTCCTCAGGCTGTTACTTTATTAAAGAAATAAAAGTGGAGCGATGTGTCTGATCTTAAAAATCCAGGTAACAATTTGAACACAATTTACATTAACCCACTGTATTGTGGGGTTGCATTAGTAAATCCAACAATAATTCCCTTCTATTCAGCACTAGCTAGACCACATCTAGAGTACTATGTCCAGTTCTGGTCACTATAGTTTAATAAGGTTACCAGAAAACTGGAATAAGTTCAGAAGAGGACAACAAGGATGATCAATTGACAGGAAACCAAGCCCTATGAAGAAGGACTTAAGGAACTGGACATGTTTAGCCTAGCAAAAAGGAGACTAGGGTAGTGGTGGTGGTATGATAGCACTTTTCAAATACTTGAAAGATAGTCGTAAAGAACAGGATGACAATGGAAACAATTGCCAACACAAGAGAAAACTGGGCAGTCATTTGTCAGATCTACTTTGATTTGGTTTCCTGCATTGTTCGGGGAATCATCCCTGACTGCTCCTTGGAAAGACAAATGCTGAAGCTCAAGTACTTTGGCTACCAAATGAGAAGAGAGGACTCAGTGGAGAAGACCCTGATGCCAGGAAAGGTCAAAGGCATAAGGAGAAGGGGGCAGCACAGGATGAGATGGTTAGACAGCATTGTTGAAGTGGTGGATGTGGATCTGGGTGGGCTCTAAAGGATGGCAGATGACAGAGGACCCTGGTGTGCTGTGGTCCATGGGGTCGCAAAGGGTCGGACTTGAACTGTGCAATTGAACAAGAACATTGAGCAGGGGGGGTGGACTCAATGGCCTAACGGCACCTTCCAACTTATTTTAAGATTCTATGATTCCAGGCTAAGTTACAAAATTGCAGGTCTACAAGGGTGTATGACAGGGAAGGGCAATTTTTGAACCATCTTATTTTGGTGGTATCTTTTGGGACTTCATTATATTTAACAGCTTGCCTAACTCAAAACAATGAATTTCTTTGTGTGGTGTCCCCCGCTTATGTTCTCTTCCTCTCCCTTCGCTCTGTGCCAGGATAAGTAAAGGAGTGTGAAACCTGTCATTCTGGTAGATTAATATTATTTAAAAAATGACTAAAATATCCTCAGGTTAGCAAATTCTTCCCCAAAAGTGTGACAAACACCAATGCAATGTTTCTCACAGCCCCCTTCGACTTTCTTTTCCACACATTCAACTGTCTTCTTTCCTGTACGGAGATATCCTTAAACCACCTGCTCAAATGTGTGATGGCAAGTTGTGGCTAGGCTTTGCTGCAGGGTCTTTCTTTTGTTTTTTGAGTGCAGTTGGACACAAAATGTGATGCTGGAAGAAAATCTGTCCAGCTGGGAACTGATAAATGTGCAGATGGAAAAACAGAGAGGAAAAAAAATCAGACAGGCTATGTGTGTCTCCTTATTAAGAACTAAAATGACAGGCAGAGCCGTGTTTAACAGTGTTTCTGTAAAAGTTGGAGTCACTTCATTTCCGTTCTTAAATCAAGTACTGTATAATAATAGAACTTATTTGGGGTCAGAATGTCTTTTTATTCACTTTCATCTGTGCTGCAGGCTATTGTGTAACAGACACTAAAGGTGCCACTCAGTCGGAAGCTTTGTATTTGACTTTTGAAGGGTCAAGGCATTTGTGCAGGTAGAGAATAGGCCTTTTCTTGCTACCACACCACCCGTGGCACCACCCCAGTTTCCCACCACCCCCTTGTCACCCTGACCATACATTCTTCTGCTGCCTCCAGCCCAGAGATCTCGCCTACTGTGTTTGGTCGCCTGCCTTCAGCATTTGGCAGCATACCTTCCTCCACTCTGAAAGCTGAAAAGCAGCAAAAGTGCCTGGAACTTCTGCAGGCTGAAGTTTCCAGATGTTTCCAGCTGCCCCTCAAGATAGCAACGTGAGGCTTTTCAGGTTACACCCTTGAAACAGAGTCCACTTACAAGTGGGTTGGCTGCCTCTGCTTAGCAGCTGCTGACTAGGCTGCTATTTTCATTCTTGCAGCTTGCAAAAAGCCCAGGTCTGAAACATTGCCTGTAACCTGGACTTCTATTGTATTAACCTTCTTCTTTATCTAATAGCAGTCTGTCATGTTTTGGGAAGCAGAACAATCCATGCACAATAAGATGACTTTTGGGATTGCAAACAGTTCAGAGGACTAGAACTGCATACAAAAACAGCCTACTTCAGCAGACGGACAAACTCTTTCTTCCATACAATCGTATCTGACTCTAGGGTACAGTGCTCATTTCCATTTACAGCGAAAGATGTCTGCACACATCCCCATGGTCTTATGGCAGGCATGACTAGAAGCACACAGAATACTGTTACCTTTCCTGCTGAAGCGATACCTATATATCTACTTGCAATTTCTTGCTTTCAAATCACTCGGTTGGCAGGAGCTGAGACAGAGATGGGAGTTCACTCTATCATGCAGACTCGGGTCTTGAACAGCTGACCTGCTGTCAAGTTCAGCGTCTTACCCACCAAATCATTGCAGTCCCATCTTTATTAATAGCTATTCATAACTCTTAGACATTCTTTTTGGAAACCTCCATATTTCCCTATAGTTCTTGTGTATCTATTCCCAGCCCCCTTTAGCTGACTGAATGAGATTCCTGAAGAAAGAAAAAGGAACTGTATTTGAGAACAATGTTTTGTAATATATACAGATACATATTCAGTACTCCACATGAAGCAGAAAACTGTATTCTTTCAGAATAATCCTTTAAAAAACATAATCCATCTTCATTTTGAACAGTTTGTATGGATGGTTATCTTTCATACCAGTTACCTGCCCTAATTTTTTTCCTAGGCATATTCCCACTGCATTTTAACTCACTTACATTTTCTATATGATAGAATTATGGAAGAGAGATTTGAGATTTCCTTACTTTTCAAAGAAAAGGTGTAGCCATTTTTCTAACAAGCACCTTCCAAACCTTCAAAATGCCCAAATCAAAACTCTTTCAAAACCCATTTGGAATGGCATGATCTTCTCTGGTACTTTTAAATTAGTTCAGTCAGTAGTAGCAACTAAGCCAAAGCATGGCTTTAATTATAGATCAATTATACTTTTAATTATAGATTAAATGCATAATATATGACTCTATTTCTTCTTTGTTTTGCCATATTAATGCTATAAACCAGGGATTCTCAAACTATGGCCTGTTGGCTGGATCTGGCCCATGGCGTCAAATAACCCAGCCCCCTCCCTCGCTCCAGCCACCGCTAGCAGAATCAGCCATGGGCTCATTTACGGCCATCATAAACGCATTTATGACAGCTATGGACTCATTTATGGCTGTTGTAAATGCATTTACAACAGCCACAGACTCATTTACAAGCTCAGTGTCTTAACCACTAAGCCATTGGAGGAGCTGCTATAAACAGTGCCATACAATTAGTACTGGTTTGTCAACAACAAACCCTGGTTTTGGGCAGTGCACATTCTCCAGGTTGGGATCCCCCAAGGGATTTTGAAGGTCTCCATCATGAAATATTTAAAGAGACCCCACCATTAGTGATCTTCATCTAGGCAAACCTGGGTGTCTTGGTGTAGTTAGGATTGTAATAAAAGAGACTGCTGAAGGGCATAATATTCACAATTAGTTTTTGTGAGGGAGATAACATGGAAGGCTCTCATCACATGGAGCAGCAAAGATTGTCATAAATTCTGGTATTCAGGAAGCTGAGAGAATAACTGACAATATTTGCTCCTCCATTCATCTTGATGTAGAGCAGTAATTAAGCAAATACAGAAAGGTGGGGGGTATTGAACTTGACAATTTTTTCCACCCAAAAGGCAAAAACAATCAGCTACTCAAATGTAAGCCATTTCACTTCCTTCCCAGAGCTTCAAGTAAGTTCCTAATAAATATCACTTTGCTAAGAAAAACCCACATTGCATACCCTTGAAATGAAGTTTTGCAACAAATATTCGTATCTTTACTTTAGCCTTCTTTTGAAATTTGGGTGTGTTGCACTCCATTCTTGAGCACAAAAGAACAATGGCCTGAGGGAGGAGATTCCATGGTCTGGCAGGCAGCTGAGGATTCTCCCCCTCCTCTAGGCCCACAACAAAGGCCAGAGGGGAGTTAGTCTGTGTTCTGCTTTGGTTGTTTTGTGAAGTTGTATTTTATTATTTTTACTGTACTGTTGCTGTTTTGACTGTAAGCCGCCCTGAGTTGCCTCGGCGAGTGAGCGGCAATATAAATCTGAACAAATAATAAATAAATAACTTGGTGGTGATTTCTTTCTCACTACAGACAGCTGGGAGTGGTGTACATTGAGCTCCAAGGGGCAGAAGCACTCCTAATTCATGTAAATTTCTTGAGAATTGATATTCCAATACCTTCCAACTGCACAGGCATGTATTTGAGTGCACACATATAAAAAATTCTTCTAGGCATTTTGATTATTTTGCCCCACCAAGCAATCCGTACCTAGAGAACTAGTTGAAAAACAGCTCTGAGAACTGGTTTGGGTGAGAAGTGTTAGGTCATGGAAGAAAGAAGTCAGGTTTGTCTCTTTTGTGAATGGTAGAGTGAGCACAAGAGGAGATCCTGTAGACCATCTTGACTGTTGACAGTGGTGTCATCAAAATTCAGCAATCTCTTGCTACGTAAAGCTTGGCATCCTTTCCGCTGCTGCAACATGGGCACAATACTGGGCCATTTTCTGGCCTTTTGAACCATGAGTAGAGAAGTACAATATCCCACAATCATAAATTGGAGGCTGTTTTGAAGAATTGAAGTTAGATTTTTGTGGATAACCCATTCTCTAGCTGAATAAGACTCCTGTGCTAGTGATTACCAGAATCTCTAATCAATGGAGAGACAAAGAAAAAAGGGAGGTAAAGCACAATTTCTTTCAAAAGGGTGTGCAGTGACCTTCTTTTTACTGTGCTTTATCTGCATGCCATTCTGCCCTGGCCACAGAACATGCACATTCCATGACTCAGCTACATTAAGCACAGACATGATTAAATATTTATCTTCTGCAGTACAGTGCAGCCTTTCAGTGCTAAAAATGCTTTCCAGAGTAACATAAACAGATCAGGGCTTACCGAGTTTTAAACTCCCAGATGGTGATGAATAAGTAATGTTGTACCTTGGGCCTAATTGCTCCAAGTTTTCAGATACTTGCAAAATATCAATTATACATTACAAACTCTTTTTAATAATAATTTCTTGCCAGCAGTTTAAAAAAAGAGAATGGAGAAGAAAAGAGAGCATGTGAGATGTAAGGAACATACACACAGAAAGAGAGAGAGAGAGAACCAACCTCAGGTTAATTGCTTTAAAACACTGGAAAGTATCTCGAAAACCAAAGAAAGAAGCAAAATATATATACATGACAAAAATCTAATCAACTTGTTTCTCACCAAACTGAGTACAACCCAGTGGGGGAATCCTGTCAAGAGTCTGAAAGACCCTGTCATTTCATGGTCCTGTCCAAGGAGTAATGATAGAGGAGCCTCTCACTTCTTCAGGGGTCTTATTCTCATCTCTAAGCAGAACAAATTGAAAGGTATGTTTTATAACTTCAGACACCAGAGGCCAAAGTTACATATCACAGATGAGCTTAAGATGTTGTATCCGTGTTGGCACAAATATTAGTAATTTTATGTGCAAAGAGTTGTGCAATTTGGCCACAATGCTACATTAACTACATTATAGCTCCATCAGCTTAATGGGTTGTTTTAATTCTCTGTCATAGGGCTAATACATTCCCTTGAATTATAGCTTTCTTGGCTAAGTCCTTTGCCAAACTACAAATGCAATGACTCCATAGGACAGGGATGGCCAACCTTTTTATGGTGTGGGTGTGACCACACCCCAGAAGTGGAAGTGGGCACGTTTACAGCTGTCATAAATGCACCCACTTTCACATTTATGACAGCTGCAGGTGCATTTACACATGCGTAGCCATGTTTTACAGCTGCCATAAATGTGTCCGCTTCCACTTCTGGGTGTGGCCAAGGCAGCAATGGACTGGATGGAATGACATCACAGGCCTGGTCCTACCCATGGGCCATAGTTTGGGAGTCCCTGCCATAGAAGGTATCTATAGCTATTAAAATAGCTGCTGCTGCTGCTGCTTCCTCTTATTCCGCTTCTTCCTCTTCTTCTTCTTCTTCTTGGCCAGACATGAAACTGTCAAAATGAAGGCACCTTTTGGTGGATTAATTCCTTTTGCCTGAGCTAGTGTAAGAAAGAAGCCAGCACAGGGAAGCAGTTGCCCTGGATACACTCAATTATGGTTAAAAAAACACCACAATCTTTGAAGAGGCTCTTTCTGTGTACCCAATCAAGCTGCTAACACACTATGAATCTGCATCCTTTTTAAGCACCAAACTTGAAACCACATATCAGGATACAATAAATATCTTATTTAAATACACTCCAATCCAAAAGATGCTCCTCACTCCACTCAGTGCTGAGGATCAGATTATTGCAAGCTCCCTCCTTCCAACATTCCCACTACAACTTGTCTCCCAAAATGTGAATGGTTGCAAACAGTCTCTGTGGAGGCAAATTGCAATTAGGGCAGAGAGAGCCGTGCCCTCACAGAAGTGGTGAACCTTGGCACTCCAGGTGTTCTTGGACTTCAATTCCCAGAAGCACTAATCACCAGGAGTGTTGACTTGGGCTTTTGGTAATTTCAGTCCAAGAACACCTGGAGTGCCAAGGTTGGCCATCACTAGTCTGGAGCAAGAGTCATTCCAAACTGAGAACTACCCAATCCACCCCCCACCCGCAGCGGTCTCTGTGACTACAGTAGGGTCAGGGAAAAGCACACGCCTTTCCCCCCGACCCTACTGCAGTTGCAGAGACTGCTTGTGTCTCTTTCCCTCCCTGTATTTAAACTACAGGGAGGGGGAAAGAGAGAGATGTGATTGGTTCTCTAGAGACCCAATCACGTCTCTCTCTTTCCCCTTCCCTGTAGTTTAAATACAGGGAGGGAAAGAGACACAAGCAGTCTCTGCAACTGCAGTAGGGTCGGGGGAAAGCCGCACCTTTCCCCGACCCTACTGCAGTCGCAGAGACCGCTGCGAGTGGGCGGTGGCTTTAAAGGCAGGGAGGTCTCTTTCTTTCTTTCCCTTCCTGCCTTTAAAGCAGTTTGTCCCTAAAGTCAGGACTTTTTTTTTTAGCGTTATTCGATGCATGCATCGGACAACGCTAAAAATCGGATAAAGTCATGACTTGTGGAACCAAGTCATAACATTATCCGGGGTATTACTGTAGTTCCATCCTCCTTAAAGTCTCCACTAGCAGGAACATTCCTGATGTCTTCCTTCAACCCACACCTCCTATAATAAAATAACAAGTGTGCATATGTGTGTCAGATCTGGAAATATATCTTTGTATAAGAATTCACGATATTGCTGTGACTAGCAAATCCAATCAAATTAGAAGTTAACTTAATGAAAAAGTCCATTTAGAAAAAGTTAATTTGTAATTTATGTGATTTAGAATTGTATGCCAGTGGTGGCTATCTAAATCCCCAGATGACCATACTCTGCAGTTTTAACATAATCTTATATTTCAGTTTGTATCAAAGTCCCCTTGAAATAAGTGTGACAATTTGGTTCCGAAGGGAGGTAAAATATGACTTGGTTTCTCTGATTTGGGGCCTGTCTTTCGTTAGTGATCTTTGCTCCCTTCTGTCACCTATAGTGCTAGTGAAAACAAAAAGCTTAAAGCCAATAAAATCAGTTTGTCCTGACCAAATAAAAGACGGCCACAATGGAGGGAAATGCAGTCCGACAGCCTGGGCTTGCTAAAGGACCCTAACTCAGCCAGCATTTCTGACTGATCTACAGAAGAGCCCCCTGGTTTGTTCGGAGGATGTTTGTCATTGTCAAAGGAAGCCACAGCAAAATGTTTTGTCAGCACTCTGCATGAGCTCATTCCCAAATCAACATACTTGTCATTGTCAGAAAACAGTTTGAGGCCACATTTTCAAGGTGGGCGGGGGGGGGGAGATGGGGGAGAATAGCTCTTTAAGTGAAGTTGCCTTAAGATTCCAGCAATGATCTTAAAACAGTTCTCAAACTTTTTAAGCCAGGGCTCAGGTCACACTTCCTCAGGCAGTTTTGGGGGCTGGACGACCATTTTGCCCTTCCTCCACCACATGGCACCTCCTGGTGTGCTGGAGGTGGTGGGGGCCACATCCAGCCCGTGGGGCGCAGGTTGAGAATCCCTGTCTTAAAGCAATATGGCTGCTGTGAGGCCAAACTAGGTATAACATTTGTTACCATAGTTGCATTTTCTAGGATAGCAGGGCCAGAAAGATGCCCACAAGGTCAAATCAAGTAGCTGAGGTCACAAATTCAGCCTCAAATATCATGACTTTTGATCCAGTAATTGGGGAAGACATGCTTCTGTGCGATCCTCCCACTAGTCATTTCACGGTGTGACTGCATTGCAATTTACAGTTTGTGCTAGAGTTGTCACAGTTGCATGCAATGTATTTTCTCTCAGTCATAGGCAATAAAGCTAATTGCATGGAAATCTGTTTTTTAAAATGGACTTTCATTGCATTTTAATCCACCAACAAGGGCTGGTGTTTCTTTTTGAAGTGATTCTACTTGGATCTGGCATGAGTGATGGCCTGTTATCGCCTCTTCTTTTTTGTTGTTCAGTCGCACAGTCTGACTCTTTGTGACCCCATGGACCACTGTCCACCAGGCACCTCTGTCCTCCACCATCCTCCTCAACTCACTCAGCTTTGTGCCCATTGTGTCTACAATACCATCTAGCCATCTCATTTTTGGCCGCCCCCTTTTTCTTTTGTCCTCCACCTTTCCTAGCATCAAGGCTTTCTCAAGCAAATCCTTTCTTCTCATCCAAAGTACTTTAGCTTCATATTTACTATTTGACCTTCTAAGGAGCAGTCAGGTTAATTTCTTCTATGATTGACCTATTTGTTCTCACTGTCCAGGGGACTCTCAAAACTTTCCTCCAACACCACATCTGAAAGGCATCTATTCTTCTGCGCTCAGCTTTCATAATGGTCCAGCTCTCACAACCATACATTGCCACCTCTTCTACCCATACACTATTTCTTCCTTCCTGCTGGATGTGACAAGCCACAATCTTTATTACGGTCCAAGACCAGCATAGTACAGCAAGAAACATAACTTTCTTCTTCTTCTTCTTCTTCTTCTTCTTCTTCTTCTTCTTCTTCTTCTTCTTCTTCTTCTTCTTCTTCTTCTTCTTCTTCTTCTTCTTCTTCTTCTTCTTCTTCTTCATCATCATCATCATCATCATCATCATCATCATCATCATCATTTAGGCCAGTTGTGAAACCTTTTGGTGAGTTCATTCTGCAGTTTCTTTCAGCTGACCTAGTGTGAGAAGGATTATCCCGCAACACAAGGTGCGCCTGACTGTGGTTCAAAAATACCACAATCTTCAAGGAGGCTCTTTCAGAAGTTAAAACAAGGGTACTTAAAATATATTTTAAGAGGAGTGTTTCTGCTCAGAGTTCCTGAGAGTACCTGAGGGGGGTTTACTTCAGATTTCATAGGACAATGGTCTCGTACCATCGTCTGCTCTAAATTAGCAGGTTGTGGTCATCGGTTGAGTGTCCAGTGTCCCTTCTCTGACTGTGTTGCTTCTAGAAACAGAATTACCTGTGGACTCTCTTCTTACATAGAATCCAAATACCAGCATCCCCCTCCTTCTGGCCCTTAATATAAACTCTTGCTGCCTGTCTAACTTTCTAGAAGTCTGCCAGGAAGTTGCCTGTAAAATGCCACATAATAAAGTGCATATGTTACCAAGACAAATACAGAATCAAGACTCAACATAGTCTCAGAGTGGTTCAGTGGGTGAAATATTCTTTCTGAGGATGGCAGTGCTTTGAAAGGTGGTGATGGTGGGGTTGTAACCCTAATTTTGAAATTAATATTTTTATTATTATATATACTTTTATTTTCAATAAAATATGCTCTCACTATTTTAATTTGCCATCCACTTCAAGTTTAGTCTTACTTGTTCACAAGCACCACACTATGCCATGATTGCTAGCAGGTGGGATGGCTGCAAGAGTTGATATTTAATAAATTTATATAAAGATCTCAAACTGATTTCCTCTCAGACCAAATGGGCAAACAGGAAGCCCTATTCATCTATACAGTGGACTGTTCTGGAATCCTGTTTACCTTGAGGCAAAGGTGTAAATTGCCTTAGGAGTCAGCTATTAACATAACTGGGTGGGGGAACTCAAATTCCTGATGTCCTGCAGATCATGAATGGGGGGTTCTTAAATTGCCCTTTATACAAACGTTAATAAAAGGGTCCCTTTTGGTATTTCCCTTGCTGTGTAATATTTTGGTATTCTTCCTATAAACTAACATGCTCTGTTCTATATTTTCAAAGTAGGACAGTACTCAAAGGTATTTCCTCTCAAAAGGATGCTTGGACACCCCAAGGACACTGCACCCTCTCACCCAGAAACCAATTAGCATAATCGCCTGAAAGTATCAAACCCTGCCAAAGCACTGAAGGGAACTGCCCAGAGGTTTCCTTGATTGTCATAAAGAACATCCATCCTGTCTGTATCTCCTGCGTTATGTCTGGTCAGCCATTAACACGTAAAATAAAGGACAATTACTTTTTGTTTGTCTATCAATTATTGTGAGAAAATACAGAGTAAAAAGCCAAAACCAATTTTCAAAGATCCTCCAATACATGTAACCCCACCCCTTTCCCTTTATCCTTTTACGGACTTTATAATCTTTTCCTACAATCATTATTTGCATACAAGCTTGTCATTGTAACTTGAATTTAAGGCGCTAACCAACTCAATGTGACTAAAGATGGTTTATTTGTGTATGATAAGAAACCCCTCTGTTGGACTTTTGTTTCATTATAAACTTTATTAGTATAGGTGATAGGATTAGTTGGTGGGAATGTACAGTAAAACACCAGATAATGATTGGATTGGATAATGCTAAATTGGCATAACGTTAAGTAATCTGGGGAGGAGAATTGGATCAAATAACGTTAAGGTCCTATAGGATGGATCGGATAACACCCGCTAAAGCCTGTGCGGTTACAATGTATCTCTATGGAGCTTTAACATTATCTGATCCATCCCATAGGATTTTAACATGGATCGGATAACACTAAAAATCGGATAACACCAAGACTTGTGGAACCAAGTTTTAGCGTTATCCGGTGTTTTACTGTATAAAACTTTTGGCAGCTTCAATGAAGGAGCTCTCTGCCAATTTTTAGAGACTCTCGTGCGTAGATTTTATTTCAGCTAAAACAGGTGAGATTAGGACTTTATCCAACAGGGACCCCACTGTTGCCTAAATGTCATATTGCTCAATAAACCATTGTTGTTTTTGTCTGAAATTAAAATCTTTGTGGTTCTTGGGGAAGGCTCCGCCAGCAGACACCCTTTTAAAATTCAAGCAGTTGCTACAACTCTCGCAGGTTTTCCTGTGAGGGAAGAACACACAGGTTTTTCTAGGTAACAGGGTTTTGGGTGTTTTTGTTTTTGTTTTTTGTTTTTTTTTTTGTTTTTTGCTATTACACCTCTGGAAACAAAACTCTGTCAAGATGTAATAATTGATGGGATTGAAGAATAGGACAGATTGTTCGGCGCCGCTCTATTTACTGCTTGAAGTGGTAGCAAAGTTTGTTCTATTTTTAAAAAGCTTTATCTTTGGTACCTCATGGAATTATGTATTATTTTACAATCCCAAAACCTGTCTGTTAAAACACTGGCCCTAGCTCCCAGTTTCTTGCCTTTGTGGAGTTTAACCCAGTATGTCACTAAAATAGTAAGATTATTTAATCATCGAGATATCCTGGGTTTTTTGTTTTAGAAGAAAATGGCATTATGATGTTCCAAGTACACACATGCTCACACGCAAATGCAATATGCAAATCTATACAAAGAACAGGCAGTGCCATCTAGACTCATCAGATGTCTGCTAAAGTGGGTTTGAGATGGGGGAAAGACCCCTTTGTGTTAGCATAATCACCCTCCTTCTGGTGCTGGCTCTCAGATCTGCCAGCACAGCAGAGGTGGAGAAAGAGAGTGGCAGAGTTATGCTAGATCCAAACCCTCTCTTATCCTAGTCTAGAACTGGAAATGAGGATTAAAAAAAAATCTGAGAGCAACAATCTTGTCCGTTGATTTGTTTGTTTTCTGATTGTAAACATGATGTCTGTTTGTAAACTTGCCTCCCTTTCTCCTGAAAACTCCTCCAGCAAATTTCTATTTCTGTCTTTGTCACCCTAAAGTCAAATTTGTTTGCCTGTCATGAGAGTGCAAGAAATTTAGTGTAACACTAAATGCAGCTAAAGTAGATAGTTTACTGCACCTAACTCCAGAAAACTAATGTAGAAGTACTGTGCCGGATGGATAAAGAACAATAACTGTTTAAGACCATTAAACAAAGAAAGCTCCAATACTTTGGGCATATCATGAGGAATGACACAAAGTATAGAATACTCCAACTTGCTCTTCAAGGGAAGATCCCTGGGAAGAGAGGCCCTAGATGCAGACAGACTTCATGGTTGAAGAACCTGAGATACTGGTGTGGCATGTCCTCAGAAGAACTGTTCTGAGGAGTAAAGAATAGGAAGACTACCACCATGATGACAGCCAATATCTTGAACGGATATGGCACCTGAAGAAGAAGAATTCCAGAGAAAAGGTTTTGAATGTCTGACGATGTCATGAACACAGGAGGGGAAAAGAGGACCGGTTAATGCACTGAGAGAATTGAGTTTTTAAGAACTAAAATATCATTTTTCCTTTCAGTCCATCCCTAATCCCAGCCCTACATAAAGAACCTATTTGAAAGCATTTTTATCTCACAGTGGCAATGCATCACACAGAAAGGAGAGGCGACAAGCGTCTGCACACAAAGAGAAACTCGGACGTATTTGCTGAATGATCTTATTGGGAAAGCACTGTGGGAAGTGACAGAGGAGGATCTGGTCTTAGACTATGGAGAGGCTACTTTGATGCCACAGATTAAACCAGTGGCTTTGCTGAATGTTTCTCTTTAAATTACCTCTCCTTCAGTTGTAAACTAAACTGACAACACAGTCCATAAGTATTTGATCCTATCTCATCTTTGTCAATATTTCTCAAAGGCAACAACATTTATGGCAGTTTGATGGTGGTGGTGGTGGTGGTGGTGGTGGTGGTGGTGGTGATGGTGATGGTGATGGTGGTGGTGGTGGTGGTGGTGGTGGTGATGGTGATGGTGGTGGTGGTGGTGATGGTGATTATTTTGTGACAGAAATTATTATGGGCTGAAAAGTTTTTTGCTGGAGAAATTCCGCCTAGGGGACACCTGAATGAGACTCATGTCCCCAAGAGCTGGGACAGAGGCGGGCACTCAATCCATCATGCAGTATCTAGGTCTTGAACTGTCAACTTGCTGGCCTTCCAGGTAAAAAGGTGAGATTCTTAACCACTGAGCCACCACAGCCCTTTATGGAGAAAATTAGTAGATTTTTCTAGGCCTCGAAGGGCCAAAAATGAGATGGCTAGATGGTATTGTAGATGCAATAGGCACAGAGCTGGGCGGGCTGAGGAAGATGGAAGAGGATAGAGGTGCATGGCAGGCAATGGTCCATAGGGTCACAAAGGGTCAGAATCGATTGTGCAACTGAACAAGAACAACAAAGCATATCCTACTAAATACTGTATCTTTAGAAATACCATCAGATTCATAATCATTATCATGCCAGGAAAAGTCTCAGATACTGGGTGGGTCCATGGATGGTGGTTAACAGATATGTAGGCTCACAGCAATGATAGACAGAACTCTTGAGCTGTCCCAAATTGAGGCAGGTGTGCTAGCAGGCTCCAGGAGTGCAGTCCATGGAGAGACTTCATTCATTGGAAAAAATAGACAAGCTCAATGATAGCTGTAGCAGGATGTGAAAACTCACCAATCAACTATATTCTACTCCACCTGCCTTTAGGATTGGAGGAAACCCAACAGTGGCAAAGGGAAGAAACTCCTAATGGAAAGACACCATTGATATCTGACCTGGAGTAGGTGGCTCCCAACAGTGTCATTCTCTACAGTAGGAACAGCCAATCTCAATATCAGCAGGTAGATAATGAACAGCAACTTGCTTATGTAGTGTATTTTGGTGTAAGCCAGAGATAGGCAACCTATGGCCTGGGGGCCGGATCCAACCCACGGTGCCAAATAATCTAACCCCCGCCCTTCCTCCAGCTGCAAGGAATTGGCTACAGATTCATTTACAGCTGTTGTAAATGCACTTACAACAGCCATAAATGGCGGGGGGACCACCAGTCCAGCACTCTCGACTGTCTGAAGAAGCATGACCTGGCCCCCGACTTTAAAAAGTTGGCAACCCCTGGTGTAAGTCAATTGACTTTTGTCTGGGTTAACAAGGTTCATGGATTTTAAGGAACTGGGAGACATTTGAAAAATTGGTTACTTTCTTCTTGTGAAATACCTACTGCCATTGAGCAGAAACAGAGAGCAATGTTATCAAGGAAGGCCAGAGTCATCAGGCAAGCTGAAATATGAGCAACCCTGACCTCCAAGACTATGTGCTGGACCAAGACCCAAGTCAGAGTTTGCCTTCAAAGCCAGGATTATTAATCAGCACCCAAGACAAGAACTATATACAAAAATGGCAGGGCAGAAGAAATTGACAAAAGAAGATGAGGAGAAGCTTTTGCACCTGTCAAGACCTAGAAACACTGGGGTTGAAGGAAAAAAATCTACATGCAGATTATACAGTTGTGCACACTTTGTCAGAAAAAAGTTTTGCAGATGGTAAGCAGATCATATGTAGAAACAACTAGAAAGAGAACACATAAAAAGGAAGGCTGGACAATGTTTACTTGGCAAAGAACATTTACCAAGGAAACATGGCAGCCTTTTATACCATAGCAAAAGCCATTCAAAAGTCAATATGGCAGATATCCTTGAAATATGTGGCAATCTACCAGAAGCAAGACAAAATAAGGGTTTTTTGTTTTGTTTTGCAGTGTTCTATAGCACTTTAGAGAATGAGGAAGAACATGATGTTTGATGTAGAGCAACCTTGTAAAATCTAGTGGAACCTTCCAAACCACAGATATTGCCATGTCAAAATATGTTTATAGCATAATTTCAAATCTAAATTAGATTGTGAGCCATTTTCTGTGTAAAAGGAATGCTACTGGAATGAGCAAATTCTCAAGCACCATTTATTTCATTTCCATTTATCCAGCCAGCCAAAAGCACACTGTTGACATTTCTGCCACTCTGCAACAGGGGTGATTCTTTATGCGAGGAAACATTTTCAAAAATGTAACTTCTCCTCTAGTCCATTATTTAAATATTGTATATTTACCTCATTCATCTGATTTCTCTTTGTTCTTGTTATCTGCTATCTAGTCTCACCCAACTCATGGCAAGTCTAATAGATCTTTCAAGGTACTGTACAGTATATGAGCTATTTAAACCACAGTCTTGCCATTGCCACCTGCCCTCTTGTGAATCTCCATGGCTAAGAGAGAATTTTGAGTAGTGCTAAACTAATAAATTATGTTTAACAAGTCTTTAATCACAGTTCTTATTTCTTCTTCAGGATGGCGCAAGGAGCCCCAATGGCAGCCTTCTGCCCTCAATATGGTCCACCAGGTTTGCCCAGCAAATGGAACAAGAGCAGGGCTTCCGACACAGCAGATAAGCAGGTGGCCGGGCCCCTAATCCATGTTGCTTAACTATGACAGGGCTCTGCCACCCGCCTGTGTGCAGAATGATACCTCTCTGTCCAAGTCAATAAATTATATACAGTAAAACCTCGAGTTACGAATGCCTCAACTAAAGAAAAACTCGTGAAACAAAAGGAAATCCCAAAAAAATAATGCTTCAAGATACAATTTTTTCAGGATACAAAAGTTTTGGGGGTCTTCTAACAGTTCCCATGGTGGTGGGAGGGTGTTTAGAGCATTTCTGCTCTGTTTTTGGAATTTTTCATAGCATTTTGCCACCGCCAGAAGCCCCACCCCCACCCCGCTATTAGGAAGTGTCAAACATTCCCCCTTCTCCACAACAGCTGATTGTCAGGCACTGCTTCAGCAATTACCAGAGCTGGCCACTAGCGGCCACTGTTGGAAATGTGTTGAATATGCATTGAAAACCATTTCAGAGGTCAGAAAAAAAGGGGGGGGGAGTCTTTTATCTGTTCAAAACTCTTTCTAAAGTGCATTTTGGAATTTTTTGCTGTGTTTTCACCAGTTTAGAAAGAGTTTTTGGAACTGAAAGGAAAAAAGTTGACTCTCCACTACCTCCTGGGCAATGTAAATAGCACAACGGTGATTGTCATAAGTTAAGCAATATCTGTGTCTTTTCTTTTTAAATATATAAGGTTGTAGCTGTAGTATTTTTTATTGCCTTTTAATTGTTTAGTCTTAATAGGTTGTTAGTTTTGTATTGTATTGTATGTGAATTTTTGTCATATTGATTATGTCATTTTATATGTCTTGTACAAATAAGAGAACGAGAAATCATGTGGATATCTTTTGAAAGACATATTTGTATTTTCTGTTTTGTTTGAAAAATTCAATAAAAATTATATTAAAAAAAGAAAGAGTTTTGAACAGCTAAAATACTTTTTTTGCCTTTTTTTCCTGACCTCCGGAACACATTATTTGGTTTTCATTGCATTCTTATGGGAAATCATGCTTTGAGATATGATTTTTTCAGGATAAGAAAACCCGCAAGGAACAAATTAATTTCATATCTCAAGGTACCACTGTATTATGCACTTTATCATATTTTATTATGCACTTGCACTGTCCAATCCCACCACCATCACTTACTGGTCAGTGGAAATTTTGTTTAGCATGAAACTAGTCCATGTTGCAAAAAAGGTTGGGGACCGCTGCTCTAAAACACATGTGTTTACTCCTTGAAGGGAAAACCTGCTACTGATCAGACCCTAGTAGTAGCATGCCCTGGTCTCAGATGCAGGGGCTATAGCAAAGAACTTGTAATAGGTTTCAGTTCCTTTTATTTGCAAGGAAAACAAAAGTTAGCAGCTCTCACCTGAAAAGTGGTACCCCAGTTAAGAGATCAGCAGCCTCTTTGTTGCTATCTTTTGGGATGGTGCGCTCATTCCATTTGTAGGTACCGCATGGCAATACCATTCAGATGTTTCCCTCCATCCCATCTTAGATAATTGCCCACCGGTGGCCTCCACTCTCCTGCAGGCTATAACATGGAACTCACAGACCAGAGACAGTTAACTTTACTAGGATACTAGAAATAGGAAAACAAATGAGGAAGTTAATGGAAAGACAAATCCAGCCAGCAATATTAATCTAAATTTACTTTTCTGTTCTTCTGATGTGCAGTATTTATAGAGTAAACTGTTTAAGAGTTTTAATATTGTCTGAATTTTTAGCAATAGAAATTCCTGTTATACCTAACATTGTTTGAGGTTATTTCAGGAGTCATAATATTTGAGCACAATGGCTTGATGCAAAAGGTAACTTAAAAGTAAATACTGTATGATGATTTCTTCTCTATGGGATTCAGTGATTCATTTTTTGATTAAAAACCAAGAAAGAAAATCTACTGATAAACCTGAAGTTTAAATAACAGTCTTTGAACTAGAACTAAAATGGTAAGAACCACTTACCCTGCATTAGACTAGTAGCAAAAATGGGCCGGAAAAATAACTCTGGAGGGCCTACCATCCTCTGTTCTTCATCCTCATCAGCTAATGTTCAAGGGTGTTTGGACAGGAGCAGTCTACTAAGCTATCAGCTTCAGGACACAAATGGCAAATTGTCTGAGGCTTTAAGCCCTGTAGCTTTCACTAAACCTGCAGGCAGGTTTCTAGTTCCTTGTGGAAGTCAAAGCAGAACTTCTCTCTTCTTACGTTCATTAGAGCTGAGGTATGGCACTCCCTTTCCAATTGACATCTACATTTGTGGGTTGGAATTTGTAAATTTTCACATAAGAAAACCTGTTGCCAAAGCTACTAGAAATGGAGCTCAGGGTAAACTGCAAATTAGATTGTCAATCTCTCTTTCCATCTCACAAGTGTGAGAATGCATTTGCACGCTGATTATAGTGTAGCAAAAACTTTTGGTTTTGCTTTTGCTTCAGACTCTTGTGTTATGTGTTGCTCATTTTTGTGTTTTTCATGCACTCTGGTTCTTTTGTTTAACATGATATGGGCTAACCTTTACATTCTGTCCCCTCCCCCCATTCATGGACCCTTAAAAACTACACCCCCCCCCAAAAAAAAAGCTATCAGCTCCAAGAAACAAGAGGCGACAGAGAATCAAATTATTCCAAAATCAATACAACTAAAAACAACCATGACCAAATGAAACACTCCCAAAAACACTATCAAAATATACAAATTTAACAAAATAAATATGCAGTAAATTGACCAGATAACAATTTTTTTAAAAAAAATCAATCAAAACTATGAAAAATAGCAAAATATAACACACAAAACTAAAAAAGGGAACAAGTAATAAAGGTAAAAAATGCAATCAAAGTCCTCACCCAAGATAGCTACAAGAAGAATAGATTTCTTTCCCTTAATTACCTAATACTTTTGGTAGCTGAAATGTGTTGGTTCCAAGGAGGAATTTCTGAACAAGACAAGAAGATAAAACAAACACGTTAGTATATTAAAACTCATCTAAGTTTATATTTATGCACCAATACTGTACTGGGAAAAAGAGAGAGAGAGAGATGTATACATACAGTTGTACCTCACTTAAAGAACATAATGTGTTCCACAGGATTGCTCTTTAAGCGAGTTTGCTCTTTAAGCGAAACACCATTGTAAGTGACCAATTGTGGTGGTGGTGGGGATTGCGAACCCCGATTTATTTGTTAAGAGAGTTTTTGGTTGGTTTTAGTTGTTAAGTGAAGCAAACATTCAGAGAAAATTCTCTTTAACGAGGCGCTCTTTATGCGAGGTTTGACTGTATGTGTGCGCGCACACAAACACACACATATACACATGTCTGGCCAGACATCTTGCTATGGTAGACCGTACAAGCCAATGACTCAACGCTGAGTGTGGGGCAGCGGTAAATGACCTGACTCCCTGAAGGCTAATGGCTACAGGGGAATGAGACCCTTTAGGTGGGGTGATGGTCCCCTCAGTGGAGGAAATGCCACTGAAAACCATCATATTGGGCCCAACAGCAAAATGAGCGGAGGAGGAACTCTGATTCCCAATGGTCATGGATGTGCAAGAGGCCGTGCCAATGGACTGACTGTGAAGGCACACCTTGATAATATCCTGAAGACTGCAGCGGTCCATTGCAGTCCAACGCAGTTAAATCCTGCATGTCTCATTTCATATGTGCCACAGGAGCTGGCTCTGAGATCATAGTGTGTGGGTCACTTCATGGCAAGCTGGAATCCACCTTAAACAAATTCACGCCAGTGGCATCTTTCCTGCTTCATGGGGGGAAATGCATTCTCAGATATGAGTATGTATTCAAAATGTATACATTCAAAATATAAACCTCTGCTTACATCTTTTCATTGGGAGATCTGCCTATTTCTTCCTAATGCCTTCTTCTTGTTCTTTAACTAGTTACTAGTTCTGAAGAGGACTTCTATTAATGTATTCCATGCCTGTTTCAGGGCCTTTGATGAATCATAGAATTGAGTTTGCAGGAGCCTATGCAGCCATCAAGTTCAACTCTCTACTCAATGCAGTCTGTTATTATGTGTCCTACACTCTGAGATGATTGAGAACGGATTGTTTGTTCTATGAGTGTTCATATTGTTGAACACACACCCTCTCTTTGAGGAAGATAATTGTACATGGCATTCAGAACAACACCCATCCACTGGATTGGAGCATGATAATCCTGATGGTGAGACCAAAAGGATCCCAAAAGGTTGGTTCTGTTGAAGTTTACCACCTACTTGAAGATGCTCAAATCACAACACTGTTCTGAACCCACTCTATTTGGGGGAGTTGTTGTTGTTCAGTAGCACAGTCGATTCTGACCCTTTGTGACCCTATGGACCATTGCCCGCCAGGCACCTCTGTCCTCCACCATCCTCCTCAACCCGCCCAGCTCTGTGCCCATTGCATCTACAATATCATCTAGCCATCTCATTTTTAGCTGCTCCCTTCTTCTTTTGCCCTCCACCTTTCCCAGCATCAAGGCTTTCTCCAGTGAATCCTCTCTTCTCCTGTGATGTCCATATCTAGTCTGCCCATTTCAAGCAAGGGACATTTGCAGAGTTGTATAAATTATGTCCATCATCATTCCCTCTTAAACCTTCAATTTTAATTTGAAAGTACTGGGACAGGTGTTGCTGAAATAATCTACTTATATACTTGAGTATAAGCTGACCCGAATATAAGCCAAGGAACCTAATTTTGACCTGAAACCCCAGGAAAATAGATTGACCAGAGTATAAGCCGAGGGTGGGAAATGCAGCAGCTGCTAGTGAGTAATTTCAGTAATCAAACTACATGAAATTATGGTAAAATTAATTAAATTGTTGGCACATCTCAATCCGGCACAGTTCTGGGACCCTCGTGGTCATTGACCCGAGTATAAGCTGATTCCCTTTTTTGGGGCTCATTTTTGGGGATAAAAAACTCGGCTTATACTCAAGTATATACACTAATTCTCATTCATTTTACACACACACTGGATTTAGAGTTGGGTTTTGTTAAGCTCTGATTCCAAAGACATTCTGGAAACAGAGAGTGGATAGTGAATTGAATCTAGTGCTCTCTGTTGAAAGGCAATCTGATCTCTTGATCAAATTGTTTTACTGATATAAATTGCCTACCATCCAAACAAAGCCAAAATAAGTTACTCAACTTTTTAAATCAGTTTTGTAATCAGAAACAGGCTTGCAGGGGTCATTCCCCTGCCCCCTCCATTTCCAGAATTTCTTCAATAAAAGAAACATAAGCGTGTCTTTTCAGTCTAGTTCTATTGTACAATTTTTCTGTTTTGAAACAACAACATGAGTAGATGTAATTGCACATCTAAAAATGGCTTGCCAGCTGCTGCCACCGCCACTCATTTCAGTTCATGCCCTCTATAATTAATATGCGAGGAACAAGTAGGTACATTTAAACTGCACTGGCAGTGCTAGCCAGACAAATAATGACATACAGCAGCAAAACATTTGTTGTTACCTGTAGTCTAGTGGTAAATCTTCTCTGCCCTGACAAGTAATAATCCTCAAATGTCAAATGGACATTTGGTTTAGGACTATATGGGGGACACAGATTTTAAAAATGGCAGAACAGGATAAGGAAAGTAGGAAATGACTTTCTTAAGAGACTCCATGTGGTGAAGTGGGTAGAGTGCTGACCTAGCAAACCTGGGATTAAATCTCCACACAGTCAAGGAAACTCCTCTGAGCATCTCATATGCCTTAAAAAAAACTTCCAGGAAAATAAATGTTGGGAATTTGGTTCTTCTGCTATCACAGCCTCTGCCCTTTGCAAGGGCACACAGCATGGGTTGGCATTTTTCCAAAGCAAATGCTGAAAGAAAGGTAGACATTTTGATATGAAAATAAATCTCGTTGATATAACACAAAGAAGCAGAAGTGTCTATGAGCCATTCTATTCAATTCTGTGCAACCGTGTTTGTACAAGAGCTTAATCAAAATTATGTTTTCTGAAACAGAAGACCAGAAGATGTTTACATATCAGAAGAGGTAGCAGGTGATGGATATTACCTTTGTGCCTGACAAACAGAGCAGTTGAGGGAAAGGATGGGAATAAAAACCAACAGATGAAAAACTTAGGTAAAGGTAAAGGTCGCCCTTGCTCAAAAGCCAGTCATATCTGACTCTAGGGGCCAGTGCTCATCTCTGTTTATAGCCAAAGAGTCAGTGCTGTCTGCATCTGCAGACATTTCCATGGACATGTGGCAGGCATGACTAGACAATGGAGTGCATGGAACAATGTTTACCTTCCCATCAAAGTGGTAGTGGGTCTCAAACTGCTGACCTGCCAACCTTCCAGTCATCAAGTTAAGCATCTTAACCACTAAGCCACCACAGTTCCTAATGAAACACTTACTCCAAGAGAATTCTTAGGCACTCTCTCATCTTGTTTGAGCCTGGAAGACCAAGGCAAAATGTAGGTTTATGGAGGGTAAATTACAAGCAAATACAATGTGGGACATTACACAGTCACTTTTCTGATCAAACAGCCTGCCTGTTAAATGCTTGCTTGGCACTGGGAAGCTTGAGCTAATATAAGCAAGCCTTAATTCTAGTCTTAAAGTATGTTTAATCACTGGGTTCCTTTTCATCTGTTTGTAAGTATGCATAGTCCTAAATGTACAAAACCTAAGAGTGGTCTATTATTACATCGTCCCAAAGCAGCTCAGTGGAAAAGATTACACAGCTGCTTGGAAGAGTACAGAAAAGAAAAGACTGACTTCAAACATTGATGGAATGGCACCAATGTACCACCTGCTAAATATGTACACAGTGGCAGTGTACAAAGTGGTGTTTTTAATAATACAGTAATACCTTGGATAACATTTACCTTGGATAGTGTTTACTTCAGATAACGCTAAAATCGCATAATGTTAAGTAATCTGGGGAGGAGAATTGCATCGAATAACGTTAAGGTCCTCTGGGATGGATCGGATAACAACTGCTAAAGCCTGTGCAGTTACAATGTATCTCTATGGAGCTTTAACGTTATCCGATCCATCCCATAGGATTTTAACATGCATCGGATAACACTAAAAATCAGATAACACCAAGACTTGTGGAACCAAGTTTTAGCGTTATCCGAGGTATTACTATACAAACAATCAAGCTAGATGTTTTGTTTCACATACGTCCACCATTAATTAGGTAAATTCTTTGTTCTTCTAATCTCTTCTAATCCTGAAATTATTTGTTCTTCTAATCTCACCATCCACAATTCCACACGCATCACACTCCAAACCATGGTGTTGTCTGTGATTGTCCCTGTATATATAAGATACAGTAAAACCTCATATAACACTAAAACCTGGTTCCACAAGTCTTGGTGTTATATGATTTTTAGTGTTATCTGATGCATGTTAAAATCCTATGGGATCCATAGAGATACATTGTAACCACACAGGCTTTAGCGGTTGTTATCTGAAGCATCCCATAGGATCTTAATGTTATCTGATGCAATTCTTCCCCCCAGATTCCTTAATGTTATGCGATTTTAGTGTTATTCGATACTAATGTTATATGAGGTATTACTGTACACTAGTACCCCGGATAACGATGAGACTTGGTTCCACAAGTCTCGTCGTTATCCGGTTTTTAACGTTGTGCGATACATTGATCACACAACATTAAAAAAAGCCCTGTTTCCCTGGAGGCTGCAGCAAGCCAGAATGTCGGGATTTGAATCCTGACGTTTTGGCTTGCTGCACTTGCTGAGGACGTCGGGGAAACCCAGAAACAGCTTGGATCGGGTCTTCCTACCTCCCTGGACCCGGCAGGGGGGGTCACGGAGCCCAAAATTGGTTTTAAAAAGTCCATTTTTTAACCAATTTTGGGGTCCCTGACCCACCTGCCGGGTCCAGGAAGGTGGGAGGACCCGATCCAAGCTGTTTCTGGGCTTCCCCAACATCCTCAGCAAGTGCAGCAAGCCAAAACGTCAGGGTTCGAACTCTGACGTTTTGGCTTGCTCCACTGGCTGGGGACGTCGGGGAAGCCCAGTAACAGCTGTAGATCAGGTCCCCTGCCTGCTCCAGAGAGATCAGAGGACCCGATCTACAGCTGCAGGGTGACTGCGGAAGCTGACGGGGACTCCCTGTCGGCTTCCCTAGCCACCCACCCTTGCCTCCGCAGCTGGGGGGTGGCTGGGGAAGCCGACGGGGAACCCCCCCCCCCGGTCAGCTTTCCAGCCACTCCACCCCTGCCTCCATAGCTGCAGGGTGTCTGGGAACCTGAACGGAGAACCCCGTTCAGCTTTCCAGACCCCCTGCTGCTAAGAACAACTGTATCGGATAACGGTAAAAAGAACGTTATCCGGTGCAAATCTTCCCCCCAAATTTGTTGTCATTATGCGGTTTTAGCATTATCCAATGCAATTGTTATCCGGGGTATTACTGTACATAAATCTGTTGTTGTTGCTTTGTGTCTTCAATTCACAACTGGCTTATAGCAACCCTAATACAGTAAAACCTCGGATCACACTAAGACTTGGTTCCACAAGTCTTGGTGTTATCCGATTTTTAGTGTTATCCGATGCATGTTAAAATCCTATGGGATGGATTGGATAACGTTAAAGCTCCATAGAGATACATTGTAACCGCACAGGCTTTAGCCGTTGTTATCCAATCCATCCCATAGGACCTTAACGTTATTCGATGCAATTCCCCCCCCCATTACTTAATGTTATGCGATTTTAGCATTATCTGAGGTAAACGTTATCTGAGGTATTACTGTACAGTACAATTTTCAAGGCAAGTATTTCAGGAGTGGTGTTAACAATTCCATTTCCCCAGTGAGTTTCCATGGCAGAGTAGGGAAATGAACCTATGTCTCATGAGTCCTAGTCCATTACTCTATTCACTACACCACACTGGGTACTCCGTATAAATCTGTTCATACACTTAATGCATCTTGATAATGTTGTGATGAAATCTTCCAGCATAATACGTTTGTTATCCTTAAGGACAGAGGAGGCATGGCTGAAACCAATTAACACACTCTTCCTACTGGAAATGGTTAAATATGTTGGAAAGTTACCAGTATATAAGGCCAACACTCATACAAGATAAGACAGTCTGGTGCCTTTCTAATGCTCTTAGGCATACCAGTGAGGGATTATGCACTGCTGAAATTAGCTGAGTTTTATCTAATGTCATTCAGGATACAAGAACTGAATTTCAAAGGAAAAGACAAAGGCAAATATCTCATTTCTGCTTAACCTAATAATCTCTTTAACCTAATTAAGAGACAAACTTGTAGCACAGAAGGCATAGCTAATTAGTCAAAGTCCTGTCAATTGCATGCCCTATTCTGTTACCTTAGCTTTCGAATCCAAACTAAAATGTTTCATACTGTATTACTAAAACAGACAGCTCTTCAGCCCTTTGATATCTTGCATCTACAGTTTGTATTTTGTTTAATTTTCCTATATGGGTAAAAGGTCTTTGAAATATCTCCTAAGTAGGTGGGGGAGGAATTCAAGATGGTGAGCTGCGAGGTTTCCACAATGTCATTGGAGCCATGAACTCACAGAGAAACCTAAGGAAAACCTCTATTTCAGCCTCAAATTACAATTTGGGTATAATAATACAACACAAAATTGCATGGAATGGCTTATAGATCTGCGTATTTGTATTATAACAAAGAGATTTGTTTTCATATCAAAATGTCTAACTTTCAGCATTTTCTATTGATTTATTTTTAAAAAACATACTAAAGGTGTCTAGGTATACTATTAAACAGACATTTATCATAGATCCATTCCACTTAATAATGTTGAGATTTTCCGCAATATTAGCCCACATTCCTAACAATAAATTGGAGGAAAACTTGGAGGACCAAGTGGTAGGCAGATTACAGCAAAAAAACAATTAGCATTGGAGACAGCACTCAGGAAGATTTTCCTAAGAAATCAGATTTCAGAGGAATCCTCTGTCCTGAAGAGCATTTTCAACACAAAAACTCATAGAATAATTGCGTTGGAAGGGGCCTAAGAGACCACTGAGTCCAACTCCCTATTCAGTGCAGGAATGCATATCAAAACAGATCTGAGAAACGATTGTCCAAATACAGTACTGTATCTGTAATGCCCCCAGTTGTACTGCTCTAACAGTTAATACATTTTTCTGATATTCAGTCTATATCTAAAGATAAAGGTCACCCTTGCTTGAAAGCCAGCGATATCTGACTACAGGGGGTGGTGCTCATTTCCATTTTCAGTCAAAGAGCCAGCACTGTCAGTTTCTGCAGAGGTTTTCATGGTGATGTGTCAGGCATGACTAGATGCTGAAGTGCATGGGATGCCATTACCTTTCCCACCAAAGCAGTTCCTATTTGCCTACTTGTACTTTCTTCCTTTTGAACTGCTAAGTTGGCAGGAACTTGAACAGACAACGGAAGCTCACGCCCTCATGTATCACTTGGGTCTTGAACTGCCAAACAGGTGACCTTCAGGTCGTCAAGCCCAGTGTCTTAACCACTAAGCCATCACAGCCCCTAGCCCCTTGGTCTGCAAATGTGGCTCTCCAGATGTTCTTGGACTTGAATTACCAGGAGCCCAAGTCAGCACTCCTGCTGATTGGGGCTTCTGGGAATTGAAGTCCAAGAACATCTGGAGAGCCACATTTGCAGACCACTGCCCTAGCCTATATCTGGCTCCCTGAAAATTGAGCCTGTCATTACACGACCTACACTCTGGGATGATCAAGTGCAAACCCTGCCCTTCCTCTTTATCATTATCTTTCATGTATTTGAAAAGTGCTATCATATCACCTCCTTAGCCACCTTTTATTTAAAGTCAGTTGCCAAAAGCAGAATTGGAATCCAAATATTAAATACAGCATAACATAAGAAGGGAGTTCGATCTGAATTTTTAAAATCTGTAATAAATCAAGTTGGCAACTTACAGTTTTGCATTATGGAAACTCCTGCATCTTTGACACCTGGATAATAAGAAGTGACACAGAGGAAATGAAAGTTTTCCTCTTAGTGTATTGGTGTATAATTTTGAACAGACTACTACAACCATTAAATGGTTAAGGGTATATGAACCCTACCAGAAAATGTAGATAAATCTGCCCTACAAATATAACCTTCTGGGGCGCGGAGTCAAGATGGCGTAGTGGGAGCATCGTTCCAAATTCGCTCTGACTAATCAATGTGGAATCAATGAGAGTAAAAGCTTAGAAAGAGGCAATAGTTTACCTGGATGTCTTGTGTTTGAGAGTGGGACGCTGTAGAGGTCGACAGAGGCTGGAAGAGACTCGGAGGGGATCAGAACGAGAGTGGGAAAAGCGGAAGGAGCTCCGGACAGAGGGGGGGGGATCGGAAGATCTGACCCTCGCCTTAGTCCGTGGAGCCTTTCTGGGGCATTTTTCCACTCCGAGCCGAGTTCCTGGGTGCCGGTTCTTGCCTCAGATGTTGTTTCTTTGATTCGGCGAGAAGTGGAGGTCCCGATCGCTCGATCGCCTGTCTGGCAGAAGCGACGCGCGGATGGGAGCGGAGGAGCGGACGAATTCAATTGGTGAGTGGGGCTCGGAGGCGCTGGGCTCTGGACAGCGGGGGGAGTGCAGATATCCTCGCCGCTGCGGAGCCGCACTGGGATCCTCGTTGGGACCTTTGCGGAGAGTTGTGCGGAGAGAAGAGGAGGTTGGGGGAAGCGCCGGAGTGAGCAGGTTGGAAAGTTTAAAAAGCGGAGAGAGAGTGAAATTGGCAAAAAACTTTTATTGAAGAGGAAAAAGTTGGAGGGTTGGCTGGATTTGAGGATTCTTATCGTGGAAACTGCGACTTTGTGTAATATAACTCTCCATTTCTGGTTCACCGAGGTATAATGGCGGACGAGAAAGTTTTCTAAGGGGCGGAGACGAAGTGCTCCTCTTTGTTCTGTGAGTTGCGTGTGAGAAATTGTTAAGGAAAAATACTCTCCGAAAGCGAACGACAGATTTGACAGTTTCGATAGGTGCATTTACTGGTTCCGCTCCCACCTTCGCCACAGCTCTGTCATTAAATAGCTGAGACACTTTTTTTCAACGCCGGAGAAAGAAAGAACGCTGGAGACTTATAAAAAGTTGTTATATAAAAAGTAAAGTTGGACAATAAGGAACTTAGATTCAATCTTGGTGAACTGAGTTTTGCCCCATTCCCCTCTCCCCCCCCTTATTACATACTTGCTTGTTATACTGGGGTGTCTGTTGGGAAGGGAGGGAGAAGAGATGGAGGAGGTGGTTAAACCGAAGGGTCGAAAAGGTAAAAAGGGTAAAGAACAAGAAGAGGAAGAGAGATATACTCCTTCACCTAATATGGAGGCTCAAGAGACAGCAACGAGCTCCACAGCAACGGAGCAGGTGGGCTCCCTTGAATTTGCCCAAAGAATGGATAACATGACTATAATTCTTCAACAATTGCAGGCAACAATGCAAAAGCTGGATGAGAATCAAACTAAACTGAACAAAACTGTGGAGGCTAACAGTGAGGAAATGAAGAAGGATAGGGAACTAGCCAGGCTACAATATGAAAGCTTGGCGAAATCCCTTACAGATGTGAAGAAGGATGTGACAGTGAACACACACAGGATCGACGAGATTACAAAAACCATGGATAAGGAAGTTAAACATGCCATCATATCAGTGAATGAACTTTACATTCAAGAGCATATTTTGGAAGATAAGATAGTGGCGCAGGAGCAGAGAATGATGATGATGGAAGAGGGGTGGAGAAAATTTAACATAGTGATCCGTCATATGATTGAGAGGACGCCAGACAAGCTGAAAGAGAGAGTAGTGGAATGGTTGAACTCACTCAAAATGGGCAAAGAATTTGGACCAGATGACATTGGCGCTGTGTATAGGGTGGGTGGAAGGAGAGATAAGAGGACATCCAGGAATGTCCTAGTTAAATTTGCAAATTGGGCAGACAAATTGAAAGTGATGTCCTTTATTAGACAAGCTGGGTCTGGCGTCCTAAAAATAGATGGAGTGGATGTGGAGATCTATAATGACATAGCGCCCCAAGAGAGGAAGTGGAAGTATACGATGAAACCGGTTACAAAAATACTGATTGCAAAAGGTATCAAGTATGTTTGGAGATTTCCACAGCAGCTGAGATTTTTTTATGAAAAAAAATGGCATGTGTTGGATGTGAATATGGATGCATTGTTGTATTTAACACAAATTGGGTTGATTAAGGAAGCGGACACGGATTGGATAGTAATGATAACCGAATTGGCCAAGGTGGGAGTGATGGGACCATTAGTGGGCCGGGAGGAGGAGGGAGCAGTGGGTGGCACGGATGTTCCAGGGACAAGCAGGGAACAAGAGGGGTGAAGACACTTATAAATTTAACGAAAGTCAGAGGGAGGAGGTCAATAGAAGAATTATATGCCGGTTCTCTCCGGTCCCCCCCTCCCCTCTTTGGGAAACAGAGGTGGCATCGAAAAGACAGATGTGGGGAGGGTTCAAGAAGTGAGAAGAGTAGGTAAGTTTTCTTTTTGTTATTGTTATTGTTATTCTTTATTAAGGCTAATTAGTATTTTTTCTTTATTAGTGTATTATGTTTTGGTTAAATTTTTTAGCTGTGGGGAAATTGGGGTTTTATTATGGAGCACGTCCGGGGGGGCAAAAGAACGATGGGATTTGGATTCAAATATAAATGGTTAAGTCAATGAAGGTAGTAACGTGGAATGTGAAGGGGGCGGGGAATGCACTGAAAAGAAAGAAGTTGCAAATATCGCTCAACAAAGATAGGGCTGATGTAATTTTTTTGCAAGAGACCCATCAAAAATCTGCAAATCTAAATAATTTGATGGTGAGGGGAATTGAAATATATGAAAAGGCATATGGGACATCTAAAGCCAGGGGAGTCGCAACTCTGATCTCAGAAAAATTGGGGTTTACGGTGAATAAAACCATAGCCGATTCAGAAGGAAGATATTTGATAATTAAAGGAAAAATTGAGGAAGAAGAGATAACATTGGCTAACATCTATCCTCCAAATGATAAACAGCAGGACTTCTTAGATAAACTGGGGAAAATACTGAGGGAGGAAGGGACTAAGAACATGGTTATAGGAGGTGATTTTAACATGATGTGTTCTGATATTGACAGTACAAGTGTAAAAAAGAAAAACAAAAGGTACATACTGGAGGAATGGAGGAAGTTATTGGGGGTAAAGGATGTTTGGAGGGAGTTGAAAGCTCAGGAAAAAGAATATACATATTATTCTCATGTGCATGATATGTACTCAAGAATAGATTATATTTTTGTAACAGGAGAACTGGTAAAAACAATTGAGGATATAAAGATTGGGACATTTAGAGAATCTGACCATGCAAAAATAATGGTAGATATAAACTTTATAGAGGATGAAAAAAGAGGATACATTTGGAGATATGATGCGAAGTTATATGGGAATGAATCAACAAGGAAACAAATTATGGAAAAATGGGAGGAAAGTTGGAAATTTAATGAAAACAATGAGATATGTGGAGGAGGAGTTTGGGACACAATGAAGGCAATTTTTAGAGGGGAATCGATAAAATTGAAAAGTGTTAGGAATAGGCAAATTAGAAACAGAAATCAAGAATTGGAAAGGCAGTTAAAATATCTTCACTCTGAATATGCTAAAAAGAAAGATCAGGAAATATTTCAGGAGATAAAAAAAATTAAGAAAGAGTTGGATGGGAAGGATATTGAAAAGGTAAAGAAAGATTTAATCTTTCTTAAAAGGGAATATTTCGAATATGGCAATAAAAATTCTAGGCTTTTGGCAAAAGCAGCAAAGGATAAAAAAAATAAAGGGCAAGTAGGTATATTGGTGGATAAAAATGGGAAAAGATGCAATAAAAAGAAAGAGAAAGCAGAGCTGATTGAAAATTTTTATAGAAAGCTGTATTCAAAAAAGGATACTAATTTAAGTAAATTGCGAGAATACTTTGATCAGCAACAAATTAGCAAGATTACAGAAGAACATAGGAATAAAATGGAGGAAACAATATCGACTAGGGAAATAGAGGAAGTAATAAGAAAATTAAAAAAGGAGAAGGCACCTGGGGAGGATGGACTACCAGCTGAGTTTTATAAAGATTTTATGCCATGGATAATCCCGAGACTGCACAAGTTATACAATGGGATCTTAGAGGGAGATGCGACTCCAGATTCCTGGAATAGATCGATAATCGCTTTAATTCCCAAGCCAGGTAAAAATTTAGAAAAAATTGAATCTTGCAGGCCAATATCTCTGATCAATCAAGACGCAAAAATTTTCACAACGATACTAGCTAATAGATTAAACGGTTTCATGGCCAATTATATCAACGAAGATCAACCAGGATTTGTTAAAAATAGACATATGGCAGATCTTATAAGAAGGGCGGTGGATATTTTAGATATAGCGGAAAAAAGAAAGGAAAAAATGGGTTTGCTAGCGCTAGACATTTTTAAGGCTTTTGACTCATTACAATGGACAACCATTCAAGAGATGATTAAACTATATGGATTTGGGGGAAAATTTCAGGGGGTTATTGGAAAGTTGTATAAAAAAGGTTCGGCAAGAGTCAAATTTAATGAAAGTTATACAAGTGATATAAGGCTAGAAGCGGGCACAAGACAGGGCTGCCCATTGTCGCCATCGTTGTTTATAATGGCCATGGAATTTTTAGCAAACACATTTCGACAAGATAAGGAAATAGTAGGGATTGAAGGAACCAAAGTAAGTCTCTATGCAGATGACACACTGTTGACGGTGAAGTACCCAGTAGAAAGTGTAGCCAGGATAAATAAGCATTTGAAAGATTTTGAGGAGGTAACGGGCTTGAAAGTTAATTGGGATAAAACAGAAATGATTTTAATTAATGGGAAGAAAGAAGATGAAGAGTTAATAAAGAAAAATTACAATGTACAAATTACACAGAAAATGAGATATTTGGGAGTAATGTTGTCATCTAAAACGGGTGATCTTAAAAGTATGAACTATGACAGACAGAAGAAAGAAATAAGAGAGAGAATAGTGCAATATAGTAAATTAAATCTGTCATGGTTTGGAAGAATAGCTATATGTAAAATGATGTTATTACCCAAATTGAATTTTCTGTTTGACGTCTTACCGTTAAGACAAACTGGTAAAGAGTTGAAGGAATATCAAAATATGATTAACCGGTTTTGTAATGGGAATAGAGGAGCCAGAATAACTAAGGCATTATGGTATGTTTCACAAAAGGAGGGAGGACTGGGAATTCCAAATGTTACAAAATATTACCGAGCCTTTCAAATAAGAAATGTTATAAAAATTTTAAGCAGGGAAGAAATAGTTTGGGAAAAATTGGAAAGAAAAGGTCTATCGAAGTTGGGAAAGGCACAATTTTTATGGGAGGGAAAAGGAAAAGAAAAAGGAAAAAAGATGACACAGGCTCTGAAGCTAAAATCAACAATAGAGACATGGAATGGAGCGAGGAAAGAACTTACTTTAGGAATATCACCAATTTTAGAGCTGGAAGATTTTCAGGATTTCCCGATAAAAATAGATACAAAGGTCAGAGAAATTTTGGCGGAAAACAAAGTTCTGTTGTTAAAAGATTGGGTCAATACTTGCAAAGACCGGGAGAAAAGACATGAGCTGTATTTGCAACTTCAACTGGGTTGGTTCAAGATCCTCCAGATAAATAATTGGAACAAGAAATTTCTAAGGGAACAGGGCTTAGATAGAGATTGCACAGAGTTTGAGATATTGCTGGCTAAAATTAGGAAGGGAGAAATGGAAATAAAGGGAATAGTCAGCAAGATCTACAAAATCTTAAATAAAAGTCAAAACATACAAGAGGTGTTGAGACAAAGTTGGGAACAGGAACTGGATATGAGGATAACAGCAACAAACTGGCAGAAAATGTGGAAAAGAAAGATAATGAGAACTATGTCTGTAAGAATTAAAGAACATAATTACAAACTTATATGGAGATGGTACAGGACCCCAGTGGGTTTGCATAAAATGTATAGTAATTTGAGTGATATATGTTGGAGGTGTGGAAAAACAAAAGGAACATATGAACATATGTGGTGTGGCTGTGAGGCACTTAAAAATTACTGGGAGGGAATAAAAAAGGAAATAGAGAACATATTAGATAAACAGATTGGACTGGGGTCAGAAATAATTTTGTTAACAGATATAGAAGATCAGGACATGAACAAAGATAATAAAGAGTTATTGGCCACAATGCTGACTGTTGCAAGACAAGGTATTGCTAAAAAGTGGAAAAGTAGGGAAGAAATAAACTTTCAAGATTGGTATGTACAGATGTGGGAACTGGCCCTAAATGAAAAACTTACCTGGGAAATAAATTGTAGGAAAGGGAAAGTTAACAGTAATCAATTCTGGAGGATCTGGGAACCCTTTATAAATTACACTTTAAAGGAAAAGAAGGGCATACCCCCTGCACAAGAATATAACGACTTTTGGAAAATGTGAAGATAAAGATCCCCCGGACTTTGTACATATCACGTGGGTGATCTTAAGGATGTAGTAGAAAAGTTTGTGTAGAAGATTATGGTTAAAAAAATGTGGATAAAGTAATAAGGTGGTGTACAGAAATAAGTTACATGATCTCATAACTTTATATATTTTTGTAATTGTCTTATTTTATATCTTTATACTTTTATATTCTGTATTTTTCTTTTATACCTAATTAAAAAAAAAACAAATATAACCTTCTGTTAGCAGTACTTAAAGTTGGATTTATGCAGCTACTGCCCTCTCAGCTCAAACAATGGTATAACCCCAAAGTCTTGTCCTCTCTCCTCAAACTAACAAAGGGTCCCCAAACTAATCTCTGTGATTTAGTATTTCCACACTATTTCTGCTACTTAAATAATGCATTGCAGTCCTAGTATTTCACTTCTATAACGATTTCCTTCTGCATTCTCATTCAAGTTCCAGCCAACAATCATAATGGACTAATACCAAAGTAGTGCAGATTTGTGGTTTTGAATTATACATCTGCAAATTGCCCAGATATCTGAAAATTGGGGATTGTAGTCCAGAAAAACACAATGCAACTCAAGTACAGTTGTACCTTGCTTAAAGAGCATAATGTGTTCCACAGGACTGCTCTTTAACCGAGTTTGCTTTTTAAGCGAAACACCATTGTAAGTGACCAATTGTGACTTCGGGTAGAGGGGATTGTGAAACCCGATTTATTTGTTAAGTGAGTTTTTGGTTGGTTTTATTTGTTAAGCGAAGCAAACATTCAGAGAAAATTATGCTCTTTAAGCAAGTTACTCTTTAAGCGAGGTGCTCTTTATGTGAGGTTTTGGTAATAATTCAGTTCTGTAATAATTTTGTGCTATCAAGCTGATTCTGACTCTTTTACTTTGGCACAACAAGAAGAAGAACCTATTTACCTGCTTGCGAAGAAGAAGAAGAAGAAGAAGAAGAAGAAGAAGAAGAAGAAGAAGAAGAAGAAGAAGAAGAAGAAGAAGAAGAAGAAGAAGAAGAAGAAGAAGAAGAAGAAGAAGAATTTACATCTGGATCTTACCAGCTGTTGGTTTTAGTTGCATTTTGCCCTTGTTCTCATTATTTTCCACTCAGGATTTGCCAATGATATTTTTTTAAAAAGCCATTCAGTCTGGAATGCTGCTATGCCTTATAGATCAATTTCAGGCGATAATTTTGGATCTGAAATGTTGATACATTTTAATTTTATAATTTTCCTTCTTATAAAATGACAAGTTTTATTTTCAAAGAGAAAATATTTTTGGTGTGAGTGCAGGATCCATGGGAATGTGTTATGTTATTTGTTGGCATTGTTCTTTAGGATTTTCAGAGAGTTAGCCATATCCGCCTGTTTCTGCATGTTTAACAACAACAAAAGTATAGCGGCACCTTCAAAACTAACATTTATTTCAGAGAAGAAACAAAAAGAACAAAAACAAAAAATAAAGACAAAACTGTTGGGACTAACAACATAAAGACTAACTGCTATATTTCAACATGAACTTTTTGTGGGTTTCACTTTAGTTGCATAGGGTAGCATATACACAGTACACTTGGTTGTGAACATGGGGACCAAGTGGAAAATGGAACATAAACCTCTAAAGTGACAATATCATTATTAACATGTGCAGTGAACTTTCCAGTAGTTGATGACATATCCTGGCGATAAGCAGAGTAATTAAGTTAATTGTAAATGATTTGGCATTCTACGGTTTTGCTGTTGTCTTTGAAATGTTGATGCTTTTGCTTTCAGTATGGAGTTGCTTATGCCAAGGCTAAATGTATACCAAATAAAATAGCTTGATATGCACAAGTCAGTAGAGAAAATAAGCTTATAAATATATAGGGATTTTTGAACAATGATATTGTGACATTTAATTTCCTAGGTCTGTCTTGTAGTAGCATGTTTTTGTTCTTCCCATGCCAATTTGCGTTGTTTTTTTCACTCACTAAGTAGGTAATAACATTAAGACATGCTTCTCTAATGCCTTGGCTCATTTCCTGGACCTATACCATTGACTATTGTTGTACAAATTAATCAAAAAGTACTTTCTCAGTGCACTTAAAATAGCCCTGGTGGTGCAGCAGTTAAACTGCTGTCCTACAGCCAAAAGTTGTGAGTTAAATCCTGATGGGGATCAAGGTTGACTTAGCCTTCCATCCTTCCAAGGTTGGTAAAATGAGTACCCCGCATGTTGGGGCAAAATGCTAATTAACTTGTTAACTGCCCAGACAGTGCACTAAGCACTATGGGACAGCATATAACTACAATATACGTAATTGCTACTGCTACTTTGAATAATCCTTAAAGTCAAATACAACTGGCTTTCAAGCAAGGGTGATCTTTACCTTACTAAATCAGGATATATATATTTTTTATTTCAGAGATCAATATCTTATGGATACTTTTGCACACTTATGGTTCCTTGGCTATCCAATCATTACTTTTCTGAAGAAGGAACCATTGTCCCATTGGGAGATTTAACAAACCTTAAAACAAGGCCTCTCAAATTATTAAGGATTCACTCTAAACTCACAAATGCAAACTTAGTGAATGATTATGCTACATCTTTAAAAACTCTCATAACTTTTGCCACATGTTCCAAAGCCCAGGAAGCAAATATCAGCTATTTGAAAGCAATACCGATGTTCTTATTATCTTGCAAGTGTTCCTCCTATTATCAATGCACTCTGCATTTCTCTATTAAGATGTCACATCATTTACAGCTCTTCATCTCTTTTACTTTGCCAGCTTGTTCTGCACATTTGATCCAACTTGTATTTCAATGACTTCCTAATTCATTGCAACCAGTTTTAAAAAGGACGAACAGTGAAGTATGTCCAGGTTTTGTAACATTTGCAAAAACAGTTACCAAGTGGCATTCAGTGGTTGTCCCTTTCTCACTACAAAGCACTATACATTTCATAAAGTCATAAAATAATTGAGTTGGAAGGCCTCTAACACCATGAAGTCCAACTCCTGCTCAATACAGAATCCAAATCAAAGCAGGTCTGACAGATTTTTCTTGAAAGCTTCCAGTTTTGGACTGCTCACCACTTCCCTGGGAATTGTTTCAATTGTCATACTGCTCTAACAGTTCAGAAGTTACAGCAGATCCTGCTCTTCCTTTTTAAGATTCTCTCTCAAGTATTTGAAAAGTGCTGTCATATCCCCTCTTAGGCTTCTCTTCTCAAGGTTAAACATGCTCAGTTCCTTCATTCTTTTCCTCATAGAGTTTGGTTGCCAGTTCCCTATCATACTTGTTGCCCTCCTCCGAACCTGTTCCAGTTTGTTTCCTTCCTCTGAACCTGTTCCATCTTTCTTAGAGTGTGGTGTTCAGAACTGAAAAGAGTACTCTAGATGTGGCCTAACTAGTCCCAAATAGAGGGGAACTAGTACCACATAGGATTTGGAGACTATACTTCTGTTAATACGACCAAAATAACATTGACTTTTCTTACAGCCACATCACATTGTTGACTTATACTGTACTTAACCTGTGATCAACAACAATTGCAAAATAACTCTCGCTGGTAGTACTGCACCAAGTATCCCCATCTTCCTAGTGTACATTTAGGTTTTTCTCCCTAGGTGTAGAACTTTGCATTTATCCCTTTTAAATTTCATTCTGTTGGTTTCAGCCCAGTGCTCGAGCCTATTAAGATTTTTTTTAATGCTACGCCTGTCTTCCAAGGTATTAGCTATTCCACCCAATTGTGTGTCTTCTGAAAATTTTATAAGTATTCTCTACACTCCTTCATTCCATCTACTAATGAAATAATTGTTAAAAAGCACCAGGCCCAGGACTGAGCCTTGTGGTACTCCACTTGTTACCCCCCTCCCAGCTTGAGAAGGAGCCAATGATAAGCACTCTATGAGTATGATTCTGTAACTAACTGTAAATCTACTTGACATTTCTGCCTCCTTGAAACCTGTGGTAGTTTTGACTGGGATACCACCCAAATGAACGGTATAGAAATGTAATCATCCTCATCCTCATCCCCATCCCCATCCCCATCCCCATCCCCATCCCCATCCCCATCCCCATCCGCATCCGCATCCGCATCCGCATCCGCATCAGCAACAGCAACAACAACAACAACAACAACAACAACAACAACAACAACAACAACAACAACAACAACAACAACAACAACAACAACAACAACAACAACTGTATCATGATTCATTTTGTTGAAGGCTTTGCTGAAGTTAAGATATATTACATCTACACCATTCCTTCTATCTACCAAGGAAGCTATCTGCTTGAAAAACGAGATAAGATAAGTTTAGCAGGCTTTGTTCTTGACAAATCCATATTGGCTTCTAGTTATTAACAAATTGTTTTCAAAGTGCTTGCAGAGTGACCACTTTATTATCTGCTCCAGAATTTTCCCTGGGATTGACATCAGGCTGATTGGGCTATAGTACTCTGGTTCCTCCTTTTTGCCTTTTTTGAAGATCAAGACAAAGTTAGCCTTCCTCCAATCATCTGGCACTTCATCCATCCTCCATTATTTCAAGATAAGGACAGACAGTGGTTTTGAGATCTCTTCAGCCAGTTCCTTCAATATTCTGGAATGCATCTCATCTGTCCCTGGGGATTTCAATTCATTCAAAGTAATAAGGTATTATTTGACTACTTTTTTTATCACTCTCAAACTGTAATCCTTCCCCTTCCCCTTGTACTTCACACTTGCCTGGAAGATTGTACACTACTTTTTGGGAAAAGACCAAGCTAAAGTAGTAATTCAACACTTCTGTCTTTTCTTTATTGTCAATTATCATTTCCCATCCCCACTGAGTAGCTGAGCCATTGTTTCTTTTCTCTGTCTTTTGCTATGTATGTACCTGAAGAATGTGTTTATGTTATTTTTTGAATTTCTTGCTAACCTCTGCTCATTCTCAGCTTTTGCCTTCTTAGTTCCATCCCTAAAATTCTCTGCTACTTATCTGTATTTTAGGCATGGCCCTCATGTTCTGATGATGTTGTCGTGCATTAACACACATACATTCAATGAGGGTGAGCTAGAATTCACCCAGGGGAAAGAATTGTTGGATTTTATAGACCCTGGAGCCCAGGAGAATGAGCACCTGGAAGACATAAGCTGAGTGCCTGAATCAAAGGAAAGGCTGGAGTCCCTCTCAGCAGACAAAAACACTATTCTAAAAGTACAAACCCAGGTGAAATGTTCAGGGAAATATACAGATTCTGTAGGAGAAATTTCCCCTCAAGAACAGGTGGTCTCTGTGAGATAAAATTCTTCCTCCCAGAGAGACCAGTGGGCTAAATCCTGTAACAGAAGGCTTATCTACACTGTTAAAGTGGTAAGCGGGAAAAAAGGGTTAAGTATAATAAAATTAAATATGTACAAGAGTTCTCATGGTGCAGTGGTTAAACTGCTGTTTTGTAGCCCAAACTGTTGATATTGTGAGTTTGATCCTGACCAGGCTCTGCCTTCCATCCTTCTGAGGTCAATAAAATGAGTACCCAGCATGTTGGAGGCAAAATGCTAATTAACCTGTGAACCACCCAGAGAGTGCACAAAGCACTACAGGCCAGTATATAAGTGTAATTGCCATTGCCATTGCTACAGTTAAATATAATACAGTAAAACCTGGGGTTACAATGTTGGTCAATACCAACAGCCTCCATTGTAACAAAAAAAAATAGTAAAAAAAAAAGTCCAGACTGGACAAAAAAAATTACCAAAAAAACCCACAAAAAAATCCAAAAAATTCCAAAAGGGGAACAGTGCCAACAGGACCAAAAAAAATACAATTAAAAAAAAACCAAACAATCCAAAAAATGCCAGATGCTATCATCCCCCACCCACCCCAACAGTGACAAAGCAATTTCCCTACCTTTTCCACACCATTTGGGGACCTTATCCACTCGGTTTCAACCTGGGGGAGGCGCACATTGAACCTATGTTCCACCCCTGCTGGCACCGGGAGAGTCTGGGGACCTTATCTGCTCAGTTCCTACCTTCCTCTGAGCTCCATGGGTGGCACTACAGCCAAAAATGCACACCTCCCCCAGATATGGCAGGTGACCCGCACATCATTATGTTTACTGGCTTCCAGTTTGTTTCCAGGCCCAATTCAATGTGGCTCTATTAACATTTAAAACTACAAGTACCTCTTTGCACATTTACATACCTTGACACGAGTGACCCAAATATCCTGTCACCAACAAATGGCTGATAGAAAAAAAGAACATTGTTGCAATGCCTTATCATAAACTTTGAAGTATTTGTCTGATATATCCTACTCAAAAGTGACCACACAGATGTTTACCTTGGGTTCATGCAAATTTTTGTACTGCACCCTAACATTTAAATTGATGCTGCAATTCACATAGAAATGCTTAATTATCCCGGGAAAGTGTGTTTCCAGTGGCCACACAGTACACAACTCTCCTTCTCCCTCACTCTTCTCTGCTATTATGGGAATCCTCTTACTCACCCTTTTTGTCAGTATTCAAATCCCTTCTTCTTTTTTAATTTTTAGAAAGTGAAATAGTGCTACATTTTCTGTCTTTATTATTGTTGATGGTGTTCACTAGTTTGAAATCTTTTAAGTGGTCTACAGATCAATGTAAACATTAAAAAAAAAAGACATACCTTTTATCTACCTGGCCAACATCTCCAGAGCTTTGTTTTAGAAAAGCTGAAGTGATTGTTTTACTCCTCCAGCAGTTCCACCCCCACGCAGTTTGATTTCATTAGCTCAGGGGTTCTCAAAGTTTTTGTGCCACGGGCTGGACTACTCATTCTCAGACAGCTGAGCGCGCAGGACGCATGGTCCCCCCATTGTAAATACTGCCGCAAACCTCAGGGGGCATGTTTGCGCCCATTTATGGCTGTCAGAAATGCTTCTGCTTTCGGGGTCGTCACCGTGGGCTGGATGGAATGCCATCAGGCAGCCGGGACCAGCCCACAGGCCATAGGTTGGGAACCTCTGATTTAGCTCATCTGGCTCATTGCAGATCTGCGAGGATACAGCTAGTTCCTGCGTGCAAACTGCACATTAAGGAACCTTTCACAACTCACTGAACAGTCAAATTGACATTGTTGCCTTTGTGGAGCAGTGGAAGGATGTGCAGTTGTAATTAGCATTCCAGGCTGAAATCAACTGAATAAGCCTGGTGAAGGCCATCCTGCTGAATCGTCATTCCTTTAGATTCTTGTGAAAAAAGAAAAACTCTTCACCTGCTTGGTATGTAAGATTCAGTTAGAAGGCATTGGGCGGGGAGGGGGAAATCCATGACTCAAGCAGCTGATTTGCAATGTTTAAAATGTTGCATATTTATACCTACTTTGGTCATCTGACTCATGTGACTATTTACAGAGAAACTGATTTCACTCTAGCCAAAATGTTTTCTAAACCATTTAAGCAACAGGATAAAAAAAGTTCAAACAAAAATTTTATCAGAAGAGAAGAAATATCTTAGAGTTTTGCTGCCAGTTAATTTCAATAAGCTTAGCACCAGCAGTGGAGAATTGAAACATAGTTTCACATCTCTTCAGCTTGGAGAGCAGTTTTAGGGTTCAGGTTTCCTGCCCTTCCATATCCATGGGTTCAGTATCCATGGTTTCAGTTATCCACAGGTCTAAAAATATTCAACTAAAACTCCTGAAATCCATATGTGTATTTCTATGGCACATTTACCACAGCTGGCAACTAGAGGCCACTGTCTGCAAAGTAAAATATAGGGTTTGCTGTTATCTACAGTTTCAAGTATCCACTGTAAGTCTTGGAATGGATATGCAGGGCAACCTGTATTTAACTTACAAGTGGCTCATAATGTAACAGCAAAAGATCGCAGAGCAAGGTGGTTTTCACATTTTGGGAAATGTTTCTTCATACCTTTTGGCTGAAAAATGTTAAAGGATACTGCCTGGCAGTACATCTCTTCAACCACTTCCAAATGCAAAATAATCATATAATTCACCTTATAAACTTGTCAGAGGAATACAAACATATTTCGGAACACAAAATGATTGTACACAACCTCTTTTATTACTTTTATTCAAAACTACATGTCTATTGGGATCATGGATGAGTTTGTAAAGTGGTACAACTCAGCAGAAATCATTTCTTTGGTCTCTTAGAATTATACAGAATGGGTCAGTGAGACACTTCTAAGAGTTTTGGCTACACATAAACATAAAAATATGAGGTGTCCATTAAACCTCAGTCATGTGAGGAAACCAACCAAGAAAACTACTTGCAAATTTGAAGGAAATGTAGTAGTAGTAAACCTTAAGAAGAAAATATTCAAAATATATTCAGATGCATATTACCAGATCCTACATGTTACTAGATCCCTACACAGGATGGAGTATTTCAAACTTCTGAGTACCAGTGTGACCAGTGGTGGGCAGCTCAAAATTGTAGTACCACACTGTGGGTGGAGCCAATGTCATGACATCATGATGTCATGACATCATGGGTGGAGCCTACATAATGACATCATGATGTTGTGGGCAGAGCTAACGATGTGGGTGAAGCCAAAGTAAAAAAATAAAATAAAATAAAATAAAAGTACAGTACACATAAAAATATAAAGAAAAAACACATAAAATACAAAAACATAAAAATACAAATTAGACATTAAATAGAAATAAAAGCACACTACATAAAACACAGTGTTTTAAAACAGCCACCCACCCCAAACACAAACCCTAGTCACTTACCCTTGCTGGGGTCGGGGAGCAGCAGGCAGGTAGCAACAGCAGCAGCACAGGAACAGCAGTGGTGCAGCAGACCGGTGGCCTGGTGGTGAGGCGCAGCAGACCAGTGATGTGGCCTAGCCCGGCCTGGCCTGACCCAGCCAGGCAGCGCAGCCTGGACTGGCAGTGTGGCCTGGCCCAGCCCGGCAGTGCATCGAGGGAAGGCCACCGCTGCTCCTCCAAAGAGGCTGCTGAGGGCCTCAACAGCCAGCCGGTGCACCCTTCCTTGCAGCCCAAAATGGCTGCTCGTAAGTGCGCATGCGTCAAAGCACCATTTGACACGTGCACACCTCCAGTATTCAGCGGACATGCGTCAAATGGTGTTTTGATGCATGCACACTTACGAGCAGCCATTTTGGGCTGCAATGAAGGGCGGACGGAGACGCGACCGAATCGGTCACCTCCAAAAAAAGGAAGCATCCCAGGTGGTTTCCTGGGAGGGTTACTAACACACACACACCCAGGAGAGCACCTGGGATTTTTACTACTGGTTCGGTAGAACTGGTCTGAACTGGCTGATGCCCACCACTGAGTGTGACTCTCACAGCTTCTCGCTGTCAGTAGCAAACTAGAGATGGGAAAGATCTTTTTTTACTTTACTCCAAGATTTTTCCATTATATTCCCAAGATATGTCACATGAAATTTCATAGGTTTTCTCAGTGAATATGTGTTAATAAACTGTTTTATAAAACTAATTTCTGCTCTTGGACAAAATTTGATTTCTTATAACAAAAACTCTGAATTCAGTGCAACAAATTATTTCTTAAAAGCAGCATTAATTGTTATTTTAACATTTCAAAGACAAATATTTAAGAAGGTTGTGTATTGGCTCACATGAACTAATTCTATTCTAGGACTTCGGTGGCTCAAGTAGTTAAGATGCTGACTGGAATGTCAGGAGGTCAGCAGTTTGAGGCCCGAGTACTACCCAACAGAATGAGCTCCCATCTCTGCCCTAGCTCCTGCCAACCTAGCACTTCAAAAGCAAGAAATTGCAAGTAGATAAATAGGGACCACTTCGATGGGAAGGTAACAACATTCTGTGCACTCTGGTGTCTAGGCATGCCTGCCACATGTCCACGGAAAAGTCTGTGAATGCAGACAGCACTGGCTCTTCGGCTATAAACAGAGATGAGCACTGAACTCTAGAGTCAGATATGACTGGCTTTCAAGGAAGGGTGACCTTTACCTTTACATAATTATATTCTATATGCAGGTTGTTTATGTTAATCAACAATCAGGTGCTTGCCTTGAGGAGGGGGGAGAGCTAAACAAATCTATTGTTTAGCATTGGAGAAGATTACACTAGTACCTCGGATAACGATGAGACTTGTTTCCACAAGTCTCAATGTTATCCGGTTTTTACGTTGTGCAGTGCATTGATCACATAACTTTTTTTAAAAAAAAACCCTGTTCCCTTTCAGAAGAAGAAAGGGAACAGGGGGGCAATCCACCTGTCACTTTGGAAAGGGCAGTGGGGATTCCATGCATGGAATCCTCACTGCTCTTTCCAAAGAGGCAGGCGAATCACAGCATGTGATCGACGCTTGAGTTGGGGGCTGAAATGGGGTGTGCGCCCGTTCAAACCCCCAACCCAAGCATCGATCATGCGCTGTGATTGCAGCACCCGGCTAGGTCAGGGGACATCAGAAACAGTGCGGATCAGGTCCCCCAACCTCCCCAGACGAGGCAGGGGTGGCAGAGAGCCCAAAATGGGTGAAAAAACTCAGTTGCAACAGAGGTTTGTTCTGTCCATTTCGGGCTCTCTGCCATCCCTGCTACCTCTGGGGAGGTCGGAAGACCTGATCCACACTGTTTCTGATATCCCCTGACCTACCTGGGCACTGCAATAAGGCAAAACACTGGGGAAAGAAGGAGTTTTCCCTGACATTTTGCCTTAACAACACCGCCCAGATAGGTTGGGGGACATCAGGAACAGCGTGGATCAGGTCCCCCAACCTCCCCAGGGGTGGCAGGGGTGGCTGAGGCAACGGAGAGCCCAAAATGGGCAAAAAAACCTCTGTTGTGATGGAGGTTTTTCCACCCAATTCAGGCTCTCTGCCACTCCTGCCACCTCTGGAGAGGTTGGGGAACCCAATCCACGCTGTTTCCAATGTCCCCCAACCTACCCAGGTGGTGCTGCAAGGCAAAACGCCATGGAAAGAACCCCGATATTTTGCCTTGCAGCACCACTTGGGTAGGTTGGGGGACGTCAGAAACCACATTCCCTTCGCAAGCAAAGGGCTATCCAACGCTGGGATAGCCCTTTGCTTGAGAAGGGAACCACTGTGCTTGCAGCTGGGGGGTGACTGGGAAGCCGAAAGGAGAGTCTCCCATCAGCTTCCCAGCCACCCCGCCCCTGTGTCCACAGCGAATCACCACTACGAACGATTACCTCGGATAATGCTAACAGATAATGCTAACAGATAATGCTGACAGATATTCAAAATTTTGCATCGTTACCCGGTTTTAGCATTATTCGAAGTAATTGTTATCCGAAGTATTACTGTACCTAAGAAAAATGGTAGACTCTCCTTGAGGTTTTGAAGGTTTTTAAACTAAGGTCATGGGGCCATTTACATAAATGTGGATTTCCTACCTCCGTAGAAGGTTGGGTTTTGTGACGTTGAGGTTCCTTCCAACTCTATAGTTCTATGATACTGCAAATATAAAGAGGCCACAATTCTGCAAATTTTACCTCCTACACAGTTTTCTAAGAAAAATTCTTCTCCACTTGGCTTTGCTATGAATCAGCAATTTTATTAGGTTCATGTGCTTATGTGTGTGTCTATTTTACAGCATTTTTATAGAGTGGTACCATGGTTAACATAATTAATGCATTCTCCGGGATGTTTCTTTCAGCGAAAATTACTTTAACTGATTTCCCCATAGGAATGCATTGAATGCAATTTCCCATAGGAATGCATTGAAAACCAATTAATCTGTTCTGAAAAAAAATTCTGTAAACTGAGTCACTATTTTCTATGGCTTTCCTTTTGTTGTGCGATTTTAATGTTAACCGAGCCATTTGTTAACTGAGGTTCCACTGTAATTGTTTTTATGGTGTTATTTTTCTATAAGTTTTTTAAATACCACTCTGGATTGTTTGGGATTTATGAGATGCAGTTGTAGGTTAGTTATTCACACAGTTTCAAGAAGAAGGAGAAGATCACCCTGTACAAAATTTATTTATTTTATTTTATTTTTCTGATTTCTATTGCCGCCCAATTCCAAAGACTCTGGGTGGCTCACAGAAAATAAAACCAATCACATTTTAAAAACCAATAAAACCCCCATTAAAACTGCCACCAAAAATTACTCCAACCCCTACAGATTAAAGGAGATTAAAAGAGGGAGAGAGTGTTCTTACTAAATCAGCCAGCAGGCAGGGGTCACCACATCTCTGGTACCCCACACCTGCTTTGCCAAACTAAATCAGACTGCTTTGTAGACTGAATCAACATCTGTTTTTAAAACTATCATTTTGAATATTCTCTACTATTTTGGGCTGTAATACCCTCAATCCTCAGAACAAGAGACAAGAGTATGGTTGAGTACCATTGCTGCACCAGCTGTGAATAATCACATCCCCTGTGACAGAAAATTTGAGACATCTGGGGGAGTGCTGTTCTAATTCAGATTTACTGTGCAATCTAAATTTACCCATTACATAGTGAACTAAGTGGGACATCTGATTAGTAGATTGTGTGCTGAACAGTGTTGCTTCAACTCAAGATGTTAGCAAGTGCAGAACAGAGGAGGAAAAATCTAGACATAAATAAGAAACAAGCTGAACCCATGATGTGAAAACTAATGTTCAAGTTACCAGTTTAGTATTGGGATGATGCAGTGCAGTCATGAACATTTTTCAACCTAAGCAGTCTGTACCAAGCTTAAATGCTGATGTTCATTATGAACAACTTTTGAGAAATTTGTCAGCTGTCTCTCTCTAGTTTTCAGCCTTAGAGACAAGTATAAAACTTCCATGGAAATGGTTGCCTTTAAGAATTATGTTAACATTTGGAACTAAATATGGTTTAGGTTATCTGCTACAAAGTCAGTTCTGTTCCTCACACTGCTTCCTGGGAGAAGAGCCAGCCTATATAGTCAGGAACAAGCTGCACAGTCCCAGTGGCACTCCAATTGTTAACCCTTCCCAGCTTGAGAAGGAACCATTAACAAGCAGTCTCCAAGTATGGTTCTGTAACCAACTGTATATCTACCTGACACTAGTGCTACCAAGGAAGCACATTGTTATCTTTCTAATCAGAATATCATGGGGCACTTTGTCAAAGGCTTTGCTGAAGTCTAGATATATTACAGCAACAGCATTCCCAGTGTCCATCATGGAGGTTAACCAATAAAAAAAAAGGAAACCAGATTAGTCTGGCAGAATTTGTTTTAAACAAATCCATATTGGCCTCTAGTGGTATTAATGCATTGTTTTCAATGTGCTTGCAGAGTGACCACTTTATAATCTGCTCCAGAATTTTCCCTGGGATTGACATCAGGCTGACTGATCTGTAGTTACCCAGTTCTTCACTTTTGCTCTTTTTGAAGACAGGGAAACATTAGCCCTCTCCCAATCATCTGGCACTTCACCTGTCTTCTATGATTTCAAGGAAATGATAAATTCAAAGATCTCTTCAACCAGTTCCTTCAATATTCTGAAATGCAACTCATCTGTCCCTGGTTATTTGACCTCATTCAAGGTATGATGAAACCACACCCATCCTCCCTTGCTTTGGGACCTCTCTAGCATTCCTTCCAAGGAGGATTATTCCAAAATCCCCTCTAGAACTCACCCAAAACTCACAGCAAGGAATGTATGTTCATCGCTCTCTCAGCCCACACCTGGCTGAACAAACCTGTGACTTATCTGCATACAGACCCCAGCCAAATTAATATTAGAGAGGTAAAAAGGTAGCATTAAAAAGGAGGCCAGTGGACTTACTGTATCTTCCCCTGCATCCCAATTCCAATGAATACTCGTTGACTGAAGAAAATAGTTTTATTGAAGTTGCAGCATGGTTCTTGATGAATCAGGTTACAGATCTCAGCATAGAAAATTAACCTAATCAAAATTCAAGAATGCTTTCAGACATATCCTCCCCTAAATAAATAAAAATCTATCTATCTGTTCTAAGCTACTATAAAGACTTCCGGAGATAAGGCGTGTTGGAATGGCCTTCCTCCCCCCGATATTGGTGTTTCCTTGTTGACCATCAAATTCAAACTCCCTCCCTTTTTGCTTGACTCTCACCAGGTATGAGATGAACCTGGGCAATTAGCATACATCCAATCAGTTCCCAGTGTTGAGGTAAACAACTCTGGCCCTATTGATGAAGCATGGCACTGCCCAGTCTATCTGTTTCCATCCGGGTCCCAGGGAGTGAAAACACACAGGTGGCCTTTTGCTAGCACAAGAAGCCACATTTCTACTATAGTCTAAAGCCTAATAAACTCCATTTTGGATATGTGAAGTACTTGGGGCCTCATTATATCACACAAGGTAATAAGGTACCGTATTCCTTGACTGTTTATCAGTCTCAAGCTGCAATCCTGCCCCTTCCGCTTGTACTTCACACTTGCTTGGAGAGTTATCTGCTCCCTTGTGGGGGGGAACCAAGCTGAAGTACAAATTAAGCACTTCTGCTCAATTATCTAGAGGAGTCCTAGTGATCACATTGAGGGATAAAAGAATTATTCTACACTTGATCTTAGCCAAAAGGCTGAGAAGCGATAGAATAACTGTAGTCTGAGTCAACTAGAAGCATTTTTCATAAATCTTTTGATGGCCAAGAATCCAACAGCCTCTTTAATGGATGGTGCAAAGGGAACAAAAGGAAAGCAGGGTCATTATAGAATAGCACAAAATATTTTGAGAGTTTTCTCATTTTCCTTTTCTATATCCTTCTATTTTCTTTGAGTCTTTTTAGATTGTGAGCTGGGGATTGTCTTGTCTTTTTTTTATATAAAAAAAACACCTACCCTACACACTCTGATAAACCTTCCACCCATAGAACTATTTAGAGATGAGCTTCAGATTAGGAATTTATTTGGAAGATGACTCAAAAGTGTCTGCCTGTTTACAAACTGAACTGAACTGAATCAAGGAAGCCCAGGATGATACTTAAAACAAATTGGGGCTCTTCAAAACACCAAATGTTGCTTCCGTGCTTCACAGTTTAAAAATCTGAGCAATATTTTTTCTTTCAGGCAACATAGCATAACTGCTACCAGGACAACAGTGTGTGGCTAATGCAGGATGGATTCATGGAAGAGAAGGGGTTGGGCAAGGAATAAATCAAGGGAGAGAGGGAGGGAGGGAGACTGGTGTGAGTTTTGCCTTCAGACTAGAGATTTGCAGTAGTCAATGGCAGTTTCATCCTTCATACCAAGTCAGAGCTCTTTACTTCCCTAATCTTCATCATGTTTTCTCAGTGTTTGGAAAAATACAAATACATACTTTACAAATAATTTAAAATATCCAGATACAAACCACATTGATAGGCTACAAATCAACTCAGAGTGAATCGGTTGCAATTTTAAGTATATAATCCAGATGAAATTGGATGATATTTGTACAGTATACCGCTAATGTGTTTGTTTATTTTTTAATCAACCAGCAATGAAGTTACAAAAAGTGCAAAAGAGTCGAGTTGGATAGTGGATGTGGAGTATCTGGTGATAAATGAGAAGGATATGAAGAGGGTGTATTTTTCAAGCAAGCACTGGGCTACATTCTTTCACATCCTACAAAATTTAGATATGTTCTGTATTACAGTATAAGCCTCTTCCAAAGCACTGGAATTTGGAGAAGCCTGGTAGAACTTCCTGCTATGATTTAAAATTTAGAAATACCACTCACAAAACATCAGCTGTCATCCTCCTCATGAGCCTAGTGGAGAGGCTGAAGAGAAATGTGTCTGTTTATGAAGACAGATTGTTGGTGTCCCTGTGCTGCTTAGAACTGAAGTTGCTACCAAGCTTCAGGATTTAAGATGCATCTCCCAAATTGATCTGCTTGGTTTAGTTCTAGATCTAGGATTTCTCCAAATCTGAAGTATGGTCCTGGAAAGACTCATCATCTGCTTATATTCACATGTGTTATATCAATATGTTTGCAAAATAATGTAAAGCTCCCCCAGTGGCTTAGTGGTTAAGACACTGAACTGGCAGCTGGAAGGTTGGGTTTCAATACTTGAGGGCTGCGGCTGGGGACATGAAAAGAGCCTCATTCGGGCGTCCCCTGAGCGGAGTTTGTCCAGCAAAAATCCTTTCAACCCAGATTAATCTCTGACATGAAATTATTATTATAATATGTGACAAACCCATTACTTATTGCATCTTTCTAAAATTTTCAATTTACATAATGATGATGCTTCGCATTGTACTTTATAGAAGCACAGACAAGAAAAACTGTGTAAACACATCAATAATCAGGAACATGTACAGAGGATAACTGGATGATAAAATGAAGGCCTCTGGTTGGCCCTCGCCCCCGTGTCCCCCTTGTCAATAAGAGCTGTTCAACAATGCAACAGAATGCACTGGTAGGAGGTGGCTTCTCCTATGATCATCTGGCAGGGCCACTTTAGTGGTGGATTTCCTGTTTCTGCAAAAAGCTGGAGTTGACGACCTATGATTGAGAAGCAATGTGATAGCCTACTCATTTTTAGATACGTGGAAGTTGGAGCTAGCTTGTTTTCTGTAGCTTCAAAAGATATGACCTGGCATAAATAATTCAAATGATGAATTTGAAAGGGGGCTTCATCTGAAGAACCCCTAATGAATAAGAGCTGTTTGATGAACTGCCCCAGAAAGTGGTAGACCTTTCTTTGTAGGTTTTTAAACAGACAGATTGCCACTTGTCAGAGATTCTTTACTTGCAAATTTCTGCTTCCGGGGAAATTGGATTTGGTAACAATTAGAGTCCCTGCCAGCTCTACACTTCTATGAAATACAAATTTTCTATATATAGAGAGAGAGGTGAAGGGCAATAAGAAGAAGTGGGCGGCAGAGAAATAGATGGCTAGATAGTATTGTTGACGAAATGGACACAGAAAAGTATGAGAAGTAATAACCTATTCATGGACCCCATGGACTATCACATGCTAGGCACCCCTATTCTCTACCATCCTCCTCAACCCATCCAGCTCTGTGTCCATTGCGTCAACAATACCATCTAGCCATCTATTTCTCTGCCACCCCCTTCTTCTTTTTGTCCTTCACCTTTCCCAGCATCAAGGCTTTCTCAAGTGAATCCTCTCTTCTCGTTTGATGTCCACAGTACTTTAGCTTCATCTTCAATATTTGACCTTCCAGGGAGCAATGGGGTTGATTACCTTCAGGATTGACCTATTTGTTCTCTTTGCTGTCCAGGGTACTCTCAAAATTCTCCACCAGCACCACATTTAAAAGGCATATATTCTTCTGTGCTCAGCCTTCCTTATGGTCCAGCTCTCACAACCATACATTACTAGCAGAAATACCATTGTTTTGACTATGTGGACTTTTGTTTGCAAGATGATGTCTCTACTTTTAACTATGTTCCCCAGGTTTTTCATAGCTTGCCTCCCAAGAATTAGTCGCCTTTTTACTTCATGGCTGCAATCACCATCTGCAGTGATCTTGGATCTTAAGAATGTAAAGTCTGTCACTGCGCCTACTTCTTCCCCATCTATTTCCCAGGGAATGATAGGGCCTGTTGCCATTATCTTGGACACTTTACTGTTTATTATAAGTACAGTAGTTGGGTAGAATTCTTCCCAGAAGCCTGACACACACACATAGTTTTTCTTGTTTTCAATCACACACCCATCTCCTTTCATTGCATAGATGGTAGTGGTGCCAAACCTGAAAATGCTAACTTGTCTCGCATAGGTAATGGAAAGGGTTGAGTCAAATCTGTCTTTCCTGACACTGGAGCAAAACAGTTTGACACCCAGTAATCATGATTTTAGCACTCACCAGAATTTGTTAGGAGGACATCAAATGTCTGCCAGCAATGCTGACAAATGTAATAATTTACTCTGTTTCATTCTAGGAGAGTATTCTAGAGGTCACTTAGCTACATACTCAGATAAACTGTGAAAATCAATCATGCATCAATGTCAATTTTGCAATGGATGACAGAAATCAACTGAAGGCTAATTCACTGTATATAAATGATGAAGTGGCTTGAAGGAAAACTAGAATCAAAAAGGTCCTTGGAGAACCACCATTGTTATTATTCATCTTCCCTCCAATGAAGCAGATGAAATTGGAGGTATTTCCCAATGGGAGGGGGGAGCGAAAATGACTGTGCCAAGACATTATGCTCCACAGACAGAAGGCACCTCTATTATTCTTTCCTGGCAAGCTGAGACACATCATTAGCTATACAAGGACAGAAGAGAACAGAAAGGTCAGACCTACAAAGAGCCTGGTATGGTCGTAAGGCCAGCCTTAAGAGGTCCATGTAAAGGTATGTCCACACTCACTCACTCAGTGCCATGTGCTTCTTGTCAACCCAAAAAGTCACAGGCAGCATTTGTGGAGACAGAGAACAAGTGAACATTGGCTTCAACGCACGGGGAAGCCAAAGTTATAACAAAGTTATCCAAGGTCTTTGGAGTTGGGCGGCAATATAAATCACAAAATAAATTAATAAATAAACATAAAGTAGTTTCCATAAGGAAGCTCTGTTTCAGATTTGGACAGACCTGACGATCTGAAATCTAGGACTAAATCATGCTGAACTGGACATCAAGAGATGTAGCTCAAATATGAAACTGAAGATTCCTAAATGTTTCATGACCATTTTGCTTCCAAGAAACACAGGGACATAAATAATATGCCTCCATAAGCTAAGGAATGTCTTGGCCAAGCAAGACACATTCTTCTCTAAAGGAAGAAATTCAAAAGTCATACTAAACACTTTTTCACAATAGAAAATGTGATATTTTAGCCAAGCAATAGCTTTTTGGAAGATGATATGGCCCATGGCAGGTCCTATGGTCTCCGAGGTTGCCCACTCATGCCTTGCCTAAGCCAAGACCCACATTAGTAATTTTGGTGTTTGAGGATGCTCTTGTATGTTGAAGTCACCTTGAATAAGATAAGGATTGTGCTTAATTGGCCAAGTCATATATTGTGCAGAGAGGTCCAAAATGATAAGGCTGAGTCCCCTTTAAGCAAAACAGGACCATAGAGAGACAGAAAATTAATGCTACCTCAGATAGTGCTCTGCAATACCTTGCTTAAAGAGCCTATCCCAGTAGCGTCATGTGGATTTCAGCCGCCCGGGGCTTAAGCCAAATTTGCTGCCCCCTGGTGGACTTCAGTGCCCGCTCCCGCTAGCGCTTTTGGGAATTGTAGTCCAAGAATACACATAGCCCAAAAAGTGCTGCCTGGGGAGGCCCCACCCTGGCCCCCCACGCCACTGGCCCCTCCTCTATAAATGGAGTTGATGTCTTTTGCAAGGAATTGTTAACCCTGTATCCCTGCAAACCTAAAGAGGCCCAGGTTGTGGGTCATGAGAGGCTTTCAGAGAGACTAGTTTCATGACACTTGTTATTCTTTTCTGATCTGAACCTATTGCTGGATCAGTTTTAGCAGGTAACATCACAGGCATTCTCCAGGATGCTTGCCAGCTGTAGGGCCACTACCTCTTTGCTTGACCCTTGCCCATCTTGGTTAATCTGCCAATGAAGGTGTTCTTGAATGGGTTCAGGAGATTGTCAATGCTTCTTCGTGGTACGGTGTTTTAGCAGCCCATCTGAAGGAGGTGATCATCTGTCCTGCCCCCGAAAAAAACAACTTGGCAGCTGATGATCTTAATAACTAGGGATTGGTCGCTGGTATTCCCTTTTTGGTTAAGCAGTAGAGAAGGTGGTGGCTGATCAGCTATGTGTGTTTCTGGAGAGTACTGAATACTTTGAACCATTCTAGTCTGGCTTCAGGTCTTGACATGGAACTGAGACAGCATTGGTCACCCTGCTGGATGACCTTCTGAGAGAGGCTGACCAAGGTCTCTTCTCCCTATTCCACCAGCTCAGTAAAGTGGACCTTGGAAAACATAGATACAATAAATATATCCAGTGTATAGAATCCACATTTGAAAAGGTCAGTGGTTGTTAAGATGATGATTTACTTTCACTCCTGATTTCCAACATTCTTCCCTTCTGTTCATGGTCACCCTTTGCAGGCAATTACGGTAAGTGAGCTGAGCAAGTTTATCTGATAAGATTAAAGCAGACTAGAGATTGACTATATGCTTTGCTTAGTTTTGTTTCTTTGTGTAACTTTGACTGAGATATGGAAATTTTTTAACTACTACTTGATATTGATGTTTATTGAATTTTTTGTTGCTGTTTATTGAATTACTTTTACTGTAATGATATTTATATGCTGATGTTCTGTGATACTGATATTGACTATTTATTGACTATTTTCATTTGATATTGACTATTGATTTATTGATATGTTGTGACTGTAACTATACATGTGTGTAAACCGCCCTGAGTTGGCTCTGCCAAGTAGGGCGGTATAGAAATTCAAATAATAATAATAATAATAATAATAATAATAATAATAATAATAATAATAATAATAATAATAATAATAATAATAATAATAATAATAATAATAATAATAATAATAATGTGCACAGTTCAAAGCTTCAAATAATGGCACTTGACTTTAGAGACAAAGTTGTAGGAATCTGCAAGTGCAATGAAAGGTGAAAACCTACGGACAGCAAATCTGGCACAATATGCAACTCAATTTGGCGAACTAAGCTAGCAGGGGAAATTATGTAGTACCAGATGTTGAAATCCCATAAAGTTTATTAATTAAGTTGAAAGCAAAACTTAATTAAAGATTAAAGAACATTTAGATAAATTTGAACAGGCTACTGGGTTTAAGATTAATTCAATTCACTTTTCAGAGAGTCATCACTACAAGAGAAATCTCCTTCAGTCCTTTACCTCAGGTCTCCAGTGAGGCCTCTTTCCCAGCTCCATGATCATAATCCAAAAATGGAAAAGTTGGTAGATATGGTTTAACAGTTCAAACAACAATTAAAACATGTTATGTTTCTAAGCAAAAAAAAAAAACTAACTCAGTTGTCTAACTCCATTTATTATTATTATTATTATTATTATTATTATTATTATTATTATTATTATTATTATTATTATTATTATTATTATTATTATTATTATTATTATTATTATTATTATTATTATTATTATTATTATTATTATTATTATTATTAAGACTTCTATGCCCCCCTACTCTGTAAAAACCAGCTTAGGGCGGCTTACAGAATCCATCAATATCAAAGTTACAATACAACAAAAATACAGTAGGATACAATATAACAGAGCAATAAGTACAATAATTACCATATAATGGATCAATACACATAACAGATCAATACACTATAAGTCCACACACAATAGATCAAACCATCTCATAACTATCCGTACACATTAAGCCCAAACCCAAACAGACAACCCCACAGTGTCCCCAACGGAGCCCGGGGCTCAACATCCGTGACGGCATCCAGGCTCAATGTCCATGATGGAGGCCAGGCTCGACATCTACGACAGTGCCCGGGCTCAACGTCCATTAAGGAGGCCAGGCTCGACTATTGTGATCTTTATCATAGCCTGACAATTTAAAAAATGTATAAGAAAGTGTGTACACACAGAGACAGATATTTTCTAATGTGGTACCAGAGGATTTGCTCTCAATCTCCCATATGTTGCTACAGCATTGTAAGAAGCTTCTTTACATGAATCAGACAAGGGATTCTCAACCTGCAGCCTGGGGGCCAGATGTGGCCCACAGCACCATTTCATGTTCCCCCCACCACCACCACTTCCACCAAACCAGGAATTGCCATGTGGTGTAGGAAGGGCAAAATGACCATCCGGCTCCGAAGCTGTCTGAGGGAGCATGACTCGGCCCCCAGCTTTAAAAGGTTGGGAACTCCTGGATCAGACCATTGGCCCATCTAGCTTAGTATTACCTTCACTCCTTCCAGGATTTCACACCAGAGTATTTCCCAACCTTACCTGGAGACACCACTGAGCCGCAGCCCTTCTGCCAGGTCCATGATGACAACAGCTTGTCCTTGATCAGGCTTTTTAATTATGTTGTCAGGAAATAATCAATTGGTATTATTCCCCTACTGCCACGAGAAAGAGGACAGCTAAGGTGAAACAGTCTTCTTGTATAATTGGATGCAAATCAAAGTTGCATAGAAAAAAAAGGGAGGAAGAGAAGAGGGGAAGACACCTTTGAGTTCTTCTCTGGTGTTGTTTGAAATCTCAGCCAGATAAGAATTTGAGGGAATACAATGCTTTGTTGCTTGTGCAGCAATACCCCGGATAATGCTAAAACTTGGTTCCATGAGCCTTAGCATTATCTGATTTTTAACGTTATGCGATACATGCGATACATCCCATAGGATTTTTACATGGATCAGATAACACTAAAAATCGGATATCACCAAGACTTGTGGAACCAAGTTTTAGCATTATCCGGTGTTTTACTGTACATCCAAACTGACTAGAGTTTGAACATGCTTCTCCCTTAGGACAATTTTGCTAGTAGGACAGTAGTTTCACCCTACCTCAGCCTTCCCGTTATTTGAAACTTCACCTCTTTTTGTCTTTCTGGGAGAAATTGTGCATCTGGAGGCCTCTTAGGAGGACAACATTTATAAAGACGTGTTGGGACAGGCCACTCTCACTCCTACCCCAGATGTGCTATGATACTTGTGTCCTGCATGCTTTCAACCCTGGCCAGCCTCTGGAATTGCTGCAGTCCTGGGTCAAAGCAGGGTTGGTTTCATTTACATGGCAAACTTCTGAGTTGAGCTGTCCCATGTAATTCTTAATATCTCATGGTGCCCTAGTTGTGAAGCTTTGTGATCCATTAGTCATTCCCTTATATATATATATATTATCATTCAGTAAATGAACAAAAAGGTCAGGCCAATTAATAAAATGAACTCATTCATCCATTTAGCACTCTGAAGCTGCCAGCCTTTTTTATTCATCAGCACACAGATTGTATATAGATGGGAAACTTCGGTAATAAATAGCGCTCATAATAAGCTTAGCATGGGCCTCATCTTAACCTCACATGCTTGCAGTAAGACATGCATGGTAGCATCATTCTTTAGCAGTTCTAGTATTTGTTCATGCATCTGAGATTTTCTAGCAATCCTGTGAACCCTTAGAGATTTTGCCCATTTCTGTCCCTCTTCTCTCCACCAGGTCTGATATTGGTGGAACTAGGGAACATGAGTGCCTGTCACTAAACTGGAGGCTGACATTTCTAATCCCAGTATCATGGCTGCAGGCTCTGGTTGATGAGTTCTGAGGCCATGTCATTCTGCACATACTCAAAAGTGGTCTCAGCTATGCTACATTTTAATCTTGAATGACCAAGCAGGTATATAACTAGAAATATATGCTTTCTACATATATACCAGGAGTTCTCAACCTTTTTAATCCAGGGACCAGGTCATGCTCCCTCAGATAGCTTCAGGGGCCAGACAACCATTTTGCCCTTCCTCCACCACATGGCACTTTTGACTTCTTGGTGTGGTGGAGGCAGTTTGGGGCCACGTGAAATGGTACCACGGGCTGCATCCACCCATGCAGTGATGGGATGTAACAGGTTCTCACCAGTTCGCCAAAACCAGTAGTAACTTTTCCCAGTGTCCCGGAGAACCGGTAGCAGCTTTTGGGGGGAACCACCTTTGGGGCTTACCTTTTCACTGGTTCCCCCACTGTGCATGTGGGCCAAGCACTTAGTGTGCATGCACACCTACAGTGCTTGGCATGTATGCATGGCCTCCTTGCTGTCCTCCCAAGCGGGGAGGAGGAAGAGAAGCTGCCAGCCTGAACCTCCCTATAGCCTGCTCCCCAGGGTAAGTGACTCACCTTTGGATGTGGTGTGTCTGTGTGTATTTTAATATGTATTTAATACCTTTACCTATATTGATGTACTACCACAGTTCCTAAAAAGGCCTGGTGGCCTGGCTTGGGGTTTTAAGCAAAATCTTGGAGTTACCTCATCAAAAAGCTACACCTGTGCTGTTCCAAGTGCTGTTCCAATTGGAGAACCCTTAAGGAGGTACAGCTGTTTTAAATTTACATTAAGGCATATTATCCTAGAGAACTGGTTAGGCAAAGACTTAGCACCTAACTTCTTTAGCTGTTGAAAAGTTGAAAAGTGCCAAAATGAAGCCATCTTGTGGTGAGTTCAATTTGTAGTTCCTTCCATCTGACCTAGTGTGAGAAAGATTAGCCAGAATAAAGCTTTAAGCTCTGATTTAAAACCTCTGGTTGATTTGTGTTTGGGGTGGGTGGGTGGGTGGCTGTATTTTAATGTATTTTTATTTATTTATTTATTTAATTTACAGGCTTGTGTTGTGGGTGGATGGGTTGAGGGGTGTGTGTATGTGTGTGCTTATATATTTTTATTTTATTTTTATGATTTTGTATTTTTTCAAAAAAAATCTTTGGCCCCGCCCATGACATCATGACATCATGATGTTAGCTCCACCCACACTGTGATGACATCACGGTGGGGTAGTAAATTTTTTGACACCCACCACTGCATCCATGGGCCACAGGTTGAGAATCCCTGATATATACAAACACACACTTCTGTGCATGTATATATATGTAGGATCATGTGGGTGGGATTATTTCTTGCCATATACGCCTGAGGATATATAGATATATACAGTATATTAACACGCAACTTACTTTCTTGGGGGGGGGAGAGAAAAGGGGAAAATCTGGTTTCAAAAGAGGAATGTTAAAACAGATGCTATGGGAATGGCAAGCAAAACTAAACCAGGTATTGATACCTGAAGATTAAATTTGGGGGTCCTTGTAGCCAAGAAAGTAGCCAATGAAATTTTCTAGAATGATTTCTTCTTGTTCTACTGTATCTGAATCTGAATATTGGCAATCCTCATGGTGATCAGCCATGAAGACTGTCCTCAGAATATAATGCAGTGGCCATTCATCTGCCTTCTGCATCACAGCATGACACCCATAGTACCACTAATCCAGTTCCATGAGTCACTTTCTGGTCCTGAGCCTTTTTGGCACACAAAGACCTCATCAGCCCCAGGCCAGGATTGATGAAGCTGCTGCCCTCTGTTACCCAATTTCAGGGTGATTGGATTCACTCTCTGGCAGAGGTATTAGAAAGACCCAAGAACTTACAATGAGGCAGGTTTTTCAGTCAGAACAAAATATGGTTTATTGGGAGCAAAAGCAAAGGGAAGCCTATTCAGGCATATAGTCTGGCCAGACCTATAATTCTAAATAGCTAACCTTCCCGCAACCGTTCTGAGGAAAAGACCCCCTCGTGATCCCTGCTCACAAAATTTGGTGAACAGAAGATCCCCCCACCCACCTGGAAGGGGTATTTAACTATTCTATCTAAACTAACTCTGCATGCAAGGGGAGGGGGCTGAAACCGGGCAGGAGGAAAGGCAATTAACATATTTTAATTACATGCAAACATAAAACAAAGGCAGCTCTGAGGTCAGAGACTTTAGTTACACAAAGCGGCAGATTACAGCTATTGCTAAAAAAAACCGGTTATAGAGAGTTTACATTAGGTCAAAGGAGCATATTTGTGGTTGACAGGAATATCTCTTTGTTCTCTGCTGAATGAAACAGAGGCTTCTCCAATGGGAGACGATCTAGCAGTATTGACAGCCAATGGTGCTTTGAGGCGGGAAATTGCAGATCCAACGTGGGTTAATGTTCCGGACATGAATGAATCACAGCGTTTGAGTCACTCTTAAGTAGAAACACAAAGAAAGGAGTTAGAATCATTATGTCTTGTTTGTTTAATTAAATGGAGATCTCTGTAAGAGGGAAGCCAACAATTTAGCCTTTGTTAATCTGTTTGCTACGTTCGTGAGAGACGGGATATCTGCTTGTCCCTGTGCTTGTCAATTTACTTCGCTTGCTTCCCCCCTTTTCCCTGATTAATTTTGGGGTTCCATGGTTCTTGTGTTCCCCACAGAATTTTGTTTTCCCTCTTTAAGCTATGTTTGTGCTTGGGAATTGAACTTTGATCAAACCAGAGATATGAGTCATTCAGCTTCCTTTGTGAAGGAATGAAAAGGAATTTCTGCTTATCAGGAAACCCAACAAACCGGTTTTCACACCCTTTGACCCAGTACACAATGGACCTTATTTTTTTACATTCCTTGCCAGAGTCTATTGACTATTGGGTAATCCCCCTTCCTCCTTGAGAGCATTCCAATCTTATGATTTAACTTTTGGCTTCTACCTTATTTTCCATGTGTGTGTGCTGTGATATGTGGCGTTTAATAAACGTTTTGATTAATTATAATGCTTTATTCAAAATTTTAGGTAACACCTCCATCAAGATGGGTTCAAGTGGGATTTAATCCACTTGGCAACCATCACCCTTCCCAGTGGACTTAGGCACCCAAGGCCGTTAGTCCTCAGGATTGTCAGGTTAGTTAACCACCACCTGAGACTTGATGTTGAGTCACTGGCAATATGGACTACTCTATTACCATAGCAGGATAACCTGACCAGGCAGCTGTAGAATGATATAGTATTTAAAATTAACAGGGTTTTTTGTTCTCCGCTCCTTAACTCTATACATGCCCCCTACGAATTTCACAGCTACAGGATTTGGAATGATCCCAACTATGCCGGTGTGGCCTCAGATATGTTTCCCTGGTGGAAGTACACAGGAAAAGCTACACAGGGACGCTAGTGCAGACCTGTCCTGGCAATTCCATGTCTTGCCAGCAGAATGGCCCGAACTGGCGTGGATGATGCTGAATATCTTTACAGGCTTTGACCCAGCCACCTGTGCCTGTGTAATGTTCCAGTGGCATTACAAGCTAAAAATTGCCCACCACGCTCCAAGAAATGGGAAACAATGGCTACCTATTTCCTTTGTCACCTAAAGCACAAGGTTCAGACCAAGGCCCATCTGTCCAGTGTGGAAGAGCATGAGGTAGGCAACTCTTATTTATGCCCATCCCACACTGAACAGCATTACCTCTGTATCCTGCCCCAGGTTGCTTCTTCTGTGTCTGACATTGTAGGCATGAGAGATACAAAGGTGATCAGGGACAGACCATCACGTAGAAACCAGCTCTCTGTGGGCCAGTCTGGCCTCATGGAGCAGCACAGAAAGACAAGGGCATGCACATTACATAGACGTGCATTTCTTTAGCGCAGGGGTTCCCAACCTTTTCAAGCTGGGGGCCAGGACACACTATCTCAAGCAGCTTTGAGGACCATTTGGCCCTGTCTGCATGATGGGGGTGGCCATTTTGTCCCAACAACTTCAAAGGGATGGCCATTTTGTTAGATGCCCTTGGAGGGGTGGGGGGCACATGGAATGGCTCTGGGAGCCCGAGTTGGGCCTTGGGCCTTAGGTTGGGAACCCCTGCTTTAGCAGATACAATTCTTCCTTGGGGTTGGGGTAGAGGCTTCTTTAAAGGAATCAGGGCAGTGTGGCCTTTTTTCTTACTACTTTAGCTACAGGCACCATATAAACTTCCAAACCTAAGGGATACGTGTTCCATCTTCCACCCACCCACCAAACTCTCACCATCCCTGATCCAGTTTAAGGAGCAATGCTAATCTAATCAAGCTGATGCGTCTTTGTTACTAGAAGTTAGAAGGTAGGCAAATTTTCCATTGCTTTCGGGACTGTGGTGGCTTAATGGTTAAGATGCTGAGCTTTAAGACTGGAAGGTCGGGGTTTGATACCCGAGTAATGCACGATGGAGTGAGCTCCCATCTCTGTCCTGGTTCCTGCCAACCTAGCAGTTCAAAAGCAAGAAATTGCAAGTAGATAAATAGGGACCACTTCAGTAGGAAGGTAAACAGCATTCCATGCACTCTGGTGTCTAGTCATGCCTGCCACATGTCCACGGAAACGTCTGCAAATGTAGACAGCACTGGCTCTTTGGCTATAAACAGAGATGAGCACTGAACCCTAGAGTTGGATACGACTGGCTTTCGGGCAAGGGCAACCTTTACCTTTTAGTTTCATCTTGCTTCACCCTCAGGGGGACTCCTGACTCTGTGTGGGGCCAGGGATGTTGTTGCTATCAGAGCTAAGAGCCTCTAAGAGCCCACAAGTGGAACAAGAGCTTTGATATATGAGAATGTCAGTTGATAAGAATCAAAACCTTCTTAGAAGTGGCCGAACCTGGCAGTTGTTTTGTGATACTGAAATGTTGCAGATTTGGATAAATCCAGATAAGAATGAACAGACAATGGAACCAACTGGGCATATTCAATGTTTCATTCACTGATTATTTATACTAGTTAAAAACCATTGGTTTTTTATATTTTAAACTGTCGATAACACACTAAAATAAATTATTGTAAGAAAACCAATCACTGATTTTAAATCAATGCAATGTTATGTTAAATTAACTCAACAGAATCTCCAGGATAGATTTTTTTTCAGCAGAGTAACTCTCTCTCTCTCTCTCTCTCTCTCTCTCTCTCTCTCTCTCTCTCTATCTATCTATCTATCTATCTATCTATCTACCTAGCTATCTATTAGTAGACTAATCTCTCCTTCCTTCCTTCCTTCCTTCCTTCCTTCCTTCCTTCCTTCCATCCATCCATCTATCCATCTCTCTCTCTCTCTCTCTCTCTCTATCTATCTATCTATCTCCCCAGTCTGTAACATTAGACATTAATCCTTGATATTAGACTTCTGCTACAAGCTTAGCTCTCCAGTGTAGTAATCTGTCAGTAGTACTAACATTGTTGGCTTTGAAACTTGTATCCAGAAATGTGGAAATAATATGTTATGACCTTTAATTCTGAAAAGGTTTCTTCTGTTATTGGAAGAGAGAAAGCACTGCTTGTAGTCTTCTCCATGCCTTCATGATGCAAAGCTAACCTGAGAGCATATTGCTGGCTCTCAGAACTTACTCAAGGGAAAACGACAGAGAGGAATTTTTTTGGATAGTAGCTGTGTTAGTCTGTGGTTCAGGCATATAAGAAAACAAAAGCAAAAACAAAAAATACACAGAGGAAGCTTCCCTAACAAGCACTACATCTCCCATCTGGCTGCAATTAATTATTATTCTCCATGTCTCTTATCCTAGAATTAACCAATCAGGTAACATTACATCATATCAATTATTTTCCTCCATTCAAAATCCTCTTTTCTATGAGAATGATTTGTTGCCAATTAGCGTGGGCTTTGTTGTGTCTTCTTCACCCCTTCCTGTCTTTGGATCAGTGATGGGATGTAACAGGTTCTCACCAGTTCGCCAGAACCGGTAGTAACTTTCCCCAGTGTCCAGGAGAACCGGTAGCAGCTTTTGGGGGGAACCACCTTTGGTTTAAAAGCTCTGGTTGATTTGTGTTTGGGGTGGGTGGGTGTATTTTAATCTATTTTTATTTAATTTAATTTATTTAATTTATTTACGGGTTTATGTTGTGGGTGGGGGTTGAGGGGTGTGTGTGTGTGTGTGTGTGTGTGTGTGTGTGTGTGTGTGTGTGTGTGTGTGTGTGCTTATTTTTATTTTATTTTATTATTTTTTATTTATTTATATTTTTTCTTTGGCCCCGCCCATGTCATGATCTTGGCTCCACCCACATAATGATGTCATTACATTAGCTCTGCCCACACCATGATGACATCACAGTGGGGTACAAAATTTTTTGACATCCCACCACTGTTTTGGATGTCTCTCTTCCAGTTTGCCTTATTGTGAAAAGGCAGCTTAGAAAAACAAGACATTGTCTTCTCATTCTAGATGTTCACCCTTTCTCAGGAAAGTGAACAGTCCCATAGCCATCTTTAAGTCAAAGTCTACTTTTTGGTGCATTTTTGTTGTTCAGTTGCACAGTCGATTCCGACCCTTTGGGACCCCATGGACCACTGTCTGCCAGGTGTGTCCTGGTCGTCTCTGCCTGCCTGAGGCCTGGCCTTCTAGCCCTCTCCCATCAGTTTCACCATGGAAACGGGGCAGCATCTCCTCTCCTCTGCAAGGCACTCAAGGATGCTTGGTCCCTGGGCCTCTTTTCATGAGACTACCATCCCTGCCCCCACATCCTACCTAGACTTACAGACATGCAATGGTGGCACATAACCCAGCCTCTGCCTCTGTCAGCTAGCTGACCTAAATATTCCCCTCTTTTTTCTCTCTTCCTCCTTTCTTCCCCTCCCCTGTTGCTATTCTTTAACCTCACCCTCCTGTCTTCTTTTTCTTCTTCCATCTCGCTACCCATTTCAATCATGCTTCTGTTAGCCCTCCCCTGCCCTTTCAGCAGCCATACTGGGGCATCTCCAGTTTGTCTGGCAACTGGCTGCAATCACAGTGGCACCACTGCAGCTGGGAACCAAGCACCGGATTCTGTATCACTGGGAAAGATGGGGGCTGTGGTGGTAAACCTGTGTGAATCCTTACCTTACTTAAGATGTATTGCAAAAAAAACCCCTTGCACTGCTCATTTTTTAATTCTGCCCCCCCCCCTTCATTTCTCTAGGGTTTCACACATCTGGGTGTTGTTTTGATTCTATTTGTGCTAGAGATGTGCAGGTTTGTGTTTCCATAACCTAGAAACACAAAATCTATACACCTCTGATCCATATGGTGCCCTACAGGCAGATTTCTATTGTCTTTCAAGAGCTGGTAGCCTTGAGATCCCCAAAATCTGTTTCTTGGCATCCTGGCAGCACTGATAACCAACCAGAGCTGTTCTGGAACAACAGAATCCCAGCACTTATCTGCAAGTCAATCATGAATGTAAATGATGGAGCAGCTTTGAAAAGGGAGCCTCTGGAAAAGAAACCTTGAGAATATATCAAATATGCTGTAGAAATGATGCACAAACACCAGATGGCCAAACTACTTATAAGTAGAGCTGATGGATGGCTTGGGGTGATGCTTCAGCAAATAGGCCAATTAAGTTAATCTCTATTCAACTGCAGCAATGCCAGCAGTTGCTTTTTTCCTCTCCAAGGACTAACATATGTATTTAAGGTTGTATGACTCGATTAAAGCAATCAGTTCAATTATGGAAATCCATATATTTCTGGACTAACAGTATTTGTTATATTTATCTTTGGGTTTCATGGGAAGGGGACAAATAAAGTAGGAAAAACTATAGCTGACAAATATCAAGTAAGTCTTACTTATTGAATTTCTATACCATCCATCGGGTTTTATCCCACTCTGGGCGGTGAACAAACAGAAAATAAATAACAACAATACCCACAACAAATCAAAACCCATCAACAACAAATACATCATAGGTAAAGGTAAAGGTTTCCCTTGCTCGAAAGCCAGTTGTATCCAACTCTAGGGGTCAGTGCTCATCTCTGTTTCAAAGCCGAAGAGCCAGTGTTGTCTGCTTCTACAGATGTTTCTGTGGTCATGTGACAGGCATGACTAGACACCAGAGCACACGGAATGCTGTTACCTTCCCACCGAAGTGGTCCCTATTCATCTACTTGCAATTTCTTGCTTTTGAACTGCTAGGTTGGCAGGAACTGGGACAAAGACGGGAGCTCATTCCGTCCTGCAGTACTCGGGAATCAAAGTGCTGACCTTCCGCCTCCCAGTCAGCGTCTTAGCAACTTGAGCCACAGCAGTCCCAAAATACATCATAGAAATACATCATAGATAAACTAAACTAAACTAAAGTAAAGTAAACTAAACTAAACTAAAATAAAATAAAATAATTGGCATCAGAGGACACTGAAACCGAACCTAACTGGCTAATCTATCAACAAGGGAACAACACCCTGAAAGGCCTCCTTGAAGAAGAATGTTTTAATTGTTTTTTAAAGGTAGCCCATGATGGGGCTCCACTGGTAGTGTATTGCACAGTGTTGGTGCCACCACCGAGAAGGTTCTATTTCTGCTTAAAGGCTTTCAAGCCATCCTCGGGGTTGGCACCTGGAGCTAAGCCAACTGTGATGACCAGGTGATGTGGGGAGTTGCTCTGAGAGAGAGACGCTTCGACAGATAGCAAGGTCCCAACCCATATAGGGGCTTGCATGATAACATTAACACCTTGTATCTGACACGGTAGGCAACAGGTAACATCAGTGTAATAAGCATTATGCACAAATCATTTTATAGGGTCCATAATAGAAGAATTGGACATTCAACCAGTACATGAAAGGTACAAGCCTATATTCAAGATCTGTTGGCTGAGGAGACATGAGAATTAAACATCGGGCCTACTGCTAAGGCAGAGATGAATGTCACCATCAATGTGGCATACACTGGTGTTAAGTCTTGTAAAAATTCTGATGGCATAGATCAGCTGGTGGGGCAGAGGCAAGGGGTCACCAGAGGTAGATACTGTTTCATGTGTATTACACAGAGCTAGACTAGATAGGGGACTGCAGTGCCTTAGTAGCTAAGACGCTGAACTTGATGACTAGAACAGTGTTTCCCAAATGCTGGTGTCTGGACTTCAGTTCCCAGAAGCCTAAGCCAGTATATTGACTGATCAGTGCTTTGGGGAATTGACTTAAGCTTCTGGGAATTGAAGTCCAAACACCAGCATTTGGGAAACACTGGACTAGAATGTCAGCAGGTCAGCAGGACTGACCTGTTGGCAGTGATGGGATGACAAAATTTTTACTACCACTCCCTGACGTCATGGACATCATGGGTGTTGCCAATGTCATGATGTCATGATGTCATGGGCGGAGCCGACATCATGATGTTTTGGGTTGGGCCTAAAAAATAATTATTATTTAAAAAATAAACACACATACACACATCCTTTTGAGAACGTTATAACAATTAACAAAATAGCTTGCATATTTGGGAGTTATTTCTGTGTGCGCCATACTTTTCTTATACTTCCATGCTTTTCTCCTGGTTCATAATTCTATGCTATGATTCTGTTACCTACTTGCTGGTTTTACTTTACATTTATGTTCTGTATAAATGGGAAGAGGGGGCGGGATTATACATTCAGTATCTTGCTTCTAAGCCACAACTTTTCTCCCTCCCCCAAATATGTCTCTAAACTTGGGACCACGGTTAGCCTTTCTTTAAAACTTATTCAGGACACACAACTAACTTTCTGCAACTCTCCCTTCCTCAATATAAGGATCTGATACAGTCTGTTCCTTCCAAGGTCTACTAGTACTTTCACTTCATCTGACAGTTCTTCGTGAGAATCAAGATGGTTGAGTCTGATCTCTCTGTCTCCCACTGTAACCTCTTAAATGCTTAACCCAAGAAATGAATGAGTTAAATCCTCAAAAAACCAAACTGAGCAAAATGCTGGGCTCCCTGCCAGCACATGAAAAGCCTCACTTTGCTCCTGTCTGGCTGTGCTGAAGTAGAAAAGCCTGTGACATGAAAGGGAGGCAATTCCTGTTCAGCTCTACATGCTTGGATGAATATACAGGGATTCAGGCCCAGGTTTTTAAGAGCTGCCACCCACACTATCAGTTTTGGATGGCACATCTGTCCATTTCAATCTCTCTCGTTCTCTCTCTCTCTTTTTTTAAATCTCAAGCTCTTTCCATCCCAATTATAAAGAATTTGGATTTTAGAAGCACCTTCTCAAAAAATATTCCAAGTGTCATTCCTGTTTAGGATAGTTGATTGCCTTGTCTTTTCTTCTACCTTCTGTAAAATAAAACTGTAGAAAGGAACTGGACTAGATCTTCCATTATTTCACGGAAAATCGGAGTACAGTTGTACCTTGCTTAAAGAGCATAATGTGTTCCACAGGATTGCTCTTTAAGCGAGTTTGCTCTTTAAGCGAAACACAATAGAAAGTGACCAATTGTGACTTCTGACCGGGGGGGGGGGAATGTGAACCCCGATTTACTTGTTAAGTGAATTTTTGGTTGGTTTTAGTTGTTAAGCAAGGCAACCATTCAGAGAAAATTCTGCTCTTTAAGTAAGTTAGTCTCTAAGCAAGGTGTCTTTATGTGAAGTTTTACTGTAATTGAACCATTAGTATTATTTGAAAAAGAAATATAATCCAGGAGGGCGTCCTCCAAGTCTTTTGCATCTTTTTGCCTCAATCTTTCTCTTTCATTCTTTCTCTCTCTCTTCCATTCTTTCATGCTCTCTCTAATTCATTCTCTTTCATTCTTTCTGTCTTTCATTCTTTCTCTCTCATTCATTCGTTCTCTCTCTCTTTCATTCTTTCTCTCTTTCATTCTCTCTCATTCATTCTCTCTCTTCTGATTTCATTTTTTCTCACTCTCTTTCATTCTTTCTCTCTCTCTTTCATTTTTCTCACTCTCTCACTTTCATTCTTTCTCTCTTTCATTCTTTCTTTCTTTCTCTCTTTCATTCATTCTCTCTCTTTTGCTTTCATTCTTTCTCTCTCATTCTTTCTCTCACTCTCACTCTCATTCATTCATTCTCTCTCATTCTTTCTCTCTTGCTCTTACATGCTTTCTCTCTCTCTCTTTCATTCTTTCTGTCTCTCTCTATTTCATTTTTCTCTCTTTCATTCTTTCTCTCTTTCATTGTTTATCTCTCTCTCTCTTTAATTCTTTCTCACTTTCATTCTTTATCTCTCACTCTCTCTTTCATTCTTTCTCTCTCTCTTTCATTCTTTCTATCACTTTCATCCTTTCTCTCGTTCATTCATTTTCTCTCTCTCTCATTCTTTCTCTCTCATTCTTTCTGTCTCTCTCATTCTTTCGCTCTCATTCTTTCTGTCTCTCATTCTTTCATTCGCTCTCTCTCTTTCATTCGCTCTCTCTTTCATTCTCTCTTTCACTCTTTAATTCTCTCTCTTTTCTTTCATTCTTTCTCTCTCTTTCTTTCATTTGCTCTCTCTTTCATTCTCTCTTTCACTCTTTAATTCTCTCTTTTTCTTTCATTCTCTCTCTCTCTCTTTCATTCTTTCTCTCTATCTCATTCTTTCTCTTTCATTCGCTCGCTCTCTTTCATTCATTCTCCCTGCAGGCTGGGACCAGGAGGACCTTCCTGTCAGCACACCCTTGGGCCCTGTCACCACATGAAAGAAGAGGACTGGGCCCAGCCGTGGCAATTTTGGTGGTTCCCCTTGCTTGGAAGAAGTGGCTTGCCCGAGGCTCCTTGAGCCGGTGGCAAAAAGAGAAAGTTTTCTTTATCCATTTTACCATTTTTTTAACCCAAATGCTCCCAGCAGACATTCCTTTTTTCTCCTGTTCACAGATTTCTTCAAAAGCACATCTATTCTATTCCTCCTTTCCTGTTTGGCCTATTTATTTTGAATGAATGAGCCAATCCCTTTAGTCCTTATATTCCAGAAATATCCTACTCCATTTCAACAATGCCTATTAGCTTTTTGGCATTATGTTCCATCTGCAACAGTACAGAAACATCAGAAACAATGGAGCATACTCCTAAACTTTTCCTTTATTGAGTCCCTCTACTCCATATTACCCTCTACTCCATATTAACAGATCCCAGCAACTGTTCCCCAGGGTACATCTTGGAAGATGTTAATTCAGAATGCTTTGAAAGCATATTCATGCAAGTGTGAAATGCATTTTTCTCACCCCTGAACATCATCAGATTATTTAGGATTTTAACTCAGAGGTATACACTGGATTTTAAGGAACCATAAAGAATGGCTTTCCCTAAAGTTACTGATATGTTAATCTTCTGGACATCCCGGTTGAAAACAAAAAATGCATCAAATCTGGAGCAGGCTTCCATATTTCCAGGTTCTTCACTTCCACCTTTTCCCGTTCTAATTCTTGCTGTTTCTGCTTAATGCGGAAAGGCACACTGAGGGTGGAGATGTAGGAAAAGAAATAAGAGAAGCTTGTTGAGAAATGTTATTATTAACACAGCAACATTCTCTTTTGGGTTTAAAAAAGGAAATTAACAGATTTTTTCCACATCAGCATATATTTAAGAAAATGCATTCCAAAAGCAATTTTTGGTAGGCAAAATGAAATGTCTAGATGTATTTCATTAGGTTTTGCCAACAGATGGTTCTCAATTAACAGCAGAGTTTTGTGTTTCCAGAGTCAAATTGTTCTCTTTTTCCTGCCTTTAGCTCACTTAATAGCTCTGTGAACTCACAGATCAATTCTCCACTATGCCTCCCAAAAGAAAAGTCAGTTTATGTATAATCGAGTGCTCCCAAAAGAAGAGAATTGTAACCTCCTTCTAAGTATTCTATGCTTAGAGAACCTTGGGAAGGTCCACTATGACTCAGAATGGTTTTGACGGCACATGATCATTATTTGCAAGATGAGGGGACTAACACCATTGTGTCATCTGAGGAGTTCTACTTGTGAGGCTGCAGATTCTTCCTCACTGGTAGATCTCAAGATAGGGTTGCCATATGTCCCGTTTTTCCCGGATTTTCCCGGATTCAAGCTTGGGAAAGTTGTCCTGGCTGGTTCAAGAAAAAACATGTAAAAGTCCCAGATTTTTAAATTTGAACAAAGGAAGCAAGATAACTCCCCACCAAGGGATTTTTGCAAAGAGTTAATGCACTGTTTCCCTGACTTTCTTTCAATTAATCCTGTTTGCATCTCCCCTCCCTGGTGGGCTTCTCAGGGTGCTGTTTTGCCTTCACTGCTCGCAAGCAGGATAATTGAAAGAAATCCCTTGGCTCACCTTGAGCAATGATGCAGGCAAGAGACGCACTGGGGCACCAGCCCGAAAAACTCCAGCTTGCGGAGCCATTGGAAAAGGGAGGGAAAAATGGAAGCTCCTCTCCATGGATGAGGATTCTGCAGGGTCTTAGAAGCACAGCCACCTTGACAGCCCTATCCGACGCAGGTGCAGTTTGAAGAAAGCAATGACTTCACATGGCTGTCCCGGTTTGGTGGGAAAGAATTATGGCAACCCTATCTCAAGACAATGTGCAGATCACAAAATTTTGGGATCAAACATTCCCTGTTTCCCTCCCCGACCTTGCCCAACACAGAGATCTAGGGATCTTGCAACTATATTTTTGCCTTTTGCTTCACCTAATAAATGCATTGTTGCTGTTATGTGCCATCAAGTCAGTATTGACTTATAGTGACCCAGATGGGGCTTTCAAGGTAAATTAAGTATTTATGGAGTGGATTTAACAACTCTACCCTCCTGTAGCCTTTCATGGCTGAGTAAAGATTTGAACCCAAGGCTCCTGAGCACTAGTCTTTTGCTCTATTCACTATATCACATTGGGAATCAATAAATGTATTACCCCAAATGAATTTTGGCTTACATCTACCTCTGTATTAAATATCTTTGTCAGGGACCATGTGAATTGAACAGTTAATGTGCTTAACAACCACACTATGAATCCTCGTGGCACAGTGGTTAAAGTGTAGTAGTGCAAAACTGTCCACACTGTGAATTTGATCCTGATGGGACTCAAGGGTGACTCAACCTTCCCATCCTCCGAGGTCATTAAAATGAGTACCCAGCATATTGAGGGCAAAAATGCTAATTGCACTGTGAACCACTCTAAGTGATATATAAGTGCAATTGCTAAACAAGAGTCATTATGCACGCTCACCACAACTCATGTTATCTTTCTGTGAAGAGAGAAACATACACATAGAGATATGCATGTTATCTGACAGGCTCAAGTAATACACATGTTTTGGCTACATTTTATAAGTTCTCTTTAAAAATATGCACATTCTTTAGTCAATATGCAGAGTAAGAAGGAGATATTGTTTTAGTGTTAACTCAGAGCTACACAACCTGTTGGCTGAAGACCCACATTTTAAATTTCATGTGATCCAGAGTTTTCCCTCAGTTATTCCTTATCAATCAGTACATGGTGTATTACAAAGGGAAAGAAGATATAACACTTCTCCAGCAATCCTGAGGAAAATCCCATCCATCTATTATTTAACTTGTGGAGAATAGCAGTGCCAAGGAAATGATATTCATCTGAATCATCAGAAATGAAAGAGTTACTCTTCCCCCTCCCCACTCTGTTCTGATGATCACTTAATAGAGAACAGTTGAGCTGCAAGAGAAATCTGCCAAGGCCACCAAATTAAAAAAAACAAACAACAAACCATGTAGCATGAGCCCAGTGCCTTGAATAACAATGGCTGAAATCCAGTGGTGGGATGTCAAAAATTTTACTACCCCACTGTGACGTCATCACAGTGTGGGTGGAGCTGATGTCATGACATCATGACATCGTGGTCGGGGCCAAATAAAATAAAATTAAAATAAGCACACCCACCCACCCACCACAAACACGTCACTTACCTGTTAGTATAAGTGCCTGGGCAGCACCATGTTGCAAGGATGGATACGGTCATTGTACCAGTTCTCTAGGATAATATGCCTTAATGTAAAACAGCTGTACACTAATACCCCGGATAACGTTATGATTTGGTTGCACAAGTCATGACATTATCCGGTTTTTAGCGTTGTCCGGGGTATACATCGAACAATGCTAAAAAAAAAAGCCCTGACGTCAGGGCGCGGTTTGTACCTGAAGTCAAGCCCTAGGATAGCGATTGCTAGCTGGGACAGGAGAAGGCTTTTAACTCGACCGCCCTTCCCCCCCAGTTTTGGCAGGCGAGGACAGGCGAGGGGGGATGGGGGCCCTTTTGCCTCCTTTGCAACCCGTGCCTGCCGGGAATGAGTCCCCGCCGCCAAAGAAAAACGCGCGCTGCAGCCGCGGGCGAAGCGGCCGAGAACCTGGCCAGGATCTGTGAGGACCACAAGCGAGCTCTGCGGGAGGCCAAGGAGACCCTGCAGGAGGCAGAGGCGGGGGAAGGGCCCCGAGAAGAGGCTGCTGCTGCTGCTGCGGCTGCTGCTGCTGCTGCTGCTGCGGCTGCTGCTGCTGCTGCTGCGGCTGCTGCTGCTGCTGCTGCCTTCTTGGGGTGGGGGGTGGGCATGTGGTGGAAGGAGAACCTGCAGGTCCCCTTGTTCGTGGAAGACACAGGCAAAGAGCCCTGGTGTTGCTGCCCGAACCTGGCCGGCCTGCCGCCCTCCATGCTCCTCAGCCGAGGATGCGCCGGCGTGCTCTTTGGAGTCCTGAGGATGCACCGGCATGAGCAAACGAGCGGCGGTGGTGGAAACTTTCCTTGGCAGCCGCGAGAAGTTTCCTCACCACCTCCTCCTCCTACTCTCCGCGTTGCTCCCCCTGGGCAGGTGTCAGGGTGGCTGAGGAGGGAAGTTGTCGGAAGCGGCTGACGACCGACACTGGCTGTCAGTTCCGTCCGTGCCCACCGGGCTTCGTGCTCATGTTGGTTCCTCCCCCCTTCCTCCTCCCCCTCCCGCCACCAGGTATCTGGCCAGAAGGGAAAGCCCCGCAGTCGCAGTTACTGCCACCCCCCTCACCAAGCGTTAAGGAGCCAGTGTGGTGCACACGAGCCTTGGGGGGGAGGCGCCAACATGAGCACGAAGCCCGGCGGGCATGGGCGGAACTGACAGACAGTGTCAGTTGTCAGCCACCTCTGACAACTTCACTCCTCAGCCACCCCGACACCCGCCCAGGGGGACCCCCACTGGGCTCAAGTCACCTGTCTTTGGGATCGCCAAAGAAAGGAAGAAAGGAGGCAGTTTAAGAAACATTAGGATAAACTGGCGAGGCAGTGACAGCTTTGGCGAAGTGCGGAGGAGGCGAAGGAGCTGGAGAGAAAGAGAGTAGGGGAGGAAGGAAGGAAGGAAGAGGGGGGCACCGCCACTGCCGCCAAAGCCACCGCTGACTTGCCAGTTGATCCTATTGTTTCTTAAACTGCCTCCTTTCTTCCTTTCTTCGGCGATCTCAAAGAAAGGTGACTTCAGCCCAGCAGCAGCCGTGGCTTCGTCGTCTCCCCACCACCACCACCCGCGGCAAGTGCTAAGGTTCGTTTTTTTGGGGGGGAGACGACGAAGCCGCAGCCGCTGCTGGGCTCAAGTCACCTTTCTTTGGGATCGCCGAAGAAAGGAAGAAAGGAAGAAAGGAGGCAGTTTAAGAAACATTAGGATCAACTGGCAAGGCAGCGACAGCTTTGGCAGCTTTGGCAAAGTGCGGAGGAGGTGAAGGAGCTGGAGAGAAAGAGAGAGGGGGAGGAAGAAAGGAAAGAAGGAAGAGGGGGGCCGCCGCCACCGCTGACTCGCCAGTTGATCCTATCGTTCCTTAAACTGCCTCCTTTCTTCCTTTCTTTGGCGATCCCAAAGAAAGGTGACTTCAGCCCAGCAGCGACCGTGGCTTCGTCACCTCCCCACCACCACCACCTGTGGCAAGTGCTAAGGTTCGCTTCAGGTGGTGGTGGGGAGACGACGAAGCCGCGGCCGCTGCTGGGCTCAAGTCACCTTTCTTTGGGATCGCTGAAGAAAGGAAGAAAGGAGGCAGTTTAAGGAACGATAGGATTAACTGGCGAGGCAGCGACAGCTTTGGCAGCTTTGGCAAAGTGCGGAGGAGGTGAAGGAGCTGGAGAGAAAGAGAGAGGGGGAGGAAGGAAGGAAGGAAGAGGTGGGCGCCGCCGTCGCCAAAGCCGCCGCTGACTCACCAGTTGATCCTATCGTTTCTTAAACTGCCTCCTTTCTTCCTTTCTTTGGCGATCCCAAAGAAAGGTGACTTGAGCCCAGCAGTGGCCATGGCTTCGTCGTCTCCCCACCACCACCACCCGTGGCAAGTGCTAAGATTCGTTTTGGGTGGTGGTGGGGAGACGATGAAGCCGCGGCCGCTGCTGGGCTCAAGTCACCTTTCTTTGGGATTGCCAAAGAAAGGAAGAAAGGAGGCAGTTTAAGAAACAATAGGATTAACTGGCGAGGCAGCGGCGGCTTTGGTGGCGCCGGCGCCGGCTGCGGTGCTCCCTTCCTTCCTTCCTTCCTTCCTTCCCCTCTCTCTTTCTCTCCAGCTCCTTCGCCTCCTCCGCTCTTCGCCAAAGCCGCCACTGCCTGCACGGTGTTCTTCCCCGTACCCTTTCCAAACATCATGCGGGCAGGCACTGGGTGGTGGTGGTGGATTGGGTAGATGTTCTACCCAATCCAACCCCCCCCCCCACACACACACACACACGATTGTACCGGACAACGCTAAAATTCGTGTTATTTGATACAAGATTTTTCCAAAAATCTTGTAATGTTATGCAGTTTTAGCGCTATACGGTACAATCGTTATCCGGGGTATTACTGTACCTCCTTAAGGATTCTCCAATTGGAACAGCAATTGGAACAGCACAGGTGTAGCTTATTGATGAGGCATATCATAAAGCAAAGCAAAACAAAATAAACAAAATAAAATAAAATAAAATAAAATAAATAAAAAACACTGTAGCACTTTAAATACTAACTGCTATATTTTTATTGTTAGCTTTCGTGGATCAAGTCCACTTCATCATACACAGAGTGAAACTTACAGGCATGTTCTTTATATACAAAATTCAGGGGCTCAAAGGGAGAAGGGGTGTGGTCAAACAAGATGACAGACAAGCGAGCACAAGAATGCAGTTTCACACAGCCATTAGCAACAATAGATTATTCAGATAAACTCTAAATGACTCCCTTTCAATCTCAAGGTTGCTGAGAAAGCCCATTATGGTCTCTAATCAACTTGTGACCTGCATGTCAGGGGGAAAAACAAACACCTATACAGTACCTGGTTTCTTTCTGTTTTACTAAAGATAATAGGCAGGAAAGTTGTAATATAAAATCATATAGCAATCTGTGTATCAAATTTGATAATGTCCTAGATGTCCTTGATGAGGTAACTCCAAGACTTTGCTTAAAAACCCCAAGCCAGGCCGCTTGGCCTGCTGGCCGCCAGGCCTTTTTAGGAACTGTGGTAGTACGTCAATATAGGTAGAGGTATTAAATACACATTAAAATACACACGGACACACCACATCCAAAGGTGAGTCACTTACCCTGGGGAGCAGGCTATAGGGAGCTTCAGGTTAGCAGCTTCTCTTCCTCCTCCCCGCTTGGGAGGACAGCAAGGAGGCCGTACATATGCACCAAGCATTGTAGGCATGCATGCACACCAAGTGCTTGGCGTGCATGCACAGTGGGGGAACCAGTGAAAAGGTAAAGCCTGAAGGTGGTTCCCCCCAAAAGCTGCTACCGGTTCTCCAGGACAGTGGGGAAAGTTGCTACCGGCTCTGGCAGACTGGTGTGAACCTGTTGCATCCCATCACTGCTGAAATCCAGTAGTAAATCCCAACAAGAATAGGTCCTTTGAATCAGTGGGGATTTGGTGAGTCATCTCTTCCATACGTTCCACTGATTCAATGGGCCTACTGTAGTTGCAAATAACTACTGGTTGCAACACTGCAGTGGCTTAGTGGTTAAGACGCTGAGCTTGAAGACTTGGAAGGTCGTGGTTCAATACCCGAGTCCTGCATGATGGATCTTGGGGACATGAAAGGAGCCTCATTTGGGTGTCCCCTGAGTGGAGTTTCTCCTGCAAAGAAATCCTTTCAACCCAAAGTAATTTCTGACATGAAATTTATTTACTACTGTTTTTCAGCTAATGTATGTGGGTGTAGAAATATCCTGCAGCTTTGAGATAGAGGATCTAAAATTTGATTATTTTGCACTTAGCTTTGCATTAAAAACTCGGAGGTACACAGAATAATGCACACAGAATAATTTTTCTAAAGTAAATGTTATTGTTACAAAAAGAAATGTACTATACATTTAAGTTAATCAAACCAGCTTAATAAAGACGCTTTTTCTGGTATCTTTTTTCCTATCAGCCTGAATCGTCTGCAGTGATGGGATGTCAAAAATTCTACTACCACGCCATGACGTCACGGACGTCATGGGCGTGGCCAATGTCATGACGTCATGACGTCATGGGCGGAGCCAACGTCATGACGTCATGACGTTGTGGGCAAGGCCAAAAATAAAAAATAAATAAATAAACATGCACACAGACCCGTATATAACTTAAAGAAATAAAATAAAGAAATAAATAAAATAAAATTTAAATTAAAGTACAACCACCCACCGAAAACACAAATAAATCACCCACCCACCCTAAATATAAAAGCCTCACTTACCTTCCTTGGCACTGACGAACCTTCATGTGGCCCGGGGCCACCCGGCAAGGCACGCTGCCCCTGACTGCCACGGCCGCCACAGCCGCCTGCAGCCCCTGCCTGGCCACCGAACTCCCACGGGCACGTTGGTGCCTGCCCGCGCCGTCCGCCCACGCTGCGCCGTCCTAGGGACTTGGGCCGGACAAACCCCCATGCCCTGGGTAAGCGCGGCGGGGCTCGCCACCGCCGCATCATCTTCCGCCGGCCGCCGGCAGCTTCCTCGGGCATGGGGGTTTCTCGGGCCCAAGTCCCTAGGACGGCGCGGGCGGGCGGCGCGGCGCAGGCGGACGGCACGGGCGGCGCGGCGCAGGCGGACGGCACGGGCGGCGCGGCGCAGGCGGACGGCACGGGCGGCGCGGCGCAGGCGGACGGCACGGGCGGCGCGGCGCAGGCGGACGGCACGGGCGGCGCGGCGCAGGCGGACGGCGCGGCCAGGCACCAACGTCCCCGTGGGAGCTCGGTGGCCGGCTAGGGGAGGTGCCCTTCTCTTAGGGCTGCCGCCGCTGCTGCCGGAGCCACTCTAAAAAGAGGCGGCTCCAGCTTCGGAAGATTTTTTTTTTTTTAAAATTGGATCCATTTGGCTCCAATTGACTGCGCATGTCCAGAAACTCAATTTGACGCATGCGCAATGCGTCAGATTGAGTTTCTGGACATGCGCAGTCAATTGGAGCCATTTTATCTCTGATTTTAATTTTTTTTTTCCTTTCGGTCAGGCGTCCGGAACCGGACGCCCCAAAAGTGGACTTCCCCTCACGGAGAACCCTCCGGGATTCATCTTACCGGTTCCAGAGATCCGTCTAGAACCGGTGACATCCCATCACTGATCCTCTGTGAATATTTTCTTATGACTAACATTCCCTTGATCTGAAAGAGGCTTAACCGCCACAGGAGGGAGTTAAAGCTACACCATTTTGTAGCTTGTTTTCAAGATCAAGTGATTATAAGATTAAGATGGTAGAAGGAAGAAATCTTTCTGTGTTCTATGGTCCATATTTTATGAAGACAGGAAATTCCAAAGTTAAAAAAATCCACTACTGAGATTCTTCATTTGTTGTTGTTCAGTCGCACAGTCGATTCCGACCCTTTGTGACCCCATGGGCCACTGTCCGCCAGGCACTTCTGTCCTCCACCATCCTCCTCAACTCACTCAGCTTTGTGCCCATTGTGTCTACAATACCATCTAGCCATCTCATTTTTGAGATATCCCAAAGCCAACTATTTCATTATGTTGCTATTGCTTCACATTTGGTGAGGAACCCCTTCTTCTTGTTGTTCTGCCATATCCAAATCCAAATCTTGGTGATCCTCATGGTCATCAGCCATGAAAACTTCCTGAGAATATAATGCAGTGGCCTTTCATCTGCCTTCCACATCGCAGCAGGACACCCATAACCACTGATCCAGTTCCACGAGTCACCTTCTGGTCCTGAGACCTTTTGGCACACAAAGTCCTCATCAGTCCCAGGCCAGTATTGATGGAGCTGCTGCCCTCCATCAAGATGGATTCAAGCAGAATTTAATCCACGTGGGGATCATCACCCTTCCCTGTGGACTTATGTGGACATAATCAGTGGTGGACTCAAAAAAAATTACTACCACACTGTGGGTGTGGTATGGTGGGTGTGGTCAGGGGAAAAAGTCCTGCATTGCACCAGAATTTGGACTTCTTTATTTCAAAACTTGGATGGGCAGGGCCAACTGGAATTTCTGCTTCTGGTTCTGATGAACTGGTGCGAACCTGCTGATGCCCACCACTGCACATAATCTCCTGTTTAGGAGTGCAATATAAGCCTTATTCAGGCATTGACCAGAAACCATAGTGGTTTTGAACTGTGTTTGTGGCTACATTGTCCAAATTCCCCAAGAAGTATGGCCAGTAACCTGGGGAATTCTGAGAGTTATAGGCCCAAAACAAAATCTGCTAAAATCTGCCATTCCCACCTGTAAGGGTGGAAAAGTCTGTATATGAAGGAGCCATGAGGATGAGCTTTGTTGGCAACCTCTGGAAGTCATTCAGACCATCATGCGTTGAGCAGAAAGGTCTGAAGAGATGATTACAAACACATCAAGTCTTTACAGAGATCCTGTGATCTGGAGCCCTGAATTGGCCTGTTCCTTCAGAACACCAACACTCAAAACCTTACTCAAGGGTGACATGCTAAGACGTTAGGATCTCATGACTTTCTGAACAGACCTGAACACCATCAAAGAAATATCTCCAGGAGAGAGAGGCTCCAGCAGTTTGAGAAATGGGAGAGAGCAGGATGCTGCACAAGATAACCATAGGAGGGGCAACACACCAATGTGACAGGAGACAATTTTCTCAGCAGCCTGAAGTTGGACAATCATGTTTGTCTTCTAGTGGTTCTAGCCACCTTTCATGGGATGTCCTCAGCAGATTTTTCTCCAGGAATCTTTCACCACACTCTGACCATTGAATGTGTATTGCTTAGCTATGCAGAAGATAGTGCTATCAGCTAATCAAAGCAAGCTTCCAAACAAGCAACCAAAACCTCTCCTGTCACCATGCAGTAAGCAGGGAACCATGCCCTCAGACAAAACCACCAGGGGAATGGAGTGGTCAGGAAAGCCAGTAGCACAAACAGTGGTGGGCATCAGCAGGTTCACACCAGTTTGCCAGAACCGGTAGCAGAAATTCTGACTGGCCCCCACCCATCCAAGTTTTGAAATAAAGTAGTCCTAATTCAGGTACACAAGGTTTTCTCCCTGGCCACACTCACCATACCACGCCCACAGTGTGGTAGTAAAATTTTTTGGAACTCACCACTGAGCACAAAGCAACTACTAATTTAAAAAAAATTAAAATGGTGAGCTGAAGCAAAGGGAAGAAGCAGGACGGAAGGGCAGGTGAGTTTTGTTTAAACAAGCTTTTAAGAAAAGACAAGGGACCCCAGGAGACAAAATCAGTGTGTGAGAGCGAAAGAGCATAGGTGGAGAGAGGATCTTTCAGACTTCTGTGGTGGTATTTCATACTGTCACCAGTCGGCAAAGGGGAAAGTAAGTGGACAGGAAGAAAAGAAAGAAAAGAAAGAAAAGGTGTGTGTATACTTTGGAATGAGAATTACACTTGGACCCTGAACATCTGATTTAAATTGCAAGCACAGTGAGAGCATTCATTACGTTTTCAAATGAAATCAAGAATGTGATTCAACCCTAAAAGTCTTGTAAAACTCCTATTTCTCTTACGCTAGTGGTGCCCAAACTAAGGCCCAGGGACCAGGTGCAGCCCCCGACGGCAATTCATACGGCCCGTGAAGCCCTCGTCGCTCCTGGAAGTGGAAGTAAAATGTGCCCGTACCGGGGCATTTTACTTCCGCTTCCAGGAGCGACGAGGGCTTCGTGAGCCAGATGAATTGTCGTCGGGGGCCACACTTGGCCCCCGGGCCTTGGTGACTGGCTCTCTGAACTACACGATCGGCCCACAACCCAAAAAGTTTGGGCACCCCTGTCTTACTGTGAATTCAGTCTTCTTCCAAGTCTGCAATCAATTACAAAATGACTGGGCAGGTTACACTGTTTTTATCATTGTGTTTCCATTCCCCCCCCCCTCCCGGAGAACACCAAGCCTACTGGGACTATGGATACAATAGACAGGTTCTGGAAGTAAATAAGAGCCGCATAAACAACAAACCAAATATTAAATAAAATACAAGATACATACCTTCGAATTCCTGGTAACTGTTGTAGGGGAACAAGTGCATCTAACTTCTTCTTATACGTATTACTGTACTAAGAAGAAGAAAAGCCAAAAATCACTATGGTCTTCAAATCGAATCATTATCTGGTTTGGCTACACTGACTTGAATCCGTGAGGTCAAACAATAGTCATCACAATGGCAGGCTGCCACTAATTAAGAAGTCAGCGCTTGTATTTCTTGTCACATGCTAAGTTACTGGATTGATGTATGACCAAATAAATACAAGCCTCAACATCTAAACTAGCAGCAATTTGCAGCAGGGATTTACAATGTTTGACTTATGCCAACTTACATGGGCAATATTCTGCATACTATATGCCATTATGCATACTATATGCAAGTTTGCAATTCATAATGCAGCCTACTGAAAAAGCTATATACAGTATGTAACATTAGTGCCTTTTCTATAATAATACTGCAAGTTATACTGCACTCTATGACAAAATTGGCACTGTTTTTCTACGGTAGTAAACTGTGTTTCATGGTCGGATTGTCCTCTAATCTTCTGGAAGCCTGACAGCTTCTTGATTTGAATTTTATTTTTCTATTCCTTTGGTTCCAATTCAATAAGGTGCAAAGATGTCTCATAACATCTGGATTTTTATATCCCATACAGCATGGGTTCACCACCTTTTTCCTCTGCAAGCTAGACCATCCCCCCCCCCCCCGGACAGCTAAGCAGGCCAGTCACGTGGTTCCTCCATGCCATAAATGCTGCCATAAAATGCATCCACAGCTGTCCTAAATGTGTTTACGGCAGTCACAGGTAAATTTCTGGCAGCGGTTATGGCAGACATAGGCACATTTACACATGCATAGGCATGTTTTATGGCTGTCATAAAAGCATTCCCTTCAGCTTCTGGTAGCGGCAAAGGTGCCGGCGGGCCACATGAAATGGAGCAGTGCGCTGGATCTGGCCTGCAGGCCACAGGTTGGCCACTCCTGCCATGCAGAGTGGTTGTGTACATACAGCCAACCAAACATTCCATTTTGATGCATAACCTTCAAATGTAAAGGAAGACTTCTTGAGCTTCCAATAATGATACCTGTCTGAATCTGAGGCAACTTGCAAGATGGGTTCCCCAGAGGTAACTTTGATGCTCACAGGATTAGACACCCCCAGCCTAGAAGGCAGGGTACACAGAAAGAGCCTCCTAGAAGATTGTTGTATTTTTGAACCACAACCAGGCATGTGCTGGTAATGGCAACCTTGTGTTGCTAGCTAAACTTTCTCACACTAGGTCAGGTGAAAGAAACTGCAGAATGAACTCACCAAAAGATGCCTTAATTTTGGCAGTTTCACATCTGGCCTAGACAAGGAAGAAGAAGCCTGGAAGACAGCTCTAGTACATGCAGGGTTAGACCATCACCTTGCTTTAGCTGCTGAGGCCCTGATGAACTCCACCTGAGTGCCCTGTGGGACGAGCTATATAAGAATTGGCTCTTTCCCATCAGGAATGAAGATCACTGGAGTTGCCTTTGTCCAGCCTTTGTTTCCTTTCTTCCAAAAATCTCTTGCTCTGAAGATCTTCTGCCTTGTTCCTGGCTCCCTCTCCTGAAGACTTTCTGCACTGTCCTTGCTTCCTGTGAATTATTGTCATGCCTTGTCTGGATCCTTGCTCTTTGAATCCCAGACCTGCCTTGCTCCAGACTCTGGAGGTCCTTTGTCTCATCTACTCTCCTGGTGATCTGATTTTTGGCTTGCTTGGGCTATGCTCTGTTGTTTGGACCAAATCTGATTCCCTGTCTAACCCAGTTTGATTTTGGACTTGGGCTCTGGACTGTGATGTGGTTACTGTTTGGCCTATTACCTGGTTGCCCTGGGTCCTGTTCAGTGGTGGGCAGCAAAAAAATTCACTACCACACTGTGAGCGAAGCCTACAGCATGGGCAGAGCCTACAGCATGGGCGATCTAGTCATGCCTGCCATGTATACATCTGAAAACACAGGCAGCACTGGCTCTTTGGCTGTAAATGGAGATGTGCACTGCATCCTAGAGTTGACTGGCTTTTAAGCAAGGGAGACCTTGAAACACTTGCAGAGATAAAACCTGATGGGGCAGGGCAGGGAGGTGGGCTTGGCCACCCAGTTAAGCTACCCCCGCCTGCCCGAAGGCCACCCAATTTTGCCACCCCCCTGCTCAGAGGTCACCCAATTTTGCTACCCCCCTTCAAGGGGTGTGTGCGAATCTGTGCTGCCCACCACTGGTCCTGTTGTTTGTGTTACTTGCCAGATACCAATGCCCTGACTGTGACAAGACCATGGAAATGGCATTATATCCGACCAGGTATTGTAACATTTAATCCACTTGATGTTGTACTGTATTATAATATGTTTAAGAGATCTGCTGTTAAGGAAATGCTCCATTTTCCACTCAGATATTTGCTTGATGTGTGGTGGTGATTTCTCCCCCACCCCAAAAAAAATCTCTGTACTTATTGTAATGAGCAAATAGGAGTAAAAAGTGTTTGGCTTTAGAAATTGGAAGCTTTTTCTTTAAACCTTTCTTGCCATTCACATTTGGAGAGGAATGGAAGAAACATTTGCATTGCTTCTAATGTTTGGTACTTGACACAGCAAATAAATTATACTTTTAACAGAACTTTTTAAAAAAACTTTCAAAACATTGCTACTGCTTCTTTTGTGTCTAGACCAGACGTGAAATTGCCAAAATGAAGGCATTTTTTGGTGTGTTCATTCTGCAGTTTCTTTCTCCTCACCTAGTTTGAGAAAGTTTAGTTTGCAACACAAAGCAGCTGTTACCAGGGTATGCTTGATTGAAGTGCAAACATACCACAATCTTTGAGGAGGCCCTTTCTGTGTAGCAACATTTTCAAAGAAATGCAAAACAGCCAGGCCCATGCTGGGATAGAAGGACTCATCCCAGTGTGCCCTAGGCCCCCAGTACGATTGGTGCCCTTGGACTGACCATGGGCACATGCACGCACCCAGCAGGAGTAGCTGCCTTGCTGTTGCCCTGCAAGAGGAGGAGCAACCAGGCTGGTTTTTTTTTTCAAACCAAGGTGCCCTCAGCTCAGCTCTCCCCTCCACCCCCAAGTGCTGCATGCCAGGTAGACCAAGTGAGGGGGGACCCATGTTGTTGGGGATGAGGGAGAAGGCAGTGCCTGCATCACTCTGATTGCCCACCCCACCACCATCACCTCCAGCTCAGGGGATCCACATTTGTGCCGGAACTGGCCCACTCGCCTGGTCACTCAGTTGCTGCCTCCTCCCTTGCCGGAGGTGGGGAGCCAAGCCAGGTGCTGCCATTGGCTGCCAAACCCACCCTTGCCTCCCACCACTTCCTCAGGCCAGGCCTCTCCACAGCCCCAGGCCAGGTAATCATGGCCAAAAGCCACCAGGAATGCAACAGCTGGGGCAGGTCAGCATCTGGGGATCACCCAAAACTGATGGCCATTGTAGCAGGGGAAGCCTGTGAGACATCTTGGCTCCCCTTCTCCACTCAAGCTGAGCCTGCCTTCCTCAACAAGGCCTGCGGGGAGCTCCTAGGAAGGCTCCTGACCAGGAAAGGTGGGGATGGGGTGGAGGGAGATATCAAACAGCCCTGCCCAGTCACCCCTGGTCTGAGGTGGAGGAGGCTGTTGACCCTGGGTGCCCAGATTCTCCCCCAATTCCCCTCCATTGGCGCCCTCATCACTTCTGTCCCATGACCTCCACAGGTATCTAGCATGGGCCTGAAAACAGCTCTCTCCCCCTGCTCTCCAAAAAATAAGTCCAGCAGAAGTTTCTAATTCAGTGGCTTCTCCAAAAGCCTTAATCATCTTGAGAAATATTTTCCTTCAACAGGAAACAATTTTCCCTTTTAACGTGAAAGAAGATCTTGATTCATGGTAAAATCCATGGTCCTCATCCAAAAGTCATCCACACGCAAGGATCACTCCAGGCACCCCTGTTCAACCTTTTCTTCTTCAAGTTCCATTTCTGATCCTGACTAATGGCTATCATTATGATGGTGAGCCGTGAAGGTTGTCATAGGAAGAATATAATGTAGTGGCCTTCTATTTGCCCTCTGGATCACAGCATGACACCTGTACAACTGATCCAGCTCCATGAGTCACTTTATGGTCCTGAGCCCTTTTGGCACACAGAGTTCACCTCAGCCCCAGGGCAGTATTGATGGAGCTGCTGCCCTCCATCAAGATGGATTCGGTTGGGATTTAATCCATTTGGGGACCATCATCCTTCCTTGTGTACTTTGCCAACTGAAGGCCAGTAGTTCTCAGGGTTGTCACATTAGTTAACCGCGTTGAGGTCAGTGACACTAGGGTCTAATCTATTAACTGATCTCAAGCAACCCTATTTACTCCCCCAAACCTGCTCACTCCAATTTGGCTGTCTAGCCAAGCCCCAAAATGCATATATGAACATTATTGGTCTTTGGTAAGTAAACTGAGCTGGTGTGGAAGAGTTTAACTTTTGGGGAATTGGCTCTGTCTTATACTGTACTTTCAACTGATAGACTAAATTTAGTTTTTCATTTTTAGCTGATTTGAGTTTGAATTTTATTTTTATTTTTTTATTTTTTTTCCTCATATTTACTATCCTGCCCCAATCGGGTAAACCCAACTCTGGGCGGGTTTTAGTTTTAAATAAAACAACTTGCCTCCCAAAATTCGCGAGAGGTCTTGTTGATCCCATTTTGTGAAAGTCTGTACTTTGCTCTGGACAGGCATATGGATGGTCACCAAGCGTCACAAATGGAATGCCATTTCTGGAGTCAATTTTATCCACTGTAATTATAAGCAAAAATAGAGTTAAATAGAGAGTCTGGATTGGAAGCATATGATCTAATGGGCAACATCCTGTTAGCACTGTTCCACCACTGTAAACTGAATTAGGGAGGTAGCAATAATTGATTAAAGTTAATTACAGTTTCCTATTCCCCCATCTCAGTTTTCAAGTTTCTTTGGGGTTCCCTTTTACCTGGGAAGCCTTTGAGTGATGCAGAATGGTGGATGAAGCTTTTTTTTTTTACTATTAAAATCTCCCCTCCCCCACATCAAGGTTTAAATATGAATTAACTGTTACCTGAACCGGAATCCAATTTACAGTAGTGGAATACATCAACAGGATTTTGCCCAATATCTCAACAGTAGAAACTAGATTTGCACTTTGTGACCAGATTACATCCAGGACGCATTGCACACGCTGAAATCATTTTCTTGGAATTTAAATACAGTAATACCTCAGATAATGCTAAGACTTGGTTCCACAAGTCTTGGTGTTATCTGATTTATAGTGTTATCCAATGCATGTTAAAATCCTATGGGATGGATCGGATAACGTTAAAGCTCCATAGAGATACATTGTAACTGCACAGGCTTTAGCGGTTGTTATCCGATCCATCCCATAGGACCTTAACGTTATTCGATCCAATTCTCCTCCCCAGATTACTTAGCGTTATGCGATTTTAGCGTTATCCGAGGTAAACATTATCCGAGGTATTATTGTACTTTTATTTGCTGTGCTACCGGTAGAAACAAGCAGAGCACTCGTTGGCCTTAACCTACCTGAGTCTGCAACATTGTAACAGGTATTTTTCCACATTTGTACAATTTCACTCCTGACTGGTTTTGCACACTGTCTATGCTTTTCCCTCTCTCCAGAAGGCTTGATTTATTTTTAGGCTCATTTTGTTCCCCTGAGGGAGTAAAGTTCAGTACTTATGGTGAAGTTTATTTCGGTGGTCAAAATCCTCACAGTTAGAAGCTTTCATCACAAGAACAACAACAACAAACCCCCCCCCCCAAAGAAATAACCCCAGAAGAGAGAAGCTCCATCAGAGAAGTGGATTTCAACCATATATTCCAAAGGATTTCAAAGAGGGAGGAAAGTGGTTTTTCAGAAATATTTGCAGCTTTCAACGTGCAATCAGGATGTGAACCCCACTAATCCCCGTGTTTCTTCATGACCAGCTGGGAGAGGGAGGAGTGGAAATTTTGCCCTGTTTGAGAAAGCCCCGTTGTGCTGCAATTGTGCTTAGTGATTAGGCTTTCTGCAAGACTCATAAATTCTGACCCAGAGGTTTTTCCTCTGAGTCTAGGCCAGATGTGAAACTACCAAAGTGAAGCTACCTTTTGGTGAGTTAATGCTAATTTCATGTCAGAAATTATTCTGGGTTGAAAGTATTTTTGCTGGAGAAACTCCGCTCAGGGGATGCCTGAATGAAGCTCCTTTCATGTCTCCAATATCTTTACCCACTGAAGTGGTCCCTATTTATCGACTTGACAATTTCTTGCTTTCTAACTGCTAGGTTGGCAGGAGCTGGGACAGAGATGGGCACTCAAACTGTCATGCAGTACCTGGGTCTTAAACTGCTTACTTGCCGGCCTTCCAGCTAACAAGGTGAGCTTCTTAACCACTGACCCACTGCAGCAAGTCAGCAGTTCAAATACCAGGTACTGCATGATGGTATGAGTGCCCATTTCCGTCCCAGCTCCTGCCAACCTAGCAGTTTGAAAGCAAGAAATTGCCAAGTAGATAAACAGGGACCACTTCAGTGGGAAAAGATATTTGAGACATGAAAGGAGCCTCATTCAGGCATCCCCTGAGCGGAGTTTCTCCAGCAAAAATACTTTCAACCCAGAATAATTTCTGACACGAAATTATTATTATTGGTGAGTTCATTCTGCAGTTCCTTTTGCCTGACCTTGTGTGAGAAAGATTAACTGGAAACACAAGGTTGCCGTCACAAGGGTACGCCCAATTGTGGTTCAAAAATACCACAATCTTTGAGGAGGCTCTTTCTCTGTACCCCAGACCCAGAGATAAGGAAAATCACAGAGGGAAAATGTTCTATATCCCCAGCAGCCACTGTGCCCCGCCTAACATTGATTCAAAGGGTCATCGAGAGCCCAACCCTTTTGGTAAGGCTTTTAGGGTGGCTCAGGGGAGCGGAGGGGATGTAAAACTTTTTGTCTTTGAACTTTCTTACATGAATAAATTCTAAAGGTATTGCCATGTTAGTCTGCTGTAAAAAAAGGGGGGGAATCCTGTGCCATATTTAAGACTTAACAAATTTACTGCACTCTGAACAATAGCACATAGAAATTTATACTGTACTGTACTATAATAACTGTGTTAATGTTTGAGTTGATACATGACTTTGGGCAGTTTTTACTTCAGTTATCTTTACGATCCAAGTCACAGTATTTAAGCTGCCTGTGAAGGAGCTGTCAAGGATTTGTGGAGATCAGTCATGCTTGTGAACAAAGACAATATATATGCATGTAGGCACTCACACTGTAAAATCCAGAGGACCTACACTTTCATGCTTGAGGCATCAAAAGGCAGACATTGTGAAAAGGAAACAGCAGCTTTTGTTTCTCAATTACACTTGCCAACATGAATACACATTGCAAGAGGCTGTAGTTCCCTTTTAATATGCACCAGGCTACTTTCAGTTGAAGTACCGTATCCAGTTTTGGATGTCACACTTTGGAAGGAGGATGTAGGCAGATTGGAACAGGTCTACATGGGAAGGCAATAATCATAATCAGGATTGGAACACAAGCTCTATGAAGAATGAATGAATAAACTGGCCGTATAAGGAAGGGAGAACAGACAACCAAAGAGGACTATTTACATAGATGAAGTGTTGTCACATTAATTAAGGCAAAGGGGCTGCCATCTGCTGATTCAAGGCAATGAACTAGATTTGATGGCTAATGATCATAGATTTTTCTGCTGAGCATCGCGGTAAATGTCTCAATTGTATGAACAGTTGACAGTTCTTGAAAAGAAACACGGCCCTGCAATTTATCAGCCCTCGCTCATTAGTAGTATGTCACTAATGTGCTGCTTTTCAATGCATATTTATTTTTAAAACCAAATAGCCCCTCAAAGTAACATTTCAAAGTAATGAGCAAGTGCTACTGGTTTAAAAACAGAAAGTCTATTCACATGTCCTTTTTGCTCCTGCTTTAAGAGGAGATTCACCAATTCAGAATAGTTTAACACAGGAGTTCTCAACCTTTTAAAGCTGGGGGACGGGTCATGCTCCCTCAGACAGTTTCAAGGACCAGATGGACATTTTGCCCTCCTCCACCACATGGCACTTCCTGGTGTGGTGGAGGTGATGAGGGGCCACATCCAAGGACATGTTGGCTACACTCAAAGGGCGCTGGACAGGGAAGGAGTGGCAGCATCTATGGGGGATACTGCATGATGTCATGGATTGTAGCTGCCAGGTGACATACTTCTGCCCACCTGGGGAAGGGCCGCCAGTCACTAGGGTGCACCAGGACTTGTCCCTGTGTCCCAAATGGCCAGCATGGGCCTAGCCACATGAAATGGTGCCGCAAACTGCAGGTTGAGAATCCCTGGTTTAACACATCTGCATGATATTACTGGAGTCTTCCTTTGCCTTCAATTTCTGGATTATTTTCCTTTGCTTGGGAATCTCTTTTTCCCACCTCAGGCCCTTCCAGATCTGTTGCCCCATTTGTTCCTTTATTTTTAAACAAGCATGAGTCCTTTGGGGCCATGTACAATCAGAAACCTGCCTCCTTGACATCAGCTGTGATGTTAGTGGTAGTATTCTCCCCAGCACAGAGCAGTTCTTCCTATGTCTAATTGGCAGAACTGCCTTTCTAATCCATACAGCTGTCTCTCATCCTCGGCTTCATGTCTGACAAGATCAATATAACATACTTTTATATTTAAAAACTCAGAAGAGGCTGCAAGATCTCTGTCAAACTCTGCGGACTTTTTTCTGTGTTCAGATGAAAGTGGCAATCCCTTCTTCACAAACTGGAAACTTCCACTGTCAAATCAGGCAACAGAGAATCACAGAATAAAAGAGTTGGAAAGGGCCTATAAGGCCATTGTGTACAAAACCCCTGCTCAGTGCAGGAATCCGAATCAAAGTACATCTGACAGATGACCATCCAACTTTTTCTTGAATGCCTCCAACACTGGAGTGCTTAACACCTCTCAAGATACTGTGATCTACTGGATTCCAGTGTCATACTGCTCTAACAGTTAGGAAGCTTCTCCTGATATTCAGCTAAACTCAGGCATCCTGTAACTTGAGTTTGGGATGATCGAGAACACATCTTGCCTGTCTTGTATGAGAAGAACAACACTACAATATAATGTTAAAGAAGAATACTATCATATCTCCTCTCAAACTTCTTTTCTCAAGACCAAACATAACCAGTTGTTTCTGTCCTTGGTTTCCAGTCACATGATCACTGCCTTTCTTTGAACTTGTTCCAGGTTGTCTAAATCCTTCTTAAAATGCACTGTTCAGAACTAGACACAGTACTCAAGATGAGGCCTAACCAGTGCCGAATAAAGGGGAACTAGCATTTTACGGGGCTTGGAGACTATGCTTCCGTTAATGCAGGCTAAGATAGCATTGGATATTATTATTTTTACAGCCACTTCAAACAGTTACCTCCCATTCAACTTGTGATCTACAACAATTCTGAGACCCTTCTCTCATTTAGCACCGCTGTGCCTAATATATCTTCCATTTTTAAATTGTGTACAGTAGAACCCCACATAACAAAAATAATTTGTTCTACAAGGCACTTTGTTATACAATTTTTTGTTATACGATGCATGCATGCATCATATAACGAAAAGCCCTATGGGAAAAATCGTACAGTGAAAATCTCTATGGGGAAAATCGTACAACAAATTTTTTTTCGTTGTACCATTTTTTCCATAGAGATTTTCATTGTATGACTTTTCCTATAGAAATGCATTGCATCGTATAATGAAAATTTTAGTTATGTGGGGCACAATGGTTTTTTCAAATCCTCTTCACGGTACGGTTTTTTCGCTGTAAGAGGCATTCATTATACGAGGTTCTGTATTTCATTTATTTTTCCAGTGTGTAAAATTTTTAACTTATCCCAGTTACATGTCATTCTGTTGTTTTCAGCCCAATTAGGCCTATTAAGATTTTTTTTTTAGAAAAAATTGTCTTCCAGGACTTTAGCTACTCTAACCTATTTAAGGTTCAAAGCACAAGCCATCCCCTTTAGACATTACATTTTCTTAAAATTAAAAAGGTTTCTGGAGTTTTACCATATTTCTTTTTCCCCAAACACATTTCCACTGTCTGTTCAGATGACGTAGTTTTGTTTTTGAGATAGACACCATCAAATTTACACTTCTTGCCTATATGATAAGTGCGATTGCCATAACTTGGATAGAACGTCCATTCTCTGGCTAAGATCTCATCACCTCCTGAAGAAAAACGGGGGCGGCAGGGAGCAGGACAGGAGAAAATATATTTTGAGATGGCAGAATTTACAAATCAGAGAGTAAATAAAATAAAATAAAAAGATGAAAAGTGCTGTGGCCCCTTAGAGATGAACTCCTGTATTTTAATGTTAGCTTTCGTGGATCAAGCCCACTTTGTCAGACATAAGAGTGAGTTTCTGTGGTATCCATTTATACATATCAGGTACAACCAGTGGCGGGCATCAGCAGGTTCACACCAGTTTGCCAGAACTGGTAGCAGAAATTCCAGCTGCACCCAAGTTTTGAAATAAAATAGTCCTAAATTTGGGTGCTACCAGTGGTGGGCTGTCAAAAATTTTGCTACCCCACCGTGGGCGGAGCTGACATCATGGGCAGAGCCAACGTCATGACATCATGAGCAGAGGCAACATCATGACGTCATGATGTCATTATGTTGTGGGCGGAGCCAAAGGGAAAAAATAAAATAAAATAAATTCAATAAAAAATCAGTTACACATTAAAAATTCAATACACATTAACATTAAAACAATCAACCAACCCGCCCGTCCACCCCAAACACAAACCCATCACTTACCTGGCCTGGGGTCGGGGAGTAGGCACTAGGCAGGCAGGAAGTGCAGCGGTGCGGCGGCAAACCACCACGGCGGCCTGGTGGTGCAGCATGGCTGCCTGCACCCTTCTTTTCCGGGCAGCTGGCTGCCTGGAACTGCACAAGTGTCAAACCTCCATTTGACGCATGCGCACTTCTATTTTTTAGTGTGCATGCATCAAATGGAGGTTTGACACACACGCAATTCCAGGCAGCCATTTTGGCTGCCCGGAAATACACTTCTGGAGGGCAGCCGGAGAGGCGACCAAACTGGTCACCCGGGGGTTTACCACCACGACCACCACCGGCAACCCCTCCTGATGGGATGCTACTGGTTCGGGCGAACCAGTCTGAACCGGTAACATCCCATCACTGAGATGACTGTAAGGCTTTAAATCTGCTTCACAAAAGAGAAATCCAGTTTTCTCCTCCAATACTGATGAGCCGGAGATTTCTCTCCCTGACTAGAGACCCAGGCTTGTTTTTAAGAAGAGAAGTCATTCAATCATTCCAAACTATAGCAGACCCACTCAGTTAATTTATGAGTGGTAACTCAGCACTTAAGTATATCTCATTCAATCAGTATGTCAACTGACTTAAACCTGCCAAGTTTTCTACTACTGAAACCTTGGAGGTCTCCCAAGATGTTTATTGTCTCCTTCCTATTTTTCAGTAATGCAGGGTTGTTGTGTTTTGGCCACATAGCTGTTATAAAACAGCACTGAATTTTGCAATTAGTATATGTGATCTACAGAACGTTCATTCTGAGCTGGAAAGAAGTGAAAATATTTTGGTCTGACTATTATGCAATTTTACTTACGTGGGGAGGCCATCTCATGTCTATTCTGAACTAAGGGTTCAATTTTTTCTGCCAAACAGGTTTCAGGTAGAGAAATGCTATACTGGTGAGAGGAAACTGAAGAGGAGGGGTTTGATTTCAAGGCGGGATCTTGGCTGACAAAAATAAAAACAAAATGAAGGAAATGAGGGACCTACTTATTAATCACTTGAATGAAATCTAGTAAAAAATTCTGGTCATCTATGGACCTAACACATACTCAAAAGGAAATTTCTCTTTGTAGGGATTATTTGGTGTATCTAAATGTTTTTGACTGCCATTCTGCTGGAAGGAAGCTGATGTCAAATCTTGTTCATGAAGCCCACTGGATTTTGTCGTACTGTTGTTTAGCACTGAAAGGCAGAGCGTAACACATGACAGTTAACTTAATTTGAAGGGAGCTGAAGATAACACAAAGGAAATCAATTTAAAAACTTCTTCTAGTATTAAAGTATCTCAACACTGTCTTCTGCAGCACACCTTTGTGAAAATATACATGACCGAACCACATTCCCCTAAATTGACTGCCTACTTACATACAATACTTTCATTACATATACTGTATTTGAAATGTCCTTTAGATGGATGGTATTACCCAAAGGGGAAAAAATCTAATTACAAGCAGTTCATTATCACAGGTAAAGATAAAGGTTCGACCTTGCTCAAAAGCAAGTCGTATCCGACTGTAGGGTATGGTGCTCATCTCCATATATAGCCAAAAAGCCAGTGCTGTCTGCATCTGCAGAAGTTTCCATGGTCATGTGGCAGGCTTGACTAAACACTGGAGTGCACGAAGCACTGCTACTTTTCCTGTTGAAGTAGCATCTATTTATCTACCTGCAATTTCTTATTTTTGAACTGCTATTTTGGCAGGAGCTGGGACAGGTGATGGGTGCTCACACCCATCATGCAGCACTTGGGTTTAGAACTGCTGACGTGTCGACCTTCCAGTTGTCAAGTTCAGCATCTTAACCACTCAGCTACCGCAGTCCCTCGTGATCATAAGCCACCTCATATCTATTGATAAATCCTCCAACTAGGTGGTGGACTTGAAAACCAGCCCTGTTTTCCAGTCAAAGATCATCAGTAACTGGCAATATGGTAGAATGCAATGGCACTGCTATGCAATGGAAAGGTGAATTTTGCTTCACGAGTTACCATGTGCAGGGTTGTTGTGCCTCATTAATTCAGCAGTTTGATTTCATCATGGTGCTCCTCTAATGCATCTTACCATGGTCTTTGTCCTCACAACACTCATTAGTCCCCTCTGCTTTCACCATGTTTATGCAGGGTTAGCATTCAAAAACTCAGCTTCAACCTCGGTGAGCACTCCATTACCAGAACCACTTACTACACCTTATACTATGTTATTTCGTATTACAGTTTAATCAGGTGGAGTTTCAGGACTAATTCTACTGTCTGGGTCATTTTTTCTGTTGTCCTTTGGTTGCCAAGGAAACAGAAGACAGCAAACAAAAGGAAAGGAGAATTTTGCTGTCTGTCTGTCACTACTCAGATTCTTAAGAGATGTTCATGTTCTTCAGTGAACAAACTGAAACTATACTGTTCCCACAAACATTTGGCAAAATAAGATATACTCAGTCATTCTCTTTGAGGGAGAAGCAGCTACCTCTTCCCCTCCTCATTATCCCTTTCTGCAGGTCACCCTTGCTGGAAAGCCAGTCGTATCTGACTCTAGGATTCAGTGCTCATCTCAGTTTATAGCCAAAGAGCCAGCTCTGTCTGTGTTTGCAGATCTTTCCATGGACATGTGGCAGGCATGACTAGACAACGAAGTGCATGAAATGATGTTTACCTTCCCACCAAAGTGGTACCCAGTGGTGGGTTGTTACTGGTTTGGACTGGTTCGCCCAAACCGGTAGCAACAATCCCGGGTGGTTCTCCGGGGGGGGTTAGTAACCACCCGGGATTGTTTTTTTTGAATTTGGAGCCAAAATGGCTCCCGGGTACTGCGCATGTGTCAAACCTTCATTTGATGCATGCGCAGTTCTATTATTTACTATGCATGCATCAAATGGAAGTTTGATGCATGCGCAGTACCCGGCAGCCATTTTGACTGCCAGGAAAGGAAGGGTGCAGGGAGAGCCTGAAGAAGCGGCGGACTTTCCGCACCAGGCCGCCGCCCCCGCCCCCAACCAGGCCATCGTGCTGTTGCAGTGGTTTGCCGCATCGGTGGTTTGCCGCCAGTCTGCCTCCTCTGCTGCTTCGCAATGACCAAGGGTTAGTGACAGGTTTGTGTTTGGGGTGGGTGGGTGTTTTGGTGGGTGGATGTATTTTAATGTAATTTTATTATAATTATTAATTAATTAATTAATGGGTTTGGGTTTGTGTTGTGGGTGGGTGGGTTGAGGAGTGTGTGTGTATGTTTATTTTTATTTTATTTTATTTTTATTATTATTTTATTATTTTATTTTTATTTTCTTTGGCCCCACCCACAACATCATGATGTCATGATGTCATGATGTCATGACGTTGGCTCTGCCCACAACATCATGATGTCATGATGTTGGCTCTGCCCACACTGTGATGACATCACGGTGTGGCAGCAGAAATTTTGACAACCCACCACTGGTGGTACCTATTTATCTAGTTGCAATTGCTTGCTTTCGAACTGCTAGGTTGGCAGGAGCTGGGACAGAGAAAGAAGCTCCCTCCGTCATGCAGCACTTGGGTCTCAAACAGTTGACCAGTCAAGTTGTCACGTTCGGCATCTTGACACTAAGCCCTTGCAGTCCCTTCATTTTCTGCATGTGGACAATGACATATCCAGTGGTGGGATGTCAAAAAATTTATTACCCCACCGTGATGTCATCATAGTGTGGGTGGAGCTAACATCATGATGTCATGATATCATGGGCAGGGCCAAAGAAAAAATAAATAAATACAAAAAAAGTAAAGAAAATAAGCACACACACACACATCCCTCACACACACACACACACACACACACACACCCCTTGGCGTGCATGCGCAGTGGGGGAACCAGTGAAAAGGTAAGCCCTGAAGGTGGTTCCCCCAAAAGCTGCTACCGGTTCTCCGGGACACTGGCGAAAGTTGATACCGGTTCCGGGGAACTGGTGAGAACCTGTTACATCCCATCACTGCGTGACGGAACCCTGTTGACTTTCCCACCGAAGTGGTCCCTATTTATCTACTTGCAATGTCTTACTTTCGAACTGCTAGGTTGGCAGGAGCTGGGGCAAAGACGGGAGCTCCTTCCGCCCTGCAGTGTTCGGGTCTCGAGGGGCTGACCCTGCCGCCTTCCAGTCAGCGTCTTAGCCACTTGAGCAGTCGCTACCCTTTTTTTAAAAACACACCGGAGGGGGAAACAAAACAAATGGGAGAAAACTTGGGACGTGGGGGAGTTTCCCCTGCCTACGCAACTGGGCAGGCGGGCGGGTGCCGGCGTGCCCGTCGCGCTCCCCCCTGCCGAGGCCCGTCCTCCCTCCCTCCCACAGCTCCCCCGCACTCCCTCCTCCTCCCCCCAGCGTTGCACATCGGGCTGCCTTTGCCTGCTGACGCGGAGATCCCGGAGGTTCCTCCTCGTTGCTACTGCCGCGGCTGGCGGGTCATGCATGCAGGCTGCGCTCTCACCGCCTCCCTCACCCCCCCTTTCCCAACCCGCCTCCCGCCCCTGGCTGGGTTTTCCCGTTCATTTGCAAGGAACCACCACCACTGCCACGCTTCATCTCTTTCTCCCCCCCCCCCGTAAGAGCCCCGGGGTTGGGGGGGGCAGAAACACACCCACCCACCCTTGACTGGGGGCGCCTCGTGTGTATGTGGGCGTGCGCGCGCGTAAAAACCGGGGTGTCCTCCTGGCTCCCGCCAAAAGCCGCTGCCCCCCCTCCCTCCCCCCCAAAAAACAACAACAGAGAGGTGGAAACTTGCCCCCGGCGGAGTCCACGCCGCGTCTCGTCCCTGAAGTTTTTTAAGCCTTTAAAACAACGCCAGGCGAGTTTTGGCGCTGGAAAGGGGGCGTGAGAGGAAATACGGGCGGGGAGGTGCCTAAAAAGCCCCGCTGGCTTCCCCTGCCTTGCTCCAATTTTTTTTAAAATTTTCCTCCCGGTGAGGCGTCCGATCCGGACGCCTCAAAAACGTTTTTACCCCCACGGAGAGCCCTCCGGAAATCCTTAAAACGGTTCTGTGGATCCGGTCAGAACCGGTGTCATCCCATCACTGCACATATCTAAACATGTGAAAATCCTGCTCACCTATTGTTCCACGCATGACTTTTTGAAGATCCATAAAAGCTTTGGCTATCTTATATTGGTGAGAGACTAATGTGCTCTATGGATGTGGGATTGGTTCCAGCTTTGGGGGCATAAGGATTTGGACAAGTGCTTATAACAACTCAACTAACCCTCTTAACCTGCGCCCACCGGGGTTGGTTAAAGCAAGCTTGAGGACTGATCAAATGGGCCCAGCCTATGGTGGATAGGAGAGAACTGGGACATGCCATTCTTAAAGAAAACAATGAGCCCCTTCTGACAAACCCATCCTGGAAACAAGGGTGCATCATAACTTGTTGTTGTTCAGTCGCACAGTCGATTCCGACCCTCTGCGACCCCATGGACCACTGTCCGCCAGGCACTCCTGTCCTCCACCATCCCCCTCAACTCGCTCAGCTCTGTGCCCATTGTCTCTACAATACCATCTAGCCATCTCATCTTGGGCCGTCCCCTTCTTCTTTTGCCCTCGACCCTTCCAAGCATCAAAGCTTTCTCAAGTGAATCCTCTCTTCTCATTTGATGTCCAAAGTACTTTAGCCTCATCTTCACTATTTGACCTTCTAAGGAACAGTCAGGGATAATTTCTTCTAAAATTGACCTATTTGTTCTCCTCGCTGTCCATGGGACTCTCAAAACTCTCCTCCAACACCACATCTCAAAGGCGTCTATTCTTCTGCGTTCAGCTTTCCTAATGGTCCAACTCTCACAACCATACATTGCCACAGGGAATACCATTGCTTTGACTATGCGAATTTTTGTTTTCAATGTGATGTCTCTACTTTTCACTATGCTCCCCAGGTTTCTCATCGCTTGCCTCCCAAGAATCAGTCGCCTTTTTATTTCATGGCTGCAATCACCATCTGCAGTGAGCTTAGATCCTAAGAAAGTAAAATCTGTCACTGCTTCTACTTCTTCCCCATCTATTTTCCAGGGACTGATAGGGCCTGTTGCCATGATCTTGGTTTTCTTGATATTGAGTCTCATGCCAGCTTTTTCAGTTTCTTCTTTCAACCTAATCAGGAGCTTCTTTAGGTCCTCCTCACTTTCTGCCATTAGGGTGGTATCATCTGCATATCTCAAATTGTTGATGTTTCTTCCAGCAATTTTGATCCCAAATTGTGATTCCTCCATCCCTGCGTTGCACATTATGTGTTCTGTGTATAAATTGAATAAGCAGGGTGACAAAATGCAGCCTTGTCTTACTCCTTTTCCTATTCCAAACCACTCCATCATTCCATTTTCTGTCCTAACTGTTGCCTCTTGATTCATGTACAGATTTCTCATGAGGGCTATAAGGTGTTCCGGTATTCCCATCTCTTTAATTACTTGCCACATTTTGTTGTGGTCCACACAGTCAAAAGCCTTCGTGTAATCAATGAAACAGAAGTAGACTTGTTTCTGATATTCCTTTGTTTTTTCCATGATCCATCTTATGTTGGCGATGTGATCTCTAGTCCCCCTGCCTCTTCTGAAACCCGCCTGCACTTCTGGTAATTCTCTCTCCATGTGCTGCTGCAGTCTATCCTGTATTATCTTGAGCATCACCTTGCTAGCGTGAGGGATGAGCACAATTGTTCGGTAATTTGAACATTCTTTGGCATTACCCTTTTTGGGGAGTGGAACGTATACAGATCTTTTCCAATCCTGTGGCCATTGTTTTGTTTTCCAAATCTGCTGGCATATAGAATGCAATAATTTGATTCCATCATCTCGTAGGGCTTTGAACAGTTCAACTTGGATACCATCAACTCGTTTTTTAGGGCCTTTCTGACTTCACTCTCTAGAATGTCTGGCTCATGTTCAATGTTCTCATCATTGTGATTATCAGGGGTGTTGAGGTCCTTTTTATATAGTTCCTCTGTGTGCTCTTTCCATCTTTTCTTAATCTCTTCTGCATCTGCTAACTCCTTGCCATCTTTGTCTTTTATCATGTTCATTTTTGCTTTAAATGTTCCCTTGAGTTCCCCAATTTTTTTTGAAAAGATCTCTAGTCCTACCCCTGATATTGTTTTCCTCTAGTTCTTTGCACTGTTCATTCAGGTAGGTTTCCTTATCTCTCCTTGCTTTTCTTTGAAATTCTGTATTCAAGTGATTGTATTTTTTTCCTTTCTCCTTGGCATTTTGCATTCCTTCTGTCCTCCGCTATTATAAGAGCCTCCTCGGACAACCACTTAGCTTTCTTACGCTTCTTTTCTTTTGGTATGGTTTTCCTTGCTGCCTCCTGCATGATGTCCCGCATCTCTGTCCATAATTCTTTTGGCACTCTGTCTATCTGGTCCAAGCCATTAAATCTGTTCCACACCTCCACTGAGTATTCCCAAGGAATACTCATAACTACATGCATCATAACTACATGCTGATTAAAAATACTCACTTTTTTTCTGTAAGGTTTCAAGAATGTTAGGACCATTCAAGTTCCAGTTACACTTGGAGGAAGCAGATTAGCTAAAGCAGTTTCAATCTGTATGCAGGACTGATTTAGAGACAGAATCACACTTGGTCATCCTGATGATAACATCTACTGGAAGAAAGACAGAGGAAAGGCACCTCTGCTAATTCTCCTTAATATCTCAGCCAGTTTTAAGGCCATTAGCCATGGCATTCTCTTGCAGAATAACGTAGCCACTGTACTGCAGTAGTTACACTGTACTGCAGTAGTTATATGGTAGCCGACCTCTTTCAGCTGAAAAACTGGATTTAGTTTCTGAGAAGTTCTCAAAAGCCACATTATTGGGGCCAAAGATAAACAATCGAACCCAGAATACCAATCTGTTTAGTTTACAGCTTTTACAAGCGGTAGCTAAGCCTTAAGAAGATACCCTTGCCCTTTCAGAAATAGGGAATCACATAAAAGATCAGGATACTGTGAAGAAATAGTGTCCTGGGAAAGGAGGCCTGGCTATCTAGGGCTCTAGGGAATGACAGAAGGGTCAGATTGGGACTATGGGAGGTGCAGATTTGACACCTAGCACTAAGATTGCCTTTTAGCTACATAAAACTCTTGGAAATGATTATCAGGCAGTTCAAACACGATGTCCTTAGCAAGAATGATGTTCTCCCTGGGGCTTTTTTTAAAAACTTCGTTGGTCTGGAAAATACAGATAGTGCAGAACACATTGATGTTGCTGAATGGAGATAGCTTACCATAAACATATAAACACTGTTCCTCAGAAAACTGCACTGGCTTACAAGGCTTGTGTTCAGATAAAGTTGTCAGAGAGTTGGCAAAAATATAATACAGAAGTTCACGTCATCTTAGTTGCAAAAAAAAAAAGGGGGGGGGGAATCTCCCAAACAAATGATGGTTGCAAGAAGGTTTTGAGTTACTAAATTTCTGAGACTAACACATTTTGAGTTGGAAACTAGACTGAACAACTGAACACTCAGAAAAAAACAGGCAGAACCCAGACACAGAGCTCAGAGAGGAAAGCAGTTACTTTTGGAAGGAAGAAACATTTAGCCTGCTGATTTGCTGTTTAGATTGAACCTCTCTGAGTTAGTGTGCAAAACAAACACAAAGCATAATGGGATTGCCTACTATAAGAATCAAGGATCCTTTTCTCCCCACATGCCTTGCCTTTGGAATTCCTCTCCTTTGCAGAATGACAGGCATCAACTTTCATGGTGTTCCAGAGACTGTTCAAAGCTTACTTATTTCATCAAGCAATGCATGATATCAATGCCTATCTCAGCATTATTTTTACTGTGGATTCGTGGGTTTTGCTTTGGATGTTTACATACCTTAGTTAAATTTTTATTAAATAGATCTTGAACACTGTCTTGGAATTTTGGTAACGAGTGTCTGTATATAAATGTTTTAAATAAATAAAAAGCAGATAAATGCAATTAAACCGGCATGGAATCACAGGCTTGGGGTTGCTGTTCCACCGCTTAAGCTTTTCCTACCTAAAAAAGATAGAAGGGCTACTTGCATATACAGCTGATGACTGTTATGTAGATATTAGAGTGGTTTTATTCCGCTTCTCCAACTCTACAGGGTGGCACGTAAGTCCCTACCCAGCCTGTAAGTCCCTACCCATCCTCTCCGTGGGCACGCGCCCCACCCCTCTGCCCAGCAGTCCAATGGGAGCGCTTCCTCCAGTGGTGAACTGTCAAATTTTTTACTACCCCACATCCCGTCAACCCACCCATCCCAAACACAAACCTGTCACTTACCTAGGCAGGCAGCAGGCAGGCAGCAGCCAGGTAGGAACCACGGCGACGCGGCGGCAAACCACCGGAGCGGTGGCGTGGCCTGGTGGCATGGCACGGTGCGGTGAGGAAAGGCCTCTGCCACCACTTGTAGAGTCACTACCTGTGCCCTTCCTTTCCAGGCAGCCAAAATGGCTGCCCGGAACTGCACATGCATCAAACCTCCATTTGACACATGCACAGTTCTATTGTTTAGTGTGCATGTGTCAAATAGAGGTTTGACGTGTGGCCAGTTCCGGGCAGTCATTTTGGCTGCCTGGAAATACATTTCTGGAGGGGGGGTGGAGAAGCGACCAAACCGGTTGCCCGGGGGTTTACCACCACCACCCCGGTGACCCCCTCCTGATGGGCGCTACCAGTTCGGGTGAACCATCACTGGCTTCCTCCCTCCCCCAGCAGAACCCTATTCTTTTTGTGGCTGGATAGGGACTTACAGGTCACCCTGTAGATGACCTAATCTGCATATATTGAAAACTGTGTGCCATAGTTTGCATATTATGCAAATCAAGTACATTGACTGCTGGGCTTGCTTTTCTGCCAATATCTTTCAGCCTTTCCATCATTTATATAGCAACGGCTGATCTGACTGTCCATGTACTTTAAAGGTTAAGACTGCATTTGACAAATATATGTTTAAATCCCTACCTACTCAGTAATCTTGCTTGATGTCCTTGTCCAGTCAGTACTTCTCAACCAAACCTATCTTACAAGGTTGTTTTCAGACTAAAATGTCATTTATTTATTTATTGTCTTCAGTTTTTACTGGTGCCAAAAGGTCCCTACAGATCCATGAGAGTCCCCCAGGAATCCCCTGCAAATGACGCGCTATCAATCTGATATGTGGGGCAAGGAGAGAATTCAAGGGAATCTGAAGGAAAACTGAAGAAATAACTGAGGGAGCAGAAAAGTGTGATTTTCTTCATGGATACAGATTAAATATTTAGTTACAACTCAGAGATATTGCATTTTAATTTTCTTTTGCTGACCATCATCGAGCTTTTCATCACCAAGTGGTGATAATTAGCTGGCAGAAGCTGGCTGAATAGCTCAACAAGCACTTGGCTACATGGTCAAATACTGCAAGATTTGCTCCTCATAAAACATGATGCAAAGGTTCATTCCAATCTGTTCAGATTCCCCACCCCCACCTCATCTTTCTGGGGGCTTCTACTTGCCCCCCCCCCCCGACTGGAATGATTTGAATTGACTTTTGTAAGCAGTTCTCTCCTTGAATAAAAGGACATGCTGGTGTGTCTATGGGTGGTCGTGTTATAGTGTAGGAAATTAAATACCACAGGAATACTCTCCCCCACAATCCGCCCATAAAGTGACCCTGAATTTTTTTAATTTTTTTGTATTGGAGTAGGTGAGGCTAGCAGAGACCCACTGTATTAAAGACACCAGAATAAAACTAGACCATTGTTGTTGTTGTTAAGGCAGAAGAGTAGGAGCCCCTTGGCTATCCAAGGTAGGGGCAACGGGAAGGGCGAGGCAGATGGATCTTGACTAAAGGAGCTTTTAAGAAAGGACAGGACCTCCAAGAAGGGACAAAAAAAATGTGTGAGGGAAGAAGAGCTGTCTGTCTGTCTGTCTGTCTGTCTGTCTGTCTGTCTGTCAAGAGGCTGACAGAATGTAGGGAGAGAAAGACGTTTTAGGCTTGTATGTGGCACCTTTTCCTGCATTTTTCCAACTGGTCAATGCCAATGAGGAAGGCACGAGGGCCAGAACAGGAAGGAAGGAAGTTGTAATGTCAATCGTAGGCGGACACTAAAATTCCGTTTCAGGTTAAAAGCCCAGTAAGAACATTCATTACATTTTCAATTAACAGATAACTGGACAGAACCACATGATTCTTTACCATGTAGCCAAGAACAACCATGGCCTGTGTGGAAAGCTTTAAATAGGGGTAAGAAGATCAAGGGCTAATCTGAGAAAGTGGGGTTTCCCTGTAGATGGTAGCCTGTGTGAATGTAGAGAGGTACAAACTATCTCCCATATAATACAATGCACATGATGCCCCTCAACGTGCACTGAGGAGGACCTTATGTTGGCAAGAGGAAATGCTGTTGATGTGGCCCAATATTGGGCAGATGTCATCTATCCATTTTTAATTCTATTTTGTTTCTAGATGTGTTAATTTTAGCTTTGCATGTTGTTATTTGCTGGTGGTGTCTGGCCGGACATCCTGCTACGGTAATGGAGTAGACCGTACAGCCAGCAACTCAATGCTGAGTGTTAGGCAGCTGTTAACTAAACTGACTCCCTAAAGGGGCCAACAGCTATGGACGGATGAGCGCCTTTAGGTGGGGTGATGGTCCCCTCAGTGGAGGAAATGCCACTGGAAAACATTAAAATTGGGCCCAACAGCAAAATGAGCTGAGGAGGAACTCTGATTCCCAATGGTCATGGAGGTGGAAGAGTCCATGCCAGATGGACTGGCTGTGAAGGTGCACCTTGATAATATCCTCAAGGCAGTCCATTGCAGTCCTGCATGTCTCATTTCATATGTGCTGTAGAAGATGGCTTCGTGACCATAGCGTGTGGATCACTTCATGGCAAGCTGGGGTCCACCTTAAACAAATTCATGCAAATGGCATTTTCCCTGCTTCAGGAAAAAAAAATGCATTCTCAGATACGAGTTGCAGCTGCCTACAGAACAGATTTCAGTGGTATGCTAGGAAGCTAAGGCTTGGCTTTTCCCTAACTGCAAAAGTCATCCACATATACTTACTTTAAAAATAGAAAGACAAAGATTTGGAACCTAGGCCAGCAAAAAGTCTAAGTGTATGACATGCTGAGACTCCAGGTAAAATTACCCAACTGGAATAAAATGGCAATGCTAATAATAATTTCATGTCAGAGATTACTCCGGGCTGAAAGGATTTTTAGGGGATGCCAGAATGAGGTTCCTTTCATGTCCCCAATGCTAAGAGATGTGCATACTAAAGTATACCTTGGTTTCCTGTTTCATAATATCCTCTATGGCACTATGAAGCAAAGGTTGCTATTCCCATCTATATTTCAAGGCAGAAGCTCAGCCAAAAATATTTAGACAGTTTCAGATTTAAGAACACTGACCACACCATCCAGGCTGTTTAAATAAAACCCTTTGAAATGATGACAGTAAATATATCAGGAAAATAGATGCACAGAAATTGTTTACCTTACGCTTCGGTAATAACTTTGTTCATCTGACTAAATAATAACCCACTCTTTTCATACCAACGTTTTAGGATTACGTGACCTCTTGTTGTGCAGTGCTAGTTGTATGAGGAATCTCAGCCACCTAAAGGTTAATTACCACTCCTGTAGTTTCAGGAAGAGGAAAGTATACCTCATTAACTCACTGGAATTTGTGTTAGGATACTCACACCAGGGCAAACAGAAGAGAAGCAATAAATCTAGTATCACCACATCAGGAGGCCTTCAGCAAAGTTACATTAGTGTGAGAAACCTCTTGAACCTCCTAAAATGTAGTTGAGATCAGAAGAGTAGCGTGCCTTGGCGGGGCCCCGTATAAAAATTTGTTTGGGGGCCCTTAGGAAGGGTAAAGATTTGTTTTGCTCACGCACGTTGGGGGCCCCCGTGGCCCGGGGCCCCCGTATAATTGATACGGCAGATACGGCGGTAGCTACGCCTCTGGTTGAGATAGAACTGAGACTACTGGGTTTATTGTAGTAGCAACTTTAGAGTACCCATAGAATGACTGATCCTTAGAAGGTCAAATAGTAAAGATGTAGCTAAAGTACTTTGGACATCAAATGAGAAGAGAGGATTTGCTTGAGAAGGCCTTGATGCTGGGAAGGGTGGAGGGCAAAAGAAGAAGGTGGCAGCCAAAAATGAGATGGCTAGATGGTATTGTAGACACAATACGCACAGAGCTGAGCGAGTTGATGAGGATGGTGGAGGACAGGAGTGCCTGGAGGACGGTGGTCCATGGGGTAGCAAAGTTGTTGGCTTTTTTTTAATTAATTGTAAACCATATTGCTGAATTTGTAGGGGTATAGTGGGATTGTTTAGTTTGTTTTGCACTCTTGTGGGATTTTGCATTGTTTAGTTGTTTTGCACTCATGTTGTAAGCCTCCTAGAGTTGGTTTCGCCTGATTAGGGCGGGATAATAAAGCTAAATAAATTTAAATTTTTTTAAAAAAGAATGAAGATTTGTGTTTCACTTTCTAAAAGATCTAGCTTCAAATATGAAAAAAAAAACAGAATTTATTTAGTATTCAGTTATCCTTAGATGATATATTTTAAACATTTTGGGTTGCTTCCAGGCGACAGTTTCTAGCTCTACCAATAAAAAGGGAAATTACAGCTATATTCAGCTTTCTTCCTCCCCCCCCCCCAAAGCTTTTTTAAGAGAGAGAGAAAATGGAAGAAACCAGAGGATAGTAGTGATAGTAGCTGAACCACCAATGAAATTCCACATTGAATGATTAGGTAAAGGTCAATCTTGCTTGAAAGTTGGTCATATCCGACTTTAGGGTTCAGTGCTCATCTCTGTTTATAACCAAAGAGCCAGCACTGTCTGTGTCTGCAGACATTACTGTGGACAAGTGGCAGACATGCTTCAACACTGGAGTGCTATTTACCTTCCCACCAAAGTGGTCCCTGTTTATCTATTTGCAATTTCTTGCTTTTGAACTGCTAGACTGGCAGGAGCTGGGACAGAGACAGGAGCTCACTCCGTCATGCAGAACTCCGGTCTCAAACTGCTGACCTTCCAGTCTTTGAGTTCAGCATCTTAACCACTTGAGCCACCGCAGTCTCTATACTGAAGGATTACAAACACACACACATCTTGCCTGAAAGAATGAACCATTTTCATTCTTTCTCTCTCATTTTTATAAAACATATGAAACACCAAGAAGCATCATAGCTCATTAAAAACTGAAATTTAGTATTATCAAGGCACTTCACTGTGCAGCATGTTTTTAAACTTGTTTATGCAGGCACACAAAAAAACTTCTTTTAAACCTCTTAGAGGTTGTTAACAGTTTATTCATCACTGACACAGCTCCTATAATAATGTAAGGTCCCTGCAACAAAAAAACACTGGTTGAAAGTCAAGGGTGCAGAGGTGAACCTGTGAATGTAAGTGGGGAAAGAATTTTATCCCTGAGCTGTCAGTTAAAAAAAGACACTGCCACTGAAGGAAAATTAAACACATAGTCTTAAATAATAAAACAGAATGTTGAACATCCAAGCACCAAGATAATTTCATAGAGTGGAAATGCTCCTGAAGCAGTCTTTTTCTTCTTCTTATCTTGCCTTTTCCACCGTCTCCTTTTTCTTAATAACTAGGTCATTTCCATCATCGTCCAAAGTAAAGTCTTAAGATATTTACTCATCATACCTTTCTTCTTTCCTTCTTCAACAAACACTGCATTTTAAGCAGCTTCCTTATTACAACATCAGGCAAACCTAACTCATTTCCAAGCAACTGGTAGGAAGAAATCCATTGGTTTCAAGTCTTTCAAAATAAAAATGCAGTCTTTAATCATCTATGTTCCCCTCCATACCACAACAAACAGTGATAGAGACTGGCGAACTAAATACCAGGTGGCAATTAAGCAAGGGACAGTAGTGATTATTTCGAAGGAGGGTACCCTTGGATTGCTTACTGCTTCATGTCATTATGCCTTCAGAAATCTCTTTGCCTTAGAGCAATATGCTATTTCACTCTTCTTCCCCACCCGACCCTTTTCTAAAAGGCTTTTTTAAAAAAACACCCAGACTGCAGTTACCAGATGGCAGTACTATCTGTGGACCATTAATAGTAGCGATTCAGACTCCTGGTCCCTGGAATATCCGGCTGGCCATTCATCCATATCTCCCGAATGATTCGCTCTCTTTCTTCCAGCCTATGAGCTCTCTCTATCTCCTCAGCAGAGGTAAAAATGTTCATGTTCAAAGTCCTTTCAAATCGGCGGTGCCTCCGTGCAGACAGGTCAGAAATAGTGTCTGAATCATTGTCACTACCACTGCTGTCAGTGTCAATGTTCTGAGGTGGTTTTTTCTTTGATGATCGTCGACAATCAGTTCGGCAGGAGATTCGGAGCACTAAAGCCAGCAGCGTCAGGAGGAGCCCAGCACAAATGCCAGACACAAAATACAGAGCAGCACGCTCGGGGTTTTCTGAAAGATACAAGATAAATGGTTTTCAAAGAGAATTTTTTAAAATATATATATATGCTTGTTATTTTGAAAATTTTAGGATGGGAGAAGAACTAGTAAATCACATGCAAAGCATATAGACAAGATCTAGAAAAATTGCTAAATTTTAGTTTGGGGAAAACTAAACGATCTAGTCGCACCTTAAGCTTCTAACATGTTTTATTTGGTGTGAAACTTTGTGGAGCACACTTCACCAGATGCAGTTGGTTTATCTATTGACTGAGGTAGTGTAGTGCCATAGTTGGTAGACATACAAATTGGGGTGGCAGGTTGGGAAAATACAGTTGTGAAAGACAGAAATCCCAGTAACTACTGGCAACAGTGGTTTATTAAGAAACTGTCATTGTCAAGTGACAAGAGATCTAGCACAAAAAAAGCAGATTAACTAATGTATGGTAATTGAAAGCCAATGTCTAGATTCATAGGATCATAGAATAACTGAGTTGGAAGGGGCCTATGAGACCATTGAGTCCAACCCTATGCAGGAATCCAGATCAAAGCAGATTTGGCAGATGGTTGTTCAATTTTCTTTTGAATGCCTCCAGCATTCAGAAGTACAGTCAAACCTCGCATAAAGAGCGTTTCGCTTAAAGAGTAAGTCGCTTAAAGAGCAGAATTTTCTCTGAATGTTCGCTTCGCTTAACAAATAAAACCAACCAAAAACTCGCTTAACAAATAAATTGGGGTTCACAATCCCCCCCCCCCAACAATTGGTCATTTACAATGGTGTTTCGCTTAAAGAGCAAACTCACTTAAAGAGCAATCCTGTGGAACGCATTATGCTCTTTAAGCGAGGCACCACTGTACGTAATTGGTTCCATTGTTGTACATGTAATCTATGTATAAAATAGTGTAACCTCCAGATGTACTCTTTGGGGTAAGAATTGTAATCAGATAAGCCAGAAGGGAAAGAAATGCACAAAAGACTGGGAATGAAAAACAAAATTTCCTAAGCAAGGGCTATTCATAGATAATAGAAGGGAGGTAGTACCAATAACACTTTGTACCTCAGTAGGTACAACTGAATATGTACTAAGACTACAAGCCTTTGACTTAATTCAAGCTACAAAGATAGATTTGAACCTTCTGATTAATTCTTTTTAAGATGTTGCTCATTGCATTTTACCATATATGGATATAACAACACAGCAAAGAAACATTTAAATAAATCCTCTGGGAAGTCCCAGATTAATTCACTTCATCCTACCACACAAGATTATGTAGAGGAGGTAACTAGCAAACAGCCTTGTTTGCAGCTTGTTAGCCATTTCAACCCTTCCTCCTCATACCTAATGCTGAGTCTGTTCAGTTTTTCTGTTTCCTCTCCATTCCATTCTTCTTTTTCTTTTAAAGCCTTGCTGCCCTTGCGGTAGAATAGCTCTGTGTCCGAAGAGAGAGAAAATTGGCAAATAGAGAGAAGTGGGAGTTCTCCATTAGCCTTGTTTCCAGCTTCTTGAGGTAGCTGTGCTCTAACTATCCCACTTGCAAATCTGAACCACCAGAGCACAGCTATCTTAACAAGCTGGAAACAAGGCTGACAGAACACTTTCTCCTGTCTCTCTGTCAATTTCTTGCTCAAGCAGATACAAACACACATCCCTCAGTCAGCTAGCTATCCTAGTGCTAAGGCAAATCTTTAAAAGAAAAATAAATAAGAAATCAAGAAAAATAACGGAGTTGGGTGTGAAAGAAAGAAGGCAACAAGTAGACTCCAGCATAAGGTATGGGATGGAGAGGATTTAAAAGACAGTCTGTTCCCACTTCCCTGACTCTCCTCATTGCTATTGTTGCTGGCTAGAATGGCTAAAACTAAATGGCTACAAAGATCTCCATTTTGGCTCAAGGACACATAGTGTCTAAACCAGGGGTCCCCAACCCTTTTACACCACAGGACTGACTACACCCCCTGGACAGCTGAGTGGGCTGGACCACAATGCCAAGAAGCAGGAGCAGGTGCCTTTATAGCTGTCGTAAATGTAGCCATTTCCACATTTATGACAGTCACGGGTGCATTTACACATGCATGGGCACAGGCGCATTTTACGGTTGACATAAACATGTCCGCTTCCACTTCCAGGTGTGGCGTTGGCAGCACGGACCATATGAAATGGTGTCATAGGCCAGGTCCAACCCATGGACTGTAGCCTGGGAACCCCTGGACTCAGTAGTGTAGTGTGCGGGGGCGCACGGGGCAGCCCACCCTGGGTGGTACTTTTTGGGCATATGAGTGTTCTTGGACTACAATTCCCAGAAGCCCTAGCTGGAGCGGAAAAAAATTGCTTTTGTTTTCACAAACTAGAACAAAGGCCACCAAAATACAGGCAGCAACCCACAAGCAGAAGGTGGGGGGACCCCTCCTTTTTTCAATGAAGACTACAGAAATGCATCTTGGATTTGAATAGTTCTATGTCTAACAATTATGGACAAAACTAAGATGCACAAGAACAGCTCAAGAGCATCTTTTGTTAAAGGCATAACAATTGGAGAAGATAATTTGGAGTGATGGGAAGTGCTTAACCCTTTTTGATTCTGAAACACAAACACACACCAACACGCTGCTCTTCAAGATTCATCCTCATTTGTGGAAATGATGTGACAGTAAAAAAAAAAATCAAAAGTGGGAGAAAACAAAACTGACAGATTCATCCATCCAGGGCCAGGGTTTTGAGTGCTTAAGAGAAAGGCAAATTTGCCGGAGGAGATCATGGCGTGCAATTAAAAGGAGGAGTGGAGGGAAAACAAGTAATGGGGAAGGAAAGGAAAGAGACTTGTGGCATTGGAGAGGAGAAGGTGAGGTGAGAGCAGAAAAGAGGATGTGCTGGTGAGGAAAAAGGAAGGAAGAAAAATGGGGAGAGAAGGAGAATAGTTGTTGACAGAAAGTAAAAATTGTAGAGAGAAACTAGCTATGTGTTCTTTGCCCATTGTGTATCTTCCCCAAGTCTTCTCATGCTGGTAAGCATAATGTGGCAGATAACTGATTTCCAATGTATCTTGATAATACATTGGATAGCACAGAAGCACAGCAATTACTTTTTTAAAGCAAAGCAACACAGCCACACTTATATACTGCCCCATAGCGTGTAGTGCACTCTATGGGCGGTTCACAAGTTAATTAGCATTTTGCCCCCAGCATGCTGAGTAATCATCTTACCGACTTTGGGAGGATGGAAGGCTGAGTCAACTTTGAGCCCTGGCCAGGATGGGACTCACAACCTTTGGGTTACAGGACCGCAGTTTAACCACAGCGTCCTGGTGGGTGCAGTGGTTAAGTTGTGTCCTTTTTGTTTTATGTTCTGTGTGGTTCCCAAGGAGATGCCAAAGAGTGCAGGAACTATAGGACCAATTGTTCTAATTTTCCATGCAAACAAATTGATGGTCAAGGTGCTGCAACAAAGGCTTTTTACCTTTAATGGAGCCAGAAATGGCTGATATTCAAGCTGGATTTCAAAACAGAAAAGGCACCAAAGATCATACTGCAAATGTCCGCTGGATACTGGAGCACACCAAATAATTTCAGAAGATCAATGTATGCATTGTAGGCTACAGCAAAGCCTCTGACTGCATGAATTATTTTTAATGTGTTGGTAGTTCTGAAAGAAATAGGTGTGCTTCAGCACTTGATTATACTAATGCATAACTTGTACTGTGGACAATAAGGTGCAATTATAACAGAATATGAAGAGACAGAATGGTTTCCTATAGGCAAAGGTGTAAGACAAGGGTGCAATTTATCCCCTTATCTGACCAATCTGAATGCAGTACATATCATATGGAAAGCCAAATTACAGTCAGATGAAGACAGAGTGAAAACTGATAAAAGAAACATTAATAATTTAAGGTATGTAGATGACGCAGAAAGCAGAAATGACTTGAAACAATTTTTAATGCAAGTGAAAGAAGAACAGTTGAAAATAAAGACAAAACTCATGACTACAGAAGAACTACACAAATTTGACATTGACAATAAAGAAATTGAATAGTGAAATATACATTTTTATACCTTGGGTCAACTGTCAGTCCAATTGGGGAAATCAGAAGAAGCCTAAGACTCAGAAGGGCAGCAATGGAGGAATTAGAAAATAATATTAAGTGTAAGGATGTGTCACTGAAGACCAAGAGCATACACTCTTGTATATCCAAACACTTTGTATGGGTGTGAAAACTGGACAGTATGGAAAGCTGACAGGGAGGAAAAAATAATTTGTTTGAAACATGGTGGTGGAGATATCCTGGATGACCAGAACAATCAACAAATGGATCCTATTGAAAATTAAACGTGAACTAAAGTGCAAAAGTGATTAAATTGAAGCTCATGGAGATCATGAGAAGACTGAGAATGGTTGGAGGCAATAGGAAAAGAGGAAGACCAAACACAGAATGGATTGACTCCCTAGAGTCCCAAGAGTTCTTGGACTTCAATTCCCAGAAGCTCAAATAAGCACATCAGCTAATCAGGGCTTCTGGGAACTGAAGTCCAAGAATACCTGGGGTACCAAGGCTGGCTACCCCTGCCCTAGAGGATGGCACAGGCTTGGATTTACAAGAGCTGAGGAAGACTGTTGAGGACATAACATTATGGAGATTGCTCATTCATAACTTCACAACTTGTTGACACATAATAACAACACATAATGCTTAAAATTTCACTTTGGGAAACATAATCATCTTATTTTTATGCTCTCTGATTGTAGCTTTTCAGGCTACTAGCTCCTTATTTTCAGAATATAATTCGAACACACTCCTTATACTTTTTGCTTCTTGAAGTTTTCCCTGCAACTCATGATTCCTGAGCTGCCCAGGGCCCAGCCAACTATCACCCATTCTCCCTTCTCGGATGGGCTACAGAAATTTCCATAGAGACAAGGACTGAATATTCTTATTCCTCCTCAAGCTGGAGAGCCAATCTAGTTTATGATGTTTGTGAAGCTCTGTCTGGCCAGCAACAATGGAGAGACTCACCACTCTTGCTATATAATATCTTCAGTGTCTCCTATAAGAAGCCATAAACTAACCAGCTACAATTTTTTCAAGGTAAGTGAGGGTAGCAATAGCAATACTCAGCAAGTTGGGGACAAAATGCTAATTAACATGTGAACCGCCCAGAGAGTACACTATGCTCTATGGGGTGGTATGTAAGTGTGATTACTTTGCTTTTTCTTTGCTTTGTTATATATACTTCGTGCACTCTCCGAGCCATCCACACGTTAATTAGCATTTTGCCCCAAACATGCTGGGTACTTATTTTGCCAACCTCAGAAAGATGACTGGCTGAGTCAACCTTGGTCCCTATCAGGATTGAACTCGCAACATTCTAGCTACAATGCTATAGTTTAATCACTGTGCCACCAGGGCTCTACATGGAGGAAGAGATCACATTTTGAACCACTTGTGGAACAGTCCAGTGTGATCTATTTCCTGGTGATTCACTCAATGTATGGTGAATTTTGTTCCAACCCAAATGAGTTGGCATGCCCAGCTGTAGGGCTACTATCTGTGACATTGGTAGGTGACCAGTCTGAACCAATTCCCGGATAGATGGAAAGGTCACTTTTAAGGAGTGTTCTAGTAGCAATCCTCTCCATTTCAGCCCACGTTTCCTCACTGCCTTCAACTTCATCATCTTTGGTCTGACATTTCATTTAAGGTCCAAATGAGAAGTACTGTATTCAGAAGTACAAGGAGGCTGCTAGTTCTACAATTCTAGAAGTGCATGCCCACAGGAACAAATCCACAATTATGAACTAATAACCCACCCCAGGACAGCAGTTCCCATAGACTACAAGTATGCAAGATAATATACCCGGAATCCATTCATTCTGCTGGAAGTTTTTTTCCAAGGAAGTGTTTTTAGCCTTCATGCCATTACCACAATTAGTAAAAAGGTTAATTTGAAACATCTTTTAAAATTAAAGGGAAAACTTTTTAAATCACTTCAAGTTTCAGTTGATGGCAGCATGGAATGGCTTATAGAGATAGAGATAAACTCTAGTACAGTAATGTTTTAAGATAGGTGAATTTTTGAAATAGTGGTTTTGCCTGTGCCATTCTTCAAAGATGTAAACCCAGGTCCCTTGAGGTATTGTCTACCCACTATACCACACTGGCACTCAGTCCTGTTTTTATTGTTCTTTAAATAAACACAGGACATGCATATGATCTATAGACAGAGCATCACAGAGGAAGGGGTCATAGTATCAGACCAGAAAGAGAAATTCAGATTAAAATCTCCACTTGTTTATATAAATAATAATGGGAGACATGTTAGTCTGAGTCTGGGAGTCTTGGTGGCCCTCAGAATCACAAACTGGATAGGATAGGATAGGATAGGAAAGGATAGCATAGGATAGCATAGAATAGTTTATTGGCCAAGTGTAACAAACACACAAGGAATTTGACTTCAGTTCATTAACCAGTTCAGACCCAGCATTTAACTATAATTGTTTTTCTCATAATGTATAAATATTTGCTAGCCTTTTTCTTACCCTTTCTTACTAACCCTCCCCCAAATCCATTTTCCCCCACTTCAGCCAACAAACAGTAAATATTTTATACAATATGCTAGCAGTTTAAGGTATCTCTTTAATTCCTGCAGATGACTAATCAAATAAATACTAGAATACTAATAGATATTGTATTGATTTAGAAATGACAAAAATATTTTAAAAGATCTTTCATTTCATTTCATTTTCTTTCATTTCATCAAAAAGCTGTTTCACAACTACAAACTAGTTTCAAAACAAGGTTTTGGATCTGCACTTGTTGGTCCCAAATAAACTATAATGTGTGAGCCAGATTCAATTTGTATGTACACTTTCAGTAAAATATGAATGGTAAAAGGGACATTAATTTGACGAAGTAGTTGTCGTGAACAACTGGGTAAGGGGACAATGAGATTTCTGTTATGTTTATTGAGATTGGGTCTGTTCAGTGGTGGGCATCAGCTGGTTCACACCAGTTCGCCAGAACCAGTAGCAGAAATTCTGGCTGGCTCTGCCCATCCAAGTTTTGAAATAAAGTAGTCCTAATTCAGGTGCAATCCAGGGCTTTCTCCTGGCCACACCCACCATACCACGCCCACAGTGTGGTAGTAAAAATTTTTTGAGCCCACCACTGGGTCTGTTTACAGAAAGTTATCATCTAGTAAAAGTGAGTGACAACTCTTTATTAAGATATCTATTGTGGTAGCATTGCACAATTACAGTGTTGAAACATTTTAATTACTCAGAAAAGTGCATGTTCAAAGAAATGGCTATTTGTTTTTTCTGGAGAAGCAACATTTTGAAGGAAAAAGACTCAGGAACATAAAGTTTGTAGAAAAGTTTAAGAAATGAACTTTTTCCCACCAAGAAGGCATGCTTTTCTTTTTTTTCCTTTCATATCAAAAGACAAATGGAATTAAATTGAAGGCATAATAGAAAAACTGAAGAAAAGTGGAAGAGAGGTGAGGAATAGTGATAATACAACTTAGCATTTGTTACAGTACTTTCTCAAGTCACTCCTGGAAGTGGAAGCAGGTGTGGCAGAGGCAGCGATGGGCCTGATGGGATGGTGTCGGGGGCTGGGAATAGCCCACAGGCCAAAGGTTGGGAACCCCTGCTTTAAACTAACCAGCATCTTCCGTCTGAAATACAGGGACAATAGCATGAGGCTGCTTTTCTAGGAGGTGATGGGAGCCCATTTGAGATGTGATTGTTTGGAGTGGCTTGTGAAACTACCTTAATAAATGCTACGTTGTATTATCACTATCTCAGCATCTACTAAAAGCTGACCAGATTAAAAAAACTGAACATATGGACATAAATACAGTATAAAAATACACAACTCTATTAACATATACATCAATATCAAATATATAAACCTATTAAAATATAAACAAAGTTACTTTTTGTTTTGATGTAGTCCTGATACCGGATCCATATAAAAACTGGGTTCTCACCACTTGTTACACAGGTAAAGGAACACCAGAAATCACGCATAATGTTAGATCGCCTCCCCCACCCTACTTAACTCATCTCTTTTGATTCTCTCTACAAAAAAAATAAAAACTGTCACAAGAAAAAGCAGGAAGGCATATTACCTAGGTCAGATACATTGATACATCCAATAGACAGAAGTGATGAGAAGACTACCTGTGATAAATGAATAGGCTGCTAGGACATTACTGAGCATTGTCATCTCTGCGTTGGTACTCTCAGGCTCCATACTTCTGTTGAATGCTTGCTTTTTGCGCCTCATCCACTGGAATGGATCATCCACTGGAATGGTTAAGGGGACGGCTGGCTGTCTAGTGGATAAAAGGTAGGAGACTTCTTCTCCTCTGTTTGGAACACAAACAAGTGGCGGGTGATGCACATCTGATCCTCTAGAGCCCGACGTTCAAGCTGAGCTTTCCTTCTTCCCTCGAAAATCTGCAATTGGGAACCAAAACCACCCCTGTGAAATGTTGAGGCATGAAGTTTACTGTTTGACTTTAGCTGACTGCATAAAAAGCACCCCAGGCAAATACTGAGCTTGCTCGCAAGCAGAGTCTGTCCTTCCCTGGTTTCCTTTGCTTTCAAGTCACCAGTTAGACACACCCAGATGATTTATGGCAAATATATAATCAGAGGGCTCTTTTCTTTCCTTCCATTTTCAAGTCAAAGGCACCTTTATCAGAGCTGTCCTAGCAAACTTGTAATAACTCAGCAAAGGCTCTGCAAAAACCAGCAAGCAGCATTTTCCTTCTCTCTGACTGTAATTTTGTAATTTAAGAGCAACACCTGGCAAACAGTCCCCTTCTCCTTGCAGTCTTTATGACAAACATAGGAGTGATTTATCATTCCTTTTATGGCTTCTTAGAGAAATGTGTGTCCCTCAAGTTTCCTGTTTAACAAAGAAGGGTGCAGTGAACATGAGTTAATGATTGGATTTCATTTGTTGAATACTGTATTGTAGAGGAGGTGGCAGTTAATTTCTTAATCCTGGAAGAGATCCTTTGAGACCTCCAACCCATAGCCAAGAATTTGTACCTTGACCAGTGGTGTCGCGTAGGGGGGCCAAGGGGGCAGCCTGCTCCGGTTGGCACATTTTGGGCGATGGGTGTTCTTGAACTACAATTCCCAGAAGCCCTAGCGGGAGCAGGCACCAACATCCACCCGGGGGGGGGGGCGCCGGCGGCAGCAAATGGGCAGCTGAAATTCACACAACATTACTGATCTTGACCTGTTTGCAGATACCACAGCCAACATGGATAAGAGCAAGGGTTTTTAAGCTGCAACAGTCAATCAATAGTCAATGGTCTGATGAAGTGGACTTGATCCACGAAAGCTCACATCAAAATTTAACAGTTAGTCTTCAAGATGCTACAATTATTTATTTTTTTGTTTATTCTCTGATATGCTTGAAACACAGCTTATCACGGCTACTATTCCAAAATAATCAGCAGTCAATTAAGCTGACCAGTGCTCTGTTAATTTGTGGAATTTATACAAAAAGTCATATTTGGCTGGCTGACATCTTTTAAAGCCCCTTTTTCATGCCAATTTGACGATAGATTAAGGGCAGTTTATTTTAGCTTCCGACTATCCACTAGTATTGACTTCAGGTGGTGCCATGAACTCAGTGGTCTTGTCTACAATGTGGGAATCCCTGCTTTTGTACATATTTGTTGTGATTTCAGAATCCATGCTCAAAGTGAATGTAGATATTGGGTAAATATCCCCCCAGGGTTCAGCGTTTCCAAAAGAGATGATGAATGCATGTATTGTTCACTTTGTCAGATGTTAGTCTATGGAGAAATGAAAAGGAATTGCTGCTGTTGGCCAAACGCTTGACCTACATGTGTTTGCTTCAATGCCTGAAATGAGCCTGCTTCTGTCTACTCAAAAGACATGTCTTCCTTCCAATTATTATACTTCCCACACCAGAGGTTCTCTACCTATGGCCTGTGGGTCAGATCCTGCCCATGGCACCAAATAATCCAGCCCCTGCCCTCACTTCAGCTGCCGCCACAGCCAGAGTCAGCCATGGGCTCATTTATAGCTATCGTAGATGCATTTATGACAGCCGCAGACTCATTTACGACTGTTGTAAATATGTATACAATAGCCGTAAATGAGTCCGCAGCCAATTCTGGCAGAGACAGTGGTGGCTGGAGAACTTCATTTCCTGCACCTTTTTGGGTGAATGATAAAAATATCAGAACTATTTTTGTGCTCTCCACAATGTTTGAATTGGTGTAGAACAGGGGTTCTCAACCTTTTCAAGTTGGGGGCCAGGTCACCCTCCTTCAAACAGTTGGTGGGCCAGACTGGTTCTCATGCACATGGTGGATTAGCATTTGACAAATGGTCATTTTTTCACTGCGTAGCTTTTTTTATTTCAAAAAGTGTTTAAGTGATAGCGATATCTGAAATCAACTTACATATCCAAAGAATAATCAACAAAACCAATTAGAACAGGGCAGTGATGGGCAGCAACAGGTTCGCACCAGTTTGCCAGAACGGGTAGTAACTTTTCCCAGTGTCCCGGAGAACCGGTAGCAACTTTTGGGGGGAACCACCTCGGGGGCTTACCTTTTCGCTGGTTCCCCCACTGTGCATGCATGCCAAGCGCTTGGTGTGCATGCGTGCCTACAGTCCTTGGCACACATGCGCAGTCTCCTTGCTGTCCTCCCAAGTGGGGAGGAGGAAGAGAAGCTGGTAGCCTGAAGCTCCCTATAGCCTGCTCCCCAGGGTAAGTGACTCACCTTTGGGTGTGGGGTGTGGGTGTGTATTTTAATGTGTATTTAATGTGTATCTATTTTAATGTGTATTTTTATGTGTTTAATGTGAATTTTTATGTGTATTTTTATGTCTATTTAATTTGTATTTTTATGTGTAATTATTTTTATGGGTTTTTCATGTTGGCTCTGCCCACATCATTGGCTCAGCCCATGATGTCATGACATTGGCTCCACCCATTATGTCATTATGTTGGCTGTGCCCATGATGTTGGCTCCACCCACAGTGTGGTAGTAAAAAATTTGGGTGCCCACCAGTGGAATAGGGATTATCAACCAGCAGCCCATGGGCCAGATGTGGATGACATTGTGTTATGGTTGGGATGGGAAGTAAGTAAGATTTCTTTGCTGCCAACATCTGCCATAGGGCAACCTTAAAATGGGTTGTAGCCTTTTTCAGGTCTAGTTCATTCAGAGTTCTTTCTTCAGTCATCCAGCCTTTGTTCCTATTCTTTCATCAGGTTGAGGGTGGGGTATTCTTGTACAAGAGAGGGCATTCAGGAATGGTCATGTCAAAAGGCTTGTGCAGAACAGCCAACTATACGAACCAGAAAATCCTCCACAGAAAGGAAGAAGTATTCACTCTCTAGGGCAGTGATGGTGAACGTTGACACTCCATCTGTTCTTGGACTTCAGTTCCCAGAAGACCAAGTCCCTGTGAATCTGCATGAATGGGCTTATTGTGTAAGCGCAATAAAACCCATTCATGTGGATTCACAGAGACTTGGGCTTCTGGGAATTGAAGTTCAAGAACAGCTGGAGTGCCAAGGTTTACCATCACAGTTCTAGGGACATCCCATCCCAAGCTTTGAAAAGCTAGCAAGCTCACTTTCCTCTTGCCAAAGAAATGTCCCACAAAGACTATTCTCTGTCAGATTACTAAAACCAGACCCTTATTGGAACAGAAACCTTAGATACTTGTAGCATTACCTCAGTCAAGAGGACCTGGGTGTCAATGTGAGCATCCTTGAGTCTAGGACTACCACCCAGCAACCTGAGGCAGACAAGACACTTCGGCAACAGGACAAAAATACCCTTTTCTTTCTTTCTTGGGAACTTGCTGTCAGGCAAAAACTCTCAAAAACTAAGTGATTGATACTGTCACTAAAATATCACAGTCAGTGGCAAGAAAAATAAGAATGAGCAAAAGAATCAGTAATGCTTCAACTACAAAAGTAAAGACAGCCCAAACCTTCTCATATTGCCGTTGTTGTTTTTTGCCTCTCACCCATCATCCCCCAATTTGGACACATACTTTCCCACACATTCTCTTGATTTTAAGCCTTTTGGCTCAGCCCTAAAATTGACTTTCAGGATCAACTCATGGATGGCAAAGTTCTTTCTTTTGACTGACCTGGTATCCAGAAATAGTACCATGGGGCAATTGTCATGGTAACAAAGAGCCTCCTTGGAGAAGGGCCAGAAGGGAGGACCTCAGATTTTGAAGCGGCCTTCCTTATAACAACATGTCTAAATCACATAAAAGCTATACTTACCCTTATCCTGGATGGGACAGGGGGATTTTGGTCAATCCTTTTACTCTGTTCCTTTTAGTTAACAGAATATGAAGTAGGGAATACCAAAAAGAACAACACAGAGAAAACGTGGAGCAATTAGCTCAGTCTCAGCCCTTGGTTTCATTTTCCCATACAAACTAGCACTATGCATGATAAAAGTAGTCTAAAAGCATTTAAAGTAGAAAAAACCTGCCTGGCAAAGCAGGTGTGGGGCACCAATGACGTGGTGACCCCAGCCTGCTGGCTAATTTAGTTTTAAATTAAATTAAAATCATTTTAAAACTTTTGTTAGTAATTTTTATGGGTTTTTAATTGCTTTTTAAACTGTGATTGGTTTTATTCTCTATGAGCCGCCCAGAGTCTTCGGAGTTAGACAGCAATATACATTAGAAAATAAATAAATAAATAAATAAATAAATAAATAAATAAAAGGGTATCTTTACTTACACTTACAATTTGTAGTTACAGACAGTAGGAAAAACCAGAAAAATAGGGTTTCCAACATGTGGAGAAAACCTCCTTGCTTGTTGTTCAGTAAAAGGCCAGTGAAAGATCTTCATCAACAAAATAATGAAAGTAAGAAAACAAACAGGAAGAGGGAGCAGAGACTTGCTTGACAAACCAGAAAGGGGAAATGAATTTTACCAATCAAATTAGGCTGTAAAACCCCCTCCCACTTATATTAGTGCATACAAGATTGCTGTTATCCCAGAACCTTTTTCTTCCCAGTGGTTGTATTCCAATCCGGGAAGGGTCTTAGGGTGGTGGGGGTTGCAATCTAGAAGTAGCTGAGTTAAGAGTACATGGTGGGACAAAGAAGAAAGAAAGCAAGGCTTTCCAAGTTAGTTGGCTATATTTGATTTGGTGAGTTACAGGTCTGGTTGACTTGATCAACTTCTATCAAAACTGAAATGAGAAACACATCCTCCATCTGGATTCAGTGCATTATGCAGAAAGACACAAACAACAATTGTTTCCTATGGAAAAAGTTTTATAATGAACATTTCTATGGGGAAAACTTGCATAACAAAAAAATTTCGCTATGCAAGTTTTTCCATAGGAATTTTCGCTATGTAAAAAAACCTCGCATAGAGAAAAACTTGCATAGTGAGCAGCCTCACAGAACAAATTATTTTAGTTATGCGAGGTTTGACTGTATAGTCAAAGCAATGGTGGCAACGTATGGTTGTGAGAGCTGGACCATTAGGAAAGCTGAGCACAGAAGAATAGATGCCTTTGAGATGTGGTGTTGGAGGAGAGTTTTGAGATTGCCCTGGACAGCGAGGAGAACAAATAGGTCAATTCTAGAAGAAATCAACCCTGACTGCTCCCTAGAAGGTCAAATAGTAAAGATTAAGCTAAAGTACTTTGGACACCAAATGAGAAGACAGGATTCACTTGAGAAGGTCTTGATGCTGGGAAAGGTAGAGAGCAAAAGAAGAAGGGGGCAGCCAAAAATGAGATGTCTAGATGGTATTGTGGATGCAGTGGGCACAGAGCTGGGCAGGCTGAGGAGAATGGTGGAGAACAGGAGTGCCTGGAGGATGGTGGTCCATGGGGTCACAAAGGGTCGGAATCAACTGTGCAACTGAACAACAAAAATTATTTCTAATATGAATTTGCCATTTTCAAATGAGCGAGAAAGAGTCAATATATGTTTTCATTGAGCCATCACCATGGTTCAAAAATCCCCTTCCAGGTCTGTCATTTGGTGTATGTTTTCATACAAACTGCCTTAATTTGTACTCCTCAAAGGTATATGTGAACCAAAGCATAATTATCATTCCACTTTTTCATTTAAAAAAAATTCAAGTGCAGTTCTCTGATCAAAACATGTATACAACAATGCATATAATGGGAGACGTGCATACAGTAGAGAAAATATATGCAATGGTAACAGCATTCACACTAGAAGAATTGTGTATAAAACACACGTGTTACCATAAATGTTTACAAAAATACATACATTAGAGGAAACATATACAAAACTGAGTATGAATTTTATGGTCTTCTTTTATACATGTGCACATTTTTTTATTTATTTTTATTTATTTATTTTAAGATTTGTATCCCGCTCTCCTCGGTTTCAACCGACTCAGAGCGGCTCACAGAGTCCCCTAATATCACTATTAAAGTGCAAACAAAGATACAATAGATAAGAGCCCTACCCCCAATTTAGACATACAGTAAAACCCCTACTTACGTACAAAGTCAATTCCGTAGGCTTTTGCTTAAGTTGGTTTTTTATGTAACTTGAATCAAACTCATAGGAAAAATAATTATTTTACATAACTTGAAGCAAACCCATTGGAAAAATGAAGTTTTTAAGCAAATCGAAGCAAACCAATAGGAAATTGTGTTACGTAAATTTATGTAAATTGGGACATTTATGTAAATTGGGACATGGTTTTAGCAGCACAAAATCATTATGTAAGTCGGATTTTATGTAACTCAGGGTATATGTAAGTCAGAGTTTTACTGTAATTTATAGTGTTGAAAACATATCTAAGGTATGTTTTGGTTATGCACAAGGATGTTTGCTTTTCAGTGAATTTCAAATTACAAAGACTGAACCATTCTTCACAAGAATGTTCAGCCGGCTCGTTATGCAAGTTTTTCGCTAAGCAAGGCACTCGTTAAGCGAGGTTTGACTGTACGAATTTTTGTTTGCAATGTGATGTCTCTACTTTTCACTTTGTTCCCCAGGTTTCTCATTGCTTGCCTCCCAAGCATCAGTCACCTTTTTATTTCATGGCTGCAGTCCCCATCTGCAGTGATCTTGGATCCTAGGAAAGTAAAATCTGTCACTGCTTCTACTTCTTCCCCATCTATTCTCCAGGAACTGATAAGGCTTGTTCCTATTACTGTATCTTGGTTTTCTTGATGTTGAGTCTCAAACCAGCTTTTACACTCTCTTCTTTCAACCTAATCAGGAGCTTCTTTAGGTCTTCCTCACTTTCTGCCATTAGGGTAATTAGGAAATAAAAAATCAAAATGCAGAAACTGAAGTGCTTTTGAACAACTCAAAGTACTGAACATTATGTATAGAACTGGTCCCTCTATGGATGAGTGAGCAAGAGAGGGACAGAGAGAGAAAGCCTGTGTTTTATTACAAGAAATGGTGCTTGGTAAATTTTTGTTTTGTGGATTTGCATAATATATCTGGGTTTCCTAACTTTCTAATTTGTTGTTTTGTGTTGTCAAGTCATACTTGAGTGTAATGATTTCTTTTTGGGGAAAAATCTTGGCTTAGATTGCCATTTCATTCCCCTTGTTTTAATTTTAAATTATAGATTGGGTTTTGCAAGGCAATGAACTGAAGCAGAAATAACTTCCATTTGTACATTCCTTTCTCTTTCAGAATAGACTAAGAAAAAGGTTTTGCTTTAACAGATTAGATATGATAGATCATGCTATCTTGGCTCATCTGAAATATGTGAGCAGAACTGAGCTCTTTAGCGATGGATCGAGTATGGCAGATTTTCATACAGCTTTGTGTTGGAGACTGAAAAGAGAGAACTACTAGAATACATTTGTTGACTTCCAATCCTTGAATTACAATTTTATGAATGATACCTAACAATGCCTGGCTGCCATCAACAAAAAACACTCTTGGTAGAATGAATTCCCACCCTTCAGTCCTTAGCAAGCCCCCAAATCGTAGCCAGAGAATCTGAAGCCCACCTAAAGCAGATCTGGGAAACTGCAGATTAGAGGAGAAGGGAAGTTTGTTGTGTTAACCTAAAGGTGCAAAGTGATCTTAGTCCAAGAACAGAAACAGGAAACTCACCTAGTCATGTAAGGACAATTCTCATTCAACACAGGAGGTCAGATATAAAGTAGCTACTCACAAGCGAATGCCGTGACAGTATGGCAACTATTATGCTATAATACTGATGTACAAACGCTATAGATAGCAACACTAATGTTTTACTTAGTGCATACCTCTTATCAGCCTTGGCATAAATGAAGCACAAGATGGATAGAATTGTTGTTGAAGGCATGATCAGAGGAGAAGGCTGGTGTTGTTATGTCAGCACTCCTGCTGGTCAGGGCTTCTGGGAATTGAAGTTCAAGAACACCTGGAGTGCCAAGGTTCGCCATCACTGGCCTAGTAGTAACAGCAATTATACGTATATAGTGTCCCACAACATTTAGTGCACTCTCTGGGTGGTTCATGAGGTAATCAGCATTTCACCTCCAACATGCTGGATACTCATTTTACTGATCTCAGAAGGATGGAAGGCTGAGTCAGCCTTGATCCCCATCAAGATTGAACACACACTATTTTGTCTGCAGTATAGCAGTTTAACCACTTTTGCCATTAGTGCACATGAATAGCCAAAATCCACTGAGCAATCCAGGTCTAAATGTGGCACAAGTAGACTGAGAGAACAAAAACATAACCATCCACATGGATCGCAATGCCGAAAGGAGTGAGGAGGTCCATGCACTAGTCTCAGGTAAAAGTAAAGGTTGCCCTTGCTCAACAGCCAGGTATGTCTGACTCTCATCTCCATTTATATCCAAAGAGCCAGCACTATCTGCATCTGCAGATGTTTCCATGATCATGTGGCAGGCATGACTAGACAGCTGAGTGTATGGGGTGCTCTTTACCTTCCCACCGAAGCTGCCCGGAGTAGGAAAATCTGCTAGATGGGCGGGGCATAAATATATTAAATAAAATAAGTACCTATTTATCTACTTGCAATGTCTTCCTTTTGAACTGCTTGGTTGGCAGGAACTGGGACAGAGACAGGAGCTCACTCCAGATATAAAGTAGCTACTCACAAGTACTCCAGTACTCAGGTCTTGAACTGCTGACCTTCTAGTTGCCAATGTTAGCTTCTTAACCACTCAAGCAACCGCAGTCCAAAGTTCTTTATTTATAAAATATTGTAACTCTTGTCAGGACAGTTTTTAATACAAGAGCCAAGTTCTTACACATGGCAGTTAAAAGTAGTTCTCAACATGTGCAGGGTACTGGTGAGTCACGAGCAACTGCGTTTTACTTCTTTCCCTCTGAAAACTTGCTTAGCCCCATGTTTTCTCTATATAGTAGGAGTTCTCAATGTTTTGAAGCCGGGGGCCGGGTCACGCACCCTCAGACAGCTTTGGGGGCCGGACAGCCATTTTGCCCTTCCTCCACCACATGGCACTTCTGGGTGTGGTGGAGGCAGGGGGGGCACATGAAATGGTGCTGTAGGCCACATCCAGTTCATGGTCTGCAGGTTGAGAATCCCTGCCCTATAGGGTTTGAGATCACTTCCATCTAACTCCCCCCCACCAAAAAAAAAAAAAAAATCCTCTGCTGGTTGTCCACCTCCCCTCACCCCAGCTTCTCTCATTGTAGCACCCATATTCACAAAACTATGATCCATCTTGGTTTTTAAACTATTTACCAGTGAAGGAAGTATCTTTCCATTTTTAAGATTCATCTGAGCGACTTCATGAAAATAAATCAAGGGATGAGTGGACTGAAGGTTTAAAACAGCAAAGGAAGGGCTTGAACACTTATCTGCAGCTTCTGAGGGCTTTTTGCTGACCTATTTCTTTCTCTGTTGTCCTGGAGAACAGCTAGGGAAAGAAGATTTTCAAAGGGGCAGTAACCCCCTCCTGCTCCAACTGCTATGTCCTGCTGCTTCTGCTAGAGCATTTTGGAAGAGCTATGGGACAGATGTAGGCTCTGCCTCTGATGTGATTTGTTGCTAAAACATTAGCCAGTGCATTGAAGGAGGGCAGCAAAATATATCCGGCTGTGTTCTGTTGCTGTACCTAATTAACATTTTTATTTTAACTGTGAATTAGTTTAACTTGTTACAGTTGAAATGTGGCCTATAATTAATCTGTCTCTAGGCTAGCTTCAGCTATTGGTAGATACTGTCAAGTCAGATTCATCTTATGGAGACTCTATAAATTAGTGACTTCCAAATGGTCCTGACCTTAATTCTGCTCAGCTCTTGCCAACTCAAGGCCATTTCCTCTTTTTATAGAGGCCAGTCATCTCCTGTTTGGTTTCCTTCTCTTCATGTTGCCTTAAATTTTACCTAGTATTCTTGTCTTTTCTCTTCTCCATCATGTGGCTGAAGTAGGATAGCCTTGGTACCATCATTTTTTGTTAGCACAAATCCAAATGTACCATGAAAGAAAGGTGTAGCAGTTTTGTTAATGTCCATATTAGTAGACAATATTGCAATGGTTTTGTGGTTAAGATGCTGAGCTTGGCAACTGGAAGGTCAGCAGTTCAAGACCAGAGTGCTGCACAATGGAATGAGCTCCTTATTACAGTAGTGATTTGTGATAGAGAAGTGGCCGCCCATGCCATGCCTATTGGCCCAAAGCTGTTGTGTGCAAAAGGACAGCACAGAGTCACTTGGTGAAAGTTCAATGGAAATCTTTAGTAGCAAAAACGGAGGTGCAGGCAAAAACTATTTACAGTGATGCAAAACAGAATAGCAAGCTTATCAGCTTCTTTACATGGTCAACAGTCACAAGCAGCTAAACAAGTCTATGGTTGAAGCTGGCCAACACAAAAGAGCCAAACCTTTATCAGCTTGTTGAGGTCCTCTCAGTGTAGGAACGCCAGCTAATTGACACCAACAGATGAGCAGCAAAGTATAAGCAGTCCTTTCACCACAATGTGGCAGAGAGTTCCACAGTCTTAGGCAAATGGCTAAAAGCATCCAGGCATCCAGAAGCAGAAGCCAAGCCAGGCATCCAGGAACAGATGCGGAAATAAGCAGGAGCCAACAGGAGCAAGAGCTGAGTGTAGCTCTAAAGCTTGTCTTCATTTATACACAACACAACTGGTCATCAACTGCAGCTGTGTACTGCTCCGGAAAGGTCCTTAAAGACATAGCACTAAGTTTGTCCACGTTGCAACCAGTGCCACGCCCAGGCACAGGTATTAACATGCTCCCCCTTGCAACGTGGGCAAGAATGATGCATCTCTCTATAAAATGTTACAAGTACAGAATATTCAGTTTACAATACACCACACATCTCAGTACAGTATTTATGTTTGACAACAGGCAAAGGCTTGGTATAAACATCTGCAATATTTTTCTTTGTAGGAATGTACACTAGTTTGATTATTTGTCTTCGAACAGAATCTCGTACGTTCAAGTACCAGATGCCTGTATGCCTGGATCTACTTTTAACACCAATACTGTTAGCAGTGGTGATAGCAGCTTGGTTGTCCTCATAGACAAGGACAGGGTCGTTACTACCTAACCCTAAATCCTGCAGAAGTTGTTTGAGATGGATTACCTCAGTGCAAACCAGTGATAAGCACGAGAACTCTGCTTCCATCGTGGACATACTGAGGTGTTTCTGTCGCAGTGACTTCCACTCTATGAGGGCATTCCCTAGCAACACTGCCATGCCAGATGTTGACTTTCTGGTTTCTGTGTCTGAGGCAAAGCTAGCATCTGCATAGACCATTAACTTCATATCCCCTTTTGGCTCAAGGTGAAGTCCTTTCTTAAGGGAAACCTTGAGATACCTGAGGATTCTCTTTGCAGCTTGCCAATGTCTAACCTGAGGTTTCTCAGAGTACCTAGCTAGTTAGTTTACTGCAAAAGATTTATCGGGAAGTGACCAGTTTGCCAAATAGGATAAACTGCCTATAAGGGAGCTGTACAATCCACTGTTGAACTCCGGGCCTTCTGTATCTTCATGCGGGAAGCCCGGTGCCATAGGGATACTGCAAGGTTTAGCTAACTCAAGGTTATAATGTTTTAGGAGCTGGGAGGTTTTACCCACTTGAGAAAGCTTGAAACCACAAGCAATTTTTACGATGTCTACACCTACATAAGTCTTGATATCTCCTAGATGCCGCAAGTCAAAACGCTGCCTGATATTACTAATTACTGCCGAAGCAGCTTCTTCATCAGGGGCGATGAGCAGTGATGGGATGACAAAAATTCTACTACCACACCATGACGTCACGGACGTCATGGGCATGGCCAATGTCATGACGTCATGACATCATGGCCGAAGCCGACGTCATGACGTCATGACGTTGTGGGCGGGGCCAAAAATAAAAATAAATAAAAAATAAAAATAAACATACACACACACACCCCTCCCTCTCAGCCTACCCACCCAGACACAAATAAATAAATAAATAAATAAAATAAAAACAACCACCCACCCAAAACACAAATAAATTACCCCTCGCTTACCTTTCTTGGGACCCGGCACCCCGACTGCGTCCACAGCCGCCGCCGCCGGAGCTGCCTGCACCCCTGTGGCGTCCTCCTCGGGCCGGTACCTTTTTAGCCCGGCTCCGGCCACGGGCAGGGGCAGCAGGCAGCAGTGGCTCTGGTGGTGGCTCCAGCCGTGGCTGCCGAGCCTCCCTGGGCCGCCCCCATGCCGGCGGGGGCGGCGGCGGCGGCTGCAGGCACCCAGCCCACAGGCGCCCGGCGGAGGCGGCAGCGGTGCGCCGCGCCGGGCGTCCCCAGGGCATGGGGCTTGTCGGCAGCGGATGGCCCAGGCAGCCCTCAACGTGCCGCGGGGGAGGTGCCCTCCTCAGAGGGCTGGTGCCGCCGCCGCCGCCGTCCTGAAAGCTCTAAAACAATTTTTTAAAAAAATTGGAGCTAAAATGGCTCCAATTGACTGCGCATGCGCAGAAACTCAATCTGACGCATGCGCAATGCATCAGATTGAGTTTCTGCGCATGCGCAGTCAATTGGAGCCATTTTAGCTCCAATTTAAAAAACAAATTTTCTTTCGGTGAGGCGTCCGGAACCGGACGCCTCAAAAGTGGACTCCCCTCCCGGAGAACCCTCCGGAATTGGTCCTACCGGTTCCAGGGAACCGTCTGGAACCGGGGACATCCCATCACTGGCGATGACAGCTATGTCATCGGTGAAGACTAAGAGCATCGTGGTTGTACTGCCTGAACCCTTGTGAAAAAGACATGGGTCAGCGACCCCTGGTGTAAAACCTAGCTCTTTAAGATAGTCTACGAAGCAGACATTCCACTCGTAGCCTGACTGGCGAAGGCCATAAAGGCTCTTCATGAGTTTCCAGCAGCGAGTTGGATCGTTCGACTCTGATAACATAGGAGGCTTCCTTAAGTATAATTTGTGCCTCAGAGGGACGTTCTAGTAGGCCGTGGCTATATCTATATGCTTGACCACATGTTTGTGCTTTGCAGCCCAGGTCAAGGCAGCCCTTAAGGTGGTGGCCTTAAGTGATGGGGCAAATACTTCATCGTAGACCCCTTCCACCTGGCTAAAACCCTGTGCCACAAATCGAGCCTTACAGACTGACTGGCCATCTGTACCGTGTTTAATCTTGTATACCCACTTACAACCCAGGACCTTTTTCCCTGATGGAGTGGGCACCTCTCTAAACACCTCAAGGCCTTTTAAAGACTCAAGCTCCTTGCCCATGGCTTCCTGCCATGGCTTCTGGTCCTCTATAGGGAATTCAGCCAACATGGCAAAGTTGGTTGGTTCTATGAGTACAGTGCAAGCTTGGTATCGGTCGGGCGCTTTCCTTTCTCTGGTTGACCGCCTAACAACAACCGGCGGTGTGGGCTCATTTGAGGGCTCATCCTCAGAGTCCTCCAACTTAGGCTCAACCCCTTCTGAACTAGAAAGTTCAGGGGCCTGATCCTGATCAGGGTCAAAGCCTTCCTCTTTTTTCATGCTAAGCTTGCCTGGGTCAGCAGAGCTGGGACTAGGGACATGAATACTAGAACTCTTGGGTTCCCTAGGCATGTCATCAGGCACTGGGTACCCGTTTGCGCTCATAGGCAGGGAGCCTCGCTCCAGCCTTTCCCATCCCACATGTTCGAGGAATCTAGCACTGGCAATGTTCACGATTTGTCTCGTGCCAGGCTGCCAAAACCAGTAGCATTTTCTGTTAGTTTCATACCCCACAAATATCAATTTTCGGGCATGGTGCACACCATTACTATTCAAATTAGCTTCTTACTGTATGGCCAGCAAACACATGTACAAGATCTCCAAAATGCACATATTATCCCAGCCACTAACAATGTTGTCTATGTTCATAATTACCTAATTCGGAATGTAATAAATATGTAAATACACATATTCATCCCATAGAGATGCTCAGAATAAAAAAAGATTCTCTACATTCATAGATTGGGCTTTTTGTTTCAGCTTTTTTCAGTGAATTGTTCACATAAGAGTAGAAACAGATACCATGGATAAACTGTACGTAATTAGCACTGGATACACATTAATGTTGGAGAGGGATAAAGGAGGCAGATTTTAGAGTTCACAAAATCAGATTTCAAATAAACCCTGAAGACTAATCACAACAAAGCAAGCTAATTTACAAATCCCAGAGGTGAGAGAAACAGATGCCTTCATTAATTAAGGATCTTCCTGTTCTAATTTTGCCCCCTTGTAACTTCTTTTTTGCCTTCAGATAAAACTAATCAACTAGCAAAAAAGGGGGCAATTTTTAATGATCCCGTGAAACATAAGTGCATGAAAGTTCTAAACTGTTACAAAAAGAGCCACATTTTCCCTTAATATCTTTGGCCAAGTTCTAGTGAACTCCTCTTTCCCAAACATCCTAGAACTAATTAATACAAAGCTCCTTCTCAACTGGGAGTGGGTAACAAGTGGGGTACCACAAGGCTCAGTTCTGGGCCCAGGTCTCGTCAACATTTCATTAATGATTTCAAAGGCAGAATGCAGGGAATACTTACTCAAATTAGTCAATGACACAAAATTAGTTGGAGTAGCTATTATCCTGCTATGGTAACAGAGTAGACCATACTGCCAGTGACTCAATGCCCAATGTCAGGCAGCAGTTAACTATCCTGGCCACCCTGAGGACTAGCAGCTTGGGTGCCAAAGTCCAAAGGGAAGGCTGATGGTCCTCAAGTGGATTAAATCCCACCTGAATCCATCCTGATGGAGGGCAGCAGCTTCATGAATTCTGCCCTGAGGCTGAGGAGGACTTTGTGTGCCAAAAGGGCTCAGGACCAGAAACTGACTCCTGAAACTGGATCAGTGGTAAGGGTGTCACACAGCAAAGCGGAAGGCAGATGAAAGGCCACTGCATGATATTCTCAGTACAGTCTTCATGGCTCATCGCCATGAGGACCGCCAGTATTCAGATATGGCAGAATAAGATGAAGCTAGTAGGAAGGAATTTGGCATGTTTAGCCTTGAGAAAAGGAGACTGGGGTTTATATTATACCACACTTGAAAGATAGCTATAATGAAGAGTTGCATGGTTTGTTTTCAATCATCCCAGACTGCAGAACATGTAATAATGGGCTGAATCTACCGGAAACCAGATATAGGCTGACTATCAGGAAAAACCTCTAAACTGTTAGAGCAGGATGACAATGGAGCAAATCACTACAGGAGGTGGTGACTACTCCAGTGCCAGAGAAAACTGGACAACCACTTGTCAGATCTTCTTTGATTTGGATTCCTACATTGAGCAGGGGGGTTGACTTGATGGAATCATTGGCCCCTTCCAACTATGGCCTGGGGGCCAGTTCAGGCCCCTGACACCAATTCACGATGCATTTGCTGCTAGCTGTCAGTATCACTTTCTTTGACACATATAGCACATGATGAAACTGAAGCTGTCTTCTAAGAGCTTTGATGTTAAATGTATATGTCTTTAGTAGTAACTAATGCAGGGGTGCCCAAACCAGAGGTGTGCAGGACACCATGGGAAGGCGCTGGATAGGGAGTGGGGGGGGCGCTTATTTGGGAGAGTTAGGAGGAATCCCATCCATTGCTATTGGCGCCCCAGGGCGCCAGAGGCAAGGGCAGAGTGGGTCAAAGCCCGATTGCCCAACATACCAACACACACCTGCCCCAAACTATGGCCCGGGGGCTGGATCCGGCACCTGACACCAATCCATCTGACCCATGCCACCCTCGTCCTCCCAGAAGCAGAAGTAAAACACGCCCATATGGGCACGTTTTACTTCCACTTCTGGGAGTGATGAGGGTGGCGTGGGCCGGATGAATTGGTGTCAGGGGCCAGATCTGGCCCACAGGCCATAGTTTAGGCATCCCTGAACCATGTGAATGGCCCACAGCCTGAAAAGTTTGGGCGCCCCTGAACAAACGCTTGACTATATGGACTGTGGAACTTCTCAAACTTACACAGCTTCCCTAGGCTGCAGATCTTTGGTGCAGAAAAAGTTCCTTTCAGGCAAGACCAATGATGCATATCAGTGACACAAAGAAAAACACATTAAATTTCAAAACAAATAGGATTTGATGCAACCAACATCAAAAATTCATGTAAGACTCTCAAGAAGAATTAAGTTGGAATGCCCTGTGATGTACACCAAATCAAACTAAACACATTCATCTGTTATCGTGTTCCCCAGAGTATTCCATTACAGGACAGCTATAAAGTAAATTACTAATTCATGCTACTCATCTCAATGTATTGCTAGGATTGTTTATCGTATTTCTTACTGGCTGGCATATGCAATGTCAAGTTACCTAAGCAGTAGCGTCACGTGTATTTCAGCCACCCGGAGCACAAGCCAAATTTGCCACCCCCTGGTGGACGCTGGGGCCTGCTCCCACTAGGGCTTCTGGAAATTGTAGTCCAAGAACACCCATACGCCCAAAAAGAGCCGCCCAGGGCGGCGGCGCCGCCGCCGCCCCCCCCCCCCCCCCCCCCCCGGCTATGCCACTGTAGCTAAGCATAACTACAAAACAGTATTTGGGCAAATGTTTAGCTCAGCCATATGTTCTAAGCTCAGTGTCAGTAATCAGCACTGTCAGAGATCTGCTTGCCAGGGAACTGTAGGAATATGGGCTATGAGTAGAACAATCAGCCATACCTTGGTAACAGCAACCTTGTATCGTCGGCTAATCTTTCTCACACTAAGTGAGTCGAAAGGAACTGCAAAACGAACTCACCAAAAGGTGCCTTCATTTTGGCAGTTTCATATCTGACCTAGACAAAGGAGGAGGAGAGCAGGAGGAGGAGCAATAGTGGCCTTCCATTTCTGCACATTTTGCTCCCCCAGAGATGCTGCCGTCTAGATTCCCCAAACAGGAGTTATTCCCATCCTATCACTGCAGTTCACAGGCCTTTTGTCTCACCTCTCAAAAGCAAGGGCTGCTGCTCCATCTATCATCCACTGCAATCACACAACCAGGCTGCTTCTTTTCTACCCTGGAGCTGGCAGCAACTTACTACGCCATCTTCCCAACTAAGCGGGAAAGGGGATGATGAATAGCTTGTGACATGGTCAGAGCGCTTGAAAAGAACTCACACTTGCGGCTAGCTCTGGTTCAGGGTTCTACTTGCTGGGTTGATGGCCTCAATCCGAGTGACATTTAAAAATAATAATCGCACGGGGCGGGCGGTTGTTGAGGCAGGAGGTTTGCCTATGGTCTTGACCAGCTAATAGGACTACACTCCTCTTACAACTGAAGTCTTATTATTAAATCATCAGCTGGTGGCTTCACACCAAGAATTTATTTTATTTTCTTTTTTACAAATCACTGGGTTAAGTCAACAATATGCAGATTACTAAAAGCATCTCTAAGGAAAACAGCTTTCTCTCTCCTTAGATGCTCCTGTGAATTCATCCCTCAGATGAAGAGACGGTTCTGCATGCCGCTAGTAACAAGCTGATTCTTTCCATGCGCTTGGAACAATTCTTCCAGCACATCTAGTAATGCAGCCATGCATATGTAACTGCTGCTGACATTGGCAAACAATTGCCATGCAGAACGACAAGGACAGAAACACTTTGTGACAGATCCAACTAGAATACTGTGGATTCTTATAGAGTTAATATATATATTCAAGTGGAGCAGGCTAAGGTCTATAGTCTATATTCAACATTTGTGATGATATTTTCCCCTTCATTTAGTCTTTTTGTTGAGGTCATTCATTTGACAGTAATTGTAGGTGGCTGAGAAGGAAACTCTTTGACCTAGAAAATGAAAAATACCACCACAAGCCTCGGGGGAGGCCTGTTTCATTAGCCACTCATATGGACCCAGCTTTCTTTATGCTGTCTAGGCAGGATGAGGGGGTTCAAGGGCAGCTCACAGACCAAGACAGTGTGCCTCACCCCAACATTTGAGCATGGGAGAGAAGCAGCTACTTGCTCTGGCCATGAGACATCTGAACAAAGGGGCTGTTCTCTTCCTGGCCGGTGACCATCGAAGGAACAGACTGTCCAGCAATACACTTTGTTGGGGTATAAAGAAAGAGCCTCCTCGAAGATGGTGGTATTTTTGAACCACATTTGGGCATGTCCCAGCCAACGGCAACCTTATGCCAGCTAATCATTCTCACACTAGGTCAGGCGAAAAGATCTACAGAAATGAATTCACCAAAAGGTGGTTTCATTTTGGCAGTTTCATGTCTGGCCTAGACACGGAAGAGAATGGTGAGTTTTAAAAAATTGCCACGGAATCACAAGGTTAGGGTGTGCAACTCTCCCCCTCCAGATGTTTTTCATTTACAACTTCCATCAATTATGGCAAAAAAAGCTCCATGAGTCTGAAAATTCCCTTACATCAGAGAGATGGTTGTTCCCACATTTTTGTCCTTTTGGTGCCAGTTAAAAACATACCTTTTGGTGCAAACTTAGAGGGAATAATTTGTTTTACCCCCTCCTGGCTTGCATTACTTTTATTCTATTGTAGCAGTTATTTGTGCGTTTAGATGGTTTTAAGTTTAGATAGAAGTAATATGTGATTTTGGATATTTGGCAAATTTTAGATGGTCATAATTATAACTATTTTTATTTTAGATTCTGAACTGCCATGAACTCTTATGAGGAAAGGTGGAGGAGAAATTGAATGAACAATAAAAACAGCAGCCCTGGCCAGCATAAACTTATAAAGTATTTTGGAGTTGTAGTCCAAAAACGTCCAGAGGGCACCCATCAGCAGTCTCTCCACTAATCAGAGTTTGATCCCAATCAGCTCCAGGTTAACTCAGTCTTCCATCCTTCCAGGGTCAGTAAAATGAGTATCCAGAATGCTGGGGGCAAAATGCTAAATACAGTACCTTGTGAACTGCCCAGAAAGTGCTCTAAGCGCTATGGGGCTATATGTAAGTGTAATTTCTATTGCTCTTCATATTCCTGAAACTCACTATTTTTTAACCTGGAAAACTGAAGCAATGGCTTTTAAATCAGAAGTATTCAGCATGAACCATTGCCACATACATGACCATTGTTGTGTAACTTGGAAGGAATTACATTTACCAGCTGACTGAAGAAGCCTTGTGGGTCTTCACCAGCCATCCAATTGTACAATTGACTCTTTTGTGATACTCAATAAACAATTTTTTGGTGTCAGAGAATTCCATTTATCATTCTTCTGCTACATTTCTAACTCTTAGACCAAATTATCTTACTCTGTTTTGTTCTGCTTTATTTCACCCTGGATTTTCAATACATCTTGTTTTGGTATCTGATCAGCTTACTCTTGAATATAGGCACAAAACTTTGAAGACGGGACCATACAAGATTGCAGAAAATCATTTAGGAATAAATCTATTGAACAAATAGAACTCTGGCTAAATATGCCCAGGACTGGGTAGTTATCCTTTGAAAATATGCCTCTGCTGTTGTTGTTCAGTCGCACAGTCGATTCCGACCCTCTGCGACCCCATGGACCACCGTCCGCCAGGCACTTCTGTCCTCCACCATCCTCCTCAACTCGCTCAGCTTTGTGCCCATTGTGTCTACAATACCATCTAGCCATCTCATTTTGGGCCGCCCCTTTCTTCTTTTGCCCTCCACCTTTCCCAGCATCAAGGCTTTCTCAAGCGAATCCTCTCTTCTCATTTGATGTCCAAAGTACTTCAGCTTCATCTTTACTATTTGACCTTCTAGGGAGCAGTCAGGGTTGATTTCTTCTAAGATTGACCTATTTGTTCTCCTCGCTGTCCAGGGGACTCTCAAAACTCTCCTCCAACACCACATCTCAAAGGCGTCTATTCTTCTGCGCTCAGCTTTCCTAATGGTCCAGCTCTCACAGCCATACATTGCCACAGGGAATACCATTGCTTTGACTATACGAATTTTTGTTTGCAATGTGATGTCTCTACTTTTCACTATGCTCCCCAGGTTTCTCATTGCTTGCCTCCCAACATTTTTGCCATCATTATCTTCCATGATTTGATTTTTAAAAATGTGAGATGATCTAGGAACAATCCTTTGTACATTGATCCTTTGTACATTATAAATAAATAACAAATAAATGATTAATATTATGTACTGTACTGTTAAGAAATCATTTTACCAGTTCCACCCTCCCTTCAATAAATTTCTAAGGCTGAGCAGGCATTCAAACCCAGACCTATTGAGATCTAGCCCATTACTCTATCCACTAGACCACATTGTGTACAGGTGTACATAAATTCAGCAAAAAGCCCCTTGTCAAATCTTACTCATGGTGTCTACATCACCTGACTGGCCTTCACCTCTGAAGTAGGTTAACAGGGAACCTTTTCCCCCACTTGAGAATTGGCTAGGTTTCACTAGTGCTAACCAGACAATTTTTACAACGAGCAAAAAGCAAAAAAAAAACCCCTTAGAACAAGGCTTAGCACAGTCCTGATAGACTGCCTTCTGTGTCAGTCAGGAAAACCCTTGTTGTAAGACTATTCATATATTGACTGAAGGTATACAGCAGGGGTTCTCAACCTGTGGGTCAAACTCAGCCTGCAGCACCATTTCATGTGGCCCGTGGTGATGGCACCAGAAGTGGACACTTTTTATGGCAGTGTTTACAGTGGGGAGAACCACGAGTCTGGGCTGCACAGGTTCTCTGAGGAGGCATGGTCCGGCACATTGATTAAAAAGGTTGAGAACTGCTAGTATACAGCCATCATATAAACCAGGGGTTCTCAACCATTTTGCGCCATGAGCCGGACAACTCCCCCTCAGACAGTTTAGTGGGCTGCTGCAAATGCTGCCGTAAACTGTGATGGGTGGTTTGTGCATGTACAGGTGCATTTATGGCTCTCATAAATGCATCTGCTTCTGGGGTCATCGCCATAGGACAGATGAAATGGCCTTGGGGGCTGGGGCTGGGCCACAGGCCATCAGTTGTGAATCCCTGATATAAACCATTTTCTCTGGATAGTTGAAAAACAAATGAAGTATAGAAATCGAGTATAAATAATTATGTTCTAATAGTTACAAAAGGTAGAACACAATCAAACCACAGATTTAAAACTGATCAATTCTTTTAGTTTGATAAATATCCCATCCTACTTTTACTCTCTTTGGAAAACATAAAATTCACTACTGCTATTTCAACAGCTCACTTTGCTGAATTTTACAGAAGTTTCAATTTGGAAACTTTCCCCCCCTCTCTCTACTGTTTTTTCAGACCCCCCCCCCCCTTCACTCAGAAAATCCATTAAGGAGAAAGCACAGAACTGTTGCAAAATGCCTTCTAAATGAAAGTGTTATAAAAGCCTCCTCTGAAATCGATCATCTCCACTAACCAGAAGGTCAGGTAGTTGGGAGGGCAGAGGGACAGGTGTTACATAATAAGGACATAAAGAGGAAGAAGTTTGAGAGGGCAATTATTTGGATCATGTTTGTAGTCATTTTAAAATGAGAGGCATAAGAAGCAAAGGGAAAGCAGATGGAATCAATGCATCTAAGTATGGTTTGTCTAACTTTAAAAGCTTTATATGCATTTTGGAAGCTTTATTTGCTTGCTTTGCCAACCTTGTGACAATTTCCAACTGATTTTGGAACCTCCGTGCAAGGAGAATGCCAGGAACGAACGTTCCCATTTGCCCTTTATGCTCCTCTTGCAAAAAAAAAGTACAGTAATACCTCGGATAATGCTAAGACTTGGTTCCACAAGTCTTTATTTATTTATTTATTTATTTATTTACTCGTATTTACTATCCCGCCCCAATCAGGTAAACCCGACTCTGGGCGGCTTACAACATAGTTTAAAATCATAGGATAAACTTATAATAATATTAATATGAAAACTTTAAAAATTCATAACAAAGGATTAAAACAGCGGAAAAGATGAAGAGCAGAAAGGGAGGCTATCCCTTATATCAGCCACCCTACATGGGATCCCACGTTCCTGGATCCCCACACTTGCCCTGCCAGCCAGGTTTTTAAGTCGCTCCGAAAGAGCAGGAGCTCTGTCTGTAGGTGCAGTTCAGTTGGCAGCAGGTTCCAAAGGGCCGGGGCGAACGCAGAGAAGGCCCTTCTTCTAGTGCTAGTGAGGCGTGCCTCCCTAGCCAATGGAATAACAAGAGAGCCTCTCCGATCCGCTCTGGTGGGACGGACAGATGTTCTTGGGGTGACGCGGTCTCTTAGGTATCCTGGCCCACTACCATATAGGGCTTTAAAGGTAATAACCAGCACCTTGAATTGCACCCGGAGACATACTGGCAACCAGTGCAGCTCCCGCAGCAGTGGTGAGGCATGAGTGTAACGCCCACACCCCACCACTACCCGGGCCGCCGCATTCTGGACCAGCTGCAGTCTCCAAATGGTCACCAAGGGCAGCCCCATATAGAGCGCATTACAGTAATCAAGTCTGGAGGTGACCAAAGCATGTGTGACCATGAGCAAGGCGTCCCGGTCTAGGAGTGGGTGTAACTGGCGTATTACACGGGGTTGTGCAAAAGTCTTGGTGTTATCCGATTTTTAGTGTTATCCGAAGCATGTTAAAATCCTATCCAATAGATCGGATACAGTGGTGGGATGTCAAAAAATTTACTACCCCACCGTGATGTCATCACAGTGTGGGCAGAGCTAACATCATAATGTCATGTTGTGGACGGGGCCAAATAAAAAATAAAAATAGGGAGCTTCAGGGTATAGGGAGCTTCAGGCTAGCAGCTTCTCTTCCTCCTCCCCGTTTGGGAGGACAACAAGGAGGCCATGCATATGGGCCAAGCACTAGGCGTGCATGCACACCAAGTGGGGGAACCAGTGAAAAGGTAAGCCCAAAAGGTGGTTCCCCCAAAAAGCTGCTACAGGTTCTCTGGGACACTGGGGAAAGTTACTACCGGTTCTGGAGAACTGGTGAGAACCTGTTACATCCCATCACTGATCGGATAATGTTAAAGCTCCATAGAGATACATTGTAACCGCACAGGCTTTAGCGGTTGTTATCCAATACATCCCATAGGACCTTAACGTTATTCGATCCAATTCTCCTCCCCAGATTACTTAACGTTATGCATTTTTAGCGTTATCCGAGGTAAACATTATCCTAGGTATTACTTGTACTTTGGAAAGGACTTTCTGTGAGAGATAATTTACTATTTACGTCTCCTTACCCTGTTACAGACACTGTGGTGGCTTAGTGGTTAAGATGCTGAAATTGATGACCAGAAGGTCGACAAATCAGCAGTTCAGGACCGGAGTGCTACGCAATGGAGTGAGCTCCTTTCTCTCTCCCAGCTCCTGCCAACCTAGCAGTTCAAAAGCAAGAAATTGCAAGTAGATAAATAGGTACTACTTTGGCAAGAAGGTAAACAGTGTTCTGTGCACTCCTGTGTCTAGTCATGCCTGACACATGTCCACGGAAACATCTGAAGGCGCAGACAGTGATGACTCTTTGGTTATAAACAAAGATGAGCACCGAACCATAGAGTTGGATACGACTGGTTTTAGAGCAGGAGTTCTCAACCTCTTTAAGCCAGGGGCTGGATCACACTCCCTCAGACAGCTTCGGGGACCGGACGGCCATTTTGACCTTCCTTCACTGCATGGCACTTCCTAGTGTGGCCACACTTTGATGGGAAGGTCCTAGTCATGCTTGCCACACGACAATGGAAATGTCTGCAGATCAGAAGAGTAGCGTGCCTTGGCGGGGCCCCGTAGAAAAATTTGTTTGGGGGCCCTTAGGAAGGTTAAAGATTTGTTTTGCTTACGCACGTTGGGGGCCCCCGTGGCCCGGGGCCCCCGTATAATTGATACGGTAGATACGGCGGTAGCTACGCCTCTGCTGCAGATGTAGACAGCACTGACTCTTTGACTATAAACGGAGATGAGCACTGCACCCTAGGGTCAGATACTACTGGCAACCTTTATCTTACCCCTTTAGAGCCAAATTAGTAAAATATGTTTTTGACTTGTTAGCAGCTTGCTAAGACATCTCAGTTATACAAACTGATATTTTCTGATATGTAGGCGGATGATGCTGATGCCTCCAGCATCCAAATTACAATTGTCTTTAAGGGGTACATATTACAGGTCTTGGCAAGCATGACCCTATATTTCAGTCCTACAGATCTGATTCTCTCTAACCAGCCTAACCAATGTCCTAATAGTTATTAAAGGTAGAACACACTTAAATCACAGCTTTCAAACTGATTTCAACTGAACATACTAAGATCATCATTTGTCTGGTCCTGACTACATGACTTAAACACTAAACCCACGTGGACCATAAACATGAGGATCTATCAACAAAGGACAAAACCAACAACTATTCCATGAGAGCAGTTAGGAATCAAACAGAGACGATCATACTTCTGCACAGCTAGGCCTGGGTGGGGAAGAAGAATACCTTGTTACACATACAAAAAGGCTTACCTCTGAAGATGTTTCCGAAAATACTGACTTCAAAAAGCTCACTTATGTTAACGTGTCAAATCATATGGGGAGGGGGGACCTTAAATGGGAGGAAAAAGCAACCCCAGAAGGCCCCTTTGCTTCTTAACCTTTCCTCACATGGTACAAAGAACACCAGATAGGCACATTCACAATTGCTCAGCCATCCATTTCCAGCTTGCTCTTTCAAATGTTTCTCTCCTTTAAATGTTCTCTCCTCCCTCCTTTAATGAACAAGCAACTGAAATGTGGCATTACAGCTGATATGTTGTTTTGTTTTTCTCATATGACAGCTTGGGTTAGCTCTCAAAACCTAGTGAGCAAAGCGGAGGCTGTACGCCCGAGGGGCTGATCTGCTGCTGTTACTTCCTCACTGCATCCATGCATTCCTGCTGCCTCCCTTGACTGCCTCGCCAACCCAGATTCAGGATGGAAGCCTGCTCTGTATGTGTGGTCTGGAAACTGAGTGTGCCTAGGACAGGGATGGCGAAGCTTGGCGCTCCAGCTGTTCTTGGACTTCAATTCCCAGAAGCCCCTGCACGTACAGTAAACCCATTCATGTGGATTCACAAGGACTAGGGCTTCTGGGAATTGAGGTCCAAGAACAGCTGGAGCACCATTCGTGTGGATTCACAGGGACTTGGGCTTCTGGGAATTTAAGTCCGAGAACAGCTGGAGTGCCATTCATGTGGACTCACAGGGACTTGGGCTTCTGGGAATTGAAGTCCAAGAACAGCTAGAGAGCCAAGGTTTGCCATTGCTGGCCTAGGAGTTCTTTTTTATTTTGCTTTTGACTTAATATTATAGGTACTGTATTAGACATCTGGTTCCTTTTCCATTTGAATGCCTAAATAAAATTTCACATTTCCCAACTCTTCAGTTTCAATTTCTGAGCCTATTTTCTGAATACAGTATTCCTGCTCTGTGTGTGTAGCTAAATTAGATTGTCTACATATGCTAGGGAGTGCAGTGGCTCAAGTGGCTAAGAAACTGACTGGAAGGCAGGAGGTCAGCAGTTCGATTCCCAAGTACTGCAGGACAGAATGAGCTCCCATCTCTGTCCCAGTTCCTGCCAACCAGCAGTTTGAAAGCAAAAAATTGCAAGTAGATAATTAGGACCACTTTGGTGGGAAGGTAAATAGCATTCCATGTGCTCCAGTGCCTAGTCATGCCTACCACATGACCACGGAAACGTCTGCAAAAGTAGACAGAGTTTACTCTTTGGCTTTGAAACAAAAATGAGCACTTAACCCTAGAGTCAGATATGACTGGCTTTCAAGCAAGGGAAACCTTTATCTTTACCTTTTACATATGCAAGGATAACACTTAAGCTTTCCTCTTTGTTTCTGGTGAACAAGCATTTATCTGCATCTCCTTGCTTAAATCCTTGCCGAAACAATCTTTTCTTCAATTTCTCATTCCAAACTCTTGCAGCCTGTTAGACGCCATATAATCCTTTCTTCTGTTTGCAAACAAATTCAAAATGTTTCTAGTCAACAAATCCTGGTGGCTGTTCCATGTATAGCTCCTCTGTGATTTCCCCATGTAAGAATGCAAAAATGCAAATGAATTCTTGACATCAAGATGTTTAACTTGCCTATTTTTGATGTCTCTATGCTGAGTAGCATTGATATTGTGCTACGTTTTAGAACTGGAGCAAAGGTCTCATCAAATCGTCTCCATACCTTTCTAGAAAACCTTTGGTGACTAACCTTGCCTTCTATTGCTCCACTTCTCCATCAGGACTTCCTTCTGTCTGAACATCTATTTGCTTTCTTACATAAGTCAGTCAGGGTCCCAGTTCTATTTTTGTACAGTACTTTTGTGTCTTTGTTGGCTGCTTCACTCCATTTGGAAATTTTGATCAGTCCTTCACAACTGCTTAATATGTTTCCAGGATGCCGTTTCATAAGTACACAATGATCTTGTGAGGTAAAATATTTGGTCTGGTAGTACACCTTGGTTGATTTGGGATGAGCATCAGATGATAAGTTCTGGTGTGACTTGTAGCTCAGGGGGCTTGTCCAGATTAGTAGCCCTGTCAGCACCTCCATCCTCATCTTCTTCTTCTGGTGCATTGCTGCCAGCATCTGTGTCTTTGCTTTCCTCCTCTCTCATTGATTCTGGTTGTGGCAACATTGCAATATCTAGAAGAGGTTCATCATATTGGTCCTGTTCTTCAGGACCATCTAGTATGGTCTGTTTCTTGTCAACTTTCCTTCATTCATAAAAAATGAACTACATAACAGTCACTGATTTCTCCTGTACTTAAGTTAATCAGTTTACAGTTGAACCTCACTTAAAGAGCATAATGCGTTCCACAGGATTGCTCTTTAAAAGAGTTTGCTCTTTAAGCAAAACACCATTGTAAGTGACCAATTGTGACTTCTGGTGGGGGGGATTGCGAACCCCGATTTATTTGTTAAGCGAGTTTTGGTTGTTTTTATTTGTTAAGCAAAGCGAACCTTCAGAGAAAATTCTGCTCTTTAAGCGAGTTACTCCCTAAGCGAGGCGCTCTTTATGCAAGGTTTTACTGTACAGTACTTGCAATTTCTTGCTTTCAAACTGCTAGATTGGCAGGAGCTGGGACAGAAGCAGGAGCTCACTCTGCCATGCACTACCTGAGAATCAAACTCCAACCTTCCAGTCATCAAGTTCAGTGTATTAACCACTTGAGCCACACAGTCCCAGCCACATTTAAGATTCACCAAAATTAGCAGAACAAATTAAGTGAAGAATTGTTTCACACTGATTTCAATAGGAATAATGTAACCAATCAGGTCGGGGTCTAATTCTATATGTATTTAGGCCTCAGACAAGACTATATAGAGACTACTGCAAATTCTATTCATTAAAAAAATTAATTCCTGGAATTTTAAAATTCTAAGTGAATTTAATTTAATTTTAACTTAATAGTCATATTTATGCTGCTCTCCCCCCCCCCCCCGCCAAGGCGACTCAATACTTTTTGTTCCCAAATTCCATGACTAGTTTGCTTTTTAAAATATTTAAGTCCAATGTCCTCCTGCTGAATCTGCACCAGGTGGGAAGTCCCATCCATGTAATGATGCTGCATTGTGCCCCTTGTGCAAACACCACTGTTGTACAAGTGGTGATTTTGGTTATGTCTGCAAATACAGTACATAAAACGTAAAGGAACAACAAACCTGCATTAAACAGGTGTGAACTAGTATGTGGGCAAATATCCTGTTGACACTTTTTCAACTTCTTTATCAGTTTTCATGTGATACCATCACACTTCAAAATATCCAAGGGAGCCTGGCCTTGGAGGCAGAGGAGTTAGTGGCTATATATGTTAATGAGCTGCTGACATGTTTAACCTGCTCACACAGCATGAACTTCGGCTTACTTGTGAAATACATGCTGTGATAATAGTTTTAAGGACAATAATTATCCCTGAACTGTTATGCACAACTGTTATAGAAAATTAGAAACATTACTCAAAGGCAAAACATAAGAATGGGACTGCGGTGGCTCAAATGGTTAAGATGCTGAACTCGCTGACTGGAAGGTCAGAGTTCAACTCCTGGGTACTGCAGGATGGAGTGAGCTCCTGTCTCTGCCCCAGCTCCTGCCAACCTAGCAGTTCGAAAGGAAGAAATTGCAAGTAGATAAAGAGGGACCATTTCAGTGGGAAGGTAAACAGTGTTCCATGCACTATGGTGTCAAGGCATGCCTGCCACATGTCCACAGAAACATCTGCAGACGCAGACAGCGCTGGGTCTTTGGCGATTAAAAGAGATGAGCACTGAGCCCTAGAGTTGGATATGACCGGCTTTCGAGCAAGGCCAACCTTTACCTTACCTAAAACATAAGGATTTTGGAAGATAGACATCTTAAAGGCAGAGGTCACTGTGGAGACCACTGGGGCTTGACTGAGAAAGTGTCTGCACTGGCTGCTTATGAAGCAGTCTGAAGTGCTGGTTCAGGTTGCTTGAGGATAGAGGCGATAAAGGACATTTAACCCTCCCACCTTCCCCATCCAAACAGCATCACCAACCTACTTGTCCCTAGACAGACACTGAGCTTGGTGGCTCGAAGTTTGACAGGGCAGCAGTTTAGAGACCTGAGCACTGCACAACAGGGTGAGCTTCCACCATCTATCCCAGATCCTGTCAACCAGTGATGGGATGTCAAAAATTCTACTACCACGCCATGACGTCATGGACGTCATGGGCGTGGCCAATGTCATGACGTCATGACGTCATGGGCGGAGCCAACGTCATGACGTCATGACGTTGTGGGCAAGGCCAAAAATAAAAAAAATAAAAAAAAATAAACATGCACACAGACCCGTAACTTAAAGAAATAAAATAAATAAATAAATAAAATAAAAATTAAATAAAAGTACACCCACCCACCCAAAACACCATAAACCACCCACCCACCCCAAACACAAAACCCTCACTTACCCTTCTTGGGGCCGACGACCCCCATGGCCCGGGGCCACACGGCAAGGCACGCCCCATCGCCGCCGGAACCGAGGAGGAGGCGGGGCGCTCCATGTCCATCTTGGCTCCAATTTTAAAAAAACCGGACCCGGAGCCACTGCCTGCTGCTGCTACTGTCGCCGCTGCTGCCGCCTCCCGCCATCGCCATCGCCGGGGGGGTGGAAGGAGGAGAGGGAGGGGACTGGAGTGCCGGACCCGGGAGCGTTTCTGTAATTGATCCGGGTAGATGCATTTGCTTTTTTCCCTCCTTCCTTTTCGTTCCGGAGCTGTCTTCCCCGCCTTGCCCGTTGATCGGCTCCCATCCCGTCTTCTTCGTTGCCGCCGCCGCTGCTGGAACCGGAGGAGGAGGAGGCGCGCTCCGCTGGCCTGGGGCGACGGCGGCAACGGCGGCGACGGCGATGGCGGGAGGCGGCAGCAGCCCCGCCTCCTCCTCGGTTCCGGCGGCGATGGGGACGGCAACGGCAGCAGCGATGGCAGGAGGTGGCAGTGGTGAGAGCACCAGGCAGCAGCAAACGGCGGCAAGCGGCTCCACAGGAGGCTCCAGTCAGGGGCGGCCGGATCCAATTTTTTTTAAATCGGAGAAAAAAATGGCTCCAATTTAGTGCGCATGTGTCAGATTGAGTTTCTGCGCATGCGCACTAAATTGGAGCCATTTTTGCTCCAAATTTTTTTTAAATTTTCCTCCCGGTGAGGCGTCCGATCCGGACGCCTCAAAAACGGTTTTACCCCCACGGAGAGCCCTCCGGAAATCCTTAAAACGGTTCTGTGGATCCGGTCAGAACCGGTGTCATCCCATCACTGCTGTCAACCTAACATTCCAAAAGCAAGATATTCCAAGTAGATAAACAGATACCACTTCGGTGGGATAGGTAACCATTCTGTGCACTTTGGTGTCTAGTCATGCCTTCCACATGACCACGAAACTGTCTGCACAGATAGGGCTGGCTTCTTGGCTGTAAGTGAAGATTAGCATTGCACCCTAGAGTCTGATATGACTGGCATTCGAGCAAGTGAGACCTTCACCTTTACCTAAGCACTGGATTCTTTTTCTGGCATATCACTTGGGCTTTTTTCAGCACTCCCTATGATTTCATTTATTTATTTTTCAAATTTCTATTGCCGCCCAACTTGACACTGACTCTGGGCAGCTAACAGCATAAAAACAACATTATCATCATAACTAAAACCCTTTAAAAATCCATTAAATACCCACAAAGATTACCCACCCCACCCCATCAGTTAAAAGGGACAGGGAGCGATCTTGTTATATGAGCCAGCAGGCGGGGGTCACCCCCCCCCCCAGTGTCCCACCCTTGTTTGCCAGCCAAGTTTTTAGCTCTTTCCTGAAGGGCAGCATCTCCGTCTGTAGCCACAACTCGGTCCCATTGTATAGCCTTTGTGGATGATTAACACACCCCAAAGTGGATCTGTGAGCAACGTTGTCTGAGGCAGCAACTCTGTGGCTTATAAAGTAGGTTGTAACATAAAACTGAATGGTGGAGAAACTCTTTCCATTAGTTTCATCTTCTCTAATGTAAAAATAAAATAAAATGACAAGTATACCATGTTAGGCAGATGCATCACATTTCTACTGTATCAATTAGACTGTTTAATAACAACAACAAAAGAAGAAATCACTCTTATATACCACCCCATAGCTCTTAGTGCACTCTCTATGCGGTTCACAAGTTAATTAGCATTTTGCCCCCAACATAGTGGGTACTCATCTTATCAACCTCAGAAGGATGGAAGGCTGAGTCAATCTTGAGTCCTAGCCAGGATCAAATTCACAACCTTTTGGTTGCAGGACAGCAGTTTAACCACTGTGCCACCAGGGAAAGAGAAGTCATTGTGCTGATCTCCACTACTATTGTTGCCACTTCATTAGCTAAAGCTCAAAGTCTTCCTTGCTTGGAAGCCAGTTGTATCCAACTCTAGGGTCCTTTGCTCATCTCTGTTTACAGCCAAAGTAAATGATATAAACTTACTCACAAGTAAACCAAGTAAACTTTATTCATAGAAAATCCATTGATCTTGAAAACATTGCAAGAGCAACCTCCTTTCTCTGTCTAGCATGCAACTCTCTACACAACTGTGTACACTCTTTACATAAAAATGCTCACATATGTGTAACCCCCCTCCCTCTTTCTCACACACACTTATCTAAGAAAATTTCACGAGGAAGATGAGACAAGCATTAAAAAAACGTTAGCTTCCAACTCTTCAACCTCGGAAAGAAATACAAGGTGATGAACATGTGATGAATGAAATGGATTGTGACCAGTGGTGGGCTGTCAAAAAAATTGCTACCCCACCATGGGCGGAGCCAATATCATGGGCGGACCCAATGTCATGATGTCACAACATCATGATGTTGTGGGCGGAGCCAAAGGAAAAAATTAAAAAATAAATTTAATTTAATGTAATTTACAAATTCAATAAAAATTAAATAAAAATACACATTAACATTAAAATAATCAACCCACCCACCCACCCCAAACACAAACCTGTCACTTACCTGGCCTGGGGTCAGGGAGCAGGCACTAGGCAGGCAGGCAGGCAGGCAGGAAGTGTGGCGGTGTGGCGGCGTGGCGGCACAGCAGCATGGCGGTGCAGCGGCATGGTGGCGCAGCGGCATGGCGGCAAACTGCCGCTGCAGCAAACCACTGCAGCAGCACAGTGGCCTGGCGGCGTGGTGCGGAAAGGCTGCTGCTGCTTCTCCAGGTGCTGCCTACGCCCTTTCCGCACTTCTATTTTTTAGTGTGCATTCATCAAATGGAGGTTTGATGCATGCACAGTTTTGGCCAGATATTTTGGCTACACTTCCGGAGGGCGGCCAGAGAGGCAACCGAAATGGTCGCCCGGGGGTTCTCTACCCCCCGGCAATCCCCTCCAGAAAGCTGCTACCAGTTCGGGCGAACCGGTCTGAACTGGTAGTAGCCCATCACTAGTTGTGACATTAAATGAACAACATACTTCTACTTTTATCTTGTCTTTTATTTTTTAAAAAAATATATATTTTTCTAGTTGATGGAGCACAAGTCTAGAAACAAAAGCGATGCAACATAGGTTTAGGTATAACACGATAGATGTATGCCTCACTCTTTCACAGTATCATTTTTTTTTTAAGGAAAGGAAAGGCCGGAGGCCCATGAATGACAACCGCCAAAGAAGGCAGGGAAGGGGGTAGGGAAGGGGAGTGTCAACAAGCCAGCAAGGGGACAAAGTGGGGCCATCCAAAGACATGCCTGGACCCCTGGCACTGGAAAATAAACATCTTCAGTGTGAATGGTAGGATTGCCCAGTGATCCTCAATGATAGATAAAAACTGATATCAGTAAAGATGAGAAATGCCTCAGCACTACCCACATTCTCCAGTCCGGGCATGCTGTGAGTTTACTGGAGGTCTGAGAGAGTTTGCATGCCTCAGGGAAGACTTTGCATTACATTAATGAAGTCCTGTCTAAACAAAGCGGTTGAACCAGTGCGGTAGACTCTGATGGGCATGACTGAATTTGTTAAATGAGTTTAGTAGCTTCTAATTCACCGTAATATGAAGCTTAAAAATTCAAACCTTCCGAAGGCTTTTAGTTGGGTTTGCTTTGTCTTTTATTTCTTTTCTTTGTGTGTGTGTGTGTGTGTGTGTGTGTGTGTGTGTGTGTGTGTGTGTGTGTGTGTGTGTGTGTGTGTGTGTGTGTGTGTGTGTGTGTGTGTGTGTGTGTGTGTGTGTGTACGCACAATTATTTATATGTATAGGTGTAACATGTTAGGTGGATGCATCCCACATACCAAATATTCTGTCACCTATACTATATAATAATGAAAAAGGCAACATTATGAAAAAGGTTGTTTGTTTTTTATTACTATTATTAAGATTCTGTCTCAAAAACTTGGGGAAATGACAGTCTAAACACAATGAGAACTCTAAAGAAGAAATAAGTAATCTCGTGTAGAATCTTAGCTAGTGTCAACACAAGGAACAACTAAATCAATTCACCATGGATCTCAGAAAGATTCATTCCATAGACTGATAGAAGGGGAGTTTGAATAATTAAAGGAATGTGAAATAATGCGGTAGTAACCAAGAAAATAAAATATTAAAGGTACCATGACTTGAGAATGCGAGGAAAATTACTACAAGGCAAAATGCAAAGACAAATTACTACAAGGCAAAATGATACAGCTGTCATTTAAACAAAGAATATACTCAGTGAAGATTAAAAAGTAAAGGAATGTAACCATAAACCTCAAATGTCATACTTGATATAAATGACAAAAACTGGACCTGAATTTCATACCATACAGGAACTTTGTTCATGACAGAACATCTTCATTCCTTACCAACATTGGCGATAGCCCTTTCTGCTATAAACTCTTGTGGAATATTTCTCTTTGCTATCACGTTACATGACTCACAGTTCACATGGGAAGATTTCAAAAAGAAGCAGATTACAATAGGCTGATTTAATTAGATCTAGGATTACAGAGAAAAAGCTCAGTCACACTCATTGTTTAGGGTCTTACCTTCAGATCCAGAAGAGAGAAATATCTGTATTCTGTCCTCTCAATGGTAGATTTCTCGAGTATCATTGTTCAGGCTAGAGGGTCTTGTGTTCTCTGATCTGAAGCTGGTCATTCGGTCCATTCTGTGCCTGCCAGACCAACAGCCTTGCAGTGATTAGGTGTTTCCCAAAGTCTGATCAAACAAGTAGACAGGAAACAAAACAAAATTAAAAGAAAGATTCTGGTCTGCTGGGCAACAAATGTTCCACCACCACCACACCTGTTTTTCTCAGCTAAAGATTGCTGACCAGACAATGGCTCTCAGTGTTCTCCTAGCAGCCGGCTCGCCAGATGACAGGTTTATTATTATTTATTTGTTTTAAAAAGATCACACTGGATGGCACACTTGTCTAAACCGAACACATACAAGCTGAACTACTTTCTTAGACTACCCTGTTCACTGAATCCTACGTACAGAAAAACCCAGGCTTGCCCTGGAAGAGGGGTTAAAAACGTGTGAAGGCTTGAGCTGAAGAAAGGAAAATCCTGCCCTCATTTCCTCCATCTCCTGCTCGCTTTTTTTCACTGACAATCCCCTCCCCAAAATGTACTCAGGGTGGTGCCGAGAGAGGAAGAATTCTGAACTGCTAATATTCTCTGACAGAACAACACGAATAACACGCCTCTTCATGCAACTATCACCAGGGCTCTGTTCCTTCCACAGGGAGGTTTGCTCTTTGCAGGCACACAAGTGGGGACCCACAGCAAAATGTTGCAGCATCTCCCTAACCCCTAGCAGGAATGCTCCTGTTCAGTGCTTCAAACTGCCTGGAATGGGCTAAGCAGGCCTTTTAAATATTGCTAGAAATCAGGAAATGATCACTTCAGTGCTCATCTTGGTTTATAGCCAAAGAGCCACCGCTGTCTGTGTCTGCAGACGTCTCGGTGGACATGTGGCAGGCATGACTAGACACAGGAGTGCATAGAATGCTGTTTACCTTTCCCAACAAAGTGGTACCTATTTATCTACTTGCAATTTCTTGCTTTTGGGCTGCTAGGTTGGTAGGAGCTGGGACGGAGATGGGAGCTCACTCCGTCATGCAGCACTCAGGTCTCAAACTGCCAACCATCCAGCCATCAAGTTCAGCATCTTAACCATTTGCAGTACCATCCACCCCACATTTTATCATTTTGTCACAAGGGAATAATTGGCAACTTTTGTCAAACATTTAATACAACTGCTCACATTATATTCCATCCACAGCATTCCAGCAATTAATCAACCTATTAACTCTTTCCACAGACAGGAAATTAGATAAGGCTGATTATTTCTAACAATCCTATGTTAATTCTTAGAAGAAAATTACTAATGTTGAACCTATAATGGGATAAATTTATAAATATGCTGTCAAATTATGTGGGGAACTGATTATCACTCTAGAAACAAGATTGGGAATGTAACTGTTCTTGAACACAACTTACCTGTGAAATTATATGAACTTTTAAGACATTGCTACATTACAGGTATACAATATCAGTTTGGTGTGTTGGTTTTCCAACCAACTGCAGTTCAAACTACAGGCATACCTCGCATAACGAATTTAATTCGTTCAGCGAGGTTGCTCGCTATGCGAAAAATTCGCTATGCGAGTCTGACTTGCATAATGAATTTTTCACTATGTGCGTCGGACTTTTCCTTATGGGAAAACTCACAAAATGAGCGTTTCTATGGGGAAAACTCGCATAGCGAAAAAATTCATTATGCGAGTTTTCCCCATAGAAATGCTCATTATGTGAGTTTTTCCATAGGCAAAAGTCCGACTCGCATAGCGAAAAATTTGTTATGCGAGTCAGACTGCTTAGCAAAAAACTTGCTTGTTATGCGAGTTTTTCACTAAGTGAAACGCTCGTTATGCGAGGTTTGACTGTAGTTCCTTAGCAACCCGCCTGTTCTGGTCATCCACCACACACACAAAAAGACACAGTTAATTTACATCAACTGCCAAAAAAAACCTTAAGCAGATGGGGGGGGCACAAACATAAACTATCTTTTGATCAAATACATGATTTCATCAAACTAGGTACTATGGTGCTTTAGACTAAAGGTAAAGGTTTCCCTTGCTCAAAAGCCAGTCATATCTGACTCTAGGGTTCAGTGCTCATCTCTGTTTCAAAGCCAAAGAGCCAGCGCAGCCTGCTTCTGCAGACGCTTCTGTGGTCATGTAGCAGGCATGACAAGACATCAGAGCGCACAGAACGCTATTTACCTTACCACCGAAGTGGTCACTCTTTATCTACTTGCAATTTCTTGCTTTCAAACTGCTAGGTTGGCAGGAGCTGGGACAAAGACTGGAGCTCATTCCGTCCTGCAGTACTCAGGAATCGAACTGCTGACCTCCTGCCTTCCAGTCAGCGTCTTAGCCACTTGAGCCACTGCAGCAAAAAGATGAAAGTTCACAAAACCGAGGTCAGATAACCAGACCTGATTCTTTTGCTAAAAGAATGTTTCCAAATGGGGGCTGAAGATATGCAAGTTTCAGATTCCACCTCTGGTTGTGTTTATTGGAATGTCTCTCTCAACCTTGTTAGACAAAAGGTCATTGCAGACTCATTTTTGTTGTTGAGTCCTCCCCTCTCAGAATAAAAGTGTATGTTATTGTAATCAAGCTTGTTGGTACAGCCATGTCTCCAGCTAGAACACTTCTTTTCTGATCTACAGGTGTCTGAGACCAATAGTTTCAATATTGCTATCCTGCATTAAAGCACATTCAGTTACAGTACTTCTCCCTTCACCATTGAGAGGAATGCCCAGCACTGAACACTAGATGTCATGCCAGAGTAATGAATGATTTCCACATAAAACTTTTGTCAAGCTTGATCCTTTAACTTTCCCTCTGAATAACAGAGCTTACAAATTTATTCTTTTGGATTACAAGCCTAGAATCCCCCAGCCAAAATTATTAGCTATGCTAATCCCGGAGGATTATGGGAATTATAGCCCCAAAAGTGACCTTCCCAAGCTCTGCTCAATACATATTGGGGTTTTTTTCCTTTCATGTATAGATGAAACTTTGGACTGCCAAACTGAAGCCACTTTCTTGGCTTTATCGTTGGCCAAAATTAAATCTTCATTGGTACACATTTCTGTTAGTAATGAGCAGACCACTAAATGAGCCAGAACACATTCACACAGCGTGTTGTTGTCTGCCATCAGCCTCCACTTAAGCAAGTTAGTCTTACATTCAGGCACTCCAACCCTCAGCCTATTCAGGGTCCTCCAAGTGATGTAGGGGAGGTTGAGTTCCTCAGCCACATCCTCCTTTAATGTTATTCCTTGTCCAGTGAGCTCCTTCCTCCATATTCGACTAACGCACACCATCGTGATTTCCAATTCTCAGCTAGAGCATGCATCAGTTCTTCCCCAGCTTCAAAAGTATCATCCCCAAAAAAGGATCCTGGTCATAGAGTACCTGATATCCATCCAGCAGAAGTTTGATGTTGTCAGTCAGGGCCTGGATGTACTAGATGCAGCATAGTCTTGGGATATTCCTTGATACCACTTTCACAAGATGAACAAATCCATGATATTTATTTGGGTGCAGAGGGATTTTCTCCACACTTTTATCCAACTGTTTTTGAAAATTTACTCATTTAGCCTTCTTAAAGTTAAAACGTCTGTGAAAAGACACCTCCTGATATTTCACTGCAGCATTTACTATGCACACAATGGGTCTGGGTTAAGTGCATGGAATCAGATCATCAATGACTTTCATGCACTGTGCTGCTATCTTCTTGCTAACAAAGATGTAGTCCTAATTATATCCCTTCCTCCATCTACCACTGTTAAAGGCAAGCAGTTTCGGATCATGGACAAGTTGGAGGTCATTGGTGCCTGTCCAAGATACAAGTTGTGCACCATCCTCATTGGTCTGGTTACATCCCCAAGTCTCACTGTGACAATTAAAATCTCCAGTAACAAAATGTATTTGGTCATACAGTATATAAAATTGTCATTTTCATTCAAACTAAAATTTACTCTTGGTGGTTTATAAACAGAGGTAAACAAAGAATTGTGCAGTTAGGATGGTGAGATGTTACTCAATTCTGACAATGCAGCTGATCAACAAAAATTGCACTCCCATATTGGTCATGCAATCCCTCAATCATTAATTAAATTCCAGCCACTTTGGGTCTGTAGCTTGCTGTCTCCCAATGTGTTTCCTGGATCACAAGTATGTCACATTTGTATTTACTGCACATAATATTGTTACATACCACCATAGCTTCCATCTTAAAGTGACCCTAATAGGGTTTTCAAGGTAAGTGAGATATTCAAGGTAAGTGAAACATTCATAATGCACATCTAAGAAACAGCGCCTGACTGAACATCTTGCCATGAACTTTTTGGACTTTCATTTATAATTTTCCTAACCTATCCACAAGAAATTGATGCACACCTGAAGAAGTGGTCTTGAATTACAGAAGTTCATGCGATGTTTGATTATTATTTTTATTCAGTGATCCAATAAAAGGTATCACCTTCCTCCTGCAATCCAAAGAGTGGTTTGCCTTTGCTGTTGTCCAGGGAGCTATCATGGCCAAGCAGGGATTTCAAACCCAAGGTCTATTGAGTCTTAATCCAATGTTTTATCTGATATACCATACTGTGATTAATCAATCTCAAAAACAAGTTAACAAGAGGTTAAACAGTTTGGCAACTAATGGAATAAACTACATGTTATTCCAGTCTTGCTAAACAGTGTGTCAGTTTCCTACAAATTCTTCAGTTCCAAAGCTGACATGCTTTTATTTGGTTCAGCCCAATGAGCAAAGAAATCCTAAAAAAGGGTTGTGATAGAGGATTTGAACTAGAAAGAGCAGAAGCAGGAGCTACTGTTACCATGAAGGAGGATAAGGCAGAAAAATGCGTGCGTGCGTGCGTGCGTGCGTGCGTGCGTGCGTGCGTGTATAGATAGAGATAGAGATAGAGATAGAGATAAAAACATGTTTGTAAAGTTTGTGTTTGCAATACTCAAATATAGTTACCCCCATAGACCCAGAGATTGTTACACTTTCACAAGCCATAATCTATGTGCTGTTCCAAACCAGAGCAGACTGACTAAAACTGTGGGATTAACATATGCCGCTCAGAGTCGGGTTCTCCCGATTGGAGCGGGGTATCAAGTGTAATAAATAATAATAATAATAATATGAGTTGATTTATCATTCAACAATTGATTCAATGAATCAACTAGAGCTAGAGTTAGCAAATGATAATCCACAGCAGAAGCAAGAGTTTTCAACTTGAGAACCTTGTCTCTGCAGTGGATTATCAGTATTGACACAGAAAATTTTTCAACTCGTTTTTACCTAGCCAGTACCTCATCCCTGGGAAAGTCCTGGAATAAATATTAAATAATGTTCAGCCCCTGTGAGTTTGAAATGATTTTGCTCCAGCATTACTACTGCTGTCAAACTTCGTATAAAGAGCACCTCACTTAGAGACTAACTTGCTTAAAGAGCAGAATTTTCTCTGAATGTTCACTTCGATTAACAAATAAAACCAACCAAAAACTCACTTAACAACTAAATCGGGGTTTGCAATCCCCCCCCCCCAAGTCACAATTGGTCACTTACAACGGTGTTTCGCTTAAAGAGCAAACTCGCTTAAAGAGCAAACCTGTGGAACACATTATGCTCTTTTAGTGAGCTACAACTGTATTTACTACTGCAATCTGCTCAGCATGTTTCCCTGATGCTTCTTCCTGTACACTTATCCTTATTGCTCACTCGCTCTCTTTTTGTTTTTGCATCACTATATTCTTTGCAATATAAATGCTCAAACTAGCACATGCTTCCTCAAGTGAACATCTTACTTTTCTGCTTTGCAATGTTTAATAGGAATACTTGAAACTGATCAGAATCCTGCTTGATCAGAACTTCTAGTCAAAGAACCAGATTTCCAAATTGTCCATGCAGGTGCTTCTGAGAAACACCCAAGCAGGACATGAAGGCAGCTGATACCATCCTTGCCCCCCCCCAACCCCCACTGTTTGTGCATCAGTAATAAAAGACCAGATATGTGAGCTCAGCAAGCTTGAGTTGTGAAGGGCCACACGATTACAGGAAGGAATAGGGAACATTTGGCATATGGTACCAACTTTTCTCCAACTATGCCCTTAAGTGAATACCTTGAAGTCATTATTCAGGAGTCTGCACATTAGTAGACATCTCTGTGGCGACATTCTGCACATGCAAATGCACTTGAGAAATCAAGTCCATTTATATGCGGGGTGGTGGTGGTGGTTAGCCATTAGGATATCACGTCACCTGCTGGCTAGGTGGATCATGACATGTGCCTTCTTCTTTCATCTTTCCCAAGGGATCTGATGGAGGACACTTCCGTGAGCTTTAGTCCCGGCCTAACATCATTGAGAAGAGATGGGCAACACTGCCTAGTTAGAGGACTCAAGCCTCCGCGCCCCGCGCCCCGACAAGGCTGTCACCCAGGGCCGTAGCCAGGATTCTAGATTGGGAGGGTGTGTGTGAATATTTTTCTCAGGAGGGACAACAATGTCACGCACACACACATATATATAACTTTGGCATCCCGGGTGGGGACAGACTGTTAGCTTGGGGGAGGCTGATCCTAACCACCCACCCCCACCTTCTGGCTACGACCCTGTTCTCACCTAGCACACATGCAATAGGACGTGTGGCAACTTACACTGGTATGACAGTAACTATTTCCACTGACATCTTGCCTTTTTCATCCCTCTCTAGAGTAAGTCTTAGGATAATGTGAATCTTGAGGGCAAAGCATTTGCCAACTGAAAAATATGGGCAGAAAGATTGATGTGGCTGTGACAAATTCAAACTCCATTTCTCAACATGACCACAGTAACCATACATACAGAAAAAATTAGACTGGGCTATCTGCCTATGTTGAGCCTGGGGCACAAAAATTCTTATACAAACTAACACCAGGTCTCTCTTTTCAACAGCACACAGACATAAGTGCCACTTGTTGATACTTATGATTCCTTTCTAGCTGCAAACCTGGATACCATTTTCTTCTGCTAACCAACAAATAAGAAATCAATCCTTATAAAGCAACATAAGTAACCCTCCATTTCCAGAGCAGAAATGTCTCTCCTTCAATCCTATATGACACTATTCTTGCAACCAACTTTTCCTACCTGCATCCATTCTGTGCGGACCAAACCTGGCTTCTCAGAGTATGGTAGGACTGACTCCTTCTTGTACCTTCTTCCTTCCAGAATCAGTGGCAGGGATATAATTTTCTCTCCTGCCTTCTTGACCCGTTGCTCCAGCCTCTTTGTTTCTACAGTTGTGTTGCCTTTTCCCAGGCAGAACTACCTGAGCAGAGAACCATTAATGCCACTTCTTTAAGAGCAGAAAACCCAGCCCTGCCAAGCTGCTACGCTGTTCAGATCAGAACAATTCCGAAATACAACCTGCGCGCAAAGACAAGAACAGAATTGCCGAACCGTTTGGGGTGGGGGGGGTGGGGAAAAAGGGTCTCCCTCCCTCCCCGCTCCCTCCGCTTTTACCTTCCACGCTGCTTCTCGGGGGTGGTGGTGGTGTAAAAGCAACGAAGGGATGTCCATAGGAAAGTAGGGAGCCCCACCCGAGGGAGGGGGCGCGCTAGCGGGACACCAATTCGCCCGGGTGAGGAGGAGGGGGCGGTGAGTTGTTGGCTCGCTTTCTCGCCCCCTCCCCCTCCTTCCCAACCTTTCCAAAACGTGAGTCGGTGGGTTGGCTTTGAGACGCGCAATGGAGGAGGAAGACTAGGGCACGGGATGGGGCCGGGTGGTTCTGGAGGGTCGCCAGCTACAGGAAATGACATGAAAACATGGGAAACTTCACCAGCCTCCTATCCTAACTTGGCCCCAAGTTAGGGAGTTGTTCCCTCCCTGCCTGTCTGCCTCCTGAACCGGGCGGGAAAGCAATCTTGCTCCCTGGAAACTAAGTGAACGAAGTACAGTACAGTAAAGAAACAGAGATTTTACCGTACACTTTCAACTCTCTTGGGGGCCCGCAGTGGCTGAAGTGGGTAAAAAGCTGACTGGAAGGCGGGAGGTCAGCAGTTCGATTCCCGAATACTGCAGGACGGAATGAACGCCCGTCTTTGTCCCAGCTCCTGCCAACCTAGCAGTTCGAAAGCAAGAAATTGCAAGTAGATAAATAGGGACCACTTCTATTCTATTTTCTGGGCTCTGGGGAATTATAATCAGAAGCCTGAACACACAAAACTGTTACTATATAAACAGCTACAGGTATTTGAGAGCTTTCAGGTATACTTCTGTAGCATAATGCTATTTGATTGACTGGTGGAGAAGACCCTGATTCTAGGAAAGATTGATGGCAAAAGGAGAAGGGGGAAGGGGAGGATGAAATAGTTAGGCAGCATCATTGACACAATGGACATAGATCTGGGCAGACTCCGGAGGATAGCAGATAACAGAGGAGTCTGGTGTGTGGTGGTGGTCCATGGGTTCGTAAAGGGTCAGATTATACTGTACTACTGAACAACAACAACAAAGCAAGGCTTGACGGGTGACACCATCTCTGCTCTGCCATTTCCAAGTTGGTGGAGAGTGCTGAAAAGGAACCAGAGGATATGAAAAGCTGCATGGCGCTGTTTGAACTTTCCCGGTACATGTACTGTACTGCAGTTGCCCCTCGAGGGGATGCTTTGTCGTGCTGGTTACCCCTTTGGCTTTCCACTGCCTCAGCATCTCTTCTTGCATAATGTCCACCCCCACCACCCTCTCCACAACTATCATTCCCCCTCCCCACCCCTCCATGCCGAGGCTAAAGAGGAATAGGACTTCGGATAGAAGGGATAATTGCCCCCACCCATCCGGCCACAATAAATTAGGCTTGCACTAAAGGTTGTCATTGCCCGAAAGCCAGTCATGTCTGACTCTAGGATTTGGTGCTCATCTCCGTTTATAGCCAAAGAGCCAACGCTGTCTGCAGCTGCAAGCATTTTTGTGGATATGTGGCAGGCATGACTAGACACTAGAGCGCACGGAATGCTGTTACCTTCCCACTGAAGTGGTGCCTATTTATCTACTTGCAATTTGCTGCTTTCGAACTGCTAGGTTGGCAGAGGCTGGGATAGAGCTCACTCCGTTGTGCAGCGCTCGGGTAGACTGCTGACCTGCCGACCTTCCAGTCGTCAAGTTCAGCGTCTTAACCACCAAGTCACTCTGCCTCTAACTTTACGAGCACATCAGATAATAAACAAAACGAAGTCACTCTTGTTTGATTGATTTCAATGCCACCCATCTCGTGGATCAAGTTCACTTCGTGTCGGACAAAGAGCACTTGATCCACGAAAGCTAACATTAAAATATAACAGTTAGTCAGTGGCTCAAGTGACTAAGACGCTGCCTGGAAGGCGGAAGGTCAGCAGTTCAATTCCCCGCGTACTGCAGGACGGAATGAGCTCCTGTCTTTGTCCCAGCTTCTGCCAATATAGCAGTTCAAAAGCGAGAAATTGCAAGTAGATAAATAGCAATCACTTCGGTGGGAAGGTAAACAGCATTCCGTGCGCTACGGTGTCTAGTCATGCCTGCCACATGACCACGGAAACGTCTGCAGAAGCAGACAGTGCTGGCCAGTGGTGGGATGTCAAAAATTTTACTACCCCACCGTGATGTCATCACAGTGTGGGTGGAGCTAATGACATGATGTCATGGGCGGAGCCAAAGGGGAAAAAAATAAAGTAAAAATAAGCGCACACACACACCCCTCAACCCAGCCACAACACAAACCTGTAAATAAAATTTTAAAAAAATAAAAAATACATGCGCAGTGGGGGAACCAGTGAAAAGGTAAGCCCCGAAGGTGGTTTCCCCCCAAAAGCTGCTACTGGTTCTCCAAGTCACTGGGAAAAGTTACTACCAGTTCTGGAGAACTGGTGAGAACCTGTTACATCCCATCACTGGTGGTGGCTCTTCTGCTTTGAAACAGAGATGAGCACTGAACCCTAGAGTTGGATACGACTGGCTTTCAAACAATGGAAACCTTTATCTTTACTTGTACTTCAAAGTGCTACAACGGTTTTAGTTGTTTTGTTTATTCTCTGATCTTCTAAGTTGAAACACAAACTATCATCGCGGCTGCTATTCCGAAAAAAATGACGAGCACAGAATGAGTTCTACAAAGTCAACCAAATCTCAGGAGGCGCTCAGGGCTGGCGAAGAAGTTTGTCCCCTCGAAGCTGCCATAGGCGCGCTCACGAATTGCGCATGCGCGCTGATGGTTTATTCCTTACTAACATGGCGGCCGTGTTGGGCAGGAGTGGGGTCCTCCGCGGCGTCTCTTGCCGTAAGTATTTGGAAGGGGAAACAGCTGAGCCTTCGGGTTTCTTTTAAAATGTCCCCCCACCCTTCTGTATTTTCTAAGAGTTAGGTCGCCCGCTGATGGTGGCGCAGTGGTTAAACTGATGCACTGCAGCCAGAAGGTTGCGAGTTCGATCTTGACTAGGTATCAAGGTTGACTCAGCCTTCTGAGATCGGTAAAATGAGCACCCAGCATGTTGGGGGCAAAATGCAAACTAATGTTAGAGGGCCCTGGCAGAGAAAGGGTGGGGAGAGGAACAGCAGAAGGTCGCTCAAGGCATTCTGCCCTTGCCGTGCGCGATATGGGGAGTAAAACAACAGCAATTAGACTTAATATACCGCCCTATAGCGCTTAGTGCACTCTCTGGCCGGGTCACAAGTTAATTAGCGTTTTGCCCTCAACGTGCGGCGCACTCTATTTACTGACCTCGGAAAGCTGGAAGGCTGAGTCAACTTTTAACCCCATGAGGATCAAACTCACAACTTTGCTGCCAAAACCCAGCCAGAGGTGGTCCAGGGAGTCCTTTGGGTTGCATGTGAGGTTGGGGGACCAGGAGGATCCCTGGCACGATCCCTGCCTGCCCATCCCTGACTCCTCTACCTGTTTACCTACCAGGAGACCTGGTTCCTGCACTTATTTCCCTCCCAGTGCCCCAGATCCTGAACTTGGTTACCTGCCCTGAAGCCACAGGTGATGTTCGCACATCCACTTCACTTGGCTTCTGAGTCCAACCCCCTGCTCAATAGCATTAACAATATATTGCTAATGTTCCCAGTAAATTTGAACTGTATATAGTAGCCATTTAGCTTTAACAAAATGGGGAGAGTTGTTGCTAATAAAATGTAGCTAGCAATTAACCAAAGCTTGCTTTCTTGAAGGGTATTTTTCTTTCTCTGTTGGACACTTCACCTCTCAAAATGAAGAACCAGCAAAATTTAAGCCGCCTCCAAAGCCAGTCATTATCAAAGAATCAAAAACTCATACTACAGAAAGGAAGTAAGATACATTTAATGTACTACTTAGCTTTGCCTCTTAATTATGTGCATTGTGATAAATTGCCCCTTCCTTTTATGTTTATATAGTTCTTTGTGTGTCTAACAGATTTCTAAGTCCTGAATTCATCCCTCTCCGAGGGAGAACAGATCCTTTCAAATTCTATCTTGAACGAAGGGACATGGTGAAGAGGAGAAAATCAATTAATGTTCCAGAGTTCTATCCTGGTGAGTAAATTTGGATAGACTGTAATCCTCATAATGCCACAGAATATAGCATTGCTATCAAAGAAGTGGTAATAAGTTTGACAATAACTAGAATCCTCTTGATGGTCATGTAAGGTTTACTTAGTTTGCCAAGGTTAATTGACAATGTATCAGCATTCATCTCACCTACAGAAAGGGATGCATTGCCCTGACACCTTGTTAATTAGCCACACCAAGTCACACAGACCTTGCATACATTCTAAAAGGATTCTGGCTCATGTCTTTGTATTTTGAATTTAAGAGAAAGTCCTACATTTATTTATAATTAATGAAAAAAATTAAGAGCGTGGGATTTTATACTTAGTTTTTTATATTATAAGAATAGTTTCCCATACTCAAGTAGAAATTTGTTGTCTAAGGTACTGCAGAAAGATCCATTAAGGCAAGTAGATATATTTCATTATCAGATTTGATGTAATTTTAAAATAGAGTCTTATCACTTACAGCAGGCATTCATAGCCTATGGATCGTGGGCCAGACCCGGGCCCCAACACCCTCATCACTCCTAGAAGGAAAGTAAAACATGCCGCATGCACACACAGAACACTGCTAAATGCATTCTGCACATGAATGGGGTGTGTTTTACTTCCGCTTCCAGGTGGGGGGAACCGTGTGACCAGCCCAATCAGCTGTCCAGGAGGTGTGGTCAGGCCCGTGAACTTAAAATGTTGAAAACACTGATTTACAGAATGTTCACATCCAAAACACTACTGCCTCATTTGAGCTAGTTTGGTTTTAGAAATTTCTGCAGTGGTATTAAGCCAGACAATTGATAATGAATTCTATTGTTACTTATTAGTGTTGTTTGTATTTAAAATATAAGCAAAAACAACATGGCACAAAATGTTGCCAGGAAACAAAACAGCAGGTGTTAGTTATATGAGCTGCTTTGAGGACCCATGTCAAAGCAGGATATAAATATCTAGTATAAGGAAAGCATGTCACTATACTTGAAGGTATAGTTACCTCACTAGGAAGAGGGCCTTCTCCGTGTCCGCCCCGGCCCTTTGGAACCTCCTTCCGACAGAGCTGCGCCTGCAGACGGAGCTCCTCCCCTTTCGAAAGGGATTAAAGACATGGCTGGCAGGTCAAGTGTGGGGACACAATAATGTAGGTTCCCACCCAGGATGGCTAATTTAAGGGTAGCCATCCCCACCACCACCTGGTATTTGTACCTGTTATCACTTGTTTCTATCTGTTTTTTAATGTTTTAATGTTTTAAATTTTTTATGAACTCATGAATTTTTAATGTTTTATAATATTGTGTGTGCATAGACTACCCATTGCGGTAATGTACTTTGTAAGCCGCCCAGAGTCGGGTCTTCCCGAGTGGGGCGGGGTATTAAATGCGAACAAATAAATAAAAATAAATAAATAAGTTATAGATGTCTGCCGTTTGTTAGTAAAATACACCAGGCTTCAGGTTAAAGTTAGTTTTATTATTAATGATCAGCTTGAGATAACTAAACTTGGTTTATAGTTGTATATGTATTTACCCAAGTTTAAATCCAATTTAAATCAGCTGGGTTTACCTGCATGATATATATAGAATCACAATGTTAGCATAATGTAGCCTTGTCAAAAGGAGGCTACAAAAGGAGATGTTCTACTGAACCTTGTAAAAGAGCTTTGAGTAATGCATATAGAGCATTTTTTTCAATGAACAGTACAAGGATGAGTGTATATCTTCACCTACAGAGGCTAGTGGACTTTCCTAGTTTGTAAAAGACCCTACTACAGTGTTTCCTAACCTTTGGATTTTGGACTTCGATTCCCAGAAGCCTAAATCAGTACATTGGCTGATAAGTGATTTGGGGAATTGACTTTGGCTTCTGGGAATTGAAGTCCACAAATCAGAGCTTGGGAAACACTGCCCTATTGCTCGTAAGAGAACAATCTTTCAAGCATGATTCGATATTACTTTTCCTACCCATGGTTGTATGATGTGTCTTATTTTGTAAAGCTTTTTAAAATATATTTTACTGGATTTAACAACTTTACCGCTAAATATACTACTCTTTGTAAATGCACAGCACACAGTGAGAAAAATAAATGCCAATTTATTATAGGCTAGCTTTGGCTCTCCTTAGCCAATTATATGGCTGTTGTTGTGTGTCAGTAACCTTGATATAATTTCCTATCGACGAGTGAAAAACAAGACAGTGACAAGATCATAGCATGGATTAAAACCATTTTCTAAATCTCAGTTTTTATTGAAGATGGTTTTGTACTAGCCTTGTTTTCTCAGATCCATGAGATTAATCTCACAATATTTGTCTAGATATTGAACAGTTTCTTTTTATCTCTGGCAGGAAGTATACTTGCTGTTACTGCAGCAGATCCTTATGCTAATGGAAACATTAGTACTTTTGTTGGAATTTGTATCCAGCGATCAGGAAAAGGACTTGGTGCAACTTTTAGACTTCGAAATGTCATAGAAGGCCAGGGTGAGTACGTACATGACTGTATGTCAAAACAGACAGCCCTAATTTTATTTTGTTACAGTGCTGTGAAGAAGTACTGTACTAGCTTATCTAGTTTCCAGATGCGTTATGCATATGTGATGAAAATATATTCCAGTACATTGGAACCTTGGTTAACAAACAGCTCAGTTAACATAAACATCACATAACAAAAGGAAATCCATAGAAAATAGTGGCTCAGTTTATGGATTTTGCCCCAGAATGGATTGTTTTTCAGTGCATTTCTATGGGAAAACACGTTTCAGTTAAAGTATTTTGGTTTTCATTGCATCCGTATGGGAAATTGTATTCAATGCATTCCTATGGGAAATTCAGTTGAAGTAATTTTCACTGTAAGAAAATCCCGGAGAACGCATTAATTACGTTAACCAACGTTCCACTGTATAGTACAAATTCATATCATTCAGGTTTAGACAAATGACCTAAATATTTTGTTTTGTTGATGTGAGGATGCAAGTCAAGATGTTGCCAATAGTATTGACTGTATACTTTACTTATACGTAGCATTTGTGATAAGTACTAGCACTCTTAAAATACTTGAAAGGTGGTCATACAGAGGAGTGGCAGGTTCTGTTCTCAGTCATTCTAGAATGCAGGACATGTAATGGGTTCCATGTACAGGATTGAACTATCAAGTTACAGGATTTAAACTGAGTAACTTCTAGAAGCAGCATGACAGTGGAGCCAATTTCCTCAGAGGGTGGTGACTGCTCCAATGCTGGAGACATTCAAAAGAAAATTGGACAGCTATCAGATTTGCTTTGATTTAGATTCCTGCATTGAGCAGGACTCAATGGCTTTATAGGATCCTTCCAATTCTATTATTTGATTCTACGTGTAATCGTTTCATCTTCAGTTTTAAAAATCCTGCATAACTTTAAACTTTATACATTAAAATTCCAACATTAGTTCATAACAGATAGTGTGCTATCCATTTTTAACAAATTCATTCTCTGGCATAGATAAAACTACTAAACAAACCAATTTCCATTTAAGGGATTGAAATTTGCTATGAAATATACAATCCTCTAATCCAAGAGATCAAAGTCCTGAAACTGGAGAAGAGATTGGATGATGATCTGATGTATTTAAGAGACGCTCTTCCAGAGTACACCACTGTTGATGTTAACATGGAACCTGTTATAGTAGAAAATGATGAAATTCCTATCAACAAGGTAAATAGTAAAAGAGGCAAGTGGCTGGTAACTGGTTGTTCTTGAAGATTGTGTTTTGTTAAGTTGTTGCTTAAACACATTTATTCCCTTTGCGGCTGCAGTATTATTAATGCTCCCCCCTCCCCCCCATCAAACAGAATGACTGCTCCTCTGTAAGGAGTTGATTTCTGCCTTTCTTTTACAAATGTCTAGTTCCTTCAGGTCTTACTCCTAGCAAAAGAGAATAAAAGCAATTCTTGACCAGATCGCAGAAGGTTTCCAAAGCCTCATTGAGGCTTTATAGTTTGAGAAGAGACAGGGCTTTAATTGTGTAGCCCTTCCATGTCTCAGAGAAGTCAATCAGAATTTTTCATTTTGTTAAAAATGTAGTCTAATTGATATTGGGAGGGGGGATAGAGCAGGAGTTACTTGTGAGCCCCCAGAATTAGAATTCTTCATTCTTTCAGGCTATAATATCTGAATACTGTATGGTGTAAGGCTTATATTTGAGATCAGTAGCTAATTGCTAGCTGTAATTCTTATTTAATTTTTGTCCCTTGCTGTGTATCTTTGTGATAGCCAGTGTGGTGTCGTGCAGTATTTGGGTTTTGGACTTCAATTCCCAGAAGCATAAGTCAGTACATTGGCTGATCAGTGATTTGGGGAAATGACTTAGGCTTCTGGGAATTGAAGTCCAAAACCCAAAGGTTGGGGAACACTGGTGTAGTGGATAGAATGATGGAGGACTGAGGAGGCTTTGATATGAATCTCTGGCTCAACCATGGAAGTTCACTGGGAGTGTGGACTGGTGAAACTGGTCTTTAAATAGCCCATTTACCTTGTTGCTATAAGTCAGTTTCAACTTGACACTGCATAAATATGAGCTAACATGCTTTTCTTTCAATAACACTAGATGCAGGTCAAAATGAAACCGAAACCCTGGTCAAAACGATGGGAACATCCCAAGTTCAATATCAAAGGCATCAACTTCGAGCTGTACCTTAAGGAAGAAGATAAACAACGAATTAAAAAATGGAGCATGCCTTGGTTGGAATTTGATATGATGAAAGAGTATGACACGTCAGAAATTGAAAAGAAAATATTGAAAGAACTGGAAAAAACAGAACAGAAATAAAGGGTTTTTTTAAAAAAGGAAGAAAAAAGCATACCTATTAGTTTTACTTTTCTTAATGCTTGTGTCTGGAAAAGTTATACACAGGAAGAATATTCAAACAATATGCTGTCTTGGCTACATTAGTATGCTACAAACTGGCTCTTTAAAAGTGATTTTGTATGGTCATTTCATGTTCGCTAATTGTCTTGTCAAAGGAAGACAGTGTCAAGGAAGAGGACGTGCAATCTGGCCAAGCCTTTGTTACGGCTCCCAACTCTGCTGTATTGGTTTCCAGTGCAAAATAGAACATGCCTCAAGGTGAGAGACAGCAATACCACTACCATTTCTTGTGTGCAGGGCACTTGTAAATCTTATAAGTCAAAGGGGAGAAGAGGTGGACCACTTCCACTATCCTAGGTCTTGGGCAAATCATGCACCAACCTGCAGCACATCCAACAAGCCAGTAAGGCACCAGAACTGTATGGAGTCTGGTGAAAGGGCTTAGCGCACAAAGCACTGTCAAAGGAGGTTAATTTTTCTAAGTTGGGGAGAAAAAAGAATAGTTCACACAAGGAGCAAGAACAGACATGTGCCCCCTCCAAAAAGCATAAATCCCTGTGCTAAGTCCAAAGATGGGTCCTATTCACAAATATATTCACAAATCTAAATGATAGTTCTGAATACTATACCTGTAATAATAACCCCTAATATTAGGAGTCCCATTTACTCCTCTAGATTAGAAAGCAAAAGGCTAGGTTTCTACTTGCTATTTATATAAACATTCTTCTATCACTGCTCATTAGAAGGTAAAATGGTAAAGATGAAGCTAAAGTATTTTGGACAACAAATGAGAAGAGAGGATTCACTTGAGAAAGCCTTGATGCTGGGAAAGGTGGAGGACGAAAGAAGCAGCCAAAAATGAGATGGCTAGATAGTATTGTAGATGCAATGGACATAGAGCTGGGTGGGCTGAGGAGGAGGATGGAGGACAGAGGTGCCTGGCGGATGGTGGTCCATGGGGTCGCAAAGGGTCGGAATTGACTGCAACTGAACAAAAAAAAAGTGGCAGGTAGAGTCTAAGGACACTACCGTCAGGGATTTAGTGTGTGAATTTGATGTGTTGAATTATGCTCATTAGTTCTTTTATTTTTTTCATTAGTTAAGGGTGATGTTTCAAATGGGGGGAAATAAAGACATGTTCATAAAATTAAGGTTTCATAAAATGTTCATAAAATCTAAGGTTTTCTGAGCTAAGGTAAAGGTCACCCTTGATCGAAAGCCTGTCATATCCAACTCTAGGTTTCAGTGCTCATTTCTGTTTATAGCTAAAGAGCCAGCACTGTGTATCTGAAGACATTTCCATGGACATGTGGCAGGCATGGAACGCTGTTTACCCTCCCTCCAAAGTGGTCCCTATTTATCTTCTTGCAATTTATTGTTTTTGAACTGCTACATTGTTAACCCAAAACCAGAAATCCCAATTTCATTTGTGTTTATTAATTTTTTATATTTTATTTTTCAATAAAGATGCTTTTAACCTTTATTTTCCATTCCCCCTGACTCTCCCCACTATGCACACGTTTCCATAAGCAGCCCACTCTAGACACAACAATTCACCACAGGTGAATAACTGCAAAGGATCTATTTTTAATAAATATTTCAATAGTCAAACCGCAAAATAAATGATTTTTTCCTTCACAATTCCTTGAAAGCATTTCTTCAATAAGAGGGAAAGCGGTTATAACTTCAAAGGAAAACTTGTTACAGTGTACCCATTCTCACAACAATATTCTGGTGTGGAGAGATACTTTTTTTTGTAAGGAAAGGATTGAAAGAAAGTGGGTGTTTTTTAATTTGTTTTAAACCTTCATAGAAAATGTTTCTGAAGTCCAATCCAAATTGTGTAAGTGTCACAAGAAAGGTTATGTCCTCTTGTCAATCATACTTTGGATCACTTCAATCGGTTTGGTCACAGGCTCACTGCCAACTGAACACACACACACACACACACACACGCAAAAATGTCATTTTTACGAGTCAAGTTTTCCCTTAATATCGTTATTGCTGGTTCCTGCTTCGGCGTCATTCTTCTCCACATGTTGAATTCAAACTGTATCCACCTCGGGAAGTTGTCATATTCCGTTTCTAACATGGTTTTCCCTTTTATTTTTGCATTTCTGTGACCTCGTTTGTTTGTTTTTGGAAAACGCTCCATAGTTTTCTCCCCCAAAGCCCAATTTCAAAAGTAATAGTGTCGCCACAAAGGTTATTCTTTCCTCTGAAATGCACTTTGGTTCACCTGAACCGGTTGTTTGGTTTGGTTGCTGGGCCGCTGGAAACTGACCTCCCCCCAGCGAAGATTGTATTTTTTCAAGGCAACTTTCTGAAGCAATGACGCCATCGCATTGTATCTTTGGCCAATGGCTCTTTATATTTCGGAAAGTTGCCGAGACAAGCTTTCAGTCGATGTAACCATTATTTTCATGGGTGCTTTAGTTTTGTGGCAGCTGGAAAGGCAGCTTCTACTGTTTCATTCTAGGCCAGGGATGGTGAACCTTGGCACTCCAGTTATTCTTGGATTTCAATTCCCTGAAGCCCAAGTCAGCATTCCTACTGGTCAAGGCTTCTGGGAATTGAAGTTCCAGAACAGCTGGAGTGCCAAGGTTTACCTTCAGGGCTTACCATAGGGTTCCAAGCAACCCTTCCTGCACCCTCTGTTCGATCTCCCTGACCCGGAAAGAAGTTGTTGGGTTGCCTCTCCAGGGGTCCCATTTCAACCTTCTGTCCTTTGCATCCAGCTTTAGCTATCCTTTGGGACAGCAGTGGATTAATGGTTAGAACGCTGAACTTGACAACTGGAAGGTCAGCAGGTCAGCAGTTTGAGACCTAAGTGCTGCACGACAGAGTGAGCTTCCATCTCTGTCCCAGCTCCTGCCAACCTAGCGGTTGGAAAGCAAGACATTGCAAATAGATAAATAAATACTGTTGTTGTCGGCTGCAACTTGTATTCGAGAATGTGTTTTTTCCCCCTGAAGCAGGAAAAATGTCATGGGTGTGAATTTGTTTTAGGTGGATCCCAGCTTGCCACGAAGTGACCCACATGTTATAATCTTGGAGCCATCCCATGCAGCACACACAAAATGAGACAAGCAGGATTCAACATCGGGGCTGCAAAGGACCGCCGCAGCCTTGAGGAGATTGACAAGGCGCGCCTTCATAGCCAGTCCGTCTGGCATGGCCTCTTCCGCCTCCACTGGAAACCATCATATTGGGCCATACAGCAGAATGAGCGGAGGAGGAACTCTGCTTCCCAAACAGATACCATTTCAGTGGGAAGGTAACCGCGTTCGTGCGCTCCGGTGTCTAGTCATGCCTGCCACATGACCACGGAAACATCAGCAGACGACTGGCTTCTGAGCAAGGGTGACCTTTACCTTAATCTCCCTTGATAATGATGATGATCATCATCATCATCATCATCATCATCGATCTCTCTGTAACTTTTGGGACCGAGACGTCCGGCTGCTTGAGGGAGCCAGCTGCAGGCGGCCTTTTCCCGCAGCCCTGCCCTCTCGCCTCCTTTCCCTCGCCAAAGGCCCCCCGCGGGTGCCATAGCAGTCGCGGCCCCTTCTCCGAGCCGAAACCAGGAAGCGGCTGCCTTCCCGCCCGCCTCCCGCTCGGCCTCGTCGCCATGTTGGGATTTTGACGCAGCCGTAAGAGCATCAGGAGGAGGAGCAGCGAGAGGAAAAGGGGGGGACACTCACAAGAAGAAGCTCTTGGCCGGTTCGCCCCCACCACCGGGGAGGGTGGAGGAAGACGAGCAGGCGGGCGGGCGGGCGAGTGCCTATGGCCGGGGTGCAGGCGGGCGGCGCAACAGGTAGGCGCAAGTAGTGCGACTGCGAGGTGGGTTGGGGTCCGCGGCTACATGGCGCTTGTCTGTGGGGAGGTGGTGGGGATAATAAGACCCGCCTGAGACGCAGGTGAGTCGAGGAGTTAGTAGGGAGGGAGCGGGACCCTTCTGCAGGTAGGTGCAGAGCCCGGGCAGGAAGCAGGTGCGGAAGGAAGCTGGGCCGGGGCCGGTGGTGGTAATTTGGACACCCAGGCTCGGAAGGGCGGGCGGGACCGCGAAAGGCGACTTCTGGGCGGAAGAGTAGCCGCCTCCATTAGAGGCAACTAGGGTTAGTAGTACAGGGGCCGAATCCGGCCCCCGACGCCAACTGATCGTCTGATCCGGCCCACGGAACCCTCGCTGCTCCCGGAAGCGAAAGTAAAACGTGCCTTCCGGGAGCGACGAGGGCTTTGTGGGCTGGTGTCGGGGGCCAGATCTGGCCACCAGGTCATAGTGACCAGCACCCTGAACCATTTGACTGGCCCATGGCCCAAAAAGTTTGGGCACCCCTGGGTTAGTCTGTACCGCCTGGGACTTCCTGCCCCCTTCTCCTTCAGCCTTTTTTTCTGTTTTCCCTTGTCCCAAAAAGCGGTGACGGGGAAACTCCACGAAAGGCCTCGCTTGCAAGACTGTATTTGTGGCATTTTTATATGTGTGTGTGTGCGCGCGCGCGCTCGTTAAGCTGTCTAGTTTCCATGTCGACTTGGCAGGTGTGTGTGGTCTGTGGGAGATGACATCCAAAATAAACAGATCTGGGCTTGCTGCTTAGCCAGCTGACTTGTGTTGGGAGAGGCAAAGGGTTATTTTAATCTTTTAAAGGCTCAGGTTACATTTAGCTTTTACATCCCCCCCACCTTTCCCCATACGTTTAAGACTGGGGTGCCCAAACATTTCGGGCCATGGGCCAGGCATGCGGTTCAGCAGGCTGGACACATGGTTCCTCCCACTGGAATCAGAAGTGAAACCCACCTTGCAGTCTGTTTTGCAACAGGATGAGATAGATTTTTAGGCTGCTGTTTTCTCTGCTTAAAGCAGAGGTGCCCAAACTGTGGCCTGGATCCGGGCCCAATGCCAATTCATCCAGCCTGCACCACCCTTGCCTCTCCTGGCACATTTTACTTCCGCTTCCAGGAGTGGCAAGGGTGGTGTGGGCTGGATGAATTGGCCTGGAGACCGGATCCAGCCCACGTACCGTAGTTTGGGCACCCCTGGTTTACATGAAATCCATTTGTGTTTTGAAATGTGAGTATGTCTCAGTTTTATTTTTAGAGAATTTGAAACATAAAAGTTGAATACTATGTTCATTCATATACTGTATATATGTTACAGTACAGTCAAACCTCGCTTAAAGAGTAACTCGCTTAAAGAGCAGAATTTTCTCTAAATGTTCGCTTCGCTTAACAAATAAAACCAACCAAAAACTCGCTTAACCAATAAATCAGGGTTTGCAATTCCCCCCCTCCCACAATTGGTCACTTACAATGGTGTTTCGCTTAAAGAGCAATCTCGCTTAAAGAGCAATCCCATGGAACGCATTATGCTCTTTAAGCGAGGTACAACTGTATTTCCGTTTTAAATACAGTATGTTCAAATTACTAAATTTCTGTGTCTAGTCTTTCCTGTACGTTGTATCTGTTAGTTGAAAGTTGGAGAGGCGCATTCCCTGCATGTCATGATCCTCTCTACAGGTTTCTGTGGGGAAATGTGGTGCTTTGTTTGGTCGCCTCTTTCCCTCAATAAAAAGCTAAGATTAAACTAACTATATTTAATTAATTAGGTGAATTATCTAATTTTTATCTCAGTAAGAGTTAAAATGCAGTCAATATGGTAACTTAATTAGGACTTAATTAGCGTAGCACTTACCTATGATTTTAATAGTCAGGGATGAAGGCCTGGCAAAAGTCAAAGGCATGGTGAGGAGGAAGCAATACAAGTAGGAGGGAACATTTTTGTTTTAGACTTCCTGGCTGCAGTGTTAGAGTGTTGCTGCCACAACAGAGTAGTCAGGATCTGGGTGGGGGTAAGAATGAATGGACTCTTGAATCACCTTTCAGGAGAGGGTGAGGGAAAGAACTGGAAGACCAAGAGATTCAGGTGAAGGTTGATTGAAGAGGATACTAGTCATATTTTATAACTAAAACCATGCTAGTTTGAGGGATATGTTAGAGTATTGTCTATTACTTTGCATGATGACAATGGATTTCAGATTTTACATACCAGGAAAGGACATACCATTTTGGTAGTGCAGCAAATTGTTCAGAATGTTCTTGGATGCAGTCGAAACATTTCTGCTTAAGACTTCTATACCCTAGTCTCTGTAAACATTTAATTGCTGCACTTCATCATTGCACTTCTTCCTTGTTTAGGCCAGAAGTGAAACTGCCAAAATGAAGCTACCATTTGGTGAATTCATTCTGTAGTTCCTTTCGCCAGACCTAGTGTGAGAAAAATTAGCCAGCACAAGGTGGCCTTTGCCCAGGGTACACCTGATTGCCCAGGTGTACACCACAATCAGGTGTACAAACTATGAGGAGATTCTTTCTGTGTAAAGCAAAGCAATCACACTTCTCTACCACCCCATAGCGCTTAGTGCACTCTCTGGGCTGTTCACAAGTTAATTAGCATGTTGCCCCCATCATGCTGGGTACTCATTTTACCAATCTCAGAAGGATGGAAGGCTGAGCCAACCTCCATTCCTGGACAGGATTGAACTCACCACCTTTTGATTGCAGTTCAACAGTTTTACAGTTGTACCACCCGGGGTCATAATGTGTACCCCATAATCGCACTGCATCAGTGTTCTATAACTGGAATAAAGGCATCGCTTTTATTAAATCTTTTGAAATCCAGATATTGTTTGAAAGTACAATAATAGCTATGTCACCTTTAATACTGACAAGGTTTATTTGGCGTAAGCTTTTGTGGACTGGAGCCCACATCTTCAGATGCGTCTAAAGTGGGATGCAGCCCACAAAAGCTTATGTAAGATGAAACTTGCACGTCTTAAAGCTGCTACAAGGCACTCTATTTTTGCAGTAACAGAGTCACACAGCAGTCTCCTTGAAAAAATAGCTATGTAATCTGTTCACAGAAGAAAAATGCTGGGTTAGGAAATCGGATCTCTGAAAAGTAACAAATAAGGTAAGATTTTGAGTTGCCCAGTACAGTTTCATCAGGCAAAGATAGTGTAAACTGTTGGGTTTGATCAGAAGGACCAAAGATTGAGCCAGATGTAACACTCATGGTTTACATCAGGGGTTCTCATGGTTTTCGCACCACAGGTCAGACTACTCACCCTCAGACAGCTGAGTGGGTTAGAAGCAATGGCAGCGGGCACATTCGCGCATGCAGGCCACGTTTGTACATGCGCGGGCATGTCCGCCTCTGCTTCTGGAGTTGTTGCTGTGGGCTGGATGGAATGGCATTGGGGGCCAGGGCCAGCCTGTGGACTGTAGGTTGCAAACTCCTGGTTTGCATGGTCAGATTCCTGGGAAGGCAAAGCAAAACTTTCTGCATGGAACCTAAGTTTTACACCATTTTTTGGCACATCACATCTTTGGACTTCCAGCTTGAACCTTAAATGTTATGCTCTTTTTGCTTGGTGAAGAATTCTGGAAAACTCAAAAGGTCACTGTATTTGTAACTTTTTAGTGGCACAGTTAAAAATGTTTGAAGAGTAAGGGAATAACTTTTATTAGAATTGGATTTTTGGAGATTGTTGTTGTTCAGCCACAGAGCAAAGTCTAATTGGAATGGTTGTTACAACAATAATTTAGGACAATATTTTCTTAATTTAACTAATACAGTAACTAAATCTTGGCATTTGTAGATTATAGTACAGTCAAACCTCATATAACACTAAAACCTGGTTCCACAAGTCTTGATGTTATATGATTTTTAGTGTTATCTGATGCATGTTAAAATCCTATGGGAGCCGTAGAGATACATTGTAACCACACAGGCTTTAGCGGTTGTTATCTGAAGCATCCCATAGGATCTTAATGTTATCCGATGCAATTCTTCCCCCCAGATTCCTTAATGTTATGCGATTTTCGTGTTATTCGATACTAATGTTATATGAGGTATTACTGTATTAGATAATACTTTGAGTAGGCAATGTAAACTTGAAAAGGAACAAAATTGTAAAGTAAACAGGAAAGTATTAGTGGAAGACAAGTGTCAACCTTTGTAACATACAGTATTTCTTTCCCCCTCGGGTTTTCTTTAAAGTAAACTATGAACTTAATGTTTAACTTACTGGTGAAACGTTTACCCACTAATGTAAATTAAATTAGGTTTAGGGTACCCCATATGAATACTAGCTGAGTGTTTTGTACTAATGTTTTAATCTTCTGCGGTGTTGTGAGTTTAGTGAACAAAAGCAAAGTTATATGCCCGAACAGTTATAAGTAGCCGTACATGAATATCGGCTGATGGAATTTGTATCCAAATATTTGCTGTACAAATTGGGACCAACCCAATACTAGATAAGAAAAGATATTTTTCTAGCTCTAATTCTGTTACATGTACTGTATGTTATTTCAATATGAAAAGAAAAGGTTTAGCAATTTGATTTTTGAAACATGAAAAGCAACTTTATAAATAAGTGTATACTGTTTGTGTGTCATGCTTCTCACACAAAAGGGTTATATATAAGCTTTTTGCATTTAATCCTGTGCTTAGTTATTCAGAGGTATGTTCTGTTGGGGTTTTACTTTTAAAGTGGTTTCAGCATTGCTGTGTTAGTGTATTTTCTGGACAGGTGGTGCAACCCAATTAAGAGATGCTGCAAATTTGTTGGCAACATTTGTTATGAAATTCACTTGTAGGTGGCATTATGTATGTGCACCAGATTTCGTAACTGAAAGCTGAAATCTTTCTTACTTCACCCTCTATTCTCTAAACATATGCTTTTTAACTTCAAGATTGAAATAATTATTCTTTATTTGAAAATGCTCTTGAATGTGAACATTCTAGGTAAAGGTCATTCTTGCTTGAAAGCCATTCTTATCTGACTCTAGAGTTCAGTGCTCATCTCTGTTTATAGCCAAAGAGCCAGCCCTGTCTGTTTGCAGACGTTTCTGTGGACATGTGGCAGGCATGCTTAGACACCGAAGTGCATGGAACGCTGTTCACCTTCCCACTGAAGTGGTCCCTATTTATCTACTTGCAATTTCTTGCTTTCGAACTGCTAGGTTGGCAGGAGCTGGGACAGAGACAGGAACTCACTCCATTGCACAGCACTTGGGTCTCGATTGCTGACTTTCTTCCTCCCAGCCAGTGTCTTAGCCACTTGAGCCACTGCAGTCCCTTATGAACATTCTAAAGGGCCTAAAATAAGTGGCTCAAGTCACTAAGACGCTGACTGGGGGGCGGAAGGTCAGTAGTTCGATTCCCGAGTACTGCTCCCGTCTCTGTCCCAGTTCTTGCCAACCTAGCAGTTCGAAAGCAAAAAATTGCAAGTAGATAAATAGGGACCACTTAGGTGGGAAGGTAACAGCGCTCTGTGCGCTCCGGTGTCTAGTCATGCCTGCCACATGACCATGGAAACGTCTGCAGAAGCAGACAGCGCTGGCTCTTCGGCTTAGAAACAGAGATGAGCACTGACCCCTAGAGTCGGATACGACTGGCTTTCGAGCAAGGAAAACCTTTACCTTTACTTAGCTCATTTCAGCATAGTAAAAATAAATAAATCAAACTCTTCCAGAATAGTAGGAAGTTTCTAGAAATCTAGAACATAATGTGCTGGAAAGAGAAAGATAAGGTCAATCTTTGAATTTACTGGGAGAGTGGTTACATGGCTCCACTACGCTGAGAAGTTACCATGCGGGCATTAGTAGGAAAGGCAACAGCACAGGAAATGGAGAAGCATATGCTAACATTGCACCACCAACAAACAACCACCATGATAATATTGCTTAGTATTATATTACATAATAGCCTAGCATTATTGTATTGTAATATAATGTATTGTTTGTAAGCCGCCCTGAGTTGCTACGGCAAGTGGGTGGCAATATAAATTTGAACTAATAAATTAGTTAGACAAACATTAGTTTGACACATTATGATAACTAAACCTCCTTAGGACACAACCCAGCCTTCTGCACATTCGCATATGCCGTATGCATTGTACAAACAGATGATGGTGTCCACTCCAATGAAAATTACTAGGGTGTAGCTAGAACTGTGACACTGATACAGAACTGAATTTGGTTATTCTATCCCTGTCCCTTATTTATATGACAATTTGTAGCAGCTGAATTTGTAAATATAATAAGGACATAAGGCTTGTAAGCTCTTATTACTGAAATGCTTGGGCTACACACAATTATATCTGTTGTTTCAAAGGCTGCTACCTTTGAGCTGAGTAATTTATTTATTTTATTTATTTATTTATTTAGATTTATTATCCCGCCCCAATCAGGCGAACCTGACTCTAGGCGGCTTACAGAAATTCATAAATTAAAACCTTAAGGTTCATAAATTACTTAAAAGTCAATTAAAAAAGAATTAAACGCTGAATTTCCAAAAATCTAAAAGATTTAAAAAGGTTAAAAGGTTTAAAAAGATTTTAAAAGTTTAAAAGAGTGAGGGAGGGGTGGCTGTCCCATCATATCAGCCACCCAACATGGGACCCCAAATTCCTGGAGCCCCACACCTGCCCTGCCAGCCAGGTTTTTAGGCCCTTCCGAAAGGACAGGAGCTCTGTCTGTAGACGTAACTCAGTTGGCAGGAGGTTCCAAAGGGCCGGGGCGGCCACGGAGAAGGCCCTCTTTCTGGTGCTAGAGAGATGCGCCTCTCTAGCCGATGGAATGATAAGAGAGCCTCTCCGATCCGCCCTGGTGGGACGGACAGATGTCCTTGGGACGATGCGGTCTCTTAAGTATCCTGGCCCACTACCATGTAGGGCTTTAAAGGTAATAACCAGCACCTTGAATTGCACCCGGAGACATACTGGCAACCAGTGCAGCTCCCGAAGCAATGGTGAGGCACGAGCATAACGCCCGCACCCCATCACTACCCGAGCAGCCGCATTCTGGACCAGCTGCAGCCTCCGAATGGTCACCAAGGGCAGCCCCATGTAGAGCGCATTACAGTAATCAAGTCTGGAGGTGACCAAAGCATGTGTGATCATGAGCAAGGAATCCCGGTCTAGGAGTGGGCGTAGCTGGCGTATTACACGAAGTTGTGCAAAAGCCCTCCTGGCCACGGCTGCCACCTGCTCCTCGAGCAGTAGTCGTGAGTCCAAGAGGACCCCCAGATTATGCACCAGGTCTGTTTGGGGCAAAACTGCCCCATCCAGAACCAAAGATGGTAACTCCCGAGATAGCGCAGGACCCCTTACCCATAGCCACTCAGTCTTGCCGGGATTCAGTTGTAGCCCGTTGTCCCCCATCCAGACCCTGACAGCCTCCAGGCAAACCCAATCCAATCCAAACCCAATCCAAACCCAAAGAAAATGTGTCCATTAAGGAGCTTGTTGGACTGGATATGATCCATACCATCTCTTATAAATATACTTCTAGATCAGTGTTTCCCAACCTTTGGTTTTTGGACTTCATTTCCCAGAAGCCTAAGTCAATTTTCCAAAACACTGATCACCCAATGTACTGACTTAGGCTTCTGGGGACTAAAGTCCCCCTGTGGGGCCTGGGCCCCATATCGGGAACCACTGTCCTAGATTGATGGTTTTATAATCTGATCCAAAGGTTGTCACAGAGAGCACACACCTGTGTTTGTTCCAGTTTTACCATATGTGCTGGTTATGGCATCACAATGCAGTTCATGTTGACTCTTGTTCAAAGCAAGCGTTAGCTTGTGCAGAAAAAGATATGACAACTGATAGTGGACAGCTTGGATTCATGATATTATAATGGCAAAAGCTTACTGTGGGGTGTATAGTCAAGGCTCCTTATTCATTTCTATGTGAACAAGAAGAGCTACAGTAATCCAGGAAGGCCTTTCTCTCAGCCCCACTGTCATATTTCACCCAGAAAGAGGTGGCATGAAATCATTCAAACATCTAATTGTAGCGCGTCGAGCTTTTATTGCAAATTGTATAATTAGAATCATAGTGGGAAATGGCTATTTCTAACCATAATTGTATTTTTAAAAAGTGCTAGGGGGTGTGGGGGGGAGGGTGAAAAACCCCATGTGGAGAAGCCGCAGCCATGTCTGGGAAACTGCTAAGCCTAAGCAGGCGGCATGCCCAACAGCAGAAAAAAATAAATCGCAGCTTTAAGATTACAATGCCTCCTTAAGATGTGGGTAATGTATTGTAAAGGACTGCGGTGACTTAGTGGTTAAGACGCTGAACTTGGTGACTGGAAGGTCAGCAGGTCAACATTTTGATACCTGAGTGCTGCATGACGGAGTGAGCTCCTGTCTCTGTCCCAGCTCCTGCCAACCTAGCAGTTTGAAAGCAAGAAATTGCAAGTAGGTAAATAGATACCACTTCAGTGGGAAGGTAAACTGCGTTCTGTGCACTCCGGTGTCTAGTCATGCCTGCCACATGTCGATGGAAACATCTGCAGGCGCAGATGAGCATTGAACCCTAGAGTTGGATACAACTGGCTTTAGAGTAGGCGTTCTCAACCTTTTAAAGCCAGGGGTCTGGGTCACGCTCCCTCAGACAGCTTTGGGGGCCAAATGGCCATTTTGTCCTTCCTTCACCACATGGCACTTTCTGGTGTGGTGGAGCCAGGGGGGGGCATGTGAAATGGTGTTGTGGGCCGCATCTGGCCCATAGGCTGCAGGTTGAGAATCCCTCCTTTAGAGCAAGGGTGACCTTTACTAAAGTATTGTAGAAAATGCCTTGTTGGTTTACTTCTGTATGATTATTTCTTCCCTAATCTAATTGATAAAGACATGCAACTGAGAACAGAAACAGCTGAAATGAAAATGCATTTCTTACGAGCCCAGATAAGCCTAGAAATATTGTACAGTATACTGAAAAATATATTATTATTATTATTGGTCTGACTATAATGTACTGTGAGGGACTATAATATACAGCTGGCTTGTAGACATTTTTACCCTGTTCTCTCTGAAGAATTTTTCACAGTCTGAGAGTCATGGGATTGAGTAGGTGGTGGTGAATCTGTTTGCCACCATTAACTCCTATCCAGAGGAAGGATTTTCATGCTCTAGGGAAGATTGTTATAGCAGTGACAAGTTTGTGAAACACTAGGAACAATGTGGCCTTAGCTTGGGTATTTGGGAGCCCATGAGGCAGCAATTCTAGGACTTGACAGCTCCAGCTCAGAGCCCACTATCACCAGTTTCACAAGGTGATTGCTGTGGAGCATGGTGCACAGTAAACTGACAGGATCCTCAATCTATCCTGAATACCCAGTGGGAAAGGATGGATGCTAAACAAAGGAATATTCAAGTCATCAAGAAATCTGGGGCATGAGAGACAATGGTTATTGGCCAGTCTCTCCAGTCATCCATCAGTGTTGCCCTACATCTCCCTTTGTGATCAGCCAGGAAGTTTGGAAATAATATTAGTTATCTCCCTGTGGAGAATGCTTGTTGAGGAAGGCTGCTGTAGATGTTGAAATACACACTCTCTGATCCTTGAATCTTGTTTGCTTAATTGATAGAATGAATGAACTTTCTACTTGGTTGATTTGAGGGTTTTGCCTCACTTCTTAAATATTTGGTAGTGTACAATAGCATAGGCATGGTTTTGCTTTTTTCTGTGGTTGTTGGTCCATATTGAATTACTCACTTTTTTGTTGCTATGGAATGACAGCATAATCTTCTATGAATTCCTGCTGTTTTTTCTTTTTCATGAATGGCTTCTCTCCCAGTAATGTACTGGAAGTCAGAAGGGTTGTGAAGACCATAGACTGTCTGTGCATTTTAAGATTCTGTTGTGAGTGCCTAGCAAAAAGTACAAACACACACAAAAAATAGTACTTATATACTCGAATATAAGCCTAGTTTTTCAGTCCTAAAAATCAGGTCAAAAAAGTGGACTCGGCTTATACTGGCTAATAGCCTTCACCACCCACTTCTCCCATCCTGTCGCCAGTGCATCTCAATCATTTTGGAGAAAACTCCTTTCTGCTGCATCTTACTGTATTTTGATTATTGAAACTCACTAGCAGCTGCTGCACTTCTCACCCTCAGCTTATATTAGGGTCAATCTATCTTCCTGGTTTCTCAGGTCAAAATTAGGCACGTTGGCTTATATTCGGGTCGGTTTATACTCGAGTGTATACGGTATTCAAATGGCCCTTCATCATGTCCGTTATCAAGTCAATTCTGAGTTATGGTGGCCCTTTCCAGACTTTTCTGGATATAGAGTACTCAGATATGGTTTATCACTTCCTTTTTCTGGGAGCATCCAGAGACTGTGCAGCTTATCCAAGGCTACACAAGCTGATTCTTATTCTGGGATAAACAGTGGAGAATCATACTTTAAATCAGTGGCTCCACAGCCAGATACTTAATCCATTTAGCTATCCAGCCAGCTTCTTGACTAAAACCTGTTGCTTAGTGTATTAGGTTGCAGCTAAAGGAGTCCTTCTGAATCAGTCGGAATCCTGGTGGTGGTGATCTAGCAGCAATTGTAAATGTTTCTCCCTGCTCACTGTCTCAAGGTTTTCCAAAGACATTAGGGAGCCCTACAGAGCCTTGGAACCTAAAACAGGGAGCTAAAGCATTTAATGAACTTAAAATAAATATTAAAGGTGGAATGTGATGACATCATCAGCTTCTGTCACTCAAAGTTACACAAACAGGATTTGAGCTGGTGTTTCAAACATTGAAATTTCACAAGTACAAGCTTACAGTAGAGGATTAAGATGTTCCCACAAATTTAACAGTACATTCATAGTGGCAAGATTTTTTTTAAAAAAACAAGTCAAAATTATTTTCCATTCATTTGGAGCTGCTTCCTCTTGATTTGGAAAAATAAAGTGCTGACTTTTTAAGGCTTTTAAATCTCTTATTTCTTTGTTGTTAGGCTTTTGAAGTTGTTTTGTTGGTGCTTTTTTAAATGTTTGTTTAAGATACTTCTGTACTGCCTGTCTTGGTAGATATTCCCATCCTGGGCAGTTTAGGCAGCTGAAAAACAAAAACATCAGAATATATAAATTATAATGTATTAATAAGCTAATACCCACAACATCAGTATCATATTAGAAAATAAATTGCACTCAACCTCCTCGCTAGGAAGTTAACTGAAATGAACTGTATAAGGAGAATGTCTTTCAAAGTTTCTCTGATAGGGGTTTTTTAAGTTGTTTTTAAAATATGTGCAGGGATGGGGCCTGACACTGTTCCTTAGATAATGTATTTCATAATGTGGGTGCCACCACCAAGGGGGCCCATTTCCTCCTTGAGACCTTCTTTGTCATTTTTTATTGTTGACACCAAGAGCTGTGCAGTTTGTGAAATGTAGCACAACTAAAATCTTTCCAAATTGCAATATACAAATACTAGAACCCTGCATAATAATAAAAAAGTTCATTATATGGGGTTTCCGTTAAGTGAGGTATACCCTGCTTACCGAAAACCCCATGCAACAAAAAAAAAGTTATGTGGGGTATCACCATTGCCTAACGAACACTTCGTTGTAAGAATTTTTCATTATATGAGGCGTTCATTATGCGGAGTACCACTGTATGTCTTACTTTTCTATTGTCACATATTGTCTGCTAGCCTTTTCCCAGGTCTGTTGACTTAAGCACAGTGACAAATTTTTCCTTTAATCATATTCTTATACTGTCAACCTGGACTGCTTGCATAATTTGCTTACACATCTGAATCCTTGGTTGTAAGGTCTAGGAAATACGTAGATTATGAAAAATCTCCACCTGTTTTGGACAACGCACACAATTCTGTACCAATGACCATGCTGACTGGGGTTGTTGAGAGTTGCACTCCAGAACGAATGGATGTTACCCACTTCTGTATCCTAGCCTAGGAGGTCTTTCCTCTGATAATATAGTACAATATATTTTCTTTGTAGTGTCAAACCTTAGAATTATCCCAGTTTCTGCAAACTGTTATTAGTCATCTTAGAAATATTACTAAAGCATTTCTGTTACCCTCTTCTGATACAGTAATAATAATTTCATGTCAGAAATTATTCTGGGTTGAAATGATTTTTGCTGGAGAAACTCTGAAACCTCTGATACAGTATAAAATGTGTGGTGTTCTTGATTTCCACAAGTACCTATTTAGATTTAATGAAACTTTTTTTTGAATTCTGGTAGAGAAGCAGGGACAATAGAAGCATATCCGTCAAGATCCTCTAAATGTAAAACAAACTTTAGTGTTGTAGAACTTTGTGATGAATATTATCACCAAGTTGCTTGACTTAATAGTTTTTCCAGACTCCTGAATTCTTGAACAGAATACATACCTATGCCCCATATATTCCTTGGGGCTGTAATGAAGATCAGAATAACCTCATGATTGTGATTAAGGCTTTCTTCAGCAAGAGATTATCAATATTGGCAGCTTCTTTTCCAAAAGAATAAAAGAGTAAACATGCTTTCATTAATCCTTCCTCTTTGTCATGCTTTGTGGGCAGGCACAAAAGCAGGTGAAGTTTGGTTTCCTTCCTGGCTATTCTGCAAGTGAGAATGACTTGTGGTTCAAGCATGAAGGAACTACAGTACCTCACATTTTTCGAAGACCACGCTTCCCCATTTACAAGCCACCTCTGACTATAGATTTGTTAAAGTTGAAGAAGTTTTGTGCAAATAATTTTAATGCCGTTGTCATATTCCTGACACTCTGGCATAGAACACTGAGAGGGCTTGCCAATTATTAGTCTAGGAAAGAATTTATAGGCCAAAATCCTGTTGTCAGAAGTGATACCTTGTGAGTATGATGTCATCAGCTGCAGTGATTTTCAGAACTCAGATGTTTTCATTTCTCTCTCATAGGTCCCAAATCACCTGTGAAGTCCCTTTCATCAACAGGAAACTGTTGAAAGCTATTGGGACAAGGAGGGAAAGTCTTTAATTTTTTTTTTAAAAAAAATACCACTGCCAGTAAAGCCATCACAGCAGTAGTGGTTATCAGTAATTAGACTTCTCCTGTGCACCTCAGTGTCTAGGCATACCTGCCTTGTGTCCACAGAAATGTCTGCAGAAGCAGACGGCGCTGGCTCTTTGTCTATAAACAGAGATGAGCACTGAACCCTAGAGTCAGATACAACTGGCTTTCAAGGAAGGGTGACCTTTACCTTATATCCTGTGGTCCCTGTGACATCCCAGTGGTGAACAAGAGATTATGAGAACTCTGGGATCTCAAAAGGAAGAACTGATTATGTTTTATTTCTGGAAGGAAATGACTGTGACTGGTGATGTCCTCAGTCTTATGTGACATAACTTTCAGCTACAGTCTCTCATAAAGGCTAAAACAGTGACAGGAAAAGGGCTGTGGCGGCTCAGTGGTTAAGAAGCTTGCCTTGTAAGCTGGAAGGCTGGCACGTCAGCAGCTAGAGACCTGGGGTGCTGCATCATGGTTTGAGCATCCATCTCTATCCCAGCTCCTGCCAAACTAGCAGTTTGAAAGCAAGAAATTGCAATTAGATAACTAGGGACCATTTGGGTGGGGGGAAATCTTGGATACATGAAAGGAGCGTCATTCACGCGTCCCCTGGGCAGAATTTCTCCAGCAAAAATTCTTTCAAGCCAGAATAATTTCTGACACAAAATTATTATTTATTAGTGACAGGAAACACATCAGTTCATGAGAAACTGAACTTCATGGTATTTGAACTTCATGACACTCTTCATATGGAAAAGATTGTAATGAGTAAAGCAATGCTTCTGTTTTGCTTCTAGGAAATGCAGTGTACTTCTGCATTTGTTTTATGCTCCCAGGGTCTTTGGTTCCAGTCCTGCAGAGCAAAATGGATCGTGTGTGTGCAAACAGAAGTGGATGGAGTGGAATGTCTGGCACTTGTCAGGTGTCTTCCTTTCTATACCTGTAATAAAGTTTCCTCAAGTGGAAGACTGCTGCTAGTTGCTGAACGAGGAAGTCTTGTTTGAGTCAATATACCAGTCTCACTTTTTGCAGGTTAAGAGATAGGGAGAGATTTGATAATCATTTGAATTGTTCTCCAGTGATTACTGTGTTATGTTTGTGTTGCTTTGTCTTTGCATCCAATACTGGACAGGGAAAAATGAGGCTGCTTTGGGGTTTTTTTGTCTAGAGATTTGAAATGTACCGTAATAACTGCAAGGATTCTTAAAAGTCAAGTGTTAGGAAGAACATACAAGTAATACCTCGGATAATGTTTACGTCAGATAAAGCTAAAATTGCATAACGTTAAATAATCTGGGGAGGAGAATTGGATCGCATAACGTTAAGGTCCTATGGGATGGATCGGATAACAACCGCTAAAGCCTGTGCGGTTACAGTGTATCTCTATGGAGCTTTAACGTTATCTGATCCATCCTATAGGATTTTAACATGCATCGGATAACACTGAAAATCGGATAACACCAAGACTTGTGGAACCAAATCTTAGCGTTATCCAAGGTATTACTGTACTGGTTTATTCTGATGCCAGAGTTCTCTTCAGATACAGTAATTTTTATCAGCTTCCTAAGTACCGGCATTAACTTGGATGATACAGAAGCATCCCATGCCGGACTTACAACTTGGCTTCCACGTGTGCAAGTTACATATACATTGACTATTCTGGGTTTGAAGGTGATACTGTCTTACTCTATTGTATGTTTTCTGATGGGGTGGATAGATTTGAGTAGCTCTTGACATGATTTGCTTTGATTTACAGGTAATTGCCATAAAGTTGCAATTTTTTGCTTCATCATAGCAGAGGAGTAGGATTTGCAAGGTTTCATTTTTGGGACTACAATTCTCAGAATCTACCCAGCTATCCAGCACAGGAAGTCCTGCAAACTAGCCAAGATTTCACAAGTAACTTGGAGTTCTGGTTTTCTTTTCTACTTGTACAAACAGACAGATGATACAGGAGCAATGGAACTGTACACATGAGCTTATTGTTTATGCACATCGAGGGTTTTAGCTTAAGACCTAAAATGTGAACCAGCTCAATGTTGGCTTTGAGAAGAAAATCAGAGTTGGCTTTTAAGTGTCCATGAGTATGGATAAATTCTGTGTGCACATTAAGAATGTGTAGCTTGTGTGCAGGTTATATGTACATTTTGTACAGTAGTATGTTACTTATTTTCCCCTCACAAGTATTTTAGTTTGCAACATTCTGTTCTAGAGCGAAACAGTCATTTATGCATAGAAACATGCTGGGGTGGGGTAAAGTGTAAGAAAGAGCATCTGGTCTAAAGATCCAGAGAAAGTGTGGGTGCATGGAAGCTAAGTTGTAAGTCCAGTATGGGATGTTTCTGTATCATCCAAGTTAAGTCTAGTATCTATAGTTTCTTTGGATTAGTAAAATATGTCCCTTTATACTTAGAAGAGGGATTAGCCCTGTGGATTTGATGAGTATTGTTATCATGTGCTTCAGCTACACTCAATACTGAGTGGCAGTTTAATTTCCTTGGAAAATCTGACAGTTCTGGGCAGAGAAGCTTGACCAGAAAATCTCTGGATATCTGGGGGCAAAATTGTTTCTAAATGCCCCTTGATTTTGGGCAGCAGTGATTTAAGGAAAATTTGGAGGCTAAAAGATAAAGTATGCTAATGGGAAATGATGGGTGTACAGTAGAACCTCGTATAACGAATGCATCATACAATGAAAAAAATCGTACAATGAAGAGAATTTTGGAACAAATTGATGCATCATACAACGAAAATCTCTATGGGGAAAATCGTACAATAAAAATTTTCTTCATACAATTTTCCCCATAGAGATTTTATTGTATTATTTTTCCCATAGGGATTTTCATTGTACAGTTTTTCCCATAGAGATTTTTGTCATACGATGCATGCATCATACAACAAAAATAGTATAACGAAGTGCCTTGTGGAACCAATTACTGTATATACTCGACTCTAAGTTATCCTGAATATAAGTTGAGGTACCTAATTTGGACCTCTAAAACTAGGAAAATAGATTGACCAGAGTATAAGTCAGGGTGGAAAATGCAGCAGCTGCTAGTAAGTTTCAATAATTAAAATACATGAAAATACGGAAAATTAATTAATTTAGACTGGGTTGTGCTTAGCCAATCAAAGACTAATCCTGCAGCCATTGATAGCCCATGAATATATTTTCAGATTGCTGAAAAAGATGAGGAAAGCATAGACAAATTCCAAGATGGTCTCAAGATAGTTAGAAAACATCAAAAGGTACACCTAACTTTCATAAGGAATCACTTCTAAGATGGGAAAATATAAATTGAAAACATAGGAGTAACATGGCAACTGAATGACGTGCTTGCATGAAAAAGCTGTGATTATCAGCAAGACAGCAAATTATCATGGAAGGGACTGTACACATTGATATTCTCAGAAGATAATACTGTACTAATAACAATTTTGTAAGATAGCAGATCATTTGTATCAGGGGTTCTCAACGATTTTCAGAATGGTAGTGAGCCAGTGAAAGTTTATCTTGGAGGTGACATAAATACAAGTCATAATACTTATGTTGTTGTAGTTTGCCTCAAAGGAAAGATAATTAAAAGTTGATTTTAAAAAACCATAGAAATTAAAAAATAGATTGTCCAATTATATATACTACAGAGACAAAGGAAAGAAATTCCAAATTCATGTTGTTGTACAAAATATAAAAAATAGCTTTGCAAAATATATAATTTTTTAAAAAAAAATCTGAGGGGAAGTGCACTTTCCTTCTCCTGAGCTTTGTGTAACACCATTCTTGAATAAGACTTTTTTAAAAAATCATGAAAGGTTGAACAGAAAATGTTGTGCCTTTTGGTTTGCTTTACTAAATATACTGGGTTTTGAAACTGTACATGTTCTTCTTAAACAGGAGAATCATGACTGTGTTAATAAGGTTGCCTACTACCATAATAAATAAATAAATAATTTTAAATGCTATATCCTCAAGATGGGACCAATAGCAGCCTCAAATGCAAAATCTAAATGAAAGGAAGTACTGTACTGTACATGAAGGAGGAAACATTAGTGGATGGTTGAGAGTTCAAAGTCAAAAAGTAAAGAACATCCAAAACAAAATTAAGGAAGTAGAATTTCAAGAAGTCCAGAGATAGGCAGGAGACATGCAGTATAGATTTAGAGGAGGTTTTGGGATCAGAAAAATACTATTCTGCATAAGTAATCATGATACGAAAGTAGATATTTGTACTTAGTTTACTGGCTGCTTTTCAGAAAATATGACAGGCAAGTTAATGGAGGTCTTTTTTTTTGTCAGAAAATGTCTTGATTTAAGATATAGTTATAAAACTACAGTGAATATTATTAATCAGGTTATGAAGGTCCATCAAGATGGAAAGAGGAATTTGGCAAGAATGTTTATACCTGCCACTTTTTTTGTTGTATTTTGAGGGGGGAAATTTAAATGAACATTTACAGATGCAAACAGCATTATCGTTGTTAATGGTGGAATTAACAACATCCAATGTGAAGATGATACAGCATTACTAGCTGACAGTTTATGGTCTGCAAAGGTTGCTTAATAAGTAAACTATAAGCTCCTATATTTTAGAATGTAATTAAAACATTCTCCATGTTATTTTTATTGTACCTTTTATACACCTGCAATTTTGAAATATGATTTAGATCCTTATCTACAGCTTTAACAGCTACATAATTTTTCTGTCATATGTTTTTGAAACATGGATTGAAACAAAAGAAGTATATTGTCAGCAACTTAAATTTTGTCTATATATTTGGGAGCTCCTGCCAACCTAGCTGTTGAAAAACAAAGCATTGCAAGTAGATAAATAGGGACCACTTTGGTGGGAAAGTAAACAGCGTTCCGTGCACTTCAGTGTTGAGACATGCCTGCTGCATGCCTTCAGAAACATCTGCAGATACAGACAGCACTGGTTCTTTGGCTATAAACAGATGAGCACTGAACCCTAGAGTCAGATATGACTGGCTTTTGAGCAAGGGTGGCCTATTTCTTATCTGCAACTTTTCTTTTATGCAAGTTCTTATTTTGAATAAATTTTACATGATTTAAATATTTACATTTACAGTTTTTTTAATAGCTGTAAGAATTTTGGAAGATTTTATGTTATTTGAATAATTATAACAGTACATTTCCATAACTGCAATAATAAATTTCTGTTTAAACATTTACATCTACAATTTGTCATAAGTTGCAAGAGGTCTGAACGTTTTATAAGTTGATACCTAACAAAATTAACAGAGTTTGAAATGTTTTTCATGCATATGAAAGGTTCAGGTCACACACACACTATATGCTGGTTCGGTATCCACAGTTACAATTATCCACAGATCTAAAAATATTCAATAAAAAATCCTGAAGTACAGTAGCTGTACGTTTTTTGATAGTGCATGACCAGAGCTAGCCAGAAGAGGCAACAGTCTGCAGTATGTTTGCAAGGAACAAAGACATGTTTTGGTAGTTCTCATATAGAAGGTTGGAGGCATTAGATATCCCTATTGTCCTATCTTATTGGTCATATTTATGCTGTTTTCTAAGTTTATATTTTTTGGTTCATACCTGTAAGCACAGATGAATGTCAAGAATTAATGTTGAGCAATAGAGAGGGCATAGAAATAGGAAAAAATAAACATACAGTTGCACCTCGCTTAAAGAGCATAATGTGTTCCATAGGATTGCTCTTTAAGCAAGTTTGCTCTTTAAGCGAAACACCATGGTAAGTGACCGATTGTGACTTCGGGGGGGGGGGGTGCTAACCCCGGTTTATTTGTTAAGCGAGTTTTCAGCTGGTTTTATTTGTTAAGCAAAGTGACCATTCAGAGAAAATTCTGCTCTTTAACCGAGGTGCTCTTTATGCGAGGTTTTACTGTAAATCACCAGTATATTTCTTTTTAAATACTCTTTTCAATTTATTAATTAGCTTTAGTCTAAGGAATGTGATCCTCTTCTTCTGTTCTAGTTGCTGTTTTAATTAATTCGTTCCATGATTTTCTAACAATTTATTCTTCTACATTTGATTGTAGTAAAGTGTTAGTTTGACAGTTAGTAACATATATAATACTGTAGCTTATATTTATAATTCTGAATCAAATTACATGGTACTCAGAGCATTAAATCAAATCTCCTTATTTTATTGACTTCATAAATCACTAATCCAAAAATCCATAATTTATTTCATAGAAAATTAAATTTTAAGATTCATTTCAAAGAGCTTTGTTGATAGGCTTTCATTGTTGAATTGTCACCTTTAGTTACCACATACTTTCTGAAAGTTATCAACTTTATCACTTTTAGCATTTTCTGCCAAGGTAATTTACTTTAAATCCTCATTTCAATTGCTCTTCAAAAAAAAAGACTTAATATGAATTAGTAAATAAATTATAGCATAGTCTAACACTAATATTTATTTTTGTAAAATGTATATTTTTCATAATCTCCTTATCCAGGTTGTCTCCACCTCTAATGATCCTCTGTTTATTAACACTTGCAGTGCCTGAAAAAGTTAGAGAAAGGGTTCCCAAACTTTTTACATCACATGCCTGACAATGCCCCCTGGACAGCTAAGTGGGCCTGACCATGACCCCCAGAAGCAGAAGCGGACAAGTTTATGACAACTGTAACTGTTCCCACTTCCAAATTTATGACAGCTACAGATGTGTTTTAAATCTGATGTAAACACTTCTGCTTCCGGGTGTGGCAGTGACGGGCCACATAATGGTGCCACCAGCCCACGGGCCATAGGTTGGGAACCCCTGAGTTAGAGGGAGAGAGGTTAGGACTTTGTCTATAAAAAGTTACAGAGCAAGCAGAATTGGGGTTGTTGCTACGGTATAGAGCAGAGGTACCCAAACTATGGCCAGGAGGCCAGACTGGCTCCTTATGCCAATTCATCCAGACCACAAAGCCCTCAATGCTCCTGGAAGCTTCACTGGCTGGATGAATTGGTGTCAGGGGGCAGATCCGGCCCCCAGGCCATAGTGACCAGCTCCCTGAACCATGTGACTGGCCCGCAGCCCAAGAAGTTTGGGAACCCCTAGTATAGAGGATTAAACATCTCTCTGGGAAAGTGCTGAAAACAATACTAGAGATTTTGATAGACAAGTATTATATAATGCTGACAAAAATGAATTTATTTAAAAGCTCTTGGAATCACTTTGGGTAGAGTTGGAAACTAGGGCTGATCAGATTTGTTATTCCTCATTTCCATTTATTGCTGTTAGTCTTTGGAGAGACAAATCCATTTTGAGAATGGTAGCTTTTTTTTTCTGATGGGACCTACCAGATTGAAAACCAGGAAAGATAAAAAGATTAACTAAAATCATCTGTGTGGAAGATGTACATCGATGTACATAGTACATTGTTACATGATTAATGGTACAGTACTGTCCCTTGACAGATGGCTAAGAGGTAGCAAGAAAAAGTCAAGATGATGACAGCTCAGATTCCTACAGCCATTAATGGTAAGTAGTATGTTTAAGCTACATTCTGAAAACAAGAGAATTTTGTCTTTCTTAACATTTCACATATCCTTATGACCTAGAATTCTGATCTACTTACGGAAAAACATGACTGTTTTTTCCCCATAGCTACATTTTCTCTGTGTGTGTTTGTGATGCATTCTATAAGCATTCTACATATCTGTTTCAGGCATCTGCTAATTTTCCAGTACAGTATTCCGAAGGTGGCAATACACAATGAACGGTGCATAAGTATTTTGGATACTTTGGCTGTGAATTGCAAAGTATGCCATTTGTAATTAGACTGTGTGACATACATGGCAATAACACTGATTCAAGCAGTGATAATCTCAAGAAGCAATTACTGCAATGGGTTCTATCGAGTTTTTCCTTGAAGATAACTGGAAGCTACAGCAGGTTCAGAATGTGGCCACCTGACTGTTGATGGAGGTCCATCAGTGGAATTGAGTCTCTCCTATATTGGCAAATCAGAAAATAAAATAAAATAAACAAAATAAATAAATAACACTGTAGCACTTTGTTGGTTATCTGTAAGCTTCTGAGATTGATTCATGATACTGGTCTGAATTATAAAGACCTTTAATCAGGTCTTAATTACTTGGCAGAACACCTCTCTCTGATGTATACGTCGCGGATAATCAGGTTTTCCCAAGCATGCAATCGGCAGTTGCTCATCTTGAGAGAGGCCAGAAAAACCCTCAACCAGAAATAAAGCTTTCTTAATAGTGGCACTATGTTTGTGGAACATGCTCCAAACGCATGTTTGCCAGGCTCCCTCTCTATGTTCCATAAACTAGCTGACGTAGAACTATTTAAAATGGTCTATCTTGATATTCTGCCCCCACCTGATTTTGATTTCATAAAATCATAAAATCACTGAGTTGGAAGGGGCCTTTTACACCATTGAGTCCAACCCCCTGCTCAGTGTAGGAATCCAAATAAAGCATTGCTATCATATCCCCTCTTAGTCTCATTTTCTCAAGGCTAAACAGACCCAGTTCCTTCAGTCTTTCCTCACGTGGCTTGGTTTCCATTCCTCTGATCTTCCTTGTTGCCCTTCTCTGTACCTGCTCTAGTTTGTTTGCATCTTCAAGTGTGGTGCCCAGAATTGGTCACATTATTCTAGATACGGTGTAACTATTGCCAAATGGAGGGGGGACTAGTACCTCATGTGTTTTGGAGACGATATTTCTGTTAATGCAGCCTAAAACAGTGCTGGCCTTTTTTGCAGCCACGTTGCACTGTTTAGACCAGGGGTGCCCAAACTATTCAGGCTGTGGGCCAGTCATGTGGATAAGGAGGCTGTTCACTATGGCCTGTGGGCTGGATCCAATCCCTGGTGCCAATTCATCCAACCCACAAAGCCCTTGTCACTCCTGGAAGCAGAAGTAAAACGCACCCATAAAACAATGTCTTTGTGGGCCAAATGGATTGGTGCCGGGGCCAGGATCTGGCCCATGGGCCGTAGTTTGAGCACCCCTGGTTTAGCTGGTGCTCTGCAACAATTTCCATATCCTTCTCACTTGTATTACTGAATCAAGTGTCCCCCATCTTGTAACTGCATTTGTTTTTTAATTCTATTTGTGCTGTTTATGTATAGATTTACCACCGCTGTTTTTATCTGTTTTTGAAATACATTTCTATATTTGGAATTTGAATGGTATAGTTGAGAGTGATATTATTGGCAACTCAGTGTCAATATTCCATAGCCATTGCAGATGTTTGTGCTGCCAAATGTATTAAAGTAGTTATCAGCTAATTCAGACGTTGCCTGCCGGCTCATAAGAGGTACAGTAATACCTCGGATAACGCTAACACTTGGTTCCACAAGTCTTGGTGTTATCCGATTTTTAGTGTTATCCGATCCATGTTAAAATCCTATGGGATGGATCGGATAACGTTAAAGCTCCATAGAGATACATTGTAACCGCACAGGCTTTAGCGGTTGTTATCCGATCCATCCCATAGGACCTTTACGTTATTCGATCCAATTCTCCTCCCCAGATTACTTAACGTTATGTGATTTTAGCGTTATCCGAGGTAAACATTATCCGAGGTATTACTGTATGTGTATTCTTGTCATAAGCAACTGGCTAACTGCACAGTTTCTTTTTCAATGCTAAGTAGTAAATATTATCTCTCACCCCATTAGTAACTCTTTGATGTGTAGCACATTCTTTCCATGTACACATAATCTCTTTTACATAGTTCTTCCCATGTTTAACATAGTTTAGAATAATACTTACTTATGGTATTTGGAAAGTTTTTTAAATGACATTTCTTTTGGTCTTTCAGGAGGCCCAAATATGTGGGCTATCACGTCTGAAGAAAGAATGAAGTATGACAAACAGTTTAACAGCCTTAAACCAATTGGAGGTTATGTTACAGGTTGGTATGTGTGCCCACAGTGAATGGCATTTTTCAGTATAATTTGAAGTTGATGATGATGAAACTGCTGCCTGACACTCGGCATTGAGTCAATGGCAGAATGGTCTACTCTGTTACCATAACAGGATAACCTGTCCAGACTCAGGCGGCAGTTAACTAACCTGACAATCCTGAGGACTAACAGCCTTGGGTACCAGAGTCCACAGGGAAGGATGATGGTCCCCAAATTGATTAAATCCTACTTGAATGGAGGGCACCAGCTTCATCAATACTGGCCTGGGGCTGAAGAGGACTCTGCATGCCAAAAGGGCTCAGGACTGGGAAATGACTCACAGAACTGGATCAGTGGTACAGGTGTCATGCTGTGATTCAGAAGGCAAATAGAAGGCCACTGCATTATATTGTTAGCACAGTCTCCATGGCTTATTGCCATGATAATTGTCTATATTTGGATTCGGATAGACAGAAGAAGAAGATGATGATGAAAAGTGCATGATACCAAGTCAACCTTTTCTAGTATTTTCTAGATGTGCACTACTCAGAAGTAGTTTATTAGTTCCTTCTTCTGGGGGCTAGAAGCTTTCCATATGAAAACATCTTGCATTGAAGTCTTGTTTCTACTCCAAAGCTTTTAGTTAATTTATTATTATTAATTTTATAATTATTAATGTTTTGTTAGAAATTATCTTGAATTATTAAGAAGAGATGCAATTTTAGTACAGTACAGTATATAAGTCTAACACATGAGTACAAGGGTGACCCTACTTCAGCAAATAATCACATGGGTCCATCCTATGACTTAGTTAAATAGATTATACAAGAAACACGTGGATATTTAAAAATAGAGCTGCTGCATGGATATGAGGAGAGTCTTTGTGGACATGCTGCTGCCTTTTCACATTTCCTTAATCCTCTCAACAATGCTTCTTAGAGAAAAGGTGAAAAATTAGCCAGAGGTGACAGAGAGTACATGCATGCTTTCTCGGCAACATGGTGAGCACTGGGCAGTGTAACAGTGCCTGGGAGTATGTGAATTGCTGGTGATTTCTCCATGTTCTCTGAATTTTGTGGTAGGAAAGATCACTACTACCACAGTACACAGCTGTAAATGTTCAACTGAGCATAGGTAGAACCACTTATGTAAGCAAGAAAAACCCAGCCATCCTCCTATTTGTTCACCTGCATTCTCCATTTGGATGGTAAAGCATTGAAAGAAATAGACTCTCAATGCAATCCTTCCTTCTGGTTGAGCAACAGCACACAAGGAAGATGATACACAGAAGGATTAGTGCAGCCATTTGCAACCCACGGGCCTAATCTGGCCCATGCATATTATTATTATTATTACTATTACTATGCTGCCCAACCACACATGTGACTCAGGGCAGCTCACAACAGTACAATACACAATAAAATTACAGTACAGTACAATAAAATTACAGTACAGTACAATACACAATAAAATCACAATCAAAAACATTTGTAATAACATTTGCAATAAAATACCGGTCGTCCAAGGTACAAAGGTTTTAGACAGCCGCAAACAGTCCAGGGGCTAGGCTGGCCAGGTTGACCAGGGAGGCGATGTTTGGCCCCCTCCCCAAGGGCTAAGTCCTGGCACCAAAACAACACAACCCCGGCCATTGGGTGTTGCCTGGGGTCGTGGCAGTGCTCCAGCCACCCGGATCTTGAACCTCAGCCGTTGGGTGTGGCCCGGGGTTGCGGCGGTGCTCCAGCTGCCCAGAGCAGTGGTTCTTGAACCCCAGCCGTTGGGCATGGCAGGGGGTCACGGCGGCATTCAAGCCGCCCCAAGCGGCGGCTCTTGAACCCTGCTCAGCCACCACATCCTGGTTTAACCCATCCTCTGCCTCATCCTCTTGTGCAGAAGGACATGCTGGAACATGGCTGTGCTTCCTCTTTAAGTACAGGAGAGGAAAAAACGTCAGCTGTCAATTCATCAGAACTGGCTCCCGGGTGTCTGGTTCTTCTGGACTGAAGTGCTGCTGTTGCACTTGAGTCTGGAAACGAATATTAGGGCCAAATTATGTCCTTGATCTCATTAAAATTACATAGTTTCAATCAGCATTGGCAAAGAGGTACTGTACTATCATGTGCTTCATAGGAATACAAAAAGCCAAATGCATCTCAGATAAATGTTTTCAGTGGCATGAACAATAAACCGGTAGTGGGAGTCATATGATCACCTGGTGTACAGCCTTATCATTAATCTGGCCCGGAGTGGCCACCCGGCTACCTCAAGGATGCCTCTGGTAGGAAGTACCGGGGCTGGTCCGGCTCCTAGCAGGCAAACGAGAATGCCTGGGTTAGTGGCCCTCATTGTTATCTCTTGATTTGGGCTTCATGGGCCCAGGTGGCAATTGCAATGCCTGTTCTACTCACTTCATGGCATGTGACTGTTCTTTAGGATATCTTTTTTTTTTAAGGTAATAGTATAGAATTGCATTATAATCTCTTTTTTTCATATAGGCGATCAAGCTCGCACCTTTTTTCTACAGTCAAGTTTGCCATCTCCAGTCTTGGCTGAAATATGGTAAGGAGAGAGATGCAGAAACTTTAAATTATGAGACTCAGAATACTGTTTTAAGATACAGTCAAACTTCGCATAACTCGCTTGCTATGCGAGTTTTTCGTTATGCGAGGGGTTTTTTTGCATAACAAAAATTCCTATGGAAAAACTCGCATAATGAAAATTTTCATTATGCGAGTTTTCCCATAGGAAATGCCAGTTTTGGATAAAGAAAATTTTCGTTATGCGAATCGGAAAGGTTTGTGGAATGCCCACTCTTTACGCGAGTTTTTCACTATGCGAGGCATTCGTTATGTGAGGTTTGGCTCTACTGTACTGTATGTCAAAACACTCCTCTTTATTCAGTGTGGCTTCTAGTGCTTACAGGGTTGTAGCCTGTGTTTGATCATCATAGATCTAAATACTGTATTGTCTACTACTCTTACTTTTATTATAAAAATATCTTTTTATTTACGATTTTAGAAGTGATCGCCATGTTAGTCTCTGCAAGCATATCAGAGAGTAAAGAAAACAAAAGTCAAAAAATATTGTGGTACCTTAAAGACTAACTCCTGCATTTAAATGTGAGTTTTCAAGCAGGAAGTGATCCGACCATGACAGGGTGGTGGTGTTGATCTCTCTCGCCCTCAGATTACCTCTCTGGTGCGCTGAGTAAACCAGGTCCAGTGTCCACTAGCCACATGTATGGACGTGGTGACATACTGGGATAGCTCCAGGGCCATAATGGCTTCCATGAAGTCCACACCTGCCCCAGGCAGCACCCCTCTGCATGGATGTTAAAGTCTTACAGGACTAGTGTCCTAGGAGACCTCACCACCACTGAGGAGATGAAGTCTGTCAGATCCAGGAGGGATAGTATTGAGTCTTGAGCTCGGCAGACCCACAGTGTAGTAATATATTAGTAAAGGTAAAGGTTTCCCGTGCTCGAAAGCCCGTCATATCTGACTCTAGGGTTCAGTGCTCATCTCTGTTTCAAAGCTGAAGAGCGAGTGCTGTCTGCTTCTGCAGATGTTTCCATGGTCATGTGGCAGGCATGACTAGACACCAGAGTGCACGGAATACTGTTACCTTCCCACCGAAGTGCTCCCTATTTATCTACTTGCAATGTCTTGCTTTCGAACTGTTAGGTTGGCAGGAACTCATTCCATCCTGCAGTACTCGGGAATTGAACTGCTGACCTTCCGCCTCCCAGTGAGCGTCTTAGCCACTTGAGCCACTGCAGTCCCTTAATCACATTAAAAAAGAAGACAAAGAGGCAGATGACTGAAGTTAATTATTATTCACCACTAACTAATATAAATTAACTGGTTTTACAGTATACTAGGAATATCAAAGAAATCCACCTGATTCATTCTGATAAATGCGTTAAAATGAGTGAGAATAGATGATTGGCTATAGAAATTCTGCAGTCTTCCTTTTTTATTGCTCACTCTCTTCTGGGGTTGGGGCTAAGGTAGCCGACAGGTTGGTATGTCTGTTTCTACGTGCCCTGCCTTGTATATGATAAATTGCTACAGAGCAGTGAGGATGGGTAAAGCTCTGCTCCTGTAGGATATGTCCTTGATAGCAGTCACTCCAGTGAGTTTAAAAAGGCAACTGATTCGATGTGTGTGTGGTATGCGCAAAGGTAAAATAAATATTCAAATGCAGTCTGTTTTGGGGTTATGTCAGGAGTTTGCAGGTGCCGGATTTTCCCCCTCACCTGACCTAATAAGCAGCCCATAGAAGTACATATATTAAAGGTGGGGAAATGGCCCCCACATTGGACAACATTTGATAGATTATGCGATCCTGTCTCCCACTCTCCTCTCGGGCAAACTGTCTGTCCACTGGACTCCATGTTTTTACATAGCAACCTACCTTTAAAAGATTTTTGTTTCTTCTTTTTGTTTCTTTTTGACCCAAGAACTTGGACAACATTCTGTTGTGTAACTTTGCACTCGTGTAACCCAGATCAGGGAGCAGAAACATTTAATTTGTGCTTATGAAGAGCTTCTGTTGTTAGGTTTCTTAGGGTTCCTTTTGCCCTAAGTTTAAAAGAAAAAAGAGCCATAGGATCACCACTTGTAGATCCAATCCTACTGATTAAAATCTGATGGTGATTTTCTACTATTAAGGCTCATCTCCCCCACTCCCTTCCCACCAGGAAGTTCCCAGAGGCTTCCCCCAAGGCAAAAGGGAGCCCTAGGGGACCGATGGTGAATTATGACACACATGCCAGAGGTGGCACTCAGAGACCTCTCTGTGGGCACCAATGTAGTCACACCTGCACAGGGTTCGCCCCGCCCCTCTGCCCAGCAGCCCAATGGCAGCGCTTCTTTCCTCCCCCCAGCACAGAGTTTACCCCGCCCTTCTGTCCAGCAGCCCAATGGGAGTGTTTCCTTCCTCCCCTGTTGTTATGTTGGCACTTTGTGATAAAGAAGTTGGTTTTGGGTTGCAGTTTTGGCACTCGGTCTCTAAAAGGTTCGCCATCACTGCCCTAGGGAGTATTGGAACCTAAAACTGAAGGATAGGAAACTTTCTGTGAGCTCAAATGAAATGAAATGTTTCCAATGACTGATCTGGGTTATATTAGCGCAGAGGTACACCGACATAATTTTTCCCATGGTATCATTCACCTGTCCTAGATAATTGCACAGCTAATGTGACTAAAGAAGGTCCATGGTGACATGAAGTCCTTTCCATTTCTAACAGGAGGTGCTGCTTGTAGAAGTCATGAATAATTGTTATGTATAGAAAAAAGTAGGACTGCGGTGGCTCAAGTGGTTAAGGCACTGAACTTGCCGGCTGAAAGGTTGGAGTTCGATTCCCGAGTACTGCAGGATGGAATGAGCTCCCGTCTTTGTCCCAGCTCCTGCCAACCTAGCAGTTTAAAAGCAAAAAATTGCAAGTAGATAAATAGGGACCACTTCAGTGGGAAGGTAGACAACATTCCATGCAATCCAGTGTTGAGGAATGCCTTCCACATGTCCATGGAAATGTCTGCAGACAGAGATGAGCACTGAACCCTAGAGTCAGATACAACTGGTTTTTGAGCAAGTGCAACCTTTACCTATAGAAAAAGTAGTGAGTTTTCTGGCAGATATAAATTGATCCCTAGAGTGTATGTAATCTACCATTGCTTTGTAAAATGTTTACAAATACAGGCTTTGTGCTATTGTTTTCAAAGGGCTCTTGCAGACCTGAACAAAGATGGGAAAATGGATCAGCAAGAGTTTTCCATAGCTATGAAACTCATCAAGTTGAAACTACAAGGCCAACCCTTGCCTGTGGTCCTTCCTCCCAGCATGAAGCAGCCACCTGTGTTCTCTCCCTTAATTTCTGCTCGCTTTGGTAATCACAACTATTCAGTACATTATTTCATGAAGATTCATTGTTATTTTCACATAACAATTGTATGATAAATATTATTTAATCATATGTTTTCCAGCAAAAATCTGGCTAAAGATTGAGATGTTTCTTCTGTGTTTCAATACCACAGAACAGCTAATTCAGAACCTCCAAGTAGGCTTCTCAAACACACTTTAGTTTCCAAAGCAATAACACAAACGTTTGCTGTTACAGAGGAGGGGAAATTGAAACTCCTGGGGTAAATGTCTAAATCAAGGATTCTCAACAGGTGGCCCGTGGGCCAGATGGGGCCTGTGGCACCATTTCATGTGCCCCACCAGTTCCACCACACCAGGAAGTATCATGTGGTGGAGGAAGGGCAAAATGGCTATCTGGCCCCTGAAGCTGTCTGAGGGCATGTGACTCCGGCCCCCAGCTTAAAAAGGTTGAGAACTCCTGGTCTAACTCTTTCAGATTGCTTAAAGTGACTCTTTGGATTCCTGCCAAAGAATTGTGTGGGTTTTTTTTTTTTTTTTTTGATACAGTGATCCTGTATATTAAGCTAGGGGTCTTTCAGATACCACGTGACCATTTTAGGGAGGAAGGGGGGGGTCGCCCAAAAGTCATGGAAAGTCACAGGGGAGGGGGGATTCAGCGTGAAGTCATGTGACTGCAAAATTAAAAAAAAACCCAGCCAGGTGGAAGTCTGGGGGTGGGGCATCAGGCTCCAGGCGGGAGCATCCTCTGCCGCTCGAGCCGGCGTGGCTTTTAACCCCCCAGCCAGGTGGGAGTCCGGTGGTGGGGCGGCAGGCTTCCTCAGGCTCCGGGTCAGCCATGCTTCTGCTGTTTCTCTTCAAATCAGGGAAAACAAAGAAACCACGTGATTTCAGAGCGTCGGTCAAAGGTCACGGAAAGTCACAGGGGGGAGGGGGTCAAAAAGTGGCCTATTTTAGGTCACGTGGAATTTGAAAGTTCCCCAATCTGTAGATTAAAATATGTGCTTTTGACTATTTTGCTTTTTTCTGCTGTTTGGGATGTATTATGTAATAGTGAAGGAAAAGCTGTGGCACAAACAAGTAGAGCCATTTGTGGACAAAAGATTGTTACAAGAAATTAGTCTGTATAGTCTTAACTAGAAGAGGTAATATACGGATCCAGAAAACATCTGGATCACAACTGCTGTAGATTAAAAGATGGTTGCTTACAATATAAAAACACTATGATTCAATATTGGAAACACATTTTAAAATCAGATAAAAAGTAAATGATATGAAATGAACAGGTTACCATCAAATAGTTCAAAATAGCCTTTGATGGCAATTAGCATAAAAGCTACAGCTTCAAAACAAGAAAGAACAGGTGAGTTGGGTTAAAAAAAACAACTCTTAAAAGTGGCCATAAATGAGTTCACCTCCTTACTTATTTGATCTATACTTCATACTTCACATGTCTAGTTTGACGTGGCGGATTGAAACATCATCTCCCAGAAGATTTTAGTGGGCTCTCGCCATCGAGAGGTCCTACCACTACTGTAGCAGGGTCTGATGGCACACTGGGGACTGAGGCATGTGTTTTTGATGCTCCTTTAGCCATTTTAAATACAACGACACAACTGGCTGTGTTCATGTTGAAGTTGGCCATGTTAGGGCAATCTACTGGCCAAGTGCATTGCCGGAGTACCCGATCTCATTTAGCTGACCTGCAGTTCCAGAATGGAGAACCATTCCAGATCATTAGCCAACACCTTTGTGGCATGGTTGAACCTACCAGGGGAATACACCACCACCCTACCATCATAGCTGTCAGATGGCCAGGGTCACTGCTGCACCACGTTGAGGCATGAAATGGGATTTGCAGCAGCTCACCTCCTAGGTTCGCCCCCTAGGAAAGAATTTTGTACTGTAGGTGTCAACACTGCGAAGAACTTCTCTCTACAGCAAGTATTCCCAACCTAAAGCCTGTAGGCCGGATCTGGCCCACACCACCATTTCATGTGACCCCCACCCTCCTAAGGGCATTTGAGAAACAAAATGGTCATTCCCTTTGGCGCTGTTGGGACAAAATGTCCACCCCCATCATGTAGGCAGGGCAAAATGGCCGTCTGGCCCTTAAAGCTGACTGAGAGAGAGTGACCCGGCCCTTGGCTTGAAAAGGTTAGGAACCCCTGCTCTACAGTAACTATTTGGTTTGGTGTTTTTGTTTTGTTTAGGGATGGGCAGCATGCCGAATTTGTCTATTCCAGCAATTCCTACAATTGCACCTTTAGCTCCCGTGTCATCTTTTCCTTCTGTGACTTCCATTCCTCCTATGGTTATTTCTGCTTCCCTGCTACCTTCTGTCAGCACATCATCATTGCCAAATGGGACGCCCAACCTCCTTCAGCCCTTACCTGTATCATATTCTTCAAGTGAGTATAATAACCATGTCAGTCGTTGCTCCTTTGGACTTTGGAAATCTGAGCAAGAGGCTCTGAGGGGGGAAATCAATAATCCAGAATGAAATACCTTCACTGATGTATTTTCCTCACAAAGATAGAGCTGCCATTTCCCCTCACTTAGATCCTTTCTTTCAGCCTAATTTGTTTCCACTGAAATTTTTGCTGTTTTCTCTGTCACCAACAGCTAAAAGCGGCTCATTTTACTGTTTTTAAATGGGGGAAAAAATAGTCTTGCAGACTAAAATTGAAATCAGAAAAAAATAGTGGGTATTTAAAACTTTTTTTTTGTGCTTGCTTCCCGCTGAAAATCTTATCCATGCTCCCTTTCCCTATACTGTATGGGGAGAAGGCGATAGGGACCACCACATCTTTCTTTGTGTAAATAGGAAAGTAGATGAGAAGGGACCAAATCAAGTGTGTGAATAGAGATTGTTTCCCACCTCCATATTCACAGGGCAAACGTTCCAAGACCTGTGAATACCTGAAACTATGGAAAATAGCAAACCTTATATTTTACATACTCTAGTGGCCAGCTCTGGTCATTCAGGATTTTTATTGAATATTTTTAGGCCTGTTGATACTGATCCCAACGATATGGCGAGTGACCTGCATTAGCATTGGTATTAATGTAATTACATTAATTTTAAATGTGTTGAAGTTAATGTTAATACGCCAGCTACGCCCGCTCCTAGATCGGGACTCCTTGCTCATGATCACACATGCTTTGGTCACCTCCAGACTTGATTACTGTAATGCGCTCTGTAATGCCCTTGGTGACCATTCGGAGGCTGCAGCTGGTCCAGAATGCGGCTGTTCGGGTAGTGGTGGGGTGCGGGCGTTATGCTCGTGCCTCACCGCTGCTTCAGGAACTGCACTGGTTGCCAGTATGTCTCCTGGTGCAATTCAAGGTGCTGGTTATTACCTTTAAAGCCGTACATGGTAGTGGGCCAGGATACCTAAGAGACCGCATCACCCCAAGAACATCTATCTGTCCCACCAGGGCGGATCGGAGAGGCTCTTTTATCATTCCATCGGCTAGAGAGGCGCATCTCTCTAGCACCAGAAGGAAGGCCTTCTCCATGTCCACCCCGGCCCTTTGGAACCTCCTGCCAACTGAGTTACACCTACAGACAGAGCTCCTGCCCTTTCGGAAGGGCCTAAAAACCTGGCTGGCAGGGCAGATGTGGGGCTCCAGTAATATGGGGTCCCATGTTGGGTGGTTGATCTGATGGGACAGCCACCCCTCCCTCGCTCTTTTAAACGTTTTATCATTTTTAAACTTTTTTAAACCTTTTAACTTTCTAAATCTTTTAGATTTTTGTAAATTCATAGTTTAATTCTTTTTAATTGATTTTTAAGTGATTATGAACCTTGAGGTTTTAATTTGTGAATTTGTAGGGGGATTGTTTAATTGTACTGCACTGTGTATAGTCTCTCCCCCTTTTCTGTAAGCCGCCTAGAGTCAGGTTCGCCTGATTGGGGCAGGATAATAAATCTAAATAAATAAATAAATCATTAGGGAAAATCCACATACAGAATTTATTTAATTAATTCTTATTAATAGGTTTCTTTTAGAAGTTTAAGTTTAGGTTTCTTTAGAAGTTTAAGTTCGAATTATTAGTCACCCATTGAAGAAATGAATTAAATTATAGACCATTAATTGTTGCAAAAATTAAAATAATATTGGCAATTTCAGGATAAATTAATGAAACTGGCAGATATGCAGAAACAAATAGATTTCAGGCCCTACAAATGATTCCATAGTCTACCACTATTTTCTTCTAGCCAGATGAGAATTTGATCCCAACAAGATGTATGTACATTGTAATCAACCAAGAGTTGTTCAGCATTAATTAACTAAATGTTAGTTAAATCTTATAAGTTCAAATTGCCTATCTCAGAAGATGAAGAAACTATTTATTTATTTAGGCTTATTTAACCCCCACCTCATCAAGACGACTCCGGGCGGTTTACAATGTAAGAAACCACATTTCCTTTTGAGTTAGGCAGCTATACAAATTGGAAATAAATAAAAATAAATAAATAATATTGACATAAAAACACAATACACATAATTAAAACATCATAAAACTCTAAAATCTTAAAATCTAAAAACCAAATGGTAGAGTATAGGATAAAAAGGCAATGTATGGGATAAATAAATAGAGTTGAGTGCATGCATATAGTGTGTTCGCATACTTTAGTCAGAACAGGTTTCAAAGCCAGGCCATTTAAATATGTATATTTATCTGTCTAGTATGGTACCTACATAGTGTAGTACAGTAAAACCTTGCATAAAGAGTGCCTTGCTTAGAGACTAACTCGCTTAAAGAGCAGAATTTTCTCTGAATGGTCACCTCGCTTAACAACTAAAACCAACCAAAAACTCACTTACCAACTAAATCGGGGTTTGCAATCCCCCCACCCCCTGCCCAAAGTCACAATTGGTCACTTACAATGGTGTTTTGCTTAAAGAGCAAACTCACTTAAAGAGCAATCCTGTGGAATGCATTATGCTCTTTAAACAAGGTAGCACTGTATATGGCATTGTTCAGCAGAATTAGTTGGCTGTATTGATGAGGTTTCTTAATGGAGATAATGTTGTCTTCCACTACCCAATAATTAACTTTATCTACTTTTCTGTTATTTCAGCATTGCCTCATTCCAGCTCATATAGTTCCATGATGGGAGGATTTAGTGGTACCAATATCCAGAAGGCACAATCTTTGATAGATTTAGGATCTAGTAGGTATGCATTTTCAATCATAAAATGATCATGTCTCAGTATACTTTTTGAACAGAAACATGTTTTCCTAAAAAAGTATATGCTTGGTTCTTGAAAAGTGCATGGCACTTGGGAAGATGGAAGTAAATTTTTAATGTAAAGAACATAACAATTGCTGCTCTAAAATAGAAGAGGAATCTGCAACTTGAATGTATTGTACCATAAAAAGGAGTCCTGGTGGTGCAGTGGTTAAACTGCTGGTCTGCAACCAAAAGCTTGTGAGTTCAATCCTTACAAGATCTCAAGGATGACTCAGCCTTTCCTTCTTCGAGGTCAATAAAATGAGGACCTAGCATATTAGGGGCAAAATGCTAATTGCCATATTTGCCGGTTTATAAGACGCATCTGAGTGTAAGACACACTCTGTTTTTCCAGTATATTTTAAGGTGGAAAGTGTGTTTATACACTGGTAAATACGGTAGACACATTGGAGTATAAGACACACTCAATTTTTCCGGTATATGGGGGGGGCGCATCTTAAACCCCGGTGAATACGGTAACTTGTGAACTGCCCAAAGAGTGCACTAAGCAAAATGGGGCATTATGTAAATGTTATTGCTTTGCTTTTCTATATTATGTTAGTTGATGATGCTTTTCTATATTATGTTAGTTAGGTGACCTCTGCCGGCTGGCTGACATAGTAATATCACTCCCTCAGTCTTTTTAGCTGTCGGGGTAATTTCTTATTGTTTTTTTAATTGGTTTTTTTAACTGGTTTTAAGTTTTTAGATTGTAGTACTGATTTTAGTGTTGTAAGCTGCCCAGAGTCGTTCCGAGTTGGCTGGCTATATAAATTGGAAAATTAAATGAAATTTAAATTAGTTGCCTTGAAAACATGATCTCATTTTTATATTGCAGTTCAAATTCTTCTTCGACTACCTCACTAACTGGGAATTCACCGAAGTTTGGCTCTTCAGATTGGGCAGTTCCACAGGCTTCCAGATTAAAATACAGGCAGAAATTTAATATCCTTGATAAAACCATGAGTGGATACTTGTCAGGTTAGTATTAGAGTTGAGCTGATAAGATGCAGGGTTTTTGGTTCGTTCGTTTTGAAAAAGCACACACATTTTAAATTTTGTTTTAGAATCCATAGTGGTTTTCAGCCATTACTGTTAAAGACTTCTAAGAGAGAACACATCACGCGTACATGATCTTTGCCTGGGCTGCTTGGTAAGACTGATTAATAGTTGTGGAATTTGGAATTTACAACAGGCCTGCACTTCCAGTTCTGTGAACCAGGAGAGGGTGGAGACGCTGTTTGCTCTCTATTTGGGAATGTTCGTTGTGATCTCACACCATTATTAAATCGAAGACTGACACGGGGAGTTTCATGCTTCTCCACTCATGGAGACAAACAGGCTCCATTTTTCATTGTCCTTTGATCTCCATAAAAAGTCAAGCTAATATGTGTTCTAACTAGTCTCTTACACCGGTAATTTGAACTTCTTGGCTAGATAAAAGAAGTGAATAAATTCAGTTTTCGGCTTATTATTTATTCAAGAAGAAGCTAGATAGAAGTTTAGAAATTGTTATCAGAAAACAAAATAAGGAAGTGGACTTGATCCACGAAAGCTAACAATAAAAATATAGCAGTTAGTCTTTAAAGTGCTACAGTGTTTTTTTATTTTGTTTTGTTTATTTTGTTTTGTTTTCTGATATGCCTGAACCACGGACTAACACGGCTACTATTCCAAAATATTCCTAGAAATGGTTAGTTGCTTTAAATATTCAGTGCAGCAATAGAATGTGCCTTTGAGAATCAAAAACCTAAGAACAAACTTCTTGAAGTAACTTATGGACATAAACGGGAAACATTTGTTTCTTGAGTGACAACTCCTGGAATGCCACAGCATTCTGAGTGTTGGAGTCCAAAACTCCACACAGTTCCATTTCTGCTTGGAAATGAGTGTGACCTGGGTACGTGTGGCAAAGAAAAGCAAGATATCACATTGGACAAGAAAGCAGACATTCCCATAAAGAGAGTGGAACTTCAGACTCATCCAGTCATTAGCCTGAGATGACCCAATAATTCACCTTGTAAATCAGGGGTGCCCAAACTTTTGGGCTGTGGGCCGATCAAGTGGTTCAGGGAGCCGGTCACTAAGGACCAGGGGCTGGGTGGGCCCCCCGACGCCAATTCATCCAGCCCGCGAAGCCCACGTCGCTCCTGGAAGCTGAAGTAAAATGCGCCCGTAAAGGCGCATTTTACTTCCACTTCCAGGAGCGATGAGGGCTTCGCGGGCCAGATGAATTGGCGTTGGGAGCCACACCTGGGCCCTGGGCCTTAGTTTGGGCACCACTGCTGTAAATGATACCCTTCATCCACATCATAAGGCAGCCCTTCCCCAGTCTGACATCTTTCAGGTATGTGTTGGACTACAGCTCTCATTATCCCAAGATAGCACAACCCAGTAGCCCGGTTGGCTTGTGGAGAGTGGGAATCACAGCTGTAGTCCACGTTACAGCACATCTTGGTGATACCAGATTGGGAAAGGCTGGTGTAAAGTATTGAGTCTTATAGGGTAGAAGGGAAGGCAGTGTGGCAGCTTTGAATGTGTAATAGGTGATGTTGATAAATGCAGCTAGAAATGTCTGGTCACATCTGAGCATGTTTCCTGGCTGAGGGAATTGAATTATGGATGCAAGAGGGGGAAATGTTCACTACAATGTTATTTCTAGTCTTTGGACCAATTGACAAAATGCTTCTTTTGTTTATTATGCAGAGAGGGAGTAGTAAGCGACTTCTGAGTACTGTATAACTAGAAAATCCTGAAAAAGCTTCACCATAAGTCACAATCAACTTGACAGCTTGCAATTATTATATTCTAAAAAGGTTATCACTTTAAAGGGAAGAAAGGTTTCCTGCTGAAAGGATTACTACTTTGCTAATATTTTAGAATAAACTGCTGCACTTCCTTCAAATGAATTAGTTACTGTCAAGCTTAGATAAGGAAGTAGAACGAAGTTATAAATGTAGAATGTAAATGCAATTGTATTTTGGGAGATGTCATGAAAAGTGTTAATGGGCCCATAATTTGAAATTATGTCTTTCTGGTTGTAATGGATATTATTTCTGAGCAAACATGACCAGGATTGTGCTGGAAGTGCATCTTTATAAAGCTAGTTCTCTTTGGATTAAAGTTGCACACAAATCCAATTGGATAGTTGATTTACTATTTACTGTCTGCATCATGAGTTTTTTGGTCTAACTAGATTCGCATATTAACATACTGTACTTAGTAAATTTAATATTTGGTTTACTAAGGATTTCAGGCAAAAAATGCCCTTCTTCAATCAAACCTCTCCCAGACCCAGTTAGCTACTATTTGGTAAGTTTCTTCATGGATTGATAAAGACCCTCATATTTTTGTTGTACTTTATAACAGATTAAAAATGTTGTTGAGTATAGGATGACTTTTGAAGAAACAGCAAGTAAATATGTTCAAATGTCAAGTAAAACCTCGGATAACGCTAAAACTTGGTTCCACAAGTCTTGGTGTTATCTGATTTTTAGTGTTATCCGATGCATGTTAAAATCCTGTGGGATGGATCGGATAATTTTAAAGCTCCATAGAGATACATTGTAACCACCCAGGCTTTAGCAGTTGTTATCCGATGCATCCCATAAGATCTTAACGTTATTCGATGTAATTCTCCCCCCCCCATTGCTTAACGTTATGTGATTTTAGCGTTATCTGATGCAAACATTATCCGAGGTATTACTGTATTCTTATTTACTTAATACTGCATTATGTTATAATTTATGTATACAGTAAAACCCTGCAAAATGACTCGTATAATGAAAGGCATTTGTAGAAAAATGTTGCCTTGTATGTTGGTTTTCAGTGCATTCCTATGAAGATTTTCATTATATGAATTTCCCCATAAGAAATTTCGTTATACGAAGCATGCTTTGTATTACGAAAAAAATCACATAGCGAAAAGCCTCACAAAGTGAATTATTTTCATTATATGAGGTACCACTGTATTCTTAGGTTATAGAGGCATGTGGTGGAGATGAGATGATTCTATTTATTTTTCTTCTTTCAGATTGTTACTGTTATTTATTTAGTGGGTGCCTCCCCAAATTGTTGTTAGCAATTTAATAAAAACATGTTAGTTCATAGAAGAGTCAAGCAAGGGGGTTGATTCTTAAAGTCAGTGAAATAGGAAGTAGCCTAGATTCTTTTAACAGAAGGTTTGGATCATATTCCTAGTTCCTCTAAACAGGTATCCTAAAAGCATCTAGTACAGAGACCTTAACGATGTGCAGGTTTAAAATACGTTGCTTTTTCAAAGTTAGTCCACTGTATAGGTCTCTGTACTAGATGCTTTTAGGATACCTGTTATCTATTATGTTGCTGATCTGAAGTAGATATTGCTGCTGCTTACACCCCACAGTTCTATTACCATACTTTTCCTGTCCTTCTTAGGTCACTTGCTGATATTGATGGTGATGGACAACTGAAAGCCGAAGAATTCATATTAGCTATGCACTTAACTGACATGGCCAAAGCTGGACAACCTCTCCCATTAACACTGCCTCTTGAATTAGTGCCACCTTCTTTCAGGTGCATTATATAATGTGACCTGTTAATTAAAATTCTGTAGTAAAATGCTGAAAGATCTAACAGGTTTTAAAAAAAACCCACTAAATGTATTTCTTCCTTTTAGAAGTGAAAAGTGTGTTGAAAATACAAATTGCCTTCTGCCAACCTACCAGAAAATACAAGAAGCGGAACCTCCGCAAAAAATTCCAGGTAACAATCAGATTACGGGTTCTTCTTAAAGGTGTCTTTGGGGAAAAAATTAGGAGTTGCATTGTTTTGCTTTTTGTCAATACTAATTTTTGGACTTGGTTTGACATAGTAGAAGCTATTCAAGTCTTTATACTGAATTATGAGACTCAGCTATACCTAATTTTTTTTACACCAACTGTAATTTTAATCCCTTGTCAATACCCCAAAGGACTAAAATAAAGGCAGCAGTGAACACACGTTCTGTCTGAGATCAGAGTGGTGAGATTTAGGAAAGCAAGAGTAAAGGTAAAGGTTTCCTTTGCTCGAAAGCCAGTCGTATCCGACTCTAGGGTTCAGTGCTCATCTCTATTTCAAAGCCGAAGGGCCAGCACTATCTCCTTCTGCAGATGTTTCCATGGTCATGTGGCAGGCATGACTAGACACCGGAGCACACGGAACGCTGTTACCTTCCCACCGAAGTGGTCCCTATTTATCCACTTGCAATTTCTCTAGCACTAGAAGGAGGGCCTTCTCTGTGTCTACTCCGGCCCTGTGAAACCTCCTGCCAACTGAGCTGCGGCTCCAGGCAGAGCTGCTGCCCTTCCGGAAGGGTGTAAAAACCTGGCTGGCAGGTCTGGGGTATTGGAGGCACAACGACCTCAGCCTGCTGGCTGGTTTGACCTCCTCCCCTGCTCCCTTAAGTTCTTAAGTTTTTAAATCATACAAAGTTTTAGTCGTAGTTTTAATTGGTTTTAACTGTGGATTTTGAGAACTTTTAGAATTTTAGCCTGTACTGTTTTTATGTTTTTTTAGGATGTGTTAAAACTGCCCTGGGTCGCCTTCGGCGAGGAGGGCGGTATAGAAATTTAAATAAATAAATAAATTTCTTGCTTTCAAACGGCTAGGTTGGGAGGAGCAAGGACAAAGACAGGAGCTCATTCCGTCCTGCAGTACTCGGGAATCGAACTGCTGTCCTTCTGCCTCCCAGTCAGCATCTTAGCCACTTGAACCACTGCAGTCCCCAGGAAAGCAAGAGTCGGAATATAAAGAGCACTTGGCCTTAAAATCAATCCAGAGCTCTATGCATGTTATTAATTCTTCTTCACTCATGTCCATCACTTTGTGTTGTTAGAGAGAGGAATCTGTGTTTGATCCATTTTTGTACCTGCTTTCATTTGCTCGTCTTTAATCTAGCTACCTTTGAGGATAAGAGAAAAGCCAACTATGAGAGAGGCAACATGGAACTTGAGAAACGCCGTCAAGTCCTGTTGGAGCAGCAGCAGAGAGAGGCAGAACGCAAAGCTCAAAGAGAGAGAGAAGAAAGGGAACGGAGGGAGAGGGAACAGCAGGAACAGGAGCGTAAAAAACAATTGGAACTGGAAAGGCATTTGGAAAGGCAGCGTGAAATGGAAAAGCAAAGAGAGGAGGAAAGGAGGAAAGAGATTGAAAGACGGGAGGTTAGTTTTTCTAATGTTTTTGCATTAAATTTTGAGGGTTGTGTGTTCAGTTTGTCACTGTAATCAAGCTATTTCTTTGATCTGTGTAGCAATGGTGTTGGAATCCTTATACCAGGGATTCTCAACCTGCCGCCTGTGGGCTAGATGTGGCCCACAGCACCATTTCATGTGGGTGCCCACCGCCTCCACCACACCAGGAAGTGCCATGTGGTAGTGGTAGAGGAAGGGCAAAATGGTCATCCGGCCCCCAAAACTGTCTAGAACTCCTGCCTTACATGTACAGGCTTTTACACAGTATAAGGTTTGTTTGTTTACTAACTAATAGAAGAGTTTGCAAGCTGCGGGTTGGCCCTGGGCCCCGATGCTATTCCATCTGGCCCATGGTGACGATCCCAGAAGTGGAAGTGGACACATTTACGGCAGCAGTAAATGCACCCACCATGGTTTATGGATGTGTTTACAATGGAGGAAACACGTGTCCGGCCCACTCTACTGTCTGAGGGGGAGTGGTCTGGCTCATGACTCAAAAACTTTGAGAACCACTGAGCTAACAGCTGAAAAGGAGAAACTAGTATAATAGGAGTTTGACAAAGATGGAACAGTTATCTTTTGAGTAAGCTGTGGGTTTATACAGTTTATATATTTTTTCCTTTTGTTATATGTTGACTCAATGTGTACAAGTGCCATACGCTAAATAAATAAATCTGTTTGCTGAGACTCACAAAGGTCAGTATCACTGTGTTATGCATCCTCCCCCCCAAGTGTGCCCCCAGCAAAAGGATGGCTACTGAGAAAGAGAGGTGCTCCCGTGTCAACTTGACTGTGCCGTACCTAGAGAGGCTTTCGCGTCACCTGTATGGTGGTGAAGATTTTTCCTCTCCCAGGATTTGTATATTATATAGTCTTATGCTTTATTTTGTGAACTTTGAGCCCTTCAGTTGTTGGGTGGTATATTAGTGTTATGTTATATGCTATCAAGTTGCATCTGTCTGATGGCAATCCTAGTTGGGTTTATGAGGTAGTTAAAGAGTGATGTTAACAGTGTCATGGCCCACCCCAGTTAGTTTCCTTGGCCAAGAGAGGCTCTGAATCCAGATACAGTAATACCTCGGATAACGTTTACCTCGGATAACGCTAAAATCGCATAACGTTAAATAATCTGGGGAGGAGAATTGGATCGAATAACGTTACGGTCCTATGGTATGGATCAGATAACAACCGCTAAAGCCTGTGCAGTTACAATGTACAGTAACCTCAGATAACGCTAAGACTTGGTTCCACAAGTCTTGGTGTTATCCGATTTTTAGTGTTATCCGATGCATGTTAAAATCCTATGGGATGGATTGGATAACATTAAAGCTCCATAGAGATACATTGTAACCGCACAGGCTTTAGCGATTGTTATCCGATCCATCCCATAGGACCTTAACGTTATTTGACCCGATTCTTCTCCCCAGATTACTTAACGTTATGCAATTTTAGCATTATCCAAGGTAAACGTTATCCAAGGCATTTCTGTTTCTTTATGGAGCTTTAATGTTATCCGATCCATCCCATAGGATTTTAACATGGATCGGATAACACTAAAAATTGGATAACACCAAGACTTGTGGAACCAAGTCTTAGCGTTATCCGGTGTTTTACTGTATTCGGAGTTTCAGTCTGATACTCTATGCCAGTGTTGGCGAAGCTTTTAGAGACCGAGTGCCCAAACTGCAACCCAAAACTCACTTATTTATCGCAAAGTGCCAACACAGCAACAGGGGAGGAAGGAAATGCTCCCACTGGGCTGCTGGGCAGAGGGAAGGGGCCGACTCTGTGCTGGGGGGAGGGAGAAAGTGCTCCCATTGGGCTGCTAGGCAGAGGGGTGGAGCAAATTCTGTGCTGGAGTGACTGCATGGGTGCCCACAGAGAGGGCTCCGAGTGCCACCTCTGGCACGCGTGCTCTATGCACTACTTTATGGTGTCCCTTTAGAATGTGAGGGTCATTTGATTCATCTGTCATTACATTTATCGCCAAGGATCATTCTGCTGATCTGGCTACCTGAATTACAGAACAATAGAATGACTGAATTTGAAGGAACTTAGGAGACTATTGAGTCCAACCACCTACTCAATGCAGAATCCAAATTCTTCCCTCTCTGCTCCGTGCTCCCTCCTGAAGCTGCATGCTTAATGGAAGAGGACAGCCAGATAGGAGTAGAGTAGTTTTCTTTGATCAGGGATATATGATAGCTGTGCTCCTCTGCTAGCACTTCCAACCAAGGTCAGTGCATAGACTTTTCAAAAATAAACAACCAGGTATTAATTATTTAATATTTTTTAAAAACTGTCCAACCTGCAGGCAGCAAAGCAAGAACTTGAGCGCCAACGTCGTCTAGAATGGGAGAGGATACGGCGGCAAGATCTTCTTAATCAGCGTAATAGAGAACAAGAAGAAATTGTCAAGTTAGCTTCTAAAAAGAAGAGCCTTAATCTTGAACTAGATGCACTGGTGAGTCATACCCTGCAAAAGACATATGGAACTATCATTATGCACTGTGTTTTCGTATAGGAATGGTGTCTTATTGTAACTTACAGTTAATTCAACTCTTTTCAATACAATCTATCTCTTAACCATTCTACTTATATGTATATATAAAATATACTTTTACACTTTGTTCCAATTATTCTCTTCATCATGGTATTACAACTTTTTATAACACAATACATATACCACCCAAGTGTACTAAGGTCCTTGAGTCTGCCAGCTGTCCTTCTTACTACTCAATTATTCTGCCAAAAACACATTGCATTCGGTACAGGTTTATCTCCTTTATTTTCCCTCAATGTATAATGCAAAAAAGGTTTCCAAATGTCCCAAAATCTATTTTGTTTTAATATCCCCCTTTTTATGTTTAAATCCCATGTGAGTTTTTCTTTAAGCGCCATATCCCAAACATCAGCGTACCATTTTCTCAGTTCTAAATTCAAAGCACCTTTGCAACTTCTGGCCACCTGTTGTCTTGCCAAAGTTAAGAAAATAGCTAATAGGTCCTTTGTATTTTCCTCTAAATTCAAATCCTCTACGTTTGACAGTAAAACAATTTTTTCATTCAACTTTAAATTGAAATTTAGAATTTTAGCTATTTCTTGTTCAATTTTTTGCCAAAAATTGGAAATAATTTTACAATCCCACCACATATGTTTATATGTCCAATTTCCTGTTGACATCTCCAACATCTCTTTGAGTTGCTACTATCTATTTGATTTAGTCAAACTGGCGTCACATACCACCGCCACAGAATTTTGTAGTTATGTTCTTTAACTTTTTTGGCAAGGTTTCGCATAATCCTATTTTTCCACTTTTTCTTCCAGTTTTTTTCAGAAATGTTTATATTTAAATCTGTTTCCCACATTCTTTTGAGGACATTCTGAGGTTCTTCAGTACAATTTATCATTTTGTATAACTTGCTCACTACTCCTTTTATCCCCATTAAGGCTTTTCTTATATAGCATTTCTTCAAAGTCTGTCAACTGTCTTGTAGTTTGTAGTTTCTCTTTATATTTCTTATTCCACCTATCCAGCGTTAGTATCTGAAGCCAGTTCAACCTTAATTCCTTATAAAATTCTTTTCTAGTATTTTCATTCTCAATCAAACTCAACCAATCTTTTAATAAAACAATATCATGTTTATGCATTATGTTTTTTAGTAACTCCAAATTTTTAATCGGGAATGTACTTAAATCTTGCAACTCTATTATTGGAGAGATATTTGGTGCCAATTTTTCTTTTAGTTTTACCCATACACTTATCATAGATTTTAGGACATTATTTTTTATTTTAAATGTAAAACGGTATTTTCCAAAAAATCTCCATTTACACACACATTATTGTCTTTCATTTCTATATCTTTCCATATAAGGTCCTTTATCGTTAGTAATTTTACCAAACCTTTAATTTGAAACGCCCTGTAATAAGATTTAATGTCGGGTAACCCCAAACCCCCTTCTTTCTGTGATTTATACCATAAACTTTTAGATATTCTTGCTCTTTTCCCTCCATTACAATAATTATTCAATACATTTTGAAAGACTCCTAATTCTTTTTCTACAACATGAGGATTTTGGAACACACATTCCATTTTCTAGCAGAAAGTTTAGTCATTGCTAAATGGAAACAGGTCCATCCCATCTTGGGAATAAATTGGATTCTTCACATATCCTTAGTGCTTTTCCATGGGTAGACAGAAAGTGCGTCCTTGAAGATTGTGGTATTTTTGATCCACAATTGGGCATACCCCGGGCAACAGCCACCTTGTGCCGGCTAGTCCATCTCACACTAAGTCGGGTGAAAGGAACTGCAGAGTGAACTCACCAAAAGATGGCTGCATTTTGGCAGTTTCAGGTCTGGCCTAGACATGGAAGAAGAAGAAGTGCTGCTCCATTTCAGTGCAGAAAGCTTATCCATTTAAGCTGAAAGCTTAACTGTTTTAAGAAATGAGGAGAGTGCACGATTATTTCTTCCTCTTCTCACAAGTAAAGGTCGCCAATTTGTTTCAAATGCTTTATTTTGTTTTCATTTTTTCTTTAAGAAATGTGATGCCCATAGTGCATACATTAGTACCCCGGATAATGTTATGACTTGGTTCCACAAGTCCCGTCGTTATCTGGTTTTTAACGTTGTGCGATACATTGATCACACAATGTTTAAAAAAGCCCTGTTTCCCTGGAGGCTGCAGCAAGCCAGAACGTCGGGATTTGAATCCTGACATTTTGGCTTGCTGCAGCCTCCAGGGAGGTGGGGGAACTTTGGAAACAGCTTGGATCGGGTCTCCCCACCTCCCTGGGCCCGGCCGGGGGGGGGGGTCAGAGACCCCAAAATTGGTAAAAAAAACCCGCCCTTTTTTTACCAATTTTGGGGTCTCTGACCCCCCTGCCGGGTCCAGGGAGGTGTGGAGACCTGATCCAAGCTCTTTCTGGGCTTCCCTGACGTCCTCAGCCAGTGCAGCAAGCCAGAATGTCGGGATTCGAACCCGTCAGACGGCTAGCTGGGTGGGCGGGCGGAGGTGAGCAGCGCGCGCGCATGCGTGGTGCTCGTCAGGGGTAGGTGGCGGAGAGCCCCTGATGGCTAGCTAGGTGGCTGGGCGGGAGGAGGTGAGCAGCGCGCGCGCGCACGCGGGGCGCTCGTCAGGGGTAGGTGGCGGAGAGCCCCTGACGGCTAGCTGGGTGGGTGGGCGGGGCACTCGTCAGCAAAAGGGCCGCCTTCTGCCTGGGTCCTGTGGGGGGGTGGGGGCGGCGGTAGCAGCGGCAGCGGCGAGCTGGGGGGGGAGCGAGTTTGTTCTTTTGCCTTGCCAGTAGATCTTGGGTCTAATTAAGTTGGCCACCCCTGCTATAATTGTTAAAAAGAGATTTGTACTGCTGTAGCACATAATGAGAAATTTTACACCTCTTTGCACCTGGACCATAAATTCCACTCTATGCTACATTCCTGCCAAACCTGCTGTTAGAAGTGGAAATCTTATGCCTCTTTCTAAGCTTTCTGAAGCTTCCTGCTAGGACGGGAGAAGGTATGTCAAGACTAAAAATCTAACATGCTTTCTGATTTGGAATTGTTTATGAGAGTTAGCATGTAGCTCTTATGTATTAAGTAAATTATCTTATTAGATTAGACGTTTGATGTTTTGGATGTTCCTTCCTGTAGAATGACAAACACCAGCAGATATCTGGGAGATTGCAAGATATTCGAACTAGAAAGCAAAATCAGAAAAATGAGCTGGATGTTCTGGGGAAAAAATGTGATTTGAGGATTATTGAAATGAAGGAGCTACAGCAGCAGCTTCAGGTATGTTGTCATCCCTGAACATGAAATTACTACTTTGGCAGGTAAAAAGAATGGAGGACAAAATAAGATTTCTGATTTCCGAAGTCTAGTATGGCAGTTGTTGCCAAGCAATGGAATATGAAAACCTAAACACCCAAGGTTAGAATTTCAAGACTCTTATCAGGGACGTTATCATAATTTGCCACCACCACCCCCTCATACAATCTAATTTAGCTGTGATCCATACATCTAGGACAAAATCAAAGTGAACTGTTTTGGTGGCCTAATAAAGCTGCACTCCTTTGTCTTTTTCTGGTTCTTTAACATCAGTGGTTAAAAAGATACAGTAAAACCCCGGTATACAACTGCCCTGGGTTACGTTTGCCGCACATTATGACCTGACATTTAATTCAAAAAATCCCTGGTTTACGACTGATTTTCAGATTACAATTGTCCCCCACCCCCACAAAAGCATGAAAGCACTCTCCTTACCTTTTCCACGCCATGTGGGGGCCTTATCCAACAACAACAACCGCACCTCTGGAGCAGTAAACAGTGCATTCTGAATTCAGGTGGAGGGGGGTGGCCAGTTTGATTTATGAAATGGTTGTGTTGGTCATTTTGTGGCTCAGGACTACGTCTGTCAGGAATCTTGGCAGTTCAAAATGGCCGACACAACCATTTCAGAAAATCAAAATTGCCGCTGCCCCTCAACCCAAAGTGAAAATGCCATGTTTACTGTTCCAGAGGTGCTGTTGTTGTCATCAGATAAGGTCCCCAAACAGTATGGGAAAGGTAGGGAGAATGCTCCCTTGCTTTTGTGGGGGACGATCACATCTGGCATTTTTTTTTTTTTGGGTGCCTTTTGTATTTTTTAAATATTTTTTTGTTCCGGTCAGGATTTTTTTTTTATTTTCAATGCATTCCTATAGGGAAATGTGCTTCAGGTTATGTTTGCTTTGTGTTACGATGGAGGCTGTTGGAACAGACCTCCGTTGTAACCTGAGGTTTTACTGTACCTCTGAAGGGTTTCCTCACAACCCTTAATCTGATAATGCTGTAGAAAAACCAAACAAAAATTGCTTTCATTGTAGATTGGTGACAGCTGGATAATACCATCTGTAATAGTGATGCATGAAACTTGCTTCCTCTTTTATGGCATGTGTATAGATCAGTTGGATTGCTGAATGTTTTCTGGGGGGGAAATGGAATCATAATTTCGGTTCGAAATTGAGTACGGTACACTCCAGATCAGTCTAGATTTAAGAGGACACCCAAACCATTGCTGTTTTCAATATCCTTTCCTTTAGAAGCATATTTTTTCAAGTTTCCTGAGCGTTGTTGTATAGTCCCATTGATAAGGCTGTTTGACTATTTTGACTGATTGCCTTTCCTGCCATTCCATATAGCAACTAAACTGAAGGCATTGGTAATAGCAATAGCAATTACACTTATATACCACCCCATAGCACCTAGTGACCTCTCTGGTTGATTCACAAGGTAATTAGCATTTTGCCTCCAACATGCTCGCTATATAGGTGAGATTTTGTCACCTAAGAATATTTTTTGTTGTTTTTGTAACAAATAAATGTTTGAATATTTTGTTTTGGTGTTCTGCTTTCAAGATCTGAAACTTAATTATGGTACTATGAGAAAACATAGAATAGATTTTCCTATAAGATATATAATAATAGTTAGAGAAAATTGGCTTCAAATATATTGCTTATCATATCATCAATAATTTCAGACTCAGAGTTTGCTCATTTTCGCCCAGATAACAACATATGCCATAGAAGATCATTGGAAAATAATTAATCAGCCACTCTACTTTTGAGGTTTAGTATGAGATTTCCTTATATAGAAAGTATACTGATTATACATTTTGAAAATTTGCTTCCCAACTCTGCAGGAATATCAGAATAAGTTAATACTCCTTGTTCCGGAAAAACAGCAGTTAAGAGAGAAAATAACTCATTTCCAGCTGGATAAATCTCCTAGTACGTATTTTCGAAAAATGCATTTATACATTTTCTGCAATTTTCTTTTGCTTATCGGGGCCAAATACAAACAGTGATGAAAGGATGACAAGGGGAGAACAAATGTAAGAGTTTGAGAAAGGCTAAGGAGGGACTGATGTACAAGGGTATTGGAATAAAGTGGGTAATTAGCTGTCTGATCATTAAGGCAAAAAAGTTTTGGCTGAAGACAGGAAAGGAAGGATTAGCTGAGGAATAAAAAGTCTCATAAACAGTGTCCAAGAGGGTGTGAAATACTAATAAAACATTATCATAATTAGGATGTAATTTGTGGGCAGCTGAAATTCAGCTTGGAACTGTGACATACGGTAATTATTTCAAACAGAGAGGTTTCCCTTCAGCTTTCATGTTACAGGAAAATGTTACAATGAATTGATAAACCAGTTTCTTTAGCCTGCAAAATGGAGGGCTGAGTAGAGACGTAAGAGCAGTCTTTAAAAGCACACATTTCTGTCAAGCAGAATTGGAAAGTTGTGTTTTCTGTTCTATCACAGGGTAGAATTTGTTCTAAGCAACATAAGGTAGAGGAGCATAGATTTTGATTTTACCGAAGATGAATGGTAACAGGTTTAGAGCAAGGGTCCCCAAACACTGGGCTACAGACCAGTATCGGGCCACAGGCTGTCCTAAACCAGCCAGGGTGGCGGTGCCATTGGGACCCCTGACGGCATCCTTCTGCCCTCAATGTGCTCCTCTGGGTCTCCCTACTGAATGGAGTGAGAGCACGGGCTTCAGACACAGAAGATAAGCAGGTGGATGGGCCCCTCTTCCACATTGCTTAACTACGGTGGTGCTCTCCCCCCTCCATGTGCACCATCCAATCTCACCACCCCCACTTACTGGTCCATGGAAAAATTGTTTAGTATGAAACTGGTCCAATGTGCAAAAAAGGTTGGGGAGCCCTAGTTTAGAGGCCACAGCAATCAAACTGATTATGAGCATGGTGGGTTCTGATCTCCTTGATAGCCTTGAAGCAATGGCTGAACAGCCATTTCTTGGGAATGCTTCAGCTCTGTGTTTTGAGCTAAGTGAGCCAGATGTAATTTTCTCGTTCCAATATAATCCTCAAACAGAATATTCCACTTGAGTGAATGACAAAGGCGGTATACCTGAGGGAGCACATACCAGCAGTGGTATGACCTCATTTGCATTGGTCTGTGTCCTCCAACACAGTTTCCCACAGCCAGTTTGACTTTTGGATTGAAAAGTTTTCCTATCCCTGTCCTGCTTTAATTCTATGTATTAAATCAAGCCCAGTGCTGAAACTGCTCTTCAGCCATGGGTCCATTGCATGGACATCTCTAGCATTTAGTCCAAATCCTCCATCTTTAAAAGGCACATAACAGTGATCCAAAATGTCATAATTTCAGCCATTAATGAGCTGGAATGTAGAACACTATATATTTATAAGGACTTCATAAGTGATGGAAATTTTACATTGAAAGCTTGCAGGTAATAATAAATGTTTGATCTTCTCTTTGCAGATACAGATCTTAATTCACTATATAAGAAATCTTCAGAAAAAGAAGAATTATGCCAAAGACTTAGGGAACAACTAGATGCACTAGAGAAAGAAACGGCTTCTAAGCTCTCTGAAATGGATGCTTTTAATAGTCAGCTTAAGGTACAATATTGTTGTAGTCTCTTAAATATAAAGCAAAGCTGTTATCTGCTTACTGCAGGGATTCTCATCCTGTAGTCTGTGGGCCGGATGCAACCTGCGCCACCATTTCATGTGCCCCCCCCCCTGCTTCCACCACACCTGGAAATGCAATGTGGTGGAGCAAGGGCAAAATGGCCGTCCGGCCCCCAAAGCTGTCTGAGGGAGCGTGACCCGGGCCCCAGCTTTAAAAGGTTGAGAACTCCTAGCTTACTGCTCAAGTGTATACAGTCAAACCTCGCATAAAGAGCGCTTCGCTTAAAGAGTAACCCACTTAAAGAGCAAAATTTTCTCTGAATGTTCGCTTCGCTTAACAAATAAAACAAACCAAAAACTCGCTTAACAAATAAATCGGGATTCGCAATCCCCCCCACCCAAAAAAAAAATTGGTCACTTACAATGGTGTTTCACTTAAAGAGCAAACTCGCTTAAAGAGCAATCCTGTGGAAGGCATTATGCTTTTTAAGTGAGGTATAACTGTATATCTGATCCAGATACTCTCTCACTTCTACTCTTACTTCAGTATATTTATATAATACAACTCTGTACATTGTAATTTCTTGCATAACATTTAATCTCTTTTCATTCATGCTGTGCAGATACTCATCCATTGATCTCTGATTTGACATGAAAAAAAGTGTAGTAAAACCAAAACTCAACATGGGTACAGTAATACCCCGGAAAACGATTGTACTGTATAGCGCTAAAACCGCATAACGTTACAAGATTTTTGGAAAAATCTTGTATTGAATAACGTGATTTTTAGCGTTATCTGGAACAATCGTGTGGGGGGGAGGGGTTGGATTGGGTAGAACATCTACCCAATCCAACCCCCGCCCCGGGCCCACCCGCATGATGTTTGGAAAGGGTATGGGCCCCCATACCCTTTCCAAACATCGTGCAGGCGCACGCCTGTCAAACGCGGCTTGGGGAGCATACGGAGAAAATATCCGTATGCTCCCCAAACCGCGTTTGACAGGCGCGCACCAACGCGCCTGATGTTTGGAAAGGGTATGGTCCCCCATACCCTTTCCAAACATCATGCAAGCGCGCGCCTGTCAAACGGGGTTTGGGGAGGATACGGAGAAAATCTCCGTATGCTCCCCAAACCACGTTTGATGCGCGCCGCCAACGCGCCCGATGTTTTTTAGTGTTGTTTGGTGTATACCCCGGACAACACTAAAAACCGGATAACAACATGACTTGTGGAACCAAGTCATAACGTTATCCGGGGTACTAGTGTATATGAAAAATATTCTCCTTAGCAAAATACTTTTTTCTTTAACTGATAAAAGCTCGGTGCAGAATGGGGTAAGACAAGAAGAGATGGTCTGGTTATCTTAGCCTCTCCCCAGCGGAATAGGTTTCAGCCTCCTTAGCTCTTTGGGCCTTACCTAGATGCAGGGGATCCCTTACACATACAGTGACAGGAGCACTGGGAACACCATGCCACAACAGTTCAGGAGTGGGAGTCCCATGTGCCGTTTCTTATCTAGCTAAGTACAGCCAATATACTGTAGCGATTGTCAGTATCATCCTTGACTCAGTTTCTGTTTCCAGTCCTGAGGGGTGAGTACTTTTGCTTAGAAAACATCCTTGCCTTCCCTTTGATAGGCTATGCAGTCCAAGTCGGTTTAAAAAAATTTTTTTGGGGGGGGATGGGACCCTAAGGTCCTTGAAGTTAACACTTAACAGCTGGAGGGTAGATTGAGCCAAGTATGCAGGTTGCCCAGTTACAGAATTCTCCAGGTACACAAGCTTTACTCCCTATAGTAAAATGTAATGATTTTTAGATTGCCATCTGTGCATCTAACTTCGCGTAAATAAACCTGCCATCTGATTTGTTCTTTCTGTTTGATGCATTTGGTATTTTAAAGCAGTGTTTTTGTCGCTGTCCAACAACACACCTCTCCCCTAACACATGGAAAAGTCTCCTTGTGTTCGATCCAAGCACTTTGCAATGCAGGCAGAAACTTTTCCTCCCTTGCAAAGTGCCTTTTATCCTGCTGGTCACCACAAAGGAGATGCCTGTGCCTAAGATGCTTCCTGGGGAAGAAATGGAAGCTGCTACCTCTAGGAAGGATTCTCTGAACAAGGTGTTATCTGCTCGCTTGGAGTGGTAGGCCCATGATGGCGAATCTTGGCACTCCAGATGTTCTTGGAGTTCAATTCTCAGAAGCCCAAGCACCCTGTGAATCCACACGAATTGGTTTACTGCAAGTCATCCGGCCCACACTGTCCTCTTCGCTCCCAGAAGCAGAAGTAAAACATGCCAATACAGTTAAGCCTCTTCCGGGTTAACCCTTCCCCCGTACCCACACATTTTACTTCTGCTTCCTGGAGCAACAAGGGCAGAGCAGGCCGGAAGAATCGCAGTTAACTCATTCGTGTGAATTCACAGGGTACTTGGGCTTCTGGGAATTGAAGTCCAAGAACATCTGGAGTGCCAAGGTTTGCCATCACGGTGGTAGGCATTCAGTCCCATAAAGAAAAAGGTTGACCAAGACAATGCAATGCAAAGTGTAACAGCTTTCTATCTGCCTTATCTTACAGTGTGAGACTGTGGATGCTTCTGTTCTTCAGTGCCTTTTGTGTCTGCTAAGCTGTCTCAACAACCTCTTCCTCTTACTTAAGGTTATTTTCTAATCTTTGGCCTGTTTTGCTTCTAATAATTTCCTTGTTTTCTCTGTTTGTGTTTTTAAATTTTCCTTTAGTGCTTAACTTAAAAGTTTGTCTTTGCAATAATCAGTGCTGTATTGCATGAGCGGAGCTGGTTTTCCTTTGCTCTTCTGCTTGCTTTTAAACAGTGATTTCTCACTAAAAACTGGAAATCAGTGGTTTTAACTATTTCTGTCAAACTTATGTCCTATTACTGTTCCAAAGAACCTGGATCCCAACATAGTAAAATTGTTTCAACTTTACCCCACTTTTCTAGAGGAAAGCACTAGTATGTGTATGTTATGTTTGTATGTGTATGTTAATTGTATGTTTATCACTTAATGGTAAGTTTTAAAGATTAAAAAATATAATGGTATTGCTGGAAATAAACAATCAAAAACATTAATTCCATTAGTACATTACAAACAATGGTTTGTAAGGAAATAGTGTAACAAGTAATACTATTAGTTACTTGAAATATGATGTTTTAAGATAAAAACAATGGGTTTTAAAATTGAAAGTGTTAATAGGGGATGCAAGTTAAGATTTACAATTTATGTCTAACCTTTGATTGTGCAAAAGTGCTGTGTCCATTTTTTTCTTGCCAGGCTCCCTATCCCTAACAGCCAAATGGCAGGCAGGAATAATAATATCCTCTTCATGCTGAAAAAGGTGTACTGGATTTATCTCATATTATAAGTTTTGCATTTCATTCCAAAAATTCACATTTCCCCATAAATTTGATGGAGATTACTTGTGGCCTAAACTGTTCCCAATAAATAATTCTGTTTTCCAGGTTATATCTACATCTTGCTTGCAATATGTTTTGTTGACTTGCAAAAGGGCTCTCCTATTTACTGTCATAACTTTGTAAATAACAATCTAATTTTGGACATTTCTTTTGGAGGGTATTTATTCACTAATACCTACATAATAGGTATTATGGGATAATTAAAATGGAACAGTAATCTGAATTTATTCAATTTTGTCCAAAGGTAGCCCTAAGTTAGCATTTTTCATTTGTCAGTTGCCAAGAGATGTAGTTAAAGTGAGTAGAAATGGCAATAGTAGTTTCAAGTCATGTTTTTCCATATAGTTTGGTGTCTTTTTGTTCCTAGATCTCTTGTAGCCCTGCATTCCTCTTGTTGAGTCTTTCCTAGTCTCAACCTCTACTGACCTTCTCCTGTTTTTCCCCCTTCCCCAAGATGGGCATTTTCCAAGAATGCCCATAGGTTCCTGTCAAGTACAGTAACATGCTAGGGAAAGAAACATGATGTTACGAATTGGCACTTAAATGTTGTAGAATTCCCTGATTCCTGTTTTTTTAAAAGGGTTTTTAAGTATAAGCAAAATTCGGAAGGTGATTTGCCAAGTGTCGTGGAGATGGCTATGGGCATTATGGTACCCTTTATTATGATACCACCCATTATGGTGGGCATTATGGTATGGCTTTATGCTCGTGCCTCACCATTGCTTCGGGAGCTGCACTGGCTGCCAGTGTGCCTCCGGGTGCAATTCAAGGTGCTGGTTATTACCTTTAAAGCCCTATATGGTAGTGGGCCAGGATACCTAAGAGACCGCATCGTCCCAAGGACATCTGCCCGTCCCACTAGAGCAGACGGGAGAGGCTCTCTGGTTGTACCATCCGATAGAGAGGCACATCTCTCTAGCACTAGAAGGAGGGCCTTCTCTGTATCTGCTCCGGCCCTGTGGAACCTCCTGCCAACTGACCTGCGCCTCCAGGCATAGCTGCTGCCCTTCCGGAAGGGTGTAAAAACCTGGCTGGCAAGGCAGGTCTGGGGTACTGGAGGCACAACAACCTCATCCTGCTGGCTGGTTTGATCTCCTCCCCTGCTCCCTTAAGTTCTTAAATTTTAAGTCATATAACATTTTAGCTTAGTTTTAATTGGTTTTAACTGTGGGTTTTTGAGAACTTTTAGAATTTTAGCCTTTTTATGTGTTTTAGGATGTTTTAAACCTCCCTGGGTCGCCTTCGGCGAGGAGAGCGGTATAGAAGTTTTAATAAATAAATAAATAAATAAATAAATAAATAAATAAATAAATAAATAAATAAATATAAATAAATAAATAAATAAATAAATAAATAAATAAATAAATAAATACCCAGAAGCACTGAACAGAGAATTCCAGTCTTATATTAAGAGATTCCTATGTGTTTTTGGTGTGTGATCTATCTTCTATTTTCTCTTTTCCTCATGTAGTAAATCACTTCATTATTTTGAATAGGATTAAATAAGAATTCTTACAATTCAGACCAAAGAAGGAGACAGATTCTCATGTCCCCTTGCATGCTGTTTGCGAAGTGGCATCATAGTATGAGAAGGATAAATTATGAATGGAAATTGTGGATCAGAATCTTGAGAACCAATACAAATATAATAAGAAACAATTTACATCTTCCATTCATCCCCCCCCCCCCATTTTTACACTGCCCATCTAGTGAAATCCACTACTCTGGTTGTTGTTTTTTTTTTAATTTTTATTAGGTATGTTAAAAAAAATACAAAAGTACAAGAATACAAGTAAAGACATTACAAAAGTATAAAAGCTTATGAAGAATATGTAACATGTTTTATACGCATTGCTGTTACATTCTCCTCCTTTCTTGATACATAATCTTCTTCACATTCCTTTCTATTACATCATTAAAAATCACCCTTGTGCTATATACAGAGTCCGGGGGGTTCTATACCTTCACATTTTCCAAAAGTCATTATAATCTTTTGCGGGGGGTATGCCCTTTTTTTCCCTTAGCGTATAATTTATAAAGGGTTCCCAGATCCTCCAGAATTTATTGTTATTAGCTTTCCCTTTCCTACAATTAATTTCCCAAGTAAGTTTTTCATTTAGAGCTAAATTCCACATTTGTGCATACCAATCTTGTAGACTTATTTGTTCACTACTTTTCCACTTTTTGGCAATACCTTGTCTTGCAACAGTCAACATTATAGCTAATAACTCTTTATTATCTTTATTCATATCCTGATCTTCTATGTCTGTTAACAAAATTATTTCTGGCCCCAATCCGATCTGTACATCAAATATGTTCTCTATTTCCTTTTTTATTCCTTCCCAGAAGTTTTTAAGTACCTCACAGCTACACCACATATGTTCGTATGTTCCTTTTGTTTTTCTACACCTCCAACATATATCACTCATATTACTGTACATTTTGTGCAAGCCGACTGGGGTCCTATACCATCTCCATACCAACTTATAATTGTGCTCTTTAACTCTCACAGACAAAGTTCTCATTATTTTTCTTTTCCACATCTTCTGCCATTTTATTGCTGTAATCCTTATATCTAGTTCTTGTTCCCAGCTTTCTCTCAACACCTCTTGTGTGTTTTGGCTTTTATTTAAAATTTTATAAACTTTGCTGACTATCCCTTTGATTCCCATTTCTCCATTTCTGACTTTAGCCAGAAGTGTCTCAAACTCCGTACATTCTCTGTCTAAACCATTTTCCCGTAAAAATTTCTTATTCCAATTGTTTATCTGGAGGATCCTGAACCAGTCCAATTGAAGTTGCGAATACAGCTTATATCTTTTCTCTTGATCTTTGCAAGCATTGACCCAGTCTTTTACTAATAGTACTTTATTTTCCACCAATATATCTCTGATTTTGGTGTCTATTTTTATCGGAAAATCTTGAAAGTCTTCCACTTCTAAAATAGGCGAGGTTCCCAAAGTAAGTTCTTTCCTCACCTTATTCCATGTTTCAATTGTTGATTTTAACATCCTACCTTGAGCCGTTTTTTTCCCTTTTTCTTTTCCCTCACATAAAAATTGTGCCTTACCCACCTTCGATAAATCTTTCCTTTCAAATTTTTCCCAGACTGTTTCTTCCCTATTTAAAATTTTTATAACATTTCTTATTTGAAAAGCTCTATAATATTTTGTAATATTTGGGATTCCCAATCCTCCCTCTTTTTGTGAAACATACCATAATGATTTAGTTATTCTGGCTCCTCTATTCCCATTACAATACCGATTAATCATGTTTTGATACTCATTCAGCTCCTTATCAGTATGTTTTAGTGGCAAAGCATCAAATAGAAAGTTCAATTTAGGTAGTAACATCATCTTGCATATAGCTATTCTTCCGAACCATGACAGATTTAGTTTACTATATTTTGCTATTTTCTCCTTTATTTCCTTCTTTTGTCTGTCATAGTTCATACTTTTAAGTTCCCCAATTTTACACGATAGCATTACCCCCAAATATCTCATTTTCTGTGTAATTTGTATATTATATTTTCTCTTTATTAACTCTTCATCATCTTTCTTCCCATTGATTAAAATCATTTCTGTTTTATCCCAATTAACTTTCAAACCCGTAACTTCCTCAAAATCTTTCAAATGTTTATTAATCTTATCTAGACCTTCTGCTGGATGCTTCACCGTCAACAGGGTATCATCTGCATAAAGACTTACTTTGATACCTTCTATCCCTACTATTCCTTTATCTTGCCGAATTACGTTAGCTAAGAATTCCATAGCCAATATAAACAACGATGGCGACAAAGGGCAGCCCTGCCTCGTACCCGCCTCTAGCTTTATATCACTTGTGTAACTGTCATTAAATTTGACTCTTGCCGTACCTTTTTTATACAGTTCTCCAATAACCCTTTGAAATTTTTCCCCAAATCCATATAATTTGATCATCTCGTGAATTGTTACCCATTGTAATGAGTCAAATGCCTTAAATATATCTAATGCTAAGAACCCTACCTTTTCCTTTCTTTTTTCCATTATATCTAGGATATCCACTGCTCTTCTTATAAGATCTGCCATATGTCTATTTTTAACAAACCCAGCTTGATCCTCGTTGATATAATTGGCTATGAAACCATTCAATCTATTTGCTAAAATCGTAGTGAAGATTTTTGCATCCTGATTAATCAGAGATATAGGTCTGTAAGACTCAATTTTTTCTAAATTTTTTGCTCTGGTTGTTTTACATATGAAATTTTAACACTCGCCCCCAGCAAATATAAAAATCACAAACAAACTTAAACAGATTGCAAACATAACTATAAAGCAGAGTAATCAAAAGAATCATTAAACATTTGAACAAATAGAAGGGACATCATAAAATCTTGAACATAATATTTAAAGGTGTGTAGTTCTTTTCATTTTTTAAAGCTGTTTTATTGTTATACTTGTTGCCATTGTAAGTAGAGTTGTATACTTATGAAGCATCTTTTAGCTTCTTGTTTGTAACATATTTCATTTATTATTTGTTGTTGTTGTTAGAGAAAATTACTAGGCTTCATCTCACACGGCTTCTCTGAAAAGCTGCTTGCATTGTGCTCACTTTATTTCATTTTACATTCTCTTTTCAGGAACTTAGAGAAGCCTACTCCACGCAGCAGTTAGCACTTGACCAGCTCCACAAAATCAAACAAGATAAAATCCAACACCTAGAAAAAAGAAGAGCAGAACTTGCACAAAAGAAAAGAACAGAAGATGAAGCTTCAAGGTAATGAACTAAATAGGTGGGGGGCACTGATAAAAGTTTCAGTGTGTTTTCTCAGAGCGCAAGTTAAAACCTTTTTAATGCTATTTATGCTGAGATTCTGAGGGTTTTTTTTAATCAACTGGTAGTTTCATTTACTCCAAATATACTTTATGTTTTGTTTGCTTCTGTGGTTTTAAGACCAAAATCATATGGTCTTTGGGGTGGTATCCTGAGGGATCACAGGGTACTGGAGATCTACCTCTATGTTTGCTGCTGTTGTTACAGTAAGACCAAGAATAAGTATTCTGTGTGTATGTTATAGGCAGGTACGAGAAGGCTTCAAATCTTTGTGATTCTTTACAGAGGAAGAAACACTTATCAGTGTTCCTCAAATGAACTGAAATAGACACCTGCCATAAACAATGGAATGGTTGGTTAGTTGCTGTTTAGCACCGACTGTCTTTAATTATTTGGGTTTCATAACTGATTGTGAAAAACATGGGTTATTGTCCTCTATAATCATAAGTGTTGAAAGGCAGTTAAGTAGTGAGAGTTAACACCAATAATGTTTTTTTAAAACCTCAAATTGGTTTCGAAAACTATATACTAGTAAGTATACTATCTATGGTGACGTTTTTCAGAATACTGGTGGTTTCTCGGTGCTGCTGTGTCATTTGCCTTAGGGATGCATTTCCCACACATTACCAATCATGTTTCAATAGCAAAAATGAAAGAATGACGTCCATTATCAGGGTCCACACCAGGAAAGGCCTTCATTTCAATGGATAAGATATATCAATAGTTATCATAATGCCTAGTTCAATTATTTGAGTTTCCTTGAGGAGTTTAAAGTTATTGGAAGTGGATATTGTAAGCCAAAGGTAGCTACTTCAAAGATTTATTTCACTGATTATATTGATATCATATATCAATTAATCACATCTTTCCTCCAAGAAGTGAAGACTCCATTTTATTGACATAATCCTGTAAACCAGGGGTTCCAAACCTAAGGCCTGCGGGCCAAATCCAGCCCACTGCATCATTTCATGTGTCCCCCAACTCCTCCATGGGCATTCAAGAAGCCCTTGGAGTGGTTGTTAGGACAAAATGCCTACCCCCTCCCAATCATGCAGGCAGGGCAAAATGGCCACCTGGCCCTTGAAGCTGACTAACATACCGCGACCTGGGCCCTGGCTTGAAAGCTTGGGAACCCCTGCTATAAATTAGGTATGTCTCATCTTCACGTTAAAGCCTTTCTTTTGCATCAACATTATAAACATTTCCTGACAGTGCTTTTGCCTCTCTCTATTTTTTTTTAAAGAAAAGCAAAACGTGAAAAAGAGAATCTGTGGCAGGAAACTATCAGGAGAGGGGAAGAAGAAAGAAGAAAGCGTTTACAAGAAGAGCGAACGCACGAAAAACTTCACGAGGAAAAGCAAAAAACTGATGAGGCACTTGCACAATCGAAGGAGACCCACCAACAGAAAATGGCAGAGATGAAAATTGAAGGTGGGAAGAGGAACAAACCAGCAGATATTCTAAGACAAGTTGAGCAGCAAATGCAGAAGCAAAAAGAAGATGACAAAAGAAGACAGGAGAAGATAGCAAAAGAAGCCGAGGAGAAGCACAAGCAGTTTGATGAAGAAAAGAAAAAAAAAGACACAATCAACCTGCAAGTCTCAGAGAAACCTACTTCTCAGTTAAGCTGGCATGAAAAAAACACAGACACCCTGAAACAAACAAAAGGTCAAACTCTTAAGTCAACATTGAAGATTGAAGGTATTGAATTCATGTGTTTGGTTGGAGGTATTGTTTCTTTGTGAATTGAATATATGGGCAGGGTTGTGAGTTTTTCCCTGCTGGCAGAAAAGTTCCCAAAACAGAGCTCTGATCTTGGATTCTCTTGCAAGTGGAAGTGAGGAAGCAGCTTTCACCCAATTCCCTTGAAACCTCATCTATAGCAAACTCCTGCGCCCCAGTTCCTATGTAGAATGTGATGGTGGCTCTGAAGTACTGAAGAAGGAAAAAGAGTAGAATAAAATGGCCTTCTTTCTGCGGTATCTTATTCCCATCCACATTCTCAGATCTGTTCATGGGACTTTGGATAGGATCCGAGCCAATACATTTTAGTAGTTGTTTATACTCTATTTCTGTTCAGGAAGTTAGCATAGAATCATGTAGGAGGGGTGGGAGTAGAGTGGCTAGGCAAGGAAGCCTGTCCCCACATTACTACCCCTGGAAATCCTATAGATCAGTGGTGGCGAACCTATGGCATGTGTACCAGAGGGGGCACTCAGAGCCTACTCTGGGCACGCACACTGTCATCCCAGCACAGAGTTCGCCCTGCCCTGCAGCCCAATGGGAGTGCTTCCTTCCTCTCCTGTGTAGAGTAAGATGAGTGGCTCACATGTGGCATGAGGGTGCAGTGCGAATGGCAACCCATTGAGTCTGTGGTGAAGGTGAGTTTGGGCACTCGGTCTCTAAAAGATTCACCATCGCTGCTATAGACCATTATGCATTCAGCTTGAATGCTGAATATATATTTAATTTAATTTAATTTTTCTATTTATATCCCGCCCAATCATGGGAAACACGACTCAGGGCAGTTCACAGTCATACTGTGTCTGCGTGTGCGTGTATGTGTATATATAGATAGAGATAGATAGATAGACAGACAGACAGACAGATACACACACAACATAATCATAATATGATCAATATACAATAACCAATACAGAACAATCAATACACTATAAACAATATAGTCACAATATAATCAATGCACAATAAAAATTATGCAGTAATCCATTCAACAATATACAATATATAATACAAGTACAGTAATACCTCGGATAACGCTAAGACTTGGTTCCACAAGTCTTGGTGTTATCTGATTTTTAGTGTTATCCGATGCATGTTAAAATCCTATGGGATGGATCAGATAACGTTAAAGCTCCATAGAGATACATTGTAACCACACAGGCTTTAGCGGTTGTTATCCGATCCATACCATAGGACCTTAACGTTATTCGATCCAATTCTCCTCCCCAGATTACTTAACGTTATGTGATTTTAGCGTTATCCGAGGTAAACGTTATCCGAGGTATTACTGTATATTCAACTAAACTCGCTTAAAGCTTTTCCATGATTAGCAGCCCTTCATTTTCAGTCTCCAGTTAACTGTTAATGGAGACCCTGGAAGCAAGTTCTGTTGAACATGTCTGACAGCACCTATGTGTGTGCCTTCATGTTGAAAATACACAAATGTGCAGGACTTCTGGGTGGCGTGGGAAGATGAAAGACAAGGCTTATTAGATCACCACCACCCTTTGAGAACTTTATACTTTCAAGTTAAACTCAAACAGCATTTGTGTCTTCTGAGGTTTTTAGGTTAACTGATAATATTTCAAATCTGATAGCAGATTGCTCTAGGACCGTGGTGGTGAACCTTGGCACTCCAGCTGTTCTTGGACTTCAATTCCCAGAAGCCCTGATCAACAAGTGTGTTGGCTTGGGCTTCTGGGAATTGAAGTCCAAGAACAGCTGGAGTGCCAAGGTTCGCCACCAGGGCCCTAGAATACTGAGTTGAATCAGTGTTGGTGATTTATTATGTCTTCAGTGAGAGTCCAGTGTTATGCTTTTGTTCAAATCCTGAAGTAGGTAACTGTCACATCACAAATAGCGCAGTTTGCAGGGCCAGCAACCAGTATTGATTCTTCCTCAACTTTCCAGGTCATCCTATTCCTGCCTCTGAATCTAAAGTGCCAGATGGCTTTGTTAATTACAGAGCTTTATATCCATTTGAAGCAAGGAACCATGATGAGATGAGTTTCAATTCTGGAGACATAATTCAGGTAAGTAATAGGAAATGGGGTGATGATTCTTGCAGACAAAAGAAACTATTTGTTTTGAGATAAAAGGGTGGGGTATAAATATAAATAAATAAATAGCCGTTTTTCCCTCCTCTGCAATATGCTAGAAGTCACAGTCAGCAAACTAAAGTAATAAAACATGTTTTTTAAACTAATCGCCCCAAATACTCAGTTGTTGCATCAGGAATAACATCACTCAAAGCAACTGATTGCCACTAATTAAGAGTCTGCTTTGCTTTCATTATGCAACTGACTTCATCTCATTGCATGTGAGTTGCTCATAATAGGGACAACTTTATGTAATAATAGTCTGTCACTGCTGGTGACATCATTCCACTATACTGGTAACCAAACAAAAATGTCGATAACAAAACATTTTGTCAACAAGCTCAGGGCTCCTTTGTTGATGTTGTGCTTTCTTCTTTTTCCCAGGTTTCTGAGAAAACTGAGGGAGAGCCTGGCTGGTTATATGGGAACTTCCAAGGGCATTTTGGCTGGTTCCCATGCAATTATGTAGAAAAAATACCTGAGACTGAAAAAGGATTTTCACCTGCTAAAAAAGCATTACTTCCTCCTACAGTATCTTTGCCAACTGCCTCAGATTCTGCAGAGTAAATTACCAGCACTTAATACAATATAAAATATTTACTTTGATGTATTTTGGGAGACGTTCACTTGACTATTTCATTTTAAATCTGTAGAAGTGCTTATATAGCATGTTTGTTTAATGCAATTTATATATTGGCTAGAATCCAGTATTTAACACTAGCATAAGTTGAAAGGGATAACTTGAGGCAGCAAGTAATCAGTAAATAATGAGCCCCCAATTGAATTCCTTGTCCAATGCTAAATAATGCAACTGGCACAACACTAGGAATTCAGTTGGAAGCTGGTTAATTAACAGCTATTTGCTACTCTGAGCTACTCCATTGCTCATACATCAGCATAAATATTCAGTTGGATTCTGGCAATTGAGAAATAATAGCTGTGATCTGATGATACACCAGCATAAAATATTATTTGTATTGCTTTGAGTTCAGAAATGATAATTTTCCTACACGCTCTATGCCAGTGGTAGTGAACCTGTGGCACGCATGCCACAGAGGTCACTTGGAGCCCTCTCTGTGGGCATGTGTGCTGTCGCCCCAGCCCAGAGTTCACCCCGTCCCTCTGCCAAGCAGTCCAATGGGAGTGCTCCCCCCAGCCCAGAGTTCACCTCACCCCTCTACCCAGCAGCCCAATTGGATTGCTCTCTCTCTCCAGCACAGAGTTCGCTCCACCCCTCTGCTCAGCAACCCAATGGGAGCGCTTTCTCCCTCCCCCAGCACAGAGTTCGTCCCGCCCCTCTACCCAGCAGCACAATGAGAGAGCTCCCTCCCTCCCCCAGCATAGAGTTCGCCCAGTTCCTCTGGCCAGCAGCACAATGGGAGCTCTCCCCCCAACACAGAGTTTACCCCGTCCCTCTGCCCAACAGCCCAAAGGCAGTGCTTCCTCTCTCCCCTGTCTGGGGTTAAGCAGACAGCTCACAGGGTGCATCACAGACATCAGTTTGGACACTCCGTCTCTAAAAGGTTCGCCATCAGTGCCCTATCCATCAATGCCAAGGATTCAGACTTCCTTGGAGGTGCAGAGAGGCTACTGAATTGTGAACTACTGTATGCAGCTTAATCCCTAGTACAGTGATGGTGAACCTTGGCACTCCAGCTGTTTTTGAACTTCAATTCCCAGAAGCCCTGATCAGCAGGAGTGCTGACTTGGCCTTGTGGAAATTGAACTCCAAGAACATCTGGAGTGCCAAGGTTCGCCATTACTGCCCTAGTAGAGATCATTTGTAAAACTTTATAGATTTTTTTGAAACTTGTTACATTGCAGCTGAATTTGTTGGCTGAATTTGCAGGACTGTTTCACCAAGTAAACCAGCAGAAGAAAGTGATTACCAAAATGTATCTTTTGCAAATTTAAATGTGAACACATGGCAGAAGAAATCGGCTTTTACTCGTACAGTATCTCCAGGATCTGTTTCTCCTATCCATGGGCAGGTATGTTCTCCTGATAAGAAACTGCACTTGTATTATTATTATTATTAGCATTTCTGTTACTTCTTTATGGAGAACAAAAATATTTTATATGAAACCCATTGATTGAACTTTTAAGAAATACAAGACATGTTCTGGAATTCTTGGATTTGCTAATATGCTTTGTTTTTATTCTGTTTTTACAAAAACTGACAACAGTTTCTAAAGGAACCGTTTCTGGTTTTACTAACGCCTGTACCAAAGGTTGCTACATTTACAAATTTGCAGGCAGGTTTTCCAAAACTTTTACTTTCTTGAATGTGTGTGTGTGTGTGTGTGTGTGTGTGTGTGTGTGTGTGTGTGTGTGTGTGTGTGTGTGTGTGTGTGTGTGTGTGTGTGTGTGTGTGTGTGTGTGTGTGTGTGTGTTAGACCGTGGGTGGCCAAATTACAGCCTTTGGGCTGGACCCAGCCCAGAGTGCCAAATCATCCAGCCTGTGCCACCCGTGCCGCTACCAGAAATAAAATGCACCCATGCATGCGCAAACTCTGCCGTCAATGCACCCGTGGCTATCATAAAGTCATTTACGACAGCCGTGGGTGCATTTTACGGTGGGAGGAACCACGTGACTGGCCTGCTCAACCACATGACCAGCCCGCGGCGTGAACAGTTTTGGAATCTGATGATACACCACCATAAAATGGTATTTGTATTGCTTTGAGTTCAGAAATGATAATTTTCCTACACACTCTATGCCAGGGGTAGTGAACCTGCTCTTGGTAATAATACAAGAGCAGTTTCTGTGTTAGACAATAGATAAAGCATCTACTAGTTGTTATGGTTCTTTATCCATGATATTGAATACAGTCAAACCTCACATAACGAGCGTTTCGCTTAGCGAAAAACTCTCATAACGAGCATGTTTTTGCTCGGACGTTTCCCAATGGAAAAACTCGCATAACAAGAGTTTCTATGGGGAAAACTTCCATAGCGTTTCCCCATAGAAACGTTCGTTATGTGAGTTTTTCCATAGGGAAAAGTCCGACTCACATAGCGAAAAATTTGTTATGCGAGTCAGACTTGCATAGCAAATTTTTCGCTATGCGAGCAGCCTTGCAGAATGAATAAAATTCGTTATGCGAGGTATGACTGTATAAATGTGCTTCAAAGTATACTGGAATGATTTATTTATATTCTCTGCACTGCTCTTAGTAATCTATTGAAGGAAGCATTTTCACTTTTTGATCTGAGACTTCTACCTTAAAAAGCAGCAAGCAGCCAAAATTGCGCAAATGGTTGGTACTAAATACATTCTTCATTTGATAGGGACAAATAGTTCAAAATCTCAAGGCACAGGCCCTTTGTTCCTGGACTGCAAAAAAAGATAACCACTTGAACTTTTCGAAAAATGACATCATTACTGTGCTGGAGCAACAGGAAAACTGGTGGTTTGGAGAAGTAAATGGAGGAAGAGGATGGTTTCCCAAATCCTACGTCAAAATTTTGCCTGGCACTGAATACCAAAGAGTGGAGTAAGTAAGGCTTTGGGATTCTTGGACTGAACATGCTTTTAGAAATACGTTTGGTAGCACATAAGTGATGAAAAGAACAGGTAGGGCAGGTTCTTCTGCTTCTTCAGTTTTCCCAAACCTTTAGGATTATCCCTTCCTCCATTCAGCAGTTAGGATTGCATCACCAACAGGTAACAATGGGCTTAAATGGCCTTCAGTTTTCTTGAGCTCATTGAAAGACACCAAACGGAGAGAATTGAGCTAGTTTGTATCTAGATATTGCTTTTCATGATGGGTGCTTGGGTTAGCAGGAGGAACAGGCATGCATGCTGGTTCAACCCCCAACCCAAGCACCGATTGCATGCGGCAATGGGTGCTTGGGTTGGGGAGGCGGAATGGGTGCGCACACCGTTTCATCCCCCAACCCAAGTGCTGATCACAGCTGAGATCTCTGCCCTAAAGACCACAGGGCTGGTCTCCAGTCCTGCAGGCTTTGGGGCAGAGATCAACATTGGGGAATTTGAGACAAACATGTGCATCACACAACGCTATCTTAACATTGTGTGATGCAAATGTTTATTTATTATTATTATTATTATTATTATTATTATTATTATTATTATTATTATTATTATTATTATTATTATTATTATTATTATTATTATTATTTATTTATTTTATTATTTTTGATTTATATGCCGCCCTACTTGGTGAAAACCAACTCAGGGCGGCTCCCAACATACAATTAAATACAATATAACAATTCAATAATGATACAATATAAAATAGAGTGTAACAAAACAAAATAAGTATAACCACAATACAATCAGGATACAGTCCATATTCAGTACCAATGGACAATAAACAATATACTCACAATACAATCCCTACCCAATACAAAAAATAATAATATTATACAATAATCGATTGTATGTTTGCCTCAAATTCCCCAACGTTCTCCGATTTTAGCGTTATCCGATGTAAACATTATCCAAGGTACCACTGTAACTCAAAGCAAACCCATAGGAAATTACCAGTACTACATACTTTATTATAAAAATTGTGTTATGTAAATCGGGACATGGTTTTAGTGCAAAAATCATTATGTAAGTTGAATTTTATGTAACCCAAGGCATATGTAAGTTGGGGTTTTACTGTAATGTGCTCATCTTTTTCCAGTTCTCAGGTATTTTTCTCATGCCTTTTACAGTGACTTTGTTCTTTTAGACATTTCTGAGCTGTGGTGTCAATAGACAGTGCTTATGAATTTCTAATTGACTTGTACCTCAGCCAGAGATTGCTCTGTAAATGCCAATAGCTGGGTGTTGATAGCATATTAGCTGTAAACTTGAAAAGTGGGACATTAAAGGCTTGTAAAACGTTTATGTCTGGTAATTGTAGTATGCTAGAATCACAGAGTTGGAATGGGCAGCTTTAAGCTCTCTAGTACAGCCCTTATCTCATTGCAGGTTCTGTAATGTAGTACAACTCTAAAATACCTGGCAGATGGCTCTCCTGCCTCTACTCAAATAAATCCTCCAAAGGAGAAATTTGCCATCTGCTGGTGCTGCCTCTTGCACTGTCAAGCAGCTGATAATATGATAATAGGTTGCTGCCATGGAACGAAAGAGTTACAACTCTCTAAATGTAGTTTCCATTTGGATTTAGTGATAAGCCGTAATTCATTCTGACAAAAACAGCCTTAACATCCTCACAGTTTTTTCTTCTCACTCGTTCACATAGAAGTACATTAGAACTTACACTTCTGTTTTCTGCTGACCATAATTTGCCACGTTCACTAAATATAACAAATTGTGTCTAATTTTCACTTTGGTTTATTTGAAATTGAGAGCTTCAAACCATTGGTTATAAAGCTAGCTTTTCTCAGCAAACTATAATCAATTTAATATAGCTTGATATTTAGCCAGTATAAGGTTTCCCTTGCTTGAAAGCCAGTCGTATCCGACTCTAGGGTTCAGTGCTCATCTCTGTTTACAGCCAAAAACCCAGCACTGTCTGCATCTGCAGACATTTCTGTGGATACGTGGCAGGCATGCCTAGACACCGGAGTACACGGAATGCTGTTTACTTTCCCACCAAAGTGGTCCCTATTTATCTACTTGTAATTTATTGCTTTTGAACTGCTAGGTTGTCAGGAGCTGGGACAGGGACAGGAGCTCACTCCATCATGCAGTACACGAGAATAGAACTCCGACCTTCCAGTCGTCGAGTTCAGTGTCTTAACCACCTGAGCTACCACAGTCCTTATAGACAATATACTAAAGCAGAAGCTTTCCTCCACCTCCTGTCATCTGCACCAGAGGAATTTGTTGTGACTTCTAAAACAGCCGTTCTCTCGTTTAATTTTCTGTCTCTTGTAAATTTTAGTCATATATAACTAAATAATAAATTCTGTATCTTGCACTGGCCAAAATAACTTTAATTTTTCCCTTTTGTCTGCAGACCAGAAGCTGTTTATGCAGCTATAAATAAAAACCTCACATCTTGCTCATTAGGAGAGGGTAAGAATTGCATCTGAACTCTTGCATTTTTGTGTGCATAAGAACTCTGTTCTTATCTGATCATGATCTCTGATCATGGAAAAAACAAAGGAATATCAGAAACAAGTCTACTTCTGTTTCATTGATTACACGAAGGCTTTTGATTGTGTCGACCACAACAAGATGTGGCAACTAATTAAAGAGATGGGAATACCGGAACACCTTATAGGCCTCATGAGAAATCTGTACATGAATCAAGAGGCAACAGTTAGGACAGAAAGTGGAATGACGGAGTGGTTTGGAATAGGAAAAGGAGTAAGACAAGGCTGCATTTTGTCACCATGCTTATTCAATTTATACACAGAACACATAATGCGCAATGCAGGGATGGAGGAATCACAATTTGGGATCAAAATTGCTGGAAGAAATATCAACAATTTGAGATATGCAGATGATACCACCCTAATGGCAGAAAGTGAGGAGGACCTAAAGAGGCTCCTGATTAGGTTGAAAGAAGAAAGTGAAAAAGCTGGCTTGAGACTCAATATCAAAAAAACCAAGATAATGGCAACAGGCCCTATCAGTCCCTGGAAAATAGATGGGGAAGAAGTAGAAGCAGTGACAGACTTTACTTTCTTAGGATCAAAGCTCACTGCAGATGGTGATTGCAGCCATGAAATAAAAAGGCGACTGATTCTTGGGAGGCAAGCGATGAGAAACCTGGGGAACATAGTGAAAAGTAGAGACATCACATTGAAAACAAAAATTCGCATAGTCAAAGCAATGGTATTCCCTGTGGCAATGTATGGTTGTGAGAGCTGGACCATTAGGAAAGCTGAACGCAGAAGAATAGACGCCTTTGAGATGTGGTGTTGGAGGAGAGTTTTGAGAGTCCCATGGACAGCGAGGAGAACAAATAGGTCAATCTTAGAAGAAATCATCCCTGACTGCTCATTAGAAGGTCAAATAATAAAGATGAAGCTAAAGTACTTTGGACATCAAATGAGAAGAGAGGATTCACTTGAGAAAGCTTTGATGCTTGGAAGGGTCGAGGGCAAAAGAGGAAGGGGAAGGCCCAGGATGAGATGGCTAGATGGTGTTGTGGAGACGGTGGGTGCAGAGCTGAGCGAGTTGAGGGGGATGGTGGAGGACAGGAGTGCCTGGCGGACGGTGGTCCATGGGGTCGCAGAGGGTCGGAATCGACTGTGCGACTGAACAACAACAAAGAACTCTGTGTATAAGATTCTGTTTGTAGAAGACTCTGCCTGATAGTAAACAAAGTCTTGCAGAATGTTTTAGATGCCTATATCCCAAAGATAGTATACCTTTAACTGCATGATATTATAATAATCTAGCAAGTAAAAATCTAGTAAAATAAAACTACAGGGATTTTAGTTAGGGATCATTCTGTATTATACTTTAATACAGTTTCATTAATATAGTGATTTAAGGAAAATGTGGGACAGTGCAAACTAATGTGGGCATGAAGAAAAATCTTGAAGTATTTGAAGTATGTGGCTAGGCCAGTGATGGCTAACCTTGGCACTCCAGGTGTTCTGGGACTTCAATTCGCAGAAGCCCTGATCAGCAGGAGTGCTGATTTGGGCTTCTGGTAATTGAAGTCCAAGAACACCTGGAGCGCCAAGGTTAGCCATCACTGGCCTAGCCACATACTTCAAATACTTTTTCTAGGCTATAGGTAGAAGGCACATGTGGTCAAAGTGGAAGAATGAAGAGTATTACATGAAGGGAATGATCTTATCATGTGACCAGAAAAATAAGGCTACTTTGCCCCTTTTCCATCTCAGTAGAAAGCTAGATCTCAGGAGGAGAAATAGTCTCTGTCTGTAGAATGTCTTCATACAGTCAGGAATCCTGAAAAATCAGGGTTGGTGATTATGCAGAAAGTTATTTCCCATGTCTAGACTGATTTTGTCAGGTGCAGTTCTTTACCTGGGATTACTGGAATGCCGTTAGCCCTGCTCCCGCTTTTCCCTGGTTAAAATGAACACTTTTGTTGAAAGAGTTGACCCTACAATGACAGGTCAAGTCATGTTTTTAACTTTCAGTAGAGATGACCACCTTGCTTAACAACTTTCTGCTGAGCTTGAATATAGAATAAACATACAGTACTGTATAAAAAGTAATAGCAGCTATGCAAGTCTCTTGAAACATAGATAGTACATGGTATCTTACCTGTGTTTCTGAACAAAGTGATACACTAGTATCTCTGATAATGTTAAGACTTGGTTCCACAAGTCTTAACATTATCCGGTTTTTAACCTTGTGCGATGCATTGATCACACAACATTAAAAACCTGTTCCCTTTCTGGGTGGGCAAGATGAATCCCTCACTGTTAGCCTTTCAGTGTGGGATTCGTCTAACAGTGAGGGATTCATCTCGCCCACCCTGTTGTTTCAGCAGAGGAGGCAAGGAGAATCTCTCTGCCTTTGCCTTTGGGTTGGGGGGGGGAGTACGGGCTCCAGTTCAGCCCCCAACCAAAAGGCAAAGGAGAGAGAGATTCTCCCTGCCTCCCCTGCTGAAACAATAGGGTGGGCAAGACAAATCTCTCACTGTTAGACGAATCCCACACTGAAAGGCTAACAGGGAGGGAAGAGAGAAAGAACCAATCACGTCTCTCTTTCTTCCCTGCATTTGAACCATAGGGAGGGACGGAAGACAGAGAGACCCAATCACATCTTTCTCTTCCCCCCCTCCCTGTAGTTTAAATACAGGGAGGGAAAGAAAGAGACACAAGCAGTCTCTGCGACTGCAGTAGGGTCGGGGGAAAGGCGCGCGCCTTTCCCCAACCTTACTGCAGTCGCAGAGATCGCTGCGGGTGGGGGGTGGCTTTAAAGGCAGGGAGAAAAAGAAAGAGACCCGATCACGTCTCTTTCTTTCTCTGCCTGCCTTTAAAGTGGTTTGTCCCTGAAGTCAGGGCTTTTTTTTAGCGTTGTTCGATGCATGCATCGTACAATGCTAAAAATCGGATAACGTCATGACTTGTAGAACCAAGTCATAACGTTATCCAGGGTATTACTGTATTACACTCTTGAAAGAACAGTCAAACCTCGCTTAAAGAACAGAATTTTCTCTGAATGTTTGCTTCACTTAACAAATAAAACCAACCAAAAACTCACTTAACAAATAAATTAGGGTTTGCAATCCCCCCACCAGAAGTCACAATTGGTCACTTACAATGGTGTTTCGCTTAAAGAGCAAACTCGCTTAAAGAGCAATCCTGTGGAAAGCATTATGCTCTTTAAGCAAGGTACAACTGTATATTAAAACCTATAAAATGGTGCTTCTCAGCATTATTTATTCTTCTCTTGGTTTCTATCTCAACTTTTCTGAGAAGATACACAATGTTGCCTTCTTGGCATTTTAAAAGGGATATTTTAAGAACTTTCCACTCTTTTTTTCCTTCATGTTTTATTATTCCTAGTTAAGTGAGGATTGGTATAGTCCTCAAAAATGAGCTGCTTAAATAAATTATTAAAATTCTCTTTGCTCTTTCAGAATATATAGCACTATACTCTTATGCAAGTTCTGAGCCTGGAGATTTAACTTTCACTGAAGGCGAAGAAATTATAGTTACTCAGAATGATGGAGAATGGTGGACTGGAAGCATTGGTGATAGAACTGGAATTTTTCCTTCAAACTACGTCAAACTAAAGGAACATGATGTAAGTCTTGTTGCAATTTTTTGTGGTGGAGAGGGGCGGGATAAGTATGGCACCTCAAAATAAAAAATGGAGACATTGGAACTGAGATGTCTAGGTGCAAAACACATCCTTTCTCTCCTGTCAGCTGCAAATATATAGCTCAGGAGTTCTCAACCTTTTAAAGCCAGGGGCCTGGTCACACTCCCTCAGACAGCTTCGTGGGCTAGATGGCCATTTTGCCCTTCCTCCACCACATGGCACTTCCTGGTGCGGTGGAGGGGCACATAAAATGGCACTGTGAGCCGCATCCGGCCCATGGGCTGCAGGTTGAGAATCCCTGCTATAGCTGATTACAGGAGCAGAGAGGAATAAGATATGCTACAACAAGAGTAAGTCCTCTCTTATTTGAAAAACACACGGGATCAGACTTTTAGGAACAGGGCATAAGGCTGAAAAGAAGTTTCCTGTACCTACCATTGAGTCTAGAAAATCTGATTTTAAAGACTTAAAAATAAATGATTCCATTTTAAAAGATTGTTAGAGTGGGAGCCATGTTAATCTGCAAGCATATCAGAGAGTAAACAACACAACAACAAAAAGACAAAAAATATTGTGGCACGACTGTGTTTTAATCTTAAACTTTTGTGGATCAAGTCCACTTTTAAAGACTGCCTGCACCAGCTTTTGATAAGACAGTATAGTTAAGTTAAGCCTCTGCTGTAAAATGATTTGTTTTTCCTTTGGTTTTTATTGCAGAGCTCTTCAACTCCTGGCAAAACAGGAACATTTAATAAAAAACCTGGTGAGTTTAGTTCATTTTATACTTTCAGAGAGGTAGCACTATTTCTGTATTTCAAGTCAGTTTGTGTCTGAAGAAGCAGATTGCATTCACAAAACTTCAACTGAAGTAAATCTGTTAGTCTTAAACATGCCTTAACACTTTCATGATTGCCTTTCTTTCTCTCTCTCTCTCTTTCTGTTTTTCTTTCTCTTTCTTTCTCTTTTTCTCTCTCTTTCTCTCTCTTTCTTTCTCTTTCTTTCTCTCTTTCTCTCTCTCTCTTTCTCTCATTCTCTCTTTCTTTTGCTGTTGCCAATTGTCATAAGTGTTTTTTAAATTGATAAAATGGCTTTTTCACTGATCTGCTTCCTTTCAGAAATTGCTCAGGTTACCACAGCGTATGCTGCCTCAGGAACAGAGCAATTAAGTCTTGCACCAGGACAGCTGATACTAATTTTGAAGAAAAATCCCAGTGGATGGTGGCAGGGGGAACTGCAGGTAATGGAAGGAAATTCTTGTCTTTGGGGAAATACATTTAGCAAAGGTTTTAATCAGCAAAATAGGCCTTTCTTGCTCTGCAGTTTGACTCTAGAGTAGACTTTTCTTCTTTTGTTTCCAGTTCAAAATTTAAACTGCCAAACTGAAGCCACCTTTTTTGCTTTGTTGTTAGCCAAACTTAAATCCTCCATGGGTACATGTATCTGGTAGTGATCAGCAGACCAGTAAATTAGCTGGATTCTGTATCACTCCACATACACACAGCATGTTGTCGTCTGCCAACAGCCCCCACTTGAGCATGTTGGTCTTACATTTAGGCACTCCGACCCTCAATCTATTCAGGGTCTTCCAAGTGATGTAGGAGAGGTTGAGTTCCTCAGCTATATCCTCCTTTAATTCTTTGTCCAGTGAGATCCTTCCTCCATCTTCTAATTTGATTTTGCTCAAGAATGTTTGTTCTTGCCATAAAGCTAGGTCAAAGGAACTAAGGAATGAATAGATTAGACGAGACTTGGTATTTTGACACCAAGTTTGGAAATGTTGCTTTGAGAACAAGTTCCTAGCAATGAAAAGGAACTGCTACACATTTCTTATTTTAAAATCTCTTTCATCTCAAAGGACACTTCCTTTCAGGGTATTTGAATATGAGTATTTTATTAAATAACTAGTCATTCCTTAATGTTTTCCCAACTATGAAACCTGGAAAATAAAATCACTTTATCTATACAGTACAGTAAAACACCAGATAACGATTGGATCAGATAACGCTAAAATCGCGTAACGTTAATCTGGGGAGGAGAATTGGATCGAATAATGTTAAGGTCCTATGGGATGGATCGGATAACAACCGCTAAAGCCTGTGCGGTTACAATGTATCTCTGTGGAGCTTTAACGTTATCTGATCCATCCCATAGGATTTTAACATGGATCGGATAACACTAAAAATCAGATAACACCAAGACTTGTGGAACCAAGTTTTAGCGTTATCCGGTGTTTTACTGTATAAGTTCTCTTGCGCTATATACTTAACATACTTATACACAAGAGTTACTTTCCTTTGATGTTTTAAAGAGCTGAGTAACTCTGTGATAGGAATGTTCATTGCTTGCCTGTTTTACTGAATTAAATATAAAATAAATTTTGTAGGCAAGAGGGAAAAAAAGGCAAAAAGGATGGTTTCCTGCTACCCATGTGAAACTTCTGGGTCCAAGCAATGAAAAGGCGACTCCTGCTGTTGTCCCAGGTTAGTAACTAAAAGATTGCTTGCACTTGGCTTAGGTTTGTGAGCAAAGGGGAAAGAGAAGAGAAACAGAAAGAACCTCCTCGACGATTATTTTTGAAGCACAGTTGGCCATACCCTGGTAATGGCAACCTTGGGTTGCTGGCTAATCTTTCTCACACTAGGTCAGACAAAAGAAACTGCAGAATGAACTCACCAAAAGGTGTCTTCATCTTGGCAGTTTCATGTCTGGCTTAGACATGGAAGAAGAAGAATATGGGTTTGTCTTAATACCTGCTTTTCAAAAATAAGCAGTTTGACAGGTTCATGAGAGGGCAATTTAGAGGGTGGTTGTGTTGCTGCTGGCCTCTTCTGCGTCAGCTGAAGTTTCTGAACATCTAAAGCTGTGGTGCCCAATTTACAGCCCACAGGACTAATCCAGCCTATGCATGTCATTAATCCGGCCCACAGTGACCACCCGTACACCTCTAGACCTTCACCCCACCACCAGAAGTTGCAGTACGTCACTTACCACGGAGGCGGTGGTGACAGGAATTGCGACATATTACTGGGTTCTTGGACAGATTCCACCACTTCCCAGGGCAGCGGGAGGCTTTTCGGAGCATGTTCACTCCAGTTTGGGATTTTTCCGGCGCTTTTCCGCTGCACTTCGGAAGCTAGAGCGCAGCCATGTGCAACTTCCAATGCCAGGCGGAGCTTATGTCAGTGCCTGGGATCTCAGTGCGGAATCAGGAAGTTACTCACAGTCATGCTCTAGCTGTTGAAATGCAGCAGAGAAGGGTCAGAAAAATCCCAAACTGGAGCGAACATGCTCCAAAAAGCCTACCACCACCCTGGAAAGCGGCGGAGCCTGTTGAAGGATCCACTAAAATGGCGTGATTGCTGTCGCCAATGACAACGATGATGACAAAAACATAAGTAGTGGGTGCAGTCATGCCTCCGGTCCCCACAGCTGAGCGTGATGGCAGTAACTGACCCCTGGCAGGAAAACATTGGGAACGCCTGATCCAAAGACAAGTATATTTCCCACCTCTGAGGAGAAAGATCAGAGTATCAGCCTACTTTCTATAGTAGAAACACGGAGAAACACAAGGCAGAAGGCCCTTCTTAGTTCATGGCACCTTGGTTAGAAAATGCTCTCCCCGAGAGACTTGCCTACCCATTTGCTTTGTTGTGATTTCTTTTCCATCACGACATGAATACTTTTTTATTCTCACAGGCTATTTTAATACAGTTTTACACCGAAGGAAAAAACAGGTGCACAGTTACAAGATGTGGGAGTCTCTGTTCAGTAATAGCATTAGTTAAGAAGGATCTTACAAGCGTGACTGCGATGCTTACAGAAACTATCTTGTTCTTCCTTCATTTTTAAAATGTAGGCCAAGTCTCTAATGCATTGATGGTGAACCTTGGCACTCCTGCCGTTCTTGAACTTCAATTCCCAGAAGCCCTGGTCATCAGAAGTGCTGATCAGGGCTTCTGGGAATTGAAGTCCAAGAACACCTGGAGTGCCAAGGTTCGCCATCACTGCTCTGTTGTCTGTCTCCAGAGATGAACAGTATAAATAACTTTAAAGCAGGAAAAGGACAGTTCCTCCATGGAGGGACCATCTCCTCTTGCAACAAACCGCTTTCCTCCCTCCATTACTGTTTATAGTACTGTACTGGAGTTGTAGAGGTGTTGTTTTATAAGTAGCAATTAAGCACGTTTTACCTCCTTTGAAAATACTCTCTTATTTTCTGCTAATGATTAACACCGTTTGTTTTGTGAATTTCTTTTCCTGCCAGTGTGTCAAGTGATCGCCATGTATGACTACTTGGCAAACAATGAAGATGAACTCAGTTTCTCTAAGGGGCAGCTTATTAATGTCCTGAACAAAGAAGATGCAGACTGGTGGCAAGGGGAAATCAATGGCATCTCAGGCCTCTTTCCTTCAAATTATGTGAAGATGACTACAGACTCTGACCCAAGTCAGCAGTGTAAGTACAACTTCTTTAAGACAATGATTAGTTGAATTTTTCTGCTTGCAAGATGTTAGTTCAGCATTGATTTCAGCACCATTATTTCCACTGTATTGTAGTTCTTTAGAACATAGTTCTGTTCCTTCAAGAGGTTTTAAGTGTTTGCATGTGTGTGTAGAGACGCATACCGTACATTTCTTACTCTGCTGCAAAGGAACTGATTTCTATGATGACACAAGCAGGGAGCATATGATTTAGTAATCAGTCTTTTATAGATTGGCTTCTTCCTCAGTTCTTTCAACTGCCATTTTTAGCCAAGAGCAAGTTCTCTTCCGCTTCTTGTTACTCATCTAGTTCTTTTACTCTTTTCTTTTCAGCCTTTCATCGTCTTCTTTCCCAAAACCACAACTGTATTGCCTCCCCTCTTTTTCTTTCTTTCTCCCTCTGTTTGTAGCTTTGGTACAAAGAGTTTATTCTGAGCCAGCTAAACAATAGAAGATGTGTTTCCTAAGTCAAAACCATCTTTAGAAAGTAACACTCCCTTTCCAGAAACTTTTGAGTTAGCAAAAGTGAGTGTCTTTCCTACATAGGAGAGATTGCCTAAAAGTTATTTCTCTTTTTCCTCATGCTGTGGAAGACCTAAGAATACTTCTGGTCGGTGTACCAATCACCATTTTTACTGTCTGCAGCTCTGGCACCTCAGGAAGGAGATGTTTTTTTGAAGGCTTCTAATGAAAAATTTTCTGAGATGGTCTTTAGAATTAACTCACATGGGCAATAATTAATTAGCAGACGTTTCCATGATCATGTGGCAGGCATGACTAGACACCGGAGCGCATGGAACGCTGTTACCTTCCCACCAAAGTGGTCCCTATTTATCTACTTGCAATTTCTTGCTTTTGAACTGCTAGGTTGGCAGGAGCTGGGACAGAGACAGGAGCTCACTCAGACCTTTATCAGTACCAATATAGGCTGAGGAATCTCACACTTCAACAGGGCAAACCTTTGCAATTTTTACACCACTCTTTGTAATCTGCCATTTGAAATATAGCAATGGTTTTAGTATTTTCTCCAGTCAGTATTAGTCAAGAGGATGTTATTGCAAAGTGAATGTGTTATAAATCGGTAATGGTAGAGGTCTCCCTTGCTTGAAAGCCAGTCGTGTCTGACTCTAGGAGGCAGTGCTCACCTCTGTTTACAGCCAGAAAGCCAGGGATTTTCTGCATCTGCAGACATTTCCATGGTCATGTATCAGGCATGACTAGATGCTGGAGCGCACAGAATGCTGTTACCATTTCTGCCGAAGCAGTACCTATTTATCTACTTGCAATTTCTTGCTTTGGAACTGCTAGGTTGGCAGGAGCTGGGACAGAGACAGGAGCTCACTCCGTCATGCAGTACCCAGAAATCAAACTCTGTCCTTCCAGTCAGTGAGTTCAGCTTGAACTCATTCTTTCCATGACTCTGGGATGGGGGTGGAGGAGATCTCTTCAGTTTATTTCCTGGCACTTATGGCTGTTCTTTATGCCGCTTTCTTTAATTCAAGGCCAATCAAACTAATATGTGGTAAAGAATAAGATATGAGCTAACGTAGAAGGTTATGCATGTGTTTTCTACAGTGGTGGAGAGTATCCTTGAGTGAGTTTTGTTTTCCCTCTTGCTCAAGTATGCAGGGCCAAGCAAATGAGACTTGCCCCATGGACCACCTTCTTAATAAGTACTTACACTTCCAGTCTGTGGAATAGACACAAGTCGGTGTGTTGCAGGCAGGGCCCAGTGCACTTCTCTAGCCCATAAGTTGCAAGTCCCAGTTGGGCTGGGAGCAGAGCAGCCTGTGCAGTCAGAAAATAAACTCTTCAAGTCTGTCTGAAACTTCTTCAATTCTCTTGCCGTTTTTTAAAATGTGGAAGTAGGACAGAAGGCAACAGGGGAGGAGGAGGTTTTGTAAAATTTCATTGTTCCTGTCACAGCTTTATTTTTTTAACAAAGCCATGTGTATAGTGACAGGATGCCTCAAACCTACACCAGTTGAGAAAATATATCCTCTTGTTGGTATCGCTCCACCTAAGAGCAGGAGAGAAGTAGCAGCAGACACAGAGAAAACTAAGCAAGAGAATGACCCTCGACATCCTCTGAACAGATGTGAGCCTCAAGTCTGCAGGCTCAGATCCAGGAAGAGCTTTATGGTAAGAACAAACATTCTTGAGCAAACCCAAATTAGAAGATTGAGGAAGGAGCTCACTGGACAAAGAACAACATTAAAGGATGAGATAGCTGAGGAACTCAACCTCCCCTACATCATTTGGAGGTCCCTGAATAGGCTGAGGGTTGGAGTGCCTGAATGTAAGACCAACATGCTCAATGGGGGCTGCTGACAGACAATAGCACATGATGTGAATGTGGACAGATACAGAATATGGCTCATTTACTGGTCTGCTGATTACTGGAAGAAACATGCACTGAGGAGGACTTAAGTTTGGCTGACGGCAAAGCCAAAAAAGTGACTTCATTTTGGCACTTCAGGGTTTTAACAGGATACGAAAGAAGAACATGAAAGAAGAAGAACAGCTTTGTTTTTGTTTAGGGACATAGGGATGGTTCCAGTTATCGGGAAATGTGTTCTATGTCCCTGTAACCTCAAGTGGGGCTTCTTTAAGGCCTCTTGAGTATGTTATGCACTAAGACATGTCCAGCTTGAAAAGAGACCATCACAGTGGCGCAGCAGCTGTGCAACTTCCCATTCCTGTCATCTCATAGCGGTAGGACCTCCTGATGGCTAGAAGCTGCTAAATTCTCATGAGATACAATGCTTCAATCTGCCATGTCAAACTAGATGTGTGAAGTACGGATCGACCAAGTAAGATAATCTGTCAGAAGAGATAGGTCTTCAGAATGGATCCAGCTCTTCCTCTGAAGGTTCTGCTCAGTTTTTGTTGAGCAGAAGAATTTATCCTGCGTTAATCCTGCTCAAGAAGGAAAAACAATTATATTGTCAAGGGAACCATCATGGTTTACCACAAAGGCAGTCAGTATATTAAAACAATTCAGTGTCATCGCATCCTTCTGCTTCAGAGGCAGAAATCAATTTTTACTGGTATAAATTAATCAAATAAATAATGTAATTCAACATTTAGTTCATAGCTCCAAAATTATCAATGTAACAAATAATTCTGCAATATTGTAGCTTGAGCATGCTGGTGTTGATGCTTTTGACACATGAAAAAGTAGCATTTTAACTCTTCCTAATAGAACAGTTCTAATTACAGTAATACTCCGGATAACGATTGCACCGGATAATGGTAAAATCGCATAACGACGACAAATTTGGGGGGAAGATTTGCACCGCACCGGATAACGCTCATTTTAGCGTTATCCGATCCATCATATTAAAGAAGGAGGCCACAGCTCCTCTCCCTGCCACTTCCCTCCTTCCTTTCCCCCACCACCAGTTTGGGGACTCCCCACACCCCACCCCACTGCCTGCTCGGAGAGAATCCAGCCCAACTATACCTTCTGTTGCTCTGCAACTCCAACTGTAGCCGATCACTGAGGCTTGTATTTTTGTCTTTCACTTCCTGTAGTGACAATACAGGGAGGGGGGAGAGAGAGAGAGGTGATTGGTTCTCTAGAAAACCAATCACATTTCTCTCTTTCCCCCTTCTCCAGTTTAAATGTACAGGGAGGGAAATAAAGAGAGAAAGAGACTTTGTCTAAAACAAGCCTCGATCAGAGCGTGCAGGTAAGCACGGAGGGAGACTGCAGTAGAGTGGGGGGAAAGGAGCCTGATCCTACTGCAGTCACAGCAGTGGGGGTGGTTTTAAAGGCACCCCACTGCCTGCTCGGTTTGTCCCTGAAGTCAGGGCTTTTTTTTTAGCGTTGTTCGATGCATGCATCGGACAATGCTAAAAACCGGATAACGTCATGGCTTGTATTGTACTGTTGG